>CM065421.1:25629852-26933919 GCA_033060865.1 Dorcus hopei | reverse complement strand
ATGTTTATTTATTCATGATTTTATGCTATTCGATGTGTACTTAAATTGTCTGTAATCTTTCACTGTTTTCCAATTTGCACCTTGTGGGTTATTTCTCTGATGGAGAAAGAGTCATTTTGTTTCCGTCATTAATAATATCCTCTAAATTGTGGAAACCATTAATGCTGCTTACTTTTGAATAGTGCAGATTTACTTTTTGTACAAGTATTAGAGGTTCAATAAGAATTTTTTTGAGTTTTCCAGAAACAACGTGTTATTTAGCTATTACTTTCGTTAACTGTATAATGGTAATTTCCTAACAATCAATGGAACACCTTCATGAGCATCATGAACACAATAATGAGCGAGTCGGTCCGCTCGTTCTAATTCCATCTGTCCCGTCACAAGATATCAAGTCCCATGATGGAAGTAACAATTGCGTTGTCGTGCAGTATTTCAGCGTGGCGTGCTAAGTATTGTGCAGAGTGCAGAGGTGACAATCAGTCGCCATTGACGTGTGATTTCACCGCACACGTGCGATCTCTTCACATCCAGCCATTGTTTACCCATCCGTGATTTATTAATAGTCGCACCTTCTAGATCGAGATTGCCTCTAATCTATTTTTACGCGATCGAAAAAGTAGATCGTGGCATTCGCTGCCAATCCGTACTAAACTCCATGAGAACGGCTTGTCATTTAATAATGGAAGCAATGTTCCATAGAAATCGCACGTACGTTCATTTCAATATATTGGCTGCGTTCTTCTCTCTTTAGATAGCTTTTGCTCACTTATATTATTTTGTTGGTCCTCTTAGAATTATCTGTTTTTTTTTGTAACACCTTGTATGTATAAAATTTTAATTGTAAATACCTATAAAGCCCAGGCTTTTTTTTTTTAATCCCCGTTCATTAATTTGTAAGCTGCGAAGTTAAAAAGTACGAACGTTGCACACACTGAGAAAAATGACTCACAGGAATACATTTATATTAACAAGAATTCCGAACATTTTATTCGGATTCGCGTTAAAAAGCGACTCAGCGTACTACTGCAAAATTAACACTATGTGGTTTGTTGTTTAGAGTATCATTTCCTGTCATGATAAAATTACCGGAGTAATTAATAAAAACTCAGACATGACATTTTATTACTAATTTATTCAGCATAATATTTCATTCTAGTTTATTATATTTTAACACTACGTATTATGTAGAATGATAATTTTACATTCTTAAACTTACACAGTTTCGTTGTGCTAAGAATCATGATTAATTTAGAGTAAGATGCATCTTATAACATGACAGCATTATACTTTTACATTATACTTTTATTTTATCGATAGGAATGATGTTTTATCAAAATCGCAAAATTCCATTTTTCTCAGTGCATCATGTGAGATTTCACGCTTCGCGAAGAAACCTAAGTGGATGCAAATTTTAAGTAAACAAGGAATTCTGAAGGCACGTTAATTATAAAACAAACGAATATCCAGTTCGCGTAAACGTGTAAAGCTTATTTTACTGACCTAATCAGAAAAAGCAGCGTGCCCATGCCACGTCGATTCCTAACGAGCTGGCTAAGCGTTCTTACCCGAACAAAGATGATAGTGTGCTGCGGATTTAGTGTAAATATACGAATTTAATGTAAATATGTATTTCACGTTAGTAGTTGGATAATTACAGGAATTAACTTCTTAACTAATTGTGTTATGATGCCGAAGGATCTTCTTAATTTGCCACGCTTCTAACTTTAAATTAAACATCATTTTTACGATGAGTGATGAGAAAAAAAAATTATTAATCAATAACCGTTACTGAACGGAAAAATATTCGAGTAATAGAATGAATGGGCTTGTTTGGCTTGAATTATGTTACGGGTTGTTATCGCTGCTCAGGAGGATTCTATAATCGGTGGTTATATCTAATAGAGTGAGGGGTGGCACTCCCTCGTATGGTCACTCAACAAATAAGTGTGAATAAACTGATTTATAGAAATAAATCGTTCCTGGTGACATCACAGAATCATTCTTCATAAGTGAATCTATTTCAGGTGGTAAAAGAACTTAAAAACCTAACTTTTTTTGTAAAAATGGCCGAATTAGTGCCACTGTGCCGGCACTTGAAACCATTAATCCGAAATTAGTGCTGCTACATTACGATATTTGCAGAGAGTATTGGAGAGTTAATGTAACGTGTTCGTCTCTCCACCAAATAAGTACATGCGGGGTTAATTTCCTGCTCTCACATTTAACTTCCCCAACTTTGCGTTCTTTACTTCCGCTTCATTCACTTATAATAGCCTTGGAGATTTCGTTAATAATCGAGTAATCCTTCATCAGATTTCTATCAGTGTTTTTAACCTACTGGTAAGTTATTTTTTTTTTAAAGGGAAGCATTTAAATGAATCAAAATATGGTGTGGTCTTATAATTTGTAATTTACTACATTTTAAGATCCAAAGAACCAGGAATTAATTTTGGGAATTCAAATGTAATAATAAACTTTTTTTTTTGTAAGTATCGTAAACTATACTGTGTTAATATTTTTTCGATGCTCAAGTTGTCACAATGAGTACCTAGGTTAAAAAAATTATTTCCTACACTTGACTGCTTTTGCCATTCTTACTGTTATTTAATCAATGTTAAAAGAGGCTAAATTATTCTAGTGGAAACGTCCATAAATTTTTACGCTTTCCTTCATATTTACATGTTGCGTTTTTTATTGGACTTGTTGATGGACGCAAACTTTATACTTGGCTGCATTAATTAACCGAGCAAGACCCGAAGATATCCTTCGTGAGTGAGAAATGTATACAGTTAATTTGAAATTCCGCGTTCTATAAGCGTTGCAGGTTTCCTCCTCGTCGCAACAAATCTTGCGACGTTCATCGTTTGTGACGATATGACAAATATGCATGTTAGTTAAAACAGTAAAACATGTATTCTTTATGGACGTACGTGAACATACTGTAGTTACAATTATGATGGCTATACATCATCCAGATGGAAGTATGGTACATTGGATGGACACGGTGGGACCTTACAATAAGCGTGCACTCGAACAAATTACCGAGGCACGATCGCAATATGAAACTACGCCATAAGTAATTATATGATCTTGTTTCATCCATTGTCATTAAAACAAAAAAATTAAACTGCTTCATGTGGTCTGAGTTAATACATAACGCCGCGCAAAACGTATTTGCATAGCAACCAAAAATTCTTGCTTCAAACCTTCTCATACTACCACACTGCATTATTGTTATAAAACAAACTTTTATTTATCAATATGATAAACAAATTTATTCGTTAATAAGTTTCACGTCGAGTAAAATATCGTTGGTGAATTGCAACAACAAACTTTCGTTGAACTCCATTGGAAGGACGGTTTTTTCGTTTAAGGTGAAGCTGAAGTTCTTCAACAAAACAGACAACCCCGCCATGGTCGTCATTACTCCAAAGCGTAAACCTGAAACACCCTCGTTAAAAAAAATCGTTCCTAAAAAAAAAAAGAAAACAGACCTATACAGTGTCTAGGCCCTTCACCGAAAGGAAGGTACGTGTACGGGTCCATCTGCTTCTTCTTCTCTTCAGTGAACCTATCAGGATCAAATGTTTCGGGATCTGGGTAGAATTCAGGGTCGTAGTGGATGCCCATGATTGGGACGACGACTTGGGTTCCCACTTCTAAGGTATCATCTGTCCCGGGTATTTCATACTGATCGTAACATTTTCTGTGCAATACTGGTAAAGGCGGATATTTTCGCAAAGTTTCTGAAAAAATAGTTCATACATACAGTCCATACAAACCTCAAAGCTTGCATGAATTTGAACGTAACACAAGATGAAAGAATTTCAATTCCCAAAATAGAACTCGAATCGAATCCACACCTTCCGTTATTCAAACGAAACTTAAATGCATTGGCATGAACTCAACAATCTCGGTTATGGCTAATCCTACAGCGTTTGTAACACCATAACCGAGTTCGTGTGGGTTCGATTTTAATTCTATTTAGGTTAGGACTTCAGGGTAGAAAAATGTCAAAAAGATGAAGGATATATGAGGAAAGGCCATGAAGGAAAGTAAGATCAAGGAAGCGGTGGTATAAGTTTCTGAGAGAAAACTGGGTTTGGGCTTTCATAATCCAAAATTTGTAAATTTCAAACTGTGCTTACCATCTACAATCTGTCGAAGGTACTTCATTTCGCTGATGGAATCATAAGTGAGTTGTCCATCATGCTTTGCCAAAACCTCTTTGATTTCTTCCCTCGCTTTCTGTTGAATATGTGGATGCTGACCGAGCTCGAAAAGACAGAAAGACATCGTAGTCGAAGAGGTATCAAAGCCCGCCAAGAAAAACAGGAAACTCTGCGAAATTATTTCGTCAAGACTCAACTGACCAGCTTCATCGTTCGACCCCAACTCCTGATTCTTCAGGTTGATCAAAAGTTGCAGGAAATCCCCCCGGGTGACTTTGTTTTTCTCACGATACGAGACCGTATCTAGCATAAACTTGGTGAAATAGTCCACGGAACTTTTTGGGAAAGGCAGAAGCTTGAGTTGCCTGGATAGAGTCTGGAAGGAGAAGAGGAACGTGCTCTTGAGAAGTCGGTTGGTTTCGTTCATTGCGTACCTCAGCGTTGTAAAAATTACGGTTTCCGGATCTTTGAAAGAGTTACAGTCTATGCCGAACGCGCACGAACCGATGACATCCGTCGTGTAAAACGATGTGAATTCTTTGGCATCTAACGGTTTTGATTCGAGGGCGTATTTGTAGACTTCTTTTTCCATTTGGCGGCCACAGATTAGGACGATCTCAAACATGGACTTCATTTTTCCCGTCGTGAACGTAGGTGTCAACTTGGTCCTTAAATTTTTCCATCTGTCGCCTTCGATGGTGAATAGATGAGCACTTATTGGTTGATCCCTTTCGTTGTAGTAGAAACCTCTCGAGTGGAAGTTGCGGAAGTCCTTGGCCAAAATGAGCTTGGTGATTTCTGGATCTATCGGGACGAATACGGGCGCAAGGAAGGAGTACACCCCACCGTAACGTACGCCCTTTTGTTTCAGTTGTTCGTATAGAGTCCTGTATTGAATTCCCAGGGTTTTCTTGTAGGTAATCGGATTTCTCAAGGATCCGAACGGGATGTTGCCTTCCAGCGAGGGTATTTTTTTTTTCTCCCAATACATGAAGCACTTCTTCATGTACGTTATAAGAAACGAAGCGAGTATTAGCAATAACGTTACTACTAGTATGACATCCATGTTCGACTGAAACAAAAATATCTGTGTTAAGAATGTTGTGAATCATGGTGTTTAGTCTCATGGTAACTTGTAGTGGTTACGTATTTTATTAACAAACAGGTACTTGAAATGACTAAGAATAATAAAGAAACAGAAAAAAAAACTCTGTTGATAACGAATTTCTTTTCTTGAGATACTAATTTCTTTGAAGTGTATTTACCTACTTATTTTCAAACTAGGCCCAGTCCAGTTTTGTATGACGACGAAAAAAAAAAACTATAAACTGTTGAAACCTTACTGTTTTCGATAGTTTACTTTTCACTGAACTGCTACAAATACTGCTGTGATAACAACTGTAGTTACTTATATTGAGGAAGTAGCAATGACTAGCGACAAACACTGTTGATATGAGGACGAGGAGAAAAACAATTACCATACAATTTAAGATGTCATTCGGCTTGAGTGAGTAAGCATTACATATTGAAAGTGAAGTGATAATTTTATCGCTTATAAAAATAATAGTAATGTTGTGTTAAAAAAAATCACAACACAAAATCTCAACTACGTACACAACGATGACTTCGCCAAAATGGGATTGTACTTAAATGTTTATTTAATTTTTTTTTAAGATAAGTATTTGTTTTGAAAGTGAGATTCTTAAACGGATGATGCAATTTGATAGTTGATACATAAAGTTTAAATTTCGTGCATCTTAAAAATGAATTAAGATTGACGCTAAGTATATATCTCCTTGATGTTCTCAAATATGTGGTTTTTTTTTAAGAAACCATGTTGGAAAGACATTGTGGGACTTAGCATAGTGCTTGATAGCCCAGAGTCACACGTCCGGTGTCTATCATTACTATTGAGAAATGAAGAGTTTTTAGTGTTTAGCGAAATGCAAATCAAATCAATAAATCACTTTTGCAAACAAAAGTGACAAAGCAACTTCTTTAAAAATACATGTAAACACAAATTTAGTAACGAATCATTTGCTTGTTTTAATGGGACTCGCTAAAAGGTCAAAGGTTAAAAAAATTAATTGACCAATTAATAAAGTTGAATAATATACGGTTCCTTTGAGCATAGAGTCAAAAGTTTAAAAAACATTGATTAGATATGTCGTCCCCTATAAAATTTTGTGCCCTAATCACATGAACATCCTGTATAAAAAAAAGTTGTATATGGACTACCAGTTCGTGTGATTGATTGGTGTTAATTCAACAATTACAATAAACAAAAGGAAAATAATTTGATCGACTTGAATAATTGAATAGCTCGTGCAAATGAAATACTAAATATCTTTAGTTGGGTTTTAGTTGGCTAGAGGCAACGCCACCTACGACAAAATATCGCTGATGTGTTCAAGCAAAGCACAAAAGACAGGCGAGGCAAAACAAAAAGCAATCGTGATCTATTCACGCGTGCATGTACGTAATGCGATGCTCTTTGAATTAGTTTCGAATAGATTCGATAATCGATGTGAAAGTCCGATTTACACTGCACACGTTGTTTACCGTGATTAGGAAACTAATTAAAATACGGCGCGCGATTAAGAACGGCTTTTCGGTTCTGATGTCAACCAAAGTGAAAGAGATAGGCGAAAATTATACATCCGCGACTTAAATGCACCGGCTCTAGGTTCATGGTTCGTTGTATTCTGTAAACGCAGTTTTTTATTACCGTGCACGCAAGTTAATCGCATTATCACGAAAGCTTTTTAGAAGAACGTGAAATCTGTTCCGTGCTTTAAAGTATAAGTTTGAAATTTGTTTAAGACGAATTGCACAACAAGTTTCTCATTGCTCGTAGATACAAGTTTGAATTTTTATGCTTTTCGAAAAGACAGAACAAGTTTAAGGAGAATTCTTACATTTACATTCTATTTATTTACATACAATTAAAAATATATATTAAAGTGACCATACATTTCATTAAATACATGTAGTGATGATGTGAATATGGTAGGAGTATTTTAAAATATTTTATACAGCTGTACAAGGGTTTAGTCAGTAATTTATTTAAGAGAAAGGGGGTAAAATTTATGAACAATAAAATTATTTTAATTTTTTTTCGGTATTTCTTCTTTCAGTTTCTTTATTTATTCAAGCATTACTGTTCTATGCAAATTAAGCATGCATTGTCTACAGAAGCAGTTTTATCATCAGACGTTGTCTGCCACAAGCAATAATTTCTTAAATAATTAAAAATATTTCTCAGTATCAACTGGGGGCGAGTGTCCATTCCTGCCTCACTCTAGTTACTCTTTGTACTTGTACATACAAGCTTTTATGTGTATACGAAATATAAATTTAAAAAAATGGGAATGCCATATAATTGTATATAAAAATATCTTTTAATATGAGACTGAGTGACTTGTAATTTTGTTTTAAACTTTGTTAAAAAAATGAGGTAATTATGACAAAGGATTTATTTGAATACGTTGTAGAAATATCAGAACAAGACTTGCTCAATAACATTTTTAAATATCACGCAAGTAAAAACAAATCACAGCTTATCTAAATTTTTTTTTTTTGCAGAACGAAAGTCATATTGAAACTTCCTTCCTTGCTTGCCTCACTATCGTGTTTGCGAAGTTTATACTTGTTTTGTAACAAACGCACGTGTCATCTTACATAAAATAAAAATTGATAAGTCCCAAACAAGAGATTTTAAAGTTAGGCGCACGATTTCTTTTATTCACAATTTTCTTTCTAAAAACTAAGTGATTCGTCAGTTTTTCAAAAAAAGGCGCATAACTGCTCTTAAATCCAATGAGGCAGACCGGAAGAAAATACGAAAAAGAAGAGTAGATGGGTTCAGATCTTCTCAACTTCTTCAGTACTCGAAATTGAAGGACTGTCGATGGAAGCAGATCCAGAAGGATGGAAAGTACAGAGGGATTGAGGCAGAAGCGAGACTGTGAGAGAAAAAGACTCGGAGCTAGGTATAATATGGCCAACCAAGGAAGACTTTTATGGCCAAAAATAGCCAGAGGAGGAACCTCGGATAATCCACTGTTAGCGAAAGGGGAGAACTGGCAGCACCAACTCTGTAAAAAGATCAAAAGAGTAGAGACATGTAAACAGACGAGATGAGTGTGCGAAAAGAAAACGTAGAATTGGAATACCCAGTGTATAAAGCCTGAAACTCGAAATTGAAGAACTGTCGATGCAAGCAGATCCAGAAGGATGGAAAGTACAGAGGGATTGAGGCAGAAGCGAGACTGTGAGAGAAAAAGACACAGAGCTAGGTATATAATGGCCAACCAAGGAAGACTTTTATGGCCAATAATAGCCAGAGGAGGAACCTCGGATAATCCACTGCTAGCGAAAGGGGAGAACTGGCAGCACGAACTCTGTAAAAAGATGAAAAGAGTAGAGACATGTAAACAGACGAGATGAGTGTGAGAAAAGAAAACATAGAATTGGAATACCCAGTGTATAAATCTTGAAACTCGAAATTGAAGAACCGTCGATGAAAGCAGATCCAGAAGGATGGAAAGTACAGAGGGATTGAGGCAGATGCGAGACTGTGAGAGAAAAAGACTCAGAGCTAGGTATAATATGGTCAACCAAGGAAGACTTTTATGGCCAATAATAGCCAGAGGAGGAACCTTGGATAATCCACTGCTAGCGAAAGGGGAGAACTGGCAGCACGAACTCTGTAAAAAGATGAAAAGAGTAGAGACATGTAAACAGACGAGATGAGTGTAAGAAAAGAAAACATAGAATTGGAATACCCAGTGTATAAATCTTGAAACTCGAAATTGAAGAACTGTCGATGCAAGCAGATCCAGAAAGATGGAAAGTACAGAGAGATTGAGGCAGAAGCGAGACTGTGAGAGAAAAAGACACAGAGCTAGGTATAATATGGCCAACCAAGGAAGACTTTTATGGCCAATAATAGCCAGAGGAGGAATCTCGGATAATCCACTGCTAGCGAAAGGGGAGAACTGGCAGCACGAACTCTGTAAAAAGATGAAAAGAGGTGAGACATGTAAACAGACGAGATGAGTGTGAGAAAAGAAAACATAGAATTGGAATACCCAGTGTATAAAGCTTGAAACTCGAAATTGAAGAACTGTCGATGCAAGCAGATCCAGAAGGATGGAAAGTACAGAGGGATTGAGGCAGAAGCGAGACTGTGAGAGAAAAATACCCAGAGCTAGGTATAATATGGCCAACCAAGGGAGACTTTTATGGCCAATAATAGCCAGAGGAGGAACCTCGGATAATTCACTGCCAACGAAAGGGAGAACTGGCAGCACGAACTCTGTAAAAAAATGAAAAGAGTAGAGAAATGTTAATAGACTATTGTGGCTAATAATATCCAGTGGATAAAGCTTGGATAATCCACTGTTTGTAAGCAGCTGAAATTGAAGAATTGTCAGAAAGATGAAAATACCAACAGATGAAGACAGTGTGGATTCGGGAATGAGGCCAATGAGTGGAAAGCAGTTCTGATGAAGATGATTTGTTATAGGACTTAGAAGACAGTCAACACAAATTGATACAGGATGCAAGGAGGAAAAGAGCAGAGATGAAGATGGCGACGAGCGTGAGAGAATGGAGGTGGAAGATGAGAAAGAAGCGGAAGGAAAAAAGAGAGAAAGAACAAGCAACAGAAGATGAGGATGCAATGAAGTAAGTGACAATTCATCTCTCTTTATCTTATCCTTTTCTGATTCTTCGGGCACCCAGAAATATATACATATTAGGTCTGTTCCATTTGACCGAATTTCAAGTTCTGAATCGTTCAAATCATGCGCAGTATGAAATTTTTATCCAATTTTGTGCACTGCTCATGCTCAGTATGATTTTGAACGGTTCAGAACTCGAAAACCTGACGAATGGAACGGACCTATTTTAATTCTTCCTGGATTCGGAGTAATTTCTCAAATTAAGAAGTAAGTAGAGATTTAAATTTTTTTGTGGATACATGATTCAGCGTAAGTAAGGCTGGAATTATGTCTTTACATTTATGGGTTGAGGGTTGTATGTCTGCAAACAGCGTTCAAATAATAATAATTCCTATTTTGTTCAATATAGGAATTAGAGAACAGTCAGCACAAACTGATACAGGATGCGGGGATGAGAAGAGCAGAAATGAAGATGTGGGAGAGAATGGAGGTGGAAGACGAGAAAAAATCACAAGGAAAAGAGAGGGAAATGACAATTATACATAAGTAACACGTGCAATGAAGTAAGTGACAATTCATCTCTCTTGATTTTACCCTTTTCTAATTCTTCAGGAACCTAGAACTAGGTACATATTTTAATTCTTTCTGGACTCGGACTAATTTCTCATTTTATGAAGGGAGGGGGAATTTTAATTTTTTTTTTGTGGTTCATGATTCAGGGTGAATAAGGCTGAAAGGTATAATGGAATTTTTTTTATATTTAAAATTCCCTATGTTTTACACTGTAAAAAATGGGGGTAAAATTACAGTGATAAGTACGATAATATTACAGCGATAAGTATGGTAATATTACAGCAAAAGCTATGTGAAAAAAAGTGTTGTAAATATACAAGATATTTCGGGGTAATATCACATTCGGTTTGTGAAAACACATTAAAATGTACAGTAGATTTCCTCCCATTACATTAGTAATACATAGTATTAACGTGTAATTTTACAGCGATAATCGCGGGTCATAAAGTTGCCCGCGATTATCGCTGTAACATTTTTTACAGTGTATGGCTTACAAAAATTTATCATCAGGGCCTGACAGAAAAATGATCATTTTGTTAATGTTGTTGAAATTTGAAATGGCTCTTAAACCATCATTTTTATTATGTTATTATAGTGTTTCTAGGTGAAAATTATTCATTTGACGGATAATATGAATTGCTTCCAATCCCTATCTTTGTGAGTTTCTCCCTCGACATTTCAAGGTGACACGAAATATAAGATTCCAAAGAGGACGAAGCTCTAAACATACCATACAAAATAAAATCGCATGGGCAAACCAATTTTAAGAGAGTTTTGGGTCCTCCTTTAAATTCTTAATCATTTGATATCGTTGAAAAATTTTTTTGCAAATTTTATTAGTTGGTAAAGTGCATCAAAAACCAAATGGATTTTAAGACAAAAAAATGGTATGGGGCAACTATGACGTACAATTACCATCTGCAATTAATTCACATGACCCTTTGTAAAAATGTATTAACTATAAAACAGTGCCTTACTAGCAATTATTGTAGTTTTAAGTTCGCAAGGGCGACGAATCGGTTAAAGATTTGAGATGAAGCCTATCATAGTAATAAAGAAAAGGAAATGAAAGAATTGATCCAGATGGAAATAGACACTGTTCTTTCAATTTCGGAAAACATATCATAAAATTATTTTAATAGATTCTTAAAATGAGAAAGAAAAGGGCAAACTAGATCCTTTTTTTTTAAGTTAATCTGAAGGTGAACACCCTACGTAAAATGGACGGACAATTTCAACACATTTAAGAAGGAAGACGAAGTTCTTAAAACATAGACGATATATCATATGTGCCATTTTGAGTTGTAAATGTTTCTTGCACGCATTTATCTTAGAGTTCATCGCTTTTGCCTGCGCTTTAAGTCCCTCAATGTGTCCAGAAGGTATGCATGGTAAAGTGAATCAGCGAACGCTTACCATTTGTCTGATCTCTGCATTTTTCAAGTTTAAATGAAACAATCGGTATGCAGTTATTTGCGTAGCTCAGTGTATTAATGAATGTATTGTTGCCGAGATCGTTAGATAATAGGCAAATAATATAATTAATAGATGACCAATCCTCGTTTCAATTTCAATGACCTAAATCGAATTGAATTGAAGCATCCTCCCATTTTCGAAACGTAATAAATTAAGCATTTTTATTGCGGAACAATAAAACATTAAGTCAGTTTCCAGGGCCCCGGGGGTTAAAATAAAATCAATTACACACGTATTGCTCAATCGAAAAGCTGCTGCACACGATACATGGAGGAGGAGGAGGAAGAAGAGGAGGCATTTGAGCGCCAGAATGAAAACAAGAGAAACTATTTAATATTCGAGAGGTGCGCTCACTTAAATATTACGTCAGAGAAAGAATATGAAATGATTTCGACTTTCCTTGCTAATAAAATGTTTCTTACAAAATGGAAATCTTATTATGTTATCTACGTTCAAGCTTCTATGTTTGCTGTGGGTACTTACCTGCATTTATAATAGCATAGCTACTAATTTTTTTTTTAATTTGGCCTATCAGAAAATATTGTTGTTGAACAATTAATAAATTTGCTGAAACGTAATTTCTGCTCTACATAGTTCGCGAATATAGAAAGCGAAAAATCAATCAAGTGAATAAGTGGTGGGAACTTAACTAAATTACTGTTATTTATTTTATCACGCTGCCACAGTAAAAAAAAAATGTTGGTTTTTTATGCTGGATCTATACCATTGTCGTTGGATAACTACCTTTTTTTTATGTTACGAACTTGCCTATTTATCGCTTAATTACTTTCTCTGTTGTCACATAATTACATGTACGCATTATAAAATAATTCGTCATGCCCAATTGGCCGAACTAAGATATAACAACGGAACAACGTGTCTCTTTGGAAAAATGTTTAGCAAAACAAGCGTGTGCATAACAAACCGCATTCTGTTTTTTTTAATGCATTTATCCAGAAAATGTAACATACCTGCAACGTGTCGATACAATTTTGAAATTACGTACTGTTGCAAAAAATGTAAATTCTTTGCACTACTTAATTACATAATATTACATAAAATTGTCTTATTGTATATACGAAGTGGTATAGTTTAACATTAAATAAAAAAAAACTAACAATTATAAAAATTGAAATTAAGAAAAAATGTACAACCACAACTGAAGAAAATGTCGTAAGGGTATCTTTAAAGCTACTTAGGAAAGTGATAGTTTCTGAATCTTTCCTAAGCATTTAGTATCATGAAGTGATTTCTAATTCGATTTTATTAGTATTACATGTTGCAAATGTAACTAACCAGGAAAGAAAATGGGTGTCTTTTAATAGCTGCCGTAGATAAAAACAGTTAATTGAAAACGAAAAAGGTCTATCTATCATTTAAAATAAATATATAGGAAACATTGAGTTTCACAGGACAGTTTTTCTGTCGATTCTAGAAACGGCTCGACTTTCGATAAAATTATCGCAGATTATTTGCGCTGCGCTTTTTCAAATCGAAAGCCGCATTTGCCTATCTGCTGCCTCCGACGTATTACTAGTGGCGCGAATCAACCGCAACCACGTGGGCATGCAGTGTGCAGGAAGGCAGTAAAAACAAGAACCAGCCTGTTCAATTGCTGTGAAATGACATTGGCACTTTTATGTGCGAGGAGTAGGCCATGCGACACGGCAAACTTTGAATCAGATCGGTTCGTTTAGAGGGAAAACTATAATCACTAGGTAATCGAAAACCATTGGTGCAGGATGTTCAAATTACCATTTGGACGTGGCCTGCCTCATTTTCTGTTAGAGTAGGCACACGAAATGAAAATTGATTGTTAATGAAAAGAAGTTTATGCCTTTTCATTATTTCTTTTCTATCTATTATTCCTTTATTTAATTTATTGTTTGTATATGTATCCTTGCCCTTCAATCATTTTTCTATAACTACGGCAGATTGCAATAAAAAAAAATGATGATGGAATTCATGGTCAAGTACGTACACACTTTTGAAAGCCCTAACCACAACTTATTTTGGAGACGACCCACAATGTGACGAGGTAATGTAAAATCTTGGACATTTCGGAAAAAATAGGAAATACATACAAACAGAATTAATACCATAATAATGCAGTTAAATGTTTAGAGAAATAAAAACAATAATTAGTTTGTTTTTATATCGGGTCCTATTAGCGTAATCGAGGGATTAATTCAGAGGAAGTTTAAAACAGTGTACTATATCATCAACTAATGTCCAGAATTTTTCCCTAATAAAAAATAATGCGGTAAGTTAATTATTTGAAACTGGTTTTATTTTGATCAAAATAAAATGGGCTTCACAAAGAAAACATGAAAGTGTTAAATATTTAAATTATAAGTTTTTATTTTAAATTTTGTTATGCTTGTACATTCATGGCCTAGAAAAAATTAGTGCCAAGTAGGGATGCTCAAAACAGTTAAATGAATCGATTCAATCGAATCGATTGTGTGGAATCGATTCAGATGAATCGATTCAATTTAAACACGTAGAATCGATTCGATTCACTACATATATTACCAATTTCTATGATTAAAACTTATGTCGCAGCATCATATTTTATGGTTCCATTGCAATGTTTACAACGAACAGATTTGCTGTTATCAGTAATAAAATGCTTCCACATTTCACTTGTTTTAGGAGGCATTGTTCTACACTCACACTCAAATACAAAATACGTATATAGCTACTGTTCAAGTGTGCAATACAAATATTTACTCGTTAATGGTCAAAGAAATTTCTGTAATTTGAAATATTCTGTTTTATGCCTCGGACTTTCCCTACACACAATTTTATCATTTTGAGTTATTGGCTGCCATATAGATGGCGCGGTGATAAAAAATTGGTTGTATGTCCACACCTTTCCGATTCGATTCTCACCAAATTGAATCGAATCGAATCTCACCAAATTGAATCGAATCGAATCTCACCAAATTGAATCGATTCGATTCTTTCGATGCATCGCTTACAAAGAATCGATTCAACTATAAATCGATTCGATTCTGAACATCCCTAGAGCCAAGTTGTGCCAACTCATACTTTACATTATTTAGTACACTAAATATTTTTCTATTTATTTACATTTTTTACAATTTTTTGCCAATATTTGCCTAAACGAAAAACAGCTGAATTTTGAAATTTTTGCGTTTTTACGCATGTGGTCGTGATTGACGACTACAAGCGTAGATATTATTTCATAGTCACACATGGTAGGCATATCATATTTTTTTTGTCACTACCCAAGATTCGCAACCGTGTGTAATCTGTAAATAGTGTTAAAAATTCTCATATTTGTTTGTTGTAAAATACATACCGTGAATATATCTTGTTCTGAAACATGTAAAACACACATATCCGTTTGTTGCTAGAGTAACGTAATAATTAAATGACAGCAATGTATTAAAGCGTGTATTTTATTTTGAAACATAGGTTGTCAAAATAACTTCAGTTTGTTTAAATTTTGAAAGAATGGACAGGAGAAGGATATTTAGAATTGCTTGAGCACAGAGTTCTGCCGATTTCTTTCTTTGGGCATGTATCAAAAATAAGTTTTAAATGGAGAAACAATATCGTTTAAAAAATAAAATACGAGTGGCTGCAAGAGAAATACCTCCTGAGCATATACGAAATACGATAAATTGAATTTTACAATCCCTAGTGGTCCGTTTTCACGCTCAAGCAATTTGCGCAAATGGATTTGTTCAAGCATTGGCGCATACAAATTTGCTTGCGCAAATGCATGTGCAAATACATGCAGTTTACCAAACTTTCTAGCTAGTGCAAACAAAAATATTACGTTTACATGCAACGACTTCCTTGTGCAAATTTTTGTGCACAAGCACATTTGCGCAAATTGCATGAACGTGAAAACGGACCTTTAGGATATTGTTTGATTTTTTAAAATTTTGTTCCGTTACTTTATTTCTCCTATGGGCAAGTTCGCGTTTACGCTCGGAGTACGCTCTGATCAAAAGTGTGAGGGAGAGCGACTGCGTTTTACTGGATGTAAGGTTAAGAGTGAGAAAAAGAACTCCGATCGATCCGAGCGTAAACGCGAACTCACCCTATGTTTCAAAATAAAATACACGCTTTAATACATTGCTGTCATTTAATAATTACGTTACTCTAGCAACAAACGTATGTGTGTGTTTTGCATGTTTCAGAATAAGATACATTCACGGTATATTTTCCACTTATAAATTTTCTGTTTAGTGGGTAATATAATTTTATTGTTTTCTCTATTCTTGTGTTTATATCTTTTTCTTGTTTTGATGTGTTCCCAAATAACTAAAATGTTTTGTTTGTTTTTTTTTTTAATTTCTATCTATCAGATAAAAAAAATATTTATTTATTCATCTCTCATCGCCACTTCTGTTTATTGAAATGAATTATCATGTCTGATCTGCTTCAATGATATATATTGAAAAATCAGCCTTCTTGTTCAGCAGTTTCCATTTATTCCTGCCTCTATTCCCCATTCATAATACAACATCGAAGTTTTTCTTCATATTACTATGTTTTTGCGAGTTAAATGAAATTTGATTGTTAAATTTTGGGATTAGAAATTAATTAACTCAAATGACAAAGTCACGCATAAAATTTAACATAAGACTCTTTTCGTTATTAAATTGTTTATTGATATAATATCTCAGGGTATCAAATTGTATTGCAAAACAAATTTCTTTGAACTGGGTTCTGAAGTGTATTTGTCCTAATGGTGGTGATTTTAAAAGTCGGTTATTTTTGTCACGCTACGTGAAGTGTACGTAGGTAAGTAAAAATCGATTTTAAAGGTTGACATACAAATTATTTATTGATAATAAATTTGTTGTTTATTAACATTTTCAAATAAGCATAAGTACATAAAGTAAAATTGGTACAATGTAATGGTTAGTACATTTAGAGGTTTAGTGTAAATGCACATCAATTTATGTTTGGCATAAATTGAGTTGTCATCCACTTCGTCGTAGGTATATGGGAATTTTAATCAAAATTTTAATTAAAAATGCGATTATGGTCTCTTTTATCAAGAGTGCCCTATGTTTGAAATATACTTACACCTGTTGGTAAGTATTTACAAATTATTTTGAACTAGCATTGTTAATTAACCATATTAATAAATGGAATATTCTTACATGTCCTGGTCACTACTTTCGATTACAAAATGTTGCTCTGAAGGAGCTTAAGATTGATTATAAACTGTTAATTGTTAATACTAAACTGTTCAATGCTAACTGCAGAGTATGAATGTTCACTGCTAAGTGCAGAGAGTGAATGGATGTTCAACTGCTCAAGGCCTACGTTGAATTCCTGAATTACCCAGAAATCTCCCTTTTATATACTTTTTAAGGTACAAAAAACTCTGTAACCTTAAATATAAGACAAATTAAAAATCCTTAGATTGTAAACAAATCAAAAATTCTTGTACACAAATAATAATTATCTTGTTTTGTAGGTTGCAAAAATGAAGTTACATCCTCAAGAGGCCCAGTCGAACTGCAACTAACTTCGAAAGACGGATTCTGTCTTGGTTCTTGAGTTTTACAAGAATACGATGTCTTCCTCCGTTCTTCTTGTAGAAGTAGGCTCGAGGTTTGCTTCGGATTTCCTCTTCTAGTGTGTTGAATGAACTTGCCACGCCTGGATAATCTTGAAACGTCTTAGATAATCTTGAAGCGTCTTCCACGATGACATGATCGGCTCGTCCAGGAGTTTCGACTAAGGAGGACAGCACTTCATCCTTGAATGTCTTGGAACTCGACTCATGCTGTGTGAGATTGTCGTCCCAATGTTCCTGATCATCCTGGAGTACTTCGTGGAACCTCTGATTGAACCAGCTTTTCGTTGCTGGCGAAAGCGTAACGTCAAGTATGTCAATTGACATTTTCTAAATCGGACAGGAAAGTGTTTTAGTTATTTGTGTAAAATAAAAATTTCACCAGTGTTCTGGAACACACTAAAGCAAAGTACAGTTATTTAACATTTCACTTAAATTACAATTAAAAAAAAAAATAAACCTAAACTAATTATATACAGGGTGAAAATTTTAAAATATCAAAATAACAAAGCAATATATATCCATCTACTTTTAGATCTATCCTTCTTCCTCCACTAACTTCCCTCTTCCAATGGATTTTTTTCTTTTTCCAATGCTATCATTAATTCTGATGTTTTTGCCCATTAAATTATAGCCCAATTTCTCTCGGAACTTTATCCACTTTTCATAAAACATCTTATAATTCCTTTCTTATTGTTGTTATTACGACTATCTCTGAAATCATTTACTTAGTGCTTATGATGCAAGAATATTCCTATGTTGTACTATTTCATCCAAAAGTTCTGAACCTACCTGTTGCTACATGCTAGTAAATCTTCTGGCTTAAGACCTTCGTGGACTACAAAGCTAATGCTCTTCTTTTTATTATATTTTTATCTTCACTTCTGAAATATTTTTGATAGAACAAGAAATCTTCCATTGTTTGAAGAATTTATTTCAGTAGACATTACTACATATATTTTCAAATTGAAAAATTCTTTCGCTATTACATAATTCTACGTTATAATGTAGTCGTAAATTATCCAGATCTATCAAACATTAGTTTCATATTTGGTCAATATTTTATCAACTTTTTCAGATATTGCCCTACTTCTATACATTTTTCCGACCCCTTCTTCTTTTTCTACATTTCTAACAATCCTTGTAATTTTCTTAAAAATATTTGTTTTCCCACCTATTTTAAACAGTCTTGTTAACACTGTTATCATTAATTCTTTTTTAGACTTTTGATATTTTTAAAGCGAGCTCTTATAAACTATTCTCCTTATCCCTTAGCTTTTTTTAATACTTTCACTTCCATTTAGAAGATTTTCAAGTACTTTTTGATCCTCCCACTAGATTTCCTTTCTATATCAATAGAAAATTTAAAACTTTTGTGTCCGTTTTTTTTTATAATTTTCTAATAGTTTATTATATCTTTATGGATGTAATTGAATTCTATTTTTGCAACATTTTGTTTTCTGTAATTTCTGTTGTTGCTTTAAAATCATAATTCGTTCTTTCATGTTTATATTATTTTCATTATGGTTTCAATTGATATTTAGAAAGTTTACTAACTACAACTTCATTTGTCACAATTGAAAAGTTGAGTATAAAAACTGTTTCGTAAATTTTTCAGAAAGTGTGTACGCCTTATTTTTATACTGAAATAAATATTTCATTTTCTTTCGGTCAGCTCCATTTCTATAATAAAACAATTGTTAAAGCTAGTGAATCTGTTTACAGAAAAATCAAACATTTTTATCGAAAAATAGAAGTTGTTAGATACTATAAAGTAGCAGACTCAATTTTGCAAAAAAATAGAGTTGCCCGGTTTTTCCACGCAGCCATTCAATTACTGCAACCTCTTCTCAACTGAGAAAAGTTTGGCGAAATTTTATCAGTCAGCAGAATTTTTTTTTTATTTGAACTTCAATTTCGATCATAAATAAAGTGTTGTTAACGGGAGAAAAGTGTTGAAGCCCTATTCAACTACCCCTTTACCTACGCCTATGGCTTCAGTTATTCCGGTTTTATGAGAATACTGAATCTCTATTTATTAATAAACGATGTCGTAAATTTGAACGATATTAATTTAATAGTAATAAAAATATTTCCAGTGCCAAAAAGAAAACCCTATTCAACCATCCCTTTACCTACGCCTATGGTTTCAGTTATTCCGGTTTTAACAGAATATTAAATCTCTAAGTATTAACAAACGATATAGTAAATTTGAACGATATTCACTTAATAATAATAAAAATATTTCCAGTGCCGAAAAAAAGCCCTACTACCGTCACACTGTGGCGCGACCCCTCTGTAAATTTAGTAAATTTTATTCGCTCCTTTGCGGCCCTTTTGATAAGCGAGACCCCAAACCAGTATGTACTCGTAATTTTTGCTTTAACAGAATTAAATGAAATATATCTGAGCAACTGGAAATACATTTCGATTGTTTCCGACAATAATTTTAACAGTAAGTTGTTGATGTATACATGTAAATAAAAAACCCATCTTCCGCAAATAAAAAAAATTGAAAAGGAATAATTAGAACTAACAACTTCGAATTGTCCAGAAATTCCTTCAGTAGAATAGTTACGTCGATTCTGGCTCACTTTCTTATGGAGAATTAACATTATACACTGTGTCCACATTTCGATGCACACTATTGGTATCTCGGTTATTAAAAGACATAGAGCAACGGTTAAATGGGGAATGTTTTGCAGAATTCAATACTCGTGACAGATCTCATTTCAAATTCACCATAACTTTTTAAAATTTTAAGATAATTTTAAAAAACCAAAATTTGCCAATTTCAATGTTCCTCAATAACTCGATAACACCTAATGTGATCTCTTCTAAAGTTTTACAATGTTCAGACACTTTTTTAAGACAAAGCTTTTGATATAAATAAAAGCCCCCGATTGTCATTTGTTTTCAAGTTACTACTGCTAACTTTTGTTTTTCATATGGCAGCCATATTGGATTTTTGATTAGTTAGATATACTTTAAAAAGAGATTTTCAACGATGTATAACATACCCGAAAATTTTTTATTTGTAAGGGAGATATTAACAAAAATATAAATTAATTTCTAATATTTTCTAATTAGTAATATGACGACCATTCTGATCCACACACTTTTGACACCTTATTCTAACAGAATTACAAACTCTACGAAGTGTGTTTCCGTTTAATGATCTTAGTACATCCACCACTCTTTCTTCTAAAATTTCTCGAGTTTCTGGCGGTGCAAAATTAAATACTTCGTTTTTAGTGGTACCCCATAAATAAAAGTCAAGTGGGGTAAGATCAGGTGATCTCGCAGGCCATTGCACTGGTCCATTATTAGAAAGCACTCTCTCATTAAAGTTTTCTCTCAAAAAATGTTGTACGTCACGAGTGTTATGGGCCGGGCAACCATCCTGCTGGAACCAAATGTTTTGCATGTTCTCAGGATTAATAATTTCTCTCAAAGCAGGTATTACCTCGTTTGTTAGTAGCTCCACATATCTGTTACCAGTCAAATTGTAATCAAAGATGAAAGGACCTATTAAGTGATTATCTAAAATGAAACTAAACTCAAAAAACAAAACAAAATATAAACAAACTTCTTACAAATTAAACCGCACCAGACATTAATACCAAATCGAACTTGAAATCTTCTTTTGATTTACCAAATGTGGATTTTCAGTAGACCAATGATGATAGTTATGCCTATTGAACACTCCGCAATTGGTAAATCGTGTTTCATCTGTCCAGACTATTTTCCTAGGAAAATTAGCATCATCTTCACATTTTCGTAGGTACCACCTACTAAACTGTAATCTTCGGTGATAGTCATTATCGTTTAAACCTTGTACAATTGTTGGTTTGTAAGGGTGGTATTTGCTTTTCTTCAAGGTTTTGTGAACAGTCGATTTTGGAATTCCAGTTTCACGAGCCACTCGGCGAACTGATGCTTGGATTGTTCGTAACATTTTGCAAAATATTATTTCGACGTAAAACAGCATCACTAACTTCGTAGTTAGCTCTTTTTTGTTCGAAACTTCAAAGTTCCGTAAATTGCTAATTATCCTTCCAAACATTGTCCTGTGAGGTTGTTGTCTTTCCGGAAAACACTCAGCGTAACTCGTACAAGCATTTTCAGAGTTTCTATTTGCTTTGAAATACACTTCCAACATATCAACTTTTTCATCATTTGAATATTTATGTGCCATTACATCAATACTTATTAATGTTAATATTTAAAAATAATTACTTATCAATAATTACGAATTAAGAATACACAAGATTTTAATTAACTAATCTCTGCAGCACTAATTGTAATTTGACAGCTTGTCATTTTGTTTCACGCGGATGTTTAATTCCATGGCTTACTAATTTTATTGGGTAGTCTGTATTTGTTAGTATGAAATTAAAGATCAGTAACATTTCGTTATTTTACAGTATTACTTAGCATATCTTTAAGCTTTCATTCCTTATTGTTGTTTAATTTCATAGCCTACTAATTTCATATTAGAAATTAATTTATGTTTTGTTAATATCTCCCCTACAAATATAAATTTTTTTGGGTTATGTTATTAATCGTTGAAAAGCTCTTTTTAAAGACTATCTAACTAATCAAAAATCTAATATGGCTGCCATATGAAAAACAAAAGTTAGCACTAATAACTTGAAAACAAATGACAATCGGGGGCTTCTGTTTATATCAAAAGCTTTGTCTTAAAAAAGTGTCTGAACATTGTAAAACTTTAGAAGAGATCACATTAGGTGTTATCGAGTTATTGAGGAACATTGAAATCGGCAAATTTTGGTTTTCTTTAATTATCTTAAAATTTAAAAAAGTTATGGTAAATTTGAAATGAGATATGTGGCGATCATTGAATTCTGCAAAACATTCCCCATTTAACCGTTGCTCTATGTTTTCTAATAACCGAGATACCAATGGTGAGCATCGAAATGTGGACACAGTGTATACCAAATGTGTATGTATGATTGCCTATCATCGGGACAAGCTCAGTGCGAGGTGCGTGTATAACAAAAAGTGACACCTGTTTGATAGAAGCTGCCTGTGTTTAATAAAAACTGCCCCTGTTTGATAAAAACTAACATTGAACCGCCGCGCCGCGCCGGTCGCAAATAGCCCCATGGTCGACCACCTAGGATGGACGCGATTCACGAACACTGGTACGTGAGTTCGAATCCCCGAACAACAACAAAAAATTCCTAAGCGACTATCCATAGCCTCCACCTCGCCGCGCCTCAAATCAGTCCCTCTCACAACCGCTACCGTCACAACGATAGGCAACCATACATACACATTTGGTACATAATGTTAATTCTCCATAAGAAAGTGGCTTCGAACGAACATAGCTATTAGCTATTTTTAACTATGTCTTATGTTTTTTAAGGGTAGATCGTCTTAAGTTTTTCATCTACTACATCAGCTCTCCATTGCTTCTCCTCCTCTTTCGCTTGATCCAATTTCTTTCTAATGAAAACAATGTTCAATCAACAATTGCTGCTTAACCAAAAGTTAAAGTTAACTTGTGATTTAAAAACCGGAACTTGGTAGTGAGGGATGCAACGGAATTAAATTAATTTTAGATTAACATTGAATCGATTTTAAGTAAACTGCAGTGACTGTCACTTTATTATTTTAAACGAAACACCTAATTTACCGTGAGTTCAAAAAGTAATTACATGTGGGTTGGTCATGGAAAACACACTAAAGCTAGCCGTAGAGATTACTTGTGTTTTCCGTGGCCAACCCTTACGTGTAATTACTTTTCGAATTCAATTCGTCTAAGGGCTGAGATATCCATCTCCTATTAAAGTTATTCGACGAATAACGTAATTTTTCTGAATTGTTGATTGATTTTGTATGAACTGTTTCCATAGTAGTTAGTCGTCTAATAACTATTAGCCAGTTTATTAAGAGATGGATATCTTCGCCCTAAGAATCACAATAACGGGAAAAAAGGGGAAACAAAAATATAAAGGCGATGGTACAATAAAACGAAAAGAAAAAAAAACCCATTGGAGAAAAGGTAACTGTGATATGGGCAAAATGGCGAAGAGCATGTACGAAAAGTAAAAAATAAAAAGTTAGGATGTAGTAGACGTGATTGGATAAAATAGAGGAGATTAGAGGAGGATGAAAAGGAAATGAATACAATAGCAAGATACCGAGGGTAATAGAAGAAAACAAAATAGAGAAAAGTGATTGCAAAAGTACAGATGCCTTATGAAAATCAAACAAAACAAAATGGTGAAAGGAGCGTTCGAAGCAAATAGGAGGAGTGATTAGGAAAAAAGGGGTTGAGCTAAAACGAAACAATTAGAGAAAAGGCAGTTGCAACGGTATGGACATCTTATCAGAGTGAAACCAAGCAGAATGGGGATGATTTAGGAAGATGTTTTGGAGTAAAAGAAATTGTAGAAACTAAAGACAAAAGAGGAATAGACAAGTTAACAGGTGGAAAAGGTAAAGATAGTGGTGCGGTAGACATGATCGGACTAAGCAGAAGAGATTAAAGCAAAATAAATACAACAGAAAAAGATCGAGGTAACTAAGAGAGAAAACCAATATAATTGGAGAGAAGGCGATCGCAAAGGTGTGAATCAAACCAAGCAAAATAGTGAAAGCAATCTTCATGTCGTAGGAAATTTAAGAAGACGTTTTTTTGAGTGGAAGAAACTGCAGAACGTAAAGGGAAATTAAAAGGAAAATAGATGAACTACCAGATGATTGAGGATAAGGTAACTATCCTACCAATCAAGACCGTTCGTGGGAGAGTTAGAAACACGTGGGTAGAACGGAAGAAATTGGTAAAAGTAAATAATAAAGCTGAAGCAAAACAGAACGTAAGGGGAAATTAAAAGCGAAATAGATGAACTACCAGTAAATTGAGAATAAGGTAACTATCAAACCAATCAAGACGGTTCATGGGAGAGTTAGAAACTCGTGGGTAGAATGGAAGAAATTGGCAAAAGTAAATAATAAAGCTGAAGCAAAACAGAATGAAGCTAAAACAAAATAGAATACTTAGTGAGGAGAATGTGGAGAATAATTAAATAAAGTAGAAGAAATTACGAGAAAAAAGAGGGGTAGAGTTTGAGGACTTAGTAAACTTAGGAGGGCGTAGTTGGAGCGTGCTGGCAGCAGTCTTGGAACTCTTACCAAGGATGGGCTAAAACGTTCATCAAGGATGTAAAAAAGTGCAGCTGTAGAAAGTTCGGCGACATGGACCACTACGTCACGCAGGCCATTACAGGACATGGCGTTTTCGCTAGATACCTGAAGAGTATAGGTAAATTGGATAGCGACATCTACTGGTACTGCCACCAAGTTGACACCCCAGAGCATGGCCAGCTCCATTAACATTCACTGACGTGTATGTATGGCCGTTTCAATTTGCCTAAAATTCGGTTCCGAGAAAGCATGCCCTGTAGTACTCCCCTCAGCACTCTCTATTAAAGATACTACAAAACTACTGATAGTAACCATGGCCAACTCCATTAACATTCACTGATGTGTATGTATGGCCGTTTCAATTCGCTTAAAATTCAGTTCCGAGAAAGCATGCCATGGAGTACTCCCCTCAGCGCTCCCTATTAAAGATACTACAGAACTACTCATAGTAACGTAATGACAACTGCAATTACTTAAAAACTCACAAGAGGCGCTGAGGGGAGTACTGTCAAAATTTTTAAAAGTTGAATTGAAGCGGCCATATATACACATCAGTGAATGTTAATGGAGCTGGCCATGTCCAGAGCACACGATCCTTGACTGCGGGAGATGGAAAAATGTCAGATCGGAGGCAAACAGAAAATGCGGCAAAATAATATCCAAAGATAACGTTGCCGACATTATCCTAACTAACGAGCAGCACTACGAAGACACCACCAAAATGCTCCGAACGATCATGATGACCAAAACGAAGGATGAGAAAGCAAGAGAGAGGCTGAGAGGTAGCCCATGATCTCAACCTACCTGGAAAAGACAACCCCGATTAAAATTAACATAAATAAGTACCAACGCCAGACAGTGCGAAATTTCTGATGCGATGCCTAACGGCAGATTCCAGAAATTAGCAGCTGCAAGAGAGGGTAAGGAGTTTAGTTGGTAGGCGCTCTTATCAATGACCTAAGAAATAGGCGATAATGACAGGGCGAATCCAACACAACTAGTACTTGGATTACCGTTGACGTTGTCTTTGAAGATTCTCCAAACCTCTATAAAAAAAGAAGTTGGAGCGAGAAAATTGGGGAAAGGAAAGGAAAGGAAACGATAAACGTAACGTACCATCGGTAAATCGAAGCAAATAGAAAGTGATGGTTAACTAAAAGACATCCATGGGAACGGAAAAGAGAGAGAAAGAAGGCCGTCCCAGAATCCATTTAGGATGTTCACCTTGAGAATATGAACTGTATATTTAACGCTAGTCGTACCAGCTCAGTGTCTCTTGTGCAGCCATTGTCAAGAACACTCACAAGCGTCTTGTGCAGCCATTGTCAAGAGCATTCATAAACCTCTTGTGTAGCCATTGTCAAGAGCTTCCACAAGTCTCTTGTGCAGCCAGTGTGCACTTCATACTCCATCAACACTTTCGAAGTCAAACGTTCAAGAGAGGAGGATAGGAACACCGCAGGTATTAAGTCGTCCTGAAGGAGTTCACTCAAATACCAAACACGCTCATCATCGTCGTCGAAGCCAAGAGATGGAGGAGGAACCAAGACGTTCTGAAGAAATTCCTTGTCTCTGCCAGTGACACCGCCTTTCAAGTTCCTAGACTACGATACCGAGGAGAGCAAGCAATTCATCGAGTACATTGTTAAATATACCTACATCGACTTGCAACAACCATTTCTTTACCATTATTTTAGCCATCAGCGCAAATAGCAACTTTACCTTCGCTTATGTCTGTACTAAGCGGCACCACCTCGTTTTCCGCGATCTCTTCATTCGAAGTAAGTAAATTCCTTCCAAAATACTTAAATGATCAAAATTCGTCTAAAAATCACCACAAAGTTGTGTTGTGACTAGTTTTAATCCAATCTTTTAAAGGTAAAGAAGTCAATAATATATTCTTTTATATAAACAATTAAATAATAATTTATTAAAAAAGTGAGTGACATTCCAGTTATTACTTTCATGGTTTAATACTCTTGTTTACTTGATTTGATTCATGTGGTAACATTGCCATAGAATGATGGCCTCCCAGTTTTGTACTTAATGTAATTTCCGCGTTAATGCGTTCCGAATCCAACGTATACATCTGGCCGGTAAAAAGTGCGCATTCGCAAAAACCGCACGACAATCAAAAATTGCCCAAAAATAAAAACAAATCACCGCTAATAACGTTCAGAAATTACACTGAAATCATGGACACTGATTATCTCACACCCCGGCTACAAATCAGTGCCGCAAAAAAAAAGGATGACCACTCGTGTAATTTGTCCCACACATAAGTAGCCACTTACGATCCCTTGTGTGTCATTTTATCGTCCCGTTCTCTGGCCGCCCCATCCTTGTCGGGCACACGGAGGTATTCAGGCCGTTTCTATTTGTCAACCATCCGACACATAACATCACGTTGCGAAGGTCTGTAATTTTATAAACGCGCATGCTGTAGGTACGAAACCGAACACATGTTCGTGTCATACGTTTGTTTGATCGGAAGGAATGTATATCGATTTTCGAATTCTTTTTTGATTCGATTTTCCTAAAACTGTATCAAGTGAACCAAAACAAATAAAGTCCATTTACCTTTGCAAATCACGCTGATAATATAATCGGGATGAATCTACGTATTTGCTTAACTATCTCGGATCTTATTAATTAACGCAGCCGTAAGAGCGGCACGATGAGTTTCTCGCAAAATCATCAATAATCTGCACATCTTCCATCTGATAGCATATACGTCGTCGTGGTCAAGATCATGGATCACTGGATGGTATTATTCCAGAACACATATTTGACGTTGCTAATGAGTGCGTGCGGTGCCCCGCTGCGCCGATCGGCCAAGACGCTGCGACTCTGGGAACTTCACCTATTGTTACCGCTAAAGACAATGTGTGGTCCACTTAATACTTCGATCCGTACAAGTTGTAAAAATATATTATCCTGGCTGTACTGGGTCAGAGAAAACGCTGTACTCATTTGTTTAAAAAGGAAGTAACGTATCTTATTAGCGAAGCACGCGCAAAGCCGCAAAATCGATTTGAGTTATGCACCAGGAAAAGAACCTTTTCTATTTATGTATACATATAAATTACAAAGTTATATCTTTAATTACTATATCTAGTACGATTTGTGCCGCACTTACAAAGTATTTAGAAGCCTTCAATTATTTGCAATTTATTCATTTATCTAATCTAATCTAGCAGTAAATACAATACTAGTCATTCACATTATATATGATAGATTCATCGAATCTGAACATCCTATAGAGCGAAAAATAACGTCAAGTGTGATCCTGTAGAATAGAGGATCCGAGAACAGCCTGTACGAACTCGTAATTGAATTAAAATTAATTTTGAGATTTTAATTTTAAGACATATCCGAATTAGGTGAATTGTAAATTGTGATTAAAATTAAAATTAAGTTTACGTATAGAAAAATTATTTCAATAAGTTCGTACAAAAAAAAGTAGGAACGAAGTACAACCCTGTATATGTATTTTTTTTTTTTTTTGGAAAAAATTATCAATATTTATTTTTGATGATGTTTAGGGGCCTTTTCGTAAATCTCTATGAAGTTTATTTTGACAACTTCTTAGAAGTGGTAATTGAATGAAAATTCAAAGTTCCTGTATTGTACCTTCTTGTATAGAAAAGAATAAATTCATGCAAGAAAAAAGGAGGAACGAAACACAAAGGCGTTGCGGGAACTGGTAATTATGATGTCTGCGTTCGACGTTACAACTACGGAATAATCCATGTAAGTGGCCAAGGTCCCAATCGTATTATCACATCTGTATGCATACACGCAGAAGACATTAGTAGTTATGAAAATCAATACGTACAACACGTTATTAATGTGAAATTATACAATTTTGATGTGTACACTATTGGAGACAAGTGTTACTTCTGTTGATTTAAATGAGGCAATTATACTAAGTATAGAGCAGAACGTCTAAAACTATAGGTATACAATTTAATGTATTCATTTATTATTACTAGACAAAGTAAAGTATGTAGGATACGTTATAAGAAACTCGCAATTAAAGATGATTAATTATTCACTCAACTCAGCCACGCCATACCGGACTACTTTATGACCGTTTTATTTTTTAAACAGTTTAATTAGGTGTATTTCACCAGAAGTGGACAACAACTAAATTGTCGAAAATGAAACAAACGCGCGTTACCCCTTTGAAGAAGAAAAAAATTACAGAAAACATTTGTCGTATTTCCCTCTTCTCTTATACATATAATTGATGGGTAATTTGTACGATACTGAAATACACTTTACTTTTCCCAGAAATTACTGTAAAATTAAATGAATATGTAATAATTTCATTCGTTCCTACATTTTTCGATTACAGATTCAATTCAACCCGCACCCGTTACTTTCCGTTTAAATATCGAATTAAATTTGTACGTAACCCTGTTCCGGAAAACTATTTTTCCATGAAATCTAATGACTTAATAAGTATGTACACACATTGCTCTTAATTAACAATAGAATACACCATAAACCTGAAATGCATTCTACAGATTCAATTCAATAGTTTTCTAACAACCCCCTTCTCTATTCTTGATTTTTTTTTATTATTACTAATCTTAAATTTTTTACTCAATTTTGTCAATTTTGAAAGTTAGGCCAAAAGTGGACGTTAATTTGTTCCCAAAAGAGGTTTTGAAGTAAATCCAAAAGGAGGTAGGTATACTATTTCCAACGACAGATAGACAGACCCAAAATTTCTATGCGCTAATACATTGCTTATCTGCAATGTATTTCATGACGAAGGAATACAAAGCGTGAGTTAATTTCCGATTAGTCAACTTCAAAGCCGCAAAGATTGACTATTTGGTCTGTGTATGTTAGTAATATTGTGCGCGTTCAACGGACAGCAGCTGCTGAGTTGCTTACTAAGCAATCGTTTGTGATTAGTTCACATTAAGGTAATAGTCAATCACAGACGATTGCTGAGTAAGCAACTCAGTAGCTGCTATTCGTTGAACGCGCACATTGACTTTTCTAGATTGGCGCGAAATTCAAAATCTGTCTTTCTATCGCTGGAAATACTATAACCTCCTCGGACCCCGCGTCCACTTTAATGGACACCCAGTTTATGGCTCATAATAATTTCACAGCAGAGAATATACCACTTTAAACCCAATGTCCATCTCAATGTATCCTAGCCCAGCGCCATCTGTTCGCTTTCAAGTCAAATGATGCATCTAAAAGCATGACCAGCTACATTAACATTCACTGACGTGTATGTATGGCCGTTTCAATTCGACTTTTAAAAATTTTGACGGTACTCCACTCAGCGCCTCTTATGAGTTTTTAAGTAATTGCAGTTGTCATTACGTTACTATCGGTAGTTTTGTAGTATCCTTAATAGGGAGCGTTGAAGGGAGTACCCACGGCATGCTTTCTCGGAACCGAATTTTAGGCGAATTGAAACGGCCATACATACACGTCAGTGAATGTTAATGGAGCTGGCAGTGCTAAAAGTGCAGTTTGTGTGTGTTTCACAATGTCAACTTTCAAGAAATTGACCTTTGATAGTAAGTACATGTTTTTGACCATTTCTACTAGTTCTATTTTGTCGTAACTGCGTAAAACTATTGACTAATGCTTCATTAACGTAATTACAGCTTCGGCTGCTGAGAGGGATGCATGATATCTAGTTACTAACACCCCGTCCAACAGAATGGACACCAGGTTCTAATAACTGTTTTTTTCTCTTGAAAATCTAACCTCACTTTTGAACAAATCAACAGAAAAACTTCATTTTTGTAGTGATTTTCTCAAAAAATACCTGAGACCAGGAGAAGACGACGATAAATTGCTGGAAGCACTACAAGTCACTTCTGACTTCGAGGACCGTCTGAAGATGAAGATAGTGATGCCGTTGAAGAAGATGACATAGGAAGGCAGTATTTCGCGAGGGAGGGAAGTAAAACAGAACGGTACTACCATTCTGAACCTGAAGAAGAGCAGGAAACCTACGAAGGCAATGTTGAGGGATCACCAGGTCATAGTCATGCGGACGAAGAAAGTGAGTCAGACAAAATTGAAGCCATAGATCATCTGGAAAAGGAGCCAAATGTAGAAGAACTGCCTTCTAATTATGATACTGATGATGATTTGCCGTTAAATGCATACCTGAGGAAGAATTCAAATGTAACAAGGAAAAAACTAGTCAAACAACCAAATAAAACGGTACTCAAGAAACCAGCTAAATCTAAGTTTACTTGGAATTGAACTCACTGCCCAACCAGATGAAGACACCAGCGAGACTAGAAGGGGTCTGAATCCATTCCATTATTTCTCCGACTACATCGATGACAATGATTTCAGTAACATTTGCGAGTGTACAAATGTGAAGTACCTACATGGTGTTGCACCATAAACCTTTAAATCTCACCGTTAGAGAGATCAAACAATTTTTTGGCATTATTACAATGACAGTAGGTACTGAAATTTCCTCGGATTAGGATGTACTGGTCAAAAAGCACCAAGGTTTTCTCAATTGCTACAGCAATGTCAAGGGACAGATTTTTTACGGTCAGAAGCCACTTGAAAGTAACTGTGGATGAAGATATTTCCGAAGATGCTCGAAAGAAAGATAAGCTTTGGCGCACCAGACCGCTGATGGAAAGAGTTAGACAGGCATGTTTGCGCTTGCCAAGGGAAAATACGGTTGCCATTGATGAACAGATGATTCCCTTTACTGGCGTCTGTGGAGTTAAACAATTTATACGTGGGAAACCAAACCCAGAAGGACTAAAGAACTTCGTATGTGCAGCTCCGTCGGGCCTAGTTCTAGACTTCGAAGTTTACCAAGGCAAAAACACTTTCCTACATGATACCAAAGAACTGGGCGTCGGCCCCTCATTGAGACACTGAAAGAAGGCTCAAATGTGTACATGGATAGATATTTTACCACGATTCCGTTATTGGAATGTCTGCTGGAGAGAAAAATTCATGGCACAGGAACAATAATGAAATCGAGAGTACGCTCACCTGACACAGGAGAAAACTCTAAAAAATTGGGAAGAGGAGCCACGGAACAAAATGTTAGATCTGACAACAAAATCAACATCATTCAATGGTACGACATGAAACCAGTGTTGCTGGCCTCTACCATCCTTCAAGAGCAACCTACTGACACTTGCAAAAGGTGGTCCAAAGTGGAAAACAAATTTATTGACGTTACGAGGCCTGACATTGTGGCGAAATACAATGACTCGATGGGAGGCATCGACCTTGTCGATAGGATGATTGCGTACTATCGCATTTCCGCAAGGACAAACAAGTGGAGAATAAAATCAATCTTCCATTTTTTTGATTTAGCAATCGCCAACTCTTGGATTTTGTACCCCAATGACTGTCGCAAATTTGGACACAGGAAACGTGCTATCATGGAACTCATGAACTTCAAACTGAGCATCGCGCAAGTGCTACTGAAAACAGGCGACGAAGGGGACAACGACGAAGAGACCAGAGCTCCAAGATCATTTCATACTAGGAACAACCCCAAAGGCTTTTCGATGTCACCCGTAACAACCCCTGGCTCAACCTGGACCGTTTCAAGAACCAGTAAACTGCAACACTTACCGGTTTTGAAATCGGAGCTCAAGAATTCTATGAGATGCAAATATCCAAAGTGTACCAAAAGAACCAAGTTTCTATGTGAAAAATGCGATGCATTTTATTGTATTACAGGAGATCACAACTGTTTTTATAAATACCACAAAAAATAAAAATTGGGCTCAGAGTCCTATTGTCCAATCAAATGGACATAATTTGTTTGCAAAAAAACGTGAATAAAAAATTTTCAAGAAATTACTGTGTGCTTAAGTCTGTATTTAGTACCAAAATCCACAAAAAAAATATCAAAATTATCATTATTTTAATCCCAGGTCCGAGGAGGATAATTACATTTTGTTACATAAACCGATCCATTAAAAATAAATTTAGAAGGAGGCCTTCATTTATAATAAAAATAAAAAATTAAATGTTCTTGTTTCGATCCCAACGGTGTCTCTGAGCTAAATAAAGGAGATGGAATAAACAGACAATTGGAGACAAGGTAATTTCAATGATATGGATACTTATAAGAGTGAAACTAAACAAAATGGGAATGATTTAGGAATAAAGATTAGGAGTAAAGAAATTGAAGAAACGAAAGACAAAAGAGGTCTTAACAGATGGGAAAAGATGAGTTAACAAGTGGAAAAGGTAAAGAGAGAGGGGGGTGCGGTAGACATGATTGGATGAAGCAAAATGAATACACTAGAAAAAAAACGAGTAACTAAGAGAGAAAACCAAAATAATTGGAGAGAAGACGATTGCAATGGTGTTAATCAAACCAAGCAAAATGGTGAAAGGAATCGCAAAATTGTTGGTTGCAAGTCGGCAGGATGCGATGACACGCTTTGTCCGCGCTGACCGCCATCTCGTGCATGATAAGTCATGGGGCAGCAGGATTAATTGCTATTTGCTATTCACGACACAATTTACAGGTCAGTGCTGCGGCGCACTTATTTGACGGTGAAAGGAATCTTCAAGGTCGTAGGAAATGCAGGAAGACGTGTTTTGAGTGGAAGAAACTGGTGAACGTAAAGGGAAAACAAAAGCCAAATAGATGAACTAGCAAAAGATTGAGGATAAGGTAACTTGAAAAGAAGATATAGCAAAACAATTGGAGTAAAGGGCTTTGTGATGGTATCAAACCTATCAAGACGGTTCGTTGGGAGAGTTAGAAACACGTGGGTAGAATAAAAGAAATAGGTAAAAGTAAAGAATAAAGCTGAAGGACAATTCCACGGTAATGTCAATCTGAGTGATAGTCTTTCATCTTTAGGTTTTAGTATATACCTTTAGTATTGTCAAAAAAAAAATTTTCATACTTTAAACTAAAGTAACAATATACGCGTAGTTCATTCACGCGTAGTTCATTAACTTTCATTTAAATTTCATTAAAAAATAAAAGCACAGCTGAAATCATTATTAAGACAAGTAATGTTGTTTTTATAATAAGTATTGAAATAATAAAAATTGGTTTTGAAGTACAAGAAAAAGGATTTACAAAGTCTCCAATTTTTTACCCTCCGCGTAAGTGACAGAAACATATTTATTTGTATATCTCATTTTAGAAAACTGTTCATCATTTAAAAACATACAATCTCTTTCTGCAAACATTTAACTTTATTTTCCGTTTTAAAACATTTATACAGCTACGTTACTTTGTGCTAAATTGGTGTCACTTACGCGACAAAACAAGCGGGCAAATACTCGTTTCCGTAACCTAGACAACGGAAACAAATTGAAAGTGGTAAAAAATTAAATTCTTGATGTCAAAATTTGTTACCCATTCCTAACATTCGTAAAATTCATTGTGTGACGTACATCAGGGAAAATGTAATTCAGTATACAGAATTGACACAGAGCAATTCCTGGAAAATTCATGATTTTCTGACAAAGATTTCAGTTAAAAAGAGGATAGATTATTAATTAATTGTTATTAATTGATTGTAATTTATCGTTTTTTAATAAAACTTTAATATTATATTTGTTTTCCTTTTTTGATTTCACAGTGTCGCGTAAGTGATACGAAATTTTTCAGTTTGTTTTATTACTGAGAATAGTTTGGCCTATTCCCAATCTGTATATCATTAGCCTAGTATTTTGTACTTCCGACAATATCATTAGTTTTTTAAACAATTAGATAATTTCAGAGAAATTGACAGTTTTTATAAGCATTTTTTAACTCAGGTTGCACAGCTGTCGCGTAAGTGACGCTGAATTAAAAAATTAAAACTTACTAGAACTTTTTCTTACAATAAATGTCATTTTAAACTTTAACTATTAGACTTTCGTTTAATTGCTTCAAACAAAGTCATTTTTAAAAGGGTTAAAATATATTAAATGATAAAACTTAAAAAACACGCTACGATTGTCGCGTAAGTGACTCTGGAAGCAAAACAGAATAAAGCTAAACCAAATTAGAATACTTAGTGAGGAGAATGTAAAGAGGAATGGTAGGCATGATTAAATAAAGTAGAAGAAGTCACAAGAAGAAAGAGTGTTTGAGGACGTAGTAAACTTAGAAGGGCGTAGCTGGAGCGAAAAAATTAGGGAAAGTAAAGGAAAAGACAAAAGTAACGTACGATCGATAAATTGAAGTAAATAGAAAGTGATGAAGACATAGAAATGGGAAGATGGGAACATAGAAAAGAGAGAACCGATCCATTAAGAATAAATTTAGAAGTAGGACTTCATTTATAATAAAAATAAAAAATAAAATGTTTTTGTTTTGATCCCATCGGTGTCTTTGGGGGTGAAATAATGACAGGGGAGGTAATTATCAAAACAATGGAAAATTCCCAAAAATTCTTAATGCACAGACAAAATAAAATTTACATCAAATATAGTTTTAAACAAAGAGATGTATAACACCAAACTCTAAGGAGAAGACAATATTGATTATTACAAAATTAGCACAAAAAGTTGTAAACCATTGGATCAACCGCAAAAGTGATATTCTACGAGAGGGAAATGTTGCAGGATATGTTTGATTATGGTTTAATCACACCAATAAATAAATCAATTATATTTTACATATCTTCAGCTTCTTCTTCTTTGTCCGATTCCTTTGAGCGGGGGTTTCTTCCACTTCTTCTTATCACTGGCAAGATGAACAACTGGACCTATTCTATTTTAATTGTTCTCCTTTGCAGATTCTACTGTAGCACTTAAATTTTTACTGTTGTAAATCCGAATTCTAGCCATTTTAGTCATTTCAACCTTTGGAATTTGGTCCTTCAGAGTGGGACCTAATGCTTCGCACAATTTCGATCGTGAATGCGATACACATTTTCGTTTTGTGATTTTTTTGTCCTGAAAGAAGCCTTCTTATTTTACTTTTTTTACCTTTCCTGTTTAGTGTCTTTCCTTTCCAATTTACCTATACGGTCTTTTATTTAAACAAATCTATTTCGATATTCAATGCAAATTAATTTAAAAAATTAGAAAATCTGCTTTGCCTTACTGTAACAAAAATTTTAAAATTACGAAAAAATACAAGTTGTAAATAAAATAGATGCAATCGTGTTATCAAAAAACGAAAGTATTTTGAAAAAAAAAATTAAACTTTTGAGTAAATTCATATCTTCTCGATCCTTGATGCGTCGGAGCTATTTACTGTTTAATAATTTTTATTTGCACCACGTTTATGCAACGCATTTGATAATCTAATAAACCGCAATTCCAGAATCTAAATAAAAGAAAGAGGAGAGAGAGAGAGGGGGACGGAGACGGGAATATATGATTCAATTAGCATCACATTAAATTGGCGGAGGATCGTGTCAGATTAGTGGACTGTTTAAATTAGGTCTGATTAGTGCTGCCCCTCACGGTCGCCTAATCCGCCGCGAGCCTTTGGACTTCCCCTATTCTTCGTTCTGTGCTGCTCCTCGCTGCTTCACCACCTATACGTAGTAGTTAGTTGAATTCAACATCAGTTTCATTATCACCATGTATATGCAAACTAGACAAAGTTATGGAGGTCGAAATGAAAACGAAATGATGATAAACCCCACATGCACCAAAAAAAATATTCGATATTATCTACAGAACGTTTGGATTTACGATGCACTTAGACGTACTTTGTTAGTTTCATCTTAGATAAATTAAAACGGCCCCAGTTTGAATACACAGGAAACGCAAACTGCGGTTGAGTATTTTTGGCGAAGCTAAGATGAAAGTATACTTGCTTAAGCCTTGAATATATTCATGAATCGCATTACGGTTCTAATTCCGTCAGGTTTACCGATATTAATCTGATATGAATACAGTTAAGATTTCGGGGTGAATGTACATATGAATGTATAATGCGTGTGCAGATGTAGCATTGTTCGACTGTAATGTGGATTATTGATTCCATTCCAGATCTCGGTCTGTGCGTGTGTGCTATGCTATTAGTGTGGGCCACCCCCATCCCAGCTTCCCCATGGACACAACTATGTGGCTATTCCTCCACGGTTCAACTATGTTTTAAGATATATTTCTTCAGGTACACAACAAACTTCAAGAGATACCCTTATTTATATCGTTAAATGACATCAATGACATTTGATTCTTAACAAAACATTTATATGAAATGCTGTTAATATAATTACCTCATCATAGATACAGCTCTACAGTTCATATTTGTCTTAAGTTTTGTTTTCTTGTAGATACATTGTGTGACCTCCAATTCACATCAGAGTATCTATGTGAAATGGTTCAGAACTAACTAATTCAAAACTGTCGGATGTGTCTCATCCTGTATATCTCTTGAGTAAAAGGAATCAAATCGGTGACCTTTATCGTTTAAAAACTTTTGAAACAGACCTTTTTAAAGCAAATTATCAATTTAAATTATTAGAGATCTTAGGTAGGTACTAATGTAAGAAGTAATTAGAAAACTTTGTTAAACCTTGGTGGAAAACGATTTAGCAAAAGGACAAGCTAGATATAGTAGTTGTGTTGTTTCCTTACGTTACAAGGGTTGCGTGGGAGGATGTTAGATTGTGGTTAACACGCACGTGCTGCTGGACCTGCCTCATACCCCTTTCCAACCCTTAACCGCCACCGTTCGATAATATGCGATATGTATGCTTCGGCTATATGTGACTCAACGCACCCTGAATATTCATATTTAAACGTATGTATAAGCGGGAATTAGTGCGCCCCCCCCCTCCCGGATTGCTTCACTTAAAATCGGCGAACTTTCTCCAAACTTTTCGTTGTATCAAAAAACAAACTCGCGGTTATGCAACTTGTGATTCAATTTTTTTTTCGAACCCCCCCCCTCTTATTTTAAATGACACAATTAATTTTTCGTCTTGTTAAAGAATAAATTTCCTTATACGTAGGTTCCCGAATAGATCAAGACTGATATCCGCGCAAGGCGAAATAACAAACATCTGATGTGTAAGAGCACGACGAAACAGTTATAAAAATCGCAGGTGGGGTGCGATCACCATTATTGAGTGCTCGCGAAAACATTACAACATTATTACAAACTAAGTAATAGTTATTGCCGTATGAACCTCAACAACTACTTATTACAGTTAACTTAGGCAGGAATCTTGCAAAAGCTCGCCAGCAATTCGCTGCAAACATATAGTGGAAGAGATTATCGTGCTTTGAATTTATTTTCTTAAAGACATGACGTCGACTTTTATATGAAAATTGGAGCACATACATGCACTGAATTGATTAGGTAAATAATTATCATCTTGCTTGTGGTAACACTTGATAAAAACAATAAGTGACCACTGGCACAAGTTCATTTATTAAGAATACACATGTTACAACAAAATAATCGAAATGGTGCAAGAAAAAACAGTGATACTCTCAAAAAATCGATTTAGATCTGTTTGAACCATCGCATAATCTTCAAACCAGTGATTTATGTTGAAAACATCTAAATCATTCGCATAGGTACGATAGAGAAAATACTGACCTGAGATCGTTAATTACTAGTAAAAAAAAAATTGGGCCCAAAAGGGATCCCTGCGGCATTTCGAAGTTATGGTAACCTATCTTGAAGAAGCATTGCTAGTTTTGATGCGCAAATAGGAATACATCCAAGTTCTTTTTACTTTGAAATTATAATGCTGTGATAATCGTCAGCCAGTTAAAATTTTAATGTTGAATGAAAAATAATTTTCAGCCATACATGCATCTATTAGGAAGGAGTGTAAAACGTCAAGTTCAACATCAAGTATATCCTTGAGCAAATTGGAATAAAAAATGCCCAATGATTGTATCTTATAATGGCAATAAAAATGATTATTTCGAATTATAATCAATTTACGTATTACGTTAGTTTGCAGACAGCCTGTGCGTCACGTCCCGAGCAACTAGATAAACGCAAATACAAACGCGTATTAATTTATAATTATATATTCTCGTGTATCCGGCTTGAAGATTATGTGTGAGTTTTTTTTTTTTCACTGGGCATGTTGCGATCTTTAATTTGAAGGCAAAGAAAAACCAAGAAAACCAATAACACCGGCCACGGAGCACACCCGACTATCTAAACACTGGATCGGCAAATAGTGCTCATAAACCAACACAAAAATTGATTTATCTAAATGAAATAAAATACCAGAGCGGTTTTCTTCGTTATTTTCTAGCATTAATAATAATGTAGACGCCTGACCTGTGAGCGATAGGTGCGATGTCAGAGCCATCTGATAAGCGGCGGCGAACGCTCGGACTAATAAGCTGCAACATGCCCATTTGCATTCTTTTAAACTGTTCTCTTATCAACAGCACAACACTTTAAGGTTCTCAATTTAAACTAATACAAAGCATTTATTTATATTAGGTAACTTCCCGATCATTTATTTTTATAACAGTCCACACAAAAAATGGAATTCTTTTCGAATCAAATTTTTATAATTTGTTAATTTGTATTTGATGATGTGTGGGACATTCTTCGAAGAGAGGTACCTTCATGATTGTGAAACACATAGTAATTTCCGTTGAAAATCGTACCGGGAACTATTTAAAATTTTTCCCCGTATGTTCTAAATTGTAGTGTTTGCTCACGACCGTTTGCATCGCCTGCTATTATCAAACAATTACTTTTATCAACATTCGAGCTTCATTTGTTTCATGACTAGTTACGAGCTTAGAAATCGGCCAGTTTTCGCTGCACGTAAGTCGATTTTATCTCGTTCGCCTTCAACACCATCGCTGCAGGAATATCAGCGCAGTTGGAGCATGCATAAAATTCCTGCGGGATTCTGAGCCGCTAAACTGTAGGTGAGATATTCGTATAGACCGCATTTATGTTAGTGAGTTTCCGAGCTTTACTTTTTTTTCGTGAAATGCTTTATTCTATGTTGGTTTTGTGGCCACAAAGAATTTCAAACATTTTACTATTTATCAAACACAAAAAATTTCTTGAGGAGGAAGTACATGCTTACATCTCTCTGTTTATACAATAAACGTACCTAAAAGTAAAGAACATAATAATTTTAATATCAAAACTAATTAATATTATGGTTATCCAAAGTTATCACATCAAAAATATATTGTTCTAAAGTTTGATGATTTTGCACACTACTACGAAAGACTTTTTTTTAACAGCAAAGTAATCGCCTCAGTAGCAATAAACCACAGCAGACTGTAATAAAATATTGATTTCAAAGTCACTTTAGTAATATTAACTTTATTGACAGCGCAGCGGCTAGATACTAGAGGCGAAGTTAGTGTTAGCAAAATGTTTGCTATCATGACCCAAATTTTCTCGCTAGTGTTATATAGTCCAGCAAATCATACACTTCACACGTTGGTGCTGCATAGTCCGGAAAACCATACGCATACACCTTACCCGTTGGAGTTGTATAGTCCGGCAAACCGTACGTTTCGTCGGCGCCAGGTCGTTTCATTGATGGATAGAAGAGACAAGAAAAGACATCACCAGAGAGACGCTTCTTTCGTGGAGGCCAGCTGCCTGCTCCCGTCTCACCCGTACATTCTACACCTCCTCCAAAGAAAAGGTGCCGAACAGCTTCGCTGGAATTTCCAATAAACCTGCGATACGAACTTATCCGCAACAGCTGCACCAAGGAGTGCTGCTAAGGGATCTCAAACGTTCCTTCGTTAGAAGACCGCATTACATATCCCATTGTTAAAATTAACCTTTTTGACTGTTGTCAAACGTTATGTTTATGTTCATCAAATAAAGCTTATGTTTTGATAAATGACCACTACGAACACGCCCTCAACACTTTCCCTTTTTTCTGTTGAAGTGTAGTCCAACAGAAGTGGACCTGAACCTAACAGATATCACTTAAAACTTACCCTTATAGTAACAGAAGGGGGAGAGGGATAAGAAAGGAAGACACGATAGAAACAAAAACGATGCCACATGTGATGGCTTCGATCTCTTATTTTCAAATTTCTTCAACGCCGAAGCTTATGCATCAGAAGGTATTTTCTTGAAGGCTTTTTTCATAGCGAAACAAAAAGAAATACAAAATTTTAATGATTTGCTTGTTGAGTACATTCCATATTAACTAAAACACAAAAGAGGAGTAGAAGAATTTGTGAGGTCCTCCCATAAGGACGAGCTTGCTAAGCTGGCGAAAGACAAAAGAATATCGTCATGTCTTCGACAATGATATTTGTAATCTCTTTCTTGGATCTTTTCCCAAATACCTCCGACGTTCTTCCTTTTGTTTTTCTTTAGCTCACGCACAGTTGCCTTTATGTCTTCAACTGTGGGGGTGATGACTTGTTTATTGCGCCATATATTTTGTTTTCTCTTTGTCAATCAAGTGTGACTCTGCCATTCTAATGTTGTTGGGCAAATGTTATCTACGCATCCTAACATTTGATTTCTGCTTGATGCTTGGTCTCTTCTAACTGTTGTTTTCAAGTGCCTTTAGCCTCTTAAATAAATCAGAAGGTAGAGGTGAGACGGGAGCAGGCAACTGGGAAAGAGCCTTTAAAATTGTGTCGTTGGTGACGTCGCTCCTTGCTTCTTCTACCCATCAATTAAATGGCCTGGCTTCGACAGAGTATTGCATATGTAAAAGATGTGGTTTGCCGGACTATGCAGCACCAGCGTTTGAATATTGAAATTTTGCTCGACTGTGCAGCTCAAGCAATACTGGCTTGCAATGATGCGCCTTTTATATCCTTATTTTGTGGCTCGGATTAGGTAACTCTTCATCATTGGTCTGTTTGCTTGTTCGAATCAGTGGTGAGCAGAGTTGCGTCCTATTTGTTGGATGGCGGTCCTTTTATGTTTAGCTCGGTGATTGCCTTAGCGATGAAAATGTGGTTGCGTCCTGTTTGTTGGCCAATCAGCAACGAATGCGGCTGCGCTCTAATTCGTTAAGGGGCGCAGGCGGCCTTAATTTTGTTTCTATTGACGGTTGTCACCGTGACCTTGTTACGTAGATGTCAATGTCACGTTTTATCTTCTGTCGACGTGATATTGCTTGACGTTTGTCATTGCTTGTGTCTAACAGAATCCAGCCTTTGAAGCGGCTGCATTTTATTATTTTATTATACGCTTGTTTAAAGCCTTTTCAATTACTTTTTTGTGTTCGTATCTTTCCGCTTGTATTTCTTCTTTCAAGGCTTTGATTTGATTTTGCCCAGAATTCTTTCTCTCGATTTCTTATTCTTCCTTGAATTAGTCCTACGGTCGGTCCTATTTTCTCCAATGACATTTGGATTTTCTTTACTAGAACTTTTTCCGAATGCCTCCTTCAGCATATCTGCTGCTCTTTCTTTCGTTTTTCTTTAGCTCACGCACGATTTTCTTTATGTCTTCAAATGTGGGGATGATGACTTACGTTTCCTCTTCAATTTGTAATATTCATTTTGATTCTCCTCATGCTTCGTAATTTAATAATTTTTGCTAACATATCTTCCACCTGCTCACTAATTTTTCTCTCCCCTTCATTTCCACCTCTCCTTATTCCTCTATTTTTTATTATATTTTTCAGTTTGTTGGTGGCTTTTTCTGGACAGCTTATTTTCTTCTCCTAGATTACTTGTTTACACTCTCTCTTCTCTGTACCTTCTCTTTGCTGTACATTTTACTGCACTTCCCGACTTTTTTTGTTGTTGTCACTTTACTTCTGGGTTTATATTCCTAAGTATTTCTCCTTCTTCTTCTTATTCCTCTAATCCTATTTCCTCCAATTTGTTGGTGTCTTTTCCTTGATTATTTGTTTACAGCCTTTCTTCTCTTCACTGTATTATCTCTTTGCTTCCTCTATATTATTTTTGATCATCTCCATTATCATCGGGCCACTTTCTTTTTCCTTCCTCTCTAAGCATCTTACTGTACGCATATTGTTAGTGCATTTTCGAATTTACTTTAGTCTTCTTCTCGGTTTATATTCCCAAATCTTCTTCTTCATTCTATTTTCTTTTTTTAATTTTTGAAGTGTTTCTCCAGTTTTTGAATGACCTTGGCCTTGATCTTCTTCTCTTATTCCAATTTAACAGTTCGCAGCCCTGCGTCAAAAGTATTCGCCTAGCTAGTATAGATGTTTTTGAAAATAAAATCGTTATTAGAATTTAAATATCAAAACTTTTATTTAAAAAGGAATAATTTCTATTTATTTATTATTATTATTCCAAAAAAATAATCTACACTGAGTATCTTATTAACTGTCCCTTTGTTTACCAAAGAGAGGTAGGCGAATACTTTCGACGCAGGGCTCGTATCTTTTGGTTTTGACTTTTCCTTAAGGTTACGTAGATTAGAGCAAAAGCGAACGGAAAGTCTCAATGAAGGTGTGCAACAGATAGCAACGAAAGCAAAAGTAATGCAAGAAGAGGAAGAAGACACCTTGTTTAAGAAAACATTCAAGTTCAATAATTTCTCTTTCGCAATCTTTAATTATAAACGAATTCTAACACCAATTCGAATTGAATTTATTAATGTGAAGTTTGTATGAGATTCACAAAGCTGTGACGCGGTAGTTGAAAATAATTCCTTTTCCTTATTTCTCTGTGTTTTCTCCTTAAGGTTCTCCTAATCAAACTTTCCATTTGTTTTGATTGGTCGACGTGTTTTTTTTGTAAATAGGAAATCGACTACCCTCTTTAATTCAACTGAAGGCTCTCTTTTGTTCACTTCCATAACTTTTCTCTAAACATTCCAGATTTCTTTTCTTTACAGAACTGAAAGTACTCCCCCGGCATTCCTTTTTTAAGTAATTTTGCTTAACGATACAGAAATTTACAAAAAAAAATGATAAGACTATAATAATTTGTTTGTCAAGAGTCCTCCAAATTAAAGACAAACAAAAGAGAACACGAACGGGGTTCGGCGTTGAATCTCTTGATGAAGACGTCGATGAGCAAGAGAAGACCTGCAAAGCGAAATCAATTGCAGAAAACAAAACAAAGCATCTGCAACAGAATAATCAAATAGTCACTCGACGTCGCCAAGAATGTCATCGACCTATGTGAAAGTAAAGAGGGGAAAGTAAATGTTGTTCCTTAAGTAACACTGAAGGTCGCTCAGAAAAGAATAGAACATTTATTGATTATAAAAACTGTTTCATAAACACCACGGAGAAACTGAACGGAAATGGAGAAAGAGAGAGAGTCTGTGGATTTCAGTTCTGGTTCGAAAAGAAAGGAAAAGAAAGCAACGAACCGAAAAGTCAACAGCTTCTCAACTCAATGCGAAAATAGATATCTTACAAGTCATTAAAGAATTGACCCAAGAAGAATAACAAATACCATCGATAGTTTACAATCGCAAACAGCAAAGATATTCAATCCAAAATAATAGACATCACAATCCTTCTGAAATTTAAAACTACGAACTAAGAAATTGCTGCCTTAGCCGTTCGTAGTTAATAGAGCTACAAAACCAGAATTCCAATCTTACAATTTAAAAAAATAGAAAAAATGGGAAAAATTAAAAGCTTATACTAACAGTAGATAAATGATGAGAAAATGAGAAAGCCTGGTGATGGTAATAGACGCATATTTGCTGAAACGTTGGATAGCCATTTTCTTTTACCATATCTATTAAGTGTCCGTGTTTCAAATCAACGAAGAATGTAAACTTTTACGAGACGGACTCCAAATTTAACCAAATTCAAAAATGGAAATTTTAGATAGAAGAAATCAATCCATTTTGGGCTTAAAAACAGAGGGCGCGTCAATGCATAAAGTAACAAAATCAATACTTTGGACACGTCATTGGATGTTGACTTCTTGTGAAGTGTGTTTGAATTTTTGATTTAATTAATATTTCTGTTTGTGGGTAATATTGTGAATCACTTGTAACGGCTAATAAATCTTTGATTAATTACAAGTGGTGAAAAGCAAGTTTTATGGTCGAAACCCGTGTCAGATTAGTTTTGTATGTGGGAGTGTGTGCGTGCTTTCTTGGTCATAATGTAACGTATTTAGAATAGCCCTACTTCGGGGATATCTATTATTCAGCAGGAGTAAGCAAGAAGCTTCCGAAGAACAGCAAGAACAAAGACAGCGGCAGTCCTAACTTAACATACACAAAGACATCTGAACACATCCAACGCACTGTAGATATCTGGAGGTCACGAAGCCGAGCCTAAGCCCTCATAGGAACTAATTACAATGTATGATTAATTATCGGGGGACTGCAAAGTAGGGATGGACCGTAGCGTGTCCGCCCGGTCGCGATGTCTTACTGCAGGCCTGCCAACCACTGTCTTAGCTTGCTAATGTCACCAGGCGACGTTATATATCGCTCGACCTCAACCCGTTCAGGCAGTATTACAATGTCTGCATCATTTTATTAATTACATTCATTAATGTTTTTAGGTTCCCCCTCCCCCATCACAGATATTTTAATTAAATTCAACATAAGCTTTCGAATTAACTTATAAATATTTATTAGTTAATTTGTTTGCAGTTGGATCATCATTAAGTTCCACATTGATCGCCTCCTTTATCAATAGAAGGTAGGTATTGGCCATGACATTAAACGATATTCGAAATATATTCCATTTTTCTTCAATGTTCTTATAGAGTAAGAAATAACCAGGAGATATTACCAGAAATAGAGGATATTGTAAAGGAGATAAAGCAGCAGAAGGCTAGGGCGTATACTGAAAGTGGACCAGCAAGAAAAAGATGAAGAGATGGGCCAAAGTCAAGAGGGCGAGATGAAGTAAGAGCTACAGGAATCAACAACGCGGAGAAAAAGGTTAAGAACAGGAAATTATAGAGCAACATAAGCAAAGAAGTTGGATAAAACATGAGAATGAGAACATCCATCCTAGAAAAACGAATGTAGAAAGCCCCAGAAGCAGGACAACCCCATTGGGATGTTAAACCATTCATACACAAGTACAGCCATACGTAGCTTAAGTGCTACAATTTGACAATTCTGTCAGTCTTGTATCACAAGGTTTTAAGGGCGAGGTTTGCGTGCAAGCGGTGCGTTTTAGATGCGCATGACTGTACAATACAGCCTAGTATAAAGTATTTGTTATTTTATGTAAACTATTAGGTCAATTGAAAGTATCACACTTGGTCAACCTCATAGAGTCCCATGCCTTAATTGAGTACATCAGAAAGAACTTGATCTTTTCTGCTCAGGTCTTTGTCAAAAAACGGCAAGGAAGACAAGAACTCCTAATACGTAAGTGAGGTGACAAGAAGAAACTATAATCAATAAGGTTATGAATGAAAACGAAAAGGCCTTGCAGGAACATCGAAAAGATAAATAATAATTAATTATTTTAAAACCCAAAATCGAAACAATATTAAAAACATAACTGCAACACTGTTATTCCCAAAAAAGTTATAGATTTATTAACGTCAACAAATTTACGCGGACGTGATATTGAGTTCCGCAGACAATTGGACAATAGAGTGTACCTGTCGTCTTTGCACGAACTTGAGAGATGTCCGAGTCGAGAATGTACCAAGAATAGAGTATGGAAGGGCCCTGGCTAGCTAACATCGGTCAGTATGGAAATCAGTGTGTGCTGGACGATAGGATGTGTTATGTAAAGCGAATATTACAATTCACAAATAGATATAGAATATCAGTACACAAGGCCAGCAAACAAGCCGATAAGATATTCTATATATTCGCTTATTTGCTTTTCACTTCTTGACGGACATAATAGACTAAGAAATTTTGTTCATCAACGATATCGCATTATTCAAATATAATTCATGTAATACTCATGATTGTTAATTCAGTAACCATTAAGCCTAAGAAATATCCTGTTCACTTTAGGGCAAAATTTTTATTACAGTTTCGAATTTGCACATTTATTTAACAGTGGCCTAAAAAAATTTGAGAATAATTCATGTAACAAAATAAAAATGTAAGTATACAGTATAAAGGTAAGCGTTCACAGGCTCGCATCGCACGCGTCGCACGCACGAATCGCAAGAATCGCAGAAGTTGCTCTCTCGAGAATGCTAGTCGCATTTTCAGTAATGCGATCGCTGCTCTATGCGGCCTAGTTAACGCAGCGTCATATAAAACTATAGAAAAGATCATTTATGCGATGCGTGCGACGCGTGCGATGCGAGCCTGTGAACGCTTGCCTTAAGAAGGCTAAGGACGAAGAAAATGTCAAAGAATATAAAGACGCAGTAACTAAAATGCTTGGTATACATTCTGAACGGAATATGACACAATAGATAAGTAGGAAATAAAATGGGAGGCAAGGAAAGTAAAAAAAGAAACTAGTTGAGAAAGGTCTCAACTGGGCTTGGGCAAGAACAAAACAAAACTAGTAAATTTGAAAAAAGTTTCGGTTTAACACGTGCTTGTTTCATACAAAAGGAAAAGAACAGACGAGAAACAAGGAAGATTAAAGCAAGGAAGATGAAAATCTCGAGGAGTTTTCAAGTAATAAAAAAAAGAAACAAAACAAAAAGTGTAGAGGTATGAGGAGAACATTGTAGATAAAAGAATATCAGAGAATGAATTGGATTTAAAACGTTTGCGAACTAAAATGAAGAAAGAAAAGAAGAGGAAGATGCCAGAGGAGTTGAAAACAGTAGTCCAAATAGACTAGCAAATTAAAAAAATATGTTACTTTTAAACATACTTAACGGAAAGAGCAAACAATAGAAGAAACGAAGACGGAAATCCTGAGAAGTACACAAGGATCAACGACAACCGACAAAAGTATGGAGAGGGTTTAGGGTGAAGAAAATATCGGAACAAATAAAGACTCATCAACTGAAATGCTTTAAGTATATCCGCAGGATATGAGACAAGTGAAAGATATTTAAGAAATAAAAGCAGACTAAAAGAGGAGAGTAATACAAATACTAAACGAGAAAGGGTTCAACTGGATTCGGTTAAAAGCAGTAATGCCAAACGCAAAGCCGAAAAAATTGATCACTCTTAGCATCCTATTAGAAAAAGAAAATGATAGCAGACCATATGATACGATTGAAACTAGGAAGACGAAAATCCTGGAGAATTTACAAGGACCAACGAGAACTGACAAAATTAGAAGTATAAAGAAATAAGGAGGAGTGAAGAGTAAAGCAAACAAAGATGGGGGAACTAAAATGCTTTGGTAATTCGAGCAGGATGTAAGGTAAGTGAAAGTTATTTGTCAAAAAAAAACTTGGGGAAATTTGAGCTTGAGTAAAAACAACCACAGTTTGTTGTTGTGTAAAAAAGAAAACGATAGAAGAGAAAAAGTATAAAAAAGAAAAAATCTGGGGAATTTACGAGGAGCAACGAAATCTAACAAATAAGAAGTGTGGAGAAATAATGAGAAGGTTAAGGAACAAGAAAATATTCTAGAAAATAAAGACCCGGCAACTTGAAGGCTTTGGGTATACGAGCAGGATGTGCAATAAGTGAAAGTTATTCGGAGACAAGAAAGAAGAAGAGGAGAAACGCTTTCGGACGTTTAACAAATGCTAGGGTAAAGAAGATTAAGCTGGATTAAACAGTTATGCAAATTTAAATAAAATGTTTACTTTTCACTCATATCCTGCAAGGAAGGGAAACGATAGAAGAAAAGAAAGGAAGATTGAAGCCAGGAAGATGAAATCATAAGAAATGTGGAAAAGTAAGGAATATGTTAAGGGCGAAGCGTATACAGGGTGTTCTTCAAGTCAGTGCAAAAAAATTTATGGCGTATTTGATAACAGATATTCTCACGAATGCACCAAAATTGAAAAAAAAAAATCTAAAAATTTATATCGACATCCGGTAATTCCTTGTGCAATGTTTAAAACCGCTAGACGCAACGGACGGTGACCTTCAAGTCCCCCCCTGCGCGAGACATAAACATACCGATTAAAGTGCCGTTTAACATGTCTGCCCATAGGTTGATCGAAAAGCGTTGTTGAAAACTACGGCGTCGCATTGCATGAGGATTTTCTTCTGTCCACACATGCATGTTGTGAAAATTAAACATACCATCCCTTGTAAACATTGATTCGTCGTTGAAGAGAATGTTATTAACAAAGTTCGGATTGTCCGTCTGTTTCCGGAGTGACCACAGACAAAATTGCATGCGTTGGAGGTAATCTTCGGGCATCAGAGCTTGCACTCTTTGAAAATGGAACGGGTATAATTGTTCCTCACGAATAATTCGCCAAACAACAAATTTCCCTTATCCCTTGCTCGCTGCACCACTGACACAAAGGATCTGCTATTTGGCAAAGGGCGCTCTAGGTAACACTGTGCATACAAACATCTTACAGCTAACGCATTTTCACTACATTTGCCGTGAATTAAAATCATGTCTACAATAGCACTATTCGAAAATTCGGCCATGTTTTCAACGCTGTTATCTGCGACGAAATGCAGTTGAGAACTGACCCACTAAGGGCCGGTACTTTCATTACTGATTAACTTTAACCTTTGGTTTATTCCCATGCCTACAATTGTAAAGACAATTGTTTCTATAGGAATAAACCAAAAATTAAAGTTAATCAGTGATGAAAATACCAGCCCTTAAACAGCCGATGCTGACATACTTCTCCGATTACGTAATTACGTGATCAAAATAAGCCAGGAACTTTCAAACTGTTTCATCGTTGGCCGAAAACATTTATTGTCTCTAATATTTATTAATCAATTGTTATACAAAAACTGCTTCATCACTTTTAATGTCAACTTTCACTGGTTTTTTGTATGAAGTTAAAGAACACCCTGTATACGAGAAAACAAGGACCCAGCAATTGAATTGATCGGTGTTATGATGCAGTGAAACTTACAATCTTTTTCTTTTGGTTTTCCCCTTTTGTCAAATGTGTTTCTTATTTCCAATCCGTTCAAAGTATAGTAGGCCTGCGGATTGGAAAGTCATTTGACAAATTCGGAAACATAATTGACAAAAAGGGAAAACCAAAAGAAAAAGACTGTATTTGGAAAAAAAGAGGAAGAATGTTAGACCAGAAAGTGTACATCTGAACTCTGATTAGAACAATGGCACAGAAGAATCAGATCATTATTTTTTATATTATCAGAAAAGGAAAAGAAGGGAAAAAAGGAAGACCGGAGCATGAAAGGTGAAAATACTGCGCAATGAAGTGTAGAGAAGCAAAGAGAAGAATTGGGGACCCAAAGACCCACCAACTTATATGCCACGAGTTTAAATTTAATACAGTGAAAGTTATTTGGAAAATGAAAATTAGGGGAAAGGAAAGAAGAGGAAAATGAACGTTTAATGAAAGACGAGAAAAGTTTCATCTGGACTCTGAAAAGAACAATGGCGCAAAAGAAACAGATCATTACTTTTTAGATATGATTACTAGGCAAGAAAAAGAAGGGGCAGAGGAATAAAGAGAAGGTTGAGGGTAAATGAAACGCTTCGGGTATAAACATGAAGAGAATGTAAGATATTTGGGAAGTGACAGGAGACACGACAGGAGAGGAAGAGAATGTTTAATAAATTCTAGATGAGAGAGTAGAAAAAGCCAATTAAACAAAAAAATAATTGCTTTTAGACATGCTTAAAGTAATATGTAAACTGACCAATTTACAGATAGGTGAAGATTGTTAAAGTACTGTTGCAAAAATTCAAAAACAAAATAGCAAAATCTGTTCTTTCAAGAAGTATAAAGGTATAATGTTGACAAGCAACAGGTTGTTGCCTAGATAAGTTGAAATCGTTTACGATGCCGCAGAAAATGAAGCTTTGCATTAATAAATTCATCTTATGCCAGGCAGTATTAGAGCCGTCCTTCAAAATTTTACTTCAGAGCTGAGTTTTATTGTAGCAAATAGATTTTCGATCTTGAAGACCACCTCTTCTTCCACATCGTCAATTGATTGATCAATTTTATGTCGGAGGAGATGTTTAATATATGGTTTCAATTTGTGATTTTATTTTCGATCACCCCCCGATATTAGCATGTAAATTTAGGAGCGTTAATAATAATTAGTAAATTGGGGAGGCTCTCCACATCGAGATTTATAGTGGCTGGTATGTACCTACCCCCGAGTATGCGTGCATGTGAAACGATTAATCATTTAATAATTAGTTATTTAAATGATAACACTAATAAAACACGCGGAAACAAATAAATTTACAGTAGCGCCCCTAAATCGCCGTAAAATCTCCAGAACACACATTTTAACACTATTCAGTTGACCCAGGCGGCTGTGCAAATAGAAGCGAGGAGCCGCTCATCTGCATACCGGGTAAAAACACACGCGCGGCCGCCGTTGCAAACTGTGCATGGCCCGCAGCATAACTAAGGGTTGTTTTAGGCTAAGCAATCCGAGGGTGGCTCCATTAATCTTGCCTCATCTCAGACCCCCATTGCATATTCACGTCCACACATCACGGATTGCTGGACGGACTTTGTACTGGTCCATGCATGCGAAGATTGAGTTAAGACGGTGGTATACCGCGTTTCAAACTCGGAGGCCACGTTCTCAACCAGAAGCAATTCGCTCTCCTCCTCGGATGTTACATATTACAAGAACATGCCCTTATCAATAATATAATTGGCAAAATATTTTATTAAGATTAGTTGCAGTGAACAGGTTTTAAATTATGAATACTTGTTTCGCTGATTTGGTTTAATTTTCCGACTTTTGCTTACTTTTATTCTAAGAAAATCGAAAAGCTTGCTTATACTGGCCTTACGTTGGTCTTATTCCTTTCTGTAATTAGGAATCAGTATTTTGTTCTGCTTTCCTGTAACAACTATGCCACTTAGATGTTTTTTATAAACTTCCTGCTCGCTGATTATATTACAATGATTTAAATATCTTCTTTTTAAATTATATTCTTGTTTACAAACGAAAATTGCATTTCCATTTGGTCAATAACAAAATAAATCTTAGCGGTTACATTTATGTGACCTTCCGCCACAGTGCCATACATTTTCAAGGTACGGTTTCACCATAAAAATAATTAAAATGTCTTCTTTTTTGCGTTACTCATGTATTTCTTCATTAAAATTGTAATTTGCATTGTGTTGTTAACAAAGTACGTCTTTATATTTAGGTTCATGTCACCTTTGATCATCTGATTAGGTTTCCCGAAAGGAAATTAAATTTGCAAACTTACCATTCATTGATTTATCATTAAAACAACATAATTGTGTATTATGTATGTAATTATCTTCAAAAATTGTAATATACTTCGGCTGTTATCAAAGTTTATCTTATTGGTTAGATTTATGTAACCTTTCATCACTAAATTAGGTTTACCGAGCCTAAAATAAATTTCCAAATTTCTCATTCACTGATTCATCACTAGAACAACTTCATTGGGTATTACGTACGTGTCTATGATAAAAAATTGTAATATACTTCGGCTGTTGTCAAAGTATAATTTTATTGTTTAGATTTATGTTACCTTTCATAACTGAATTTGGTTTACCTGGCGTAAAATAAATTTTCAAATTTCCCATTCACTGATTTAGCATTAGAACTACTTCATTGTGTCTTACATACATATTTATTAACAAAAATTGTAATATACTTTGGTTTTTATCAAAGTATATCTTAGTGGTTAGATTTATATTACCTTTCGCAGTCTTATTTCTTTACTTAAAATAAAATAAATGTAACAGATTATAGTTCAGTAGAAATGTAAAAATTTCTGTTTCTTTTAGGCTTATTTAACTGTTTTATGCGATTGTTTACATGTAACACACAGATTACATGTATTATGGTATTCTATTACATAGACTTAATAAAGCGCGATTTAATTAATTTTTAATTTTACATAAAACTGCATTTAAAGTGTCTTATTTTGCGTGGTTTGGAGAAATTTGAACGTGATCTTTATTATTTTAATCCTAGCATTCGGAAACGGGGTATACGCAGATGTCCGGAGAAGGGTCCTGACAAGGCCTCTCGTCCTTGTGTGTGACTCCGGCAGGACTTGATAAGACTGGGATAGGTTGGTTTGCAAGGCGAGGATCTTAGTCTCATTTACATACAGACTTGTACTCGCTGACAGCCTTAGCACGGACGAGTTAGCTTTAACTCAAACTAAACATATCGATTATTACTTCTGGAATCTATAATCGACGGCGAAATCTATGTATATTCGATTTGTCTGCCCAATCGCATGAATTTCCCAAGAAAATTTTCCTATTTCATTTTTATAGTAAAAAGTAACAATGTACTAGAAAGGAATGGAAATTCCAATTTTATTATTCTATTTCTTCTCGTCCTAAAATATTTTAAAAATATTTCCAAACTAACTGAAGTGAATAATCAAAGCGAGTGTAATACCGAAAGTTTATGGTGCTTAAAAAAAATAAACGGACCCTAATCAAATGCTGTCATTAGTGATCCTTACCTCGAATTAGCATTTCTCATGGAATCCTACATAATCTATCCAGTCATTTAACATATTCTAAGATATGTCCGAGGGTGAGATAGAGAGAGAACACGAGAGTGCTATCGAATGCTGAGTAACCCCCCGAGCAGTTGTACATATTCAGCATGTTGAGAGCTGTGCTGTGCAATCAATTCCTTATTCCACCTCCAGCCCTGGTCCTTCCGTTTCCTGGGTCCAACTCGTGTGTGTGCATGCAGATACGGTCGTGTATGAATCTATTGATTAGAGCAGTAAGCAACCACCCTTAGCATGTGGCCACCTCGTCGGCCCCTTCCCTCTAGTATCCTTAGTCCTTGTTCGGTAACATATACCTACCCTCTAACCCTTGCAGGGGTCGTATTACAACTTGGCTTCATCCTTGCGGCTTTAAATAACTGTGTGAATTATGATTCCGATATATAATGCTGTTTTGTGACGTATAGATTGAGGAAGACTTAAAGCGAAGCAAGATTTTTACTGAATCGCGAAGATTCCATCAAGTTTCCATCTTGATCTACTATATACTCATGCCTCACGAAGTTCGATATTTCGAGTAAATAATACTTCAGTTTTCAATGAAACTCCTTCTAACCTTCTTTTTTTTTAAGCGCTAGGTTTTGATTTTAGTAAAGTTCAACTTACTTTGAACCTCATTGATGAACTTTCTTTTTTTATTTATGACATGTAATTAGTATATTAGGTGTCAGGACTAATAACACTGGATACTGTACAATTCAAATGGAGCGGTACTGTTCGTAGTCACCCTTGTCGTCTTTTGACAATCTTTTTTAGACACTCTATATGAAAATTTGTATTTTATTTGCGAACACTTTTTAATGAGGTTTTCTCTGAGCAATTGATAGCTTTCTCAGAATTCGAGGAGGAAAGTGTCTACTGATTGATCTTTCCAAATCTATTTCAACTAAGCTATCGCAATAGCCAGAGGCAAAGAGAGCTTGAAAGAAACAATTGAGAAGATAAGCAGCGAAGCACACAAAAGAGGGTTAGAAATTAATCAGACGAAAACAAAGTATATGCAAATAGCCAGGAACAAAAGAAATAAAGCGGAATTAGAAATAGATAATCTCAAACTTGAAGAAGTTGTAAATTTTAAATACTTAGGAGTAGTAATAAATAATAAAAATGACAGATGTATGGAAACTGATCAAAGAATACAGTCAGGATACCGAGACCAATAATTAGGGCAAAGAACGTTAGTAAAAATACAAAGATGAAAATATACAAAACAGCAATATGACCAACAGTAATTTACGCAGCAGAAACAATGAGTTTAACAGGCAGGGACGAAGAAAGGTTGAAAATTTTTGAAAGAAAAATCATAAGACGAATACAAGGACCGAAAAATATAAACGATGATGAACGCAGAAAATTAATGAACCATGAAGTAGATGAGATATTAAAAGGTGAAAACATCGCTAAAATAATAAAAGCGAAGAGATTAAGTTAGTACGGGCACATATATAGAAGGGAAGAAAATACCACAATAAGGAAAATAACAAAATGGAAACCACGTGAAGATAGACCAAAGGGGAGGCCGAAAATAAGATGGGAAGACCAGGTTATTAGGGACATTAAAAGAATGGAAATTGTAGAATGGAGAAAAAAGATAATAAACAGGAAGGAATGAAAGAATATAACAGAGGAAGCAAAGAAGCACAAAAATTTATAGAAAGGAAGAAAGGAAAAGGAAAGAAAAAAGAGTGACCTACCACCCACTAAGAGTAATTTCAAGGTCAGAAGAGCTCATCTTTGAGCGGCTCCAATTCCGTCAGGAATGTATAGCCTATATATATATATATATTGCAATTTGGTTTACAGTAAAACAAATCCGTGATTGCCGCCATATTCGTTATACGATCGGTCGACAGAATTTAAAAAGTTGGTACTCGTTGTTAGGACTTTTGCTAAGGTCCAGTTAAACGTTGTAGCAAAAATCCTAGAAAGAAGCAAGTCTATCCGGCATTAAAAGATCAACAGCATCCTTAGGAAGAAGATTTCAAGTGATTGATGGTTAAAGGAAATAAAGGCAACTGGCAACAGTAACATGTCAGGCAAAACCATAGAACAAAACAACAAAGTAAAAAGCGAAGGAATATGAGTAAGATGAAAAGTACAAATGGTTGTCAGGTGGATGCAAAATATTAGGAGAAAAAGTAAAGTCAGAATGCAGCAAAAATGACATGTCTAAAAAGCTACGATGGATATAACCCTAAAAGAGGCGTAGTCATTGCTCTACTTATATCAAATGCTATCCTCCTTATTGTGCCATTCGTTGAGAAAAAAAGACGCAAAGAATCCAATTTTATCCTCTAAATAAAATCCTTTTATTTCCGCTGTAATTTTTCTTACATGAATCGGTTGAAGACTCTTAATTCTGGTAGACATTTAATTTTCCAAGGGAATCAGAATTGAAAGGCAAAGTTACGAGTGACCTACAAGAATTTTTTTTGGTAGGCAAATGACAAAGTGAGAGGAGAGCGAACACGAAGCGCTTTCCAGTAGATGCGCGAAAGGAAAAGAGAAGGCAAATGCAGAAGGCAAAACATAGAGTGGCTGACTGAAAAGTGACGAAAAGTAAGTCGGCAACATTTTTGGACACACCAGAAGAATAAAAACAAAAAAAAAGTTATGAAAGTCCTACAAAGTCCTACAAGAAGAAGACCCAAACCTTCTTTTAATGAGGAAGCGTCAGAGTGAGAAGCTAAAAGACTTGAAACAAATACGAGACGTTTCTGATTCGTGCGAAAGGTAAGTATAGAAACCTGAGATATCCGAGCATAGAAATAACAAAAGATAGAATGACAATAGGAAGAGCCTTGATGGAGTCGGTGCTTTGTTACGAATCGAAAATTTAGACAATAAACGCAGAATGCACAAGAGACAGTAATGGTTCAAAAAGAGGTGGGGAACCTTATGATGATGAAGGATTAATCAAACTAAAAGCAATTTAAGAAGTTGTGTCAGAGAATTGAGCAAAAATGGTTGAAATCAGTTTACCTGCTACTACAACTCTAAAGCTTTATTGTAGATGGCCTTCATGGATCTTCAGATGCTTACCATCCGGAAAAAGAAAGAAAGGAAAACCCAGAAGATCCTGGAATGAGGGAGTAAGGGCAGAAACACGTGGGTTCACCGAGAAAGAAAGAGCAGACCGAGAAATGTAGCGAATTGGCATAGGAAGGCGGAGACTAGCTCTATAATTTCGAGTAATAGTAATATTAATAAAACGCTTTAGTTAAAAAGCCGCGAAAAGTAAGGCGTAAAAGCGACGGTCGGATTGAAGGTCATAATGAGACTGATGTATTTTAACATGATTTTTTTTTTCATTTTACAGGTCAAGGTTTTTCCCTTCAAATTAATTCCCTTGGGCAGCTACACACTGAGAGAGACGATTTTTCCATTGTTCAAAGCAGTCCTGGAAGGTTCTGCTGCAATGCATTTCAACTGCCCTTCTGGATATTATCCGAAGTACCAAAATGACGTCCTTCCAAATGGTTTTTCAATGGGGGGAATAAAATGAAGTCACAGGAACTGAGATCTAGCAAATTAGGGAGTATGGGGAAAGCCACAGGGAAAGCTTTTCTCTGTCAAAAAATGACATGGGGCGTTGCCGTGGTGAAGCATCCAACTGCGTCGCCCACTCTTCCTTAGCCTCTCAAGGACAAAAACTTTGACAGTCCTGGCGATAGCGGTACAAATTCTTATGGACGATTCTCTGATTGTTTAACACGTTCGCTACCGACATGTAAAAGGGCACCATCTCCCACAGACCAATAGTATATACACATCACATGTAAAAGTTAGTCTAACCTTTAAACAACAAGTCAGAACCTGAGACCGACCGTCCCAAATATGAGCCAGAGCTCCCTATAGACCACTACTGAATACCAATATAGTTGCTGTAGACTCGCCGAGAAATTATATAGTGATTATGCCTCTGCCAGTGTCCCACATATGAGTCGCTGGTCTGTTTGAGGAAACCATATGGCTCATATATGAGCCAGTCGGTAGCGAACATGTTAAAAAAAAAAACAAATGAGTATCAATTTGATTTTCGACTTGCTCATTCTGGCTCTCTTGGGTCGAGTTTGTAGTGCCAGTTTAGACTTTAGCGTTTTGTCTCGGGCTCGTCCTCAAAAATCCATGATCCATCACCTGTGAAGAATTATGGCTCCCTCTCAAGGTGGTGCAAAATATTAAGACACACATCCCTCCGCTCAGCAGTGAGGTTCTTTGGAACCGTTTTGACGTACATTTTTCTCATGTCCAAATCCCATATTAAAATCTGATGGATTAACTCATTACTGATATTTGTCAATTCTCACGCTTTCTACATTGTCGTCCGTTTTTAAGGTTGAAGGTCTTTCCGCACCAGTTCTTCTCGGCCCTTTAAAAAGGCCTTGCGCCATCTGAACACTTGTGTCCCGGATAGGGAATGTTCTCCATAAGCCCTTTGTGAATTTTCATAAATCACAGTAGCGGATTCGTCAAGCTTCACACAAAATTTGGCAGAAACTGCAAGAATTTCAAACTTGTACGGGAGGAGATATTCTAACTGCTGTATGAAGGGGGAGGGCAGCAGCATTGTCGATGCGTACAGTGTTGTCAATTCATTATTTTTCTGCCAAACTTCGTACACTTTCCAGGAGAAAAGGATTTAGGAGTCAAAGTTATGAATTTCCTACAAAAAGAAGAAGCAAATCTTTTAATGAAAAGTAAGAAGATGTTAGATCGTCACATACCCAAAAATCCCCATGACTGAAAATACGAAAAAAATTAAGGCCTTATAAGGAAAGCCCGGATTTTTGGACATTTAAAGACTTAGCTCTTATTTTAGTTACATGGTCATTTATTAAAAAATCGGAGTCTTCCGGACTTAAGCAACTATACAAGTGAATTAAACATAAATAATTCGCCGTAAGGTAAAACACGTAAAAACACGCCTTAAATAGGGGCCATAAATCGGCGTTTAAGTCAAAAAATCCTGACAGTACATAAGATGATTTCTTACCTGATAGGGTAGTCCGAGGGCTCAGCAGCAGAGGACCTCTTTACAACTTTTCCATTTATTTTCTATTTCTCTATGGGGCTCTAGGCGAAGGGTCTTCTTTTCGTACACTATCACATCACCCACATCAGGAATATTTAAACTGGAATCGACTTGCAAAAAGGGGACCGACGATAAAGTTAAAGAAGAAGCAAAAATGACCATTTTTTAATTTGAATAAAGATATAAAAATAAAATAACAAGGGGGACACTTCTGTTCACGAAAAGGGTTCGACGGACATTTTATAAAAATTACATGAATGTGAATGTGAATATTGGAAACACAACCGTTCGCGAAAATAACTCGATAGATAATAATTAATTTTTTTAATCTTCTCTCCCTGCGGTACCGTATTGTTTACGTTATTTTTCAAAATCCGAGCCCCTTTTGTAATTTGCGACTGCGAGGTGGCGGCATCTGTGCGAGTCCCCCTTTTGGTCCCGCTCATTTAGGTCACTGGAGTGACTTAAGTTGCCTACCCTCAAGGGATTGCGGGGTGCTTTTGGATCGGCTTCGCTACCTTGGGTGGGTGAGGTTCTCACGCGCTCAGGTCGTTACTTTAACGTATTTTAATGGCCCGTTATCGTAAAGAGTCAGTATTTTGGCTGAAGTTTGTCGCTTGTACCCCTTGTTTAGATTAACAATTAAAGCGTGAAATTCTTTCCTCTGAAGTAACTTTATTTAAATTTAAAAATTTTGAATTTCAATTTTCGGCTGTTTACAAAAGCGTTGCAGCGCTGAGTTTAGCTGAACACGTCCAGTATCTTTAAAATGTTTTGGCAAGCAAATACGTATTTCCACACACGGAAAAACCAGTCATAAAAATTAATTATAAAAGCATTAAACAGGCAACAAAAAATGTGTAGGCCCTTAAGCTATAATACTAGGTAAAGTTGCCTAAAGATCCGGGCTTTACTTATAAGAAATTATATCCAGGATCACTGGAATATTATTTTCGTAAACGTGGGTCTTATTTACAAAATGTGAAACATTTTGGCTAAACTGTGTGCTAAGTAAGTATAATCAAAGAGAATTATAATTACACACATCACTTTCCACACACACATAATTTATATTCAGAATTAATTGGATCTTATTTGTTTATCCACGCTGAAATTTTAACCCGTAAATTCTAGGCGTTTAGCGCCGGCCAGTACATTAATTGCCGTAAATTTCATCTTGGCCGCTAATTGAAATGAGTTGTAATACGAGCCTTACGTCTGAACGAAACGAGATAGAAGATGCTGACATGGCCATTGTAAATACCTGACCGGAATGTGTATAAAGTGTGCGGTAGAATTATTTAATTTGCGGGCCAATTTGTATCAGGTGTTGGGGGCCGCGCATTTATCCTGTTTGTCTTGCGGGCCAATTACGAGTCTGCGTCGATATGTGTTTTTAATTAAAAGGGCGGAATAATTTAATTGAGATTTAAAAAAGGGAATTTGCCAGACTCAAAAGGCCAATTATTTAAAAATTTACTCGTGCATCTGAGAATCACACGAATGCTCGCGCTCCGCCAAGTATTAAATTAGTAAGAGAGAGAGAGAGAGGATTGTTAAAACATTTCACATACGCGCCCGCCCGACTCTGAGCGGGCCGGGGCTTAAAAAACTGCTTTAAATTTTTGATTGATTCAAACTGTTTTGTACTTTTGTTTCGCTGGGATTACATTTAAATTTATACGTGTGCGTAAGTTGGGGGTTCAACTTCAACATAAATGCTCGTGATTTAAATTCAGTTATGTAACATATGTTTTACGTATTTAACGGACAACAGCTAAAGAGATAACTTATTGCCCTCATACGTGTTCAAACTGAAAACTCATTTTAATCTACTTTTAAATTTCTTAACTTTGTCAATTCTAAATAATCTAAACACATGATCCATGTGATGGTCAGATTTACGAAAATCACTAAAGAAATCCATTTTTGTTTTTTAACATTCTACTAATAATAATTATAAAGGGGTCGACGATAAACTTAAAGAAGGAGCAAACATGACAGTTCTTAAATTTGGACCAAGATATATAAATAAAATAATAATGGAGACGCAACCGTTAGCGAAAATAACTCGGTGAACATTAATTAATTTTTTGAATCTTCCCATTCCGCGGTACCATGTTGTTTACATTTTCAAAACCCGAACGCCTTTTGTAATTTGCGACTGCGAGGTGCGAGTCCCCCTTTTGGTCCCGCTCATTTAGGTCAGTGGGGTGACTTAAGTTGCCTATCCTCAAAGTATTGCGAGGTGTTTTTAGACCGGCTACGTTACCTTGCGTGGGGAAGATTCTCACTCACTCAGGGTCTTTATCGCGTGGCTTATTTAGTTTAACGTATCTTAATGGCCACTTATCGTATGGAGAGTCAGTATTTTGGCTAAAGTTTGTCGCCTGAGATCTTTTATATTAACAATTAAAAGCGTGAAATTCTTTCATGAATAACCCTGAAGTAATTTTATTTAAATTTCTTCTTTCTTTCTCCTGTATCCTAAATACCCTCACGGGTGTCGGATACTTGTGGATTCTGTGTCCTTTATCCATTTCCTCCATCTTTTACGGTCTTGTGTCATTTTCTTCATTTCTTCTAGTGTTTTCCCCCTATTTTTCCCCAGTCCTTCTATGTACAGGGTGGGGCCTAGAAACTTCCTTTTTTTGAAGGTGAATAAAATAAAAATTGTAGTTGATATGCATCTTTTTTTTTTGTTTTATATTGAAGGAACATAATTTCAAATTTTATATCATGCAAAATATCTGTAAGGTGATGTCCACCGTTTTGATCACTTGACGCTCTTCTAAACATGTATCTACTTGTCACTTGAAGAATAACGCAACCGATTTCTGAAGCTCCTCTCTATGCGTTCCAACATCTCCATCGGAATTCGTGCTGTTTCCTGCCGAATAAGATTTTTCAATTGAAGCAGGGTTGTAGGGCGGTGTTTGTAAACCTCTGCCTTGAGGTAACCCCATAAAAAAATCACACGGCGATAGATCGGGCGAGCGCGGCGTCCACGGAATGTCACCTCGATTCGAGATGAGCCGTCCGGGGAACATTGCCTTAACAACTGTCATCGAAACTCTGGCCGTGTGGGCCGTGGCACCATCCTGTTGGAACCACACGTTTTGTACGCGCATTTCTTCAAGAGCTGGCTTGAAAACACATCATCATCATCTCTGTTCCTATCTGTTTCATTTCGCCCATATAGTCCTCTGCAGTCTAGTCCCTTATGTATGTCTATTCCTATTCTGGCATTCCGGTCTCCCTGGACTGTACATTTGGATTATACTTATTACTATATCGTGTTTAATTATTCTTTTATTTTCTTCTCCTGATACTATTATACCCACTCCTATCTTCGGTCTCCCTTCTGGATCTATTCCTGAGTAATATAAACTGTATTCGTTATTGATTATTTTGTGGCCTTTTCCTGTTTTCTTTACTTCGCTTAATCCTAATAGTTGTATATCGAATGTCTTCATTTCTTGTTCTTTGTTTATTATTGAGGTCATATAACCTAACATGGAATATTCCATGTTGCTATTTTTAGCTCGTCTCCTCCCTCATTTCTGCATTTTGCTTCTTTCCTCCCCTTTATTGTCTACTTCTTCTGTTGGCTCTATTCCTTTTCCTATCGATGCGCCTGGTTCCCCGTCTTTTAGGTCTTTTTAGATGCTTCCTTCATTCCTTCCTCTTTCCTTTGAGTTTATTTTCCTATTTGCTTGTCCTATATCTTTCCTTTCCGTCTCTTTTGATTCCGTCCGGCTTTTTGTTTTTGCTATTTTTCTATATAGTTTTTTGAAGTTTGTTGTTGTCTGGGTGTCTTCGCGTTGTTCCTTAGTGTTTTGTTTAAATCTTCCACCTCTGAGTCACTCCTTTCTTTGTGGAAGGGTACTCGAATATTTTGTGTCCAGTTTTTCTTTTTTGGAATTGCTCCCCGAGATGGACTTAATTTTTCCTCGTCTGTGGACCTTGCCCTTTCCTTTTGTTCCTCTGCTTCCTTAATTGTTATTCATTCTTTTGTTTTCTTACGATCTTCTGTAGTGTCATCTATGGTCCATTCTTCTTCATTTATTAATAAATTATTCTTCCTTATTGTTGCTCTTAGTCTCTTTATTTCCTTTATTTAAATTTAAAAATTTTGAATTTCAATTTTCGCCAGTTTACAAAAGCGTTGCAGCGCTGAGTTTAGCTGAACACGTCCAATTTTTACGTATTTCCGCACAGAAAAAGCAATTAATAAAAATTAATTATGCAGTAATTATTCATTTTAGGCATAAAATAGACAGCAAAAAATTTTGTAGGTGCTTAAGTTATAAAACTAGCAAATACTTAAAATGGTGTAAAAATAGAATTTAAGATCGATAAGAAAGAATGTGGAAGAATTAAAAAAAGACACAGAAAATCAAACAATTTAAAGTGAATACAATAGGTAGCAATTAAATAACAAAAAAGAAAGGCCCTTTCTTTTTTTTTTGTCAGTGGGCGGTCGAAATAATTTACTACAACTCAATGTTCTTTACTTCTTGCTTCTTGCATTATTCAGTGATCGACAAAAGTACATAGAAGTTTCCTTATATTTTAAACAATTTTTAAATTTCACATTGTTGTGAAGTCGATTGTATTTTAGCTTGCCTCTTCTTTTTTCAATTTTGTTATGAAACTATTCACGTTTTTCCTATTCGTTTTTCTTTTAGTCGTTTTCTTTTTAATCTAAACAAATTCACAGCTGAGAAAGCTCATTTGTTTCTTGTATGATCGACAAAAGTAGAACAAAATTTCTTTGATTCTTTTTAAATTTTAAGTTTGATTTTGTCGTGTGTTTTATTTCTCCTTTTCATTTTCGTTTCGGTTTTTCATTCATTGGTTCTAGTTTCTTTTATTTCTGAACAAATTTTAAATCTAAATTCGTTTAGTTGTTGCTGTTGTTTTAGCGTTTTTTTTTTAAATTTCATTTCGTTTTCATTGTAGTAGTAGTACACCCACCTTACACCTTAAGCTGTCGAGAATTCTTCTTTGACTCTTTTTAAACCGAGTTCCAGTTCTTTCTTTTAAACAGATTTCTATCGAACAAATCCACATTTGCCTTGGTCTTCCTCTTCTGTTCTTTCCTATTGAATTCGTTTCGCTTACTTTCTTAATTTGCTTCTCCTCTCCCATTCTAACCAGAAGTGCATTTGTTTATATTACTGGCTGGACTTCTTTCTTTCCTTTATTCTTCATACCCTTCTAAGATACTTCATCTCCACAGTTTGTAATACATTGTATTGGCTTTCCGATAAAATCCAACTCTCGCTACCATACAATAACATTACTTTGTAATTGGAAATTGTTTTTCCTTGTTATATCTAAGTACAGAATTTTTCGTCAATTGTGTTTGATCACTTTGGGAAGAATCCAAGGGAATGGGGGAAGTCCCCCAAGAAGACAAACAAACATCATAATAAATCACACATCATAATTTCGTCGATGGGTCTTTCAAACTAGGCGTAATCGCTTAGGTAAAAAGGGCATCTGTTATTCTTTTCTATACTTTCCTGACTTTACCATAGTCGGTCGTCATCCATCGCCCATTAAAGACTCAAAAGTAACTCTGCCTATGGATTTTTTTGACTTTGAATAGGACAAACATTCATGATACTTGCTGATGTAGTGTGTGACATGTGCAAATGAGTTTATTTACACACGTCAGAATCTGTACCACTAAGTGCACGAATACTAGATACGGGAAGTGTCAAGGTCACCAAAAACTACCTGTCGAAGAACACAGAGATCGACAGTGAGTTTCGCTTCTTCTTCTTTCTTGACTTTATCCCATCATATGTGAGTTTGTCGTTTTTTCTCTCCACAGCTTTCTATTATACCATGACTTTATCTTCTATGATTCCATGTCAATAATTATAATAATATTTATTTATTGGTTGAAAACATCGACCAAAAGATTCCCTGAAGGGTGTGCTGTTCTTCCTTCAGAATCTTTAAGTAAATAACACAAATGAAATAACAAGCGATCAATATAAAAATGAATTAGGATGGGCGTTGGAATTTAAATGCACGTCTTGGATAACGTCATATTAATACTAATTGACAATCAATTGTAACACAAATAACACGCCGGAAATATTTTTTAACATTACTCACGCAGTTATTCATAGAGTTTAAACGTTTATCGTTTTCTTTGAGTTTTTGTAAAAGCATTCGCTTTTGTTTTCCTTTCAGCTTTCCTCATTCTTGATGTAGGGAATATGTCTGCAATTGTATAGGAACAAAGCAACGTCTAAATATCAGACAAGATGTTAACGAAGACGAAATATAATTGAAACAAAAAATGATCGACCGACAACAAAACCAAAACGTAAAAGATTTAAAAAAAAGTGAATGTTGTCGACTTTTTATTTTTTCGTCCTTTGTCTTTCTTTTTCGTTTTCGTTGAAATTCAAATAAATCAAATAAACTTAACGCCTATTGTTTTTACGTTTCAGTTCTTTATTGACGTCGTTTCGTTTCCTCTTTTCCATTCATTTCCAGAGAACTTTTCAAGTTTGATTTCGTTGCTGTTAGTCCGATCGTCTTTTGTGTCTTCTTATCGTTTTTATTTCAGTTTTTCGTAAAAGTATTCACTGTGATTTACTTTTTATTCTTGATGTGTAGGGAATATGCTTGTAATCGTGTACTATTCGACGCTTCGTTATCCAAGCTGTCTCTGTCTTCAGGATTGCTTTTGTATAACATTTTCTTTAAGTTTGATTTTGTTGTTAATCGATCGTGCTTCAGTTTTTTTTGTTCTGAGCAAGCTTTGGTTTTTTGTTTTCCGTTGTACTTCCTCTTGTCCTTGATGTATAGAATATGTTTGTAACTCAGTTTGACGTTTTGCTATCCAAGTTGTCTGTTTCTTCAGGGTTTGTGAAGAGACAATCTGTTCTATGTTCGTACTTCTTCTTCTAGGATTCGGAGAAGATTCTAGCGTCAACATCGCCAAACATGAGAACCAATGGAATTTCAAAAGCGAACATTACAGTTGAGGACCGTTTTAAGGCAAACACGTTCTTTAAAATCCTTTTTGATTCTAGTGTCAACATCGCCAAACTTGAAAGTCAACGGAATGTTACAGTTTTAAAACAAAAACGTTCTTTAAAAATTCTCGATTCTAATGTTAACTTGCAACAGACAATTTTAAGACAAAAACAAGTCATTTCTGAAAAAATTGTAGCTACTACCTGTTTTATTTTAAAACACAATGGAAAATACTCGACATTCTAAGGTTTTAAAAAATTATTTTAAACAGATTGTTTTCGTTAATTGCATTAATTATAAACAAGACGATTCACAAATAATACTTCTAATTAGCAGCTGTAAATTACAAAATAATTTTGAGATTCTTACGTAACAAACGAACAATGCAAGGTAGCTAGCAAAATTAATTTCTATTAGTCATTACAGAAAAAAAAAATATCTGCATGACTGCATATCAATCACTATAGTCAACGTCATAATTAAAGCACGGATTTAGGTGCATTTTTAGGTTATCTTTTTAGTTGGGCGTACGCCCTGCGGAGCGATGATTCGTAACCTAAAAATGCACCTAAATCCGTGCTTTGATCATAATGAAGACATGAAATCTGTCAAATATTGTAGGTGTAATATTGAGCGGTAAAAATCGCTGCTAACTGAACGGAGCTAATAAAAAGTAATTTTCTCTAACTGCATTACTAAACGCAAGTAGCAGAAAGTGTAACCGAGAAATTAGAAACCAATTTCCGACTTATGGTACACATTAGAACAGTACGAAACGAGCCAGCGATGCATTGTATACCACACTTGATTGACTGTCTTATTCGAGTCGAGCGTACAATCCGTTCAGGTATTAGCGATTTACTTGATTACTGGATCGAATCCAGGCACAGTATTGTTTAGTAAACGCTACTTCCCACGGTCATTTGTTTTGCATGTCGTGCTAATATGTTCGAGCGGGCCTCTCGACTTCGACTGCAACGTTTATGTACGTATCCTGGCTGAACGCCCAGTAAGGACTACAGTATGTGTGGAGGATGATCTTCCGGGTTTATTCGTACGGACTGGAATGAGACGGACACACCCGGTTGTTGTACAGCCCGAAAGCGTTGAATAGAGAACGTGTGGTTAGTTGTGTCTTTTGGAACGTTTTCAGTGAAGAGGGTTGACTAATATTTAGGGTGGATATACATTACCTGCTTTTCCTACTTGTTTTTACTTATATTTCATTACGAAGTGGCGAGTCAACATTCCTATGTAATTGATTGTTGAAGATTTACTACACACTCTGTATTAAAACAAAACTTTCCTTTCGAATATATTCTTGAAATAAATACGGGAAACAAAATTTACAACATTCCAATACATAATTAAAGAAATGAATATAATAATAAGTTTCTAATTTAATTCTTTTTCCCACCTTCGAGCTAAAAAGTTAGACTTTCGTCTCCTAGATGTCGACACCAAATTAAAGCTCATAATTAAGGATCGGAATAATATATTTTGACGTCATCGTGTCAGTGCTACTCATCTGTTATTCGTATAGATACATACGTTTATGATTTTATGACACACCGATGTATCAAATTTAGATACAATCGTACAATTAGTCAACATGATGCATAAAAATATAAAAATCCGATCCCTACTCATGATAAGTTACAACCTAACACTTAAAACTGAACTGAATTATTTACTTCCCAGTTTTATTTTTAATTCGTGACCTTAATGTGTCTTAATAACTTCATGAAGATATTACAGGAGGTACCTAATAGCTCAGTTTGGCAATCGAGTGCCTGTGAGGTCTGACGAAAACGTACTTTCATTTTGTGCGGTACTACTAATTCCTACAGCTTTAGCTAATTGTAAATTCATTTGTTCGTGCAAAAATGAAACCTCGATAATGCAGTGAACGTCGTAACAGTGTACGCACCCATCACAATAGAGCTACACCCCGTAGTTGCATGCACGACTAGTGACGTGCATGATCCGGAGCAGTAATTGCAACACCATTCCCTTGCCTCCCGAATGCCCCATAGCCCGCGATAGGGAAGTGCATGTCCGACAAGCCGAACCATGTATCTGTATGTTGTAGCTCCCATTCCCTAAACTTGAAAAGGTTAGATTGAAGATAGCGATTTTTTTTCGGCTTGCAATTAAAGTGTTAGCATAACCATTTTTATTGTACGTCTGGTCTAGAAGTTATCAGATCGTGTTGTGAACTGAATATAAATCTAAAATAGCACGTGAAATTAATTTAATATTATTTGGATTATGTCAAATAATTTGGAACGACTTGTATTGAGTCGGTACAATTCTTGTGACTTACCTCCTACGCTGGGATCCATTTTACAAGTAGATGTCGAGGTTAAAATAACAAATACTTTTTAATTTTATTATTTTTGTATAAAATCTAAAGCAAAAGGAACAAAAAAATCAATCAAGATGACCTATACGCCACATACTTTAGATCGGAGGCAGTAGTCAATCCGGGTTCTCCCTTTTTTCTTCGCTTTTTTTATTGGGCACCCTTTAATATGCATTCCGAGGGGACTCACATGCAATTCAAAGCTTCATTGTACACGCTAAAAAAATCTGAAATATGAAAAAGTACTTCTTCTTCCTCTTCTCATTTGAGATTTTATGCGACAATCAGGGCTCGATTCGCCAGAAGTTCTGATTCCTGTTTCTTTCCGAAGCTCTTAAATGATAAACTGTCAGTATCTCTCTATCGGTAAAAAAGTCCTCCAAATGGACAGATGGACCTTGATTCTTTTGACATGATTATACCAGAATTGCCTAGACTTAAGGGAGGGGCAAGAAATAAGGGGACAAAACAACTTACAAAGCAAGAACGATTCAACGGACCGTTCGAGAGAAGGCTTGATTCCTGATTCTTTCCGAAGTTCTTGAATGGTAATCCCTCCATCCCTCATCCAAATGGACATCCTTCATTCTTTTGACATGCTTATGCCAGAATTGCATAGACTTAAGGAAGGGGCAAGAAATAAGGGAGCAAAACAAGGACCTGAAACTCGCAATTGGTATTACTAAGATTTCTGTAAGAAGCAGGATATTCAGTTGGGTGAAGATCCAACAAAGATTTAGAGGGGCCAAGCACCGGGACTTTCATTCGCTTTAAAAGAACTACAAACTGCCCACTATGAAAAAGGAAGCCGCTCTTCATAGACTTTACGAAAGCCTACGATTTTATCAAGAGCAAAGAATTATTGAAAGCGATGAGTGAATTAAACTTTCCCAAGAAGCTAGCTAATAAGGGTAGAAGCCACCTTAGGGAATAGAAGGAGTACAATCAGGATGTATAGGATTAAGGCAGGGCGATTTCCTGTCTACGGCGCTATTTATCTTCGCAGTGGAGAGGAAGGAGTTTACGACAGACGACAACAATGTCTGATGACATCACGATTATCACAAAGACGAAGAGCAATTTGGAGCCACAAAGAAAGATACTAGATAGTAGAAGCAGAAAGGTTGGAACTGAAAATAAACGGTAAGAAGATAAAATACATGTGAATGAATCCAAAGAACAACAAACGAAAAGAAGAATTAACGATAACTACAGAACAAGGACGATACTATAAATTTGAAGAAGTAGTAGCTAGGTAATAAAATTACAGCAAAGAACGATATGGAAGAAGAACTTAACGAATAGGAAATATCAAGGGAACTAAAAGTACGTTGTAGTACAATGATATGACCTACAATTCTATATGGATCAAGAACTTGGAGCCTGACGAAGCAGGACGAGGAGCAAACTCTACAATATGAGAACGCAAAGTAATAAGATTAATTTACGGAAGAAGAAAAGGGGACAACCACAAGAGGAGAAGAGATGCGAGGGAACGAGGAAAAAAGGAAGACCAAAGAAGAGATGGTTAGATTAAGTCGAACAACAGTCGATGGCCTTTTGAAAATCCACACGAACAATGGATTCTGTATTTTTAGATTTTCGTTTACTTCCAGGTCATTCAACTTGCCTGCCGTTACTAAATAAATTTTTTTGTTGAAGACAGATCTGGGATAAATACTAACAAGAAGCAAAGTATTAAAGCACTTTCGTAAATACTCTATGCGCAGAAGTATTTGAAATATTAAATGCATTCTATAAGTATTTCTAATTCAAACAGTATTTGAAATACTACTACAAGTATTTGAAGCGTTATGTGATATAACAAAAGCAAATTTTACGATGAAAACAATAAGTATTTAAAATTGATAATGACGAAGATTAATTTGTCGTATTTACTCTGAGAAGTATTTGAAATACTAAATATTTAGTTCTTTCAAAAGGACGGCATTGAATTTTAATTACTTCCAACTTTTAAAATCTCTAAGTTTCAAATAATAAATTATTGTATGTTGTCGTGTCACTAAATTTAATATTTAAATATTTCTGACTCAAACAGTATTTGAAACGATAGAAGTATTTGAAACAAAACATTTTATGCTATTGTAATGGATATAATCGATGTTTATAAACAAAACTAACCGTTTGAATTGTATTATAACGAAAATAAATTTAACCTTCTTTCCTCTGAGAAGTATTTGAAGTGCCAAATATTTTACTGAATGTGTTCTTCCAATTTGAAGTACGTATAATTTTAAATTTTTTTGATCCTTCCAAATTTCTAAGTTTCGAATGCGGTCATGTTACTAAATATTTATTTATAAAGTATTTATGACTCAAACAGTATTTGAAATGCTGAAAGTATTTGAAATAAAATATTAAAAATACGTTATGCTATTGTAAGCGATGTTTACAACCAAAACCAACTATTTGAATTGCATTATAGCGAAAATAAATTTACCTTCATTACTCTGGTAAGTATTTGAAGCGCCAAATACTTTACTGGATGTGCTCTTTCGATTTGAGGCTTTTGATCTTTCCAAATCTCCAAGTTTCGCATAATAAATATTATGTAGTCGTCAGTAAATTTAACAGGTATTTCTGCAAGTATTTGAAACAAAAGTATGTTAAATTGTAAGCGATGTTTATAACCAAAAATAACTATTTCTACTGCATTATAGCAAAAATAAATTTGTTTTCTTTACTTTGAAAAGTATTTGAAATGCCAAATACTTTACTGTGTGTGTTTTTTCGATTTGAGAGTTTTGATCTTTCCAAATCTCGTTTCGAACAATAAATATTATGGAGTCATATCACTAAATTTAAAAAATATTTCTAACTCAGACAGTATTTGACGTACTGGAAGTATTTGACACAAAACACATATTTTAAATACGTTATGCGATTGTAAAAGATTACAAGCGATGTTTATAACCAAAACCAACTATTAGCAAAACAAATTCATCTTCTTTAGTCTAAGAAGTGTTTGAAACGCCAAGTACTTTACTAGATATGTTTTTCCGATTTGATCTTTCCAAATCTCTTAAGTTTCGAATAATAAATATTATATGGTCATGTCAGTAAATTTGAGAAGTACTTCTAACTCAAACAGTATTTGCAATGCTTGAAGTATTTGAAACAAAAGTATTTTAAATTCGTTATGCAATTGTAAGCGATGTTTATAACCAAAACTAACTATTTAAATTGCATTATTGCAAAAATAAGGTCGAGGTCCAAAAATTGAAAATCTAGGCGAAACAGAATAAAATGGAAGGTACACCTCAGGCAATTCAAAATTCCCTGGCCCGATTCATGCCAATCTCTATTCGTTGCGAGGTAGATTCCCTGGTGCTTTTTTTTTAACGACACCCTCGTCCAGAGTAGAGTCTGTGAGGGAGGTGTTACAGGGTTTGATTTTGAGACCTGTGCTCTTTCTTCTATCAGCGGTTTGCCAGGGAATATCTCTTGTTTATTCACACAGTGTTGTATGGGGATGGTACACTCGCCGTTGATGATTGCTGCTGCTTCTTTGACATGGTGACTTACATTGATCTTGAATGGTGGCCATCATCACAATTTCTAGAAAAACGACGTAAGAATTTTTTAAGGTTTCTTCCAAGCTAATTAGTTTCCCTTTGAAATAATGATAGATTTCGACAGTTGACAGATTTATCAACTGTAAAGCTTCCACGTTTTTGAAGATTGCACACCTTCTTCTTCAAGATAATTTAAAATCGTTTGCTTACTGTAACTTTATTTTAACTTTTCTTTACGGGTATTTAAATAAATATACTTGTAAGTAGTGCATTTATCTTTAATTTATATAAGCTTTCCAACTCTCGAACATAATTTAACACTGTAGTAATACTAGTAATGATAACTTTACCGTTATGAATAAATAGTTCAAAGCACAAAATGAATACGCGTAAATCCGCCATTGTAAACTATTAATTAGCTCTAATACATGTAATTAAAAGTAATCTAAAGAGACTGTTTGTAAGCAGATTAAGCATTGAATGACCGATAGGCAATAAACCGTATTTAGTTAACTCGTTCTGTTTCGGTTCAGTAAACATGGTAATTTTGAGCCGGCCACCACACTTCGTAGAGAGAAGAACATTTCGTTCGGAATAATGTTAGCGAGGCGGTGAACGTTGAATGTGGAGGTGTGAAATAGGGTGCGAACACCTCGTGTTATCACATGACGAGAAACTTTTTCACACTGTTAGATCTCAAGAGAGTTACGTCACATGTCATAAAAAATGTTGCGCTTTTTATGAAAATCTCATACGTTGCGACATGAAATATTTTATTTTATAATATAACCTGTTCTATCTCTATCGTTTTTCAAGTTTCTATGACACAATTGGTATGTGTACTGCGTTCAGTATTAAGAAAGGAGGATTGAGGATTACATGAAAAGTCCTGGCATTGCAGTTTTCTTTCTAAAGAAAGCTGAGAGTTCTTTGTCCTTTAAAAAGCAATTCATAAGCGACGGTTCGAAGGAATAAATGAAGACATAATTACATGCAAACAACAAACAACAACAAAAAAAGGAAATATAATTCCTGAGGAATAAATAGCCGTGCGGTGAAAATTTATTTGCTTGGCATAAAATATTGAAATACTACATGAGTTGTAATTACGGTTCGATCTCACGCATTATTTCTCTATATGGCTGCAATTTGCAACAGATGTATTACGTAACCGCAGGATTGTATCTCGTTATATGTTGTTCATACACTGGAATCATTGAATTACTTTTAGTTCATAAAACCAGATTTCGTTTTGTTATTTACCACCTAATTAGGTATTTCGATATTCAAATTGAATCAGAAGAAGAAATAAGTATTTTAGGAGATGGTGACCCCTTTCACCTTCAGCTGTCGAGAATTCTTCTTTGACTCTTTTTAAACCGAGTTCCAGTTCTTTCTTTTAAACAGATTTCTATCGAAAAATCCACATTTACCTTGGTCTTCCTCTTCTGTTCTTTCCTATTGAATTCGTTTCGCTTTCTTTCTTAATTTGCCTCTCCTCTCCCATTCTAACCAGAAACGCATTTGTTTCTATTACTGGCTGGACTTCTTTCTTTCCTTTATTCTTCTTACTCTTCTAAGATACTTCATATCCACAGTTTGTAATACATTGTATAGACTTCCTGATAAAATCCAACTCTCGCCACCATACAATGACATTACTTTGTAATTGGAAATTGTTTTTCCTTGTTATATCTAAGTACAGAATTTTTCGTTTGATCACTTTGGGAAGAAACCAAGGGAATGTCCCCCAAGAAGACAACAAACATCATAATAAATCACAAATCATAATTTCGTTGATGGGTCTTTCAAACTAGGCGTAATCGCTTAGGTAAAAAGGGCATCTGTTATTATTTTCTAGACTTTCCTGGCTTTACCATAGTCGTCATCCATCGCCCATTAAAAACCCAAAAGTAACTATGCCTAGGGATTTTTTTGACTCTGAATAGGACTTGCTGATGTAGTCTGTGACTTGTGCAAATGAGTTTATTTACACACGTCAGAATCTGTACCACTAAGTGCACGAATCGTAGATACGAGAAGTGTCAAGGTCACCAAAAACTACCTGTCGAAGAACACAGAGATCGACAGTGAGCTTCGCTTCTTCTTCTTCTTCTTTCTTGACTTTATCCCATTATAAGTTTGTCGTTTTTTCTCTCCACAGCTTTCTATTATATATTGACTTTATCTTCTATGATTTTTTGATGTATTCTTGCCATGTCAATAATCATAATAATAATTATTTATTGGTTGAAATCATCGACCAAAAGATTCCCTGAAGGGTGTGCTGTTGTTCCTTCAGAATCTTTAAGTAAATAACACAAATGAAATAACAAGCGGTCAATATAAAAATGAATTAGAGTAGGCGTTGGAATTTATATGCATGTCTTGGATAACGTCATATTAATACTAATTGACAATCAATTGTAACACAAATAACACGCTGGAATTGTTTTTTAACGTTACTCGCGCAGTTATTCATAGAGTTTAAATGTTTATCGTTTTCTTTGAGTTTTTGTAAAAGCATTCGCTTTTGTTTTCCTTTCAGCTTTCCTCATTCTTGATGTAGGGAATATGTCTGCGATGGTACAAGAACAAAGCAACGTCTAAATATCAGACAAGATGTTAACGAAGACGAAATATAATTGAAACAAAAAATGATCGACCGACAACAAAACCAAAACGTAAATGATTTATGAACATTTCAAGTAGCGACATCTTTTGATCGCTTTTTGACCTGACATTGCTGACGAAGGCCCAACTAGGCCTGCAACAGCTGTACAGAGCCTGCTCGAGGAATCCGCTGTAATCGAAACCGATTTGCACAAAACTTTTTAAAAAAAGCGAATTGTTGTCGACTTTTTATTTTTTCGTCTTTTTTCTTTCTTTTTCGTTTTCGTTGAAATTCAAATAAATCAAATAAACTTAACGCCTTTTGTTTTTACGTTTCAGTTCTTTATTGACGTCGTTTCGTTTTCTCTTTTCCATTTAGATCTAGTGAACTTTTCAAGTTTGATTTCGTTGCTGTTAGTCCGATCGTCTTTTGTGTCTTCTTATCGTTTTTATTTCAGTTTTTCGTAAAAGAGTTCATTGTGATTTACTTTTTATTCTTGATGTGTAGGGAGTATGCTTGTAATCGTACTATTTGACGTTTCGCTATTCAAGCTGTCTCTGTTTTCAGGATTTCTTTTGTATAACCTTTTTTTTAAGTTTGATTTTGTTATTAATCGATCGTGTTTCCTTTTTTTGTTCTGAGCAAGCTTTGGTTTTTTGTTTTCCGTTATACTTTCCTTGTCCTTAATGTATAGAATATATTTGTAATTGCATTCGACGTTTTGCTATCCAAGTTGTCTGTTTCTTCAAGATTTGTGAAGAGACAATCTGTTCTAGGTTCGTACTTTCCTCTTCTAGGATTCGGAGAAGATTCTAGCGTCAACAACGCGACCGTTTTAAGGCAAACACGTTCTTTAAAATCCTTAATAATAATAAAAATGAATTATTAGGGTGGGCGTCATATTAATACTAATTGACAATCAATTGTAACACAAATAACACGCCGCAAATATTTTTCTAACGTTACTCACGCAGTTATTCATAGAGTTTAAACGTGTCTTGATGCAGCAGGCAGTGGTCACTTTACGCATCTGCTTTAACTTTTTTTAAATAAAACTGTTCTTGCTTTGTAGAAACGTCAAAGTGACTGAAGGAACGTTCGATGAACTAAATGCACGCACGCGTGTTTAGTTGCATCGCTAATTCTAATTAATTTTTCTTTTGATCACTTCCTACAATATAATGTGAAATGGAAAGATTCGCTTTGGCCATCCAATTTCATTCATCCTGATACATGGCCAAAACCATTGCAATAATAAATTTTCAAGGGCTCTTGTTATGCAACACTTAACACTCTTTTGTCGCCATATCTCCTCATTTCTTTCTTACTCTCATCATAATAGACCCTATTTCGGCTCCATGTAACAGTGAATTTCCCTTTTATTTTATTTTATGCTTTAGGTATCGAGTTTTTAATTACATCATTGGGTATATGGGAGAGCTATAATTACATTCTCTGCCATGTCATCAAAAAAATTTCCTTCAAAAAAGTATAAAAGGAAGACAAATGCACATTCATACTAGAAATAATAGCCTCTTGTGTATTGATTTTTTTTTTTTTTCATAATGATCCACATCATTGTTTTTCTTCTTCTCCTAATTCATCCTGTGCAAGTTACAGTCTTTTTCTTTTGGTTTTCCCCTTTTGTCAATTATGTTTCCGAATTTGTCAAATGACTTTCCAATCCGCAGGCCTACTATACTTTGAACGGATTGGAAAGTCATTTGACAAATTAGGAAACACATTTGACAAAAGGGGAAAAGCAATAGAAAAAGACTGTACTATTTAAATGTGTCAATGACCTCCAACTATATATGTATGTTTTGAATTTAATTCGGGCCTTTTACATTTCCAAAATGTCTTACCTGCTCTATTTGATCAAACTAATGAAGAATCCTTTCCTTATTTACAGTGTCCCGTCCCGGATGGATCTAACAAAAGGAAAAAACTGTTTCTGTTATTATCGTTTGACGCTTTCATTTTTATTATTATTATTATTATATAATAACTGGTTTCTAAAACACGAGTAAATAATAATCAAAGCGCAACTTCTTCGAACGCAAAGTTGCAGGCGGATTTGCATAATACGCAGAAACTGTTCGATAAATTACAGCAGTGATTCATTTAATTCAAATTGTTAAATAAACACAAGGTTTTTATTTTTACCGTGTTCATGAACCAATTCTAAACGGTACTGTTCTGTGGTTTTTATTCACTATATAAAAATACATTTGCACAAGGAAAAATGGGCGACACTCAAGTTACACACTTTGAATGTAATTGAGGTAATTACGTTTTTTTTTTAATTTTTCAAATCTAAGTTAATTAGAATTTTAGATATTTAATTTATAAGACAGGATTAAACGTGTACTTTTCTCACCGTTGGAAGTTGCTTACTTTTATCAATGTAATGAATTACGTACGAGGGTTGCAAATAACAACGTTGCGAAGAGATAGATAGAAATGGAATTCTAAACCAAGTTTGCAGGAAAACATTTCCTTGCAAACTGACAAAAGAAGAAGCAGCATTTTGACACAGTGTGTATCTAAAAAGTTATTGGAAGCAAATCAATACTATACAGATTTCCTTTTTAAGGCTTTTCCATTTCTTCATGGGGCTCTAGGCGAAGGGTCTTCTTTTCGTACACTATCAGATCATCCACACCAGAAGTGGTCAACGATGATGTTAAAGAAGACGATTTTTAAATTTGAACGAAGATATAAATGACTCGTTGAACATTAATAAATTTTTTGGATCTTCTCTCCCTACGGAACCGTATTGTTTACATTTTCAAAACCCGAACCCCTTTCGTAATTTGCGACCGCGAGGTGGCGGCATCTGTGCGAGTCTCCCTTTTGGTTTCGCTCATTTAGGTCACTAGAGTGACTTAAGTTGCCTAACCTCAAGGGATTTCGAGGGGTTTTTGGATTGACTTCGCTACCCTGCGTGGGTGAGGTTTTCACGCGTGACTTATTTGGTTTAAGCGTCAGTATTTTGGCTAAAGTTTATCGCTTGGGCCCCTTATCGCTTGAGATTGTTTATAATAACAATTAAAGCGTGAAATTCTTTCGTGAATAATCCTGGGTTTGTTCTTTTAATGAAACCAATTTTTACCAACTATAGTTACACACAAATACATGAGAAACAAAAGTAAAGAAAAATTCTAATTGAATAACCGAATGTTATCATCGCGTAGGGAAAAAAATGCCGCGTGTTACAACAAATAACGTGGGCAAAGTAATTTATCAAGCTTGCAGTTAATAAGGTTCGGATGGTACTTCCGAGAAGTCCGTGCACCAAATAAAAATCTTCCATCTGTTGCTCGTAACAAATGGTGCGCCGCCGACAATTATGTTTTATTAAAGAAATATTAGCATACAGGTATGTCGTAATTTCCGATTCAGCTTTAGTAATGGGAGCACACGCTTTAATCTCGAAATATTCTAATACGTTTCAAATTATTTCGTGGAAACTCGTGCTTTTGTTGAGTTTTAAAAACTTTTGTGGCGCGCTGCTCTTCTTATTATGTCCACGTCTGTGTAACATCAAACCGACCAATACGTCCATGACAAATTCGTTCCGAAAGCTTTCGAGCTTATTTTTCCTGGCCACGTGAACAGTGGACGTCCAAAGTTGACTTGACGCGACGAGAAGTAATGACTAGGTACTAATTTCGAAAGCAAAATTTTACGCCACGTTAATTGAACTACTCGCCAATTGATTCCAAATAATTTCTTTTGCGGTTCTGTTCTCTCCCGCATTGTCTGTGTTTCAAGTTCCAAACAACCATGACAACAACAGCAATTGGATAAGAATTTTTTCCTCGACTGGCATACCTGTGGGAGAAACAAGCACTTGGTTTTTTGTTAATTTCTTTTTCTCAAAAGCAAAAAAAAAATTGGGAGGAGGTACATGAACTCTCTTTACGTAATAACAATTAATAAACTAATTGGTGTCCGCAGTGCAAGGCGATGGGAAAATTACTGCGAATGCTGCAATAAAATTCTTCTTCTTAGCAGAAATTACTTTTTCAGCGCGTATTGATTGAAAGAAGCGTCCGCTTTTAATTTTATTTTTGTATTCGAGCGGAATCGGTGCAGTCTAATAAATCAGAACAAGGAAGGCCCGTATCGAACCGTGAATACGGCTGCATGTTTATTAATTGTATTCACGCAAGCAGCTCTAACAAACCGAAATAGCCAAATTTAATGCTATTGCACCGTTATGTCTTTATTTGTTATGCATTTAAGCCGCGCACGTTAACTTATCGCTTTGATGTCTATTATACAGTGGCTACTAGTTAAACAGTTCAATTTTTTTTTTAATAATCATAATAATGATAAAAATTTTAGCTGACATAGGAAACTGTAATCAAATATACATGGTTACAATTTTTGCACTTCAAGTTTAAACTCAATTCACATTCTATAAGTAACCGAACTCAAGAAAGAAAGAAATAATATTTACCTTCGAGTTCTGTATAAAAATAAGGGTTTTGTTTGGCCGAAAACCCTGTTATAAAATATTTATGAATCCAAAACTTTCGTTTTTAACGGTTCTTCCCGTCCCATTTTTTACTGACCACTTTTAAGTCATCAACCCTTGTGGTAGGACAGGTATATGCAGCGGGTCGATGAACTGGACGCAGATTAAAAAGGTAAAAACATTCGTCGGAACAGGTAGAAGGTGGTGTTTAATATTATGAGGGAGATGTGTGTGGTGGTGCCAGGCGATCGCTTTCCTGGAAATGCGAGAGGATGTGTCGTCGTTAATGTATATGAAGGCTCTCCTACCTGTAAAACTGTAAAAAAAAGTTGCAGGCTCTATATGTTGTTTATCTCGCTTGGTCACAACGAAAACTATCCCATAAAATAAATGTCCTTCAAGCTCATCCCTGTTTTTTTTGTAAATAATATCTAAATAATTTGATTTCTCGACGTAAGAAAGAAAAACGTAATGATACTTGTTCGGTCTTAAAACGTGTCATTTGTGGTCAGTCACATTTCAGAGAAATAATTAAATCGCACAACATAATATAAAAAAGCTTTATTTAAATTATGTAAACACAAATTAATTGGCAAATAGCGTAAAGTTTTGTATTGTAGCGCAATTATTTATTTACGGAAAAAGTAAGCGGTTTTAATCTGGTGTTAAGACAATAACAGAAACATTTCCTTATCAGTTTATATTGGCAAATTTATAAACAACAATATTTTAAATATACATAGTAAATACTTCACGTATTTATTAGAAAAGAATGATGCTAAATCACTTGCATGTACAAGAAACAGTGTAGGCCCCAATACGGTAACTTGTGGAACTCTAAATTTTGTTTCAAATTCAAACATTTATTTTTAAACAAGTGCTATATTTTTAAGTGCGAATGTGAAAAAGATTAGAAATATTGATCCTTTCTCAAGTCCGCTTTGGATTTCATATGTAGTATATTAAAAAGGACAAAGCTTATACAAATTCATTCTGCATTAATTTGTACTGAGCCCTTATTTATACATAGAATATTTATTACAGAAATAATAATTAATTAATTAATTTGAACATAAAACTAACTCGCTTCATGTTACTTATTCATGATTATACAACAACACTAAAATGATAACGACAAAAATGATAATCAACCTAAATTACAATCTAGAAACAAATATCTCTGCAGTCTTAAACCGATCGAAAATTAGGAATTTATGAAAAAGGTCTTAGTAAAGGACACGTGCTTATGAATCACGTGCATACACAAGTAAATGGCGCTTCGAAAATTAGATTTCTCTACACTGCACCGTTAAGAAAACTAAACCTTTTCCAAATTCCCCTTTTTCATTTCAAATTTAGAAATTTGTTGCAAGTGGGTTTAAATTGCAATGGCTTTCTCGTATTTGGGGTCTCTTCAGCAAAAGAGTAGCTCGAGGACTCCACTGCTATCTCACCGACCTGTCCTAATTATCTCGAAATCAAAAACTGGCCGTAGGATGTCGCGACCTAAACTGTTGAAATAAATTAAGTAATATTAATAATAAGAGGGGTCCTGACGATATTCTTATCGTCCTTCTTGAAAATTTTGACTCTTTAAATGTTACTTATGTTATTTTGGCAGTCTATTTTATTCTGCAGTTACATAAGACGACGTGTCTTTGCCTGGTATCTCCATCTATCGATAAACCTCCTGAGCTTTTATTTTTTTGTCTTAGAACCGTATTACACTTGTTAAATTTGATAACAAGCGAGAGAGATAAGCTACCACAGTGAATGCTGATTGGTTGAATTGGCACTTCTCACTCGCTTAGTAACAAATTTCATTCAAAAGATTTCATAATGTAATACGACTCCTACAAAAATTTCTGGGGATTTTCTCATTGCATCAGTTTTTGTTGTATGCTCTGTCACTTTCTGCTTTTTCTTCTAATATTGCCCATGTAACCTGTAATTTCGTTGTTTTTAGTTATTCGAAAGAACTTCTGGAGAGGAAACACAAAACACTAAGAAGCAAATGGACTGACGTGCAGAGAAAGACTCGAAATCATCAACTGGAAGAGAAAAGCCAAAATACAAAGAAACGTACAGAATAGTTGGAAGTTACTAGTTAAGAAGCAGTAGCAATAGTTTCCAAGTGATTTTGTTATAATTAATACAGTTTTTATCCTTTGGAAATTTATTAAACAAATTTGTCATAATTATTCCTGGGACGACTTTTGAAACTTGACAGGTTTCTCAAGATAAATAAAACAAGAGAAAGCTGTCAAAATACAGAGAAATTTGCTTGACTTGTTTTATAGCTGTTTATTTTCCGTCACTTTTGTGTAGTTTTTTTTTTTGGTGGGGAGCTTCCAATTATATTTCTTGCTTGTCAATAGGTGTTCATGATTAGTGCTTCATTTTTTTTATAAATTTCTCTTAATTTTCCATGCTGTCTATCGTCAAATTGTAAAGCGTAACTGTGGACTTCTTCTGCTGCCGACGTTTCGCTCTCTTTCTCCATTGCAGAAGAACGAAACGTCGGCAGTAGAAGAAGTCAACGTGACGAGATTCCAACCGGAAGCCAACTCAAACAGAGCGTTTGATTTTTCTAAATAAATTTAAAATCAAACTGTAATAAATAGAAATTAGCAATACTTCCTTAATTGATCCTACAAATTCTGCTACTCTTCTCTTTTAAAAGTCTTTCCGTGGCTCGTTTCTGTGGCTGCTAAATGAGCCCTGTAGCTACAAAAGTTGATCTTTGTAATCCCTGTTTTTTTTACCCTCTCAGGCAAAGGTCTTACACTAAGAAGTCTAACTAATCATAAGTGTTACACTAAGAAGTCTAACTAATCATAAGTATTTAGCGAGGAAAAGAAGTGTGTCAAAAAGTGTAGCTCCGTGCAACAAAGTAAGTGGCTGAAATGGGTACGCCAAAAGCCAAAATCTGCTAAGAAGAAGAACAACAACAACAGAGCAGATTACTATGTAAACTTTTTCTTTTGATTCTACGAGTAGTTTATTTTGGTCTTGATCTCAAGTGGCTGAAATGGGTACGCCAAAAGCCAAAATCTGCTAAGAAGAAGAAGAAGAACAACAACAGAGCAGATTATTATGTAAACTTTTTCTTTTGATTATACGAGTAGTTTATTTTGGTCTTGATCTCAAGTGGCTGAAATGGGTTACGCCAAAAGCAAAAATCTGCTAAGAAGAAGAAGAACAACAGAGCGGATTATTATGTAAATTTTTCTTTTGATCCCTCGAGTAGTTTGTTTTGGTTTTGATTTCTCAAGTATTATCTAGAAATTTGTTGCAAGTCGGTTTTGATTGCATTGGATTACTCGAGCATCCTCTGGACAGCTGTTTCAGCCCTATTTGGGGTTCTCGTCACCAAAAGAATGGCTCGGTCGCAAGATGTCGCAACCTAAACTGTCAAGTATTTGTGAGTGAATGTAATCTATCCGTGCCATTGAGGACATTTCCTCCAAATTGACGCTTCTGCGCTTTTCGTTTTTCAAAAGGCATGTGTCTTCCTCAGGATCTGTAATTTCTTTCCTTTCTTTATCGTCACTTTTGGAACGGTCCTTATTGTCTTGCACATGGGCTACACATTGAATAGTCTCGTCTTCTATTTCCTCTTCCGAATTAGATTAAGAAATTCAGCTAATTTTAGTACATCACAATATTCTGACTTTAAGAGTTTATTCAACGCGCCCGCACTACGGTCTTCTTTTACTAATTTTGCCTTGATTTCTGAATTGATGTCTCCACTGCCTCTCTCCCGAACAAGTAAAGTTTTGCACCTGCTCTATTTTCATTATTCTGCCACTTTCTAGGTCGGTATCCAGATCCCTGTAGACAGTTTCTTTGCTAGTTGCTCTCCTCATTCGCATATATGTATTTCGTTTTTCCTTTATTTATTAACAGTCCCACTTTCCTAGCTCTGGATTCTCGATTCATCCTTTGCAGTTCTTTTTTTTGTTGTTGCTGGGAGGGTGATACATACGCCAAGCCATTGGTGATTCCTGTTTGCCAGAGTTCCAGTGCGCTTTATACTACTTTCTCTTAAAAATTTCTCTAGGACTAGGTTAAACAGTGTAGTTGACAGGGGGGTCCCCTTGCCTTAGACCCACATCTGTCCTGAAGGGTTAATTTTGTTCATAGTCTCCTCTATTGTCATTTTCACCTACCTAATTATTTGATTTGGGATATTCACCTCTTTCATTGCCTCATAGATCTTTTTTCTTAATATAGAGGCATAGACTCGTTGAAAGTCAAAAAATATATAACGTAAAGCAAAAATAAGAATATAAAAAACAGTGCTTCGACCAACGGTTACCTATGGCAGTTTAAGTTAAGTTTGGGTCATGAAAAAAAAAAGGAAAAAGAACTTTTAGAAATTTAGGAGAGAAAGATTCTGAGGAGGATTTTCGGAGGGAAAATGGAGAACGGGAAAGAAGGAGCGACGAGGAATTAAGAGAATTCTACGGGGAGGCGACGATAACCCAGTTTATTAGTGCTCAGGATGACTGGGACATGTCGAAAAAAGAGAAAATAGTAAAAGAGTGCTGAGCTTCCCCCCACAGTAAACAGAAGGCTAGGACGACCAAGAAAGAGATGCCTGCAGACGGTAGAAAGACAAAATTGGAGATTAAAAGGTATCAAGCTGTATGAAGCTATACATACATACAATATTCTGACTTCTTATATCATAAATAATATGCGTAGTTTGAAGTGCTCTCTGTAATAATAAAAACTGACAAATTCAAATTCGAAAACAATTTATTTTAGTGTTATCTTTTCAAAGAAAGAGAGAAAATAAATTTATGAAACGCAGATCTGTAGGTATTATTATTTACAAGAATATAACAAGAGGAAATGAACAATTTTTAAAATGAAATATAAAAGTATATTCCTAGGATTTTCTAATTTTATACTCTTTAATTAATTTGAACAGAGCAAAATACACCGACACTATTTTGTTTAGAAATTTCATCAGAATATAAGTTTCGCTTGCCCTAAAATTTTACTTTTTCATGGAAGTGTGAATGACGGGAAAAATTAGGACTAGAAATATTTTTGGAAAGTGATTAATCTAAAAGTAGAATTGTATATTTTCTACCCTCAGTTTTCGTCCAATTTGAAGTTATTCAGATGAAACAGTGACTGTTTATTTTTGAATACTCTAAGATTTCTGACAACTAGAACAAAATGGATATTAAGCAGAAACCAATTTACTAATAAATTATTATCAATAATATATCTGTTGTTTTATTCTTCCACGTGGCATTTTGAATAATAAACTCATGATGTTAAAATGTTGTACCATATTTTGTTTATAATTAATAGTTTCTGTCGTCCGTAATAATTATGGTGAATACCTAACAAGATGATTGTTATTATCAAGAGTACGAAAAAGGGTAATGACTTGATTTGATCCTCTATTTACAGAGTTTTACGTAACATCCCATAATCAGCTTAAAAAGTCGACGACATTTTCTGCCAGAGAGAAGAAAGCTCGAAGCCGAAGCTCAACGCCTGTCATCGGGTAACAAAGTTAAAACTCGCAGAGCCCGAGCGTAATCCTATGAGCATAACAATCACAACAATCATACTCAAGTATGAATCCTAGTGGTCGAGCTGGCGGGCAAACCCAGCGAGGGCGGTCTTTCTTACCTGCCCAAGTCTTGCACAGGTACACTACTTACCGTAGATCACTCGCGCCGTGGTTTCTACACTTTGCGCATCTTTGAGACTCAACACCGTTACTTAGCGTTGAGACGCTTGCGTGCGGCGACGTCGCAGGCGCAAAACCGACCAATAAAAAAATTAAACGAGGGTGAACTTAAAAAAAGAAAACATAATCCTTATCGAATCGTTCGTTTAAAAAACTGTGCTTATTTTAGTTACTGTGTACAAGATTAATTCATGTGACATTTGTTTTGTGTATGGTTTTACTAACTATAAAGTGTATTTAGGGGAGGAAACTGTTTTTTTTTCTCTAAAGTAAGTTTTTCTATTTTTTATTACTTTTTCGTTACCCACCCGTCGCAAGTGTGGACGTAATGGGGGCCAAGCTTACAAACTACAAACTTTATCAATATTTTTAAACAACACTGTACACTTCGTTTGTAATTAAACAAAGGCGAGATAAATTTCTTGAGAATTTTAATGTACAGGTATGTTTGGTTTTGGAAAAATCGATCATCTACAGCCGCTTTCTGAATAAATTGATATACAGGTGAATCGATCAATAATTTTCAGTTTAAATCGCTTTTAGAACTATAAAATAATTATATGTATTTAGTAACGCTTTTTAAGAGACGTACGCTTCATGAAATGCATTCAAGTTTCAAAAGTATTTTCTTTTAATACAAATGTCATGCTTGTTTCAAGAAGTAATTGTCAAATAAATAACTGTAAATGAAAAGATGGCTGCATTAAAGCTTGATTGGGGGTATATGCGACAAGACAGCTTTCAGAACATGTTCTAATGGATGTTTCGCTGTATGGTTGAGAGCAATCTTGAAAAAGCTGTCTGGCATACAGCGAAACGTCAGTTACATGTCCTAGAAGCTAAAATATTTACAATCTCTTCTTTTACACAGAAAACACAGAAAAATGACATTTAATTAATTATTATTTATACACATCATTGCCATAAGCAAAAATCTATAATAACGTATGTGAGAAAACATGTACTGATGTAGCTAAGGCCTTTAAAATGAGTCATAGTTTACATTTTCAATCGCCAGAAGATGTTGGCGTAAAAGATGCACCACTGGGATTATTTAATTATTAAATATTTAGTTAAATAAGTAATCGTAAACGTTTTAATTTCTACAAGCGTTGCAGAATGCGGTGTTCCTCAAGGCACTGCGTTAGGGCCGCTATCTTTTTTATAGTATACATATATAATTTATTTTTAAACAATAGTAACTCAACAAAATCGTTAACTTGTTCCTTCCCCCTAGTAATCTTCTTGGTTTAAAACTATCGCAAAATATTTTTATTTACTGTAATTACAATATTTTTTTAATAATGTTTCGCTATTCTGTGATCATTTTCATTTACTTACTGGTTAATGATAATAATATTTCAAATTTATAATACCTACATGGAAATTAATCACATTAATAAATTAGGAGTACTTTTAAACTGAAACCGTAATTACTTAATAATAACAAGAAGTTGTGGAAAAAATACGAAAAATTTTTGCTGCGAAGTTAAGAGCAATGATATTCGTATCATAAGTCAAAAAAAAATTCACCAAAAGTACATCTAATCAATCAGTTTATTTTAATTTTGACTACACTCAGAGATGTAATATCTATACGTTAGTTAAGGGTAAATAAAAGATGGGTTTGTTAGTCAAATTAGGAAACATAAATTAAAAAAAAAATCATGAACGAGGAGTACATTCAGGAGATAAAAATCCAGGATATATTATACTTCCCGATTTCTCATCCTCGTCAAAATACCACAACATCGCCCTTTTAAAATTGAAAATCCCCACAAGTGCTTTTTGCACTAACATCGCATCGGTTCACTGTGGATAGTTTTCTTTTTTTTAATTTTCTGAAGCATAAGTTTGGAGAGTGGAATCGTCCATACAATTTATCTGAAGCTTTTTACCCAAAAAATTGTATTGGTGGTCCTCTTGTGGGAAACAAGCACACATACATAATTGAGTCGCATACGTCAGCTTAATAATCCCAGTCTTAATCAACTTACAATTTTCACTTGGATATACATATCCTTAATTGAAACGGATCGAAAATATGTATTGAGGGGCCTTAATTTCAAGGTGCAAGCCTTTACTTCAGTTAATATAATTACCTAATTAAAACTTGCAATGTCAAGATATACTTATATAGCAATTGCTCAAAACTACTGGTATCTGTGTTATCCAAAAATATGGTAAAGATCGTGTATGTATGAATAGCTCTTTGGTTTCTTTGAAGTAATGTTGATTTTAGGCAGTAGAATCGAAATTTAATTAACTTATATTTTCGTGGTAAACTGTCAAGTAATTTGAAAAATACAAGACCAGCTGACACTTGAAAATTGATCATTCCCTGCCTAGGACGCGGACGGTAAAACTTTACCAGACTCTTACGTCTTGAATTTTGAACATTGGGACACGGAAGGAATAAGTTTTTTCTGCAAAGAAGAAGCAACATTTATCGCTAGGTTCGCCAGATTCTTTTACTACTTTCCACATTCATCTCTTACTGTTGTATTCTTTTGGCAATCACAACGACTCGTCAACGTAATTTTCTATAACACCTGTCATGTCTTTTCAGTGCACATACATCGCCACCTGGATTCATCAACAAAGTCGTGGAGGTACCTAGGTCGCAAAGATTGACTTGTGTACAACAAGACAGACCAAGGTGCGAAGCAATTTTTGCCAAAGTATGAACTCCAACGGGTTGAGTGGTATGTACATTTCAATTCATGATCTTAGGGCCTTCCAGGACTAGAAACTTTCTTGGTTTATTCGTTTAGGTCTCTAACACATTTTCCATTAACGTTTCTTGGATTTTTAACCCTACACCTGTTTTTTCGTAGAAGTCACGGTTTTTTTTCTGCTACTGCAGAAGTCGAAAGCTATCTTCTCAAATATGGCGAATTTTAATTTTCTGGCAAACCAGAGCAGTGTTTCTTTATTAGTTTATTAGCCACGATGTCGCAATGTGTCTTCCTTTAACCATCTTGATTTGTTATTTTCATTTAAACTAAAACTAGTTTCTTGGTCTTTAAAACAACGTTCCTTGTAGCTTCAGGAAAACTCTGTAAAGTTATCTTATAAGACTCGGAGCTTAAGGTACTCGGCCTAAGGCTCCTCGTCTGCAATAGATAACTTTCCAGATTTTGTATTGATTGGATTTTATAGAAAATTTATAATAATTACGGTAGACTCTTGTCGATAAAAATTTTTCTTTTCAGTTTCCCTTGACAACTTGTTTATTTATTTTTCACTCCTGACGAAGCTATCATCTGATAGTAAAACGTTGCACAACTATGAGATTTTTATAATGTCGTTAACGATTAAAAAAAATTGTTATACAAATTAAATTAATTATTGTGAAATCCAAACGTATACCTACTACATGAATACCAAAAGGTGTCCTCCGAGGTCCAATTCTAGGACCATTGTTATTTACAATCTACTGTCAAGTACAATCAAGTACATTTATTTCTTGATAAATTGTAGTTTTTATCAGTGTCATAAAGATATTTAACACAAAGTTTTTTGTTAATGTTGATCACGTCTTGGCGTCAACCCAACATCAATATTGTAGTTTTTAACTACGAATTGGTGGTGATGCATCCACAAATGTCATGTCAGTGTTAAAATAATGTAGTAGTATAGTATAATGCATTCGCAATGACATGTCGGCGTTAAAATAATGAATTGGTATAGTAAACACAAAATAATAAATATTAATTTGTTGTTGTTCTAACAATAAACACTTGTTTGTCCAACTATTTCTTAAAAGTAATATTCAAACAAAAGTTTACTATAAAATAGTTGTACCCGCATTTACAACATGTGGTTCTCTCAAGTCAATATTTGTACGAAGATAAACAACAATATTTCAACAAGTTCGGTTGTGATAAAATTAACAATACGATTTTTCTCCGTGTATAAATAAAATTTTCGATTAAAGAATGCTTGCTAACTTGAAGATAACATAGCATGTTTTATTCATTATGCAAATGTCTCCTGCTTTCATAATCGCAACGCGACCATTTAATTATACTTACAATAAATTTTAAAAGTAAAAGACTAATGGCCATTTGCACTAGACATTTAAGCTGAGCTTAAATTTAAGTGGTATTTATAATGTGACATTTTATGTTACACAGCATTGTGTAAGTCATATTCTAATGGCCATTTGCACCAACCACTTAAGCTGAACTTAAATTTAAGTGGTATTTATAATGTGACATTTCAGGTTACACGACTTTGAGTAAGACACGTTCTAAGGCCCAGTATTTCAGTCACAGTTTAACTTTAATCTTTAGTTTATTACCATAGTAACAATTATAAGAACAATAGTTCCAATAGGAATAAAGTTAAACTGTGACTGAAATACCGGGCCTAAGTGACGCTTAAATTTAAGCTGAGCTTATTTGTTCGGTGCAAACCAGGCTTGGTGACGTTTAAAGTTAAGTTGAGCTTAAGTGTTTGGTGCAAATGGTCATTAGAGATTTCGAAGTTTTTCCTTCTAATAAGTTCCAAACACGTTCTATGAGATTTGCTTTGTTGTTGAGAGCCCAAAATGTTTGGATTAAGCTTCCACCGAGACACATGGGTAGCTCTTCTCGTCTGTGATATCCACGCCTTTTAAAATATATCTCATGCTTCCATTCCTTAAAAGGGCACTTATAAACCAATTATACCAAGTAAAATAAAACTCGAAGAAATGTAGGTACTACTATTATTTCCTTTCGTATTCAATATTTTCTCTATTGTCACTACAAAATGGTCTCTGACTGTTCCAGAACACTTTCTGAAACTTGTATCTAAATGATTTTTCTATTGGTGTTATCAAATAGTATCTAATCTATTTCTTGATTTCTTACTTTTGATCTTTTTCTCTTGTACATCTACATCTCTTGCCGAAATTCAGCATTTTTTTATTGTTTGTAATATATTTCATCGTTTTACCAACTCCACCGTTGAAATCTGTTCCTTTGAATGCCTTTGTTACTGTGTCAGTTTTTCTTAAAACTTGTTCCTTTCCATTTGGTCCTTTCATATCTCTTTTCTCTTTTGATTTTTGTTTTTATTTTTTATATCTGTTGTTGATATTTCCTCTGATCACGTGTTTCAGTTATAAAGGATGTTGAAAAACTCGATTGCCAAATTTCTAGGGTAAGTAAACGAGACTAAAATGATTACTTAATAAGACTGTAAAAACGATTTAATATTGCAGAAACGTAAAGAAATTATTAACATATTAATTAAATTATTATTAATATTCTAATTATTATTAATATTCTAATCATATTCCCTTTTATCCTTAGGGTGTCGGGGTTAAATCTTTCCTATTCATAGACAAATTTACGCCACTCTTTTTTGTCTCTTGCTATTAATTGCTCTCCCATGATTCTCTTGGTCTTCCTCTTTTCCTCCTTATTATTTTCGCTTCCCAAATTCTTCTTACTTGCCTGTTGTTATTCATTCTCTGTATATGTCCCCACCAGCTAAGTTGCCGTTGTTCTATGTATTCTAATATCGGTTGCGCTTCAAGGTCTTCTCTTATTTGTTCATTTCTGATTTTATCCTTTCCTGTTGCTCCTCTGGTTCGCCTCAGGTACTTCATTTCTGTTGCTTGTATCTTACTTTTCTGTTTCCTTGTTAGTGTCCAAGTTTCACATCCATATGTTAAGATGGGTCTATAAACTGCTCTGTAAACGTTCGTTTTTGTTTTGGATGTTATTTCTTTTTTATTAATGAAGGTTTTGTTTATGCTGTGGTAGACTTTAATTGCGTTTTCTATTCTTTTGTCTTGTGTCTTCCTGATATTTCTATTGTAACTCCTAAGCATTCAAAATCTTCTACTTGTTCTATTCTTACTCCGCCTAAGTTTACATTTAATTTTTCTTCTTTTTCCGTTACTGATCTTTGTCTTTTCCGGATTCATTTTCATACCAGTATCTCCTTCCAAATTTTTCAATTCTTCTGTAATTCTTTCTCAGTTGATGCAATGATTACTACATGGTTAGCATAGGCACATTCTTTTATTTCTATTGGTTGTAGATTTTTATATTATACAAAAAAGCTCTTGGTTCTTTCGTTACATTTTCTTATGATGTGATCCATGAACAACGTAAGCAGTGTCGGGCTCATTCTACCGCCTTGCCTCAATCCTTCTTGAGTTGTAAATATTTCAAATTTCATATTTCTAAATATTATTACATTTTTCGTGTTCGTATACAAACTTTGAATTACTCTCTTCATCTTGCTGTTTACTCCTCTTTCTTCTAATATCACCCATACTATTTTTCTTTGTACTTTGTCGAAGGCTTCTTGTATGTCTATGAAGCTTTTTCTCTTTTCAGTTTGGTCTTTTCAATTTTCTGTCCTTCGCTTCTGCCCTTTCCAAAGCCACTTTGGGATTCTGTCAGAGTTACTTCTACAATATTTTGGAGTTTCTTGTTTAGTATTTATTCATACAGCTTCATTCCCGTGCTTAGTACTATTATACCTCTATAATTGTTACATTCTTTTTGATCTCTTTTTTAAAAATTGTCAAAATAATTCCTGTTTCCCAGTCATTAGGTATATCTTCTTCCATCCAAGCTTTGTTCATAATTTCTAGTAATACTTATTTTCCTGTTTCTCCCATACGTTTCATCATTTCAGTCGTTATTCTATCTTGTCCAGGTGATTTACCGTTTTTCAATTTTCGTAAACCTTCTTTTAATTCTTCCATTGTTATTCCCTCCTCGTTGTTTATTATCCCTTTTTTGTTTGCAATTATTTCTTTTTCTTCTCCTGCCAGCAATTTCTTGAAATATTCTCGCCATCTTTTCATTATTTCTTTCCCTTCCGCTAATATATTTCCTTTTGAGTCTTTTGTGTACCTTGTCTGGTTTGTTTTCTTCTTCCTTATGCCATTACTTTAAAGAACAGTTTTGGGTTGCTTTTTCTATCTTCTTCCAGTTTTGTTCCGAATTCTGTCCATGTTTCCTCTTTTGCTTCACGTTCATCCTTTTTACAATTTCTCTTTGTTGTTTATAATTATTAACATACTAAAACAGAATAATTAAATGAATAAAATTTTGAAAATCAGTTACAACATATGCTCAAAATGGTTGCCCCCAACTTGCACACACGTCTGACAACGATGAATTCCAAAACTCACTCGTATTTCAGCAGTGGTTTCAGCGATATGACAAGCGTGTTCCATTTCATTTGGTACAGGTGTTAAATAAACTAATTGTAAGTCCTTCATGCAGCCCCACAAAAATTGGTCGTAGGATGTTAGATCGGGTGGCCGAGGAGGCCATAAAACTGGTCTTTCCCGTTCAATTTACCAACGCCCAAAAGTAGCAGATAGCTCTTATTTATTGCGCATAATGGGCTGGAGCTCCATCAACTCTGGAACCACATGTTTTTTCCTACCAGTATGGAACTTGTTCCAATAATTCCGGCAGCATTTTTGGTAGTTTCGTTGAGGCCGCTTCCGAAATAAGTGCGAATCCTGGAATTTTTGAACGCACAAGACAAACATTAATACATTGTTATCAGATGTGTATGCAAGTTGGGGCAACCATTTTGAGCATATGTTGTAACCGTTTTCCAAAATGTTATTCATTTAATTATTTCGTTTTAGTATATTAATAATTTCTTTACGTTTCAGTCTCATCAAATAATCATTAATTTATTCTTCCAATCTTTTGAACAATTACAAGTACATCCATCCAAAATTTTTAGTTATTTTACTTCAGTGAATGAGGCTCTCTCTATTTTTTTTCTTTCGGTTATTGCCAAAAGAATGTCTAATAAACAGATAGCGGCCAGTTTTAGATTTTTTATATCAGTTTGCCTTAAATAATTTATTTACAAGATGTTGAATGAGTACCTTAGCTAAAACCTAAGGTCATCCGCTCTCTGCTGATAAGTCATCGTTTTAAGTGTATTTATGAACCAGTGCTAACAATGAAGACGTTTGGCATAAGGTAACTTCTTGGTACTTTTGGAATTTGGAAGTTTTTTTCAACACAGTTTCTCAAATTGATTATTATTTATGACTGGTAAGACCAAATCTTTCCCGGAATTCTTCAAAGTACACAGAAACATATTTTCTCCTTTCTCCATAACTTTCCAGAAGGAAGTTACTTTGTTACAATGTCAAAGAGTGATAATTTATTTGATATATGCAACATCATTCATGTGCTATAAGGAAAAATTGTCCTTACATGTCCAAGAACTACTAACTTTATGATCACATCTTATATTATTGATGTCCTTCAGTGTCCTGTGTATCCCTTCGTTTTCCAAGCCCATGACGTTCTTCTTTTTACCCCCTGCACTATTTCTTGTTCTTCTTCTAGTTCTTTCTTATCTATACTTTATTCTTAAATTAAAGCAGGTTCTTGTCCGATGAAAATTGTATCACAAATTCTTTTCAGAAGAAGCTATCAAACGATAGCGAAACGTAAAGTGTTAGTGCGCATATTTAGTGTCCGTTTAAAAGATTTTGTGATATATTTTATTCCATAAGTTGTACCTAATTTTGATTATTTTATCTTCTTTTTCACTTCTTTCGCTCTTTCCTTATGTTCCCCAGTAGTAATTGTTAAAATAATATAATAAACCATTTCATCGGATTGGGTTATCGTCCTTGAAATCCTTTTCATTTTTCAAATCCATTCTTCCTTTTATTTCCTTCCTCTTTTTTAGTTTCTCTTATATTTAATTCATTTCCTTTTATTCCTTCGACCTCATCTTGAGTGCTTTATTTTTCTTTTTTCTTTTTCGTTTACTTTTTGTTTCCTTATACCACTCTGCATTCTTATTTCTTTTTTTTTATTAAATCGTCATTGATTTAATTTTTCCTTTTGGTGCGTACGATAAAATCAATAAAACGTCGTTCATAAAATATCGTACATAATTAATTTTGAATTGAAACGCTGCAATTATTTGAAAGTTACGCAAAGAAATATTGCCTCCACAGACGATATAAATACCTAAATACTACGTATGCTCATTAGGAAATGAAAATGATCGAGATCTGTGTAGCCGAGAGTTCTTACCTGCCCACCGATACAATGTGTAATATATAATAAATCCCATGTTACTGTGAGTTTAAATAAAGATCAGTATCTATAATTGAAACGGAGATTAATTTAATGCAGATTCATTAGCACTTATAAAACAAAACACACTGAGCTCATAACGCATGCGCGCTTCGCATGCACTAAATCATCTCCGTAATTAAGGGTGTTTTCAAGCGGATGGTAATTACAACATTAGCAATCAATTATATTAACATGCTGTTATTATCTTCACAGGTGAGCCGATACTTGTTAAGGTTATTATTAATTCTTTTCACTAATTATCCTACGCGTATGTAAGCCAATTTAATTCTTTTTTTTTTCTCTCCTGCATTTGATTAAATATTATTATTTTCTTTTTGCCTTGCTTTGTTTGATTTATTAACATATTAATAATGTATGTCAGTGCCTCAAGTAAATATGTAATTGAGGTAATGGGATTTTAATTATTCTTAATTGTATACAATTCACCTAAGTTTCCATAAATTTACCATATTTTTTCTTTTCATATTTGTGTAAAGATGCTTGACAGTTTTTTTTTTGTAATTGTTACCACAATATACTCCATTTACAGAAAAAAAAAATTATTACTCTCTCATTCCAAATCTGCAATCTTTTATTCCATTTTCATAAAAAGAATTGGGTGCCACGAATATACGGGTACAGGGTGGGGCAGAAATAATCGGACGATTTAAATTTGGCGCTCCTCCAGTAGATGACGCGCCAAAACACACATCGATGTGTGTATTTAATAGCTTTGCGCAAGTAACATCATTTCCTACACTTTGTTTTTTAACCAACGACTTTCTTAATAAAATACAGTAAGTCTGATTAAGACAGTTTTATGTCTTTCCTTATTAAAAACTTTTTGGCAACTCTTGGGCAACAGGATTTGAAACGCATTAAATTATTTTACTAAATAGGATAAAGGATGATGTTTTGATAGCAAGCAAGTCGTCGTAAAATAATAATATTGCGATTAATTCTTGAACATCCCTGGTAGAAAAAGGGAAGTATTTTTGCATAGTTTTAGAAGATACAGAGAGAGAGCGTTAACTGGTGTCCCATTAGAGTTTGAGATCCCGGTCCGGCATTAAACTGTCTAATCCCTGCCCTCTAAACACACACAATGACACTGACATGTGGCTAAATTGGAGAATTAAGCTGCTTTAACCGGGCCGAGTTTTGATTAATCCGAGCGTGATTGGAGCACGCTACTAATTGTTGTTATTTGTTATCCTTTTGTCAACAGATTCTCGAGTGTATGTCCGCTTTTGTGCCAGCGTCAACCGTCAGTCATTTTTACTCGCAGCCTACCATCAAGATACACGTGTTATTAAACTTAAATCATAGTTATAATTTGACATATCTGATTTTGATCGAGGCACACGGTTTGTAATGATTATACGCTTTATTAGTTTCACAGAAATTACTCTATGTTTATTCCGAATCCAAATCATAATTATATTCACAGTCACACTAATATATAACGTGAAACGATTCTTTTCAGATTCCTTTTATAGATATTTTATTTCACGAGTTTATTTCCAAGTAAATAAGTTTTTTTCTCCTCTCATTTCTCTGTTTTGCATTGATTTATTTTGACCTTCACATGCAAGTTCTATTTTGACGAAGGTTGCTGTAACACTTACACCTTGCATTAGAGTTTTGCTTTTTTTGCAGCCTTACCGTAATATTAAGTAAATACTTGCAGTGACCCTAGCGAATCAAATCATTCTAATTTACCTAGTTTTTTAAACGTTTCATAAGTAACGCTTGTTAAAATAAAATTGTCTTAAATTAGAAGAAAGAAACCTTTTCTTCAACCATCACACAAAAGATAAATAGAACAAAAAAAATTTGGGGGGCAAACTCGTACTTTTTAATTTTTATTTAAAAAAAAATTGCTAATAAGGATAATTTTATGTTCAGTGACGTATCACTTCTCAGGAACCAGAAAAATTTTCATTAATACGTAATTGTCAAGGAAGGATCAATTAAGAAGCGTAAATGGGGCCAAGGAAACCATGAACGAAAGAAAATGCCTGAGCCAGAGGGAAAATGAAGGAGAGATGAGAGATAAAGGCTTTATCTAGGTTTTTACGAAATTATGACGTCTTAAATTCAGATCCTGTTTAGTTATCTTATTTGTAATGACTTTCTGCTTTAAAATGCTATAAATTAGATCAGGTTGTGATAAAGTCAAATCAAATATATACAGAATGAGTAAAAAAAGCTATAGTAATAAGCCAAGGCGAAGGTTCAAAGAGAAAGGACCTTGCAGATGAGGAAAGTAGCAAAGATGCTAATAGGAAGAACCTTGCAGATGATCGTCTCCTCAAGGACCTTCGAATAGAGTTATTTTTCACAATGAAATAAGCAAGCAAAACAATTTAACGGTAGGTACGTTGGTTGAAACAAGTACTCTTCAAAGGAAGAAGAAATGACCAACATTCTTTAGCACAGTCTCCTCGGATCGTATTGCATTACACCAAATGCTGAGCTAAACCTAAAACGAATTTCGATCTTTTGATTTGTAACGTCAATTTGGAGTGACATTTTACAATGAAGTTCCAAGACGGTCTTTTCCTTTACAGTATAGTATCTACTGTCCATGAAAAGTACAAACAACAAACAACATGGAAACAAACAAAAGGAAACTGTAAAAATAAAATTCGAAAAATTAACTTAATTAATATTCGATGTGTATACAGGGTAATTCTTGAATAATGTAGAAAAGTCTTCCCAAAACATGTACGGAATGAAAGATGACCCGTTACTTGATCTATTAACAACAATCACTGAAATTTTTCAGTAGACATTGAATGACATTTAATGTCAACCATTGAATGGTTTACTAGCTGAGATGTCACCACATAAAAAAATAAACTCCCTAGTTTTCTTAATCACGTGATTATAACATTTTCCCATCCTGTATTACTTGGGCAACTGCCCTTCGGGGCGATTGAGTAATTTTGCAGAATGTAGTGGCAATGCAATCAGATTCGCAACATTTTTACCAACGACTTCTGAAAATGTATGGCGTACACCTGGTTCAAAAATATACATACTGCTAAATATGAAACGCACCTCCAACCAATCCTGAAGCTAATTTGTCTTATATGCTATCGTGGTGCAAATTTGATGTGACCAAAGCTACCACTGTTTGGACATCATTTGCATGGTGGTTGCAATTACCACATTAATTTGTTTGCGTAGGTAGAGTTTCACCATCACCTCACAACTTTTTCAAAACAATTCCCCCAATTTCATGATACATATTTGTTTTGTGAAAAGCCATCACCACCTTCTTACGATTGCTTTTAAGTTGCATGATTTACTGTGATACATTTCGCTGGGTTCTTAAAGTGGGATTTACTTCAGAGAAAAAATGTGATTTTATATCTGTTCGCATATCAACTGATTTGAAGACTTCCCGCACTGAATACACTAATTCTGGATGACTCCCCTTTCAAGTATTAAAGTCCATGTCGTTCTTGTATCAGGACTTTCAAGAACTTTGGTAGCTGAGTTGCATTGATCATCATGACGTATCCAGCAATTAAAATCAATTGACAATAGAATGTAGTGTAGTTCTTTTTAATGAAAGTGCCTAAAAGATTAGTTTTCTCATGGATAGTGCGATAGTACCATTTCAGTACTCATTGAAAGCCACATAGTTCCATTTTTAGGTTTACTCAGAGGTAAATCCAATTTGAGTAGCCCTCTGGCCAACGTTAGCATCAATTTCGGAAATACATACGTATTAAACAAGGAATAGTTGATTCTTGGGTTTTTTTATCCCAAAAAGAATTTAACAAAAACTTGAATTCTAATATAGTATTTGCAAGTAGCAAGTAAATAAATATTTACTTGTATGGGTGTTTAAGTAATTGTAATGTGAATGAAGGATGTCAAAATATTATTATCAAGAAATGTTAGAGAGTAATAAATATCACACGGGTAACACATGCACAAGTTTTTATTGGCCGTTGAATACAACGTTTGTACGTCAAGGATATCCATTCTCATTATAACCTTTTCTCTGAAGCGTTTCAGAAAAATAATCATATGAACATGAACATCGCATTCACAGTCGATTTTCGGAATAACCATCACAATGAACTTAATGCGCATTTAATTCAATACTTTAAACTACATAATACCGCTCGTCAAATAAAACTGTACAAAACATTTTTTTTCCTAGGTTCCTATCACCCGTTGAATAAACTCTTTTGTGACACGTCTAACTGTTAATACCTTAATGATCTCCACATTACTCTTTCGTCCATTGTCGGGCAAAATATGAAGTCGTGTGAGATTACGATTGTGTTAAATTCAGTTTTGTTACACTTCCCGGTAATACTTATCCCCGATTTGTTGTCACTTCTTGATTTTACCAGAAACACGAACGCCGGCCGGATTTCAAACGCATGCATGGCCACGCACTTAATTCCAGTGAATGGCTAAAAGAAATGTGGTTCATCATTAGTAACAGAAAATCATTAGGCGAAAGTCTTAATTTGCTCTCGGTACAAACGATTTTTTTTTCCTTCTTCTCAGTCGACAGAGGAGGAGGTCATCCAAATGTAACGACGAATTTCGTAAACCGGAATAACAAAAAAATTATTGTCGTTATTTATTTGGGCAGATACTTCTGGGAAACCTAAAGAAATTTGTATGTATATTTTTTAACTAGTGGCAACATTAAAAATCGTTTACGACAATTATTAACAACAATTATTCTAGACACAGTTCTTTGTGCCAATAGGCTGCGGTTTGTGTAAAGGTAAATCAACAGCAAACCACAAGTACAGTCCAAAGACAGCTTTTCACTGCTAACTGTTTTTACGGCTCTTTTACAACGAATCTATTTTTATTCATACCTTACCATATTTTGCAAAATTGAAAATATTATGTGTAATTAAAGTAATTTCCAACAGGTTCTTGTAACAAAGGAAGAAATTGAGTCACCAAAAGAGGAGTTATAATTAACAGCGACTACAGTTCATTTTTTTTATTATATGCCGATCGATTTATAGATAAGTCAAAGAACTTTTACATAGCTATCTCCTTCTAACTTTTGTCGCGTCATTTCATCATATAGATCAGATCTTTATGATCGGCATATAATAAAAAAATCAACTGTGCGCTTTATACATAAACATACCCGTCATCCATTTATGATTTTGTTTGACGTTCACTGCAATCACTTATCATAGTGGCGTAGTGACTACGTAGCAATGATGAAGGGCCCACGAGTCCCTGGGGGCCTGGCTTTGGACAAGTAAACTGAGAAAAATTACGTAACATCAAGAACACAGTCTAGATAGAAAAAGGAAACACTTTATTGTGGTTTGTGACCACGATAATCACCTTTATAAAGAAAGTTACCTTTTTTCTTATATACAGGGTGTTTAAAAAACATGTTCAGCTTTTTCGCCCAGTTATAGATCACATCAACAGAAACACGAAAGTCCTAATGTACATACGTCCGGAAATCAACCATTTCCGCGATTTCTTGAGTTTTTGAAGTGAAACTTATTTACGCGCAGTGGGCGTTGAATTTTTGTAGTAAATAACGTGTGCTATGAGAGTGGTTTGAAACACAATTGGTTTTATTTTTGTGGTGATGAGCATGAGTAGCAATGGAAGGAGGAGTTGTAAGAATATCTACTTTAATTGATTTCAAACAAGATTCTTTTAATGATAATAATAATAAATGATCTTTATTAGCACAACTGCTAGTCTTACACTTAACCTAAAATAGTACATAAAAATGCAAATGTAAAAAGTACCAAAATAAACCTATATTTGAAGAGGTGGGAAACTCGCTCGTTCCATTTTTTTGAAAAGATTCAGGTGGCCGTGGATTCTACAAGATTATGTCATGCTCTTTCAGAACACAGAATTCAACACACTTTTCCAGGATAGCAGCACGTTTAGAAAGCAAAAAAAAATAGTTTTGACCTAGTCACACCATCAGGTGTAGAGATTTTTACGTTTTCTGAGGAACACGTTCATATGGAACGAGTGAGCTTTGCATCTCACCCCCTCATTTATTAGGAGTAATAATTATTAAAATTTAAAGAAATAGCAATTATTAAACGCAACTTTAAATTAAATGAAATTACTGTCCGTGTCTGTTCACTGAATAACATGTTTTTTTTTTAATTTATAACTAAATTGTTTGACACGTCATTTCTTCAAGTCCGAAGGGAGACAGCCGTTATAAGTAATGGGCGGAGGAATTATATGTTTCAAGGTTATCGGTTAGCGAAGTGTTTGCAAAATGTAATGTATCGAGTCGGTCAGCGTCGTCGTAAATATTACTCGTAAGCATGCTAGTAAAAAACGTGAAGCTCTCTAAATTTTCTATGGTATGCGTTTCTCCCACCGCGCGCAATTCAGTACCTCACTGACCGATAACCTTGAAAAATATAATTTTTCCGCTGATTGCTTATAAGCAAGGATCATATTTCAGGCCACTTACTGGCCACGCACTTCTAACTTGACTGTACTCGGCCGTCCCCACCTTGTCTAAGACAGCAATCGTATTTTACGGCTACATTTAAATAATTTTTCGTTATCAGTCGGTGGATACATGCGTTCAGTAAGACTTCGACTTGCGACTTTCCAATTATTTATATATTAATTTAACAAATATTATTCAGAGAGAGATTTCTAAGTTTAGTTTTCTTTTTGCTTATTTCGTTATATTCTTAATTTAAAATGCAGATTTTTTGAGTGTTTCTTTTTCATGCGATATTCATTTTGTAAATACATTTTGAAAAGTGGAAGTATAAAGTTGAGTTGCCTTATTAATGTTTACCTGGTTTATTCATTTGTAATACATTTTTTGGAGAGATTTTTAAGTTAGTGTTTTGTCATTATTTTATTAGTTTATCTTATCTTATTTTTCTATTTTTTTTTATTTCGTGTTCCTTTGAGTAAAAATACTTGGTATTTTTGGTGTTTCGTTGTCAACAGTTTTTTTTTAACAAGCATATTATTTTTATTCCTGCCATATCTACACAGCTTTACAATGAGTCTCTTAGAAAAATATGGAGAGGAATTTAAAGTAACTTTTGTAATGCAAGATAATAGTATTTTTTGTACAGTTTGTCGCCAAAGAATTGACACTAAAAGACGCAGAGTTTTAGTTGGTCATGTATCAAGTATTGTTCATAGATCTAAAACAGGGGATGCTGCAACTTCTAGAAAGTACACTCCCAGAACACCACAGCAACAGCAGTTTAATTTAGATCTTTGTGAAGCCTTACTATCAGCAGATATTCCACTGCACAAATTAAATAATGGGAAATTCTCCAATTTTTTGCAAAAGTATTCAAATATGTCGATACCAACGCAGGACACATTACGTAAATTTTACGTAGATATCTGTTATCAAAAAGCAATAAATACTATTAGAGAAAAAGTAGAAAATAATTGTATTTGGTTGTCTATAGATGAAACTACCGATGTAGAAGGACGGTGTATTGGAAACGTGGTGGTGGGAGTTCTTGATGAAGAAGAAAGTAAAGAAAGCATGCTTCTAACAAGCGAACATTTACCAGTTACCAATAGCCAAAATATTATAAACCTATTTAATAGTTCTATGAATTTATTGTGGCCTGAGGCGCAATCACCGAATTTTGGTCAAGTTTTTCTGTTGGTAACTGATGCTGCGCCCTACATGATTAAAGCTGCCAAAGAATTAAAGCAAAATAACCCCAACTTGCTTCACGTTGCTTGTTTGGCACATAGTTTACATCGGGTAGCTGAAATAGTTAGAGGTAATTCGGATAATATCAACAAATTAATTTCTTCTGTGAAAAAGGTTTATTTAAAGTGCCCTTCTCGTATTTCTCGTCTAAAAGAATTATATCCAAATCTACCGCTACCACCACAACCGGTTGTAACATGTTGGGGAACCTGGCTCGAGGCTGTTGCATACTATGCCGAAAATTTAAATAATATCAAAACAGCGATTTTTGAATTAGATTCTACACGTGCAACATCTATTAAAGTTGCCCAAACTGTACTGCAAAATGAAAGCATGCAACAGGGCTTAGATAATATTTAAAAAAATTTCCAGTGCCTATCTAACACAATTGTCAAATTGCAAAACAAAAGTCTTTCATTGCAGCAGAATTTAAATTTGCTACGTGAAGTAGAATTAAAATTATCAGAGTCAAATCATCCCATGGGCAATGAAGTTTTAAAAAAATTTAAACTTGTTTTTGATAAAAATCCTGATTTGGGTAAATTAAATATATTTTCTGATTTTTTTACAACTGGAGACAATTCTCTTTTCCACAATTTAAATTACACAGTGGATGAAATAAGAAAACTCTGCTTTACCGGTGCAAAGCAGAGTTTTCTTATTTTATATTATTATTTATTTTATATTATTATCAGAGCCGAAAATGTCCACAGTCATAATACCAGACATAAAAGAAATCTACGTCCTGAGCACCCGAATACATCCCAGTATCAAAAATCACCATTCTATGCGGGAATAACTTATTACAATAAACTACCCAATAATCTGATGAATTTTAGAACACCGACCTTATTTAAACTGAATCTAAAAAAAATTTCTGATTAACAAATGTTTATACCATGTAAAAGAACTAAATTGAATGTTATGTACTCTTGTAGGTATTTGTTTCTGTGAATGTGTGATTTCTGTCAGATTTTTATTTATATTTATTATATTTTTTTATATACATATATTTATATTAACGAAGCTAACCATGTAATGATGGAAAAAAGCTGAAAATATATTATTATTATTATTATTATATTTCTTAAGTTTAATTTCTTGTGATGTAGAGAGAAGTTTCTCTCAATATAAGGCTTTGCTGCGAGATAATCGAAGACGATTTATTTTTGAAAATCTAAAAAAGCAATTTATAGTTACCGCAAATCATGCAATTCTGTAATATATTGCTTTTTTTTAAATTATAAATTGCGCGCAAATGATCAAAGTAGCCATCGCAACATCAAATTAATTTTAATTAATTAATAGCATTGAGCATAATAGTGATCTTTTATATAATTTTTGAGAAAACACGCCTATGTATAAATTAAATCAATCAAGTTATTAAATAATACTATGTAAGCTTTGTAAGTTATAAAAACTATCGTTGTAATTATCTGTTGCTAAAAATAACACTCCACTCACTCGACTCGATCCTCCCACTCTTCGATCTATTGTTCCTGTGTACACTCTGAATAGCAAGTTTTCGTATTTTCTCGGCAGGAAGTGACTCCAAATATGATCCCTGGTTATAAGTGAAGGAGCTTAAATAGAGTGAGGCAAATGAAAGGCATTCGGATTACGTATATTTACGTTATGCAACCGACTATGTGTAACTAATTAAATTAAAATAATGGACTCCCACTAACAATAAGTACTACTCTATGTACTGCAGTACTCATATGAAGCAATTTTTTATTGGACATATTCAGCCAGGAAACTTAATAATATCATGTGCGATTTATTAGTAGGCACACATTGATAACTAAATTATGTTGATTTGGTTTAAGTTATTGAAATTCGATGTATAAATGTATATAAAACCGATCCTTGCCGTACACCCGATGTATTCGTCGTCGTGCTAAAGCATGAACGACTTCTTTCTCGTTTGCAAATGAAAAAGAAAACACAACACAACACTCCGTTTAAATGTACCTTAATTAACATTAAAAATTCAGTAATCTTAATGCCAACTTGTTGATAATTATTGAAATAAAGTTGTAACGCTGAAGTTAAGTTGAAATTTGAGATTGATTCGCGAAGATTATTAAAATGTGAGTTACTGCTCTGAATGGCCACATGGAACTGCTTCTTTCTAAATTTTTATATTCCCAAGAAACATTTTCTTAATGATAGAACCTCCAGGCATCTATCCTGCTGGAATGAGCTTCCAGAAGGACAGCTGGACAAACCCGTCAGCCCTGCCGGCAGTACGCTATTTTTAAATGGAAGTTGTCCTTCCAGAAGTACGTGTGCAGCTCTTCCGGGAGTACAGAAGCATATTTCATATGCGGGTTAGATGCTTTTGTACTGACTCTTGTGAAGACGATATTAATTCTGCAGAAGCATATTTATATACTCCGCACGCCACTGGAACTGCATATACTGATGAAGAAAATACGCTTTACCTCCTATCTTTGTTACTACTAGTCCTAACCAGTTGAGACTTGCACATTTTTGCAAAACTGCAAAATTTTACGACGGAATCAATGGTGAATATTTCATCCTCCAGAGAGGATATCTGTATCCAAGTTAGATCCTACTGGCAGGACAGCGCAAATTAAAATTATGAGGTGCACCAATGATAAATAGCAGATTAAAAGTCGGGCAAGTGCCATTGGCTAAGAAAAATAATAAGAATCAAGAAATTCTAAAAACCACATCGTAGATTTGAATTCTATGAATCTAATTCCAGGGAGACCTTCTTAAAATTAACCTGAGTAGCTCGTGGAATCCCAGGTGCAGAATATGACAAATCACGTGTTCATCAGAAGGAATTATTCCCGGTAAAAAGAAGTGTTTACAGTTTTGAATTCATAGAAGTTAATACAAACGTAAAATTCGAGCAGGTGCCGCAGGTATTATACCTGAATTCTTGCAATATGAAACTAAAGGAATTTTTAAGTCTTAACAACTTACAAACTCTTTCTAAAACAAGTAAATTAAAACATATATGTTTACATAAGCGTGAACACCCGATTTTATTGAAGATAAGATGTTTAATACTACTTTTTTGTTTGCGTGCCTGCAAATAATTTTGAAGAACCAAAACAGAATTACTATCGAATCCATAATACTAAAGTTTAGCACAAAGTAATCGATGGTTAATATGGTCGAAAGCTTTACTGTAATCAAGAATTTATAAGTACTGAAGCTCTACCATGATCATATTTCATCTGTTACATTCGATAATGCACTATTAGTTTAAATTGAAAAGATACTGGAGATTTAACAAGTAAAATGTATTTTTTACAGAATCGATTGTATCTCGAGATCGGTTGATTTTCGGATCTATGTTTATTAATTTTGTGTTTGCATTGATGAGATCTATAAGTGGATAAAATATCCGAACGTATTTTTAAACATCCTGTATATGATGGTATATGACTTTCGTCTTAATCGTTAAAACTCCTTCCCGCCAATTAGTCCGTTATATGGAGATTCTACTGTATTATGGTCTATATTATCTCTTACTTCTTTTATGTAGTGTCGGTTATATTTTTATTTTCCGTTGTTCACTTTTTGCGTGTTGTGAGGGGGGCCCTCCGATCATGCTTGCGGAAGGGCCCGATATTTCTAGCTACGCCACTGAGTCTTGTCATTATCATTTTCGTTTTACTATAGTGTGAAAGTTACTTGATCAAACACGATGGGTTTTTAAATTTGTACCCGTGACTTATTTCTTAACCATCTAAAAACTTACACCCCTTCTCAGTATATCAAATGTAATGAAATGCCAACTATACTTCATTTTTTTACTATGTATAAGGCGATCGATCGATTGATAAGTCGAGGAACTTTTATGTAACTATCTCCTTCTAACTTTCGTGAAACAGTCTTGCGGCTTTTGTCATGTCATGCCATTTCGTCGTACCTTGATTTATACGATCGGCATATAGTAAAAAAAAAATGATCTGTAATTGCACGTGTTCCTTTATTCCTTCATTATTTTCAACTTTCAAATTGATTTCCATTTGAACGCTGACAGCGAAAAGTAATAAAGCCAGTAATTTGTTGCAACTTTGTAACACGCACGGCAATAATTAGTAAGTAGCCTATACCCAAATAAGTCCAACAATGCACACACCTGTTCGCGTCTAATATCTCGTTATTAAATACTTATTTATGTTAGAGTCGAGCAAATTAAGACGTTCCTTGATTCCTCAAAGTAACTGACAGTAATAGCGTGCAACACATAGGCGAGATATGCAGGTATGTGCCTATAGCTGCTGAGTTACGCTCTCAATGGATTAATTTGATGATTGAATGACACAAAGCAGCATTTTGTGATGCGGCCCCACCCACCCAGCATCCCTAACAACCTGTTGATGATTTACGCTTATCTCCGAAACCTTTCATAGCACAAGTGCGCGACAGGTAAGGCGATGTTTCGGTCAAATTTGGGCCTACCTAATTGACTTTAATGTTGCGTATATGAGAGGGCGGGTTTCATTATGCGCGAACTTTGACTACACTCGCTTATTATAGAATGACTTTGATTGATCAAGAACTTACTGCATAGATATCATTTATATTTCACGTATTGTAATTATTATTATACACTTTAAATAATCTCTGATTCTTAAGGTGGGTGACGAAAGCATTTAGGGTTTATAAAGTTCAAAGAAGACAAATTATCAAATTTTGTTGTTACTTGCAAGTGAAAGGAAATAATCTGCAGCTAATAAATAAATAAAATTAGAATTGTGGGTGCGTCTTAACAGTGTAATAATTTCACGAAAAGCCTTGTTACCTACCACACATGTGTTCGATTCTCATAATGTATTATGAGGTACAATAGGTCGTTTTTAATTTATACAACGTCATGCAAACAGTTTGATTTACATAGGTGTATGTCTTAATCAGGAAACACATTCATCACCGAAGCGGTCTTCGCTTTAAACATGAACCTAGTAGAATTATAAATTAGCGGTTAATAATAAAGGACATATTGTACTGTGCTCGAGGTTCTGCGAATGTTTGATTAGTAAATTTAAATAAAAAAATAGTTTTGCGATTGAAACTTTAATACTTGAAATATTTAATACTTTTCTAGCTCAACTAAGTTTGCAACTGTTTTTTTGTGATGATCACCAAAATACTCACCCAGTCTCATAAAACGTAGTTAACCACTCGATCAAGTTAATTGAGTGATTAAGTAATATCATTGATTGAAATTTAAACTTTCCTCCAATGATATTGCTTAATCACACGATTAACTTGATCGAGGGGTTAACTACGTTTTATGAAACTGGGCCTTCTTTACCTTGCAACGACTAGGACTATATCCTGTTTGTTCAGGCTCTTTATTCAGTCGATGATGAGGACCAACTTTATTTCAATTTTTTGGGAGACCTTAAGTGGACAATTGTTTCTTAGTATGTGGACTCCAAATTGTCTTGCTGCTTTTGCAAACTATTTTTTTGTGTTTTTTGTCCATTTTAGTCTTGTACGTTACACCGTTGCCTTATTTCTGTATATTTCTTTGCTTGTCGTCTTTTTATAGCAAATAATCTTGAGTCATCAGTGATCAGTCAAAATTAGGCTTTGCAATTAGTTTAAACGGTCTTAACCCTTTCATTCACTGCTATCGCTATCTACCATAGATTCGATTTAGTTTATGTAATGAGTAAAAATCGATAGAGATCTCGCAACTTGAGAAGAACCAGTGACGTGACCTGTGACAGGTAGGTAAGCTCCGCCCACAGGTCCTTTTCGCGTTGCAAGACCTCTATTTAGCGTAATGTGTACGCAATGCCAATTAAAAATTCCTCCTCGTTTATCCATTTTTTTTATTTGTACAATACTTAACGATTTTTATTTTGTAGAATTATGTTTGTCAAATATATGTTTTGATTGGCCGGAAAGCAGGTTTCCAATCACCCGAAACCTTTTTGCATTATTTCTGTTCTTTTCGAAATAAGTATCACAAAATAACATGCTCAAATGTTATGAATAAAATGAACGAGAAACAAAAGAAGATCGACAATTTGCCAGGGAAGTGTCAAGGTCACAGACGACGGCCAAGCAAAACCAAAGGGACCTCAAATAACTAATAACATAAGATTGTCAAGAAAACAAAATTAGAAGACACGTCAATGAGAAGAAACAAAAGAGAAAATTAAAGTATAGAGAATAACAACGAAAAACAAAAGAAGTTTGACGATTCATCGGTGAATTGTTAAAATGTCGAAACGCCAATGCCAAAGCAAAGAGAACTCAAATAAATTATAGCTTTATAAGACAACAAAAGAAATTGTCAATGAACGCCAACGAACATCATTGAAGTATTTTGCTTCTTCTTGTCAAAGAACGAATGGAAAACAAAAGAAGACTGCAAATGAATAAAAAAAGAGAATTCAAATAAATTCGGTAAAAGAAATCAAAGCGAAGTCAAATAAATAACAACACCAGACAGACAAGAAAACAAAAGAAGCCATAAAAAACGTCAATGGAAAACAACAAAAGAAAAAAATGTGTACTGATACATGGAAGTATGAAGATTAAGGTAAACTAAACCAGAAGAAGATCAGCGATTCACTGAGAGTCCTCAACGGAAAACAAGAGAAGACTGCAGGAGCATAAATGAATGAGGAAGAATTATTGATTCGTCTGTAACAAGAAAACAAAGGGAACTCAAGTAAACAAAATTCCAAATCTGAAACATATATGTATATTGAGGGATCTTTGGAGGATAGGAAGAGTTGTTAATTATAGAATAAATCCACCAAGTAGAAGGAGGATTAAAGCCGACTTGAATGGAAAAAGTTATCTTGAGAGAAACAGAAGATTTGAACCTTCCGTTCTTCAGTCAACGTTTCGTTCTTCGTTACAGAAGAACTTCTTCAGGACACCTGATCTTTTTTTCTGTTATCGTTACTGTTCTTCAGCAGCTCTGAAGAAAATCCACTGTAACGAAGAACGAAATGCGGTAGAGGAACACACGATTCCGCCACGGGACAGACAAACAACAGCCTATAACTCCACAGAACTTAAGAAACTAGAGAAGGAAATAAAAATTATGAAAAGAGGCAACTACGATGAAAACAGAAAATTTTAGGCGAGAAAGAAGTCGGAGATGGTTAAGCGTTCAATAAAATTGTGCGTTGCAAATAACAGCCCCTTACTTTATTTAAAAAAGACAGGTAAAAATTAAAAAAAAAAAAAACAAAAAAACTACAAGAGAAGTTGGCCAAAAGAAGATTAGAAGTGCTGACGAGTTTTTCAGCTCAATCTAGAGAGAAGAAGAAATGCTTAGAAGACTGAAATTGCAAGAAATGTGAAGTCGGTTGTATTATCCTAACTAGTTTAGAAAAGTTTGAATCGCGACAACCTGCGATCACTTTTTGACCTAACATTGCATTAGGATTGACAAATTGAAGCCAATTTGCTACATAATAAGTCATCCCATATGTGTGCTGTCAAAGCATAATGAAAGTTTTAAAAGTTTTGTTGCAAGTCGGTTTTGATTGCAGTGGATTCCTCGAGCATCCTCTGTACAGCTGTTTCGGCCCTATTTGGGGCCTCGTCAGCAGAAGCCAAATAGCACCGAAACAGCTGTACAGAGGATGCTCGAGCAATCCACTGCAATCAAAACCGAATTGCAACAAAATTTTTATAACTAAGTAGTTTTGGTTAGAAATAAGCATCACGGGAAAATCTCTTTCCTCCTGATGACGACTGTTCTTAGTTGAAACTAATTGGGATAATTTAACGCCTGAACGGTCCAGTGATAAGAGGACCATGCGACTGCAAGGCCGTCGGTTCGAACCGCACTCGGGATTTTTCTCGGGGGTGGTTGGTATCGACTTCTGGCACCCTTCAGTGTTGGGGATAAAATTGGACACTGCTTCCCCTTAAACGGAGAAAAGGTTGGAAGTAACAAAGCCACTTTATACATACTTAAATACACGTCCGCTCCTGAGGTCCTGACAAATCTTTGACTTAGGACCCCGTTGGACAACCACCACAGATAAAAAAAAAAAAAAAATTAAAATTTGTGTAGATTAAAATCGACTTCACGTTTCTGCAGTTTCATTTGAATTAACCACTTCTACACTAATAATGGATTTCCACCAAATACTAAAACCATTATTTAAAACGAAGACAACAGTGACCAACAACTATAAAGAGATCTGAATGAGAATGAAAGCCAGTGAGACTATTTTTTTGTAAACTCAAAATGTGGAGTAACAGATTTCTATCTTTACCTTTTTGTTAAATTTATATTTGGCGAGTCGCAACTGTTGCTCCTGTTTTGGGTTTCCAGAAAACACCCACGATGTTTTTCCACAAATTCTTTTTACTTTTTTCTTGAAGGCAGTTTCTTCCAACGTCCGCTATTATCAGAAGTCTTTTTGGTTTTAATATATCCTTTTGCCAGTCATGTATCTTCTGTTCCAGAATGACTTCCTTATTTTTCGTTTTATCCATTACATTACAGAGTTCGTTACGAAAATCACATCATTTCTGTAGTTTTAAAGACAAGTCCCTTTTCACATGTTCCAACGAATCTTCGTAAGTGTCGACGGACCATCCGTTGGTAATCTACAACCTTTTCAATAAGATCTTTTCTTTGCTCTTTTTTCTTCACAAATCGATCTTCATATGCGCCGATTTCACTCTTTAAACTCCGGTCGAGGTCACACTCAATTTCTCATTGTAAACACTGAACTTCCTCGCCCAACTAGAAGGAACTGTTCAGAAGAGGAAGGAATATGCAAGATCACATGCAAATTCAAAGATTTCCAACGGTTTTCAAGGTTGTATGAAGAAGCAAAGAGAAACTAAGGAACCACATGAACGTCTGCAAAAACAAAAACTAAAGAAAGAACTGGAAATTGAGTTCTGAAAAGGGAGGAATATGCAAGATCACATGCAAATTCAGAGATTACCAATGATTTTCAAAGTTGTATGAAGAAGCAGAGAGAAACTAAGGAACCACATGAACGTATGCACAAAAAAGGAGAAATATTAAAGTGGAAACTTGACTTTGAGTTTGTAACTAACGAAAGTAACATGTGTTTTTTTAAAAATGCCATAAGGGGTGGCTGTGGAAAAGAAAATTCATGTCTTAGCTCCATTCATTTACTCTAAATTTTCAGATTTAGCATGCGTTAGATGCCAAGCTACGACATGAGTTTTAATTTTCATAGCCAACCTTTATGGCATTTTTAAAAAAACACATGTTATAATAATGCCAAGTATGTACCCAGCAATGATACGATGAAACAAAGTAATAAAAAGACTGCAAATAGAAAGATAAACGTGAAAAACGAGTAGCCAAAACTAGTTTTGGCTAAAAGAAATCAAAATTAGAAGAGGTAGTGAAGCAAGGAAACAGTGCTTTTCGAGTAAGAGTTGATGGAATAAATCTGGAATAGGTGAAAACTTTTATATACTCAGGAGCCCAGAAAATATGCGGAAAAGACGAACGAGTGGTTAGGAAATACCTATAAAAATAAATTCGTATAAATCGATTTTGTTCAATTCTAAAAGATGAGTTATGACGAAATTTTACACTTGTCTTGCAAGAGACAGATTTCTTTACAAGAAGAGCCTTTTTTTAAGTATTGAAGTGGACTTCGGTAAGCTTCTGCATTAATTGTTGGCACATATTCAATTAGAAGGATAACTTCACTACCCCAAAAACTCGTAGTCATCAATTTTCCTGCAGAATTTTGTCCATGACTTTTTCGGGGGGTAGAGAACCTTTATAGAGTCCCAAAAATGTACTCAAGTTTCATCGCCAGCCATAATTTCTAAAAATAGTTTTGGATTCGTCTCTAAAAAGGCACAGATTTCCCTGCAGCTCAATTTTTGTTCTGGATCAACAGCCTGGGAACTCAAACACTTTGCTAAGGCCTAAATCTAAGTGCAATATCTCAAAAAGTGAAGCTTCAGATATTCCAACTTCTTTAGCAATTGATGACACTTCCAGACGTCTGTCATTCATCCCTAAACCCTCAACTTTTTTTTACCATTTACGATTTCGAACTTCTAAGGGATTTCCACTTCTTGGATCGGCCTCAATGGATTCTCAACCCCAATGAAACTGCATTGACCAAAATATGGGCTTGGAAATATGAGGGGAAATCATCGTCATCCATTCCCGTCATTCTTTCATGAATCGCAAAAGAGGGGTCCCAAAAATGTACTCAACTTTCATCGCCAGTGATAATTTCTAAAAATAGTTTTGGATTCATCTCTAAAGAGGCGCAGATATTCTTGCAGCACATTTTTTATTCTGGATCAGCAACCTAGGAACTCAGACACTTTGCTAAGGCCTAAATCTAAGTGCAATATCTTTAAAAGTGAAGCTTCAGATATTTCAACTTCTTTAGCAATTGATGACACTTTCAGGCAGACGTTTGTCCTTCATCCCTAAACCTTCAACTTTTTTAGGTAGGTGAAAGATATGTCTGGCTACAACTGTTGAAATTCTTTATTGAACACGACCGCGGTTTTTTCGTTACGACGACATTTTCAAGTGTTAAATCCTTATTCTTGAAGGATTTAACACTTGAAAATGTTGCCGTATTGACGAAACCGCGGTCGTATTCAATAAAGAATTTCAACCTACCCAGAAGAGTTTACTACAAAAATCATAAGATGTTCATACTTGGCTTCAACTTTTCTTTACCATTTACGATTTCGAACTTCTAAGGGACTTCCATCTCTTGGATCATCCCCAAAGGAATTTCAACCCCAACGAAACTGCATTGGCCAAAATGTGGGCTTGGAAATATTATGAGAAATCATGGTCATCCATTCCCGTCATTCTCTCATAGATCTTTTTAGGAATATTCCCTTCTTTAGTTAAAAATTTTATTACTAAAGCCCGGCGAATAGGGAGTTAATGTCTAAGAAATAGACACACTTTTAGGCAGCCGAAAAGAATTTACTCCTTTTTCGTCGTTTTATAATAAAAAAATATATGAATGCTTATTTTAGTCATGTAGTTATTTATTAAAAAATCGGAGGGAGATTCTTCCGGGCTTATGGAACTGTACATGTGTATTGTGAAAACACGTTTTAAATAGGGGCCATAAAACAGCGTTTAAGTCAAAAAATCTAGACAGTACATAAGATGGTTTACTACCGATAGGGTAGTCCGAGGGTTCAGCAGCAGAGGACCTATTTACAGCTTTCCCTTATGGGTCTTTAGGTGAAGGGTCTTCTTCACATCACCCACACATCGGAATACCCACTCGCAAAAAGGGGTCGACGATAAGTTAAAGGAGAACAAAAATGACAATTTTTCAACTTCAACAAAGATATAAAAACAAAATAACAAGGGGGACACTTCTGTTAACGAAAAAATTACATGATTGTGAATGTAAAAATTGGAAACGCAACCGTTCCCGAAATTAACTCGGTGGATATTAATTAATTTTTTTAATCGTCTCTCTCTGAGGAACCGTATCGTTTACATTTTCAAAACCCGAGCCCTTTTTGTAATTTGCGATTGCGAGATGGCGGCATCTGTACAAGTCCCACTTTTGGTCCCGCTCATTTAGGTCACTGGAGTGACTTAAGTTGCCTACCCTCAAGGGATGGCGTGGTTTTTTTGGACCGGCTCCGCTACCTTGCGTGGGTGACGTTCCCACTCGCTCAGGGTCTTCATTGTTGAAATATTAATTTAGTTAGTAATGAAAATAAAAATTGAATGTAGTTAGTTGAAAAATAAACAAGCCAGATAGTACATGTTAGAAAGTTTTCTTTGATTTACCAATGCTACAAGAATACTATCTACCACTGGACGAATTTATTAAACAGGTTACGGGCCCAGTTATTGCTATAGATAGTAAAAATTAGTCGAGAAAGTAAGAGAATGGAGAATGAATCTGATGCGAGTTTACATCTGGTACAACAGAAATTCTACAAGTATGTTATGGACCCAAATGAGAATATTGCCTTGCATATTTCTAAATCAGAAGAAATGGGACATCAGCTTAAACAATTTGGAGAACCAATATCAGAATCCATGATGATAACGAAAATTTTGATGACATTACCAAGCAATTATAATCACTTTCATAGTGCATGGGAGTCAATGCCAGAGGAAAAGAAAACTATCAGTAACTTAACAACAAAATTATTAATAGAAGAAACAAGAATTGGTGGTTCGGCTGGAAACGAAGAATTAACGAACGCATTAACGGTAAAGACAGGAAGAAAACAAAAAGAAGGCAAGAAAGAATTCAATAAGAATTATAATAAGAAACCAGGAAGATGGACACTGGAAAAGAGAATTCAGAAACAGAAAACAGTATGAAGATAATGGGAAAAACAAATCAAGCAGTGTGCATGCATCGAATTCAGAAAAAGAGGCTTTTATTTTGGATGCAATGTTAATGGAAGAACGTGAGGAAGATACGTGGTTTCTAGATTCAGGAGCAAGTGATCATATGTCACATAGATTTGAGTGGTTTGTCAATTATGAATTGGAAATGGTTCAAGAATTAATGCTTGCGGAAAAGGTGTCATATGCAGAAGGTAAATGGTCTGAAAAAATATTGAAAAATGTGTTGTATGTGCCTGAAATTAAACTGAATCTATCTTCAACTGGAACAGCTTTAGAAAAAGGATATACATTATATTCAGACGAAAAGAAATGTCACATAAAAAATAAGGAGCGTATTGTAGCAGTGGGAGTGCGCAAAAGGCGTTTATATCAACTTCTGTTTAAAGTTATTTTATCAGAAGAAAATCATGAAATTAATGTTGTTAGCTGTCCTCCATTTACATTCACTTCACGCAAAATCAAATCGATTTGATTCTGAACTGAATTGATTTTAAAGTGAACAGAAAGACTCTTAAAGGAATGACGTTTTGAAACTAAAATTAACATAACCTCAAAATACGTATGAAATCATTCAAATCACATGGAACAGATAACTGATTTAAAAAACCAGCTTGATCAGTACGGCGTGCGGGAGGGGAAACTCAATCACTTCCTCATCACTGATCGCCAAGTGAATAACTGCAAACGGAATGTAATCAGTGATTTTTAAGTGAATTGGAATCGATTCGCGTTCAAATAGGTCGTAAAAGGAGGACGGCTGTTGTCAAAGAAACATTGAAACTTTGGCATGAACGCTTAGGTCATCAGGACGTCAATCATGTAAAAAAATTCTACAAAATATGAACCTTGATGTAGCGGACATGAATGAAAATATATTTTGTGAAGCATGTGTGTTTGGAAAGCAACATCGAAAGTCTTTCTATTCAAGCTTAACAAAATCTGAAAGGTGTGGACGATTGATGCTGATTTATGTGGTCCTATGCAAAATGTTTCACTTGGAGGTTCGTATTATTTTCTATTATTTAAAGACGATTTTTCAAGTTTTAGACACATTATTTCTTGAAAAATAAAAATGAGGTGACAGATAAATTAACGGAATATTATTTGAAAGTTGTCAAAAATGTGATAGGACCTGAAGAAAATGTAATTAGGTGAATTTGTAAATAAAAATGTTACAAATATTCTGAAAGCACATGGTGTACATCATCAGTTGACCATACCTTATACGCCGCAACAAAATGGGGCGGCAGAAAAGGATATGCGAACCATTGTCGAATCTGCAAGGACTCTTCTTCATTCAAAAAATCTTCCACTGAAATTTTGGGCTGAAGCAGTTAACGCAGTAGTTAACATAATAAATAGGACAGGCAAAAGCTCAAAAGTAAATTGGACACCTTATGAAGTGTGGTATGGTGAGAAACCAGAAATTAGTCACCTGAAAGTTTTTGGAACTGAAGTATTTGTTATTGTTAAAGAAAAGCGGAAGAAGTTCGACGTAAAAACCAAAAAAGGAGTCTTTGTAGGATATAAGGAAGGTGTGAAAGGTTACAGAATATGCTATCCTAAAGAAAATATTATTGATGTAAGCAGAGATGTAATTCTTACCACGGAAATTTTGTTAAAAGAAGAAAAGAAATCTAAAGAAGGTAATTCTGAAGAAAAGGAACATGAAATAGTGGAAGAAATGAAGCACTTAAGAGAACCAGAAGAATTTAAAGAAAAAAATGAAGTAAATAAGGAAAGGTACAGTACAGAATCAGAAGAATTTGAAGAAGAAAAAGAAGTTACAAAGAAAAGATACAATTTAAGAAGTAGAAATGAATTGAGACAGCCTGATGGGTATGCAAGTTTAGCTGAAAGTATTGCTTTAATGGCGGAAGATTATGAACCGATGACATTTCAAGAAGTTGTTTAAAGTAGGCATGTTAAAGAATGGAAACAAGCAATGGAAGAGGAGACGGAGTCATTAAGAAAAAATAGCACTTGGACTTTAACAAAGTTACCACCAGGTAAAGAGACGATATCAAATAGGTAGATATTTAAAATTAAAAGAAATACGAATGGAGAAATTGATAGATTTAAAGCTAGATTAGTGGCAAAAGGTTACACTCAAAAATTTGGTATTGATTATAAAGAAACATTTAGTCCAGTTGTTAAATATGATTTCATTCGTATGATTTTAGCAGTTGCAGCACAAGAAAAGTTGAATCTAATGCAGTTTGATGTGAAAACAGCGTTCCTGTATGGTTACTTAAATGAAAATATATATATGGAGAAGGTGGTTCAGATCTGGTATGTAAAGTAAATAGAAGTTTATACGGTTTAAAACAGGCTCCATGCTGTTGGAACATTAGATTCATAAATTTCTTGAAAAAGTATAATCTAGAAGCTAGTACTGCTGATGAATGTGTGTTTATAAGGAATGATAATAATTTTAAACTCATTGTTGCAATTTATGTAGATGATGGAATTATTGCTGCAGAGAAGCAAGAAGACATTAATGATTTGCTTGTATACTTGCATAATGAGTTTGAAATTAAACAGAGTCATGTAAACAGCTTCCTTGGACTTCAGATTGTACAAAAATCAAATGGTTCAATATTTTTACATCAGAGCAGTTTTATTAAAAGAATTTTGAATAAATTTCAGATGTTACAATCAAAAGAGGTGTCAACACCGGCAGATCAAATGTTATGCAGACATTTACATCCTGAAACAGTAAAAGAAAAAGTACCTTACAGAGAAGCTGTGGGAAGTCTGATGTATTTAAGTGTAGCAACGAGACCAGATATAACACTTGCAGTAAATTCAGCAAGTCGTTTTCTAGAAAATCCATTAATGCACACTGGAAAGCTGTTAAAAGAATTTTTAAATATTTAAATGCCACTTCAAATTACTGAACTGATATCGCTTCAACGTTTAATGAAAGAGTTATATGTTCTTGAGGACAAACCTACTCTGTTTATAGATAATCAAAGTGCAATACGATTGATTAAAAATCCTGAATTTCATAAACGGACGAAGCATATTGACGTAAAATATTATTTCATTAGAGAAAAATTTCGAGAAGGGTTTATGGACATCAAGTACGTAGGAACTGAAGATCAAGTTGCTGATATTTTTACAAAAATTTTAAAACCTGATAGATTTAAGAAGTTGAGATGTTTACTTGGAATGAGAGAGTTGCATCATTGTTAATTACTAACGCAATTAAAGTGGGAGTGTTGATATATTAATTTAGTTAGTAATGAAAATAAAAATTGAATGTAGTTAGTTGAAAAATAAACAAGCCAGATAGTACATGTTGTTAAAAAGTTTTCTTTGATTTACCAATACTACAAGAATACTATCTACCACTGGACGAATTTATTAAACATTCATAACGTGGCTTATTTACTTTAACGTAGCTTAATAGCCACTTATCGTAAGGAGAGTCAGTATTTTGGCTAAAGTTTGTTTATATTAACAATTAAAACGTGAAACTCTTTCGTGAATAACCCCGAAGTAATGTTATTTAAATTTAAAAATGTTGAGTTGCAATTTTCGACTGTTTACAAAAACGTTGCAGCGCTGAGTTTAGCTGAATATATAGCTAGGTAGATAATTATTTAATCTCCCTTCGTAAGTATAAATTTTCTTCTTTACAATGCTTTCTACATATTTATTTCGATTAAGATTCTAAATGTTATGAGTACCTTTATAAATAACCGAAGCTGTAATTTAATGAATACTCACAATGTATGCTTACATTTCTCTGCATTTATTTATCAGATGCATTAAAAGAAAATTAAAATTCCCCCTTCAGAATAGAACTTACAAATTAAAAACACAATAATTACAAGTGCGTTAACGCTGCACACGTATTAAATATGACTTGTAAATTATTCAGTGTTATTTTATGCAAATGTGCCTGGTTCACACGTTGCACATCAAGATTATAGAGATATTAACGCTGCTGCTAATTATATTAAAGAGCACCGCTGGAATTAACAATCATTTTGAATTCTCTACGCTTGCATCGGTAACACATGAAAACGTACTCGACTCTCATTCTAATTAATTAAGTCTGATAAAACTGTATTTACGTAGTAATCTCCGCTGGCTTCTGCATGTTTTAACTACGAACAAACACTTCAGAACCAGGGCGCAACAAGGGCCGAATCTTTAGGCGACTTTTAGTTAATAAAATACCTAGCCGAAGTAATTATTTTAATTATATAGTTGCAGAACTCTATTTATTCGACTTAAGATAATTTATCTATAGAATCATTATTAAGTTCCTTGCAAGAAATACCATAAAGCGTTCGCGTTACATAACTAATAAATACATGTATAATCTATACATGTAAATTACACCCACATAGTGAAATCTAAAGTATCGGCGCATTATTATTATGTACCTTTATCTATATTATTATTGAAACAAGTACATATGTTAAGGGACCACTCCTTGCCTTGTAGAGACGATATTATTTCTGCCTAGGTACAATAGGAAAGATTTCTATTGTTTGTGATCGTTTACGTGTAGAAACATTTTTCATTTTCACTTCTTTTCTTATATACTTTTTTAAACTATTGCTTGTAAAGTCGTCGTACGAAGGAAAAATAAGATGCAAAAAAGTTTTCTTCTTCCATCTAATCTGCGGTCATAAGGCTACACGTTTCTTGCAAACAATTACACTCACGACCAGATTTTCTCGTATACCTACGAACGAAACAATGCATTCATCTCTTGAATGTCTTTGATGTTGTTGTTGTTGTTATTTATTTCCGCTTTATCAATCTAAAAACTCTCTTATCTTCATATAATTTTGGCATGCGTGAGAAATTTTCGACACACATTCAGGCCGATCTCATCTCACCTTTTAAGCGGTTTTACATACGAAACGCCGTGTGCCACTTGAAATGACACATCGCGGAACAATTAAGACAGATTTTTCCCATAGGAGAGAAATCTTCATTGTATCCATTCTACAGGGTGTGTGTTATTTTGTGAATCTAAACGAATTCCCTCCTTCTATTTTCCTTAATTATTGTACGTCACAAATTTACGTTTGAAAATGAAATATATGCACAGACACACACGCAAAAAAAAGTTAATTATGTGAAAATATGGTAGACAAGCAATGTATTACACGAGCTATTTATGGTCGCAATTTTGCTGTACGCGAACACAGGTGTAAGTAATTATTAGGTCTTTATAAAAGTTATCAAATTGATTAATGTAAATTGTACACGATTAATATAATAATGAATAGATTCTATCTAAACAGCAGCGAGTTACTGCGTTTACTATTTCGTAACGAGTTAATGGAACCAACTTCTGTTTTTATTTCTTTCGTTTTCGACGAGGAATGACCTTCCATTTTTTCTTTAAACAAAGAAAAGTAGAATACATATTCTATATACATCATAGATACGAAGGAAGGTAAAGAATTAAAGGAACATTTAAGGGTCATTATGCATTTCTATATAGCACAGTGTTCAAATTTCATAACTTTACTAAGTACTACTTATCAATATAACAAATACAAATGGAACAAAAAGAAATATACTTATACTTAATACAAGTACCTTTCATGTAGTTCAGATAAATACGAGTCCGTGGATAGTCTTTAATTATAAGTACAAGCACTTTTTGCACTCAATTGTCATTAAGTACGGTAAGCATTCAATTAAATTCCCAATTAAAGTAGACTATGATTTCAATGGTTTTTCTCGCAAAGTTTTGTAGCACTGACAGCTGTCCAATCACTTGGCAAACGCGTTTGAAAACATGATGCGCAGGGTACGTTTGTGCATTCAAGCTGAAGGTCAGCACTGCCGTAATCTCATGTAATAATAAAGGATAGCGATATTACGAGAATGCTTTAGAGTAGTCAAGCGAGTTGGGGTGGTTATGACAGGATGTACAATGTTATTCAAGGACTTATTTTTAGTTCTGCGAAGAACATTAAAAATAGATTTTAACGGGAAGCTGTTCAAGTGGCAACCTGTAAGATAGTACTAATTTCATTTCTGAAGTCCGTCAAATTCATGGGGCTGCTCAGGGCCCTGTGGAAAAAAGAACGAAAAGCATCGCACTTATGTTCGTGTGAGTGAGAAGATTGGAAGTTGATGCAAGGTTAAGTATAAGACGGTTTTCTAAAAATTTGAAACTGCAGTGAATCCCCTGTCCTCGATATAGTCAGGACCAAAAAATTAATGGATTTAGTCAGTTCATTCTCCTTTTCCAGTGTAAAACTTATTTTATGATGAATTGAATTCTGTGAGCAATGTGTCTATTATAAATCGAACGGAGAACCATCAAAAATCAACGTACCGACAGTAATATTTGACGTATTGTTTGAAGAAAAAAAACGGGTTTCCAAGTTATTCGTGAACAGGTCCGTCAAGAAAGGAGAGAGATTCCATCCCATAGCGATACCATTCACCCATTCACGTTGCGGATAGTGCAGCTCCTCTCCTCTTTATTAAAACTCACTTTGGAACAAACTTTCTTTGTCTTTCATTAAAGACAAAGAAACAAACTTGGAACAAACTTTCTTTGTTTTTATTAAAACTCACTTTGGAACAAACTTTCTTTGTCTTTACTGAAAGACAAAGGAACAAACTTGTAACAAACTTTCTTTATCTTTCATTAAAGACAAAGGAACAAACTTGGAACAAACTTTCTTTGTCTTTAATGAAAGACAAAGAAAGTTTGTTCGAAAGTGAGTTTTAATAAAGAGGAGAGGAGCTGCACTATCCGCCAAATTGGAGGAAACAAGTAAATTATTGACCAAATTCAAGCACTCGGACGCTGGAATTGAAGTAAATAGATTGCAAACATCCAATGAGACTAAAATACTGTTTTCAGTGATTTTCAAAGAATAAAGGTTATTGATAAGTTCAGCCGAGTTCTTAATACTGTAACTGCTAATAAAACCAAGAGAATTTTTAAGGGTACTAGCTAGAAATTTTGCCGGTTAGTAGGCGGGTGAGTTCACGAAAGAAACCACAGATCTGATGGGGCACCCGTCCTTATGTTATGAGACTTTGGTAAACCGTAAAGCCTGGGATTCATAGTCCTTAGTTTAGCAACATTAATGAAAATGTTGTCAGTGTTATCCGATAGAAATGTGTTCAAACGGGCACAATAAGCAATGAGTGGATTAGATTGTAAAGCAATAAATCCTCTGATGCTTAAAAAAGATTCAACTTTGTCAAAGTACTCAGGCTTATCTAGAATGGCCGTGCATTGCCTTTTGTCAGATTTAGAAATCACCACATTGGGAGAGGAGATTTTTTCCCGTAAAAATTTAATATTTTTGTTGCTAACAAGATGGTGTTGAAGATTAGGTTTATTAGTACGGGTTGAGGTGCTTATGATTTGAGTAATTTCATTATAAGCAGCGTGCTTATTTTCAGTTTTAGACAAGAAATAATGTTATCAACATTGATAACCAAATTCTTTAGTGAATTAAAATGTGACGAAGCAGGAGGCGAAAACATTAAGCACAAACCTAGAATTCTTAAATCGTCCTCATAAAACGTGACCGTAGACAAATTAAGAACAGGAGCATGGAAATTGTGCAGATACTGCAGGGGGTATTTGAACAGGTCATCCACGGCATGATTGAGGTTGTGTGATTTCGGATTGGCTGAATGTTGCTCAAAGATAATGTTACTATTATCACGTGTGTTGTTGGCAAGCGATCCTGGAAACTCTCCGTTAGAGTCAACATAATTAAAATTAGACCTAGGATAACCATAATTATCACAGTCAACAATTTTATCACTACTAATGTTCATGTGAGGTGAAGAGTCAATAGCAACAACTAAAGAGGGGGGTACATCAACTAAACTACTGGTGCTACTGGTACTAGTACTACTACAAGAACTGATCTGGGGGTTACCAAAACAAGTCTTGTCTACTAAAGGGCTCGGGGACCTAACTTCTACATCACTAAAACATCGACAAGTGGTGCTTTACTACTCTTGTCATTCGGGTTATTAACAACGGACATGCTATTAATTTCAGTAATCAAGGGAGTTCCTACATTAAAAGCATTCAGATTAACTACAAGCGGGTTATTATCACAGTCAAAACTACTTAAAATATTCTCAGAAGCGGGAGAAGTATAACCGTAATCAGTGCGTGAATTATCATCTAAACTACAGCTACCGACCAAATGAGATTTAGTTATATTTTCAAATAAATTATCACTTACAGTTGGGCGGTCAAGGCGTGGGCAAAGTGGCAAAGATGTAGAACGTAGCTCCATTTTTACGTTTAATAGTTAGAGACACCAAACAATTCAATTTCTTATTGAGTGTGGATCATCGGAGTTCACACGCCCACAATATCTTATTCCTGGTCTGTTCGTCCACGACGACGTCCCATTCCTGGTTGTGTAAAAAAATAACCCAATCTCGACCGAATGAAGTACATTGATCTAGACACATTTTGTAGGTGGCTGTATGCTGTACCTAATCTCGCTGTTCACCCAGAAGAGTCTAGCAATTTCAATAGACCCTTTAGCCGGGACAGTGTTGAGTTTAGGTATACTGCAGTATAATATTAAGAAAAAGGAACTGAATATTGGCCTGATTATACATATAAAAATATAAGTGAATCATAGATACATAATTTTAGTGTGAGTTGCGTTTTATATTTATACATACATATATTCAAATAATTTTAGGGGTATAGAGATAATATTGATTTACGTGCTTCTGTTATGTTCATATTGAAAATACCCAATGGCAAATCCAAATGTACCTTATTAAATAACTTTGACATTCTGGAGATTGGTGACAAACGAGATCGATACACGTACATAGTAGTGATGGGGTATTCGAATACCAAGAATCGACAAGTATTCAATTCTTAAATGTACTCTCTGTATTCGAATACCCGAGTTTGTATTCGAATACTCGAGTTTGTACTCGAATATGTATTCAAGTATAATAAATAAACAAGTAAATTGTCAGTATATACACACAATGAATGGCAAAGCCGTCCTGGATGAGTCTCATGTTACATTACAAGCAGCAAAGTTCTAAAACTCAACCTTTAAGTGAATCGTATTCGAGACGTTCGACTTGACAGTTCGACAGTGTTCGATTCTTGAAAGTACTCGAATACCGAGTATTCGATTCTTAAAATAACTCGATTCTGCCCAACACTTGTATGTACATAGGAGGTCTTATGCTATAATAAGGAACTTGTAGTTTAAAAAGGGAAAGAAGTCGTACATTATCAATGTAGTTGTCGAAAACCTTATACAATAACATCAGCATTGCCATTTCACGTCTGAATTTCAGTTTGTATATACCGAAATGGAGCCTGATATGTTCATAAGATTCATAGGCTGGATTTCTTCCAAAAGCCTTAAAGTGCAAATATTTTATGAACTTATTTTGCACCCGTTCAATTAGAACATTTTGATATTCTGTATCAGGACTCCATATAGTATCAGACTTCTCGTTGTAACAAATTCTGACGTGTTCCTCATCACAAAGCCAAGTGACCTTAAAGCCTGATTTCTTATCGTCTCTATATGCTTATTAAAAGTTAAATTTCTTGGAAATATACTCCTAGGTCTCTCACTACAGTTAGCTTAGTTAAGTGTTCTCCAGTCATTTTATATACGTATTGGATATGTTCTCTTTTCCTGGTATACCTGACAATTCCACATTTTTTTATATTGAAATGTAATTTATTACGTATGCTCCAACCTAACACTGAATAAATATCATCTTGCAGGAGTTCACAATCATTAATAGATTCAACATTGCAATAAATTTTCAAATCGTCCGTGTGATAGACTCGCGGGCAAACCATTTATATATATTGCAAATAATAATGGTCCAAGATTTGATCCCTGAGGTATACCCGATTTCGCCGAGTAACTTGCAGAGTTTATGTTATTAAGGCCTGGTTTATCAAACACAAGTTAAAGTTAACCTTCAGTTAATTACCATAACAACAATTATCTTCGTAGTGGTTACTATGGGAACAAACTGAAATTTAGAGTTAACTTGTGATTGATAAACCGGCCCTAAAGGATACAAACTGTTGTCTATTGCATAAGTAAGTTTTAAAAGAATTTAATAGAGGTTTAGAAAATCCAAACAGGCAAAGCTTACTTAGATGAATATCACGATGCACTTTATCAAATGCTTTAGCGAAATCTGTGTATATCACATCCACCTGCCCGCCATCTTCAAGATCTAGGAGAACCAAAATAATTTTTGGGAATTAACATTCAGAGGAAACAAAATGCGATATTTCTCAGTCAACCGGTTTATCTACAAAACTTGCTCAAAAGGTTTAATATGGAAGATTGTAAATCAAGTTGTACACCTATGGAAACTAAACCTGAAACCGGAGAGACATTAATAGATGAAAATTTTGATCAACCGTATCGAGAATTGGTAGGTTGTCTCATGTACGCCATGGTGACGACCAGACCTGATATTAGCGCAGCTGTTAATTATTATAGTAGATTTCAAAATAACTGGACGCAAGCTCAATGGAAAGGTCTGAAGAGAATCCTAAGATATATCGCGAGAACGTTGGATCTAGGACTTATTTATCGACAAAAGCAGGAAGACAGTTTGATTGGCTACGCCGACGCAAACTGGGGAAGTGAAGAAGATAGAAAATCAACTTCTGGATATTTATTGAAGGTCTTCGGAAATACAGTTTGTTGGTCTACGAAACGACAAACGATTGTTGCTTTATCTTCTACCGAAGCGGAGTACATCGCTTTGGCAGTGGCCGCTACTGAACTATTGTGGATGAAAAATCTACTCAGCGAACTTGGAAACTATATCCGATTACCAGTAAAGATTTTTGAAGACAATCAAGCTTGTATTCAAGTACTTCAGCGTTGAAGAAAAATCCTTTTTGAATAACTAGTGTTTTCATATACTTTAATGTTATGTATGGTTATTAAATTGAGGAGGGGTGTTAATATGTGCAATTTAACAATCAAAAGGAAAACACATCTTTCCTATTTCATTCAGTAACCATATATACCACTACATAACGACATAAAAAAGAAGATAGTTTATCGAATGTAAATAATTTTGTCAGTATAACCTTGTAATCTTTGCACTTCTTCTAAAGTTAAATTAAAACTTTCTATTGAAGTAATTTGGTAGCTTTACTGCGAACTGCATAAGTGAACAATTTACATTGTATGTTCAGAGTTAAAAAAAAACACACAAACAAATAAGAACATGTTTTGAGAGTTTTCATTTTATATTTCACTACAGTCTATTGTAGGTATTCAAAGCAACATGTATATTAAAAACAATCTTGAATAATATATTAAGCAGCACTGTCATTGTAATTATGCCAATTTAAATGCAATCACTACAAGAAAGTAAATAAAGCACTGACTCTAACTCACAACAAGAAAGTAAATGAAGGCAGAAGTAAGTAGTAAAGTTTCGAATTCTCTCAATTAGAGTTTCTAGAATATTCTAGAAATAGTGATATTAGGAATATGTGCAAAACAGAAAACTCTACGTTTTATAATGTGAACGTATTGGTTCTAAAATTAACTGCAAGTATCGAAACTTAGAAAAACAATCTTATTTGCATTATTTTGTAAAGGTCACGTTAATCAGCAAACCTCGTAACTTCAGTTTAGGATTAATTGGAAAAAAACTTGTATTATAATAACGAAATGAGCACAAAACTTAAAACACTTAGGCCAAGCTCTACAATCGTGGAATAAGGACGGAATAATTATTCGCCGAATATCCTTTAAAGGTTCTCCATATCTACATCACATCTACGTTACGTTATTCTAAGAATAATGCTTATCCGACGATTGTAAAATCATTATATCATTACACATATGTAAAACCATTCGAATAAATTTGTACAAAAACATTTCCAAATTAAACTGATATGATAGTTTTTTGATTCCTCAGAAAATTGTTATGAGATTTGCTAATTAGAGTGACGATTTTACAAGTACAAATACCTTAGGCCTTTGAGTATTTAAATACAAGTATGTACATACAAGGTTTTAACGAATCCTGCAAGAGAAAAATTTTTATCATCGATGTTCGACAGATTTTTTTTAATCAATACGCATAAATTCCACGTGATTGTTACGTGTCATGTTTTGATGAACGCCCGTACGTATATTCGTGCGATTATAACTGCAATTTCATTTTCCATTGAACGTTAACACCTTTTCAAAGTGCACTTCTCTCTGCTTGTATAGAACGTATCCTGCTTGTCTATTTATCATGGCTTCGGACTGGATACTGATGCACATCAAATTTATATTGTAGTCTGTATCTTGAACGTTCATCTGACCACATGTGGGCATCTAATAACAAAATGTCAAATCCAAATGCCGGAAAGCACATATATAAAAGCGTTTACAACCAATAGCACCGGAGATAATAATCGAAGTTGCGGCGGCCTCTCACTCTTTCTCCCTTGAACTTTATGCAAATGAAATTGCGACGGGAGATGCCGACTTATTCGCAAAATTTTCCGAGAACTTGTACTTAATTGCACATATTCATTTGTGAGGCGTTAATTTAGCAATTTATTACTTAACAAAAGAATCGAATGCGTTTGACTTCAACAGCTCTACGTGTATTTCATTCATTTCCATGTCTGCATAAATATAATAATTTCTTCCAAGTATATGGAGAACGGAGATAGGCGGCGGATACGATTAATGACCGAGCCACTGTTGACGTATGTATTATACTCACTAGATGTTTATTATCAAAGCAAAAGCTACAGTTACGCATATTTTTGCAGACTTAATAACTTACCGTTAATAACTTTTATTATGCAGCTACAACTACACGTGGTTAATTTCCCGTTGAAATAAAATTCGCCGGCTACACGCTACACGAGTTTTTCTCTGATGCATAATCGTATAATTTTAACACTTGCGCCTCCTGGCAAATTAATACAGGCTTAGGATGTGTTATGCAAGATATTTTTCTCAAAGCATCTCCATATGAATTAAGGCATGTACACGACGCAGGAAATACTAAATCTTGTACGGTGTATTTTAAACTATACGTATAGAAAACATCTACGGTATTAATGCAATTACCTTCACTTTAATGTCATATTTAATTTGCGTAAATATTCAGAAATCAAGATAGAAAGAACTATTTTAACGTGAACGTGAATCTGTTTGAAATATTACTTCGACCAATTAAGTCTCTTATTAGATATTTTGAACTATTTCTATGACAGTATTTATTTCATTCATCTGCTACTCTTTCTTAACCAGGGACGTGTCGTCGTGTTGGAGATGATTTTTTCATTAATGGAAAACTAACATGCATAAGATTCTTCTAACATTTTTCCCATGCCCTATGATGTTTATTCCTTCAGCTTTTTTTCTTTGTCGATCTATTCAAGAATCACCCTGTATATTGTTACGATAACGTGTTGCCTCCACCATGTCGTTAGTCGTTTAGGGGCGTAGGCAGAGCGTGAAAACAATTTGATACAAAATATGTATATCTCTTTATTAGTTTTCTAAATTAATTTAATAATTAATATAATATAATAATAATTTGGCGTCGAGATGTCGACTGAAGGATGACACGGCGCAGACAGGGTTGCTCCTTGGGGTTGACGCGATGGGTGTAGTTGGAGTTACTCGGCGGTGGCTCGTGGTTCCTGCTGACTCGGGAGATATCAACAGTAACAGTGCGTGGACCTCAATAAACGCATCGAGGGTTGCGTGATGGAGATGATAACGAGGGATGTCTTCGGCCTCGGGGTAAAGAGTCGTCCAGAGAGCAGTGATACTGTGGCGATCTAGTCGGTCCTTTTAGATGCGTCGGCAGCAAGGAATGTCTTCGGCCTGGACTAGAGTTGTCCAAGGAGCAGTGATGCTGTGGCGATCTGGTCGGTCCTTTTGGATGCGTCGGCAGCAAGGGATGTCTTCGACTTGGTGTAGATGACTGGTCTGGAGCAGCGGCGTAACGACGTCGGTCGTTTGGTGAAGATGAGGGCGACGCACTTCTTCTAGAGAATTGGAGTACCAACATCCAGCCCGGATTATTTAGACCAATATTTTGCTTACATAAAAGTTAAAAGTACAACGATTACAGTGAATTGTCTACATCATGTCTTCCTAATTGAGAACATAAATCGTAATGTAACTCGGACAATGTAAACAATAATTACATGACAATGCTTACGCGGTGGAAATATACTTCCGTGCTGGTGACCCAGTGAGTTTGAGTTGGCGCTGAATTTGTAGTTTCGAAATGAGAATGCAATTATACATTAATTGTAAACCGCCCTATTAACTTATTTCCGATTAAAACCGATACTAGACTTTGATTATAATTATTCTATCGTCGTAGACAATACCAAGGCAATCCGAGCACATATTGTAGATATTTCTCTTGTTCAAGTTTAACAAAAAAAAAGAAAATAGAGTTTATTCAGATAATAAATTAGTAGTTTACTGTACGTATAAATTAATATATCTCAAAGGACTAAAACCAATATGCTGACCGAAAATATTAATAAACCCATCATCCTTTGTCAGTAATCTCGAAAATTATTACCACCTTATTCAAATCTCACACAATATAGAGTCAGGTGCCCCTTACATGTGTCCTGACAGCGATAGAATAGTCCTGATAAATTTTACGCGGCATCGACGAGCGTTAACATTTCGACCAACTCTTGTTATTCCTTTGGTTGAATGTTAACCATGCTCCGCCCACTATTGTATGAAATGCCATTAAAAATTTCACATCGCACTTGCTCTTTGTTAGTAGATGGCATTTTAAAGTGGGGGCGCCCCACTTGGGACCCGGAGCCGCTGTCCACGGCAATCTACGATGTGTACTTCTTTTCATTCAGTATCCGGGCTAGGACATTTATTAATAACGCTGTCCTCGCTCATTTTACTACGAATTTTCTACTACATTACGTTACGAAATTAAGTACCCGCTCACAATACCACAATATAAATAAAAAATCATTTATTACTATCATTTTTTATATATTAAAATAGTTTCTAATTGCTTCACAAAATAAACGATCACAAATTGAATGCATTCTATTCGAATACAAAAATACATGTATATCAATGTTACTTTAAAGTTCTTATTTAGTAAAGTGAAATAAAATAAAATGAACAAAATACAGGGTGTAATCGATTAAGTTTCACTTTTTAATATTCTTCATTACATAAGAGAATCAGTTCTGCTAATATCAATGGTCTGGCTCAAAAATAAAAAAGTCGTAAAACAATAAAGTTCCAACAAAATTCACGGTCACTCGGTCAATGTCGCCCACATCCAAATCAATAACGAAAGAAAATTTTTGTAAATATCCACTCGCATTGATTACTGAATTAATGAAGCCAATTTTTACGTATTGTTAAACATAGGACTCTCTCCGCTTTAATTCGAGATTAACTGTAATCGATATCGGTACAACTCAGCCTATGTGATTTAATTTGTTAAGTGAATGTTATTATTACATAGTTAGTTTGCATTACAACACCAGAAAAGGAAATGCATTAAATACAATCGAATCAAAAATCAATGCATTTATTTGATAGAATATATCTGCACGATTTTTCGTAATTTTGTTTGTGTAGTCTGAACGTAATAAAACAATAAAATCATAAGTTAACCCTTTTGTGTCTTAGTGGGACACCATCTTCCCACTAACCCAAACCCGGCTAAATTAATTGCAACTTATGGATTACAAGAATACATTTTTATTAATAATAAAACAACAGAGAGTAGAAAACCTCAAATCCTAAAATTTTATTTTCCATGAAACTGTTTGAAACAAGGGTCTATGCATAAAGGAACATCACAGTTGGTACACACATATTTAGTTTTCTTTTCTATAGCTTTAGTGCTACAACATCTGCTTCTTCTATATATTGTGTTCCTCCAAGAACTGGAAGATGTTGTCCCACCTCATCAGGAGCTTTCTTCGATAAAAAGCTTGTACTGCGACCTCTTCGTTTCCTTAACGAGAAACCTCCAATCAGTTGTCTTGTCAAAGCGAGGCGAAACGTTAGTTGGTCTTGTTTGTTCCAATGATTTATCTTGAACAACAAATAAGCATTAATTATTCCTAAATCTATCAGAAAATACATAATGCGGTGCCACCATTTTATTGATCTACTTCCTATCGCGTACCTTTATCTAAACTGATCAAATTTACCGACATCGCACATAATTTTATTATAAACATCAACTATTTTTGGACAAGATATCATTTCCTTTTGTCCAAATTCATTTTTCCCTTGCACTGTTGTTGTGTCCCTCAGGTTGTGAACAGTGGACAAACAATTTACTTACAACTTTATTATCCATCCAGCGCACTGCAGCTACAGGACCGTTTGTACTGTATTGAAATTCTCCTCTCTTCATTATATTCCGTTTTATTAAATTTTATTATTTCGGGTAAATATTTTTCATTGGGACGGACCGTTCGATATGAGAAAACACCTCTGTGATATAAGGTTTGCAGTAATTTTGTGCTTGTAAAAAAATTGTCAAAACCAACCACATATCTCTAGCGTTCTAATTCTTTCGTAGGTTCAAGTACCACTCGTTCTCCTAATGCAAGATCATTTTTTTCTAAAGACCTGCCCGTGTAAGTATTAAATTTCAAAATGTAGCCAGATGGCGAGTCCGCCAAGCACCATACTTTATAACCCCTTTTTATGGGCTTCGTTGGTATGTATTGCTTCATATATGAATTTTATCATTGACTTATCAACTGATAAACACGAAGATGGCGTTAACAATCTTTGAATATTCCTGTTGAGTTCATTTATTACTGGCCTAAGTTTGTGTGATTTGTCATACTCTGAATCTGATTTGCTTTTATTTTGTTCGTTATCATTCATACGAATATTTTCTATTAGCTTTTTGAAACGTTTCGCAGTCATAACATGTGTTAAGGCAGGCGGCCACTGGACGCGAAACTAAGCTAAGCTAAGCGAAACTACGTTTTTTGAAAATTAGATCCAACGAAATCTTACGCGGACGTGGCAACTAAAGCTAAGGGAAGCGAAGTTAGGATAGCAAAGATATAAAACAATGTTTATCCTCGCTCGGTTGCCTCGTCCGAGCAAGATTACGTTGGAGCTAATTTTTAAAAAACTTAGTTTCACTCAGCTTAGCTTAGTTTCACGCGCAGTGGCCCGTTGCCTTTACAGATTGAACTCCTAATATTGGATCAGAACTCCAATATTTTTTATTTCTGGTAATTGGTGAATTCCCATAATGATAAGAACACCAATGAACGCAGACATTTTATCGTGATTAGTTTCTATCCAATTATTAGTTTTCTTTTGAACTGCGTATTTATTGGTTTCGGAAACAATAATATCGATAACATTTTCAAAAATAGCATTTAAATAATCAATTTCCTTGCTAGTTCGTAACAAATTTGGTGATACTACAGAATCTTTAATTAGATTTACACGCACGTTTTCAAAATAAGTACATTCATCAACCCAGCTCATATGCCCAATATTTTTTCTTTTGTCTTCAATAATACTGTCAGATAGAAGAATATCTTCTTCAAAAATGTCGATCTGTTCAATTTCAGTACTAACGCTACTACCAACGCCTAGATAATTTTCCAAAGTTTCTAATTCCTCTCTTGCACCAATATCACCCTGGACATCAGAATTTGTTTCGTCTTCTGGGATAGAATAAAAAGTAAAAAATGCAGCTTCTCTATCACGAGGATCATCCAAATTCCATAATTTTGACATCTGTAAAAATTGTAGAAGGAAATAATAAAAAGAATTAAAATAAATAATTTTTCACACTAGGATCGTAAAAGATCAGTGGGATAAACAGTGATCGCCAGATAAGTCGGGCCATATGGGAAATTTTTTTATTATTGATTTCTTTATAAAAGTCCCTGCATCTTCCCAAACTCAACTACAATACACTTATCGAAATTTGAATACCTGTTGTCATATACCGAGGAGATCAAAATATTTGAAATCGACATAAGAATAAAGAACCTTTACTTTTCAAAATACGCGAAAATATTATTTGTATTTTATGTGATAAATTTTAGATGTAGATGGCACTCGCGAGCCTTCACATTCAAAATTATCTAATGTCCAGAGTTGTGTGTGTGTGTGTGTGTGTGGGTGTATAATAAAGAATAGAAGAAAACGTAAAACACAGTTTATTATACCACTTTAAATAATTAATTTTCATCAACTAATTATTCCTCAAGAAGAAGTTCAGGTTTTTAAAGGTAATTTATAATATTTACAGTTGGTTCTTGTCCGATGAAATTTGTATCACAAAATCTTCTAAGCGGACACTAAATCGCGCAACTATACACTTTACGTTTCGCAGTCGTTCGACTGCTTCGTCAGAAGTGAAAATTATGTTGTCAAAATAAACAAGGTTGTCAACGGAAACTGAAAAAGTAACTTGATTTTTTTTTATGTATATTATATTTATTTTTTAATCTAAAAATAATTTGAACATTACAAATGTTAAAAAATTGACAGATCTATGTTCTATTTAAGGAATCGAGAAAACTACAAAATGTATCGTTTAAATTTGCAAAATCAGTACGTTTATTAATAGAATTCGACGACATTTTTATTTTACATATTTCAATAAAACGTCTTTTGAAAATATTAGACTCGTAACGTAAAGTGTATAGTTGCGCGATTTAGTGTCCGCTTAGAAGATTTTGTGATGTAATTTATAATATTTAGGTCGGGTTTTTCACAAAACCTTCCCACAAAAGTTTTACTCACTCGTCTTCCATACGATGATCCGGCAAACGTTTCAGTGCATAAATCGGATTCCGCGCGTCGGCGGTTTTATAATCGTGACGTGCCATAAGTTCACGCGATAACTAACACATCGCCCTCACTTGTTTATTCTCCGAACTTCTTACTATAACCTACAGTTTCCTTTATACATTGGATTATATTGCATTACATAAATTGTCCTAATATTTACAATTCTAACTTAATTCCTACGTATTTATACTTTAAAAAATCTAAATAATTTATCTATAATAATTAGTTAATTTTAATTTGATTATTTCTAGAAATATTTACTTGAAATTAAGAAATTTGGAAAAACAACTTGAATGAAATTATTATTTCTTAAACAAATCTGCCAAAATACACTTAGTACACTATATTTTTAATTTATTATTTTTTTATCTTTAAATTCTTCTCTAATAATTCCCCATAATCTACTCCAACATCTTGGGCCACCGTTGCTTTTACTCTGGTCTCTGACCCTTCGGCTATCCTCCAAAGCTCCAAATAAATAAGCCTTCGCTTTCTTTTTGCCGAAGTTTTCTCCTCCACAGGCCAAAAGCGCGCCGTACATGGCTACCTTGGTTTCTTTAAATATTTATCCATATACAGGATGGTCCCGAAATAACGTGCCAAAAAGAAAGCAGTTATAGGAGATGATGAGTAAAACTCATATACAAAAAAAAATTCTAATAAAAGTCTTTGTTTTTGAGATAAAAATAATTGAAAATTTGCTGTATGTTAATGAGTTTAGATGTTACAGGTACCGTTGCTAAAAAAAATGCAAATATTATTGCTCTACAACCAGAATTATCTTTTCAATCCGATTTACATTAGCGAATAGCAAATTTTCAACAAATTTTCAATTATTTTTATCTCAAAAACGAAAAGACTTTTATTAGAAAAATTTTTTGTATCTGAGTTTTACTCATCATCTCCTACAACCGATTTCTTTTTGGCACGTTATTTCGGGACCACCCTGTATTTTAATAATTCCTCCCATCTGGTTTTTTCTAAATTATTTTCCACCCACTGTCTTTCCTCCACCACTACATTAATTTCTAGGGTCTCCATTTCTCGCCTTAGCGTAATGATAAATTTAGTATATTTGCCACGGTTTGAAGACAACTCTTTGAACTGGTCGTCTCCCTTTCATGAGAGTATTTTGTATATGTGTGGTGTGTGTGTGTGTGTATTTGTTTTTTTCTTTTATTTTTGTTCTTATTAACACCGCAGTATGTCCACCCTAATACGGCCTACTCTGAATGCATAAAGAACGTGAATGAATAATAATTACGTTACTACTCGTACTCATTTCAGTTGATTACTGATAGTGATTACATGTACTCTACTCGTAGTGTAGAGTATGATTACACTGTACGATTACAGCGACTACAGTACTCATACTCATAATTTGCCTCACTCTGACTAAGAGAGTGGTGTTTCCAAAAGTTTAACTCTAAAATACATACATTTTTAATATGTAACTTAAAGACAAAAAATGAAAATAATGCTTCAGTTAAATTAACCTTATGACTTGTCTATTAATAATGGAATAAAACTAACAATGCAACAATTTTTTTAATTAAGAAAAATGGAATACCTCAAGGACCAATATTGAGGCCAACTCTCTTCATTGCATATGTCAGTGACACATCGTAAAGAAAAATAAAGAAGTTACGTACTGATAACGCTCATAATTCAGGGGATGATGTTTCCGGAACGTTTAAGAAACACTGTACTGGATATTTTGTTCAAATAAAATACAGAATTTTTTCTTTAATCATTAATAATTTAATGATAAAGAAATGAAATATTTTTTTTAGTTCAAATTGATTTTGCGGATTCCATATTATTTATAAAATGTAACAGAAAATTCTTGGTTTATCGTTTCCCAAAAATTCAATTTTTCGACTTTTTGAGATATCAGTTCCTTAGATCACTTAGATCATAATAAAATGTATATTTTTCATGGACAAAGTGTTTATGTCTTCCTCTAAACTCTAAATTTGTCACTCACTAGAGTCTTTACATTTTGTGCGTTACATACCTAAGTGGACACCAACTTAGCCACTTCTTGTATCAAGCCACAGAACTAATGACGCTTAGATGTAGCTCAGGAAGCGATTTTTCCAAAAATGTTGAGAAGCACGCATTTCTTGAAATGAAACGCGAAATTATTAATAACTTAAAGCCAAACAAATGAAAATATTTTTACAGTTCAAGTTGACCTTGTGTATTCTTCACTAAATAATAAAATGCCAGGTAAGCGAAAATTCTTGATTTACCATTTTCCTTAAGTTCAAAAAGAAATTGAAATGTTTGGAATTCTTCAAGGGTAATGTTGAAGCCAATTCTTTTTATTTTTATGCAAGTGAAAAAAAAAGGAAGACCACATAGATTATTTACTGATGATGATTTACTTCGCTTCTTTTCTTGTGTATTAATAGTGGTTACACCAAGTGAAACTTATTCGATAACACACTGTATTGTTTCCTGCATCTTATTTTAAACACTTGCATTCTCAGTGCAGCAATTAATCCTGAAAAAAAGTTTCGTCCGCGCGTAATTTATGCAAGCGCAACACAAAGATGTGTTGTTTCATTAAGTAATTATTAAAACATTAAATTAATATTACAACAATTTGCAATAGTTTGACTCATTTCCTGCCGTTATTACAAATGAGCGTTCACATTATTGTGTAAATTAAACAGTGAGAGAGATCTTGATTCCCCTTATACACACTTGCTTCTTCTACATGTGTTTCTAATGCGTGAGTGTGGCCTTCGAGCTTATTGGATTTTAATTGTTAACAACAACCGGCCGACTTCCTTAATAATGTGAGAAAGAAAGGGTGCGTTTTTGAAATCGTCGTTTAGTGGTACCGTGTTATTTTGGATTGTGAATTATATGTATAGAGAATAGTGGGATGAAGCAAAAATCAGGTAAAAAAATGCAATGCAAAGCCAAAACCCTCTTGCGACGCAAACGTAATTAATATCAGTCATCTATTAAAAGTGATCCGTGTATTTGGTACTTAAAGAAGCTAAGTTTAGATTTCTGGTAGATTTTTGAATGCGATAGCACATTGTCTTAAGAAACATGTGACTCTTGTAAACTTTGCTATAATCCAAGATAATTACAGAAAATTACTAGACAAGGCCTCTTCCATCGTACGAGCCATAAAAGTTTAAGGCAATTTAGGCCTCGTATCAGAATGTGAGATCAGCTCCCACACACATCATATGTGAGCGTGTGACTTGACGGTGAGATTGGGCAGGTAAGAATAAGAAGACAATGGGGGTCCTCTATTAACCTAATGACGCGCTACCGCAGGCATTGTCTCTTGCTGCCTGCATCGTTCCGACTATTTACCACTTGGTAGACTTCGCCTTCTTCAAGGCGCTCGAATCACGTGCATTATAAATTAAGCCAGTTAAGATAATTACCAACGTTTTGTTATAAATGATACGCTTCCAGGAATAAAAATGAATTATTGCCGTAACTTTAGATTCTAGGAAGAACATTGCTTATCATATGTATTGTACCTACGTCTCATTTCACCTTATTTTATTCAACTACTATGTTTCATTAAAAAATCTACACAAATCTACATAATTTCACAATTTTTTTTCTTTATCTGCAATGCACGAAATATTTAGATTTGTTGGGATACAAAACATTAATCAATACACGTGCTTATAAATTTTGATAGATGAATTAATAGCTTCTTTTTAATCATTTGTGAATGCGTCAAATTTGAATTTCACAAAAAGAATTGACTTCTACTCCTTGTGATATAATAGACTAAGCTTTGAATAACTTTGAGTATGTTTCAGGCGTTGCAAGTTCGTTGAAAGCTGTCACATTATGCAAGTAAAAATTGGTTGGTTTTAATTAAAAAACTGTATGTGCAATTAATTAAACTGATAACAAACACACGAGCACCTGTTTTAAGCAGCAGTTTAACAACCTTGACTTTATATCCCGCTCGCTAACGGCCTGGATTCCGTATGTATACTACGGAAATCCATTACAGTTTAAAATTATAACACAATTACGAAAGTACAATAAATAAATCATTCATTCTCGTAACAAACGTAAAGTAAAAGTGTACCTCGAACATTAAGTATTTGTCGTTTCCAGTTCCACTAATTAATTAAAATAACGCATGGTAAAATTTTTAGTTGATTTAATTTAAATAATGCAACTGAATGTATCCCCAAAACCTTACGTTCCACAAAAGTTAAAAAAGTAACCCCCTGGTCAAGGAGAGATGGATTATAAATAAGGATCGGAAATTTATATTTTATGCTTCACATTGATCAGTTATATCATTGCTTCCAGATTTGATATACATACATATTAGTGCGCCATAACATCATGGACACGCAAATTAAAATTTTTTCTTGTATTTATGGGTAAACCAGATAAATAGATCGTGCGCTACGGCCGTGATGACATCAAAATATGTTGTTGCGATCCCTTGTTAAAAATAAATGTATTTATTTGGTTTGAAAACTTTCTGTTTACTAGAATATTTTTCTTTTACTTTTCGTAATCGTTTTTTTAAAAAGAACCATTTTTTATACAGGATGATTCAAGGAATCCGTTCATTAGAAGTTAGGCACTTTTTCCCTGAACATGTCCTCTCCCTCAGCCACTAGTACGCTTTTTAATGAAAATATTTTCAAAGTATTTGAACTTCCGGTCGCTATCAACTTCATTATTTTAAATGGAATCATATACTTTTTCTTGCAGATTTAAGATCTACAGGTAATTTTAAATAGAAAATTATAAGATATCCTTATACCTAAATCCAACCGTTTTTGAAGTATTTTTAATTTTGTAAATTTTCCTTTTTAAACTCATACTTTTTATTTCACAAAAATATGGAAGATCTGATCTGTGCCGTTTCAAAGAGGAACCTTTAAGTAATGTGTTGATGTTTAGAAAGTCCCCCAAACACTTACAGTGTGCTCGGCAGATGGCGTTTGTTTAAGCTAATGTAAGAAAAATCCAAGTATCTCATAATTAACAAGCCTAGTACGGAAGTTAAATTCAATGCAACGCGACCGCAAAATCCGCCCACCTAAAAGTTATGTAAGTAAGCGTAATAGCGACTCGCTTTATCAAAAACCTTGGCCGAGATGAGACGCGATTGACATTTGCAAATTCGAAGAACTGCGGTGGCATTGATAGTCGACCTCGTGAATCATAAAGAAATCACACACATGTGAAATGCTACGTAATCTGTTATGACCTTTGCAAAAATCGTATAAATGGCAATGGCATAGCACGATGGGCATCAGACAGCTTCGTGTAGACAGCTAGTGCCCGTCTTGTGGAGTACATCTCCATAAGCTCGAGGGCGAAATCGACATTTACAGAATGTCTTAGTGTGTGTGGCTGTTCTCCAAAAAAGTCCGTCCGTCTCTGTATCTAGTACTATGGTTGGGTGAGAATTTAATTATTGATTTCACTATTTTGGCTATGTTTTTATAAACTAACATTTGCTTATTTTAATTATGAGATGCTATTTTTCTCGTTATAAAAATAATTTTGAATTTGTTTTGTGTTATCTCGTATATCGCTCCGAAGTTATTTGAAATGGGATCTAAATTTTACATTTGTCTAAGTTTGTGATCTCTAGTAATTTGACTAGAATGTCGTATGTACGTAAAATTGTCTCAATCAATTTATAATTGTTTACTTATTCTTAATATATTTATTTATATAAATTTTGTCTTTATTTTCAAGTCAATGTCATTCTTAAAAGAAAGAACGTAATTTTTCGTCAATCCCGAAAATTATATGTAGTGGCGGGCAAGGGCTGAAATCTCATTTCGTATAAAGAGGGCGTAATAGCAATTATCTGGCTAAAAAGCTCAAACCAGATACCTACAAACAAAGGAATTGCTACTTGTGTCCTTTATGGTCTGATTAAAGTTTCAGTAAAAGAGTGAGGAGAAGAAGTGGAAATTATTGATTATTGTGGTGTGATTAATTTTGGAAATTAAGCCTAGTGTGGGCATCACAATACAACTTCTCTCTTACTCTCGTCGAAATATCTAGACGGTTATAGTGTTTCGACGAAGCCTTGTAAAAATTGACAAAACTGAAAGTAAAGGATAATTCATCCCCTTTCTGTTATCATTATTTTTAACCACCCGTCCCTCACACTAACTTCAAGTCACCAAAACTTTATTTTTTTAAATGGAACAGCCTGTATATTTTTACACTTTCGGATGCAGAATTTAATTGTGCATTGATTTGTATTAGCCTACTCGATACCCATACCTGTTCAAGTTATCCCAGCTTAAACAAACGCCAACTGCCGAGCACACCGTAAGTTTTTAGGACACTTTCTAAACATCAACGCATTACTCAAAAATTTTTCTTTGAAATGGCACAGATTAGATCTTCCATATTTTTGTGAAATAAAAAGTATGAGTTCATAAAGGAAAGAGTGCTTGCTAAAGCACAAAAATTTTTAAAATTAAAAATATATCATACATATACAAGTATACTAGATAAAGTAGAAGCAGAAATGAGAAATTTATAATAGATTATATACCTACCAGTGAAAAGAGAGTTTACAAGAGAAGTCTTGGACATTAAGGTTAAAAGAGGTGCAGAAATCTACAGTGACCATTATATGCTAGAGGCGAAAATAAAGTACAGTTAGAGAATCATGAAAATAATAGAAACGAAATGCAGTCAAAAAATATAAAAGATACAATCAGGTCATACGAGTCATAAGAGTCCGAAATAGCAAATAAATTTCGACAGGAAATAGAATTAAAGATAAACACGATAAAAGATTGGGAAACCATAGAATTAGAACAAATGTTGAATACACTAATTGTAAGACAAATTATTTTGAAAGCGGCAAAAAAACATGTGGAATAACAAGAATAAAACAAAAGGAAGAAACAGACGAGATGGTAGAATAAAGACATAAAATATGAAGTCAATCTTAAGAAAAAACTGTGGAAGCAATACCTGGGAAGCAAAACAGAAGGAAAATATGAAAAATATAAACACCAAAGAGTAAAAGTTAAAGAATGTATTAACAGAGAGAAGAATTCGAGAGAAAAATGGAAGTTAACGGCAGAACAAATCAAAAACTTTTTTACAAAGTACTTAAAAACTTAAGAAAAGGAAAACAGCTAGTAATAAAACACGTGAAATCAAAAACCAACCAAATGATTACCGAAAAAGCACAAATTATGGAAAGATGGAAGGAATATTCCAAAGAACTTTTAAATACGAAAGAAGGCCAAACAAGATATGAAGAGAATGATTATATAACAGACAATACTATAGAAAACGAACACATATACAGAGAAGAAGTGATAGAAGCAATAAAACACCTGAAGCAAGGAAAGTCGGCAGGACATGATCGTATCACACCAGAAATGGTGAAGAATTTAGGAAATGAAGGAATAGGAATACTTACACGATTATTTAATGAGGCATGGAATCAAGAAAACGCACCAAATGACTGGAAAATTGGAATAATAATACCAATATTTAAGAAAGGAGGCAACCGTAAGTGTACAAACTATAAGGGGATCACATTATTAAGCATCATATCCAAAGTTTATGAGATCATACTAGAGCAAAAATTGAAGAAAACAACAGAAAAGTAGTTAACAGAAGCACAATGCGGATTTAGAAAAGGTAGAAGTACGCAGGATCACATCTTCACAGTGAAACAGTGAATCGAGAAAATGAGAATAAAAGACACAGAAATACACCTGGCATTTTTAGACCTGGAGAAGGCTTTCGACAGAGTGTCACAAAAAGCAATTTGGGAAGGATTGAAACGTAGAAATATTAGTCAAAAACATTTAAAGAGTATTCAAAAAAATTCATATTCATATTCATAAAAATTATGTAAGGAAAGATAATTTGCAATCTGAGACTTTTAATATAAACGATGGGTTAAGACAAGGTGGGGTTCTAAGTCCGACACTCTTCATACTAATTATGGACGATGTTATCAAATCTATACAGAGTAAAATTAGAAAGACACATAGGTTTCAAGAAACGAATGCCAGTATACCTCTCAGAATGTGCCTTCGCTGATGATATGATGATATGTGCACCAACGGAAAAGACCCTACAAGAAAATTTATCGATATGGGAAAAAGAACTAAAGAAAAGGAACCTAAAGATTAACACGAATAAAACAAAGGTGATGCTGATAGGCAAAGAACAAAAACAACTTAACATAAAACTAAACCAGGAAAAAATTGATCAGGTGGAAGAGTACAAATACCTAGGAATTTGGATAGAGTGAGAAGTGAACATAGAAAATGAAATAAAAGAAAGACTAAATAATGCATCAAGAATATTTCACAGCCTCAACAGATCGGTAATAAGGAAAAGAGAAATACAAGACAGTTTACACACCCATCTTTGTCTACGGAAGTAAGAGCTGGATACTGGGTACTGGATACTAAATCAGTCATAGAGAGCAAATTGCAGGCTGTAGAAGTGAAATACTTAAGAGGAGTCAAGGGCGTCACACGTAAAGACAGAATAAGAAATGAACACATAAGAGAAGAACTGGAAGTGGAGGCAGTACATAGTATAATTGAGAAGAATCAACTGAAATGGTTTGGACACATTAACCGAATGCAGCAACAAAGACAAGTAAAACAAATATGGGAAGCAAAAGTACAGAATAAAAGAGGAAGGGGGAAACCAAAGAAAACTTGGAATGTCGAAGTGGCATCGATATTAAAGAAACGAAACAAAAATTGGAGAGAGGCAACAAGAATGTCGAAAAACAAAAAGGAATGGACAGAATTCGTACATTTAAGTTAATTAGGAGTTATAATTTATGTTATTGTAAATATATACCTTACACCTTGGGGTAGAAAGGCAACAGATTATATTTCGATTATATTTCGAAAACGTTTGTATTTAGATATAGGGATATCTTATAATTTCCTAACCAAAATTACCTGTAGATCCTAAATTAGGAAGAAAAAGTATAAGATTCCATTTAAAATAATGAAGTTGACAGCGACTTTCGGTGCAACCGAAAGTTCAAATATTTTCATTAAAGAGTGCGCTAGCGGCTGTGGGAGAATACACATTTTTGAAGAAAAATAATGAAGGTAAGTGCCTAAACTACTAATGAACGGGTTCCGTGAATCACCCTGTATAGATTGAATAGGTACGTTATGTTTTCAACAATCCTATTTTTCTTGCAGTACATAATTATATTTTTTATTCTTTTTTTTTAATCTTCAGGGCTAGTAAAGGTAATGATTGAGGTTTAAAAAAAGTTTAAAAAAAAACTGGCGATTTTCTCGTTGTTTGCTTTCTCTTCATATACCTAATTGCAATCAAGATTTCCTAATGCTTGCGTTTGTTTTAGAACGTTTCATGAGAAGGCGATTATGGAAATGCAACAGGTGAGTTATCACATACTGCTCTGTTAGTATATTATCTTCATATATGTATTAGCGTTATTAATAACATATTTTGCTTGTACATCATGTCTAATTAATAAATAATGTATGTTCTGAAACAATTTTAATAAAATCATATTAATTTGGAATCAGTTCTCATCTTAACGAAATAAAATTAAAAAATAACATACTTTTTTATTCCTGCCAGAAAAAAAAACGTTTAAGTCAAATAAGAATTCTGTGAGACACAGTTATTTTGTTCATAAAAATAAAAGTCCGTTGTAATTAAAAAAAAAAAAACACAAAGTTAAGTATTGTATAAATTTAAGTACTTCCTAATTTATTTCTGCTAAATTATCAGAAATAAATTAGGAAGTACTTAAATTTATACAATCATTTATTTACCTAATTTTGGACAACACACATATACAAAGTTAACTGTTTGTAAAAGGTTTTATATATCTTGGTCATATAAAATTATAGAATTCAATATATTTCTTTTAATAATATAAAGAAAAGAATAGTAAAACTGGAAGCTTTTTTAAGTGTATATGTTCATTCGAAACACGCTCAAAAATGGTTATAATGTACAGGGTGTCATTATACTTGAGTCGTTTATTAATATTATAGGTTCTCTGCAGTCCCACGACACCTTATGGGCGGTTTGCATTGCCTTTAGCAAATACCGCAACCATTCATAGATATCATGTTGTCCGCAGTTCAAACTGTAAAGCGGGAAATGTATCCGGATACGCAAAATATTTATTGCGAATGTTTTCCAGATTGGTTGGTGGTTATTAATAATGAATCAATCAGGAAACGATGCGCAATAAATATTTTACGTGTCCAGCATCTGAACCAAGCTTTAAGTAAAGTGACCAGAATTTGAAAATCCTTCAGGAGGACACACTCCTGTAACATGTTCAGACATCAAATTCATTTCCACATAGAAAATAAATAATTTATCAAAAGATAAATTAATAAAAAATTAAAGGATCTATTTCAAGTTTTATTTCTTTTGATCTTTTTTATGTACAAAGTAAATAACGAGTGTTTTTTAAATTTGGCGTCGAAGTTGACGATGACGAGGTGTTTATTTGAGTGTATTTGAATTTATTCTCTCTCTATATAGCAGCATTCAGGGTACAAGAAACCAGAAGGAGTATATGAGATTTGTCAATAGTTACAATAATAGAATATTAAAGTTAAGGTAAAGGTGTTTATTGTGAACGCACCGCAATTTTTAAACATCTGTCAATTTCTTTAAGTTTTTAAATTGAAATTGGTTTTTTTTTTCGAATAGAATGATTTTTCGCAAGAATAGAAAATTTCCATGGTGTAGTCATATTTTCAAAACGGCCACCGAATTAATGATGAGTGGCAGTATTCAATTCAAAATTGTTTTGAAGAATTCTGTTAACAACTTCTCGAGGCAGTGTTCACAATGGTTCACAATTAACAACTGTCATTTTGATGATGGTTCACAATTAAATTTTCATGACCAACTTCGACGCAAGATTAAAAAAACACACTTTACATACTTAATTTATCTCCTAATAAACTCACTAGAGCCCAGTTGTACAATTCTAGCTTAACTTTAAGCCAAAGCTTAAACCCTTAACAATAATTGTTGAAATAATCGTTGTTATGGGTTTAAGCTTCAGCTTATTTAAACTGGCATTGTATAATTGGGCTTAATAGTTATTCGGCGTATAATTACCACGAAAACAACTCATAAAGTCAAACAAGCATTCAGAAAAATCAACTTATTCGCCGAATAACTTTAATGAATAGATGGAAAGAATGGGCCTTAATGTAACAGGAAACTTACATACGTTTATGATTTTATTTAATTAATCTATATCAAAGGAGGACTCAGGAGGACGACAAAATAGAGAAGGACAATTGTTGTATAAGGAGGTCTGTCCTCCTCAAAGAAGGACGTCTGGTCACCTTACTTTAAGACCTCCTCAGCATACTGTAAAGGTTATTCAGATGTCAATCTGTGTAAATCTAGATATCTAAGATATCATAAATTATATTTTATTGACGTACATTTCTGACATTTTGAGAATAAGTTAAATAATTCGATATCTTAATAATGGTAAGGAATTTTTTATCATTTAATGTATTATCACTTAAATGCAGCGTTAATTAGTTGTAATAGTTGAGGACTTCATAAATTACGGGATAAAACCTTTTCACCAAGGCCAAAGGGCGGTTTTGTATAAAAAAATGCGCAGTACGATCTTGCCCCAACAAATATACAAACAATTCAAATGTGTAGTATTTCTTATTTCCAGGAAATATAAAAAAGGGTGCATTGTGGTTGGAAATTATAAATAATCCATAATTTAAAAACTTTCTAATTAAGAATGCATGAGTCTATATAATGTTAACACGCTTGGCATTTCATAGTTTGTTTGGCTATTTTATCGTTCACTTTCTCATAAAACTACCAAATAAGCTGAGAAATGTAAAGTCCGTTAATATTATATCTTTCGCTCATTTAACATTACCATAGTAAACTGAAAATACATTCAAACCTGGCGCGTTTAATCGATTAGTTTACGCAACCATTCATAGACGGCGCAATTAATTCACTTGCACTTACATAACATTGGATGTCGCTTCTTTTTTAAGTATGTTCTGTGGTTCTCTGCTATAAAATGGATTCATTCTCCTCTAAATGAATTTTAATATCTTCCACGATTTTATTCACATGAAAAGAACACGAATATTTTTCCTGGAAATTTGATACTTCTTTAACAGGTAACTGTACTTCTGATAATACTGGAAATCTGTTTTTTTTATTTACCGAAAAATTCTAATTCTAACCAATTTTTATATTTTAATTCGAAACTTAAGTTTCAACTTATTTTTTAAAAACTAAAAATTAATTAATTAAACTTAAAATAATTTAATGGAGAATCGCTTTTGAAATTAACGTATGATTAAAAAAAAACTAATGAGCACAATCAATCATTTGCCTATGCCAGTAGCTTAAAAGAAATCATCATGAAGTCTCTCACTTGAATTGGTTCAGTACTGCCAATACTATATTTACCGATAATATAAATGATTTACCGGTAATACAAATGACTGATTAATAATAATAGAAGTGATTGATTTTAATTCATTTTTATTGCTAAAATCAGAATAAAACAATAAAAAAAAGTTAATTTAATAATTTGAAATTAATCAGGAAATTGTAAGGATTCAAAATACATATATACAATAAAAAAATATTAGATTTGATTTGTGTAAATAACACCTTCCGTCAAGCTTCAAAAGCTTAGAGCTAGTATAGGTGACAATTTTTTTTGTGTAGCTATAGATATATTTTATAGCTTATAGTTTCAGCTGTTAAACCCTCATTGTTGATGTCAAATTACTAATTAGAAAAGTAATCATTGAATAGAAGTAGTACATTAAATATAACAAACTATGACAGTTGAAGGGGGGCTTTCTTAATAATATTAATACGGTCTTGGTTTGTTAGAATTAACTTTCTCTTCCAGTTCTTTTTTCTTTAAATAAAAATTCTTGTTCAACTGTTATAGTTTGTTATAAGTTGTCTTCTTCTCTTCAATGATTATTTGCATAATTAATAATTTAACGAAGGCTTGACAGGCAGCTACAACATATGTTCAAAAACAACAATAATTACCTCCAGTTCATTTTTTTGTTATATGTCGATCAATCGAAAAGTCAGATAACATTTATATAAAGGTAAAATGCTGAGTTTTCTCTACAAAGTTTTATTGAAAATCTGATTTTCAATAAAACTTTGTAGAGAAGACTCAGCATTTTACCTTTATCAAAAAACTACAAAACAGCAATGGAGTTCATTAATTAGAACATTTATATAGCTATTTACTTCTAACTTTCGTGAAATAGCCTTGCTGCTTTTGTCATGTCATGTCATTTCGTCGTATATTTTCCTAGCTGAAGTCTAATATGATCCGTATACCGGCTGTCCCAGAACTCGAACTACAGGCCGTTAACCACGTGCTCTGCTCTCTCTGTTGAAAGGAATTTCTTTATAAAATTTTTGTTTAACCCTATAGTTTTTAAACTACAGTAATTTTAAATTATCCAATCACAGTAGAAAGATTGTAGGTAAAGTTAACCTGAGCTGTTGTTCTCATGACAATAAATTTAATATTAAAAGAACAAATAACCTGTGAGCAACTAAAAATCAGATTAGAGCAGGCGGTGCAAAGAAAATGTATGTCTGTGATTAAATGAAAAGTCAATAAATTTGACAGTCCACGAATGTATTACATTAATTAATTCAGTTAATCACAGACATACATTTTCTTTGTTCCGCCTACTCTAATCTGATTTTTATTTGCTCACTTTTTAATTTCAATATTTATTTGGTCCATCACATCATCACATTAATGTCACAGTGACAAGTCAAAATTTCAAAAATTTTAGCTGCATTACAAAAATGTTTACTGCTGAAGAGACACTGAAATGATAATAATATATGGTGAAGGTGGAAGAAACGCTAAAGCAGCAGAAAGGCTGTACCGGGAACGTTTTCCAAATCGCCAGCATCCTAGCTCAAACGTCATTTTGAGATTAATTAATAGGTCAAGAACTAGTGGTTCTGTGGTGCCCGTCAGAAAAGTTGTTGGCGGTGTTGACCGGACGGTACGTACTCCTATTAATGAAGAAAATGTACTTCAAGCTTTTCATGAGGATGGAACGAGAAGCATTAGAGATGTGGCCAGTACCATGAATGTTTCGAAAAGTACTGTGCAAAGAGTTTTACATGATAATAGGATGCACGCTTATCATTACACCAAAGTACAGCATCTACAGCCTGATGATTATACACCTCGAGTCGAGTTTTGTACCTGGTTATTTGAACAAAATGAAGAAAACCCAAATTTTATTAGAAATGTTCTATTTACTGATGAGTCGTTTTTTTGTCGTCAAGGTACTTTCAATAGTCAGAACTTCCATCTGTGGGCTACTGAAAATCCACAAGTGTTTATTCATGGCTTTCAACATCGTTTCAGTATAAATTTCTGGGCTGGTATTCTCGGTGATTCTCTAGTAAGCATACCATTACGTTTTTCCGTTATCAAGTCAAACCATTTTGTAGATTGGACCCTTTGAACTTCCCCCAAGATTAAATGGTGAAAATTACGGGCAGTTTTTACAAGAAAATTTACCTAATCTGATGGAAAATGTACCTTTAGCAAATTACGTAAACCAATGGTTTCAACACGATGGTGCGCCGGCACATTTTGTGAGAAATGTTAGAGACATTTTGAACCAGCAATATCCAAATTGCTGGATAGGTCGTGGGGGCCCAATAAATTGGCCGGCCAGATCTCCCGACCTTACACCATTAGATTTTTTTTCTTTGGGGGCACATAGAAAACACCGTTTACCGCGTACCCGTAAATAATGTGGACACATTGCGAAATAGAGTTATGAATGCTGTAGCAATGGTCACTCCAGCTATGTTGCAAAATGCAAGAAACAACTTACTAAGACGGGCAAGGCTGTGTCTTGAAGTTGGTGGTGGTTCTTTTGAACATTTATTTTAATAAATCGTTATTTGTTTAAAGTGTTTATTCGTCTTTTATGGTTCAATGTCAAAATGACAATACTATAATTAAAAGTTGACCAAACATTTTATCAAAACTTTATAATTATTTTTAATCAACAATACCTACAGTCATATCCTAGGAAATACATACATTGAGTTAATTTTCCTTCACGGAACTAAAAGGATTTAATTATAATTTTTGGCAGAATCCATTTTAGAATAAATGTTAAAATCTGGTGTTAACAGCTTGTACGCGAGTTCTGGGACACCCAGTGTAATAAAAAAATTAACTTTACGGATCATTTTTTATTATACAGGGTTTATATGTCATTATTGTGATATTTAAATCGTATCCAGTGTCCCTCAAACGATTTCTATGAAAAAGAAAAATAAGTTTTATCCAGGTTACTATTGACCTTTGCCTAATGGTACATAACAAATTTTCTTTTCTTTTCTTGAGTACAATTTGTGGTTTTCATTAATGACAGTTCAGTTCAGTTCAATAACACCCTGTGAAAAAAGGTCAACGTTTATAAAGTTTTTTTTTTAATTTAATATCTCATAAATACCTTATGTTTCGACTGTGTATTATGAAAAAGCTGATCCAAATAAATTACCAGTTAAGAAGATTATCAAAATATGTATGTAACAAATTATACATACATAAGGAAACAAATTTAATAAAATTTCTATAGGTGACTGAACGGTATTTAAAAAAATGTTAGAAAGAACGATTGAATTGAATGGATTTTGTCGTAAAGCCGGTTCGTAACACTTTAATATAATCATAAAATAATAGGAAAAAGCGACGAAAGTAGTACACGCAGAATACATAATTAAGCTTTTGATTTTCTTAAATAGACTGGATGTATAATTCAGAATAGTGATTGCAACGAAACAGAATGCATTAAATATTAAGACGCGACCAAAGGAATTCGTGCAACAATCGAGCAGGATTTAGGAATAAAATATTAAATTAAATGTGAACACCTGTCGTCCTACAAAAATATATATTATTAAACAAAGAAAAAAAAAACTCTTAAACTTTTACTTATCTCGATGTGAATATTTTTCGTTAATTACTTATTAATTATTATTAATGAATAAAATTGCGCGCCCACAAAATTGTAAATAATAATACATAGTCTAATAATGACTTTCGCATCCGCACACACGAACACCCACATAAAGAAAATACCACACAAGTCAGTGCTTGCTCGAAACAATTCATACCTGACACCATAAAGTTCACATTCGAGTCGTATTTAAGTAGGTTTCTGTAATTAATTATACACATTGCGCATATATGCATTCGCGCGCACCTATGATAAATGTGCGATATTGTGTAATAATTTTACTGAAAGAGCAATCTCTTATTGTTGGAGGAATAACCATAAATGATTGTGGTGCATCGTGTTCTACAATCATGAGCACTTATGTCGAAAATAAAGCCATATGTATGTTCACTCCACCGCGGTCGCTTTTCACGTCCAAATCTAAACATTAACCACCTGTTGTTATTCCAACATATGGTGTTCACATTTAATTTATCAAATTTTACTCGTAAATATCCCTTATAATACTAGTACTTAATTGAATTGTTGTAGCTTGAAAATATTTATTTTATAATTTATTAAAAGCCGGGAAGGACAGGAAGGTTAAACAAAAAATTATTGATTATCTACATCAATAACTAAACTTAACAGTACTTTTGTGAGTGTGTGGATGTGAAGAAAGAATTTCAATTAGACCAATTTAGAGGGGACTGTCTTTCTTGCCATTCAAGTACGCATTTAAAGTAGATGTACATACATAAAAAAAATTTGTTATATGGTCATTTAGTAGAAATCGGGGGAAGATTCTTCCGGGCTTATGGAACTGTACTTACAAGAGAATTAAACACATAATTCCCGCAATGAATGTATTATAAAAACACGCCTTAAATAGGGGCTATAAATCGGCGTATAAGTCAAAAAATCCAGACAATACATAAGATGGTTTCTTACCTGATAGGGTAGTCTGAGGGTTCAGTAGCACAGGACCTCTTTACCGCTTTCCCTTTTAGGGCTTTTCTATTTCTCTATGGGGCTCTAGGCGGAAGGTCTTCTTTTCGTACACTATCACATCACCCACCCCAGAAATTTTTAAATTGGAATACTCACCCGCAACAAGGGCTCGACAACAGTGTAAGGATGAAGTAAAAGTGACAATTTTTAAATATGAACAAAGATATAAAAATAAAATAACACTTCTGTTCACGAAAAGGGTCCGGCGAACATTTTATAAAAATTACATTAATGTGAATGTGAAAATTTGAAACGCAACCGTTCGCGTTCGCGAAAATGACTCTATGAACATTAATTAATTTTTCAATCTTCTCCCTGCGGAACCGTATTGTTTACATTTTCAAAACCCGAGCCCCTTTTGTAATTTGCGACTGCGAGTTGGTGGCATCTGTGCGAGTCTCCCTTTTGTCCCTCTCATTTAGGTCACTGGAGTGACTTAAGTTGCCTACCCTCAAGGGATTGCAAGGTGTTTTTGGACGGGTTCCGCTACCTTGCGTGGATGCGGTTCTCAGGCCCTCAAGGTCTTTATCCCCTAGCTCATTTACCTTAACGTATTTTAATGGCCACTTATCGTAAGGAGAGTCAGTATTTTGGCTAACGTTTGTAGCTTGGGCCCTTTAACGCCTGAGATTCTTTACATTAACAATTAAAGCGTGAAATTCTTTAATGAATAACCCTGAAGTAATTTTTTCAATTTTAAAAATTTTGGATTTCAATTTTCGTCTGTTTACAAAAGTTTTGCAACGCTGAGTTTAGCAGACACACGTTCGGTGTCTTTAAAATGTTTTGATAAGCAAATACGTATTTCCACACACAGAAAAAACAATTCATAAAAATTAATTATACAGTAATTACCCATTTAAAGGTGCAGATAGACATTCGAGGAAGAATTTAGCGCGAGATCTATCAGACATTCCAGCGACTCGACTCGCAACCCTATTTACATTAGCGACATTAGTTCGGACAGTAACTCGCGTAAGTTTTCTCGCATGTCTACCTGCACCTTTAGGCATAAAATAGGCAACAAAAAATTTTGTAGGCACTCAAGCTCTGAAAGTAGGTAAATACTTAAAATAGTGTAAAAATTACTCACTTAGGCACAAACTTAATTGCCTGTGTTTTTTCTCAAATAAAGTTTTAGGCAATTGCCTAAAGATCCAGGTTCTACTAATGACTGCTGACACGTTTCTGTATTAAATTAGGCAAAATTGTAAAAATGGTAGGAGCAGCGTATGGTGAAGTTGCTAGGAAGAAATCTAGAGTGTTTGGTTGTTCTGGACGTCCAAAAATTCATCGAATGTATGATAATAAGGAAAAGGTTGACATCTAATGAGATCTGAGAGATAAAAGATTCTTCAAAACTAAAAAAGAAAACTGCTTATGTGCTTTTTAAATTATAAAAGCACTGGTAGTTTTGAATTCAATAAACAGGGACAAACAGTAAACCAAAATTGTTACCGAGAAAACATTTCAATGCGTGAACCATTCATGGTTTTTTGGCTAAAAAAGAAACCACAAAGTTGGCTATTTCCAAAAAGAAACATACCCTAAAAGGACATCAATTTTCTAATGCTTCTGGCTTCAGAACACTGAAAAACATTCCAGAAAACGAGTTCCAGAAGTATTCTGAACAGTCTCAATAAAGTATAAGTCAGTACAAGGGATGCCTTGGCTAAACAAGGACATCAGTTTTCTAATCCTTGACTTTCGAAAGTATGTGGCCAGAAGAGCCTGAAGAGCATTCCAGAAGATGAGTTCAGAAATATTTTAAAGCATAAAACCATCGTCTAAATTAGTACTCTATATCGCAGTCCAAGGAATGCTTAGCTGAATGATATATTGCGACCTTTTGGCTAAACAAGGACATCAGTTTTCTAATGCTTCTGACTTTCTAAAGCAGGTGACCAGAAGAGCCTGGAAAGCTTCTAACTTTTCAAAAGCTTGTGGCCAGAATACTGAAGAACTTTACAAAGGGCGAATGCCAGAAATATTTTGAACAGTACATCATCGTCTATTATCCATTCACTCTTTTTCCTCGTCCCAGTAGGCGAGTTAGGGTCACATTTTTGTTGGTATCACAATGAAACATAGACGTCAGATGAAACGGTTATGTTTATTTTTAATTTCATGGTTATAATTTCAGTCCACTGACGGAGACGTTGTTGCCAGCTCGACTGTAATGCATATTTCACGATGCCATAGTCGGTGCTCCTTCGTATAACATTTGGCAACATAGTCAGATTAGTGGTGTGGAATTGTCATTAATATTTTTAATGTCAGATTCTGGCATCTATCAAAATTCAGGCCAGCAACTTAACGAAACGAGAACACGGCCTACTGAGACGAGGAAAAAGAGTGAATGGATATTAAATAAGTACATCGTAGTCCAAGGGATGCGTCAGTGCATGATGTACTAACCATTCACGATTTCTTGGATAAAATCTAAATCACACCACCTTATTCGCAGCTTATTGTTATTCCTAAAAATGAAAATAGCCGTAGGAGAACATAAATTGAAAGGTCACTGATTTGCTAAAGTTTCCAAAAGTTAAAAGCCAAAATATTGAAGAGCATTCCAGAAGTTGATTTCAACAGTGGATGTTTTCAATAGTGGCAGCGTCGTCTAAATAAGTCTTGCCATCCAAGGGAAGTATTTTGAAGGTCAGTTTGTAAATGTGTGAGTTCCTTCCAGGAACATTAATCTCAGGCCTTGCGACACTTATGGATATTAAGGACTAACATGAATTATTCCAACAAGGAAGTTCCACATTTTTCAAAGTACCTACCTATGTTTTCAAGGAGGCGAAAGTCAAAAGAACGATTAGTAATAAAAGAAAAAAAAATGTAATTTTTAACCTCAATTTCCATCGAGTACCAAAAATGATTTATATTATCAGCATGACGATGCTTCTTATTTTAGTTCTAAATTAAACTTGAGGAAATAGTTTAGGGATAATGAATTAGGAATGTATTCTGAAACCACCTAGATCTTAACACTCTCCACTGGAGGTACTTAAAAGACCATCTAAAAATTAGCCATTAAAGAAAAACTAAATAACATTTCGTCTACAACGATCTAAAAATGTAAAGCAAAAGAGAACTGGGTTGTTATGTGGAAAGCCAAAATTGAATATTTTTCGTAACAAACAATTCGGCGGGTGATATTTTGAAAAACGTCTGGTGGAATAGTATAGCGTCTGGGTGTTAGCGCAAACGTTTAGATCTATTTTCGCGTTTGATCGTTCGAGTAACGTTACCAGTTCTCCGTCTCTTGTTCGCTGTTTAGTGCGGAAAAGCGACGAGGGATAGCGCTACCCCAATCCGAGAAAGCCGGCGCGACGGAGAGATCGAGCCGGGCGATAGAATGAAATGTTAACTCGTACATTTCACATGTCATTGAGTTATCACATGTGTAAATACCGTCAGTATAATAAAGTGCCCGCTTCTTAATTAATGAGAGCGTAAATTTGTCGACCTTTTAATGACTTCTACCTGCGGTGAATTAATAATTTAATGGCTTCCATAAATTTTCTCGATTTTCATTTTTTTTGCTATTATGTTTATTACGCATTAATCGTACCGGTCGGGCTTTATGTCTGAATTTATTTCCTTTAATCGAATGGAACGAGAACGTATTAGTTCATTATAGGGTACATTGCACCTAATGGAAGACGTTCAAAGAATACGCGAAGGTTATCATAACTGAGCAATGAAACACCATTAGAAAAATACAAATATCAAAAGCATGATATACAATGGAAAGAGCAGAAATTGAAGAGGAAAACCACAAGAAGACAAGTTGACGAAAACTAAAAGAACGAAGGCTCAACTTTTTTCGCTCTGTGATCTCTCAAAGTCCAAGAAAGCAATAAATTAAATCTACACTGTACCAAGGAGAACATTGAAGAATAATGGTAATAGTAAGCATTCTCGGCGCACGTCCATTCTTCTGTCAGAGACACGAGGCCTCTCTAAAGAACTTTCGCAAACTACGAAAGACTTGTACAATGATGCTTCCTACTACATCGATTAAACTATTACATTCCTGAGACGACTTCTGAAGTTTGGCTTTTGCTGATTGCATACTTTATTCTATTCAATGGCATACAGTAAAATATTTTGCCAACTCTTTTACAATTTTGACAGAGCTTTGGACTTCCCTCTTTTACAAACTTCTCCATCAATCCCTCGTTCCAATCAGTAGGGGGATTTTTTTTCTACCCAAAGCTTAATTATTGTCAGAAACCTTATATTATGATCAATACCTAATGAAACTAATTCTAATTGAGTTCTTTTCCGAAGACGTGCTGTAATTATTTATTAATCGAGTAGATATATTTTTCTACGAATTTTCAACAGTTTCAGTAGCGTGTAATTTTTTTTTAGTTAAAAAGAAAAACAGCGATGAAATGTGTGTATCAAAATTCGATGTGGCACCACATAAAAGCGAACTTTTCATTCCGTCGCCAACTTCCACCAAACAGCGCACGAAATTTTAATTCTTTATTGTAACACTAACTAATATTTTAGGCAAATTTTTGGATAAAGTTTCCCTGGCTTTCGTCCAAGCCCGCAAAACAAAGCAGTTCTTTCGCGTTCGCGGATTTACCCCGCACGTACCCCCTCACGATGCATGTTTTCACTTCGCGCTCACATTTCAAGACGTGGTTCTCTCTTCTAATTGCCAACCAAAAAATTAATTTTCTGAATTCGACAATTTAAAATTCATCTGCGAAATTATTCCCCCGACCGAAGGAAGTTCGGTGCCGCTGCTGAAGTTTCGTTTAGATCGCGCTCCGGGGCTCCGAATATTTCACAGGCCGACTTTTCTCGGAGACACACATGGCCCGTGGGGTGGCGTACGCATGCAAAATGTACGCAGATATATTATTTTTGATGCTCACCAGATACGCTTTAATTTAATTCTCTATAGGAGGCACGCGATACTAAATATGCATAATTTGTGGGGCCCTTCTCGAATTTTATTACTATAATGTGCTGTATTTTAGTTCCTCGTACCGTCTAACTAATTTTATTCCATGTTTGTGACATTAAACAGGAATCAATAATTAAATTTGAATGTATATTCCTATATTTTAGAATGGTTTCCTCTTTAATATATTATCTGCCACATGATATGGTAATATATTGCCTTGTTTGTGTTTATATCGATAAGTATACCTATATCTATATTTAGAGAGAGCTTTTAATAATTTAAATAACATCGGAAATTAAGGTTATTTAATATATTATATCTGAAATAGACGAACTATTCGAAACTTATCAGAATCAAATCTCTCATTATTACAATATTAAATAGAGAAAGAAAAAGGGCATATTCGAATTTTGCTTACTAAGTTGAATCGGAAAAATTAATTAGATTTGAGAGGATGATGCTAAGAACTACTCCAGATCCAATTAGAACCAAAGGTAAACAGCAAAATCGAGGCAGACACCAAAGGGGGAGTTATAATGGTGCGTATTCATCAAAAACATTGTTTCGACCTAGCTTGGAGCTAGTTCAGGTTCAAAGCAGGTTCAAAACTTTTCGACCTGTACACACCAAAATTTGTTGAAGTCGGAATTATTTCAGAACGAAAATTCCGAACTGGTTCCCTATTGATCAGTTGTTGATCACACTGGAAATGAGTTCCGCGCTGGCTTGCAACTTGCCGAACTCCGAACCCTTTCATCTTACCGCTACTTCGCGAATCGGGTTCGGTTCGCGGAAAGTTCAGAACCGGCGAACACGAGAAGCGTCCTCACCAAGCTCAGATCTTTTATCGAACTAGCTCCGAGCAGCTCTGAACTTGTTCAGAGCTTTGGTCAGCACGCGGCTTAAGATATGATAAAATGAAATGAGTAAAGTGACACTCAAAGTAATGCAATGAGACAGACATTATACGAAATTCAAAAAAATAGGTCAAAGAACGAAAAAAGAATTGAAACTATCCTTAAGGATCGCTACATGATGTTGACGATTTATTTTCAAAGTCGCTAAAGACCTCAACAACCTTAGTTGCTATGTCAAGGGAGCCCCCTTCAACCCTACTATTAAATAATGCTGAAAAAGTAATAGGGCACAGCTATTTAAACCGAGGAGGAAATGTAACGCATAGCAGCTACCAAATAGTAGGACATGCGAATGAAAGGACTATCATAAATCGAAATAATTTAAATAACAAAATAAGGGACGTAACAGCTTAAATAAGACATTTATTAAAAGTAAAACTTACATGATTTACATAAAGTTACAACACTAAGTTGCAAGAAAACACTTGTACGAATTACAAACGTATTTATAGGGTTTAGTTTAGAAAGTCCAAACAGGCGAGCTTATGCAATCTGTGGATGATTCATCATGCTAGCGATCCCTATGGAGATTAAACCGCCTTGTGCCAAGCATAGGCGGACTGTCTGATAGCATGACAGCAGATGTTATATTCGAGGTCGCGCATTGGCGACGTTCTAATTTCCTTGTTACAATAGCTAGAAACATAAAAGAACTGGAACGGGTAACGAGAGGAAATGCACAAGAATAAAACCAAAAGAGCTGAGAATAGAGAGATCTCGACGCAACACAACTTTACAATAGGCCACAGTTTAGAAAAAATTAAATTTGAAGATCTGGAGGAGTTTGTGCATCTGTATACCGACATGACAAACATGTGAAGAAGAAAGAGAAATAGCTTTGAGACTAGTAAAATATCTTCTAAGGGCAAACAGATCAAGAAAAACATAATAAATAGTACCGAGCTAATAGCAAGATAAGCTAAATAAGAAAGTACCAGAAAGGTTGCTAAGACGAAAAAATTGAAGATGGATATGAAAGCCGTAGGTCCAGTTTTACAATCGTGGAATAAGGATGGAATAACTGTTCGCCGAATATCCTCCATATCTACGTCATACCTACGTCACGTTATTCTAAGAATAATGCTTATTCGACGATTGTAAAATCGGGCCTAAAGGTGGCTACACACGTAACTGCATGCTTGACAAGCATGCATGATCAATCTTTTGGTACAAGCACGCTTGCAAAAGCTAATCAGAACGCTTGTGCAAAATTATCCTACAAACGCTCAAGCGTGCTTGTACAAAAAGATTGATCATGCAGGCTTGTCAAGCATGCAGTTACGTGTGTAGCCACCTTTAGAGTGATTTATGAGATCAGTAACGAGCCAGTATTAAACATTACAATAAAAGAGAGAAAACTGCAATGGATGGATCACATTAAAGGAATGAACACAGATGCCTAAATAATGCCAAATCACGAGATAAGAAAGGGAAGATGAAGAAGGTGAAAACGAGGAGGTGTCGTATCAGATTTGGAAGGAAAGGATCCATCTGTTTCTTGAAGTACTTATCATATCACTTTTTCTGCATCTTTTTGTTTCCGAATTTTCTGGTCTTTCCTCGTTCCATTTCTTTGAAGGTGCTCCTAAATAATTTTTTTAGTTTCCATCGATATTTTCTTCAATTTTATTTCTGAAACATCACCAGACGTTTGTTTAAGTCTTCATACTCTATTCGCAATATTTTTTATTGTTCAAATTATGTCGTACATATTATGTATGTAGTAAATCATCTTTCTGTTTCCCAAATGTTTTCCTTGACATCTTCTTCTTCCTTGTGAGTTGTCTATTTTTATTCTCTGCCCCAATCGATTATTTATCGTTTATTCCTTCGGTTTATTTATTGCTCAGTATTTTCTATTTCATTCATTCAGTTGTGTCTTGAACTCCTTTTTCCTGATATTATTCATAAGTTGCTCTTTAATTTTAAAAGTCCTAATGATCCTCTTGTATCGGTTCTAACTTTGGCAGCATTTTGGGTTATGCTTCCACTTTACGAATCCTTGTTTTGTTTCTGTTGGGAGCTTCTTGTGCCTTTTTTATTTTAAGACTAGAGCTATTTTTATTGCTCGATTGAAGCATTCTTGATTCAATTTAAAACAGGAAGCATAGAAAACCATTCTATTTTCTATTTCATTTCTCGTTCTTCTTTAATATGGTGTTTTTTTTTAAATGCCATAAAGGTTGGCCATGAAAATGAAAACTCATGTCATAGCTTGGCATCTAACACATGCCAAAACTAACAATTTAAAGTACATAAATGGAGTTAAGACATGAATTTTCTTTTCCACAGCCACCCCTTATGGCATTTTTAAAAAAACACATAGCACAATAAATAATTAGAGAAGTAAGTTGTGGTCTTAGCTTCGGCGTGCTTAGATTAACCTTAGAACTTTTCAAGCTTGTTGACTTCAATAATGGCAAAGAAACAAACTCATATGGACATATACAGAGGATAGACCAGGAAAGAGGGTAAAATCTGACCTCATGAATTTCAGTCAATAGGAGAAGACAGGTGAATAATTGAAGACAAAGATTGTAGACGCTAAAATGCAAAAGGATAAAAGAAAAGTCCTTCAATGAAAAATCACGAAACGGTGAAGAGAGTAGAATTGGGTCTCATGGATTTCATGTCAATAGGAGACGATGGAAGCAGTGAATAGTTAAAGATAGAGATTCTAGACAAAAGGATATAAGAAGAAGAAGAAGTTGACTTCAATGAAAAATGTCACAAAGCAAAGTATTTTTCGAGAACTGCTCTAGAGAGCAAGTTGCAATCTTCACCGGGCCCAAATTTATGAGTAAAGCTATACCCTGAGTATTTAAAACTTTTTTTTTAGTTACTTCAGTAAAAAAGATCCAAGTGTATACTTATTTGACAATACAGAGGGAGAGAGAGAGAGAATGAATAAAATAGCAATTTTACACATCAAGCAGATTATTTTTTCTATCCACATTGTATTTTTGCGAAATAAATTTTTATTTTACGTCTTCGTTTTCAATTATCTTGAAACTTGAAACAGGAGATGATTTTCGTGCAGAGTTGTACAGGGTGGATCAATTTCGATGTCTCTTATGGACAACTCTGTGACTATAAGAGATAGAAAAAAACTAATGGCCAAGTCTCGATCTCTTTTTTAGAGATAAAGTCAATAGTGTAAACAAAAATTGGCTATTTTCTTTTGTTTTCGAGTTATAAGCCAAAATTGAGATTTTCGAATTTTCGTCAATCAGTCATATCTCGTTTATTTTTCCAGATATTAAAAAACTGTTTTGACATTATTAGGACAGTTTTTGGAATACAATTCAGTGGTGTAGTTGGTTTTTTGATATTTAATTAAATGTTCGACTTATAGCATAAAGTTATATTTTTTTAAATGGAAATCATAGTTGGCAATGACATCATTAAATAGAGATTTTTTTTCTGTTTTCAAAAATATATACTTTGTTGGGTTTATTTCTTACAGTTAATAGAATAAAACGCCTTTTTTATTATTTTTAGGTGCATTCTTTTCTTAGGAGGCTAGTTTCAACAAAAGCCGACAATTTTCTTTTGTTTTTATTAAATATTAACAAAGATTTGAAGATTGGGTAGCACAAGAGTGAGTGGTATTGCGATAAACATAAGAGACAGAAAGCTAGCACCGATAGAGCTGGGTTGGGTTGCAACATGAGTTGGCTGTGTATTTTAGCGCGGCAGTATTGAAATTGTGATTTATTTTGATATTATTTTCTAGGTTTTAAGTTATTTATTGTGATATATCAAGAGTTGTGTTTATTATCTACTTACATTTCAATATTCTTTAACTTTTTCTGCAATAATTTCTTATTTTTAAGATGTTTTTAATTTATACGTATAATTTAGTTCATTATCCCATGAAATGCATATTTGATCGAAAAAATGCGTTTTAAACTTATATATTAAATGAAGTTACATAATTTCGAATTTCACCCAAACCACATGGTATCGGTATTGTTGTAGTCTTTGTGACTCTTGGAGGATGCTCGTTCTATCTTTCTTTCTCTTTATGCGGTTGCAACTGTCAAAATATTTGAACAAGAGTTGATATTTAATAAAAACAAACAAAAAATTGTCGGCCTTTGTTCAAACCAGCCTACTAAGAATAGAATACACCCAAGAATAATAAAAAAGGCGTTTTATTCTATTAATTGTAACAAATAAACCCAACAAAGTATATATTTTTGAAAACAGAAAAAAAATCTCTATTTAAAGGTGGCATTGCCTACTATGATTTCCATTTAAAAAAATATAACTTTATGTTATAACTCGAAAATTTTATTAAATAACAAGAAACCAACTACACCACTGAATTGTATTCAAAAAAGTGTCCTAATAATGTCAAAACAGTTTTTTAATATCTGTAAAAATAAACGAGATACACGTGATTGACGAAAAGTGGAAAATGTCAATTTTTGCCTATAACCCGAAAACAAAAGAAGATAGCCAATTTTTGTTTAGTCTATTGACTTTATCTCTAAAAAAGAGATCGAGACTTGGCCACTAGTTTTTTTCTAACTCTTATAGTTACAGAGATGCCCATAAGAGACATCGAAATTGATCCACCCTGTACGTAGCGTGGTACGTTAATCCGAGAATAAAGTTTCCGTGTTGCACTGTACTTTGGAAACATATAAAACGAACGTTATCTACTTCATATTATTAAGAATAATTTCATATGACATACGGAAAACATGGATTCCAGGAAGTAACTTATAATTTGACTTAAACTTCGCTTCTCTGCTTGTATTTATTTATTCCCGTTAATAAGTTCTTGCTTTGATTGAATTACGTCCGGCCTTTTATCTAAATAAGTTTGTTATCGAGAAATAAGAAACATAATTTCGTTACGCCGTTAACTGATCGTAAGTACCGGGGACTTCACGGCTTAATGAAATCATGTTAAATTCCACTTTAAAATTCCGATTTTGCTATGTTGCATCCATCCATCGTTAAGTACATAATTGTCCAGATTCCGCATAATCGGCGAAAACATGAACTAACTCAATTTCAAATAAAGTCATATTCTCCTCAGTTCAGAGTTCAACGAGTCCTTCAAGCCTCGCTAACATTTTAAAATAACCGGTAGAACAATATTGCGAACCGCTACATCCATTCGTGAATACTTAAATCTCGGTTCAGGTGCACTTAATAAAACGATAAATATGAAAATCTATTTCATACTTAAATACATACGTCGGTGAAATTAATGCAAAGTTTTTTCTTTACGTATTCATATTTTGAAACTTTGTTAAACACAGTAATTCTTGTTGCTTGGAAGGAAGGCGTGTAATGAAGCGAGTATGATTTCAGAACTTTACAAATTTGTCTTTGGAACTAGCGCTATCTAAAACGAATTTCGTGAAACTTTAAAGAAATCACCAGCCCATAACTTCAGTTATAAATACAATTTTTTTTTTTTGGTTCAATAATATCATCGGCGAAGATAGACCCCGGTTATAAGAACGCCAGCAACTTCTTAATGACTTAATGGTTCTTAGCGAGACCGAACTTGTACACTTGTTTTATAACCCGGCAGGAAAAAAAAATTAGCGCTGTTGAATATGCGCGTCCTTGATGGCCGTTGAAAAAATATGAAATTTATCCCGACTGCGGGTTTGTGGTCGTGGCAATTAAAGTGTTGCGCTGCAGCCATGATTATCTTGCAGAAAATTATTTTATAGAATTCTTGTTTACTTTAATTAACTTCGTAGGAATACAAAAAAGCTTGTAGAGAGAGTTTTAGAGTTTCGTAATATTTTGAATACTTCGGGAATTCTATTTACAAAAATTCTGATTATCTTTAAACTGCAGACAAAAATAGTCGGTTGCTAAGATGAAGAGATATTAAATTATATTACTTTTTTCTGTTACTAATCCTTATTCAGTTTTTCAATAGGAAATAACTATGAAACAAAGAAAGACTATAGAATATCGAGTGGGGGGGGAGACTTAAGCCAATTGCAATTGAAACGGTAGCCACTGTTTTATTGCAGGTAAATAAGGACGAGTTAACGGCCACCATTGTACAAAACGCACATTTCGTGTTGACTTGAAAATGTATTTTTCAAAATTCAATTAAATAATCCACACATAAATGAAAATTACGATTCAATCAATTCTTTTTTATTTATAGGTAATGTTATTGAAAATTGCAATCTATTAAATTGAGAGTGAAATAATTTTAATTTAACAAAACGTATAAGTATAATACAATCAATGCTATTAATTTATTTATAATATGCGTATGAGCAATTTATTAGACTTTGATCTGTGTCAGCAGGCAGACTTTTTTATACAATACAATGTAGATTAATCAACACAGTAGATTGTAATACAGATTATCACATTTGCAAAACGTGTAATTACTACCATATTTATGTTGCATAATTAAATGATTCGATTCATAAACCGGGTTAATTATTGTTACGCAGTTTAATAAGCGTAATTCAACAGATAAGAGATTTATCAAATAAAAGCTGGGAGAACAATCGCTAATTGTTTTGTTCTTTTTTTCGTGCATGCACATTAAGTACTAAAAATAACGAGTCCTTCAGGTGGCGCAATAAATACTTCCAAGAACAAGTAGGATTTTCGTGTTTAGGACGTAATACCTAGAAAGGTTGGGGGGGCTTCACAAAAGACATACACGTATATACACTTACTTGTTTGTGCCAGTATTTCTAGGAACGAATAATTTTGCGAATTGGTGAATTTTACAATGTAAACCGTGTTGTAAAATTTTCTTTGGAAATGCATAGATATTTATTTATGATGGCTCGTTTCAAATGAAAATATGCCATTTCAGTTCTTTGTAGGTTTCCGGTGAGTCGCCGGCTTTCAAAACTAGGTAAATCATAAAAGTATACGTAGGGATAAGTTTCTCTCACACGTTTAAAGAACCATAAATCCTAGCAATAGTAAAATATACAATAATATTATAAAATGCGAGTCATCAAATTAATTTTGCTGCAAATATAAGTGATGGCTAATGATTGATTGATTGATTTTTATCTACGTTCATTGAAAAGCAAAGTAGGTACAGTCGCAATCATAATTCATGACGCTTACAGAACATCGTACGTATGTACCATGTCCTTCAAAACTATGAACGTCGAATGCATCCAAATCTTACTACTTAAAAGGGAATCCGGGATGTCGTAAATTATTTTTTGCTTGGAAACCACAAATAAAATGTCCACGGTTATGTCATGAATTATGATTGCGACTGTACTTACATCAGAACAAGCAAGGCGTTTTTTTTTTCAAAAACCCAAATTCCCTTTTTCCCTTGCCGCTCCTTATTTGAAACTTTATTAACTTTGTCTTTTTCGAACAACTTTTTTATGGTTTTTAAATTAAGTTATGTAAATATTTTAATTGTGTGAATATACTAAATATTAAAAACCTGTTTTATTTTCTTTTATATAATTCTATTCTTAATATGAGATCGTTTAGAAAAGAAAAGGGGTGATTCTTTAGCGTCCCCCTAGTCAGGGTATGTAACCACTGAAACTGTTGCATTTGTTGTCTACCTATAGGCGTTGATAATTCAAACCACGCAATGCAGATTACTTGATATCGAATTCTATTTTAATCCTATTTTATTTTAAACACGTTTTTATTTCATTTATTTTATCGTCATTAAATTCAATGAATAATTTTAACGTTTATATTATTCTCCATCTAGTTCCTGTATTTACATACATACATTGTGATCAACAATGACTAAGCTTGCCGACTCTGTAATAAATCTTTATATTCCACAGAAATATATTACAGGAACTATTACTTGTAATGCTTATTGATTTAATCGAAAACTCCTTTGAACTTTTTGCTAATAACAAACAGGTGCCAGAGCTGTGCGAGTACTTACGGTTACAAGTACAAGTACTAAGGGCCAGTTTCATAATAGAATTTAAAGGAGACTTTAAAACTAAAGTCACATTCTGATATGTAAATAAATGTGTTTTCGTATTTGTTTTGACATCTGAAAGTGACTTTAAATTTAAAGTCTCCTTTAAATTCCATTATGAAACTGGTCCTAAGTACTATTTTTAAGACTTACACTTATATTTAAGTACATGCAACAGGCGACAATACTTGTACTTGCCTAAGGTACCTGTACTTGTAAAATAATTACATGTATAAGTACCATTTACAAAGTAATGCAAAAGTAAGTGAATGTTATTTTATGTTTGGGTACTTGCTATTAGCTTTAGAACCCACAGGTTTATATAATGTCGATCGTCGAGTCTTTTATTTTGCGCATATTCCTGATAGTTTTCCTAGAATATCCTAGAACTCCAATTGGGAGAAATCGAAGCTTTACAATAATTTACTTCTGACTTGTTGTTAGTTAAAGTCAGTGCTTCATTAAGTACTCTATTTACTTTATTGTGGTTTTTTAATTGAAATTTGCTACATAATTACAATGATAGTGTTCGTTTAAGATATTATTCAAGATTTTTTTAATGTATATGTTCTTTTGAATAACTACAACAGACTGTAAGTGAGATTTATAATAAAAATCCTCAAAAAAAGTCTTTAAATTTTGTATTACAATATAAAAATGTTCAGACTGAACTTTTCCCGTCGCCCTTATTTTAGTACTTATACTTTTAAAGTACTTGTACTTACTGTACTTAATCACAATTGAATGCAAAATGTACTTGTACTTATAATTAAATAACTATCCATGGATTTGTATTTATCTAAATTACCAGTATATGAAAGGTACTTGTACTTGTATTTAAATATAAGTGAAGAGGTGGGATGCCGTGAATTCTACAAGATTATGTCATGCTCTTTCAGAATATGGCGTCAGATTGGAGCAAAACTAGTTTGTTCACATGTTTGTTCACGTTTAGAAAACAAAAAAAAATTGTTTTGACCTGGTCACACCATCAGGTGTAGAGATTTTTTACGTTTTCTGAGAAACACGTTCATGTAGAACGAGTGAGTTTTGCATCTCACCCTCTCAAGTAGTACTTGACGTATATGCTTTATATACACATTGGTTTTGTATCTCATGACGTCATGACCTACGGCCATGTGCATGACATTTACGTTTAATTTAATTTGTTCGTTGTTGTTGGCGAGAGAAAACGCTATGGGAAGGTAACATTTATCATTGGAAAGTTTAAAAATGCATAATTTTTTTGTATGTTATACCTATTACTACATGATTTGTAGTAGGGTTTCTGTTTCTCGACTTTTTCGATTTCTAGGGACTCGAGAATTCTCGTCTGTTTGTTCCCGGGAAATCTAGAAATTAAAAAAAAATTAAATGCCGTTAATTAGGGGTAAATAATCTATTAGTACACAAAAATATCATTTAAATCAACTTTAATATTTAGAATTCGACCTTTAAGTATACAAAAATCAGCCTCATATTCATAATTTTAAAGAACATTTCAAGTAGCGACATCTTTTGATCGCTTTTTGACCTGACGAAAGCCCAACTAGGCTTGAAACAGCTGTACAGAGCCTGCTCGGGGAATCCGCTGTAGTCGAAACCGATTTGCACAAAACTTTTTCATAATTTTAAAGTTTACTTTTACAAACCTCTTAGTTTTATCTTTTAAGTAGAAACATTTTTGGTAATTTAACGAAACGATAATTCTAACAATAAACATTAGAAAACTAACAAAAGTACATAATTTAAAAAAAAAAGCAAAAATCCCTTTCTTTTATAATATAAAAACAAATCTCTTCTGAAAAACAGTGGCTAATGCACAACATAAAATTAAATATTCTTAAAACAGCAACAGTTTAGGTCGAGATAACGCGTGGCTAATTCTTGGCCGAAAATTTCATTGTAATCAAAACGAATTTCCAAAAAAAAATTAAATTTCTTAAAATAATATGTAGTTCGGAAAATGAAAGTATTAAATGCTTTATCAGACAATCGATTTCTAACTTTGGAAACAACATTATACAGGGTGCGTAAATAGTATTGCACCAAATAGGATTATGTATAAACGGTTTGACATTTAGATTTGACTTTGGTGGGGTTAAATTATCCATAAATACCCCTATTTTGATATGAGTTTCATTTGTTTTGTGCGATTGGTGTTTCTCAGAGGCAGCCATCTTGAACTTTCTTAAATGGCAACCTAGGTTTAGTTTGGTGTCACTTGGCAGGTAATTGATTTAGAAATACAATACGATATATCGTAAGCTTGTTTATTCTAAAATAACGAAGAAAATTCAAAAACCAATTCAGCATTGTAGAGGGAACATTTTGTGGACAAAGGACTGTAAATAAACACAACTTATTCAAAATTTAATTCAAAAGTAACATTTCTGTGTTATCTATTGATTGTTATCTATTTTAGCAGTTTCTAATACTCTTTATCGCTTTTCCTATTCGAACTGACAGCAAATACTACAATACGATATTATCATAAGCACAGCATAAATACATACAGCAGGTTCACTCTCCTTGGCAGGAGAATTTCCCGCGCAAACTGAGCCGCCATATTCCGGATGGATAATCTATCTAACCTGTATTCGTCTGGACGCACGGAGTGTTTCTTTTTCTCACTCTTACATGTACTGAAACGCAGTCGCTCTCCCTCACACTTCTGCTCATTGCGTTATCGAACATTATGTCGAATGCGCCCTTAAATTACACGAATACGATCAGTGGTGTCTTGTGTAATTAGCAGTATAATAAGTGCTTTCGATTATACATGCTGGGGTAAACTTAAACTCTAACGTATGTAACAAAAGTTTTGGGAAAATTTTTCGTGTTATTTTTTCCTGTTACAAAGTAAAACTTAGCATTGGATATGGAGAATCTGTCAAGTTTCCTCTACAGTTTGACAATACATTTGTGTTTACAAAGTTATACAATACGTCTTACAAGCTAGAATTGCGGAAAGGTATTTACAACTTGGTAGGCCAAATGCCCAAACGTGATATCGACGCCATTTATAGAAACCAAAATATTTCTAACGCCCAGTTTCATAAAACGAGTTAACCACTCGATCAAGTTAATCATGTGATTAAGCAATATCATTGGAGGAAATTTCAACTTTCCTCTAATGATATTGCTTGATCACACGATTAACTTGAACGAATGATTAACTACGTTTTATGAAACTGGGCCTAAAACAACAATTTATGGAGTCATCAGGGAATATGAGGAAGGTTTACCGTGCATGAATCTTACCAAGACGGCCCGCCCTCGAGTTTTGAATCATCCAAGGCATCATAATTTGATCGAATCTGCAGAAAATATAAGAGGAGTTTCAACGAGAAGATTAGGCTGAAGATTTCACGTATCTCGTATGACAATCAAGAGGGAAATTAACGGAAATCATTTGAAATTTAGAAAGCGAAAAAGTGTCCAAAATACATGGCTGCTCAGTTGGAAAGGATTCAAAGGTGCTACAGACATTTAAGACGAGTACATTTCAGAGACAGTGCCACGATAATTTTGGACGACGACAAATATTTTACACTATCTAACTCCAAAATAAAAGGAAACGAAGGCCTTTAAACAGACAACATTGAGGACGAAGAAAAAAGCGAAATTCGAGGACAAGATACTAGTGTGGTGCGCCATTTCGGAAGTTGGTATTTCAAGACCTTATGTTAGGCGAGTTAGGGATGAAACTGTAAATGCAGACATTTATATTAGAAGATGCCTCCCTAAATTGGTAAATTTTATTCAAACACATTATGTTCATGATATTATTATGTTCTGGCCGGATCTGACATCGTGCCATTATGCAAGAATAACCCAAGATTGGTTAAGGCAACAAAATATCCCATGTGTACATAGAGAAGATAATCCTTCGAATGTTTCCCAGGCCCATCCTATAGAAAAGTTTTGGGCTTTACTCGGTGGAAAAGTTTACGACGTTGGGTGGGAAGCCCAAAATGAAGAAAAGCTACAACGAAAAATCTACCAAAAAATTCGAGAGTTTAACCCACTTGCCATCCAAAGGCTGATGAGAGGCATGCGCATTAAATTGCGAACCATTGAAACTCATGGCCCTTTAGTTATGCTATGCAATACATTATAATTTTTGTTAAATCTTCACTAAATACGTATAAATTTAAATAAAACTATTACAGTTTGTATTTGATTTGAAAAAATTTCCCAAAACTTTTGTTACATACGTTAGGCTTTCGTTGTAGTGATCGGACAATTCAAATTAAAAATAATCGGTCATCCGATTATCAAAATAACCTAAATAATTCGATTATCAAAAATATTTTTATTGCGGCACTGGTGTATCCATCCGCAAAATGGCGCCAAGGTCAAAAAATCTTGCCCCGTCAGATCAAAGGTGCCGACAAACAGTTTCCATGCTGGTTATGCTGTGTCATAAGCTTGTTTTTCTCATTTTTCTCATGTAGTCACATATAAAATACGGTTTGGTTTCTGTGGAAACAAGTCTATGAAAGCATGGCCAGCTACATTAACATTCACTGACATGTATGTATGGCCGTTTCAATTCGACTTTTAAAAATTTTGACAGTACTCCCCTCAGCGCCTCTTGTGAGTTTTTAAGTAATTGCAGTTGTCATTAAGTTACCGTTAGTAGTTTTGTAGTATCTTTAATAGGGAGCGCTGAGGGGAGTACTCCAGGGCATGCTTTCTTGGAACCGAATTTTAGGCGAATTGAAACGGCCATATATACACGTCAGTGAATGTTAATGGAGCTGGCCATGGTGAAAGTGAATTTGTCCGAGATTGAGCGCATTGAATTATTAATAATTGTTGGATTCGGTGATCGCAAAAGGACCCATTCTGAAGCTTGGCATGTATTTAACGACAGTCATCCAAACAGACCTCTAATCAGCAGATCTACAGTATCGCGAACAGTGCAACGATTTGATGAACTTAAAAAGTGTAAAAAATCGTCCAACTCTCGGAAGACCGAAAACATTACATTACAAGTTTTACTGGATGCTCGTGAAACACCACAAACCTCAATCAGACAACTTGCAGCAGATCATGATGTGTCTGAAGGATCAATAAGAAAAATATTAAAGAGGTCTAAAGCCCAGTATTTCATTCAGAGTTTAACTTTAAGCTTCGTTTTATTTCTACAGAAACAATTGTCTTTACAATTATTACCATGGGAATAAAACGAAGCTTAAAGTTAAACTCTGAATGAAATACTGGGCATATGTATCATCCCCACAAATCACATTTAGTTCATGAACTCTTAGAAGACGATTCTGATCGCAGGGTTCAATTTGCAGAAATTATGACGGGAAGAACTGAATCTGATCAAAATTTTGTAAGAAACATTGTTTTTTCAGACTAATCTACATTTATGTTAAATGGTTCTCTAAACAGACATAACTGTAGATACTGGCACCCCGCTAATCCCCATGTCAACTTGGGGTGGAATATTAGACGGAAACGTCATCGGCCCATTCTTTATGCATTAAGATCTGTGGGTTACTTGGAACTATTACAAAATCAAATTGTACCAAAAATAAAGATAAAAGATTAAACCAAATCCAATAAATCTGCAAGCCTTGCATCCATATGTCTGATATCAACACGATGGTGCTCAACCGCATTTCGGTCAGCAAGTTCGTGCATTCTTAAATAACAATTTCCCAGGGCAATGGATTGGACGGAGGGTCCGATTGAATGGCCTCCTTGGTCTCCAGACATGACTCTCAGTGTTTGTATCGCAATAGGCCAACAACGTTAGATGAATTAGAAGCTCGAATTTTGTTGATAGACTTAGATATTGTCAAGAAGTGAATGGACAACAATTTGAGTAGTTACTGTGATTTTCTTCAACTAAGTAACTCAATTTTCTTGTTCAATTTTTTTTGTTCTATTCACCAGAAGTACTTGTTTAATTTTTTAAAATTCTTCGTTATTTTAGTATAAACAAGCTTATGATATACCGTATTGTATTTCTAAATCAATTACCTGCCAAATGACGTCAAACTAAACCTAGGTTGCCATTTAAAAAAATCAAGATGGCTGCCTCTGACAAACACTAGTCGCACAAAACAAATGAAACTCATATCAAAATATGGGTATTTATGTACAATTTAATCCCACCAAACGTGAAATCTAAATGTCAAATCGTTTCTACATAATCCCATTTGGTGCAATACTATTTACGCAGCCTGTATATACCGTTTGAAGACTTTCACTTTAGCCAAAAGTGCTTTCAAGGACATGTGTCGATTGGTTGAAGGAGATGGATAGTGTGCGTAGCGTGTTTTCTTGGATCACATTACACAAATGCATTAACATTAATGCGGTTGCATCTAAGCCACAGGTGAATATGAACAATAAAATATCTTTGCTTAATATCATCGGAAAGATTCAAATTCTTAGTAGAAATTCTGTACAAGCAACAATTAATTTATTTGTTGCTGCTTTTGAAAACATTACAATTTACTGATTACTATTCGCAGGGTAAAACCGGGTGAGATGGCGCACCTTTTTTATTTTGTTGATAGAAAATTAAATACTCAAAATCAAAAGTTTTAAGCGTTATTGCTTATTACATGTAACAAAATCTTTCAACTAGAGTAAAAAATCATGAATATTTCTTTTATTACAACAAAAATAAATACATATTTCAAAACATTAAAGAAAACCATCTCACCCTAACAGCTTGAGAGAGATGGCACACAAAAAGAAACTTTTATCCTATAATTTTTCTTTCAATACAATAATCAACAAACGTTTGTTCATTATTGTGGAACCATCTACGACATTTAATCTGAATCTTTTTCTAAAGAATCTTTTTTGTAGCTCTCTTATTTTTTTTCTTGCAACTGGTTCTTTTTGGTCTTCTTAGCTAACAATTCGGTTTTCTTTTCTGTTAATGTTTTTCGTTTTGCAATATGTTCAGGGGATGTTAGTTTCTTGGTAAGCTGTCGTCTGCGCTTTCGAACCGTATCGACTTTAGAAGTACTAGGAACTGGACGTAGGACATGTAACAATTTTCGAGATGTCATTTTTTCTCGTCCACAACTGTAGCTTCTCCGTTGTCAGATATTGTTTCATCATCATTTCTATAGTTGTCTTCGTTTACTGCGTTTTCGTGGTTACTGCGTCATCTTCATGGTTCATGCCATTGGAAGAAGCTTCGTCTTCTTTGAGAAATGCATATTCTGGTATCACGTCGGGATTATAGGGATAAATACCTGTAGCAGAGAAGCCTGAAGTTGCGTTACTGACTGTGGTAGCTTTTATCCAGGCATCTGCTAACAATTTTCCAAATTGCAGTCTATTAATGCCCCTTGTAGGATTGGCTCGTAGAAAAGAATTGCAGGTACCATAGTAATAGCTCTTAAAAGATTTAAAAAATGTTCGATCAAGCAGTTGTAAAAACTGAGTGGTGTGCCTCGACAAAAGAGAATAAAATTATTGGCTTCAGCAAACTCTAGTACTTCCACAGAATGAGAAGAATGCCCATCCACAATGAGAAGTTCTGTACCTTGTGCTTTTCGAGGAACACTTTGTGTTTGCAACCATTTCAGAATAATTGTAGCATTTATGTAGGTCGACTTTTGGGACATATACACCACTGACCCAGGCGGCATCCCATCTTCGTATTCCTTCTTCATATTCTTACCTTTAAATATGCATGCAGGTGGTACCTTCCGTATTGCAACAGGTTACAACTGTAATGGTTTCTACTTTTTCACCAGAAGTGACTGAAACTACATTTTTGATCATTTTTCAGCAATAACGTGCTCTGGCCTGTTATTTAATTTTAAGCCCGTTTCATCCATGTTGTATACATATATTGCCAGGCTGTTCGAAAAGGTTATGAGTTTCTAATGTGCCCGCCAACATCTTAAAGTAATCTCCAACATCTTTTTTGTTCATGCCGTGTGCTCGAGCCAGTGAAACTCCCTCTGATTTCCTGATGGCCAAATCTGGATGATGTCTCAAAAAAGATCTTTACCAATCGGGACCAGCTTTTTCTGTTCTTTTGTCAAATGTATGCTTGATGCCTAATTGCTCAGCTCAGCAGAATTCTTCTTGTAGGGACAAAACCATTTTTCTGCAATTTTTTCACATGACCAACTATTTTTCTTTCATTTTCGTGTCCAAGTACTGATGATGGTCCTAAACTTTTCTTTTGAGTGCATCCAGTTCTTAGTCTTCGCCTTAAAGTAGTACAAGGCACTCCAAACTGTCTTGACGCTTCATTCACACCAACATTTCCACTTCTTACAGCTTGTACTGCTGAAGTCAGTTCGTCTTCAGACCACGAAGCTCTGAGGCAGCTTCCTTTTCTTTTATAATTGGTTGGCATCTATAAAAATTGGAGACCTTACAAAATAACGAAATACATTATCTTAACCAGACGGGAAGAGATGGCTTGCGCCAACTAACCCATCAGATGGGGAGAGATGGCTTGCGCCAACTAACCCAATTACGTTGGGTGAGATGGCTCACTCACTTGCTCCCCGCTAACTGCATGCTTTAATAAAATGTTAGGTTAGAATAATTCTTCAAACATATTATTATACATAGCTAACGACAAAACTAAAGATATTCCTTAATTTAATGTGTAAAAGTTACAATTTGCAAACCGCTACAAAAGTTTGGACATGCATGATTATTATATTGATATTGAGATTGAATTATCTTAAACAATTGCACATTCAACCGTACACTGCACAGTAGCGTCTAAACATTATAACTAAACATGGTTGGTCACATACACTTCCAATAGAGGGAAATGCTTTATTGCGCCATCTCTCCCGATTTTACCCTATGTTCGCAATTTTCGCTGTAACATGTGATCTTCATTACATGTTGCCCAGTTTTACTACTCACGTTAAGAAAGCAAGGTCTGTACAGTCATGCGCATCTAAAATGCAGCGCCTGCACACAAACATCACTCTTAAAACCTTGTGGTACAAGGCTCACAGAATTGTCAAATTGTAGCACTTAAGCTGCGCACGGCTGTACATGCGAGTCGCTTGCGCTTTGTTGCTTTTCGTGAAACCACTATTGGCTAAAGTCAAAGTCTTCAATCTGTATAAATTCGCCCGTGCGGAGTAGCGGACAATTGTCTTCAGCGGAGAAGGGAGGCGTAGAATTCGGAAATTTCTCGGTTTCTCGACAGTCTTTTCGCGGGATCAAATTTAGCAAATTTCCCGGGAAATCGAGATCGAGAATTCCTCTAATTTGTAGTGTCTATTTCAAATTGTTGATCCTAATACCTATAGGGTTAATTATATGGCCTTCTGGGTGAACGTTGCAGTGATTTCGTCGTTTTTAAATCGCACAGTGAATAATTTGTTCACGGAGAGAGTGAACCAAAAACATCGAATTTAAAACAATTTCTGTTTACCCGTCTGTGTATATTTTTTTATGCGAGCGAAAAACAGCCCTTAACATTTAATTAATTAAGGACGCAAAAAACGCATTGCTCAGCAATGGAGAGTATATTTGTTTTCGATATCTTAATTAGAAATTGTGTACCTTGGAAGAATACAAGAGGAAAGCGAAAATTAAACTATAAATTTGCAGCTGTTATTACAGTTTCGATAATTAAAGACGCGGCTAATTAAATTATGAGTTATATTTACGGGGCCGCTCGCGTCCTTTTTCGGCAGCAACGGAAAAAGTAAACATGTTACCGGAGGCGCTCGCGGAACATGTATTTAATATATGAAAGTAATCCGTAAACTTGAGCGAATTGCCCTGTTTTGCATTTCGTCGGAGTTCGCTTTGGAAGAAACAAACAAAACTAATAAATTACAGCAAACAATTAAACAGTAAATGGAACACTTAACGTGAAGCGGGAATGAAGTAGCAGGAAAGCTGTAGCAGCAGAACTCACATACGCACAGCAGGAGTAGGGAGTGCGTGTAGGTAAACGCGTATAATTTATATCTCCACGCTCCGACACTTGCTGGTAGTTACTTGCCACAGTCGCTCAGACGAATAGAGAGGTAGAAACTTTGCATGTGGTCTTTAAACACGTTTCTATTCTTCAAGGTATTAACAAAAATTATTTCTATACATGCTTTTTTAAACATTATATGGGACACCCTGTATTTAACATAATACATAATACAATACAATAACTCAGCCAAACTGTAACAACACATTTCTTTAGTATATTCTCTTAAAATACGAGGAACGATTGATATTACTCATTTTTGTTTAGTTTTCAAACCGGAATGCTCCGATTAATAATTGTGATCAAAATCTGCAGGTTGAATCAAGATTGTAACTCATCGCACACGTGTTCCAAAACGGACACAGTTGTTTTGCCGTCGAGCGAATCAGTTCGCTTTCGACATGTTTTGTTTATAATTTCGTTCTATTTAAAATAAACAAATCTATGTGCAGCATACCGGCTTCTTACAATAAAATACTTGTTTTGATGACTATTTTAATAGTAGCGTTTTATTTTAATCTTCAAAAAAATATGATAAGTATCACTTCTTGTGAATTGCTGTATCTCGTGGAAACAATTTAGAATTAAAAATCTATAACTTCTTACATTTGCTACGTTTTCAGCATTTTTAATCGAAGAAGGATCCAATCAATTAAAAGCCGGGACTGATATTTAAGCCTTCTATTTGCAAACCATTAACTTTCACTTCTCAGCGAAAAAGGGTTAAAATAATATGTACATTGCTCACCCTTTTAGTGACCTTTTTTGTTATGCATCGTACGGATATGACCTCACGATTAAATAGTTGCAAATATGCACTTGAATTGTTAATTGCAATTAAAAAAAAATACAAAGCGATTCAAGGGCCCAGATTTATGCGCGACATATTTACTCCAAATTAATTGCTGTATAATTTACAGGGCGCGAAGTATTCATACATGTAGCCCAGGGAGCAATTAACGCGCGAAATTTCGGTGTTATGAATATGCAGAGTTAAAAATAACGAAGTGCAAATAGAAACAAATTTCGGTTTTAATTCAATATTGGAATTGCGAATGCGATTTTATTTTAACGTGTAGTAGACGGCGCGGCGGCGTGCTTCGAACTCAAATTATCATTAAAGTTTCCACCGAATGTTAATGCCGTTTTATACGCGACAATTATTTAATTCAGTTGTTTACATTAATGCATACGTACGGTTAAAATAATTTGTCTTGCAATTAGTACCCCTTTTTATTAAAAAAAAAAATTCTAGCAGATTAAAAAAATATACATACGTTTATTACAGAATTTTTATTATATAATATATGCTAAAAGTAACCTGCGTGATTATATATTTGTAAGAACTTTATATATAGGTACCTTTCCCCGAGTTAGCATAATTGAAATTTACAGTCATCAAAAAGTAAGAGAGATAATGCAACGAAGTGAATGTGTTCTCAAATAAACTCGTGCATGTACCATCGACCTTAAAAAGGGTCAATGGGCAATTACTATAAATTGGAAAATAAATTTTAATTAACTAAAAATAATTACAGAACCCGGCAAAAACGGCCAATGACATTATGACAAAAAAATTAATTATTTCCTTTTGTTACGAAGTAAGTTTGATTTATACTATGTATGTAATACATTCACCCAATTGGCCCCATACATGATCAAACAATTTGCGCAACAAAGGGTTACACAGAGTTAAATGCAGAACACAGTTGTCGTACAACAAAAGTTTGCGCAAATTGTTTGACCGTGTAGAAGTTGAGTATTTTTTCAAATTAAATTAGAATAGATTACAAAAAAACTTCTGTAATCAAAGTAATCGCTTAAGTAGCATCCAGACAATGCGTTTTCGCCGCAAGTCGCAATGCGATCGTTAAAGTCGAATGAAAATGTGGGCGTTGCAATAAAAAACATCGGCTTCGCCTATAGTCAGGTCCAAAAGCTAAGAAAATTTACATGAACTCCGCCTATATTCTTCTCGTGAGTTTCCACGATCGCATTGCGACTTGCGGCCGAAACGCAATATGTGGATGCATCTTTATGTGATCTCCAAAATGACGACATTGATAGTAATGGTGTACCTATTTGATTATTATAAATAAATACATTTGCTGAATACATAAACGACCAGTTTCGGTAAATTTAAGTAGTACACGCTCAGTGTACCTTCATCTCTTATTATTGTATGAGGTTAAAATGAGATGAGAATACAATGAGTGTGCACAAGGTTACACCATTTCACATTCGATAACAAAAATTAAGGATCTGTATCCTATCAAATTTTTTACGTTTATATTCCCAACAAATTAAAGAAGAACAGGATAAGAAAACAAGAGAAAGCAAGAAAAGATTAATACCACACATAATGGAAGTCGAGAAAAAAGGAATGAGAACAACTATACTAAGAGATAAACTAATAATAAATGGACAAGAAAGGAGGGCAGAAGAGTTAGAGGAAAGGAGTATGGAACAAGAAGAAATAGAAAACAACAAAGAAGGCAGAGGAGAGCAGAGAGGAAATAAAGAAAAGAGATAGATCAGCGGATGAAGAGAGTGAAAATTCCCCCCAGAGGAACAATTCCGACAAAGAAAAACTAGACGCAGGCTATACAAATACCCTTCGATAAAGAAAGAAGCGGAAACGAAACAGAGATGATCGGCTATATAAATGAGAGACCACTGCTAGAGGAAGACGAGTTAAATGCACCCCTCAGGAACACAACGAAACCGATACGAAATCAAAATATCTCAAAAAACTAGAGGACGAGAAAGCCGGGCGGAAACAACGAAGACGATAGGCAAAGGAAAAGGACGAGCAGAAGAAAGGAAGGGAAACGCAGGAAAACAAGAAAAAATTAAAAAGCAGCGTGGCAGAAAGGAACAGAGTAATAGGGATAGGAACATGGAATGTAAACACCATGAAAAGCAAAGAGTTAGAAATAACGGAAGAAATGGACAATAATAAAATACAAATATTGGGGTTAAGCGAAACAAAGAGAAAAGGAAAAGGGAACGAGAAGATAACAAACAAGCAAGTATTATACTATTCAGGAGTTGACGCAGACAAAAGAGCAAACGAAGGAGTTGGTATAATGATGACAGAAGAAATTCATAAACAAGCAATAAAATATAGGGCGGTCAGCCCAAGAATAATACTAATATCAATGCAACTAGAACAAAAAGTAAATATTATCCAAATATACGCACCAGTAGAAGGAACACTACAGGAAGAGCCAGAAGAATTCTAATCTACACTACAAGAAATATTGGGCCAAGAAAGGAAAGAAATACAAGGAAGCATCGATCATAATGGGTGATTGAAATTTGGAATGCGAGAGTAGGAAACGACCATAACAGAGGAATGGGATGCATTGGGAAATATGGGAAGCAAGCATTGAACGGAAATGGGAAGAGAATGATAGAATTTTGCCAGAGACACGTTATACAGACAAGAAATGGAAGAGAAAAATACTTTTGTAGCGGTAGAACGTAATGCAAACAGTCTAATAGATTATAAAGTATACACCCGAAGCTTCAGGGAGATAATACAAAATATAGAAACACGGAAAGAAGCAGAAATAGGCTCTAATCACAGACTGGTAACGGCAGAATTTCGAACCAGAATTAACAAGGTGGAAGAAATAACGTGCAGCATAGCAACTTACAAACTAAAAGGGAAATACCAGGACAAGAAAAACACTCTATTTAGCAAGCTAATAAATGAGAACCAGGAAGGGAATCTGGAGACAAAATGGGTGGCCTTTAAAGAAATAATTTTAAAAGCACTCGAAGAAATATGTGGCAAAAGAAGATTTAGCAAACACCTAGAGAGGACAAGATGGTGGAATGAAGAAATAAAAAGAATAATAAAAGAAAAAACAGGCAAGAAAGAACTATATTCAATCAGAAGCAATAGAGCAAATTATAAAGAAGAAAGAAACAAAGCGAAACAAGCGGCCAAAAAAGCGAAAACAGAAAGCTGGAAAAAATCGGTCAGGAAATAAACGACGTACACGCGACTGATACAACGAAATTCCAGATAACAGTGAAAAGCTTAAGAGAAATTAAAAGTAAAGAAATAAAAGCAATAAAAAATAAATATAATGAACTCAAAGTGGAAACTAAGGAAATATTGGAAACTTGGAACGAGTATTGAAAACGATACAAGACATGAAAGTGATGAAAGGGAAGATACACTAATAGAAGTACAAGGGATATCAAAAAGAGAACTAGAGGAAGCGATAAAACAAATAAAAACAGGGAAAGCAAGTGGAGAAGATGAAATAACGCCGGAGACGATTAAATTACTAGGAGAGCATGGGAAGGAATGATTATGGGAAATACTAAAAGAAGCCTGGAGACAGAAGAGGATTCCGAAAGACTGGGAGACCAATAGATAAGAAAAGAGAACCATCAAATTGCGAGAATTATAGAGCAGTCTGTCTGGCCCAAACCACTTTAAAACTATACACAAGAATATTAGAAAAAGGACTAAGAACATATGTGGAACCCAGGCTAGAAGAAGAGTAGGAAGACAAACAAACGACAATATCTTCATATTGAAGACCCTAATAATAAAGAATAATAGAAGAGAGAAGAGATGTTCCTGATCTTCATTGACTTAAAAGCGGCATTTGACACGGTTGATACGCAAATAATATGGAGCAGCCTAGCAGAAGTGGAAGTACCTAAACAACACATTCAAATAATTTGCAGTACGTTTAAAACAGTTAAAGGCAAAGTACAAATTGCAGGAGAGCGGTCAGAAGAATTTGAAATTGGCAGAGGAATAAAACAAGGGGATAGCTTAAGCCCACTATTATTTGTGATAGTAATGGACAAAATAACAAAACAAATAAAGGACAAAACAGAATTTAATACTATTGTAGGATATAATAAGCTAAAGCCTATATCAATAAGCAGTGTACTGTATGCAGATGATGTGGTATAGTCGTCCCAGTTTGGTAGCGGTTTTATGATCTTGCTATAAAAGAAGCGGCAGAGAGGCGACAAAGACACCGCAGTACCGGTCTCTTTGAAGAATTTTTTATAGCAAGATCATAAAACCGATACAAAACTTGGACGACTGTACTGGTAGCAAACTCTAGAAGGAAAATGCAGGAATTAGTCAATATATGGACTAAAAAAATAGAAAAAATGAAGATGGAAATAAACATAAATAAAACAAAGGTGATGATAATCAACGAAAATCGAAGAGAGGACAACAAAGCGATAGAATGCAAAAACACAATAACAGAAAGGGTAACAACAACCTGGGCGCTAACTGGCAAATAGCGCAGAAATAGCAAACCGAGTCAATAAGTCAATTAGATTCTACTATACGCTAAATCACACAATAAGCAAATTTTTGCGCGATACCGGTATGTTTGTGTATGTTTTCATAAGCATACCACTACATTTTTGCGAGAAAAGGTATCATAGGGGAATCTCAGATGACGTCATTATTGAGCGTCAAATAACATACCGAATGTAACACAGGTTGCGAGGTGTGTTACTTGCGGTATGAATATAAAGTTAGGTTAGTTGTTAGAAACTGTGGAATACCGTTCGCCTCTATTTTTTTTTTTTTAATAAGGCAATACTTTTTATTTGTGAAAATCACATGTAGGGAATAATTAAATGAGCTTTTCTTTACGCGAAAAAACTTATAATAAAATAAAGTTCCATTTTGATGTACTCATTTAACCACTGCTCATGATGTAGCTCATATTTTAAGCGAACTTCTCTTAATTTTAAAAGGTATTTTCTTAAAACATCGTTATTTCTATAACATTAATTGTCGAGGTAAATCATATACGCAGTACAATAGAACTTCAAAGTTCTCTAGATTTGCTGGAAAGCCACCGATTTTATTATGGACACAATTTTTAAAATAAACTTTTTTAAGTCATTACACGCGTTTGCAATAGACTATACCAATACATACTTTTCTCGTTTTCTCGAATGAAGCGGTAACACAAGAACTTAGCAGTGGGGGGTTAAATTAATGTAACCACATTTAACCATACCGTATCATACCGGTATCTCGCAAAAAATTGCTTAATACTAGACCACAAAGAAATAGACATAGAGGTTAAACAAAAAATACACAACACAATAACGATATCGATACTTACATACGCAGCAGAGAACTTGACCGGTTGAAAGAACATGAAAGCAAAATAAACGCAATGGAAATGAAGCACCTCAGGAAGATCAAAGGAATAACAAAATGGGACAGAATTAGAAGTAAAATCGTAAGAGAAGACATAAAACAAAGACCAATAGTAGAAAAAATTAAAGAAAAAAAAGTAAACTGGTACGAACATGTCACAAGAATGAACAACGACAGAGTAACAAAAAGAATAATGGAAATGGGTAAACAAGGAAGAGGCAGACCAAGAAAGAATTGGTTAGACCAGATCGAGGATCTTGGAAGAATAAAAGGTAAAACAAAGGAAGGGATGAGAATCCTAGCAAAAGGTAGAAAGGCCTGGAAGATATGGATAAACGAAGACCGGGATGCACAATCCGGCGCCTGAAGGGATAACAGAAAAAGAAGAAGATATTCCCAACGTACCAATAGTTTCACTGACTGGAAAAAGGCGGAGATAGTGTAAAACACAAGATTGTTTTTAACTTCTAAAAAGTCATACACACTAAAATGAAATTTATTTTCAAGCTTGTAACTCGTTGTATGGGTATTCTAAAATAGTTCCTTTTTATTTTATTTTTTTAATGTATTGTTTGTCTAAAAAGTCATACACACGAAAATGAAATTTATTTTTAAGCTTGTAACTCGTGGTATGGGTATTTTAAAATCATTCTTTTTGCATATTTTTTTAATGTGTTGTTTGTGGGGGATTATTTGAGCAATAATGATTAAAGAAAAAATAAAAAGGACTTTTGCAATTGAAGACCTTTTTACAAAAACGACCTTTGTCCATTTTTTACATTTTCGGCAATTATGCAAAATCAATTTTCTTCAATTCCAGTGCGCATTTCAAACGGTTTTTAATGGTACATCATTTCCTTTGTATATTCGTATAATTTCAATTAGTGACGTAAATAGTAAATTAGATAAGTTTAATTTTTTGAAGGAAAACGTTGGACTATGGCTGTTTCTGTAAAATATTTGTTATATTGATTAGGTTTCTATTTTTTTTATTTTATAATCATAGGAAAACAAACAAAAAAGATTGCAAACGTTGCTTATAAAAGAAGCAAACAAAATATAAAACACAATTTAGATTTATAACAAAATAAACTTAACGCAAAAGGTAACTGTACTTTACACACTCATATCACTGAACCTGGGTTGTTTTTGTAAAAACTAAGTTCACCACATTGTTACTAACCTTCATAAATATATGGCATTATGTAAATCTCGGAAATCGCATTTTTGGACATTGGTTGTTCTTGTAAAAAGGTCTTCAATTGTGTATGACTCTAACTTGTGGCTTGTCCTGTATTTAGATGGAAAGGTAATAAAAATTCTATTCGTTAAACATTTTCCGTCGTCATGTATTACCGTGCTGTCAGAAGATGATATTAAAGAGAATTTAGGAAGAAGTAAGGACACATATAAAGAAATAAATGCACGTACGTGTAGATGATGTATGTATTCAAGGAAAGGGAAGGAAAACAATTGAGTGTGCGCGCAGAAGTAAGTTATATATGTAAGAATTGAGACGCAGAAGAATACATGCATAAATTAAAATTCTAAAAAATCAATACTTTCTTATTAAAACACCCTTGTAACGTTAATCAACCCCGCGTATGTGTCGGCGGGGAAGGAAGGCTCTGGAGACGGGGAGCGACACTGCGTTAAGAATAAGAATACGTGCATTAAAAAGCGAACATCAATACTTTTCTTATTAAAACTCCCTCATAATGACAATCAAGCTTGCCCTGGAAGCGAGCGTGTGTGACGAGGGGTGGGGGGCGCAGCTAAGGAGAGAGAGTAGGACGTAAGGAGAGATCCTCCGTTTATGCATCACGGCACGGCCGCCCGCGATAACGATTTTTTTGTTAATTATCAAGTCGCGTATGAGGCTGTACAAGGGTGGGGGTCGCTAAGACCCTCGCGAAACTTTGTCTTATACGTTCGCCTGTCAAAAAATTTTCAACGTTAGTGTACCAAAATTATATTCTTTTTATCATTTAATTTCTGACGGTTTCATTAAAAAAAAATAACAACTTTAATTCGGAAATCTTAATGTAATTTTTGTTGTCATTCGACATTTTACCAAAATAAAAAAGAAATAAATATTTTTTTTTATTTTTACAATACAATTTAAAGTTATAACTAACTGATCTTAATGTTACACTGTAGCAACCCTAAGTGCAAGTCTAATTAATAATAAATAGAAAAGTCGCGTTTACTTACATACATATTATATAAAATTATCTGTTAATATTCACTAATTATGGTAAATTAAAATTGATTTATGGAATTAATTAAAAGTAAATCAGAAAGTGTTTTGAATTTTATTAGTAAGAAGAAGGAAAAATAAAAATAAAACATAAACACGCACAATTTATTAGAGGAGAATTTTATGACAAATAAATGCAGGGTCCGTACGCAAACTCTCATAGGGATTGCAGGGCATTGCGAGAGGGTGGTGGTGTACAAGGGGCATCATCTCATTTCGCCCGCACTCTCTTACTGTTTTTACTCTGACACACACTGACTACAATCAGTCTTCTTCAACCCCCTCCGAAGCTCCCACCCCCTCGACCCTCATCAGCATCAACCCCTTCGGTACACTCCAGAAAGAAGATTCTCAATTATTAATCGAGAGGAATTTTTAATCGATCCGCGTATTTTAAGCAGCCGCGTTTTTCTTTGCGAGGAGGTGCTCCCGCCAGCATTTCTGCATTAAAGGGTTATTGTTGCGCGATTTTATTGGATTCGTACGCGCTATGAAAACAAAGTTGAAATTCTTTGAATTTCAGTTGCAAAATACGTTAAGGCAGTTACAAAAATTCTCTCAATCCGCCGAATATAAAAATTCCCCCACCGTCACCCTTTTCCTTAACGGATGAAATTCCATACAATTTTTGTATTTATTTATCATACACAATTAATATTTTCATAATAGTGTTAGTAGGTATTTTAGAAAATAAAAATTGTAAATTAATTTTTGTACAATCGTGGACAGTTCAATTCCGAACGATTGAAAATTTGTTTGTGGGCAATAATGGGACCAGCGAAAATCAACTTTACAATAAAATTGACGCTTGACAATAAAATTATCAAATAACAGAATGAATTGAATATTCAACAAATTCATCTAGCTTAGTTAGTCTAAAGCCGCATCCACACTGAAAGAACAACGTGAAACTCTCTCTGTTGGTTCTTGTTGCCGAATGTTACAAAAATAATCCAAAAGCATAAATTCTTAAGATGCAATTTGTATTGCAGCAAGACGCAATTTCTATTGGACGCATACGCACAATGAAAGTTTAAAAGCCGCTTTACAATTCGCAATTTTCATTGCCGGCAATAAATAACTGTGCAGTTTTTATTGCAGAACACGTTACAGATGGCAATAAACATCGCTGATGAATCAAGCATCTTACAACTTACAAAAAAGTCACTTTAATGTTGAATGTATTAAATTTGTTTGTACCAGAAATGATAAAAGTTAGTTGTCCAACAATCGTTGGAAATAAGTGCTCAATGGTAGAAAATCAATCTAATCGTTGTCGCATTTGTTATTTATTTATTTTTATTATAATAATAATAATATGAATGGTCCAGGGGAAAAACGATGAGGTTTCATTTTTAGTCGAATTCGAGAGAAATGTTTTACTTGATATGTTTGTCTCGGTGATTTTAATAACTAGTACCAGTTCCTTTTAAACAATTTAGATGCAAATAAAACTATTATAAACTAATTTTGGACCAGGCAATGAATAGAAACACCATGTAAGAGTAAAAAGGGACCTTCATCGTTTTTCCCCTGGACCCTTCATATGTATTTTGCCCAACAGTTACAAAGAACCAATAACAGAGCAAAAGATACAACAGTAGATTATTTCAAGAGATCTAAACCTAAGCTAAATCTAAAACTAAAACTAAAATTAGGTAGAGAAATGAAAAGAAGAAAAAATAAATGGAAGAAGAAAGAAGAAAATAAATAAGTAAGTAAGTAAATAATAAGAGTTAGGAGGACAGTTGGTATAGAAATTCACCAAACTTTTTCTAAAGCCGACGCGATGCTATTTAGATGGAAGACATCAATGTTGTTGCAAAGATGGTTGTAAAGAGCAGAGGCAATGTAGACAGGAGGTCGTACTAAAGCGTTGGTTCTCGGAGTAAGCAAATAAAAAGACAAAGAGTTTCTGCCGGTAAGGCGCGGTACATGAAAGTTAAGTTTTTCCAAGAAAGCAGCAGCATCAACTTCATTATGGATCAACTTATGTAAGAAAAGCAAATCCGAGATATGTCTCCTGCGATAAGCTATTAAACGATGAACAAGCGATAAGCTATTGAAAATCATAAGTAGGGTTTCATGAGGAAAACCTCTAGGACAGAGGTCCCCAAACTTCTTTGTCTCCTAGACCACGTGTCAATTTCTTCTGTTTTGGGTAGACCCCCTAGGGGTCGATATAGACCACTTTGGGAATCATTGCTATAGGAGGATATACACCATATTCTTTAAACCAAAGAAACTTAAGAAACCTGCGCTGGACTTGTTCAAGGACGTCTGTATGGCAATTATAAATGGGATACCAGATTAAGGAGGCGTATTGGAGTCGTGAAAGGATGAAAGCGTTGAAGAGAACAGTTAAGGCAACGGGGCTAGTGAAATCACGAGCGTTCCTGACGATAAAGCCCAAAAGCGTAATGGATTTAGATGCAATGTCATTGACATGATAATTAAACAGACGGTCGTCAAAAATAACGCCGAGATCATTAATAATAGTGGAATATGTCAAGTATTGGTCATTTAGTCTGATAGTGAAACGAAAATTTGCATTTTTTACGCGAGAAAGAAATTTTTTGCATTTATCAACATTTAAAGCGAATCTATTAGAGGTACGTCAGTCAGAAAGGAAGCTTAAATCCTTTAGAAGAAGAAGAAGGGCATCTTCATGGCTGTTAACAACACGAAATAATTTGGCATCATCAGCGTATGTTAAGATCTTGCTATGTTTGGTGAGGGACAAGGGAAGGTCATTTACGAAAAGTATAAAAAGAAGAGGTCCTAAGTTGGCACCTTGAGGAATACCAGGAAAGCAGCGCAAGTGCGAGAAGAGAAACCGTTGTAATAAACTCGCTGGTGTCTATTCACAAGATGCGATTGCAGCAGAAGTTTTAATGAATGGCTAAGACCGTAGGCACTTAATTTGGAAGTTAGAAGTTTATGATCTATGCGATCAAAAGCTTTGGCAAGATCAGTATAAACGACATCAACTTGAGAGCCACAATCAAGAGATACACATAGATATTGAGAGAAGCATGCAAGATTTGTTACGGTGGAGCGTTTTTCGACGAAGCCATGGACATAAATGTTGCTTAATATGAGGTGAGGATAGAGGTAAGAGTATAATATAATTTCAAAAACTTTAGAGAAATTACAGAGTAAGGAAATATGACGATAATTTGATATATTTGCAGGAATGACTTTAGAATGTTTCCAAAACGCATTTCAGAGCTTCATTGAAAAGCATATGTAAAGATTTCACAAAAGCAAATTTACAATCCTTCAGCAAAAAAACTGGGAATTTGGTCATGTCCAGCAGTCGTAGAGTTTTTTAACTTAGATAAGGCATGAAGGATGTCTTCTTCATTGATCTCTTTGATATTTAAGAAATTGGAAAGGTTGTTACAGTCATCAGGAGTGAGTGTAGAAGACGTAGATGGTGGAGTAAACACTGATTCAAAGAAAGATGCAAAACCGTCAACATTCATTTGTGGACTTTCAAGTAAATTACCATTATAGAACATACGACCGGGAATCCTTGTGCTATCTTTTTTAGATCTAACGTAGGACCAGAATTTTTTAGGATTGTCAATTATGTTGCACTGCATACTGTTTATATATTTTTTGAATAATTACCAACAAATTCCCCAAGATGCAATGAAAGTTGCCACAGCTGATCCAAATGCAAATACCGCGCATGCGTGTAATGCAAATCGCTGCAGTTATTTATTGCCGGCAATGAAAATTACAAACTGCAAAGCGGCCTTAAGATCAACTGCTGCAAGATTTCTTGCGTTGTAATTTTTTTTAAACGTTGTAGAATGTTTTTAGAGGGGGGTTTTTACGGGTTTTATTTTTGATACTGCCAACATGAAACTTCGACAACGAAAAACACTATTTTGCGTTGCAGGTTACGCAATATTAGTTTGAAATATTTAATTCTTGTTATGTTGACAATACACGTGCAATGCAATTTAACTTGCAACTTAATGTGCAATTTTTCTTGCCGTTTATTGCAGCAATGTTTCTTGCATTGCATTACCTCCGTGTAAAGCCTGCTTTAGAAACATTTTGTCTACACTACAGCAACATAATCAAATCAGACATTTAGATTGACTTTCTCTTTTAAATCTACCTACGTATATTCCTAGTAGCAAGTTGTGCACACCTAAAGTCAAACAGTGTGTTCGTGACAGTCGTGAGAAATGGCCAAAGGATACTTGCTTCCAACAGTTCTAGCTTTTATTATTATTAGTACTAAAAATAGAGCAAAACGAAAAGTGTGGGTTCGACCTAGTCTTCAAAAGTTCCAGAGATTTGGGAGCATACAACTTTTAAATGTATTGAAGCTTGACAAGATCTACAAACATTTTTTTCGTAGAAAATCTATTTCGAGGCATTGATCCTATCATACAGGAAGCTGACAATCTATTTTCTGATTTTATCCCAAAGTATCTTCTTTTGCTATAGGTATTCTTTAATTAACTTTATAATTCGATTGTCTGCAATGCCTGAGAACTCAGCAAAACAAAACGTACACACTCGCTAAACATTTATTCTTGTTGCAACTTGTTGCCGCACGTTTCCCATTTTTCTTTGACGTTTACAATTTTAAGTGGAAGCAAAGAACAAATGGCAACAGGAACATGAAACGTTTAGTACAATAGGCAACTTTTCTAAGCAACATGGGAAATCAACACCAAAAAAATTCCTTGTTGTTGTCTCAGTGTGAGCACGGCTTTATATCTACAGATTTTAATTATTATCTTTAGGTGAATGTTCACAAAAGAACGAAGAATTTCTTTTATCTCTTTAGGTGCATAACAAGCAACACATAACTTTTACAATAATTAATTGTTAGAGGGAGATTGGTTTGATATGTGCTGGGCCCAGGCACTCGGCTCAAACTAATTCCATTGTTTTCTTTAGTTACATAAGTCACTATCTGTTGTTTGTTTATAGTTGGCCAAACAACTTGTTTCATCACGACATTTAATTCAAATAAAATATAAACAACTGAGTGACAAAGTGTGAACGAATGGTATCATCAATTTTTGATGAAAATCACTGTGCGCTTGGCGTCGGGTGATTTGTTTAGGTGCAGTTATCCGGCGTGCCAACTGTTTTTTCTCAGGACGGAGCAGTTTAAAGTTGTAAACGGTTTAATCATAGACAATTAACTTGAATGCATTTTAAAGTTACAAACGTCAATCAATAACGAAAAGCCGTAAAATAAAACTGCAACAACGACGGCGGCACAGATTTCGTCAAGCAGCACCTGGCATTGGCTCAAATTAAACAAACGTGAAGTGTTTTTTTTTTTATTCTTTAATTCCTACGGATAAAAAAATTGCCTACGGGATTACCTTTACTGGATTGGAGTCGCCTAAAGTTAAAAAAGAAAAACTATAATGTCGCATGCAAATAGCAATTATACCTAGTTGTTTACTTCAGACAATTAAGTTGTTTATAACTTAAAACATTATTTAAGGAACGAGGTACGTTTTCAACTTCAACTACTCGTGGACACACGTTAATCTCAAACTCGATCAGGGACGTACTCAGGAGGGCTGCGAATTTACGACTATATAATTTTTGAACAGAGAATAAAATTCACCTGCTACAGATTGGGCGATTTTTTGCAAATTGAGTTACTTTCAACCTTCTACATTTTTGCAGAGAGTATGTCATAACTCTTTCTGAATAGTCAGTAAATCAATTCAATTTCGTCATTGTTTCATCTCCTCTGTTATATCTCTCATATCTTTTATACATTTTCTCGATTTGTTTCAATTTCCACTTTGCCCTCAATACTTCCTCGGTCCTCGCTCTTTTCATTTTCTGGTACTTCTTTTAGTTCATGGATTATTAAGACTTATTCCAACTGTGTTCTTACTTTTTTATTTCTTCGACTGTCTCTTCTTATTATGCTGGCCATTTTTCTCTCACCTGTGCTTTATTTCTTGCACTTTTTTCAATTCATGCTATTTTTGATGCTCCCATTTCTTATCCTTCCTTTTTACTTTGAAGCTCTTTCTCCTGATATTTTTGGCTTACTTGCTCTCTCGATTACATTAAATTTCTTGGTATCTTGGCGACGTGTTTCCCTTTAACACTAAGATTTCCAGACTGTATTCTGAATACGAATTCAGGAGGAGCATCTTCCTTTTCAGACTTGCGTTGGGAAACTCCCTATTTAACGTCTCTCTCCATTTCAAAGTCCTCTTTACTCGAAAAAGCAAAGGATGGAAAGAGAGAGAAATATAAAAAAAATTGTCATTTCGAAGCCCTCTTGCTTATGGGGAATATGGAAAGACTTTGAAATGGAATAAGACCTTAAACGAAGAGATACTTTTGTATAACATTGAGGCAGTAAGACATAAATGGTTCTGTTTCTCTTCAGTTCCATGTCAAACTAAAAATTTTAAATAAACTTAGGCTGGGTTGCAAAAAACAATTAAGCCTAAATTAGAATGTGACACAATAAACTGTACGACATAATACGTGTCACATTTACATTCTATTAGATATTAACTGAATTTTAAAGAATGAATATGTACCAATCAAGAATAAATGTCCACGATAACCGAAAAAAAACTATTGATGTCCTTCTATAGCAATGCCTTGAGGTGGGACTGTTACCCAAGAAACATTTTTATGTTGTACAAAAATGATTAGCAAAGTTTTTAAAATGAGATATAGCATTTACCGAACGCTGTCAATTTGAACATTGAACTTTTTTACCGAGGCACAAAATCTATTAATTTCTTTGTCCTCAGGGAAGGGGATAAAGTTCTTTAAAAAAAAAATCTTCTTTCCAAAAATGAGGATGAAGTTGAAGGAGTTATAAGCGTATTAACAATCAATCAATCGATTAATCAATGAATTACTTTTGCTTTAGGAACAGACCCTATTTAGGTGTCGTCTTCGTTCCAAAGGTTGGCGATCAATTTTTGAAACTGCGGATCTTAGAAGCTGGTTGTTATTATTACAGCTGCACCATTCCCTTAGGTTTCTTCATCATTAGTTTCGTTTCCTTTCTATAGATCTTTTTCCAATTATCTTTCCTTAAATGATGACGGCATTGTGTGCTTTAGATATTGGAGTTTTCGTTTTTTAATTGTCAACATTACTTTCCTTTTCTTTTTTCATTCTTGCCAGCACTATTTTTAATTTTCACTGCCTTAATATCCGTTGTTCAAACGATTCTATTTTCTTAATATCCAATTTTTTCCTCATCCATGTCTCCATTGCATAATACTCTACAGACTACAGATAGTATAAGTCGTATTTTTAATTCTAAACTTATGTGTATCTCTACCACAGAATACTTTCTTCACCTTCAGCACCATCATTTACAGTTGGTTGTTTATGTTTGGTGTTGCTTTTGATATCCTTCGTTTTATTTACGTTTAATGATCTAATCTATATTCTTCGCTGATTTTAATGATTCTATTGAGTAAGTCTTCAATAGTTTCTGTCAAGAGGACCGTGTCATCAGCCTTCCTTAAGTTATTTATTGGGATGCCATTTAATTTTAGAGCTCTTTCTTTACTCTGAATAAAGATTGAAGAAGAGGATTGGTGATAGAACACAACCCTGCCGTACACCTCGTTTTATTTCAATCGCTACTCGTACTATCACTTTTTGATTATAGAAGACTTAAGGGAATCTAAAGTCCAAAGCACCTTCATGAGATGATCATATCAAAGGCTATGTTGTATTCAGTAAAGCATATCGAGGCATCTTTGCGAAATGACAATATAATGAAACCAATTTTAGTGTACCCGGTACATTTTTGTCTTTTTTGGAAGAGTCACAAAAGTTGACAGCAACCATTCACCGGGTACCTATAAATTAAAATCCTTTACCCCTATTATTTAGCAGTCTACAAATTTTTAAACTTTAAGTAATACTATGTTAACAATTTATTTAAAGATGATGACAATCAGAATTTGTGTCCACTTCCTTTTCTATGAGGTACTTTATTATTTTCTTACGTGTATTAAAACAACACAAACAACTAGACAGAGTAGCGGTTAATACAATCATTAGATTAGGTTTTTGCGTTCATTTAGTGCAACTAGGAATCAATTGAGGTAAAAGAAGTTCTTCGCCTTATGACAATGCAGGATGTATGAAATACGCGTTCTCACTTTTTTCTTGACGGGCATCTAGGTTGTTGATGAATGGAATAAAATGTAAGTATATGAAAGTACCTAATGAAAGCCAAACATAAAAATGGGATTAAAATTTGGAAAACCATCAAGGAATTAATTTAATTTTAACGTAACAGTAATTAAGTACAATGCGGATGGAAGTCTTTTTTTGTTGTTGTTGCTATGAAATTCATTAAGGAATTAAAAGATGTAAAGTAATTTTTAATCTGTTCCGAAGAAATGTAAGCGGGACACTTTTTTTTCTTGTATTTTTGTTGATAATTTGTTGGTAATATAACCCATAGAAATACTGATCGTATTACAAAAACGTTAATAAGTTAAAAAGAGTTGCGCGACTAGAAGATTTAAATTAACAAAATCACTGAACCCTAACGCAATATTGTACATCTGCGCGCTCTGATTTTTCCTTATACATTAATTACATGCAAATTCTTGCGAAGAATGTACAATCCGCCATTTTCTAACTCAATTCTCGTCTTGAAGGAGTCTTATTCCTTTGTCTCATATATACGTATATACTTTCTCGGCTCACGCATTTTAAACATCGGCCCCTTTCTTTCGGATTCTTAATTAGTAATGCGGCGTCGCTCTCTCGCTCGTTACGCGCTCGTTCCGACCTCTCTCTCGCTCCCGTATGGAAATGTGACGTCAGGCTGAGACGAAATTAAAGTTCCCCTTGCGAAAACGAAATTTTCTACACCCGTGCAGTCTTTCATTACACATATATAGGAGGCAGTTTCTCTGCAATGTCTTTCGTTAAATATGCTACGTGTATCGGTGTACTCATTACGGCTTCTGGAATTCGCAGGTGATGAGGGAAAATTCCCCGCATCACCCCCGATTTACGGCGGTTTCTCGGGCGCATTTCTATTTTGTTAAATCTTCACGAAATTCAAACTACCGCCTCTAAATATATTTGAACGTACACGTTTTATTGTTCGATTTAATGCCTAATAATAATTACCCATATTAAACACAGGGTTACATCATTTATTTACAGTTTTTAAATCAGCCAGAATCGTATAATGTAGTCAATCAAAAATACGAAAGTTAATTTCTTCATTGACATTAGTGACATGTCAGAAAAAAATCACATCGTTCAGTGCTAATCAATTGGAAGCAAATGCGCTGTTATGTCTTCGATTTAACACAATCCCAGAAAAAGTCATTATAGGAGCCAAGACTTGACTGTAACTTCAATAAATTGATCGCTTTGCAGAAGATGTTAAATACTAAGTCGTATTTTTATATTATCTGTTACAGCTCATTTCTTTCATTCCTGTTCTGAATACCCCCTGTATATGCATCGCCACCGCCCAGCCTTCATTTCTGTTCCGAACACGCCCTGTATATGCGAAATTCGACGTGTCGGATCATTCCTTGGACCGCGTCGTTGTACACGTTGCAGTCAGTGTAGGAATACCCGTATTTCGCCGGCGTAATTTTCTTAAACTTTCGTTTTAGCATATTTCTATTAACAGGACCTTCATTTATTTAAACAAATTCATTTTATATAGGTCATCCCTCCTTAATTGAGTTCAAAATCGCGTGTATGTGAGGAATTGAACGAATTATAGCGAAGTTCTACTTCTGGACGCGTATTATGCGTGACCTTTGTCCTTTCAGCCGATTGGTTCCCGCTATTACTAAGAAACGGTGTCTCGCTTGTTGAGAATCTTTCCTTGTTTGTCAAACGAGAAATGTTGCGCCATTGTCAGAACGAAACTTGCTGTCTCTTGGGTCACACTCTCTTTCGTAAATATTTTTATTTGTGCGTGCCATTACATCGAAGGGATGTTAGTGCATTTCTACGGCTAATTGCCGACTCTGATTAGACGGGTGTAAGACAGGAAAACCGCGTATCCCGTGGGTGTCACAGCTTCGCAATAGACCGAGGTAAGTTCCATACGCAGCAACTCTCGGTTTGACTTATGTGTTCGTTTTATTTCATTTCTTATAGGCTTTTCTCGTGAGCTTTTATCGTAAGCTTTTAGCGCTTTAATCTGGAACCTACATCAAGAGGTATTTCTCGTTGGGTGCATCGCGAATTTCGGCGGTGGCTCCCTCCCTCGCCCTCTACGCGGAAGCCGGCACATTACAAGTGCCGCGGCGGCATCGCCGCAAAGACACCGACAAACACGCCGAACATCAAAGGAATACAGGTCGGAGCGTTTGATTTCTTTTCGTAGTTTTGAGCGATATTTCGCGGATTTTATTTCGGATCCACTGCTTTTAATTTTTGTCGCAATAAAACTTGCAACTTATTGCATTCTCTTGCATTTTGTGGCATTAGTGACGATTTGAATTATTTTAAGATAGATATGTAGCGATTTCGGATCCGAAAAGTTAGGTCTATGGTCTTGTTGTGTACTTAGATCGATCGACTTGCGTTGAATTTGTTTTATTTTATTTTTATTTGTGTTTTAGCAATAAAAGTGTTCATGTTTTGGACGTAACGTGTTTTCTTAATTTTTCACGCGATCCCTTTCACAAAAAATTAAGTGGCGCCTGTTTTGGTTTGGCCTTCGCGTTTTGGTTAGAGAACCCCTCCCGTCCCACTGTGCTGGCTGGCAACATTGGAGTAAAGTTTGCCCAATGTAAAACTTCTGCCTATCTACGCAGGTAGCAAAGTTTTATTTGGCAAACGCGTGGCTCGATTTTGCTTTGCGTTTTTGTTGTTTTGTTTGTCGTTTAAAGTATTACGTCCAGAACATTTATTTTGTTAGAATAAGTTGCATTATAATGGAATATAAACTATTACCGGACCGCCTTAATTCTGAGGAATTAAATTATGAATTATTGGTAAGAGGTATCCAAATTGACGGAACAGTTGCGCAAAAGCGTGCTAATTTGAGACGGCAAATGCGATTGGAAAAAGATTTACGCCTGCCTGTACCGGAAATACGACGTGACTTTTGACGATGACGTGACAGCTCTGCAGGAAAAAGATTAAGCGAGATTCGCTGTTTAATAGAGTCGCTTCCCGGCTCAACAGCTGTGTGCATTCACGATAAAATTTCCGCTAAGTTGGCTCATGCCATTGGACGCGCTCAGCGCTCCCAACCGACCAATAGTGACGAGACGCGACAACGATGCCGCCATCTTGAGAACGCTAGACGAACTTGCGTTCGACTTCGAACAAACCGCGCTCAATTTTGCGCCGAAAAGAACCGGAAGTTACTGGGGTAACAGCATCCCCTTTACTTGATTTAACCGCGATTGCCGAGCATTTTCAGAACAATCCTTTATCGGTATCTTGCGTAGTTCCGGACTCTATTTCGCCGCCGAGTGCGACTTCAACACCTTTGGCTACTCTATCGCCGCCAAAAGCAAATAAATCGCGAATTGAAGCCACGCCTCTCACAGTTAAGGCTGCTACCCACTCTGCGGCCAGTAACGAAATTAAGTCCGTGCCTGTTTCTAAATGGGGTTTGTCTTACAATGGGAATAATAAAGTCCTGTCTTTAAATGCTTTTTCTCGAACGTGTTGACGAACTCTGCGTTTCGAGGAACGTGTCCGAAATCACGTTATTCGCTTCCGCATCCGATTTATTTCGAGAGAAGGCATTAATTTGGTTTAGGGCTAATAGAAAGTTTTGCGATAATTGGACTGACCTCGTCAAACGTCTTCGCGAGGAATTCCAACCCTATAATTACGATGACAAATTGTTCGAAGAAATTAAGAAACGCACTCAAGGCCCTGACGAATCAATGGGAATTTATACGTCGGTCATGATCAATTTATTTAATAGGTTGAGCGTTCGGTTGCTTGAAAGCGTTCAGGTCAAAATTCTTCTGAACAATATTGCCCCTTTCTATCAACGACAATTAGGATTGGTCGAGGTTACTTCGGTAGCACACTTGTTAAGGTTAGGGTCGACAGTTGGAAGCTCGTAAGTCAGCTGTTGAAGACGTTCCACCCCACGTAAAATATGGTCTTAGAACCGGACTTAGCGTACGTCCAAACCTGTGCACCGGTTGTATCCGAATGTAAGGTGGAGCCTCCCAAACCTAATAAGACTTTTAAGTGTTGGAATTGCCAGAAAATCGGTCATTTGTCTCGAGATTGTTCCGAGCCCTTAAAGAGGCATTGTTATCGGTGTGGTCGTCCCAACGTCACTACCAAGACGTGCCCGGCGTGTCCAAAAAACTCCAGAACAACGCGCTAGATGATCGGTTAGTACGTTGTTTCAGTATATCAAAGCCGATCGATCCTTTGGCAGTCCAACCTGTTCTTGACTATGTCTTGGCTCATGCTAAAAATGATGAGCGTCCTTATTTAACCGTGTCGATTTTGGGCATCCCGTTTCTTGGCCTCTTAGACTCTGGTGCATCTCGCACAATCGTTGGCAGCTCGGGATGGAAGTTCTTCAAACTTTAAACTTACCTTTAATAAGCATGTAACGTCGTGTACCGTGGCGAATGGACAACCTTGTTCTAGTCCTGGTAATGTGGCCACCCCTATCCAACTGCGTGATCGTGTGAAAGTTATAAATGTTTTAGTTGTCCCTGAGTTACCTCATTCACTCATCTTAGGAACAGATTTCTGGAAGTTAATGGACATCGTCCCTGATCTGCGTTCCGGTGAATGGACCTTCGGTAGAGAGTCAATTGACGTGGTAGAACATCTTACCTCTCGGCAACATTTAACTGACCCGCAGCAAAATCAGCTGGAGACTCTAACTAATCAGCTGTTTACAAATTCTCCACATGGTGAACTGGGTTGTACTAAACTCGTCGAACACGTTATTCACACAGATAGTGCCCCGATAAAACAACGTTATTATCCCATCTCGCCAGCTAGGCAAACTGTTGTTGACAAAGAACTTGATGACATGCTAAAGCGTGGCATCGTGGAGAGATCCAAAAGTGCTTGGTCATCTCCCATTCTTCTTGTGCCAAAAAAAGATGGAAGTTTTCGCTTTTGTGTGGATTACCGTAAGTTAAACCAAGTCACGACTAAAGACGCATACCCACTACCGTATGCTGAACACCCTTGACAAATTGAAAGATGCTAAATACCTGTCATCTTTGGACATTAAGTCAGCTTATTGGCAGATCCCAGTCGCCGAAGAATCCCGCCAATATACAGCATTCACTGTACCTAATCGCGGATTATATCAATTCCGACGAATGCCCTTTGGCCTGCACAATTCTCCCGCGACTTGGCAACGTTTTATTGATCGAGTAATTGGTGCTGACCTTGATCCTCACGTGTTCGTCTATCTGGACGACATCATTATTGTCACGCAAACCTTCGACAAACATCTCTAAGTATTATCTGAAGTCCATAAACGCCTGACTGAGGCTGGTTTGACCCTGAATCAGGACAAGTGCAGTTTCTGCCTTAGCGAATTGAAGTACTTAGGTTACGTGGTGGATCGCCACGGTCTTCATGTGGATCCCGAAAAGGTTCAGTCAATTTTACGAATGCCTAAGCCCACAACGGTTAAGGAAGTACGTAGACTAATTGGAACCGCTTCGTGGTATCGTAGATTCATCCCTGGGTTTTCCACAATTATCGCCCCTTTGACCAAGTTGCTCAAGAAAAATTCTAAGCATCGGTGGGACGAAACTTGCGATGAAGCGTGGGAAAGATCCGTGAGCATTTGGTTTCCGCTCCAGTCCTTTCGTGTCCTGACTTCACTAAAGAATTCACGATTCAAACCGACGCATCTGATTATGGCGTTGGAGCTGTCCTGACTCAACAACTCGATGATGGCGAGAAAGTCATCTGCTATCTAAGTCGCTCATTATCTCGAACTGAGCGCAATTATTCGACGACTGAGAAAGAACTCCTTGCGATGTTATGGGCGATTGAAAAACTTAGGCCCTACGTGGAAGGTTCTCACTTCAAAGTTATCACCGATCACCATTCACTGCTTTGGTTGAACAAGTTGCAGAACCCTTCTGGTCGATTATGTCGTTGGGCTGTACGCCTGCAACAATACGATTTCAGTGTCATACACCGCAAAGGAAAAGAACATGTCGTACCTGATATGCTTTCTCGAACTGTCCCTATTATCGACTCCATCGACTTCGATAATGTTAAGGATAGTTGGTATTTGAATTTCTTAAAGAAAATTCGTTTGGCCCCGGAAAAGTTTCCGAGTTTTCGTGTTGAAGGAAACATCATTTATAAACTCGTTCGAAACACCTATTATCGACTAGCTGAGGATGAGCCTCACTGGAAACCTGTTGTCCCTAAGGAATCTCGATTACAGATTCTTCACGAACATCATGATTCCCCGACTAGTGGTCACTTAGGTGTCTACAAGACTTACAATAGGATCGCCCAAAATTATTATTGGCCCAAAATGCACGCCGATGTTGCGAAATATGTTCATAGGTGTCAAACGTGTCTTCGCACCAAACCAGAACAGAAAGCTCCGGCAGGGCTAATGGGAGGTCACTCTCGAATTTCGCGACCTTGGGAGGTCATTAGCATCGATCTTGTTGGACCACTACCTAGATCTTCTCGTGGGTATCAATACATCCTTGTGGCAACTGATTGCTTCAGTAAGTTCACCTTGTGTTTCCCTCTTCGAAAGGCTACCGCCCCTAAGATCGTTCAGCACATTGAGGAAAATATCTTTTAGTTTTCGGAGTACCTCGTACGGTCATTTCGGACAATGGAGTCCAGTTTAAGTCCAAAGAATATCAAAACTTCTGACGTCATACCACGTGCGCCCTGCGTACACTTCGTATTATCATCCAAAAGCAAACCCTGTCGAACGCGTTAATCGCGTAATTAAGTCCATGTTGACTGCTTATGTGGCGGAAGACCACCGCAAATGGGATTTATTCCTGCCCAAAGTCGCTTGTGCTTTACGAACTGCACGTCACGAAGTTACTGGTGTGACTCCATACTTCCTCAATTTTGGTCATGAAATGTGCTTGAAAGGTAGCTTAACCCCTGACAATGACCCTGTTAAAGATTAATACATTGAGGTTGCTCCTCAAGATCCTAAGGATCTACAATCTCGTACCGGAAAGTTCGCAGTCCTCTACAAAAACGTACAGGAAAGGTTGCAAAAGGCTTACGAAAAGGCTAAGGGCCGATATGATCTTCGTAGGCGAAAGGTTGTTTACCAGCCCGAGCAGCGGGTGTGGCGTAAAAATTTCGTGTTGTCCGATGCTTCAAAACATTTCGCGGCCAAGTTGGCCAATAAATTTGTTGGGCCTTTCCTCATTAGTCGACGTACGTCTGCGGACACTTACGAACTTAAGGATCTTGATGGTAACATACTTCCTGGTACTTGGAACAGTGAACATCTTAAACCTGATCCCCTGATGAGTAGAGATTGTCTTATTCATATTTCGGCCTGCGGATTGTGGCCTCTTAGAATTCTTCCGACGTATCTTCTGCGTGGAGTAAAAGGCTCCTAAAAGATTCTGTACATTCCTCACACCATCTGTGGAATCGAACGTCTTCGGATGTTCGCGTGCGATGGGTGCCCTAACGATCAGTCTCGTTGACTGTGAGATGTCGCCTTGCGATTTACTGAGTTTGTGGGAGTTACAAGAGAGTTGGATCTCGTGAAGACTCTTCTTGCCCTCTCTCTGTGAATCTGCGTATGAGCGAAGTCTGACAGGCCTCTTGATTGTGACTTGGATCACGCCTATTCGCCCGGGAATTTTTCTTTTCTTCTTGTTTCAACCTTTCTTCTACTCTAGCTCTGTCTCCTTTTCGGATTGATCAGCTCGGCCTTGACGGCTTTGAGATATCCTTCTGCGATCGTCAGAGCGTGTGGGAATGCCAAGCGTACTGGATCTCGTGAAGGTATGGCTTGCCCTCTCTCTCTGATGTACCGCTGTGGGATACGCTCATGGAAGTCACGTCTGTAGTATGGTGTGTTCCGTGAGGAAGCCTTTATCTTTCCTGTTTTCTGGCTCTCTCGACTTCTCTCTCTCTTTGGTCTCTACTTTCGGAAATTGGGAGAAAAATTCTGTTCCGTCTGAACTGATTGATACTCGGATTCGACTTATTTTCTTTGTTATTTATTCAACTTTACTGGACGTGTCTTGTGTTGTCAAATGTGACATTCGTCACTATCGAAGTTGTGATCTGGAGAATGTAGATTCTCTTCCCCCTCTAAGTCGTCTCTACGTCAGGACGCAACATCCCCGGGGAATGAATCATTTTTATTCTCCAGTGATCTTCTTCTCTACCCGGCCGTGTCGTATACTAATCCGGCTGAAGTAGTGACTGTGGGTGGTGCGAAGCGGTTTCCGCTGGGCACTTTCCTATTTCTAGGGAACTGTGGGAACATCTGGAGTGTCGGATCTCGTGAAGGCACGAAAGCCCTCTTTTCTCTTGAGTACGGTAGGAATAGTGTCTTGGGAATTGCTTTGCACTGCGCAACGTCATGAAGAGCCAAATCAATTGGATGAGAGTTTTCTCATCTTGAGGAGTTTATTTAACTGTCGTTTGGTGGGTCGATGTTATTTCTTTCCGGAGTCCCCGTGTTAGGCTGTGCCGCCCTTGGGTTGGTCATGGCTTCGTATCGCGCTTATTCGGCAGGATCCGGTTTGGAATTCGTCGTCGTTGGGTCTTCTTTGAAGACATTATTTTGCTGTTTAGCAGGAGCTGACAACTCCTCGTGACTAGGGGACCCCCAGAATTTAGAGTCTTTAACGTTTCATTAATTTTATCCCCGCCATTTTGCTTTGCTCTGGGAGTAGGATTTGACTTTAGGAATTTTATTACTTCATCGTTTCGTAGTTCGACCTAATCAGTCGGACACGGATTTTACTTGCTCTTATAGCAAATTTCGTTTAACGTCGCGTTTGTTTTTTCACTTTTCTAGTTCTTCTTTCGGAAAAGACTTTCGATGGACCGAGATCGTTTGGATCTTCATTTTGCTATTTATGATTTTCTCACTCCATTCATAACGTTCCGTATTCTTTGATGTAGTTTACCATTTGCAATAGTTTATTTTATTGGTGATGTTTTTATTTATTTTCGAAATTCGGTTCAGACTTGGTCGTTACAACCTTAGGGTTCGGCCATTTCTCAATGTCTGTGACACGCGCACGGTTGGTCTTGGTTTGGGCCAAGGACTGGCCGAATGGGTTTATTTTATACTTTACTTCGTTGGTTAATCCAAGAAAATTTCTCGGTGATGTCAGTCTTTTCCAGGATGTCCCAGCATCCTTGTTAACCGTCAAAATTTTACCTTTTGTCTGGGAAACTCTTTCGTGATCAATGAATATTAGTCTAACGTTTCAGCGGAAGTTGCGGAATTGAGGTCGTGATTGGTCGTCGTGTTGGTCGGACTGGTAAAGTTATCTTCCGTCTTGTGTTCTCGTCGAGATGCGTGGTGGTTTCCTGGTCAGACGATGTTGACGCTTGTTGACATGCGGACCCATCTTGACCCTTTCTCTTCTCTTTGAACTTTGCGTATCAGTCTGACCAATGCCTCGATTGGGTACGGCCGTGATTCACAACTTTTGGCTTGAATTTCTTTCGTGGTCTCCGACCAAATCGTTTCGCGTAGTATCATTTCGTCCGTGTTTCGTTTATGTTGGTTAAGCCGAACACCCAACTTCGAGATCTGTCGTTCGCCGACATGCCATTTCATTTCGGCTGATTATAGTGTGGACATCAGAAATTTTACCTGTGGGCAAAATTTCCATCTTAGTAAGGGTGGGATTGTTACAGCTCATTTCTTTCATTCCTGTTCTGAATACCCCCTGTATATGCATCGCCACCGCCCAGCCTTCATTTCTGTTCCGAACACGCCCTGTATATGCGAAATTCGACGTGTCGGATCATTCCTTGGACCGCGTCGTTGTACACGTTGCAGTCAGTGTAGGAATACCCGTATTTCGCCGGCGTAATTTTCTTAAACTTTCGTTTTAGCATATTTCTATTAACAGGACCTTCATTTATTTAAACAAATTCATTTTATATAGGTCATCCCTCCTTAATTGAGTTCAAAATCGCGTGTATGTGAGGAATTGAACGAATTATAGCGAAGTTCTACTTCTGGACGCGTATTATGCGTGACCTTTGTCCTTTCAGCCGATTGGTTCCCGCTATTACTAAGAAACGGTGTCTCGCTTGTTGAGAATCTTTCCTTGTTTGTCAAACGAGAAATGTTGCGCCATTGTCAGAACGAAACTTGCTGTCTCTTGGGTCACACTCTCTTTCGTAAATATTTTTATTTGTGCGTGCCATTACATCGAAGGGATGTTAGTGCATTTCTACGGCTAATTGCCGACTCTGATTAGACCCAGGTGTAAGACAGGAAAACCGCGTATCCCGTGGGTGTCACAGCTTCGCAATAGACCGAGGTAAGTTCCATACGCAGCAACTCTCGGTTTGACTTATGTGTTCGTTTTATTTCATTTCTTATAGGCTTTTCTCGTGAGCTTTTATCGTAAGCTTTTAGCGCTTTAATCTGGAACCTACATCAAGAGGTATTTCTCGTTGGGTGCATCGCGAATTTCGGCGGTGAAGGCTCCCTCCCTCGCCCCTCTACGCGGAAGCCGGCACATTACAAAGTGCCGCGGCGGCATCGCCGCAAAGACACCGACAAACACGCCGAACATCAAAGGAATACAGGTCGGAGCGTTTTGATTTCTTTTCGTAGTTTTGAGCGATATTTCGCGGATTTTATTTCGGATCCACTGCTTTAATTTTGTCGCAATAAAACTTGCAACTTATTGCATTCTCTTGCATTTTGTGGCATTAGTGACGATTTGAATTATTTTAAGATAGATATGTAGCGATTTCGGATCCGAAAAGTTAGGTCTATGGTCTTGTTGTGTACTTAGATCGATCGACTTGCGTTGAATTTGTTTTATTTTATTTTTATTTGTGTTTTAGCAATAAAAGTGTTCATGTTTTGGACGTAACGTGTTTTCTTAATTTTTCACGCGATCCCTTTCACAAAAAAAATTAAGTGGCGCCTGTTTTGGTTTGGCCTTCGCGTTTTGGTTAGAGAACCCCCTCCCGTCCCACTGTGCTGGCTGGCAACATTGGAGTAAAGTTTCGCTCCAATGTAAAACTTCTGCCTATCTACGCAGGTAGGTAGCATATCTACCTGGCCATGAGCAAAAGAGAATCCAATTAAAAACTAGCTGTGATAATTTAGAAGTGCATGTGCTAAGTTATGTTTAATTTGTTCGGTTTATAGAGACTTGGGAAGGTTTATTTGTTAATAAAATAAATGAAATTAAGGTGGAACTGGCAAAAGAAGGATATGGCCCAAAAACTATTTATTTATGAAAGAATGCTTTGGGGTACATGGGGAATGCATCAATTTATTTTCCAAGTTTAATTTTGGTCTAAATTCTTTCGATGGCATAACGAAGACCCAAAATCCGAGCGAACCATGGAAGCTCGAAGAGTTGATGTGAAAAGTAGAAACTCTGGTACTGCAACAGGTCCGTCTTCTGAAACCAAACAGTCACTGTTATCACCAGAGGTGGACAAGGCAACTCTGCTATTGCCAATGATATCAAGTATCCTGAAAGTTTTGCATGACGATTTGGGTATGAAGAAGGTGTTTTCCTAGTGGATTCTTACACTTGGGCAAAAACTAGTCAGAAGAGAAATTTCTCAAGAAAGTTTGACCGCGTTAGAAAGGGACAGAATTTTTTTCCTGAAATTATGACAGGGGATGAGACTTAGATATATCACTGGGACTCTTCTACTAAAGCGGTGGCTTCATAAAAGCTTTCCATCTTCAGAAAAGTGCCAAAACACAATTTTCCGGAAAAGAAACAGATGGAAGCAGATGGAATGCTGCATATTGAGTATATGCCGAGGGTGTCTAACATAAACTGAGAGGCCTCTCGAAACAAAATTCAAAATTTAAAAACAGCTCTGGACGAGAAACACCCTCTTTCTTATTCTCACGAAAAACGAGTTCTTAAGGCAAACAAAATCAATGACTGTGATGTCATCCTGACCTAGCTCGTTCCGTCAGACTTCTTTTTATTCAAAAGCTTCAAAAAGTATTTTGCATCTGATGATGATGAAGCACTTAAAGAAGCTGTTAAACAACATTTTGCAGAGCTGCCGAAGGAATTTTTTTCTGACGGTATGCGACAATTGTGAAAAGTTGGATTAAGTGTATAAGTATTATAGGAAAATGAGGGGTTGTTAATGTGATACGTGGCTTTTCATGGCCAGGTAGGCAACTTAAAATAATAATACGCCTTCGTGTTATTGGAAGAAATTTCAAGGCCTTCACGAAAACACTTTTAAATTGGGGCCTGGGACAGAGATGTCAATGCAATAAGAGCATTGTGCAGTTATGCCCATCTATTTAACATAATCCCAGAAAAGGTTGTTACAAGAGTCAAAACTAGGATGTATCTTTAATAAACCTTCGCTACGAAGGACATTCAAGGCCTTCATGGAAGCATTTCTAAACTGGGACAGAGACGCCAATGACATAAGATTAACAAGTAATGAAACGAAAGCCTCATCTACATCAGCATTAGGAACAGAGAATTAACTACATACAAGTTCTAATCCGGAAGAAATAGTGATAAAAAATTATGGGCTTGAAGAAATCAAAACATCTGACTTTGAAATTTTAAGTATTAATAAATAAGATTTTGATACGTTTCATTTTTGGCCTCGAAATAGGAGCAAACAGTAAGATGGTTGCTGAGAAAATTGAAAATGGAACAATACAGAAATGTATAAAATTTACAAAGAAACAGATTAAACTAATCAGCTGAACAAAATCAAGGTTAAAAGGAAACTGACGCCAAAATCCTATGTATTGTCATGGACGATAAAAGCAAGCTCCACTTTAAATCATCACTACTATTCAGAAAAATCTATTAGTGAAGAGTTTAAAGTGATTAAAAGAGAAAAATTCGCAAGGGGGGTCCATTTGTTCCTGTGGCGAACGTAGCACGCCTTATTTTTCAAGAAAGTTGATGAAGGAAAAAAGAAGTACAATGCGATCGAAAATGATTGAGCGTCCTTGAGAAAATAAATACCCAAAGGTGATCAAAACTACCTTCGGCCTAGAGAATTTTCGCGTTTTTGAATACTCAAGGTCAGGTGACAATCAATAGCGTTCGTATGTTGTGCACGGTTTGTTTATTAATTGAGTTTTCTACGAGTTTTTCATATCGAAATTAGTAACCTGTGAGCAACTAAAAATCAGATTAGAGTCGGCGGTGCAAAGAAAATGTATGTCTGTGATTAACTGAATTAATTAATCTAATACCACAGCTAATACATTAATGAATACATCAATGAACTGTCCTATGGGTGTGACGAGCCCACCGTCCCGAGTTGGCGTACCAGTGCCTGGGTTGCACGTAACCTAATCTGTAGGACTCGGCCGACTTGTTCAGTCGTGGCCGAACTTCCCACCAGTGAAGCAAACTGGTACCGTGGGGACCGGTTAGCCCGGAGGATACCCTCCCCTCCTCTGGAGTGGAACGAGCAGAGGGGACCTCCACCGGTCGACTGGGTTGGACTCACGGGGGCAGTGGTTGATGGCCCGCATGCTAGGGTTAGGGATGATGCCCACCCCATCCCGACGTGTGAACTGCGGATCTCAGTTCCGGCACTAGCCTGGATAGCTAGTAAAGATTAGATAGGTCTCCCTTCACCAGAAGGGGCGAGGGGCGTACAACCCCGAACCAGTCTGGTAGCAGGACGACACTTTATAGTGTCAGCCACCGAAAGGTGGGCTACCCTGCGCGTTGATTGAGCGTATCTCAATTCGATGGCTCTGGTCGGGGCCCGAGACGGGTAAGGGCTAATAGCTCAGGTACCGCTCGTAGCGATTCAGGGTAGATTAGGGGGCACTGTCTGTCTGTCACTGAACTGTCAGATCAGCCTAACGCCGCGTTAGTAACAGACATACTTTTTCTTTGCACGGCCGACTCTAATCTGATTTTTAGTTGCTCACAGGTTACATATTTTTGAAGGACGCTCAATCATTTTCGATCGCATTGTATATCTCAGTGAATGTCTTAAAATAAGAATTATTACCCCTTATAAGACTGCCAATATTATTTTGGCCATACTTGGTATAAAAGAAATCGTACGAAATTTTTTGAAAAAAAAGCGAAAACCCTCCCTCCCAACTTCCTTAAATTACGCCCCACATAAAACGAACGTTATCAGTGGATAATGTAGCTTTTTGTCAAAAACAACAGACTTACAAAAATCTCTCTTTTCAAGTTTGACTTGCTTTAATTTTACATTTTGCCTTACCCCCAATTTTCTCTTGTACACCTGCTTTCCCAATTGAGCAAAAAATTACTTTCGTCCTTTTCCCAAAAGATGGCACCGCGACACTGCCACTGCGATCCGCCTTTATCTATTTACCTTTTGTTTATCTCTATTACTGCGTTATATTTTTAGATCAAGAAATATTATTCTTATTATTTCAAGCCACGTTTACCTTGTAAAGAGAGGCTGAAGTTTAATAGTTTCAAGAAGTCTTATACTGTGAATAGAGTTTGGAGACCAACTGGTACATACATATTTTTCAACAAAACTTAACTTTCTGGATCTGGAGAGAGGTGGCGATTTAAATTACTTATTTTGGCTTTACAAAAATCTTGGTTTTCCAGTCTAACTAGCTTCCATAACTTTTAATCCTTGCTTTCGCTCGTAGGTATGCATTCAAAACCCAGTAGAAAGAAACAAAAAATAACTTTCGACTTTTTCCAAAAAGGTGGCGTTCTAAACCTGTCATAACGAGAATTTATTTCGATTTGAATCTTCGTTAACAGTACAAAGGCGGACTTAAATTTAAGTACAATCAATATATGTATACGGAGCTCTACAGGCCTAGTTGACCCAGAGCTTGGTTAACGATCATCTTTCATTTTCTCCTATCCTTTGCCTTTTCCCTCCAATAGCTAAGCATACACGAGCGTTCATTCCCGCAGGAAAGTGCAATCGCGAAGGAAAGAACGTGTGTTAGTGAAGTACGAGATGACCAGCCAACATTCTTACTTCCTTCAAAAATCATGTTAGGGATGTTCCAATGTTCTTGACCGACACGATAAATACTTAGTTTCGTGTAGATTTGTTTATACCTCCACTATTTCAAGATTCAGTTTGCTAACACAAACGGGTTAGAACAGGATTTGTTTTGTTTCAATTTCTTGAAGGGAAAGAATGGCATGATTGAATGCTGGTGTATGTCTACCTATTGTCTGATGTCCATATTTTTTATGTCGTCCTCTACTTCCTTCTTCCATCTTTGTCTTGGTCTGCCTAACCGTCTCCTTCCTCCAATACTATGTGTCATCATCATCTTCGGGATTCTGTTGTCATCCATCCTTATTATATGTCCCATCCATCTTATGCGCTGCGCTTTCACTACTCCTATTATGTTTGGTTTGTTGAACAGATCATATATCTCTTTGTTTGTTCTTCTTTTCCATACGCCATCTTCTATCTTTCCTCCAAAAATTCTTCTCAGAATCTTTCTTTCCCATACTTCGAGTCTTTGTGCATCTTCTTTCTTAAGTGCAATCAAACCCCATGAGAAAAAAAAACCTAGAAGTGGAAACTGGGACCATTAAAGTTGGAAGCCAATTCTCTCAATTTTACATATCTTTTGGTCTTCACTACATACAGCTTTATTACTGCCGACGTTTCTTTTTCGTTACAGAAGAAATCTTTTAAGATCGTGGCCGCTGTACTTCTTACTGCTAATGTTCTCACTATTGCCGTATCATAAAGACTAAAGCGTGATTGATTTGCTTTTAATTTAATGGAGATGTTTAGGTCTATTCTAACCGATTGATATATAACAAACGTAACTTAAAATCCGCATCCTGTAGGCACTTGTCTCTTCAATTGATTGATATGATATATTGAAGAGTATTTAAAGATTTCAGTTTTTTGACCGATGAAATTGGATTGTTTTTTCTTTTATAATTTGTCCCCTTTGGCTTTCCTCAGCCAATACATTTTGGTATTACCTTAAACTTTTGTCTTTTTTAACTAAGCACGAATCTTTCAAGTCACCACCAGTGAAGCTGTAATACAAGTTCTCTTTTTACATATTCTTTACTACATTTTTAGATACTTTATCTGGACCATTTGTATTTTACTTTTCAATATTGTCTTTGGTTTTCTTTTACATCTTTTTAGATTTCATTGCTTTTTCTATCTTTTTATTGATGTCGACATCTTTGTTTCCATTACTTTAATTAATAGTTTCTCGTCAAGCAGCTTGCTCCTTCTACTGTTGCGTCCATTGCTTTCTGTACTTTGGTTGTTATTATTATTATTATTATTGTTTAAGTAAATTCTCGTTTTAGCACCCGAACCCTTCCATGTAGAACTCCGGAACTTGAGGTATCGCAGCGCCGCCTATACGCCAAAAGACTTACTCACGTCGTTTTATTGCCCCTGCTAAGAGAATCGGGCTTAAAGAAGTTTGAACGATATTACTTTACTCTGTTTTGTATTCAGTCTTTATACCGTATTCGTTGTTTAGCTCCTTAGCTTTTTTTCTTGCCATAGTTACCAACCACATCATCTTGAAATGCATATTCCATGATTGCTACTTGTAAATTTCGTCCATAATTACCGGTTTTCGTTTATATTTTAGTTTATTTTTTGTATTTTTGGCGTGCACCTTTCTTTGAATACAATTTTTATGTGTGTAGTTGTTTCTGATGTACCTTTTTATTCTGCATTCTAAAATTTAAAAGTGTGCCCAGGGTCTTATTTATAAAAAAAATAATAATAATAATAACTTGAACTCATTATTGCAACTAAGAAAGATATTTGATCGTTCTGGGCCCTGCATGTTTCTTTATCTATACCTGTTTCATAACAGCTATATTATATAACTCATTTGGGTCGTATAATGAGACTTATTATAACACTAGTTATATAATGAAAAAATTTATTAGTTATTATTATGCGCTTACTATGGATTTGCGCTATAACTAGGCTATTGCGATTTTCGCTTATCTACTGATGGCTCCCGACAATATTTTTTAAATTAATAAAAATGAAAACCATGTTGCAGGCGTAGATAAAACGTTGTATACTATTATCATTATAATATTCGTGCTCTTATCCTGAACTCGGGCTGACGCATGACGCCCTCGTCAGGATAACTCATCGCACTCATATTATAATGATGTCTCTATCCCACTTGTAATATAAATAACTATTAGTTATGTAATTATGTATGAGTATGTATATGTTATATATTGTAATGATGGCCTCTTACGTTAGGCGCAAGTTTTATAATCATAGTATTATATGCATTATTGCAGAATTCTTTTAATTGGCCCTCACATTGTTTGCCCTTTACCTACGTGGTATCTTGTGTCCCTCGTGTTGGGCACCAATTTTTGGTGGTTTTATGGGGGGGTCGTTTTGTTTGGGCGGTTACCAATTTATTGTGAGTGTCTTTCCACTTTATTTTATTTATTTTGTTGTTTAATTCGTTTTTACAGGGCGATGCATTCGTCAGTGAAGTCGGTATATTAATTTGTGAGTTTTGTTTACTTCTATTTGTATGATGGTGTTTATATTTGTTATTAATGTGATTTAATTCCTGCTCGTACTCACATGCGCCCAGGAACGTAATGGTTTTAATTAATAAGCGACAATCTATTTTCTTTCGTTTGTATTTGGCCAATATTTCTCATCATGTGGTCTTGTTCCCGTTCGTACTCACGTGCGCCCGAGAACTTTTTATTAATGTGATCTTGTTCCTGCTCGTACTCACATACGCCCAACGTAAAGGACAAGAACACCCAATCATTGTATAATTGGCATAGCAACGTGAGGGCCAATGAAACACAAGAACACTATAATATGTTATTAAGTACTACTAATAACTATTTTTTCTAACTAATGGTATATCGATTACGTTATGCATAAATCAGACATTTAAAAGAAAACTTTGTAGAAGAAGTTTTTAATAACAGCGCGCTTTTCCACACACATCTATAATTTAAGCTCGTCAGATATCACGCATGATTAAAGGAAAATTAATAATTGAGAACGAAGACATTTAAAATAAGTAGGGAAACTTGTAAGAATTCACATAATGCATATTAATAGACACAAAGCCAAGATCAATAATGGAGGAAGGCCTCCTCCGCCACGAATATTAGAAATTTTATACTCTCGATACCATTCCGCCGATTTTAAGTAATTCATAAAACACAAGAGCACTTATACAAAGAATCCGGCAAGCCATCGCTCATGTACGCACACTCAATAATTCACGAGGCGAGCACAAAGAACTACTAATTATTTATTTTCGGAGCTAAAAAGGCTGCATGCAGCCTCTTTTCCGTGCTGCGCCCTTCCTTTTCATCCTACAATATTTACGCCCGTTGCGAAAGCGTCTTCCGACTGATTCTTAACAATCGGCCAAATTAAAAACTGTTTTTAATTAAAACACAATTAATGCTCTCCTGCGTCTTGTTTGAAGGCTATTGTTAACATTATACAAATTATAGACGTTTTAATCCCGACTAAATTCACATCGTAAGTATCTTTTAAACGATTTCTTTTCATCTTACCTATATTTGTATTGCGAACTTAAATCAAATGAAATCCATTGACTTACTAAAATAAGAAACCTTTTCCTAAGCTAAAAGTTACGCACAGAAGATCTAAATGCTGTAAATCGAAAGCTGATAAACAGAGTGTCCCACATAAGGAGAACCAGTTTGGATAGAAAATGTGAGGAAAGTTCACGATAGGAACAGCCAGCGAGCTGTTTCGAAACCAAACAGATAAAGAAAGAGAATGAGAAAGAAATGATTGGGAAGCAAAAGATTGTTCTCATCAAAACCACTTGGTGGGAACAATTGACACGAAACTGGATAAAGAAGGAACCGACACCAGTTGATGGGAACAATTGACACGAAACTGCACAAAGAAGAAACTGATGATTAGAACAGATACCCACCCCTCGTTATGTGTTGTGGAAGGTATTTCCAAGTGCGTTTTAAATTTAGTTCCACCTACGTAACTGAAGACGAATTCGATTAACATTAGAAATAACTCTTCAGCAAAATTTAATCAAAACAGTTTCCTGAATGCAAGTAATGCAAATTAATCTGCGCCGTTGTTTACGCGTAACTACCAACAATGAAACATAAATTATTTAAAACATTTCTTAATATCCCCATATTTTAACTGGAAAGTATTCCCCGCCGCCGCCGTACTTTTATTTGTGCAGTAAACGAGCAAGAGGAATTTTAATAATTATGTTGTTCACGTTTGAAACTAAATGCATCACGACTTCTTTTGGTGCGCGTTGAAAATAAAGAAATTTTCTGAAAGACCTTTCATGATATTTGCGGTGGTTCGGCGTAATTTAATGGTCGACGGGCCGAGGAGAGAGAGAGATATTTTCGTTTGCAAAGCAATGCATATATACATACATACGTGCACACGTATATTTATGTATACCAGATAAACCGTTGTTCTTTTCACGCAAGAACGCTTATAACCTTGCCTACATAAGTTAACGATTTAACATCTTTAAAATTTTATGTGAAAATTTAAAAATATATCAAAGAAAGTGTTTACATTTAATGGAATCAATATATTATTCTATTATATGTATGATATGACCGCATCCTATTCTACTGATCCTCCGAAGATATACCCTAAACCATATTCATCACAAGCTTTTAACTGTCATCACTTTTAAACAAATTATTTCAGACGTTCTCTGTTTTCCGTAATAAGTACAACACGATTGGAGAGTTTGACTACAATATTTAAAACCATCTTGTATTTTTTTTAGTAACAAAAGCAGTAGACCAGAATTAGGGTTTCTTTAAAATATCCCGACGGTAAGACGCAAGTAACTAAGCACAGAAAATTTATAGAAGGAACCTAAAAGCAATTATAACGATTAGGGGAAGGAAAATAATATAAAATCGATAACTTAATAATTAAAAATACATAAAATCAGAGAAATGGGGAAGACGACCCTTCTATGCGCGCACGGACGTCGACCTATTTTAAATTATCAATGATTGCGTTTATAAGGCGCAGAAGCTCGTTTAGATCGACCCTATTTTTAAGTGAATTTAAATAATTACGGAACCTTATAATTTCGCAGTATCCGTTTCCCATACGAACCAGTTAGAACGGCAGCTTCTTTACCTTGAGATACCATTTTAACCGAGTCGACTATAAATTACCACGATACAATTCAATTAAACCACCGGCATAATAAACGATCCTGCCTTTTACATACATATATTTACAAATACACGCAAAGCTCGATACGTGTAATAAACTTACCTGCTCGTTTTGTGTACCCAACCATGCCAATAATAATTTTCAACCGTTTTCAAAAATAAACACACATTTTAATTTATTGGTCTTGGAATTACCCTTTTTCATTTTCAGGCTAACCAAGTTCTTCTGAATAGAAAAGACTTCCAAAAAACAAAATCCATTCTTCTACCTGGAGGACTTGTTTCCGTTTTTCTTCTACTTATCATAGAGTCTTTCGCATTCCTTCAATTTTCAATTTATTTCTTCCTCTGTATTCCATTTTCAATTGCTCTAACATTTCTTGTTTAGCATACACCATACAGTTTACTTACACTTTTTTTTAATATATATATCAAATATCAAGAGCACTCTCTGTTATATCTGACATTTACTACATCACGTGGGGTGATTGGATTATTATTATTTATTTATGAGTGGTATAGTCCGCACTTGTTCTATTGTACCCCAAGCTTTTTCTATTCTTTAGGGAGTTTTATGCTTTTGGCATTATCCAGACCTACCCAGTGAAATTATTTTGTCTAAAGGTATCATTTTTGTATTTACAGTTGGTTCTTACCCGATGAAATTTGTATCACAAAATCTTTTAAACGGTCACTAAATCGCGCACTATACTGACGAAGCTCTCGAACGACTGCGAAACGTTAAGTGTATAGTGCGCGATTTAGTGTCCGCTTAAAAGATTTTGTGATACAAGTATCATTTTTGGTCAGCAAAAGTCCTTCACAATAACTTCTCAGATGTAGAGAATTTTCCCCTTTTTCTCCACTATCTCTACACATTGATCGGGGGATGCGAGACTCAAATCGTTGGTGTTTATTAAGAGTGCGGTATCCAGTTAAAGTTGCCCCCACTTGGGTAAATCTTTTGTCCTAATAATGGAGGAAATTCTGTGGTTTTTTATCCTTTAGAAATTATCCTGGGAGTATAAACGTCAAATTATTTTGTCCAAAGGTTCCACTCTTGGTCAGCTAAAATGCTCCGCAATGAAATATAGAAAACTTCCCTCAACCTATCCACTATGTTCGATCATTTTTATTTTCTTGGTTTTTAACGAAAACAAGAGAAAAACGCAACCGTAAGTCTTCTAAGATTTTTGCAAAAGGCATTCCTTTTTGTTTTAAGTCGAACAAACTTTGTTGTAGGTAATTTCGGTGGACTTCTTTTGATTTTGTTCTTGTTTGCTCTTTTTTCTAATGAAAAAACAAAAATTGAAAGTTCCGATCGTCTTATGTTTTCTACATTTTCGTCTTTCAAGAAGAAGAAAGAAAGTGCCGTTGACCATCTTGGCCTTATCACACGATGATCGCGTTTTGTAAATTCGTTGTAAAATTGATCGCGTCTTGATCTTGCTTCTTTGGATTTTTAAAAATAAGATGAAAAGGACAATTGATCTTCATTTGTTTTCATTAGAAAAATTAATTAATGCGAACAGATTAGGGAGGGGAACATTTCAATAGACATTGGTCTTGAAATTCGTCTCTTGTTTTGTCCTGTTTTTTTTCTATGCTACGTTTTTGTTCTGTTTTTTCGATATTTTAAAAGAAAATTAAAAAAAAAATGATCGGTTTCACTTGTTTTTACAAAAAATTTGTTATAATTTCGATGGATTTTTGTTTCGTCCTCCTTCTTTTGATGAAAAAATTAAGTTTTGTGGTTCGTTGTAAAAGAAAAAAGTAAAAAGATTTCTTTCCATTCAGACGCGATCATACGGGGAGGGCCGATCGCTTAGATTGCCTTCCTCCCCCCCCCCCCCCCAACAAGTCATTTTTCTCTTAATCAGAACTTTATTGTTGCTAATCAGTTTAAAAACGAATGATGTTTTTTCAAGTGTATTTTTACGATTGTATTTGTCTACAATTTTTTAACCCTAACAAAAGTAAGTCGCCCCCTCCCCTCCCTCCCCCCAACAAGCACTTCTAGGACCGCTACTGTTTCCATTAAAAAGATAAATAAATGCAACAAAAATAGATGCAAGTTTTTGTTTCGAAATTCTTCATAAAATTAATTATCTTTTCATTTTTGTCTATTGTAAAAATCGATCGTGAAAAGCGATCCAGTTTCATTTTTTATTAAATTAATTTCGTAATTTCGTTTCTTCTTCCTTCTTTCAATAACAAGAATCGAGCTTCGTTGTTCATCTTTAAATATTTGTTGTTTTTATTTCTTTTTTGAAGAAAACAGTGGAAATCGAATAAAAGGTAAATAATAAGAATTCTTAATTGTTTTTTTTTTTGTTATCCTTTCGTACAATTTTATTTTTTTGTTCGATTCTAATTAGCTTCTTTCGTTTTTTTTACTTATCGGTTCTGATTCGCTGCTCCTGTCAACTCAGGTCCATTGTACTTTTGACGAAGAAACAAAAAATGCAAAAAAGAACTAAGTCCATTCTTATTAAAGGAATAAATAAATGCGAATAAGTTTTCTTAATTCCCAATTACTTCATCATTCCCTTCAATAGTTTTCATTTAGTATTTATTAAGAGTGCAATTATCCAAGCTCCATAATTCTTCACTCTTCTCAATGTAGGTCTTGTGCTCTACTAATGGAGAGAATTCCGAGCGAAGACTTGGAGTATATTAGTCCTGCTCTCTCTTCCCAGTACATACAGCGCTTTTGACACAGCATTACTTCCCTTTCATGCAACATTGTTGCGTATGAAGCTCCATTCTATGGAGCTTCTGGCCCTATGAAGGATTTGTTGGTTCTTGCCTTGCAAGTTCCTCCTCCATTAGCTTTGGCATTAATTTCGTTGATTAGTTTTGCTAAAATTTTATGTTTACGTTATTCAAATAGAACTAAGACTTTAGCTTTTGTTGAAGATGAATATGCTGTTGGATATGCAACGTAAGCTACGTAAGTACCTCTAGAAGAATTCATCTGGCAATCGAGTATTCCAAGAGCAACCTCAACTCGTGATGATAGATTCTGGATGAAATAATATTGGTGTTATGACAAGTAGTTACACATAAGGCTTTTTCAGAAACTGTGATCGGGTTGTAGATCGAATTAAAAGAGTTACCTGATGAGGTTAACCTGTTATATAATATAACTGAACCGCTCGGGTTTGACAGGGTTTACGAACGCACGAATGAATGACCTTGCAAGTGTCAGAAAATAATATAAACAAAAATAATAATATAAATAAGTAAAAATCTGTAAATATTTACTTTGTATTCTTCTGATCTTCTTGCCGCACTTGCCGCAGTGACAAAACGTGACAATTTGAGGATATATTCAACAAATATTCAATAACCCAGTATTTTAACCCTACTAAATAGCAGGGTTAGTAAAACATAAACCCGGTTGCGAACCTGAAGAGATCCGAGAAATTAACTGTTAATTTTCGAACACGAGTCATTCGATCGGGTTAAGTTTACGAACGGTTCTCTAATAAGACCTAAGAAACCCGAGCAAGCAGTTTAAGTTTCCGAAAAGGCCTATACATATATGTAAAAAACATTAAAAGAGTTTCATGTTTTGCCCACTTGATTGCAGCTCAGTGAAAGAAAAAATTTATTTAACCGATCAGTCGTGATCATATTAGATCATTTATATGTAAATGTAGAAAGACACGAAGATGTTTCAATTCAAATGGGCCTAGCTCAATGCTACTCAATTTGATAGACATCACCAAAGCTAGACAGTCGAAACAATTGGCAAACATTTTTTTCATGAATCCAGCTGTCTTCGGATGATCGGGGAAAAATAGGTTTAAAGTCCTAACAACGTGAGAGATTAAAGGCGGGCGGCCACTGCGCGCGAAACTAAGCTAAGCAAAACTAAGTTTTTTGAAAATTAGATCCAACGTAATCTTTCGCGGACGAGACAACTGAGCAAAGATACACATTGTTTTATATCTTTGCTATCCTAACTTCGCTTCCCTTAGCTTTAGTTGCCACGTTCGCGTAAGATTACGTTGGAGCTAATTTTCAAAAAATTTAAGTTTCGCTCAGCTTAGCTTAGTTTAGCGCTCAGTGGCCGCCCGCCTTAATTCACCAATGACATAAGAAAACATGGAGTGAGCAACGCCTCCCTAGACTATTTTATTTGGCTTTTACATCGAGAGGCAACAATTACAGTATTGTAACGAGCGTCTAAATAAAAACCTGGTCAAGTGGGTTGTGATCGAGAATTTATCCATTGCATTTACATAGCAGAATTACTAAATGTAGCCTACTTGACCAGGTTTTTATTTAGACACGAGTTATGTATATCCTTCGAAGAGCTCATCGGGCAACCAAGAAATTGGAAGTTATCGTAGAATACCAGACTCAAGTCGACCAAGAACAACCACAGTTCGTGATGGCTGACTTTGGATAAGAGAAACAGTTTATCTATTGGTAGTGGAGGCATAAGAAAGTTTCATTAAAAGAGAGTTCGGCTCAATTATATTTGTAAGAGATTCTGAACATAGCGCCCAGCTACTCAACTAGTTTGATAAACATTACCTTAACCTAAACTAGAAAAAGCATTTGGCAAATATTCTTTTCATGAATCCAGTAATCTTCTGACTGTTGGGGAAAGGCACATTTCGTAAAGAATGTTGGATGGTCTATTGTGGCATATCTTTGCATGGATGCGCGCAGATTTAATTTTTGTTGAAAATGGCTTGTTGATAGCAAATGGGTATCCCCTCATACATTTAATTTAATGATGAAAAATTGCAGCTTAGTAGAATATGATGATTACCACATATTTAGATCAAATAAAGAAGCGATTGGAAGGTTCGACTTTTGATGTGTCCAAAAGATCTTTTTCTAGAGGTATTCACACTTTTAGGATTTATCTTTAAGATAGTGAAGTCTATACGAAGAAATGAAGCACTTGTATACTTATAAGGTATACTTATAAGGTTTTCGTTTGTCTGTTGATTCTTCCTCGTACGTGCGACAAATGTCTTTGATTGCCTTATCTTTTTATACAATTTTCTTTGAGTGTTATATTTCCTGTTGCACTATTCATCGGCAAATTCTTTCACAAAGAAGACGAAGATAAAGATTTGAAAAAGAACCAAAAGTGATATCAATATTCTATGATCGTATATACACCTGTAAAACTACTGAACCAAAACAAGACTTTAAATCGATAAATTATGTCTATTTAATAATATTAATCACCTGTGGTGGTATCTGAATACAAAAAAGAAAATGTAATGAAGACGCCGAGCGTAAGCGCAATTATTAAATAAAATGATCGCGGCGATAAAAGTTAAATACAACAAACCCGACAATTACATCGATAATCTTAAAACTAAGACTAAATCCCACAATTAGTATTCAACAAATACGCCATTAAGTGTAGCAGATTCATAAATCAGGAGAGCGATCGACTGGCAGAGCACGGTGTAATACCAACCTTACATGGTGCAAGTATCTCAGGTCTCCACGGTTGGCTGCCTGCTCCGTGCTTACAAATTGTGTCCGCTTGCTTTATGCATACATGAACTATTGTTTATTATTTTTAAGTTTTTAGCCCGAGCTCAAATATGAATTATCGCTGTATACTTAACTCATATCCCGTGGAAACCGACATGTATTGGATGTTGCTGGGCATAATTTTTATTTTCTTGCTTTTTCTTTTTTTTTACTTACTGCATTAATGCTGCATGTACCTACTTTCACATGCACAATCATTTTAATATTTTACTTTACATTAATGTTGCTTCTACCTACAGCAAAAAAAAACCCTTGTATAAACTAGTATACAGGTTCTTCATAAAATCAAGGAAAAATGTCTAAAGGTGTGCAGGGATATTAAAAGAGTGTCAGTAGTAAGAAACACAACAGGAAAGTTGTATTTAATATTTCTACTTTAATAGCAAAAATTACTTTAAAACCCTACTTCTGAATTAAGGTGATAATCGAGCTCTTTTAATTAGTAGGTAATAATAATTATATTTCATTACTTTAATAGTAAGCCAATAGAAAGAAATTAAGTCCTTGAGTATACTGTCAGATGTTCCAGGTATTATTATTTATGCATGTAGCTGTGCTTGACATATTTACGAAACAAATCATAATGCGATTATATCCCTATCACATGTAATCAAAAGCATGAAATAATAATTTAGAATGGAAGTAAGAAAACGTGATATAACATACGTACGGTACACACGTTCATTTCGTAAATGGAAAAATTAACGTCCGCATTATCATAAATTTTCCTTAGCATTTTGTCGTTGAAAAGCATGCATATATCATGATAATGAGCAGCGTATACGTTAACCTATTATTATGACATTTATATTTAACGTGTAACATATTTAATAAAGTTCCTAACTATAAATCTCACTGTGCTATTCCGCTTGCTCTTTGTAATCTAAATGCCATCTCGATTACACGAAGAGGTGTTTATGCATGTCCTTACGCATTTCCAATTTTAGATTCATAATTGAATTCACACACTTCAAGCTATAAGTAATTATGGAATTCACCGCGAGATTTAAAAAAATAATAATAAAATAAACAATAAATTATTTTAATTAACCAAGTTAAATATTATGCACTGCGCCCGACATATATTTTTTGCATGACAGCTAGGTATAATTGGATGAAAATGGAACAAATCCTGTATGTGGATAAGAACGACCATAAATTATACTACATTACTTCATTTGTTTTATTTACTTACACGAACGCCTGCTGTGATTTTAAACCTTCTATTATGTCAGATGCCATTACCGTCAGTTATGGTTAACTACCTAATTAAAATCAGTTAATTTATTCCGTTTCATTTTAAATATAATAATCGTTTGCCGTGGATACTTTATACATCTTTATTTTAACCCCCCCCCCTCAATATCATCTAATTACACCTAATTAAGACCCAGGTCATAACATATTCAGCAAATGTTGGAAAAGTTAGAACAGTTAGAAATAAACAGAGTTGAAGATAGGTATGATTGCAACTCGGCAAGAACGCAATTACGACGGAAGTAAAGAAGGATCGAGAGATACAAACAGGGCGTGAAGAAGGATCCAAAAATAATAAATGCAATCGGTCAAAAGTAAAAATGAAATGAAGAACTCAATAGTATAATGACAACAACTCAGTAAGAAGGCTCTTACAACGAAAGTAAAAAAGAGGGATCGAGAGATCCAAGCTAGGTTAGTAGGAGGACGTGAAGGAGTATCGAAAAGTATCGGTCAAAAGCAAAAATGAAGTCATCAAAAGCCCAAAAAGAATCAAAGAGCCCGAAGACAACTCAGCAAAATCTAAGAGTCTTGCTGAGTACGGAAATATAGAAACTTGTCGGGGACGAGGATGTTTAAAAGAATAAATCGATGGCGTCGATACAATGGGACGTAACCCACTGCCAGAATTTTTTTCAGGAATCGCAAAAAACTGCTGAACTGAGTCTAACATGACTGTAGAAGTTCTTTGTCGTTTTTGATCAAAAATCGGTATTTCTGATAACCGCAGTGTAACCAACTTTTGCACACTTGTGGAAAGTGAAATTATCAATAACAAACCGCCAAAACATGAAATTCTCAAAAATTGTGGGTTACGTCCTATTGTATCTATGCCGTCGAAATAAAATCGATCAAAAATAAAAACGAAGGAATCATAAGCTCTAATCTAAAAGGTCGAAGGATCTCAAGCAAGAAGAATCGGAAGACCCAAACTATTAGATTACGACCATGGTGGAATTGTATAGGTGAAACGTTACGCACGAAATCTACCTGGTGGGAGGATAGATACTAACCAATGAAGCGTCAGCCAAAACGCGCGAGATCCATGTGCTGCCTCAAATCGGTCAATTTCTCATTGGTTAAATCTGACTGACTGTTAATTTTTTATTATTACAATTTTTTTTTTAATTTAATCACCTAACTGTTGTTATTATTACAGGAATTATGAACTATGTGAAAATGTAAATGAATAAAAATTGTATTAGTAAAAAAAAAAAACATGTTAGAATTCGAACCCGACGTATCCGGGCGAAGGCCAGGAGTCAGGTTCACAGAATTCTCGAGTTGTAGCACTTATGCTGCGTACGACTGTACATATTTTAATTTCGTTTCGAAAAACAAGAAAATTCTTTGAATTTTTTTTTATTAGATCGATAGTCCCTGAGAGATTTTGATTGGACCAATCCGTTATGAGCTGATAAGCAATTATTGACATAACGGTTGACCAGGATCGAAATTTAGTTTTGAATTCTTGCTTCTTTTTTATACAAAAGCGAATATGTTTTAATAAAGTACAGAATATGTTTTAAATTTCATTTTAATTTATGAGAAAATTTTGGGAATTTCACGATTCTTAAAACTATTGACTTAAAAAAATGTAGATTGCAGTTCATACTTGACAACAGTTTTTAAAAAAAGAAAATTCCAGGAAAATTTTGATTGGGCCGATTCTCCCTGTGGGATTTTGATTGGTCCGATCGCTTATGAGCTGTTAATAAACAGTTGATATAACTATTGACAGGTGTAATGCAACGAAATTTAATTTTTAATTGACTCTTGCTTCTTTTTTATACAAAGGCGAATACGTATTCATAAATTATAGTATGTGTTTTAATTTTCGCTTTAATTTATGAAAAAATTGAGGGAATTCCACGATTCTTAAAACTATTGACTTAAAGAAAATGTAGATTGCAATTTGGACTTTACATCCATTTTGAAAAAAAGACAAATTTTGATTGGGCCGATCGTCCCTGAGAGATTGTGATTGGACCAATCGGTTATGAAGCAAGCGGTTGACATGACGATTGATAGGAAAGAAATTAAATTTTTAATTAATTCTTGTTTCTTTCTAATTTATGCCAAAATGAATATGAATAAATCAGCAATCGTTTTTTATTTTCGTTTTAATTAAAAAAAGATGGAAATTACACGATTCTTAAAACTATTGACATAGAAAAAATGTTGACTTTATATTTTACATTCGCTTTGAAATAAAAGAAATTCCTGGATTGGGCCGATTGTCCCTGAGAGACTTTGATTGGGCCAATCGATAATGAACAGAATGAACAATTGTTACAACGGTTAGGAAAATCAATTTTGATTTTTGAATATTTTTTGTTCCTTTTTAGTTTATGCCAAAGCGAAAAATAATAAATTAAGTAGCAATCATTTTTTATTTTCGTTTTAGTTTAAGAGAAAATTGTGGGAATTATGCGAATCTTATTGACTTAGAGAAAATGTAGATCGCGTTTTTCTGGATGATTTTGATTGGGCCGATTGCTCCTAAGAGACTTTAGTCGGACCAATTGGTCATGAACAGAATGAATAATTGACCTAACGGTTAGCGAAAATAAATTCTAATTTTTGAACTAATTTTTGTTCCCTTCTCGTTTATGCCAAAGCGAATAAGAATAAATTGGCAGTTACTTTTTATTTTCGTTTTAATTTAAGAGAATTACTCGAATCTTAAAACCATTGGCTTAGAAAATATATAGATCGCGGTTTATATTTTACATTCGCTTTGAAACAAACAAATTCCTGGACAATTTTGATTGGGCCGATTATTCCTCAGGGAATCGATTATGAACAGAATCAACAATTGACCTAACGGTTGGTGGAAATGAATTTTAATTTTTGTTCCTTTCTCGTTTATGCCAAAGCGAATAAGAATAAATTAGCAATCAATTTTTATTTTCGTTTTAATTTAAGAGAATTACGCGTATCGTAAAACTATTGACTCAGAAAAAGATGTAGATAGCGTTTTATATTTTACATTCGTTTTGATGCAAAAGAAATTCCTGGATGATTTTGATTGGCCCGATTGTTTTAAGTAGTTTTTATTACTTTACTCAAATAGTGTGGAAGATATTAACACAAATTCACAGATAACTATTATATTATTTTTTGTTTTTGTTATAATTTTGCTTTGTTATAATTTATTATACCCATTTTTCGAAAAAAAAATCGTCTTACTTAAATAGCAAGTTATACTGATTATGTCCAAATAAAGGCAGGCCTTGAAAATGGTGACGTAAGTCGTAATCTGTAGAAAAATCGTGCGATCAAGATTAGGGAATTTTGTTCAAAATTGCAATCAATTATTTTTCTGGACTGCATTGCCAATGGCTTTCCCATCAGAATATTACGAAAACTATACAAAAATTTTGATTGCTCAAAAATAGAGGTTAAGTCAGGCTGTCAAGTTGACAACTAAATAAGTAAGATGGTGTAATCTCGGACAAGTGTTTTCTTTTCCACTGTAATTTCTTTGTAATTTATAACTTAATAAAACAACTTCAAGTTATAATTATTAAAGTATAATATTGACAAAGATATGCGTCTTCGTTCTGCTTTAGAGTTTAGTTTTTCGAGCATCACCACTAGCATGACTTTATGTATGGAAACAGTCTAAGAAATGCTATGCTAAGCCAATATCGTTGTTGACGTGATAATTAATGAATTAATTTACATATTAATTTAAGTAATTCACATTAACAATAAAAAAAAGTTGATTTCTTTGAGGATTCATTCATTCAGTGGTTTCGACAGTACACAATTGTTACGGTTGAAAATTGCTAAACCTTAGAAACTGTTAGATTAAATCCGTCCACAGACTTTTGTAAGAAATTCCCGTTCTACGTTACGTTCATTACATCTGTAGTACCTGTCTAAACTGCAAAGTCATACTTTTAAATAGTTAATTTACTAGTCAATTAATGCGAAAAAGTTTATTTTCTGTAGTGACCCACAAATTCTCATCCTCGTCATCATTCATGTGTATGCATGTGAAACTAAAAATGTCATAGAAGCTTTTTCGCTAAATTCTTTTCCTCACTTCTACAAGGAAGTCGAAAAACTTTAATGATGATACCAGGCAGGCCGAGGCCTAGAAAAAGTTTATATTATAAAATATCCTATTAGTTTAATTTTACGTTGAGCCTCGCAACAAAAACATAATTACAGATGTGGAATAATCGACGATAAAACTTTTCAATTTTCAGCTTGCAATCATATGAGGAGAAGAAAGAGAGGAGGGCAGTGGAAAAGCAAGCAGAAATGATCTCTTCTTGCTGATTACGGAGCATGTAAGTACAAAAACACTTCAGAATTACTGCGCAACTAATATTTCTTAAGAAAGTTCCACTCGACAATAAAACAACAATTCATGGCGGTAACATATTCATCATTTACATAATGTAAGCGGAGCGTTCCGTTCTAGAATAAAGACACATAAGTATAAGGGCCGTTGAAATACTCAGCGTGTATTGTGCTATCTGGATGATATTGTCATTCGCGGTTCTGAAACGCCGAGTTATAACACACTTCAAACTACTCTAATGTGGGTATGAACGACGGTGTGCTTTAATCAATTATCTGTCTGAATCCATTCGGAATTTAAAGCGTGAAACATACATATATGCATTATTCTAAACAGACATGTGTCTTCGGAAAGTTGCCATGTTCAGGAATATATCAAGGTGACTGACGTTACACGGGCTTTATTTTTCGTCTTCAAGCGAATGACAGCTCTGATCTATTAAAACGTATCAGTTATTCACGAGGATAATTAATTTCAGATATTACATTCTCATCGTGCAATGATACACATACACCTACCAATCAAAGATACTTATAGACTAAGGAAATGACGTCAAATTTGCAAGAGAATCTCGTCAGGTAACAAAATCAATAACCATCTGGAGTCATCATAAAAGTCAAAGGACTGGAGCAACCCATAACCTTTTGAATAAATTAATACTGGTGTCATTAATATAAACATTAATTATCTTGGTTTCTAATTATGTCGAATGACAATTTGTATTAATAAACTTACAATACACCCATGTGGGATCCACCCTACGCAGACATATTTCATTTTAAAAGCTTAAACGCGCCAAAAAGGAACATACAGTAAGACGATCACAAACGCAACAGCATGATCAAATGATTAATGCCAATGCCTTAGTAAGCAGTTAATGAGCCCAGGTGCAAGCAGAGTTCAGGCCCTTCGAATAAATGAGAAACGCTTTATCTCTGGATAAATGACAATTTTTTTTTTAATGTGTGGTAATGTCAGGTAATATTGTAAGGTTACTTGAAAATAGTCAGAATCTAGCTCGCCATAACTACAAATCCCCTGAAAGTAATTATGCTTTGTCTGGAGGTTGTCTGCTGTTCGAACACCGTGATGTTATCCCTGTATCTCTTAGGCAACCAATCCTAAATGATCTACATGCTGCCCATGTCGGCATCGTCAAAATGAAAGGCATGGCCCGAATCGACGCGGACATCCAACTTGTCTCCAAGTCCTGCACCGAATGCGCAAAGCATACACATATTCCGCCGAAATTTCGAGATCATCACTGGGAATACCCAAAAGGACCTTGGGAACGTGTACATATTGATTATGCTGGACCAGTTGCAGGTGTTATGCTTCTCGTCGTCGTAGATGCTTATAGCAAGTGGTTGGAGGTGAAAACGTCAACATCCATGACTACAGCTGCAACAATTGCAATCCTTGAAGAATTGTTTGCTACCTATGGAGCTCCCGTAACCATCGTTTCAGATAACGGAACTCAATTTACATCCTCGGAATTTGCAAATTTTCTGCGTTCCTGTGGTGTCAAGTATCACAAATTGACTGCTCCTTACCATCCTGCGACAAATGGACAAGCCGAGATATATATATATATATATATAGACAGTGAAGGATGCACTGAAAGCAATGGATACAACCCGACCTTCATTACAACATAATCTGAATGAGTTCTTGCGTCAATATCGAAAAGCACCTCACATGACCACAAATCAACTCCCTTCCTTACTCTTTTTAGGACGTAATATTAGGACAAGATTAGATCTTGTAAGACCTAAAAACACACACGCCAAGATCACCAACAAACAGCGAGCTGAATTCGAATCCTCATTTAATCCAAAGCAACCTGTGTACTTTTTGTCAGGAAATGTGCAAATGGATAAATGGATTCCTGCCCGTTTGAGAGACTTGCATTATGAAATAGATTTCAATGGTAACTGCTTCAAACGTCACGTGGATCAAATTCGAGCACGTCATCTACCAAAAATTAAGAACGAAGATCAAGATACATTTCATGGAGACTTCCGTAGCAACAAACCTCGCCGAGTACATTTTTGTGTCCTCCACCAAGCCGTACATATCATCCTCAACAGCAACATAATCATTTATATGTTGGAGAACAAACAGGGAGAACAGCTGAAACCCCAGTGCAGTCACAACAGCGACAGGAGACATCCCCGCAGATCCTGCGTCAGTCTACTCGACAACGCCGACCACTTCAAAGATTACAAATTTCATAAAATTTGTTCTCATGAAATAATTTTGGTTGCAACGTTTCCCATTCTTTAAGGAGGGAAGAAATTCTCCTACGAGGTACAAGAAAAATAAAAAACCAATTCAAGGAAAAGAAGAAACTACACGAGACGCCTTCGTTGTTCTAAAAAAAGAAAGAGCAAAAAACAAAACAAAATTATAACCAAACAAACAACGTGGAAAATATGAGGAACGTTATCCAAAAACAAAAGAAGGTCGACGATTCGACTAATTGGAAACAAAAGAAAATTAAAAAAAAAAGAAAACAATAAGACGCAAAAAGAATGGGAGGAGATTTTTTTTTCGGAAAATAGCCGACGTTCATTTGTTTTTCATTCGTTCTATCCTTAGTACCATTTGTCCAAATACATTTTTGATAAAGGTAGGCCATGGAAGTGTAAACATACGAGGTGTGATTGGAAAGTCTTAAGACTGGGCTTGTAATTTAAAAATGGCAGTACTTAGAGGCTATTGTGATGGATGTCCTTCGAAGTAGTCCTCTGATTATACACACCGACTCCAATGATGTTTCCACTTTTGGAAGCATTCCTGCAAATCTTCTTTCTTGAGGGTATTAAGGATCGTCTCCGTATTTGCCTGGATGTCTTCAATTGAGTAAAATCTCTTTCCTCTCAAGGAAAATTTCAATTTAGGAAACAGGTAAAAATCGGCAGGAGCTATATCAGGGGAAGCACAGGAATGTTGAATTTGACCAAAAACTCTGTGATCGAGAACGCAAGATGAGCCGGGTGCGTTGTCGTGATGGAGGACCCAATTCTTGTGTCGTCATTTTCGCGCGAACGCTGAATGACACTTTTGTTGGTTGACTGTGTGCCTCCTAGAGGCAAACTCATGATGGCACGATACCCGTGGAATCGAAAAAAAAAACACCAAGATTGTCTTGATTGTTGAAGTGGAGGGCCGGCCGGACGATTAATTCGCGGCCATCTTTGAATCCGTTGAGCCAGATAAAAACGGCTCGGACATTTATCCCCGAAAGCTGTTTTTAAGGATCATGAATCTCCGAAGCTGATTTTCCGGTTTTAAAACAAAACTTGAAACAAACACGTTGCTCCATTTTATCATCCATTTTACTAAATCAAAAATCCGCCAAGAACCTAAAACACGTCTTCACTCACTCAGGATGTCACTTTCTACTGAACAAAGATATGGTGGTGATCTTTAGAAAATGTTTCAAGGACGAAACAAGCCCCCCTCTCCACACCTGTAGGCAAACCTAGTCCCGACTGTTGAGCAGCGGCGCCACCTGTCTTAAAACTTTCCAATCACACCTCGTATATGTCGCAACCAAGCAATTTTTGACAAGTCAAAGTGTGACTTGTCAAGTTAGTGGCAAATTAAACTACACAATACAAGATGTCACTGAATGACTTGGCCAAACTTTAGCGTCTTATTCTACTCTTCTAATTAATGATAAAAATTCTGATAAAATTGTCCGGAAATTATTCTTTGAAAAGTTATGGTCATTTGAAATTTAAAAAAGATAAAGTGTGAAAATCTTTTTTCAATGCTTTTTACTAGCAGTGTGCCTCCTTGAATATTTGATACAATAGTAAGTGTCAGTACTAAGTCACATTAAATTCAGAACATTTACAATTACTGTTTAAAATCTTTCATTTTGCATAAACACAGTAAGTGACCATCAAAGCATCATTTCCGGACAATGTTTATAAGAATTTTTAACATTGATTTGAAGAGTAGAATACGAAGCTAAAGTTTGGCCAAGTCACCCTGTATTTTAATGTAAATAATAAATTATGATTTAATAGGAAGAAGATACAGTGATTGTAATGGAACAGCAAAACGTCACTTCATAAATTATCAAGTAAATAAATAAATTGCTGTAATAATCTCAGACAAACGTTTCGTCTTCCATGGCCTACCTTTATCAAAAATTTATTTGGACATATAACCTGTGAGCAACTAAAAATCAGATTAGAGTCGGCAGTGCAAAGAAAAAGTATGCCTGTTACTAACGCGGCATTAGGCTGATCTGACAGTTCATTAATGTATTAGATTAATTAATTTAGTTAATCACAGACATACATTTTCTTTACACCGCCGACTCTAATCTGATTTTTAGTTGCTCACAGTTTAGTATGTGTCGATGTTGTTTGTTTCAATTTTTTCTCGGTCGAATTATTCTTTCTAATAGTTTTCTTTTTATTCATCCTCCACCGTATCAAATCGTCAATCTTTGTATTGTGTTCATGTATTTCGTTGTTTGTTTCAGAATCATCCTGTGCGGAACTGAATCGTCGATTTTCTTTTGATCTCTGTGTTTGTCGTTTATTTACAAGGAGGGCCCCAGCTTGTTGGTAGGGGGGGGGGGTCTAGACAACACTTGGGTGACAATGCTCCTTCGAAATCCACCATTTGTCGCTGGGTTGCGCAATTTAAACCTGGTGATATGAGTATCGAAAATGATTTGCGACCAGGAGCATCAAAAACTGCAACAACTCATCATCATCATGGAGGTAGCTAACATCGTGAGCATATTCATTGAACGCGTACATCACATTTTACACGTAGAATTGGGCATGTTTGAGATGTCAGCAAGGTGGGTGCTGCGAATTTTGAATTTCATCAAAAACGTGAAAGAATACGAACGTCAAGTGATAATTTGAAGCTGTTTAACAATGATCAAGCTGATTTTTTGCGAAGATTTGTTACGGTTGATGAAACCTGGCTTCACCACTATGTTCCTGAATCCGAACGCCAATCTAAACAGTGGCAGTCCTCCCCCAAAGAAAGCCAAGACATTTCCATCGGCAGGTAAGGTAATGGCTACGATTTTTTGGGATTCGAAGGGGATACTATTCATAGACTATCTCGCACAGGGCCAAACCATTAACGGACCATATTATGTCGCTCTACTGGACAAATTGAAGAAAGCAATTTCTGAAAAACAACCTGGAATGGCCCATAAAAAAGTTCTATTTCATCAGGACAACGCGTCTTCTCATACCAGTCAAGTTGTTCGCGAAAAATTGGATCAATTGAGATTTCAGGTTGTGCCTCACGCACTCTATTCCCCAGATCTAGCCTCAAGTGACTTCCACTTATTCTCCAAACTCAAACTTTTCTTTGCTGGAAAGCAGTTTCTGTCGGATAAAGAGCTTATTACAGCAACGAAGCAGTATTTTGAGGATCTTGAAAAAGATCATTACAAAATTGTGATAATGGCACTTCAGCATTGTTGGACCAAGTGCGTTGAAGTTGAAGGGGAATATGTTGAAAGATAATAAAAACTTAATGCCTTAACTCATTTGTTTCTTCTCGAGTCTCACTTTCCGTCAAATCATCCTCGTATGCCTTTACAAATGTTGCCATGGTAATAGAACCAAGTTCAAAGCTGAACCATGATCCAAATGTTTGAACAGCTGGCCCTAAGTTATGAATTATATGTTACTGGTAAATACTTTCTATTTCTGTTAGTTGTTGATGAAGGACGACAAATCATTTCTTTTTCTACTCTTGATTAATTTATATCTACCGATTTTTCGCATGTCTTCATCTTCTCTTGTCATGTCTATTTTTGTCATATTTTATTCCAGTTTCTTCTTTTTCCTTTTGCTATACTGACTTCTTTCGCACATCAGTTTCATTTTGTCTTCGGTTTCTTCTTGCGAGATTATTGGTCTCATCAAATTTCTTTCTACTTTTCTTTATTGTAATTTACTTATATACAGAATCGGAAATTTGGGTACTGGACATAGCAAGTTTGCTTCGATTCGGTTCGCGAAAAACTAATTGGCAATGGCCCGGCGGGGCTGGCGGTGACTGGCATCGAAAACGAGTGGGCGTGATTAGTCTTTATTTTTCTAGTGCGTTCCCTGTCGCACGCATTATAACAGGATGTCCAGTTGAACATTTACCAAATCTGTATATTGGGGTTTGTAAGTAATCACGTCAATTGTAAATGTGAACTTAGGCGACCATTCCGTTGAGACAAAGATACATACAATAAGATGGAACAAAGCTAGAAAGAAAACATGAGAACATGTGAAGAGGATCGAGAAAAGAACGGGGCCTAGTCGTTAGTCGAAATAGAAGACATTCTAAAAGTATTTGACACATTTGTTGCACATACATAGTTGTTGCACATTTCTAAAACGTATTTAAGGAAATAATTAAAATTTTTCGATATTTGTCATCCCTTTTCGTGTGATCTTGTTTATATCTGACTGTCGATTCGTGATTTACTTAATACTTATGATCAGGCAACAAAAGTTTGGATTCAATTTGCTATATTGTAATTGAACCGTAAATAAATTTCCCCGCCAAGAAATCCAACGACGAAACGAAATAACTAGTTCACAAGTTGAAATCACGAAACCTGCAAGCGGCGCGGACTCGGAAGAAAAAGCAATAAAAATTAACATGTAACGAAATCAATAAATTGTAGTTACATAAGTCACATATAACTTTTTAAATATATCTCGGCTAGAATAATTTAAGCATGCAGAGAAGTGCCAGTCCCGAACCAGCACGGCCCATGATAATTGCATGTTTTAAACAAATTTAGTCGGCAGGTTAATTTGTATGAAACGTAAACGGATCCACTCATCTGACTATTGTTAATCCACATCTCTCTTTCCTTGTCTGGACTGTTTGGTGGTGCTTTGGGGAGCGAGAGAGACGCAAACAGCTACGCCAGACTTCTTGATGGTGTTCTGAGTAATTTAGTGCAGTGATCGGGAACATTCACTAAACGTTTTAACTGCTAATAACATTAGTTCGATAACGGTGCATAGGAACAAACATGGTAGTTGATATTATTTTTATTATTGCACGTAATTTCGCAATTATTTCAAATTCGTTCTATGTACACAGGGTGTAATCGATTAAGTTTCACTCATTAATATTGTAAATTCTTCATCACATAAGAGAATTAATTCTGCAAATGTCAACTTTAAATCGCATCCAGTGCTTCTCAAACGTTTTTTGTAAAAAGTAAACGTACACTTTTCCGGAGCGTAAGTATGTTATAACTTCGTTTCTTTTCTTGTGTATAAATTATGGTTATAGTAAGTAAAACTTATTCAATTGCACACTGTATAGTTATAAGAATATACAGGCTGTCCCAGTTCTTCTTTTTAATGAGGGTATTTTAGTTGAATCACACCGTAGTATTTTTGTAAGTCTCTGTATGTATATGACAATAATAATGATTTCTGTGAAAAAGTGAAAACTCTGCCAAATTGGGGTGGTAGCGTAAACAAACGGAAATGCAGCAAACGTTCCAAAACAATGGAGCGCATAAATTTAAAAAATTGATTGAACATGGATGCCTCTAAATATAGCCCATTTGTTCGAGTGTAAATCACAGGCAGATTGTCATTTAACAAATACTGTGCCCGTCATAATGAATACCCAGGTAAAACACGCATACCTGCCAGTATCTTTCTCTCGCATAGTTGAGCGCATCACATGTTCACCTGTCGGGGTGATGTATGGACGCAACATTGGCGCCACGCCACCCCGTGACGTCACCCCTGCATTAGCACCCTCACGCTGCCCGACAAATACCTGCAAAAAGGAACAATGCACTTTACAACCAGCACTTAAACCTATAAAATATAACTTAGCATTATCAGAATTCTGCCGCACACAAATGTCCGGACTTGTTCACTATTTTCGACGTCCCCAAATCCTGTGTGCACTTTCCACTTAATAATAAATAAAAACGTATGCAACAAGGACGTACCCTGCAGTAAATGTGGCAAACAGGGCAAGGCTAATTGAGGTGGAATCAATTACTTTGTTCAAAACGTTGGCCGTGTTATACATGTCTAAATCACTTAATGCACTGTGATAATTAAACTTTCCCATTACGTCGAAAATTAAGTTACGAACAAGCGGGTCAATAATGCAATAACCAAAATTTAATTGTAGATCATTTTAATTAAAACAGATACCTACCTACTCAATACAATTTTGTTTCGTCATTCCTTACGCTTACGCGTTTAGAACAAGGTGTGAAGGTCATTTGATTTCTTCTCTTTTTTACCGTTTTATATTTCTACATGTGTCGTCAATGATAGCCTTTTTTCGTTTTCTATATATTTTCTATATACCTACTTCCCTGGTTTGTTCGGTTTAAGTTTCCTAAGATAATTCCATGGGGTCCTCCAACTATCCACTCTCTTCAATAAACTGACGTTTTCTTCTTCTGTTGCTGCCTCCTTTACATACTATTAACTTTATGCCTTCTTTTTTTTAGTAAATTGTACACGATTAATATAATAATGAATAGATTCTATCTAAACAGCAGCGGGTTACTGCGTTTACTATTTCGTAACGAGTTAATGGAACCAACTCCTGTTTTTATTTCTTTTGTTTTCGACGAGGAATGACCTTTCATTTTTTCTTTAAACAAAAGTAGAATACGTATTCTATACATATACATCATAGATACGAAGGAAGGTAAAGAATTAAAGGAACATTTAAGGGTCATTATGCATTTCTATATAGGACAGTGTTCAAATTTCATAACTTTACTAAGTACTACTTATCAATACAACAAATACAAATGGAACAAAAAGAAATATACTTATACTTAATACAAGTACCTTTCATATAGTTCAGATAAATACGAGTCCGTGGATAGTCCTTAATTATAAGTACAAGCACTTTTTGCACTCAATTTTCATTAAGTACGGTAAGCATTCAATTAAATTCCTAATTAAAGTAGACTATGATTTCAATGGTTTTTCTCGCAAAGGTTTGTAGCACTGACAGCTGTCCAATCACTTGACAAACGCGTTTGAAAACATGATGCGCAGGGTACGTTTGTGCATTCAAGCTGAAGGTCAGCACTTTCAACGTCTGCCTTCAGGTTTAGTGTTGTTTTGAAGTGAATTAAGTAACAGCGTTTTCAATTGATTGCCCCAGGGCGCTCTTGGAGTATTCTCATCTTGCCTTAATCTCATGTAATAATAAAGGATGGCGATATTTCGAGAATGCTCTACAGCAGTCAATCGAGTTGGGGTGGTTATGACAGGATGTACAATATTATTCAAGGACTTATTATTAGTTCTGCGAAAAACATTGAAAATAGATTTTAACGGGAAGTTGTTCAAGTGGGCAACCTGTAAGATAGTACTAATTTCATTTCTGAAGTCCGTCAAATTCATGGAGCTGCTCAGGGCCCTGTGGAAAAAAGAACGAAAAGCATCGCACTTATGTCCGTGCGGGTGAGAAGATTGGAAGTTGATGCAAGGTTAAATGTAAGACGGTTTTATAAAAATTTGAAACTGCAGTGAATCCCCTGTCCTCGCTATAGTCAGGTCCAAAAAATTAATGGATTTAGTCACTTCATTCTCCTTTTTCAGTGTAAAACTGATTTTATGATGAAGCGAATTGAATTCTGTAAGCAATGTGTCTAAATCGGACGGAGAACCATCAAAAATCAAGAAAATGTCGTCAACGTACCGACAGTAATATTTGACGTACTGTTTGAAGAAAAGAAACGGGTTTCCAAGTTATTCGTGAACAGGTCCGCCAAGAAGGGGGAGAGATTCCATCCCATAGCGATACCATTCACCCATTCACGTTGCGGATAGTGCAGCTCCTCTCCTCTTTATTAAAACTCACTTTGCAACAAACTTTCTTTGTCTTTCATTAAAGACAAATAAACAAACTTGGAACAAACTTTCTTTGTCTTTATTAAAACTCATTTTGGAACAAACTGGCTTTGTCTTTATTAAAACTCACTTTGGAACAAACTTTCTTTGTCTTTCATTAAAGACTCACTTTGGAACAAACTTTCTTTGTCTTTCATTAAAGACTCACTTTGGAGCAAACTTTCTTTGTCTTTCATTAAAGACTCACTTTGGAACACAGACAAAGAAAGTTTGTTCCAAAGTGAGTTTTGATAATGAGGAGAGGAGCTGCACTATCCGCAAAATTGGAGGAAACAAGTAAATTATTGACCAAATTCAAGCACTCGGACGCTGGAATTGAAGTAAATAGGTTGCAAACATCCAAGGAGATTAAAATACCGTTTTCAGGGATTTTCAAAGAATAAAGGCTATTGATAAGTTCAGCCGAGTTCTTAATACTATAACTGCTAATAAAACCAAGAGAAATTTTAAGGGTACTAGCTAGAAATTTTGCCGGTTAGTAGGCGGGTGAGTTCACGAAAGAAACCACAGATCTGATGGGGCACCCTTCCTTATGTTATGAGACTTTGGTAAACCGTAAAGCTTGGGCACGCTGGGATTCATAGTCCTTAGTTTAGCAGCGTTAATGAAAATGTTGTCAGTGTTATCCGATAGAAATGTGTTCAAACGGGCACAATATGCAGTGAGTGGATTAGATTGTAAACCAATAAATCCGTTGTTGCTTAAAAAAGATTCAACTTTGTCAAAGTACTCAGGCTTATCTAGAATGACCGTGCATTGCCCTTTGTCAGATTTAGACACCAACACATTGGAAGAGGAGATTTTTTCCCGTAAAGATTTAATATTTTTGTTGCTAACAAGATGGTGTTGAAGATTAGGTTTATTTGTACCTACGGGTTGAGGTGTTTATGTTATGAGTGCTTATTTTCCGTTTTAGACAAAGAAATAATGTTATCAACATTGATAACCAAATTCTTTAGTGAATTAAAATGTGAGGAAGCAGGAGGCGAAAACATTAAGCCCAAACCTAGAATTCTTAAATCGTCCTCATAAAACGTGACCGTAGACAAATTAAGAACAGGGGCATGGAAATTGTGCAGATACTGCAGGGGGTATTTGAACAGGTCATCCACGGTATGATTGAGGTTGTGTGATTTCGGATTGGCTGAATGCTGCTCAAAGATAATGTTACTATTATCACGTGTGTTGCTGGCAAGCAACTAGAAACCCTTCCATTTTGATTTTCTTTACCCTCTTTCAACTTCAATCCTTTCTCTTTCTTATTGACTCCTCACCAATACATACAGTATTGTATATATGTAGTAATCTACATTAAAGTTTTCCTTTTTTCTTTGTTTTCCCTATCGCCACATGACAAGTAAAATAATTGGTACGAGAAGCTAGTGGGACAAGAATTTTACGCCCAAATCTATGTGTCAAGGCTTCCAATGATTAATACTTCAGGGGGTGAGTAGCATAATATGAATATGAGGTACTTGTCGAGATTTAAAGTATTTAGGTGATTACATAAATATACGTAAAATATCAGCGTCAGAATAAATTAACATTTCCAATTAAATCCAACGCTAATTACATGTTTCTGCGTCGTGTGATCATTTCCGCGATTGCACTTTTCACCGCTAGGTGTTTCTTTTTTTTCTCTTTCGTGCAAAGCTCAATCGTCGATAAAATTCCATACATGTAGTCAAACATCGTCGAAGCTCCCGTTCCGACCGATTTCAGGTATGCGAATGCGTGTGGAATATGCGAATTCCTGAGAAGGCGCCTGCAAGTTCCTCGCTTCCCCCGGTCTTTTCCTATGCGGACTCCTAATATGGGTCTATTCACTATTTCCACGGTCCAATGAGCTATTACCGCTGTCTTGCTGAATAATGGATTGCATTTCGCTAAGCGTTCTTGTTGTTTTAGTGTTTCGGGCATTACTTGCTCTACGATGTGTGCCAAATACTTACGTGTACTATCAAGTTAAAAAAAAAAAACAATCTCGAATGTATTCGCATAAAAGAAAAAATACACACCAAATCAATTTCATGTCAAATCTGTAAAAAAATGCTAATCTCTTCAAGTGTATTAAAAAGTTCGCCTTACGCTAGCGAAACTGCTACTTATACAGCGTGTAATCGAATAAGTTACCGTGGCCCCACTATTAATGCACAAAAAAAGAAACGAAGTTAAGGCATACGTTTGGGGCGAAGGTCGATAGTAACTCCGGAAAAATCCATGTATACTTTTTACAAAAAAATAGTTTGAGAGGCACTGGATGTGATTTAAATTCCCTAGCTAAGCGAAATTTACTATTACGTGCAGTAAATGATAGAGCAGTAAACTCGCAGTTGTCATACAATAAACATTGAAGCAGGTCATTTATGTCTTTCGGAGATTAGCAGTTAGTGATACGTAAGCAATAAAAAAATTATGACGAAATATTTACATTCGAATTTATTACATTGTGTTTCTTGTAATATACCGTATATTGTATATGTTCATTTATACAATATTTTAAAATGTGGTACCTTTAGTAAGATACGCCTATACGTGCAACAAACAACAATCTCCGGCTTCGTTTATAAGATAATTACAATTAGGATGAAACCGCACAAAGAAAACACAATTGTACCGGCACTTAAATCATTAAGTACAAACATGAGCGGTTACAGTTACAGAGTTACGAATAGGTCTCATATAAGCATAATTAACACTTTATTTAACACGTTTTCACAATGAACGCCTCGAGTGGAGCAAGCCCGGCATGAAACGAGCCGGAGCAAATGCATGTGGTTCTATGTACGACGTACACACAAAGCTTATAACGTCGAGAAGTGAGTGTATTTGTTGTACTTTTAATGGATAATTACAGGTAGCATAACGCAGTTTTACAAAAGGTCTTGCACGTCGTTTCTGCGCCGTGTAATTACCAACCAAGATGTGCATGTGAATCGGGAATGTTCCACAAGGAGATCCATCCACCTTGCGGTTTTCGATTTGTTAGTGTGTATTCAAAAGAAACAATCTCAAGAAGCTTATGTTATTTTAGATACATCAAAATAAATAATACATTATATTACAAGGAATGGTATGCAGTCTTCTTTTTTATATTCAGGATTTTGTTACCAAAAAGAGGGTCCGACAAGGAAGTGTACTGAGCCCACTTCTGTTTTTTATAGTGTGCACAAAATTGCAAAAACAAGAAAACTGAGAATTAAAACAGAGGTAATTGGATATAAAAGTTACAAAGTAATACAAACATAAGAGGGATGAATTGCTGGAAGAATTAACTAAGAAGAGGCAAGGTTAAGTTGATAGGGACATATGATATGAATGCCAAAACAGAAAAATGAAAAATACCAAAGAGAACATGGGATGATAACGACTTTAGCTTGTAAAGATCCCGAATAAAAAAGTGTAGCAAGGATGGTCGATGTTAGAAAGAAATGGGTGGATTTTGTTTAAAAGAAGTCCAAGTTGAACTCACAACCTTTGAACTGAAAGGTAGAAGAGGGATGGAATAAGTAACTAAATTAAAGTATATTTTCATTAGATAACATGTTTAGTTCCTAGCCAATATACGTAATGAATACAATTAAACACGTGTATCGTATATGCATGTTAGAAATGAATAAAGAAATTCAATTAGTGAAGCCTTGCTTTCAGCGAAGTGAACTGACGTGTTCGCCTTGTACAGTAAAATATTAATGACGTCATGAAGATCACTGCACGTGACAGGTAGTCTCGATAAGACATGTACAACGAAGTCCAGTCGACTAACTTATAGCACAAGCCCACAAGTTTGCGAATGCAAGCGATTCGAGCCGAACTTCCCCATTTTTGCAACAAACAATAATTAATAATGACACATTCCGAGGAATTTAAACCGAACGGGCATACCTTCCACGCATAATTAGCGGCGATTAGTCGCGGCTCGCGCTTTTTATCGCTTCCGCAGAAAAACTTCACGTGCTCGAATATCAGCGTCAACGAATGTGTGGGTTTTGACATGAACGAACGCAAAACGTGAGCCGAGATATCCATCATCATCATCATCCACTTTGCAGCAATCACGTTTATTCACAACTTAATTAATTATAGTGAATTATTTCTATTCCTTATGCATAGTAACAATTCTGGTGAAGCTCAATTAATTTTTATATTGATTGGGTTCGAATCATTTAAAAAAAGAATTCATTTATGCGTCAGTTAATTTTGGAAACATTAGTAGTCCGACTAACAACAATTATAATTTATGGACATTTTCTTATAATCCTCCTTGGAAGGACTGGCCTTATAATTCCCAGGTCTTTAATAGTCGTTCTTCTTCTCACTCAAATCCTCCTCCTGGTCTTAAAATCCGCTGACGCAATCTTATACATTTGCTGTTCTTGGAATCCCATACACCAGAGAAGTAACACTTTCCATGTCCTACTCAGTAGTATTTTTACAAGATTCGAATAGCCAATTCAAAAATGAAATAATAATTTAAATTCGTGAAAGAAGTCTTTTCCCATAGTTTGCTATCATCCTTATCCTTTTTTCCACATATATTTTTCCATTGCTATTGTCTGAGCTTTCCATGTTCTCTTGACTTAGCATAAATCTTCCATTCCTTGCTAAGCACTGTGTCCTACTGTAACTCCTTCACCGTAATAGTTCGTACAATGGTCATTTTCACTTTTGATTAAGTCAAGGCAAACCAATGTTGACAAATTAGTAAAGGAAGCACTTGTCGGGGGAAGTAAAGTACCTCGGAGTAATTTTTGACACCGAACCAACACTTGGACAAAATTGTCAGGCGATCGGTGACCACTCTTGCGGTGGCCAGTCGAGCCTACGGCCTAAAACCGAATTGTTGCACACCAGAATGGTCACACCTACAATAACGTAAGCGGCTTCGGTTTGGTGGTTCAAGGTCAAGCAAGAAACCACTAAATTTATACTGAGCTAGGCATAATGGGGGCGATGTTTATAACGCCCACCGCTGCGTTGGAGACCCTTCTAGAGCTTCCTCCCTTACACATCGTGATAATGGGAGAGGCAAGACGAGGACTTCACAGACTGTACGCATTTAACATAGGTACGGGTCACACAAGTATCGTTGACAGGATAAGGGGTCTTTTACTCGTTATGAGGAAGGACTGTATGCTGTATGACTCCCGAAGGCAACGTAAGCTTCCTCTTCAAGGTAAAAAGTAATGAACCTGCTGAACCTGAACAGGACCTTCCTCCTGGCAGTTTGATCTGACTCCAGAACGGGCGTTGACCAAAGACGAAGTTATGCTTCCCGTTGGGTCAATTTGCCTCTGTTTTTCAAACAAAATTAGGAGGGCTTACACATTAGCGGATCTACATTTTAGCCGACGCGACAGCCAGGCAGCTTTGAAGGCTTTATTAAGCTCAAAGATTTCATCCAAACTGACGTGGGAAAGTTTAAGTGGACTTAATGACCCGGCCCAGCTCAACTGCGTGGGCTCCAGATTGCAGGCAACGAACGAGCCCGATGAACTAGCCAGACAGGATGCGAATAAGTCCCAGTTGTACATACAATACCAGTTTAAATTTAAGCTGAAGCACAACAATTCTTGAAATAATCATTGTTATGTGTTAAAGCTTTGGCTTAAAGATAAGCTGGAATTGTACAACTGGGCCTAAGGCATTCCTTGGCCCTGAACCGGCCGCGGCCCTAGTTGTAACTAAGCGCACTATTCGAGGCTTTGTCAGTGAGGAACATGACAGTTACTGGATAAGTAGACCGGGACATCGTCTTAGCAAAACCATCCTTAGAGGTCCTTGCAAAAAGAGGGTTGCTTCTGAACGAGATCACCACGGGGTTACAAACTAGACACTCGACGGTCAATTTAATAATGACCTGCAACGGGGTGCCAGACATAGCAATGCACATTTTGCAGACAGCGCTTATGATGGCTCCCGAAGACTTCTTTTCTGTACCCAGTCTTTCTTCCTCTTCTTCTTTCTTCACTTGGTTTCACCATCTAATTTTTGGTCGTCCTTTTGACTGGTGAGCAAGGGTTTCCACTTTTGTTATTCCTTTTACTGGTTCACTTTCCAGATGTTTTATTTGGTCCCAACAATTCGTTTCTGGTCGTCCTTTTTTGACTGGTCATTTCTCTTAGCGTTTCCTCTTTCCTGTATATGTCCTCCTCCTATTCTGCGTGTAATTTCGTAATTCCTTAGTGATAGCCAGAAAAATTCTTAATTTTTTTTTTCTTTCAAATAATCTCAAGAGCTCGTTTTTCCTCTTAGATTCTGCTGCGTATGTAATTATATCTAATGGTCATTCTAAGGGTCAGAATTGATTGCAACAATTTTCTGTCTACGCACAGTGATGTTATCAACTCGTTTGTTGCTTCTAATAGACTTCTTTCTAGCTTCATTAATCTTTGACCTCCTGATGGCTTCTTGTTCTATTGACCTCTTGATGGCTTCTTGCTCTATTGACAGTGAAAGACCTTGGGACCTGCCTCACTGAATGGTTGCATTAACAGAACCGGGGCGAGTACAATACGCCTAAATAGCCTCCGATGTAGTTTATGCAGACGGATTCTGGTAACGGAGGGGGAAAAGTCATGTAGCTCTGGTGGGCAATAAACCAATGGTACTTGAAGAGATGTGTGGATATTGAACATTATTGTTCAATACTCGAAAATATTTAAAGATCATTTTGCACCTTCAATCCAGAAACTGTAAACACCATTAAGTAATCCATTCAGCACCTCATCATCAGCGTCCACTTTCTCTATTGTAATTATGAAAGTCATAAGTTAAGAAATTGGTGAGATGGCGCTGAGGACCTGTTAGTCGAATTGCAACGACCCTGCAGATGCAACAGTGAACCGATGCATCTTCACAGCCGTTCCAATTAAGTTGTCCACTCAATACCACAGCATCAGCGTCTTAAGTAATGACTACTTTCTCTATTCTATTGTAATTATTAAAGTCTTAACTTAAGGAATTGATGAGATGACGCTGAGTGGAGGACCTGTAAGTCGAATTGAAACGACCCTGCAGGCCTGCAGACGCAGCATTGAGCCAATGCACCTTCACAGGCGTTCCAATTAAGTCGTCCACTCAGTACCACAGCATCATCGTCTCTATTCTATTGTAATTATTAAAGTCGTAACTTAAGGAAATGATGAGTTGGTGCCAAGTGGAGGACCTGTCAGTGGAATTGAAACTGCTCTGCAGATGCAACAGTGAATGTAAACGACCTTAAATTTGAAGGTCTTCTTTTGAGTTAATCTATTGGAGCATGTGATTTTGTAAAAACAGAGAAATATTTTGCACTCGTGCTTCTTACTTCAGCAGTTGTCTTGCTTCCGTTCAGTTTCATCATAGTACTTACTATTATTTATCGAATAAAATAAATCTGAGGACAGTAGAAGAAGACTGATATAGAAAAAAGAACGTGATGGTACATAAACCAATCCGAGTTTCTGCAGGTGGGATCGAGCAAGTCGAGCGTGTGGCATGGAGCACTCGCTCATTTCCCATCAACAAAACACATCCTCATCTGACAGCAGCGACCACGACCGACTCGATGTCACGGATGGACGAACGGACGCGTACACTGGACATACGTGAAGCCCTGATGTGTGACGATCATTTACCGCATCATGTCTTTCCCCTGATGGAGTGAGACAGAGCGCGAGATTTCGGGAGGAACTTTTTGTCTCGTTTAATTGGAATCGGAAGGTATCAGCTTTCTTTGTTTTGCCGGGGGGGCTTATGAGCTGAGCTGACGCAGGTTTTGGCTTTTACATCTAATGTGATTCGTTTCGGTTTTGTCAAGGTTAATACACGTACGATCATTGAATTGTGTTAACATGACTTGAAACTATCTCTCGGCTACTGCTTCCACACCATACCTAATTAACGTATCACTCGGATTACAAAAGCGTTGTTACTTGTGACGTGTTTATGGTCACACGAAGATTTATGCGTCGTTAAAAGGTGTTAATGAGACAACTTATTTAAATAAATTGTTACACATGCATAAGTTCAAGATGGTTAAGTAAGACATTTTTCATTTACATAGATTCACATCTTTTAGTCATACTCATAACTACAACACGTTCCCGAATCTAATATAATTCTTTTCTTTTGAACACATAGCAATCAGACTAATGCAATAATATAAGCGAGTCGAAGAACATGTAGGTTCATATCAAGAGTGACCCGTTAAGATATCGGTGACGTAAAATATGTGACTTTATTATTGACTATACATATAATTTCAGTGAGGCCTGTTATTATAAATCAATAGATAAGTAAGTATATTAAAGTAGTACACACTAGGCACTTAACACTAACAATACCCATTAGCACACCCTAAAATAACACAATGGAAGGTAACTAAACGCATGAGAAGGCAAGTTTCAGAATAAAAACCAAAGACATGGAATGACACGCCGCGTGGTTCACGCTCCGCGATTTCCATTATAATACATAACAAATCTTATCCTAACTTAGATATAAATTGAATCAAAATAAAGTCAGTCACGTCACATCGACACACAGGATCTTCTTCTGCTCTCCGATGTGATGTGTTGTACGGGAAAGAAGTGAAATTATCGCATCGTTAAAATCACCTGCGACGTAGGGAATAGTTTCGTTAATTATACGGCGGAGGGAACGGTGCGGAACGATTATTATTATTTATTATACAAATAGTTTTTGTTGCTCGAATTGCTGTGAATAATACACTGAAATTGCTTTACGGTAAAGCTGGAAAAGTAAACGACTTCTCGCTTTGGTTAATCGCTGAAAAATACGTAAAAACTTACACGTTCCTTCACGACGAAACTATTGCAAAGACATGAAAGGGCTTCCTATAAAATTTAGAGCTTCTTTTGAAATCCTTAAATACTTTTGAAATACGTGACTTTTTTTCCGACGATCCTTTGTTTACAAATATCAAGTCGATCAATACCTTTTGGGTCAATCAGTTTAATTAGACTTTTTTTATACTTTTACTGAGTTCATTTTTTTTGGTGCGCAGTTAATACCGTGCCATCAAATAAAAAATGATTTACGTTGGGTTGTGAATTATAGTCTCGAAGTTGATTCCTGTATGACATTAAGGAGTGAATAGAATCTACCTATATTATGATCAAGGCAACCTGACAATGACTGTAATTATTACTTTTAGGCTGGGTTTCTCAGTCCTAGTTTAACTTTAAACTCCTGTTTATTCCCATGGTAGCAATTATAAAAACAATTGTTCCTATGGAAATAAACAGGAGTTTAAAGTTAAACTAAGACTGAGAAACCCAGCCTTAGAGTTCCATAATGAATTTGAGTTATGCCACACTTGTCAAATGTGACATTACCGAAAAGAAATGAGAAAGCACTTCTTTTTTAACACTTTTATAATCGGGATTATCAACATTTTAAGCTGTATTTAGGCATGGTCATCACATTTTGACCAATACTTAAAGTTCAATTTAAATGTCAATTAGAATGTGACCGATATTTTGTTGAGCCTACGGAACATATCATATTCTAACCACGACTTAAATTTAAAATGTTGGTAATACCGACCATCAGAGAGAGAAAATCGTCGAAAGATTATCTAGAATGGAAAAAGTAAAAAGAAGAAATCGAGATGGTAAACTTGAATAAAATGTACAAAACTGAAAAAAAAGCTGGTTGAAAAACGATGACAATTTAGATTTTAGATTTAAAAAAAAGATAAAAGCAAATGAGAAAAGATCGAACAGTTGTGAAACAAACTACAACTGAATAAGAGAAATTAAATTTCGATTCTTATAAAAGATGTCAAAATGATTACTTACTTAGCCGTCCCTGTTCTACCTTTCGGTGTTGAGGTTAATGAGTTGAGTCTTAGCCCACGACTTTTCTCCACTTTCCCCTATTCTTCGCCAGCGTCCTCGCACCACTCCATTCCCTATTCCTACCTTTTAAAATCTCTGAAACCTGGTCCATTCCATGCCTTTTTGGATCATCCTCTTCCTTTCTTCCTCACTTCTGTCTTCCGTACTGCCTTCGCTAATCTCTCCTCCAACATTCTGACCATGTGTCCTCATCAGCTTAACTGCCTGTTCTCTATCATTTTAATCAGCGAATCTACCTTCAATTCCGTTCCATCCTCGTGACTCCAAAATTTTCCTCAAAAATCTCATTTCACACGCCGTCAACATACTCTTGTGTCTCTCTGTTAAATTCCACGAGTACGCTCCATAAATTAGTATTGGTATGAAGACTGTTCTATATACTTTGACTTTTGTTTTTCTACTAACTTCCTTTTTGTTAATAAACGCTTTTAACAAAGCGTAATGCAACCCGTTAGTCGCTCTTATTCTGTTATTTATCTCGGCATCCGTACATCCATTATGTGTTATCACAGAACCCAAGTATTTAATTTGTTTCACTTGTCTCAACTCTTCGTCCACCCCTCTCATGCCTGTCTCCTACTCATCATCCCTTCCTAATACCATCACTTCCGATTTCTCTGTATTTATAAACATACCATATCCCATTAACTCCTCTTTCCACCTCCTTAAATTTTCCATTAAGGTATTTCTGCTTGTCGCACATAAGATAAGATCGTGCGCATACAGTAGTTTCCTTACTATTACTGGTTTTAATTTTCTATATCCAAACACTACCCCATTCGTGCTCACTTTCATTGCTTTTATTATTTCATCCATGACCATTATGAAGAGTAGTGGACTTAATCTACTTCCCTGTCTGACTCCTTTCCCAGTCGTGAACTCGCTTGTCATATTTACCCCTAATCTTACCCTGTTTCTTGTCCGTTTATAAATACTCTTCACGGCTTCTATCAGTTCTTGTGGTATATTCCGTCTCTCCAATATCTTCCATATTTCTTCCCTATCCACCGAATCGAAGGCTTTTTGTATGTCAATTGCGCACCCTTTCTTATAACCCTCTCACTTATCTGCCTCAGTGTAAAAACCCTCCTTCCTTTCCTGAAACCTGCCTGTGAATCCTCTAGCGTTGGTTCTATTAATTATCTAAGCCTTCTCTCGAATATTCTTTCATAAACCTTACTCGCCGCACACAGCAATGATATGCCTTTATATTTCTCCCATGCCATTTTATCCCCATGTTTGTGCAATGGAGTTTCCCTTCTACCTGGTATTCTTTTCTCCTCCCATATTTTATTTAAAATTCTCCTTAGTACCCTTTCACCTTCCTCTCCCATATTCTTTAGCATCTCCGGTTTAATGTCGTCTGCTCCTGCTGATTTACCATTTTTCAACATGCTCAACGCCTCTTTAAACTCCTTCTCTGTAATTTCACCTCCTCTGTCATCGTATACCCTCTGTGGTCCTTCACTAATGTTTGTGTATTCGTCTATATCACTATTTCCATCTTCTCCTCCCAGTAGCGCGCTGAAAAAATTCTTCCATCTACCATTTATCTCCTCCTTCGTTTTCAACAGAGTCCCTGTACTGTTTTTAACCCATTGCACTTCCGCTCCTCTCTCCTGTCTAAGCCCTTTAAGCATTGTAAATAATTTTTTCCCATTTCCTTCACCCCCTTTTTCTAAATCATTTCCGAATTTTTCCCATGCCTCCGTTTTTAAACTCCTGACTGTTTCCTTTACTTTCTTCCTCTGCTTCTTATACTCTACATAGTCCTCATTTCTTCTTGTCATTAAATATTTTTGCCAACTTTTCTTTTTGATTCTGATTTCCTCCCTTAATAATTCATTCCACCACGGTGTTTGTCTTCTCTTACTTGCCCTTTTTGTAACTCCACATACCTCTTGTGCCACTTTTAATATCACCTGCTCAAAATTGTTCCACATTATCTCTATGTCCTCTGACTCGAAGCAATTCCCTCTTCGCTCGAGTTCTTCTTTCACTTTTTCTTTAAATTTCTTCTCATTTTCTTTACTTCGTAGCTTGTAGGCTCTGATATTCATAAATTCTACCTGTTCTACCTGACCTATTTCCTTCCTAACTTCTACCCTTATCCTTACCTTGGCCTCCACTAAATAGTGATTGCTCCCAATTTCGTATTGCCTCCTTGCTCTAACGTCCATAATTTTTTTCTTATCTCTCTTTTCCATTATCAACAAAACTAAAATTGATCTTTCATTTCTGCTCCCCATTACCCTAGTATACTTATGGATTTCTGGGTGCTCAAGAAACGTATTGGTCACGAACAGGTCGTTTACCATGCAAAAGTCAATCATTTTTTGTCCATTTGAGTTCAACACCATCTCTCCATATTTTCCTGTACATTTTACCGAAGCAACTTCATCATTACCTACTCTTCCGTTCAAATCCCTTCTTATCATCAGAGTTGCTTTCTTTTTTTTCTATTTGTTTTTGCAGCATTCCCCAGAACTCATCTTTTTCTTTCTTACTCCCCGATTCATTCGGGCCGTATGCTATCACTATTGACAATACGTCTTGCTGATTCACCCTATAATCTATACCCATTATCCTTTCGTTTAAAGTCCCAATTAATTACCCTCTCCATACTTTCTCTATGTATACTGGTGCTTAAAAGTATTCGGACCACAAGGGTCAAATTCGAACTATTTTATTGCTTTTCATTAGGATAGTTTTAACCACCAGTATACCAAACATGCTATCCCTGCCTGTCCCCATACCTGCGGCTCCACTCCGCTAAAAAATAAACCATGCCCATTTCCCATCACTTTCACACCCTTTATTTTTGTTTCCGTAATTAACATTAATTGCATCTTCATCTTTTCGAATTCCATAATTAATTCATCTTCTTTATTACTTAACCCCCCCACATTCAATATTCCCATTTGCATATTCACATTTTTTAACTGGCTTTTCTTTATTTCAGTATTTGCTTTTCCTTTTTCTTGTCATCGTGTAAAAATCTGAAAGAAAAAATCGAGAAAAAGAATGAACAGATATAGAACAAGAGACGATCAACTTTGAACACAACGTTCAAAATTTTTAAAACAAAGACGGCTGTCAAACAAAGGACGACTCTAATCGGACACCGCACACTTATGCCGACCATTTGTACCTGATGAGAGCATAACTGCCGAAACCGGTCGTCCTATTTAACAATAAAGTTCGTGGTAAAATAGATACATCTTTTTTTAAACCTATTTTCAACCAAATTTCAAAAGACGATCCGGAAAATCTAGTATTAAAAAAGTACGTAATCTAAACTAGAAAGAAAAAATTGGAAAACATCCAACCAGTCGTGAGGCAAAAGACAGTGTAACAAAATGTCCAATCTTGGAACAGCGCGAGTATTTTCTGACCTGTAAATTGTGCCGTGAAAAGTAAATAGCAACGAATACTGCTATCCCATGGAGCTATCACGAATGAGATGGCGGCCAGTGCGGACAATAGCGTGTCATCGCAAACTTGCAAAATTTTTGGTTGCTACCACAGCACAATTTACAGGCGCTGTGTCGCGATTATATGACATGTTTCAATTTACGCGCTAACCGTGCGTATGTCTTGTTGGTCTTCGGGGTTGCAATGGAGTTCTCTGTTCTACTGATGAGGCCCCAAATAGGGCCGAAATAGCTAAACAGAATATGCTCGGAGGCCCCATTGCAATCCAGCCTACTTGCAAGCAAAAATTTTGCAATTATTAATACAGAGTGTTAAATTCTGCCTCTTTAGAATTTTCAGGCTTGTTCCGAAATCTTAGAAATCAACGAGAAATTAGAAAGACGAAAGCCAAAAATAAAATATAAAAACTAAATTGCATTGCCATTGCCATTGAAAGTACTGAACAGATTTTGTTAAAATAGTTTTGCCATTTTTTATCAGAATTATTGATTGCTTAAAGCGTCATCTTTTGCCATTTTATGTGGGAATCGCTGATTTTGGGTCAAAAGCAAAAATTTCTTGATTCATTTTCCTGTTGCCATCCTGTTACATCAAAATTAACTACTCGAAACGCCATCCATCTTTTAGCCAATAGCCAAAGTTTCTTAATCAACAGAGATTTTTTTCATTGAACTTTACAATTCTACTTGAGGATTAGCTTATTTTAGCAAAACGTAAACATTTCTCATTCAGTATAGACTTTTCCATTTTCGTATTGCCATTTTACATCAGAATTAACTATTCGAAACGCCATCTTTTAGTCAATAGCGAAAGTGTCCCATTCTGCTTGGGGATTAGCTTCTTTTGGCCAAAAGCGAAAGTTTTTTTATTCAGCACAGATTTTTCCATTGTCATATTATAGCCATTTTACATCAGAATTGACTGTTCAAAGCACCATGTTTTAGTCAATAGGCAAAGTGTTTTGATTAACAGGAGTTTTCCATTTAACTGTCCCATTCCAATTGAAAATTGGCTCATTTTAGCCAAAAGCAAAAGATTCTTGATTAGCTGAGACTCTTCCATTTTAATTTTGCCATTTTACGTCAGAATTGACTGTTTAAAGCGCCATCTTTTATCCAATAGCTAAAGTTTCTTGAGCAAAGCTACTTGTCTATCCATTCTGCTTAGGATTAGCCTCTTTCAGCCAAAAGTGAAAGATTCTTGATCAGCTGAGACTTTTTCATTTTAATTTTGCTGTTTTACGTCAGAATAGACTCTTCAAGACGCCATCTTTTAGCCGATAGCCAAGGTTTCTTGATAAGCAGGGAGTATTCCATTTCACTATGCAATTCTACTTAATATTCAGCTCCTTTCAGCAGACCATCTACAATGAAAATCATATAAAAATTTGAAAGAAATAATCGAGAAAAAGAATCAACAGTTGTGGAACGATCAATTTTGAATAAAATATTCAAAATTGAAAAAAAAGGCTGGTTGAAAAACGATGACAATCTAGAATTTGAAAAAGGATACATCAAAATTTGCAAGGAAAACAAATGATAGCTGAATAGAAATGTCAAATGTTTCTAAAAAGATGTCAAATGTCAAAAAAAAGTATCTACAGCGAAAAATTATTTAAAGAAATTAAAGAAAATATGAGAAAAATTCTAAAACTCTCTCTCTCTCGGTTAACCGGTTTTGGATATTCGCGGTTTTGAAGAAAACCGAAAACCGGTCATCCGGATAATCGGTTTTTGGATATTCGAATAGTCGGTTTTTACCATTATTTGGATAACCTGTTATATCCGAAACCAGTTTTTAAAGAAATCGATTAACCGGTTTCAATTTTTTCCGGTTTTTGCCAGCATTACTTAAAACTCATTTGTCGCCGTATTTCCTAATTTTGGATTTTAACTTCGCGTGTAAGTTGTAAACAACTTAATATGTCAATAGTCTTTCTATGTGTCAAAACGTTAAACGTCAACGTCAAAATTTATACGTATTTTAACATGCATTCAAAAAAATCCGTTAACGAGGAGGTTCTGAACTTGCTCTTATTTTATGGCGGCCCGTCGTAGCTTATTACTTATGTTGCAACGTTGAATAACTCCAAGCTATCAACTGTCAAAGTTTTTATTTATATCTTCACGGTATTTGTAATAAAATTAATGTTTTATTTCATTAATTCCGTTTTATTAGGTATCCAAATCTTAATTAAATGGATTTAAAAAATTAGTTACGACGTGACTTTGCAAAATTCGCACTTGATAACGATTTTTTTAACGCACTTTTATTTTCTTGTAGGCGCCAATTTGATTTTTTCCTAGAGCTACCAAACGCGCAACTTCGCCCCAATTTATTTAATTTGTCACTTCTCATGGCGAGGCTCGGAAAACGAACCACCATGTATGTGATAGAAAGCATTTCCTGGATCCTAGATTATCAGTTGTATCCCTCTAAAGTAACCTATAGTAATTGGAGTCTGTAGTTTATTAAAGGACTTGAGCTTCTGGAAAGGGTACGACATCTACATCGAAGCAGAATATGTGACACATGAAAAGAAACGGAGATCTTTTATTTTACATTACAACATTTCACTCTTTTGTGTGTGTGCGTGTGTTTTGTATGTTGTTTGATTTGATTTCTCACAATGGGGAGGGGGTGCACGGAGTAAAAGTGAGAGCGGGAAATATGAATAATGCCATTTTAGGGAATCGAGGACGCTGAGTTCGAAAGTTTTTCGATTCTTTAGCTACATGAACCAGCTTTTGAATTTGAAAAGTTTATATCGTCCTGGCTTATATCGTACTGAGATTTGTCAGTACTAAATCGTTTCATTACTGAGTTTACAGTTAATTTCATTTGTAACTTATTAGTGATCAAAACAATGTTCACCTACAATCAGATCTATGTACGTTATTAAGTAATTTAATCACGTTTTTTTTTTTTTGTTATGACGTACCACTCGAATGCCCCCCCATTTGTAATGCACATAATAATAATAATCCTGAAATCGTGCGTGTTCGAAAAAAGGCACGTCATGTTAACAATAAAGATCAGAAACCTCATTATTCCTTTATTTTATTATTGGGGTTTCTTGTGCAGTGCGATACAAGGTAGGTGATAATATTCAAATCAATAATTCCTCACACACACGTACATATTTTATCCAGTCATCAATTTACTTTCATTGCTCTGAATGAACGGCGTAGATAAGAATAAAGCAGGCGCACAATGGGGTTAGCGACATAATAGGTGCATTCTTAGCAGACGTTTGTGTTAGAATTTTAGGAATACTTTTAATAAGATACATGTTCCTATTACTCCGTCTGCATTGATATGTCGTTTAAGTGGAATAAGTAGTTATCATGCGACCATTAATTCGACGAATAATTTCTGAATCATTTAAGTCAAGCTACAAGACATTCTTGTATCGGCCAAAATAATTTGTTGAAATCCATTTAATCTAAAAGGAAATAAAAGATTATTGTTACTTACTCCTAATTTCACGTTTCTGGAATTGTCGCATTAGAAAGTGAACAGACTCTGGCACACTTGATTTTCGTTTTGCGCTTTTTGTCGTATCATAAGGTGTTCATTTAAATAAATTCGACAAAAACAGAATATTCTAATGCGACGTTTCCCTCTTACGTTCCACATTCCTGGAATCATTTGGCTCGCGAGAAGAAACTTTTACCGGTTTCGTAATGCAAGAAATTGATCGTTTTATCGAAAAGAAATTCTCAACGAACGCACTAAATTTATTTTTATTTTATTTTTCCTTGAATGCTAAAGGACAAACTACACAGACGTCCAGAACGCAAGACGCGATGCGATCGTCTAAACTCGTATTATTTTGAATGAGTTCCGCCTACGAGTTTATACGATCGCGTTCGGGACGTCTGTTTAAGGAAGAATTAAGATTACTGTAGCAAAAAAAAGAACTTAGCAAGTTATGTGTGTGATTACTTCATGTTAATAAAAGTGAAGTACCTGTTTCATCATATTGAGCACAAAACAGAAAATTAATTCTCAGGTTTTCGACTAAACTGAACTGGTCTTTAGGCAATCCTGAAACAAAAGACTCGATAAAAGGTTACCTATAATATATTCTAACCGGTAGGGAAAAAAACGTGTAGTTTTTGTTGCACGTGAATGATTAACTTTCTTACAACACTCTGTCCATTTCTTACTGGATTATTATAATTGAATAAGAGCAGCACGGACTTGGGGAAGAAAAAAAGGTTGCAATCGCGTATACTTCTTCAAGCGCAATTAATCGCATACGATTTGCTACATAGAAATTGAGTTGAAAGTAACGTTCTCCTCGTTCCAGTTAATCGTACATGAAAATGTACAAATTAAAAGCGCAAAAAAATGCCACGTCATTATAAATATGTGAACAAAATAAAATCAGTTCCGACTAAATCGAGCGACACCGGTCTGTAACGCATGACCAGTAGCGAACTGCTTGCTGTGCGAGCCCCGGTCAGGAAATTTGCGGTTTAAATATTATAGCTTTCTTGCGGATTAAAAAAAAATCCTTTGTTCGTTTACATACACATACATCCATATATCAGCGGCGCAATTATCTCAAAAAACCTAATACAAGTGCGCATCATTTTGGCCTTGCGAGCGCAAGCATTCATTAAACGTTCTTTTCTTCAATACTGCTTGTTAGAACGGGAATTTATTATTATTTAATAGTTTCTTATTGACAAATACTTTACAGACTTTTTGTTCTTATTTATAAATTGTAAAGTAGAAACTGTGAGAACCGTTTCATTCTGCGTGGAACTTTGCTGAAAATTTGGAGAGCGTAAAATCGCAACTATGTGAGGTTTTTTTTCTTTCGTGCACAAACAAGAGCACTATTCCATTAATTGGTCTTAATCTAGTAAAACGTTTACATCGATGGGAACGTAAAAAGAAAACGACGTGGTTGTGCTTCATTCTTTACGTGAAGTTATGGACATCCTAATAGAACTATTTCAGGTAAATCTCGTTCATTATACTAGAATGAATTCTTTTCTTTTCAAGAGGACCATACCAGCAACAATGAAATTTATAAATTATAAGAAGTCAATAAAAAATTGTAAACGGTATCACTTCATATAAAATCTTCTACTTCCACAATGCCACAAGGTCATAAGTTGTACGATTGCATTATGGTGGTCCTTATACACATGAGGTCAAATAATTCTAAATTTGAAGGAAATTTGACGGGCGCCCGCTAAATTGGTTATATTTTATTGATGTAAAAATTCTTCCTGATTTTTTTCTCTGACTTTCAATAACTTTATGGTTATGCTCAAGTGGCCTAACTATACGCTGAGGTATATGCTACAGCACATGGCTGTATTATGTAGCTGCAGCTAAATACAACAATAGTTATTGTGGAGTGTAACTGCAGTAATCATGGTTCACACGTAAAGCAATAATAAACGCATATAAATAAATTTTGTTCTTATTCAAATACAAAATTCAAATACAACTGAAGTTCAAATTCAGTGATGAAACTAAGGCCCGATTTTACAATCGTCGGATAAGCATTATTCTTAGAATAACGTGCCGTAGATACACACATAAAAATTTTTGGGATAAAATGTTCTCCTCCTAATCGGTGTTAAAAAATACGGATAGAGTTTTACTTGAAAAGTTGTAAAGCTCATCTCATTTAGTGATATTAAAATCTTTTCCTGATTAAAATGCGTCTAAAAATAGGCGTTAAAAAATTATATAATAATACATATATAGAAATAACTACCGCAAGGATTAAAATGCTACTTTTGTAGACCACGTTAACACTTTCTAAAGTTAAACGTCCTAACTCCGTTTATTTTAACACCAAAAACGGATGGACGCGAGGAAACACCAGACGCGAGGGAACTCCAAATTTTTATCTGTGTATGGAGGAATATTAAAGGATATTCGGCGAACAGTTATTCCGTCCTTATTCCACGATTGTAAAACTGAGGATTGCGGCTTTGGTAATAGAAGGGAGAAGTTTTCGGTGCTCTGATACAATTTGAAGGATGAACTGAGTTTACTCTTCTGGTTTGGTGCACTCCTGCACGAGAGCCACTCCTCTCTCAGCAATCTCACGTAATGTAGCCACGACATAATGCGTTGAGTTTCACGATATAATGGGTTATTAGACCAAGATGCAGGGCCATCTTTCGGGAAATCAGTGTTTAATGTCAGGGCTTCAAAGAACTTTTTTGTATTCCTTGTCACACAATCAGAAATCTCCTGCCTGATGTCATGGTCAGAAAGAGTCACTCGCTTTTGCAGATCTTCAGAAATAGGAGGTGTTTCTAAACCCAATACCATTTTCCTCTTTTCTTCAACAGATATTGAGTCATCAAAGAAGGCAAATCCAATTAATTCCTCGGAAAGGTACCAGGAGTGTCTTTTGAGCTTTTTCAGAGTAGCAAGAGAAATATCAGAAAACTTCGAGCTAAAAGAAGATAATTTTTCGAAGCATTGATGAGAACCAACTTCTGACATAAAACTTGACGCCTAAAATACAGAGTTCCTTGAGTCCATTTAGTTCACGAGTGCTTAAATGAAATCCATTATTCCGAAAAAGGAAGATCTTCATACCATAAATCAGCCGAGACATAAATCTTGCACGGTGCATAGCTTCAGGTTTCCTCTTTGAGGAACTCCTCCTCCTCGTAAGTTCCAATAAGTCTCTGTAATTACCTCTAGGATGATCAGTGTTCAACTGCCCAGTGGCATAGGAAAGGATCTCTTGCATGACAGGATCCTGTTGACTCAGTACTGATTTATCATTAATTTCAAGAATGAAGTTGTTGCTGATTATGTTTGGTCAGAATTTCTTGAAACGGAGCTAAAGAAAGACCCATGCATATAGAAAAGACTTCCTCCAGCATAATTTCGTGAATGTGGTGACGACAAGCCAAGTATAATACATTACGACTAAGAGTTGCTTCAAGAAATACACAAACTCCATTCCCACGTCTGGTATTAGCAGTTGTGGTATCAAAGCTGAATGCTTTTATGTTCTCTTTGAGATTCCAATCATCAATTGCTTGGATGATGGCATCACACCTGGCCCGTCCAGTTCCATTGGGAATGTTTGGGACTGCAAGGAGTACCTTCACATAAAACAAGAATTGGCAATCTGTCGACCTTCTCATCACTTCTTAAATCTTCCATCAGTTTTCCAACCCAGTGAATGGTAAGGGTGGTAAGAGGTTTGCCTAAGCTTTGGAACTGCTCTTGTGATCTCTCTGCCCTATGCTTCCTACGATAACGTCCAATAGCTAAACGATTCAAAGAGCACCTCTAAATATCTTTTCCTGCCGCTGAAATCACTGATGCTACTGTGTGCACAACTTGCCTGTCACTGATTTTCCCCCTATCACTTCTGGCGTGAATATCACATTCCTGCCTCTCTTTCGAACAGGTACACCGCAGTCAGATGTTGATGGCACCGGAACTTGATCTTAATTTTGTGATTTCTCCCCTGCACTGGAGAAAGATGTTGTTTCCAGATCCAGAAATTTTTCTTTTGAAATCGTCCCTTTTCTTCTTCCTTTTTTCTAACTGTTCATCTCGCTTAGTCTTCGCCTTCTCTTTTTTCTGAAGCTTCTTGTCAAATCCCATCGTACAGCCTCGACTTCCTGGCTCTCGTTGAGCAAGCAAGAACTCACGATCTTACGGAATGTTAATAATCACCAGAGCATTTCCATGAGCAACATCAAACCAATTTTTAAATTCTGATGTGACAGCTTTTGAGTATTGCTCTGCCTGTTTCTATTCTTCTTGATATTCTCCCAAGTCATTAGCAACTTTTTTTATCGCTCTTTGTTCATCTCTTACAGTAATCCTTGCTTTATGCCCATACGTGAACAACTTTTCAATTGGTGTTTTCGCTGCTTCATGCTTAGTTCTCTTCTTATCCTTCAGCTCATAAAAGTAAATTGCCAGAACATTATGGATTGATGGTAAATTTGAACCAGTGAAATCCTGTGTTACAGTTCCCGCTGTCTGTTTGCTTTCTGGTTACTATGGCCATTCTTTTTTCTAACAAAAAGTATATTCAGTTAATATTTATTAACATACATAATATATTATATGAAAAACAAGATAACTCACGAAAAGAAAAATAGAGAAATAAATTTTAGAAAAAGGAAATAAGCGTACCCCAATGAGAAAATTCAAGGACATCGAGTATACCCTAAACGGTAATTGATTTAAAAAATATTTTTAGAGGTTGCATGTCCAACTAATATGAAACACTTTTAGGGGGCGCCTATCTAATATTTCGAAAGTTGAAAAATAAGGACCATCCTGGACCATCGTGTAATGATAAAGTATTGCTCGAACTTTATTATTACCGTTCTCCCTTTTATAAATTCTTAATTGTAGTGTTATTGTTATATTACTCTGTTATATGTATATATTTTCATCGTCAATAAATTATTTCTTATTCGAAACTCATATACAGTGTGCAATCGAATAAATTTCACATACTGTATTAATTCACAAGAAAAGAAGCGAAGTTATGGCATACATATGGAACAAAGGTCAATTTTTAATAAATTGAAATTAATTCAAGTTGTGTAGCTACTAGAAATAAATTACGTCGGGATTATTTCTAGTCCTCATTTTCTTTATTTCGTTTTAACTCTACTATTTATTTCTGCAAGTTTTTCTGTGACACCCTGTTTACATATAGTATTTTCGATCCTGAATAATAAATTTTGATTGTGATTTATATGTAGTTATACTGTCGAGGATGATTTTCTTTGGATCACTCGTTAAATATGTCTGGAAGTTAAAAAAAACGCAAGTAATTTGTTTAGTAATGGTAATCACATTATTGGCACAATAAATCCTTTGTTCCCATAGAAAACTAAGTGCTGCAAATACTTTTTTTTCAACATTCTCGCAGTATTCGGAGCGCGGCAAAATTACGTATCGAAAGGAGAAAAAAAAAGTGATTCGTCTTTAAAATACCTATCTGCGGTTCATCTCCTCTAATTTTATTTGTACTCTCGTGTGATTCGGAGGTCTTTTGCAACAATGAATTGCAAATTGCAGTTAGACAGCGATGAGGAACGGGCAGGTACACGGCAGTTCCGCTCGATGACTCATGTCCGATTGGCCGTGCAGCCGATTTCACCTGCGGCGAACAAAAACAGAAATCGCACACAACTGGTGCAACCAGAACCGTACTTCTATGTCACACTTCACAAGTTAGAAGGTGTACGGGAGGAGAACCTTTTGTTTGTATCTTTTTATTGCATTTTATTGCCGCTACTTCGACTTAAATCAGAGCTCCGGCGGTACAAAAGGAATTTCTGCAATCGCATTTTTCTTTCCACCTAAATCCTACACGTAAAGTTGTGAAGCGCGTGGATTTATTATGTAAGCATTATATAAGAGATTAATCAAGCAAAAAAAAAGCTATTATTGAAAAGAAATTGTGTTATGTCTTGAAGCTAGGTCCATTCACACTTTCCTTGTGGTTCGAACGAATTACAATCAGTATGAACAAACTTCCTAACAACATAGACACATCCATAATCCAAAAATGTTAGATCGGACACTTAATGTAGATCCGGCCTAATTCATTAAGTATGTATTTAATCTTCCTACACTTTCTTAAATTTGATATCGTACAAGTACAGAATGTGTTACTTTTTCCCTGCCACCATCATATGTTGTAATGTACAGATTTCTTTTTTTTTTTGTTTGAAAGTTAGTTAACTGGGTATCGTATATGTATGTGCAGACACCAGGCAATGTTGAATTTATACACCCCGTTTGACCGCAAGGGTTTCTTTGTGGTTTCTGCAGGGTAAATGGACAGTGTTTCTAATGTAAGGTTTGTAAATCTTGGACCCGGCCATACCACGCTAATCTATAATCTATTCTAAACTGACATGTGAAGACAAATTTGTTTCATTCCGTAACCAAGCAAGTTTACTATTTTAAACTTAAGAAAAATTTAAATCACTTGTATTTTTTTTGTAATTAGAAGGACCGTCACGATTACAACTTGAACAAAACACATTGGCATTAGAAGTTATATTTAGAAAGTACCACAAACGCATCGCCTATATGTAGATAATTGAATTCGTGTTATTGCCGTATTATTGCCTTCCAGAAAATTATATTTGGACTACATGCAAAGCTACGAATACGTAATCCCGGGCGAACCTACAATTTTCCGTTGTATTATAGGGCACATGTCGTTTAGCCTAATTCGTTTGTGCTGCGATACAACTTTCGGTCATATTACGCGGAGACTTCGCTCCTAGATTGTATATCATTTTAGTTTTTAAAGTAATTTCGACATAATTTTGTCGGTTAATAGATGGGAATTGTTATATTTTTACTTGCGCCCTGGTATTTTCTTAGTTTGAGACACCTATTACCTCAAATTAACGTACATGATGGATGTGTAATTAAACATTAAAAATTAAGTTGGTTTACTTTTAATCTGAAGCAGTTACACAAACTTCTTTCTATTTTCTTGGCGAAAATCCATTCATCTAGATCGTAAATATCTACGAAAATCTAAGGGAATAAGTGTTATGTCTTTCAGTACTTCATCTTTCTTCTATCTACTCCTGTATCTTTAGTTTCCTTCGTACACATGTCCTAAGCATCTTAATCTTCACCTTTTCGCTGATCCTACTAGATATATTTGATTCCTCTTAAAATTCACTCAGATATGCATTGATTCTACTTTCCCCTCTTTCTTCTACTTATTTACCATATTACTATAAGTTAGAAACCAGAGGACTGCGGTTGACGAAATATCTTCAGTAACTCAGGAGTTCCTCAAGCGTCAATCTTGAGTCCTCTTTTATTTTATTTAAAAGCACTAAAGCGCATTGTTATACAGACGACTTAGTTGTATGTCAGTTTTAAACTCTGACAGTTTATCGTTAAAGAATTAGGATGATTTGCAAGGAGGAAACTCATCAAGACGATCTTGAAGAGTATGTTGTAACTAAAAGACATTCGGCACAGATTGTTAAAAAGTGAGAGAGAGCGGAAATCCGCTCAAGGTCCGGAGACAAAAGCGAATGTGGAAGGGGTATCTAGAATAACTGCATTGGTGTGGATGGGCATGGTCCTTTTATACGAGACGACCCTTCGGTTCCACCAAATACCATAACATTACTTCGTTTAGATTAACTAATGCTTGAATAGTAATATTCATATACTCATCCTGTATCCACTCATGACATTTTCCATAAATGTTTTCAGTCGGCCTCTAATGCCTTCACAACGTTTCTTCTTTCATTTACATCCTTGTGCCCTTAATTTGCACCATTTCTTATGTACCATCTTCTGTATTCTTTATTGTAAGCATGTCCATATGTCTTCCTCTTTTCCTTTTCCTCTCCGTTCCTGCCTTAATCCCTTTTTTCTTTAGTCTATCCTCTTTCTTCCTGCTAGCCGAACCAATTTAATTTAATTTTTTTTTCTGTGAAGAGAATATTACTTTCGCGCTTTGCATTCACTCATAACATTTTCCATAAATGCTTTCAGTGGGCCTCTAATGCCTTCTTCTTTCACTTAAACCCCTGTGTCCTTAATCTGGATAATTTCTTATGTACCTTCTTCTGTATTCTTTATTGTACGATTGCCCATGTGTCTTCTTCACTAGTGCATCCTCTTTCGTCCATGTAGCCGAACCAATTTAATGTAATTCTTTTTTTTCTATGAAGAGAATATTACTTTCTCGTCCTGCATCCACTCATGACATTTTCCATAAGTACTTTCAGTCGGTCTCTAATGCCTTCACAACGTTTCTTCTTTCAGTTACATCTTTGTGCCCTTAATTTGGACCATTTCTTATGTACCATCTTCTGTATTCTTTATTGTAAGCATGTCTATATGTCTTCTTCTTTTCCTTTTCCTCTCCGTTCCTGCCTTAATCCCTTTTTTCTTTAGTCTATCCTCTTTCTGGTAGCCGAACCAATTTAATTTAATTCTTTTTTCTATGAAGCTTTGCATTCACTCATAACATTTTCTATAAATGCTTTCAGTGGGCCTCTAATGCCTCCTTCTTTAACTTAAACCCCTGTGTCCTTAATCTGTATCATTTCTTATGTACCTTCTTCTGTATTCTTTATTGTACGATTGCCCATGTGTCTTCTTCACTAGTGCATCCTCTTTCGTCCATGTAGCCGAACCAATTTAATGTAATTCTTTTTTTTTTTCTATGAAGAGAATATTACCTTCCCGTCCTGCATCCACTAATGACATTTTCAATAAATGCTTTCAGTTCTTCACAGCGCTTCTTCTTTTACTTACATCCTTGTGCCCTTAATTTGGACCATATCTTATATACCTTCTTCTGTATTCTTTACTATTGGATTGTTCATATGTCTTCTCCTTTTCCTTTTCCTTTTCCTCTCCGGTCCTGCCTTAATCCCTTTTTTCGCCGAACCAATTTAATTTAATTATTCTTAGGTTTACAATTTCGTAGTAGACAAAGAAATTAATTTAAATTAGCGTAAATGATAATGTCGGGTAATAAAAAAAAAACAAATATGATTTGTCTGGTAATGTTGGAATACATTATGTATATGTTTGGAAATAAATAAGTAAATATTAGAATTAATTTGGTTGAGCTCGTAGGAAAATGATTCGTGTAATTGTAATAGAGCCAGCCAGCCAGCCAGCAGCCAGTAGCTTGTGACTTGGAAAAACAATTATCGAAGTAAGTTGTTTCCCTCTCATGATACGTAACCAGAAATGAAATGAAATTGTAATAAATTAATAATTCAAACAAACTCATTAGTGAAGCATATGCAGAGCGGAATATATCCAGGCTGACTCATTAATAATTCGGAACTTTAAATGAATCCAAAGTTAGATATAAGTTCTACATGTGAACGTAATAATACAAACGCATATATCATAGGAAGGCGTCAGGCGCTAATACCTAACATCTTGTTCTTATGCGTCTTCTACCACCTTCTCGTTTCTTATGTAAAGGGGTTGCAGGTGGAAGAGTTCCGCTTTCCGTTCGCGTCGACCTTAGGAGAGAGGAACGAACGAAGGAGACGGAGAAGAGAAAAGGCGCGAATCTTTTCTACTAGTTATGCATGCATTAGAGTCCACGCAAGTGTATGTATATGCCCAGGCCCCAGCCCGTGACAATTATTGATTGAGAATTCTTCCGTCTTCCACTTACATGCAATGAGTAAAGACAAGAAACTCGGCAGCCTGGTCATTAAAACTTTTGCCTCTTGAAAAGAAACGGACTTATTTCCGACGCTCGACAAACAGAGAGAGAAGTATGGATTAAAAGCAGAATATGTTATAACTTGAATAATTGTGCTGCGGATGAGTTTAAAATCCTACAGTCGTATTTATTGGTTGGGAATAAAGCTCTTGATTATTATTCTAGAAGACTTTCGCTTTTGAGGGTTCGATCCGCGGACACGCTTACGTCCCGCAGTCAAATCGCAATGTACACGACAAGGAGAGACAAATTAACGCTGGTTGGAATTAAGAACGCGGTTTAATTTAAAAGCTGCGCGCGCATCACACATCTTTCCCCACCCTTTTCCAATAACGGTACAGTCCACGCTGTTTTTAATTTAAGATGTACGTGCGAGCTGCAATTCTAATATGAACGGAATGAAATATCGACTCCAATTTTCGATGTAAACTTTCGCAATTTAAGAAACGTGTGTTGTTTATGTACTTTTCGCACCGAAACCGCACCATACATTAGCGATACTGTCGATACTCAATTTAACGTTGATCACGAATTATATATAGCGCGAATTCATATGCATAACTTCGCCTAATGTACAGGCTGTAAATTACCCATTCTAATATTGCGAGAAGGATACGCACACGTTTGAAGGTTCATTTATCCTCTTTGCCGCCTCTTCGCATCATTCGCCACGAAAAGTTTCTTTTCGGAATTCAATTATACAGAACTCAACAAATCAGACATTCAAAACCCAAGTCACTTCTATCATAACTGTCTTCAAGATCTCCCATTTTTTACATTTATCCTTACACCATATTATGAATATCGAAATATTTTTATTGTTTGATTATCTGCTTATAGGTCAAAAACTTCAGATACTGTACAATATATACAAACCCGAAGTATGTACCTTATGTATAGGTAATCCCTGTTCAAAAGCATTACAAGTGACGCTGTCAAGTTCTATGATCATCGACCACTGCACAGTGCACTTGTTACGAATCGTGTCTTCTGAATTCTTTTGTGATTGAGAACTGAATACGTATAGCAGATCTGAATCCTATAAGTAGGATCCACGAACTAACCGACAAAGCATGGAATAACACTCATCGTGATCTCTTGGCCTCATGAAATTTCGATTTTTCCAAAGGAAAAAAGACACCTTCAAAATTTTCACCAAAATTCTTCTCGGTTTTGGTCACACTGTCTGTACTGGTAACGTTTTGAAAACATCAGCAGCTGTCTAGTTCTGTGACCATCAGAGATGTTGTGTACACCTCTCTCAACTTCGTTGTAGAAGAGAAATCAAACCTCTTCAGGTTATGGCCATAATCCTACTCGACCCGATGGTCGCATCGCTTGCAAAGATCGCGTGATACTGTCTGTAAGTGGAGTCTGATTCCATTAGGACCTAGAAACCAAATGCAGAACGTGTAATCATACTTGTCGTCATCTTATAAGCTCATGAATACCGGAAGTAAAGACTATATTGATAATTCTTTCCATTGACAAAATAATTCACGCTAGAAGGTGTTAGATACCTACCGGCCACTTCGACAACAGGATACGGAGCGACTCCACTTGGAGAATACGAATTTTCAGCCAGAGTTGACGCCCAACACCGGTTGTTGCATTAGTTGAGATAACCCCACATTTGCGCCCTCAACAATAGCGAGTCACTCTTTAGATACTGAATAATCACTTTGACAGAAGCATAAGGAACGGCTCCACAGTTCAGCCAAATTTGGCGCCTAACCCCGGTTGCTGTATTACATGAGAAAAGTTCCCACCCACATTTGCAACCTCAACAAAAGTCGAGTCACCATCTAGATTGTATTAAATACTGAATGGTCATTTCATCAACTGGATAAGGAGCACCTCCACTTGGAGAATTCCAATTTTCAGCCAGATTTGGCGCCCAACGCAGGTTGATGTGTTACATGAGATAACGTTCCTACATTTGCATCTTCAACAAAAGAAGGTCACTGTAGGGATTGAACCCCCTTTTATATTACCTGATTTTTTGACTTCACGACCTCTTCTTATCTTCAATGGCTGGCTTGCACAAAAGATTTAAGACAGCTTAAATTTAATCTTTTGTGCAACTGTCACCAAATTTAATTTAAATTGACTTGCCTCTCACTTACCTTTGACAGATGACAAGCTTCTGCTGACTAAACGTATCAGCTGTACCCCGGACTAGCAACAGTGAAGAATGGGGTGGGTCAATTAAGATGGTAAAAATTATTAAAGGGCGCCAGAAGACTGCTTTGCCGCTAAAACGTAATCGACCAGTCGACGTCTCCAATCGACCAAATCGGGCAGAAATAAATCAAAAATAAACAGAGGCTTTACACTCACTTGTACGTCAAGGTGGTAAATATAAACACAACAGTGAAGGTTTACTTAAATTTAATTAATACAGGTCGTACAACGATCAAAGTACTGACAGGTTTCACAAGGCCAAAACAATGGCTTACGTTACATGAACTTATTTAAGACTAGGGCAGTTGCTTCTTTATTATTACAACACGCAACACAAAGGAAAAGGCCGTATTTCGCTCTTAAAAATGCATGCGCAAATTGGATTAAACAATAAACTTACGATTACGACCGAGCTGTCAAGTCACTGTATCAAGTACACTGTGAAGTTGGCGGTGATGCTGGCCAAGCCGACAACTAGTTCATACCGGACGGAATCCGGTTACAAGATGGCTGACTTACGCTACAGGGTCGACACGGTCGTAGCCTATCTCGAACGGCAAGGTGAACCACAGAGGGAGTTCGAGGTGGCACCAAAACCCAATTCACATCAAACGCAAAACCTCGTGTGAAAGCTTGCGTGGTTAAGAAAGAACCTGGGGGCTAATAAGTTCCCAGGCTTGGAATTGGAGTTAAAATTATCCCCAAATGCGTTCAATGGTGTCACTAAATCTTCCGGCACACCCGCAAATGAATTGCTTCTCCCAAAGAGCAAGAATTCCGATAATTTACAATGCACGTAAAACACGTCTGGCTTGGAACACACTTCGAACAAGAAAGGACGCGACGAGATTGAAGATGGAGGAGGTCGCTAAGACGTGCGAAAATTACCGACGATAACCAATAATGAGCTATCAAGTAGTCACATGGTGCCTTCTTAGCCTATGGATGTGGAGCGTTCGCATCACGCAGGTTTCCCCTATAGCGATGTAAATGAGGGGGAACAGTGTAGCCAACTGCGCTAAGACGCAGTTGAATGACACCGTATCGCCACGATGTTTTGGCGGCAAATTTAAAACGTTACACAACTCAGCCATACTATTTCAACGACTGTAAAAGTCAACAGATTTAAAGAAGCCTTCCAAACCGTAGACTCCAAGGTATCTAAATCAAAGGGGATTTATATTGTTTGTTCTATAGTTCGTATTAATTTTGCTATTGAATCAATTTCTGAATTTGGCTTTGCCTTCACCTCATCGTAACGATGGAACGTTCAATACAAAAAGCCTAATTTGGTCGGCGTCTTCAATGAACTGACAATCAAATCCATAATCTTCGTTTCAAGCAACACATACGCCATTGGAGATTGGAGATCACCAAAAAGATCGCATGTGGTCCACTGGGCTACATCATCGACAAGGAAGTTCGTTAGTTCTCCCTGATACTGAACGTGCGATACCACTTACAAGGTATAACTTACCCCCATTGGATCACTACATACCGAAAAATACAATGCAATGGAAACCATGAAACCAGTTAGCTGGCGGACAAGACTCACAACAGACCTAAAGACTAGTATAGGCTGAGAGATATAAGAAGTCCACGATCGCATTAAGTCTCCTGGCACTATTCTTAAGAATTCGGAGAATACATTTGCCTGGTATCTTTATCTTACAAACAAGTAAAACAGAGTGAGAGAGTGCTGCGTGTAAAACAGAGGCTCCGCCTCCCGGGACGAGTAGTTAGTCCGATCGTGGACTTCTTATATCTCTCAACCTATAACTGAGATTGATTTCGTTGATCGACGAGGGCTCAATGTACCCTTAAGTTGAGACTAAGCCCAAAGAGTATTCAAAAGTAAACCAGCAAATCTCTGAAATGGTAAAAATTGAAAGTTTTGTGAGAAAATCACAAACTGAACATTTTGGAAAAGCGGATTCTTCTATTGCACGGAAATGTCTATTAGAAGAAAATTGTACCGAGGAAAGTCCAAAGGTTTTACCGAAGCATTGTGTAAATTATGACACAAATACGAGATTGCTTAAACGCATCTTCACATTATTGATACATTGACCAAACACGAAATGGTTATAAGCGCATTTCGTAATAAAAACGTACAACGTAGACTTTTCAAAAACAGTACTTCACGGAAGTAAACGAGGAAGGAAAAGAGCGCAATGGAAATGTCTTGTTGTCGAACTTTAACTGTTATTTAAAGTTGGTTCTTGTCCGATGAAATTTGTATCACAAAATCTCTTAAACGGACGCTAAATAGCGCACAAACACTTAACGTTTCGCCGTCGTTCGACAGCTTCGTCAGAAGTGAAAAATATTTTTCACTTCTGACGAAGCTATTTAGTGTCCATTTAAGAGATTTTGTGATACAATTTAACTGTTAGAATAATGTCGATAACTCCCTAACTGCAATCCGTGATACGTGATAGTAACCGACATAGGCGACATAGCTTTTTTTTTGGTGTCGGGACAATTGTGCTCCTGCACATTGGCATGAATACATTTAACATTTTAATCAGTTTTCATAGAGAGAAGAGAAAAAGCAGACTCACAGACTTGTATCAAATGTGTGTATAAAAAAATAACTATTTTGTTACTTGCATACAGAAATTTATTCTGACGCAGATAAATACATGACAATATTCTTAATAATTAAAGAGAAATGTGGTTCTTTTAATTCTATAAAGGAAAACGCTTTCATTTGTTTACAAACAGAAGTATATGTATAATCCTTGTGCACCACAGCGGCGCAAATATCAAGGGCATACAAGCAAAAGGCACTAAGTCAAATTTGCAGCACCCCCGACTGTCATTGACTTTATTAATTGTTTTAATAACTATAACGTTAAAAGCTACTACAAATTTTTGACTTAGCTTTCTTTACAACGAGGGTGCACGGAGTCAAGGTGCAAAGGAAAAATAAGAATAGTGCCGTGCCGTTTTAAGCAGTCTAGGACGCTGAGTCCGAATCTGAAGTCCGTTTCTGAGCAGACGAAGGGCGCTTTTTTAGAATGCGTTCTTTACAGTCAAATTATAACCATTTTAGGCTTAGGGACCATGAGCTCCATGGCGTAGCTGATAGTCCTGACATCTATTAGAAGGACGATCTGGAGTTTGGTTCCTTGCCCTGCCTTTCTTTCTTTTAAAGGACGACTCAACAAATTACAAACATTAGTTTATTTGAAAATTCTTTTTTGTCTCTATATGGTGCACCGTGTTTGTTTTCTTTTATTTAATTTTTAAACAATTTTTCCCAAACAAAATATTGGTTGTAATTTGTTACAAATCGTTTTTTAATTTAAAAAATTAAAAAGAGAAAAAACCCAAAAATTGGACAGGGCAGGGATTCTAAACAGCTTCTTCCTCCTAGTTAAGCACTATTATCCGAATTCCACATTCGGAGTCAGCGTCTTCGTTTCCCTAAAATGGTACTATTTTTATTAGCAGCTCCGACCTTGCCTCCGTGCACCCCTCTTGTTAGATACTTTGATTTAACGAAACTTCAGCAGAATTTTGGTTGGACGTTATTTTTTTATTTTTACTTATACGTATCATGTAGGTATGATATTCTGTTCCTTGATATTACATAAAAAATGAAGTTCACAAATGAAATCCTTTCTTTTTTATGTAAAACCCAGACAGATGAAAGAAACCATTCTGTTATCGAAAAACGGGAGTAAATACCAATATGTAGCACAAAATGGCAAGCAAAACAACTTCGTATCTTATTATTCACGATGCCTGAATATACAAATGCATTCATTATATCATAAGTAATGTGTGATGAAGAGATTAATACAATAGATCAAATTAACAATGTATGCTCTATATGCGCCGCAAATATTAATAAAGCCTTGTATTTATGATTTTCTAAATACATCAGATAATGTGAAATGCAGCAGTGTAAATACATTTTAATAGCCTGTTACTGATTTCGCAAGTAAATATCGATGATATGATTAGCAAACAAACCCGAGTGTGCCAGACAGTTACTTACTCGGTTGAAGTTCAAATAAAATAGAAAATTGATTATTTTTTTTTAGATTTTTCACTTTCATTTTAATAGATATCTATAATAGCATGATCCAACTAAATCGATACCCTTGATGCTGAGCTGAAGTGCAAACTTTTCGAATTATATAAAACAGATTGAACTAGGTTGTATTGGACCTTAAGTACTTTTAAGGAAACAAATTCATTCTTTAGCTAGTACTTAAGATATTTTATTTGTAGACTACTATGTATTGATTTTCACAAAATAGAAATTCTATTTATAGTAGTATGTAATAAAAGTAACACACACATACATGCATTCATATAACACACGCAAATATAATTAAGTTCTTGGTAAATTTATACACACATAATTGTTAGTTTATGACTCCGAGGGTTGCGCCTGCTGACGTTTCACAGGATTTTTACATAACACATCTTTATATAAGTAGTACCTTTCACTGTTGACCGTAAAGGTCAACAACGATCCATAAACACGATTCAAGAATCCTACATATCAATAGGTTATCTTTCACATACATGTATGTATGTGAGTAAGTCGCGTCGTCGTGCTTTTCTCGTCACAGATTAGACGAGTGGGCTTTAGCTTTAAAGCACAAAATCGTTCCCTGAAAGAAAAAAAAACTCGCTGCGGTGAGAATACAAGTTTCTACCAAATTTAGCAACGCCGATTTGTTCTTAATTGCGCCGTTAGATTTGGTAAAAATTTATTTTTAATTGCCCGGAACGAAACTGGATGTTACTAGCAGATATAAATTACGTTATAAATTGCATTTGGTGTTACGGCTTTTAAGCATTTAAATTGTCATGTCACGATAATTAATTTTTTTCCCAAACTATTATATTCCCGAATTTATTAGCTACTTAATCTCTCTTCACAGCTCGGATAATTAATGATTGGTCAATGAAAAGTTTAAATAACTAGAAAAATTGCCAATTTCATGTAATCATTCACAAATTCATCAAAATAATAATAAAAATAGAAAATAATTTTCTTGCATGTCTCAAATAGTGTGTTGCCTGTTGCTGTTGTAAAATCTCTTAGAGATAAGCAAGCAAGGCAAAGGCGAGAAATAAGTATATTCTAACGGTAGAAATTCAAAGAAGTTGTTATCTCTTTTTCAGCCTTCTACCCCAATAATATTTACATAAACTTTACACGTGCATATTCAAGCCAGCAACACATTTATGTGCCGAACAGGCTCGGAATTTTGTATTATCCTCCTTCTTAGAAAGTGAAGATAATACAAAGCAATTTGCTTGAACTTTTCATTTTAAGTCCGAGAACACATGTTGAGTCGCACCTTCTCAGAAATGATAATTTACACACTCATGATTGCACGCCGCACTTACTCCTATTGCTCAATCGAATTAATACTTACAATGATACTATAGTTCCAAAAGTAGATGATACAATTATTAGAATCACAAGATAAATATCAGGGTATCCAGAAAAGTGTTTCATACATTCTTATTTTAAAAGGAATTCATTCCAGATTACTTTCATTATTTTTACTTACATTATATTTCGATAAAGGAGGACTTCCGAATTCAAAATTACACGTTTGAGTTTGCAGGCAATAAGGATAGACCCAATTATGCTGTAGCATTTTTCTCCCAAAATGTGTGTTTGTTACATGTCTCCTTCTAAACTCAAATCGATGAAAGAATTTTTCTTCTTTTTTTTGTCAGGTGTTTAGGCAATATTTTCTCTAGGATGTTAAGTATCTAATACCTAGGCAATGTGATGCTAAACCATTAGGGTCTTGCAATTATTATCGTCTTGCAATTATTATCGACCTAAACTTCTTCCTTTTATACCTCCATTCGCAATTTCAAATTTATTTCCTGCCAATCAAATTTGACCATCATCACTTTAACTTGGTGATATGAAATAACGTTAAAACATATTCGGATTGTTTCTGCATCGGGAAATTATTATTATTATTAAGCATTCCAAAACATCTTCGACTTAAATAGTTCCTTTTTGCCTCCGCCGTTTAACTTTTAATAGCACCGGCAAAATTGATGCAAGACCGCGAATGCTAACATCCGAAACAATCTGCAAGTAGTGGATGCAGGCAGCTGCCAGTTTGGGAATGTTTTATTTGTATTCTTAACTTGCGAACTCGTAAAGTTGGGCGGCAACATAAATTTAATAAAATTAGTGTTTTGTTTCATATTTATAGTTGGCAAGTTGAAAACGCAAGAGGACTTGAACGGCCGCCGCGGCCCTTCGATTTTATTGAACGCCGATCCTGCAACTTGAATAGGTTTAGAATTCATTACCCAAAAAAAGAATGATAAAAATTTGAAAAACAAAACAAAAAGCAAAATAAAATGAAAAAAATATTTATAGAATGGCAAAAAATAAGTCATAGAAAGAAAAGATTTGGTGAAGAGATGAAAATTTAGATCAAAAAGGTGTCAATGAATTACAGAAACTTAAATATCATGATAATTTAAAAATTCATAGTGTAATCATGAACTGAAGGAGCATATAAATATCGTAAATAAAATAATTAACAACCCCAAATGATTTGGGGTAAAAGACAAAAATATAATAAGAAGCATTCCATTGAAGGCAACGCAGTTGGCCAATCAAATACATATTTTAAAACGTAAATGGGAATAAATTATTTTGGAAAAATTTTATAAATTATTCACATTTTTTTCAATGCCCCCCACAAATGCACGACCATTTTTAAGAATGAACTTGCAAAAGAGGAAATTGTTGGAACTTATAGAACATAATGGGTCAAGTAAAAAACAGGGGCCAAATAGGTTATCTGCAGTGACGGAGAAAACAAAAAACTTATCCACCAAACTTCCTTACAAAGGAAACCGAATTATTTTCCTAAAAAAAATAAGAAATAAAGGCATTTCATTAAGAAGTAAAACAGTGACAGAGAATACCAAAACAAAAGCGTGTTCAGAATAAACCAACTACAATCACGAAGAGTGAGAAAACGTATTATTAAATATAAATGCAGACCAAGAAGATAGGTCGAATAATAAAGAAATTAAAAATAAAATGAGGAATCCACAAAAGAGGAAGTGAAAGGAAAAATTAAAAGGGTAAGCAAGTTAATAAAAGAAATGACCAGGAATTGATAAAAAAAATAAAAGTTAAGGAAGAGATGAAACTCATTATTATTATTAAGAAAGAGAAGACAAAATGTGAAAATTACTGGAGATATGTAACTCGACTGATTTTAGAATCGTCCGATTTTACAATCATCGGATAAGCATTATTCTTAGAATAACGTGACGTAGGTGTGACGTAGATATGGAGGAGCGTTAAAGGATATTCGGCGAACAGTTATTCCGTCCTTATTCCACGATTGTAAAACTGGGCCTAAATGCACAGTTTTGGCAAAATAGAGAAAGACGAAGCGAATAGGCTCAGGGAATACTGGGTGATTTTCAAGCATGTTTCAGAAGCAGTAGATCAGTAAAAAGTCATGAGAACATAAAGATAAAGAAATAGACGAAAAATAAAATAAATCGCGATCCTGCAGACCATATTTGTTACAACTTGCAATGTTTGACAAAGCTCAGTGAATTTAGATAAAGAAACGGACCGTAAGGCGTTCATTTATTTACATTTTTTGGGAAAAAATACTACATTGCAAACCATAAAAGATCATTCTTCTTTCCCAGTCTTAATGCTTAGTTTTTTCTCAGTATTCTTCTTTCTCAATTATCTTCCAACTACATATTTTACTAACTCCATCCCACGTCTTTTTCGGTTGACTTCTTATCTTCGCTCTTTTTTCTCATAGTACCTTTTAATGTCCTGATTAACTGTTGTTATATTAAGGTTGTTCGGAAAAGTATATGAATTTTGATTAAACTAAATAATCGCCATTTGCATTAGTGATCCTTTGCCATCTTTCTGCTAGCAGTTGCATCCCTCGATGATACCAACCAACTTCTATGGAATCAAGTATGTCGACCTCGCGAAGGAAGCGTTCCATCGAACGAAACATATGGTAATCTGAAGAAGCAATATCCGGACCATATGCATCCAAGCTCCATCAATTTTTTGATAAAATTGTAGTCTACGCTCTTGCGTTATTACTTGATTTCTGTTTACTAATGTAGAGTAGCATAAATGTAAAATATCGTGCGCTCTGTCAAGTTAAGCACAATAAAGTTCATCATTAAGCGAACGAGTTCAAAATGGATCACACCAAACGCTGAGCATTACTTTTCTTCCAAAGCGGTCTTTGGAACTACTGGAACTGGTACTTGTTGAGGATTAAGCCACCGTCTATGGCAGTAAGGATTCTTTTATTTTTCATCACAAGTAATGATTCGTCGCAGGAGATTTTGAAGTAATTCCCTCACAAATGTTTAGACATCGTTGGCACTGAGCTTCATTCGAATCAAATGGAATTTTTATTTAGTAGTAGAACTGGATACTCCCAACTGATCTGACAGTCGACGTGCTGGATTTTCATTAACAAATTACAAACGAAGGTCTTGGTTAATCTTCAAAGGGCGATCCAAACCTCGTCGCCTTCGAAGAGTAACATCGCTAGTTCTAAGTTTTGTAAATTCACGATGGGCTATTCTTAACAAGACCTTTCATCTTCTTGTTCGCAGATATTCCTGTAAGCTTGTGCTCAATAATTCTTCGCTTTTGGTTATTCTTTGTAAGAAGACTTAATCAAAAATGGATTGACAGTAACGCAGTATATTGTTGTAACTTTTCGATTTGCAAATAAAAATTATATGATAATAATAATCAACAATTTAAGTAGCGACATCTTGCGATCGCTTTTTGACCTGACGTTACAGTAGGATTGACAAATTGAAGCCAGTTCGCTACATAATAAGTCATCCCATGCAAGGCGGTTTGGTTTGCAGTGGAATTCTCGAGCTACGGTTCTGCTGACGAAGACCCAATTAGGCCTGAAACAGCTGTACAGAGCATGCTCGAGGAGTCCGCTGTAATCAAAACCGATTTGCACAAAATTTTTTTGATTTTTTGGATATAGGTTTTTGACAGAACCTCCTCAATTGTAATGTTTATTTTTTTAATGTTCGTTGCAGTTCATTACATACTTCGTTCTCGTTTCTCGCCATCGTGCCATTTGTTTCCACTTTACATTACATTAGACCAAATAGTGTTTTACTTACCTCAAGAAAATTTGATCAAATATTGACTAACATCTCCTTAGAACTTTGAAAATTTGTAGATGGGAGTTTTTTAATTGATTTTATTTTGTCGAACGAATAAATTTTGACGGCATGTCTTAGGTTCAGTACACTGTCCATATTACACAACTGAAGAAGTGCAATGATTTAGTTTTCAGTTAAGCTAAGACATGCTTTTTGAATTTCATGATAATAGACGATAAAAAAAAATTAAAATCACCCAGTTATTCAAGGCATAAATGAGATAATGATCAGTGTTGGGATTATCTAGATAAATTTAACTGATTTTTTATTTAGGAAACAGTTTTTCATCTATTATCCTTTGCCTAGATGAATGTGTAAATTATCTAAATCTGAATAATAGGTACAGGCACATTTATATACTGGGCTATGCAACAAATAATGTTGTTTCTGGTAATCCCAAAACGTCCAAAGCTGTTTTTTTTAAATACTTCTTAATGAAAATCAAATATCTTTTCGATTTTGGGAAAAGTTTTTACATTAATTTGCATTAGCTTTCATAGATAAGTGAAGTTGTGTATAAGTTGTCAACTTAATTTTATACGTTTTATACATCATCCTTAATTTTATTCAAAAAATTTTATACATTATAAATCAGAATAAGTATTATAAAAGACGATTTACAAGCAAAAGTGAGACAAAAATCAAAAGTATTTTTGATATTTAAAGTCTGTATCTGTTATCTTTTTTCCACCTAGATATACGACAATTATCCTGTATCTGTTATCTAAGATAAAATTAAACTTTCTGTTCCCAACATTGGTAACGAGCTGTATCAAAAGCACATTGAACAGTTTGTCTAATCTATTGTCATGATGCTTGTGTGTGTTAACAGTTCACTTATATTTACATTTACAGAATGAATTTTATTTTTATATAAAAAATAACTTTTACTTATTCGCCGCGACAATCAAGAATAAGTTAATGGCGTGAACAAACCCATCTGCACGTCGTTGTTCGCTGAACGAGCAGTATATGATGTAATGAATATTATAAACCGCTTAATAATATCGCATTTGCTCCAATGAAGCGCGAGTATATTATGAGCAGTGATAACCAGCAATAAAAATCACTCTGTAAACGAGGTCTGATCAAAAAAATTTGAATTACCCGCGACGTAGCGGTTTAGCAGAAATCCACACGAGTGCAAATCGTTGACACGTCATCTAGTTATCGTGCTACAACTACTTTGCAAAACAGAATTTTCACAGAAACTTTTCAAATGTTACAAACTTCTTACACACATGAAGTGTTGAAGGTTCCGTGAATGGTTTACAAGGTTCAAGGAAAGCCGGAAATCAGTCCAAGATGACCGTCGACATCAACTGATGAGGCGCATGTTGCGCGTGTGACCAATCGTCGATTGATCATTCGAAAAATGTTACAAACTGCTCACGGGTTTGAAGTGTTGAGTCGTTCAATACGTCATGAATGCATTACAAGATTCAAGGAAGGCCGGGAATCAGTTCAACATGACCCTCGTTCTGGACGACCGGTCAACATCAACTGATGAGGTCACGTTCCGCGTTTGAACGAACTTGTGCGATCAAATCGTCGATTGATCATTTTAGAAATAATGTAGAAATGGCTAATGAGTGCAACATTTCATTTGATTCTTGTCAAGAGTTCCTAGATGCATCGTGTTGTTGCGAAATTTGTTCTCAGAGTTTTGCAAACAAAATAGGATCATCCCCCTTACTCACCTGATTTGATCTCCTGCTGACTTTTTTCTGTTCCCCAGGCTCGAGTCCCCCCCTCAAAGGGCAAAGAGATAAAACGAAAATCGCTAAATGAACTAAACAGGATTTCGAAAAACGCGTTTTCTACTAGCTTCCAGCAATGAAAGCGGCGTTGGGAGAAGTATGTGGCTATGCAGGGGTAGTGTTGATGTTGGTTGCTTGAAACTTCACCGTCCACAGGTTGTAAGGCCGCACAGTGGTCAAAAATTGAAATTTAGGAGGACGAAATTATGTGCGGCTAGATTTATATTTATTTTGTCTCAATTTGCATAAATTGTACTATTTTTAATGAAGTACATTGCTTTTTATGTTTAGGCCACTAAAAAAATTTCATTAATGTACGAAAATTAAGGTGTCACTGTCAAAATGAATTTCTTATAGTAAACTTATTACTTCGCTTGGAATAGCACCTTTTCGTCTCAAAGGTAATGGACGTCAGACGTTAGCAACAAAATTTTGAATAAATCTTCATTTGTTTGTTTTCTCGACATTTTTCTAGTGTTATGATCTCGGTAATATCTTATATCTTTATGGCGACATTCTTGAGCATCTTCTCCCAATTGGCCCATAGGTAACAAGAAATGGTCAACTATATTTTTACCATGTATTAAGACTTTATGAACTGTGGGTGGCATCGGGTATCACCCATATAATTGAACATAAATATTCGCCGTTTCTTTGGCATATTCCCCAAATCGAGTGCTATTTATTTTATATGGCAACTCAAAGATTTTAAAATTGTACGGAATCTTCGAATTAAATTGATATCAATATCAGCTGCTATTCGGGGTTGTCAAAAAAAAATTCTAGCCGTGTTTCCATCGTTTGTATTTCCATAACCCTGTTTTGGAAGATCAACTAGCAAACCAAGTTCTTTTCTGAACGATTTCCGAATATAGTCTTTTCTCTCAGCTTAGTTTTTTGTTTTCATCGCCTCGGACTTGCCAGGTTTTTATATTCAATTTATATGATAGGCCTGTGTGACACCATGCAAGATTTGACATAAAATCTTGCACAAGTTTTGCATGTTTAGAAAATGTACCGACCATACATAACTTTACTTATTTCTTGTGCAAGAAATAATATTAAATCTTTACTCTATTTGCTAGTACCTCAATAATTTTTTATGTTAAAAATGCGCGTAACTACCTAATTTACAAATCTAATCAGTCACAGTAACTCAGCAAATACTGACATATGCATAACTTCAATAGCGAAGCAAAGATTTGGTATTTGCGGAAGATATCTTGCATGGCATTGATGGTCAATAAAATTTTTGGTTGTGCACAGATTTGCTGTCAGTTCTTGTAATTGTATTAAAAATATTTAGAACTTTTTCTAAATTTTCTCAAATCTTGCAACAAGTTTTGTTATTGTGTTTGATAGTCAGTACAATTTCTAAACATGTAAAACTTGTGCAAGATTTTATATCAAATCTTGCATAGTGTCACGCGGGCCATACATGCAATAAGCACTCGAGAAATCTGATGTAAGCGTGCAATGAAGACATCATAAGATTCGTGATTCTACATCCGAAATTTTATTAAATTGGGCAGAGGTTGTTTTACAAATATAACATTTCTTGTTGACGACAAAGCGTTACAAACTTTTCCGTCAACCATAGTTTTTAACAGACAATGCTAAACAGTGAATGTTAACCAGCAATAAAAAAAACGGTTGTTCCGGTTCAAAATAAACAATTTTGGAACGGTTTTCAAACCGGTTTGTTTATGTCATTTTTTTCAGTTTAATTTTGGAAAATAAATTTTATTCTAAACAGTTAAAATATTTATCTGTGACGAGTATTCAACTTGATCTCATTACGACATCCTCCAACGAGCCCTTTCTTTTTTTAATGATTTATAGAATATTTACATATAGGTTATCCCTAATATCAATGCCACAAATAATGCCTCAGATTCCTCATAAATCTCCATTAACATATTGCTATGTTATTTTGATATTTTAAAATTTTCACCCTGTATATAATTAGTTTAGGTTTATTATTTTTGAAATTATAATTTAAGTTAAATGTTAAATAACTGTACTTTACCTTGGTGTGTTCCAGAACAGTGGTGAAATTTTTATTTTACACAAATAACTAAAACACTTTTCTGTCCGATTTAGAAAATGTCAATTGACATACTTTACGTTATGCTTTCGCCAACAAGGAAAAGCTGGTTCAACCAGAGATTCCGAGATGTACTCCAGGATGATCAGGAACATTGGGATGACAATCTCACACAGCATGAGTCGATTCCAAGACATCCAAGGATTAAGTGCTGTCCTCCGAAGTCGAAACTCCTGTACGAGCCGATCATGTCATCGTGGAAGACGTTTCAAGATTATCCAGGCGTGGCAAGTTCATCCAACACGCTAGAAGAGGAAATCCGAAGCAAACCTCGAGCCTACTTCTACAAGAAGAACGGAGGAAGACGTCGTATTCTTGTAAAACTCAAGAACCAAGACAGAATCCGTCTTTCGAAGTTAGATGCAGTTCGACTGGGCCTCTTCAAGATGTAACTTCATATTTGCAACCTACAAAACAAGATAGTTATTATTCGTGTACGAGAATTTCTAATTTGTTTACAATCTAAGGATTTTTAATTTTTCTTATGTTTGGGGTTACAGAGTTTTTTGTACCTTAAAGAGTGTATAAAAGGAAGATTTCTGGGTAATTCATGCAATTCAACCTAGGCCTTGAGCAGTTGAACATCCACTCACTCTCTGCACTTAGCAAGTGAACATTCATACTCTGCACTTGGCATTGAACAGTTTAGTATTAAAAATTAACAGTTTGTAATCAATCTTGAGCTCCTTCAGAGCAACATTTTGTAATCGAAAGTAGTGACCAGGACATGTAAGAATATTCCATTTATTAATATGGTTAATTAAAAATGCTTGTTCAAAATAATTTGTAAATACTTACCAACAGGTGTAAGCATATTTCAAACATAGGACACTCTTGATTAAGGAGACTATAATCGCATTTTTAATTAAAATTTTGATTAAAATTCCCATGTACCTACGACGAAGTCGATGATCAACTCAATTTATGCCAAACATAAATTGATGTGCATTTACACTAAACCTCTAAATGTACTAACCATTACATTGAACCAATTTTACTTATGTATTTATGCTTATTTGAAAATGTTAATAAACAACAAATTTATTATCAATAAATAATTCGTATGTCAACCTTTAAAATCGATTTTTACTTACATACACTTCACGTAGCGTGACAAAAATTGCCGACATTTTAAAATCACCACCATTAGGACAAATACACTTCAGAACCCAGTTCAAACAAATTTGTTTTGCAATACAATTTGGTACCCTGAGATAAATATCAATAATCAATTTACTAACGAAAGGAGTCTAAATGTTAAAATTTTTATGCGTGACTTTGTCATTTGAGTTAAAAATTCTAATCCTAAAATTTAACAAACAAATTTCATTTAACTCGCAAAAACATCGCAATATGTCTGAAAATGCACCGAAATGCAAATTTCGTCAAAAAAGTTTTTTTCCTCGAATTCGCGCTTAACAATTCGAACCGGTTCAAGTTAACGGTTCGAACCGGTTTAAGTTAACGGTTCGAACCGGTTTAAGTTAACGGTTTTTTTGTACTGGTTCATACATTAACATGTATCTCAAAATGCAAGTTTCGTCAAAAATGCATTTTTTTCTTTAATGCGCAAGGCACTTAACAGTTCAAACCGGTTCTCAGCGTCGGTTCGATTCAAGTTAAAGGTTTTATTGTGCTAGGTGGGTTTAGGTATATTCACGTGTATCTGAAAATGCACCGAAATGCAAGTTTCGTCAACAATTAATTTTTTTCTTGAGTGGGCAGGGTTCGAACCGGTTCACTTCATTTGAGTTCGATTTCGGTTCGGTTCTCATTCTTGATTATGAGTCAACATTTTCAATGCTTACGTTGAAGCATGAAAATGTACCTATTTTTTAATCTGCATCATTTTCTTTAATGATAGGAGCATAGGACTAGACAAAATTTCCGTTCCTGTTTTTGGATTGGGTTCGGTTCTCATTCTTGATTATGAGTCAATATTTTCGATGGTTACGTTGAAGTGTGGAAATGTACCTATTTTTTAATCTGCATCATTTTCTTTAAAGATAGGAGCATAGGACTAGACAAAATTTCCGTTCCTGTTTTTGGGTTGGGTTGGGTTCGGTTCTCATTCTTGATTATGAGTCAACATTTTCAATGCTTACGTTGAAGCATGAAAATGTATCTATTTTTTAATCTGCATCGTTTTCTTTAATGATAGGGGCATAGGACTATACGAGTACAAAATTTCCGTTCCTGTTTTTGGGTTTCTGGCGTTGTTTTCCTTTTTTTTCGCTTTTTGTCTTTATTCATTATCCTGTATGAGCCCTTGATTAATTTGTGGCAAGCGCGCAACTTTTGGAAAGTGTTTCTGCATAGTTTCCCCAAGGAAATATGACAGGTAGGTGGTGGTTTGTGACAAGTCGGTGGTGCATTGTGCACATGAAGGTGTTCGGTGGTGAAAAAGACCCGATGAACGTAGTCGGATCGCGTTGGCGCGTAGAACACTATAACAGGACACAGTCCGTACGCTCTCAGTCCTGTCGAGGAGTTCCGGGCAAAACCCGCAAATATATTCCGCACGCTCTGGAATAATTCCGAGCCGCGCATACATTCGTTTCCACGGGAGAAAAAAAAGTAAAGAAACGACGGTTTTGTTCTGAAAATGCAAAGTAAAAAGTAAAAAAATCGAATGTAAAAACATGTCTGTGTGTGCACGATAATGAAGGAGTAAGAACTGAGCCGCGTGTCTCCGTAAGAAACATTAGTTAAAAAGAAAACGTGCGGGGAGCGTACATCATTTCTTGGTGCATTTATGCAAAGTAGAGAGAGGCTAAGGTTTGTCCCTCTCTGTCGACAGTAATTAGTGGTCGACGAAGAGAAAGAGAGGGGGCTATGTACGTGTGTGATTCTAACGACGGCCAAGTATACGCCGCCCCTTAATTTATATCTAAGGGTAAAACAGTAAGAGTAAAGGAGACGGAGAGGGGAGTCTTGTTCGAGGGGTGGTAAGGCGCAAGCGTTCTTGGCTCTCGCAAGCTTTGTCTAATCGGATTCATTAACGGGGATCCGGGAATTATGCGTCCATTGCGAGCCGGCATATTTTTGAAAGCAGTCGGACCCGCACCCCTTCGAAGACGAGATCCGGCGGGACCTGGTGTAAGGTTCGTGCGCGCTCTATGTGTCATGTGTGCCTGTGTGTGTGCTCTTGCGCGCTCTCTTCAGTGCCGCTTCATTTGTTTTTGGTGTTCAGTGTTGTGATCCTTTTCTATTTTTTTTTCTTCACTTTTCGTTTCTTGTCACACTTCTTTTCGAAACCCCCTCACGCACCACGTTGCTTCAGTATTATTAGTCGCCGGAGTTTCCCCGATCCGAACAAGTTTTTAAACAAAAATCAGCTGATTCCGGAAACACTATCGCACAGGCAACTTCCGGAACTTTACTCTTGCGCTCCAAAATTTCACGGATAATAACGAAACTATGCTAAACTTTTTCATGATAGTTCCGAATTAGAATAACAGTTGAAACTTTATGCATTAAACTTTCATCGCTACATTATAAACTACATAATACTCTCAGTACTTGCGACGTTTTCACTAAACTCGAGCACACGAGCAGTATCCGCAAGATCTTTTCAGAGAGAGATACACACACACACACACACACATAAATTTCTCAAAACAAAAAACCTTGGTTGTTATTTTCACTTGGAGAAAGAGAGACCCGGACTCTTCTATTTACTGAAGCACGTGCTCTCCTTATTTACTATTATACATCGAGTTTCTCTTTTCATCTCATCATTTCTTTATCCAGCGATGTTTGGTAAGTCAAATTAAAATTATTTTTCCATACTAGCTAATTATACAACATGCACGTCCTTCCAAGGATAACGAAATTCATCAAATACAAACAAACATCTAAGCCTGCGATATATTTACGTTTCCCCAAACTCTTTTTGCACTTCGATATTTTAAACTGGAAGAGAAGATCATCACTATTCTGAACTGACGTACTGTCACATTCTAAGCTTAAGTCAACCGAACTTTCTCCACAACAAAGTTACCGTTATCTGCTTATGTCGATTTGTTGACATGTTTTGATATTTACCGAAGCTAAAGTTAAAACTGAAGATATTTCCTCGAACGCCAAAAAGAAAAGTGACAGGAAATGCTTGACAAGAAACTGGGAAATTTCAGAAAGAAAATCGGCGCTTAAAAAATAATCCAAATGCGCACCTCCAATTGGTCACAATCGAATGGCTATAATTTTCCTATTAACAAAAAAAAACTCATGGAAATTATCACATAGTAAATAGTAAATAAGAAAACATATGAAATATGCAAAGATAAAAGTCAAGGGGGGTGATTTCTTGGTTTAAATTATATTTAACTTTGAACTGGATTAAAAAAATTTTAAACAAAGAATTGAGTCTTTATTTATAATTACAAACAAAATTTTAAAACCTGTCATGATTTATACAATTTATTTAGTTGAAAGTAGCGACTAACTTTTTGTTACAAGCAATTTATTAAATTGTAATAAACGCTGTAAGAAAAAGGATCTAATCCTTGTAGGTTGAACAAAGAAATAAAAAGAGAAAAATAAAAAAACCAAATACTACAAAATTTTCTTAAATAACCAAAACTATAATTGCATACAAATTGGTTCGAAAAACAATAGCTGAATAGAAATTGATGAGAACAAAAAAGAAAAAAATTATAATTAATTTGATCACTCTATAAATTAAAATAAAAAAAACTATTTGATCTATTTTGATTAAAGCCGATTTGAATGCCCTACTTGCGCACAAACTTTAATTCGCCGGATTTTTTTATTTACTCACTAAAAATGAACCCAAAACTATTTTTTATTTCTTTAAAATGTCCAAAAATTCAATCGCCTATTAAGATTATACAAAATCACTTAATTTAGGGCCCCCCAAATTTAATATATATCTAAGTTGACGTCTGCGAAGTTAGCCATTTATGTCAGCACTACCAACTGCAACAATAAGGGCGTAATATTTATTCAAATGTCCTTAGTTGTTTTAATTAATTACCACAATGCAATGACTGATATGTGTGAAGTTGCAGCTCAGTTAACTTATATCCAAAAATATAATCCGCTTGTCAATATTTACTTTCAAGAACTGTCAAAGTCAATGTTGTCAAGTATCGGACAATAAAATCCGGGTGAGAATTTGACATATCACGCCTATTTCCCCAAATTTGGTAAATCAGGCTTTCATTAAAGTTGTATTTCTGTCAAAATATTTGATATGTCAAACTTTATACTTAAAACTAAAATTTCGCAGCTTTCTTTCTATTCAAACTTCACCTGTCAAACTCTTACATTTATTTACATTCAATTTCGTGCCAGCACGAAAGTTTGGCGTATGCCTTCGTGTGATATGTATTTACATTGACAGATAGTTCATCAATGTAAATGGTAACACACGAAATGTAAATGTAGCTTTATTAGTGAACGAAACTTAAATGAGGCATTTTGTCAAAATACAAAATAAACAAAAAATAAACACGAACTATCAACAGTAAAATTTGTATTAAACGTCAGAATTACAAGCGACATTTTGCCGTTTTATTAATTGTTAGAATTTCATATTTATTATTGCTTAAAAATTAATAGTCTTTCGTAAGACTCTCATGTTTAATTTCAATTCTAAGTTAACCGGTAAGCAGAATGATTAAAAGCAACATGAACATCTAACCCACAAATAGAAATACTACGTTTTGAAGGATGCCAATGAAGTTAGCAATATTTAGGTTAAATACTATGCAGCAAAGGCTCAATTATTTATATGAAGCGGCACGTATCAATCAATCACAGTTACCCCCTTTATAGAGTCTACATATTTCAATGTCCGTTTCTCATGTTATACATATCTGCAAAATTTATTTATAAACAGTGTTCCAAAATATTGTAAACAAAATCAAAAATTAAAGACGCGAGAATTAGCTTGAAAGAAGAAAACATTACAAGCATCGATTGACAGCTGTCATTCTTTGGTTTTCTTTTACTTGTCTAGAGGCCTTCATTTTATTTATTTTATCAAAAACTTAAAACTGCATACGTTATCAAAGCAAATTCGGAGAGTTCAAACGTTTCCTAAAATTAAATTTCCTATGCATATTTCATTTTTGAATGCTCTGTATATTATCCTTGCGGAATTAGGTTAATCGCACATTCAAATTTTGATTCATAAGTAGAAATGTTTTCTTTCTTGTGTTGCTTCTTCATTATGTTACTTCAAATAATTGCACTTCTTCGTTTAGATCAAGGGATTCCCAATGAGGTCGATATCATTGACACTCTGGGGGTGTTGATACTTGATAGATACTACGTTGGGGTAGGCACTGTCCACCCTGCCCTGTTTTTTGTTTTAAGAATAAAAATCATCGATAAACTCCGTCGTATACGCGGCATTTCACTCAGAAGCTCTAATAACGTAATTGTTATTACTAAAACACGGATTTGGGTGCATTTTAGGTCATGAATCATCAATCCACAACGTATACGCCGCGCCGGACGACTAAAGAGATGACTCGTGACCTAATAATACACCTAAATCCGTGCTTTAGTTATTACTATCAGTAGAAGAAAAAAAACAAGGTATCAACCGAACCTAATCAAATATTTAAATAAAAATATGAAGCTTGTCGCGACTCGCGACACTTTTTACAATTAATAATTTAAATAATAACTTGGTAAGTAATTATTAAAACACGGATTTATGTCACGAGTCAACTTTTTACTCGGACATCGTGGATTGATGACCTAAGGCCGATTTCTTCACCGTGTTTATCCTGAGGTTAATTTTTCTGTCAGTTGGAATGTTTCATAGTGTACACATACTATGTGTCACATTCTAACTAACAGATAAATTTAACCTTAGGATAAGGCGACGAAGAAATCGGACACTAGAAACGCAAATAAATCCGTGGTTTAGTAATTATAAATGAATCTATTCTAGAGTTATGTATAATTCCACACATTTCATCATAACTATGAATGCGATTCTACGTAAGCTGCATCACCCTAAATGTTCCTCACCAGAACTCCCATGGAAATAGAGATTCGGCCAGGAGAATAACCTCCGGTTATATCAGCCAGAGGTTCCATGAAATGTTCGTTTGTGTATTAAAGATGACAGCTTAGCTGTCGAAAAACGTATCTACATTAAAAATAATAATGCGGGTTGAAACATGTCAATTTAAATTTAGGTTTTAATAATAATTAATTTGAAAGGAGAGGGGGGCATGAATTTTTTTGTCGTTGTAAAGGTCGAAGCTCAAAAAAGTTGGGGATCCCTCGTTTAAATCGACTTATTATTATTATTAGAAGCACTCCCAAAACATCGAACATACATAAAATTATTTAACACAAGCATTGCTAACAAAGCTAAGAGAGTGACAATTTCTGTGAGCTAAAAATGAAAAAGAAATGAAAGACATAAATGTAATAAACTCAATAACAAAGGGGCACGGAAATATGGAAAGAAGACGCAGATAACATTTTTTAAAACAGTATTGTTAGATAGACATGTATTTCGATAATTAAACAGTCCACCTTCAGTACACACATACAAGAGAACTTCATGAAGTCATTGGTTGGTGTGAACCAACGGGCACACTTGGAAAAGCATGAATTTTTTGGAGGTCTATGGTAGTATGAACTGTCATTCAAATATGGGTCAGCGTGAGGAGTTTTCGGTAAATTACCCATCAGAGCGGCGACTTACTAAAACGTCAACCATCCGATTCGAATTTCTAAGATGAAATTGCATGTTGGGAAGCAAAGCGGAATTCCTTTAGGAATTCTCTGCCCAATGGCCAAATAACAAACTTTTTAAATCATGGGAATTTATAACCTATTATATGAGTGCTTCCGTAGAAATATTAGGGACGAAGGGGGAAATGGTTCTTACCTGAAATTTCTTCATAGAATTGTTCTCGGAATAGGAAATACTCGAAAGACAAACAGCGTTGTGCTTTGAACAGGATATGAGCTGGTGTTAGTGAGTAACCGTAAAAATTGTGGGACATTACTCTGGTGATTATAAACAACATTAACAGGCCAACAACATTGATTGACATCAAAAAGAATTCGTTTAATAAGAAGAGCAGAGGACTAACCAGAAGACCAGACCAATAATACCGGGAGATTTTTTTAATTTTTTTATCAACTCTTGTCATGTCTTAGCTTAATTGAAAAGTATGCGTTGATGTTATTTTACAGTAAAGCTAAGACATGTCATAGCAAGAGTTGATAACAAATTTAAAAGATCAGTCGTTACAAGCATTATTTTTAATGTATCAGATGACTTAGAGGAAAACTTAAAAAATAGAGGAAGATGAAATGATGTGGAACACAAAAAGGATTGCAGAAGAAAATAATGTTGATAGAAAGAAAGCAGTAATGATAAAATCTTTTGATGCACCCTGCACTTTGTCCATAAATGTCACTTTTTGATATAAATAAATATTAACAATAAAAGCTAATTTTGGCTTTTAATTTGCATAGTAGTAGTAGTAGTAAAACGATGAGAAACTTTTACGACTGGAAAAATTAGCATTTTCCCGGATTATTATAATTTTAGAAACTATTTCCACGTCAGGTATAAAAACCCTTCCAGCCGTCCGCATTAAAACTAGTCACTTAAATTTTGCATGAAATAAAAATCTACCTGCAGCGTCTTAAACTCCAAGGTGACGTTCACTTCAGTTCTTAGATACCTACCTGAAGCATTAGAACCCCCCGCGTTACTCCTCGTCGGCTTTCTTAATCCTGGCGTTTCGGTCGTGCTATCCTTTCTGAATCGGCTCTAAGCGATTATGTACGTGAGTGGATATGTCACATACGCACGCGACGAAACCGTTGCATGTCGGTTTTTAGCGTTCGTGACCACCTTGCTACATATGAATCTTGTATTCTAAGAATTTAATATGAATTTTGATCGGTTAATTGTTTACATGATTTGTGTTATGCGTTCGTCAAAAAATCGATCAGCCTTTGTGTTTGTGTTGTGTTAATAACATGCTCCTTCATCTGGTCCTTTAATATGTATTCACAAAATAACAATTTTACTTCTAACAAGACGAAAACAGATATTCAAAAATATTTATTGGAATAATAATTAGGATAATGGGCCACCGTTAATTTTATTTATTTAATTTTTTGAATATATTTCGTTTTTCCAATTTAGTAATTTTGTTTTGGATTTAACCCAGAATTCAATTTTTATTATCTTATGTTATCTACGTTTAGAATAAATGCACAACTGAAAGTATTTTGTGTTTAGTCGTATTTGGAATTAAAAAAAAATAACTTATGAAATGTCACTTTTTATAAAAAAATAAACGAAAATTCTGTACACAGGGTGAGTCACCAAGCGCCCCTTCTTCGATAGCCCCGATTTTACAATCGCCGGATGAACTGAGTATAACACTATTCTTGGAAAAACGTGACGTAGATATGAAAGAAGGGTATTACAGAGAGTTTCTGCCTATTGAGTACTATAACGTAAAATTATTTTGATATACAGCCTGTTTCAAAGTAAGTCGGCACCATTGCTAACTGAAATGGTTAAAATGATGTATTATTCGCATTTTAAAACCTATACAGGCTGTCCCGGGAGGAAATGTCAATACTTCGTGGGGGTCTAGAGTGGTTATTATAAGACAAAAAGTTTATACGGGGAAATCATAAATTACTTCAACCCATGTGACCAATTTGAATTAGGTTTTGTTTTCTAAAAGTGACAACACTGAGAAATATAGGGTTACTGTGTTTGTCATTGACTTTCGTGGCTGTAGGCATTCTGTTGTCTTTAACAACTTTAATCAAGCATTCCCAAATGCTGACATAAATTACAATCGCAGGCATTGTGTTCTCGAACGATTTAACGCACAGCACTGCATTGTTACCAACAGAGTACAATGTGTTGCCTATACGGCGAGGTCACGTGGGTTAAAATCATTTTTGATTTTCCTGTATAAACAGGTAGTCTTTTATTAATGGTTTCTGAGATAGAGCTATTTGAAATTAAAAATATGAAGTTGCTAAATAAATTTTATTTTAAAGTATTAACATTAAGTTTGTCAAAAACAGCGCTACATTACGGTGAAGAATAAAATCAACTTGAAGCGCCAAATTGAAATTATTCCGGAACGGCCTAGTGGTAAAATTGTTCAATACTTAATCAATATTTATCTCAGAATCCATTAATAAAAGACTACCTGTTTATACAGGGTGAGTCATAATGGGCGGAACAAATTTTACCACTATGTAGGAAAGACTTTTTTGAGTAAAAAGTTCCTATAAATCTGTGTCTTAAACTGCATAGTTGTGAAACTACAAGAACTCAATGTTTTGTAATAAATAAATATTTAATAATAATGGCAACTGTGAAAACTGTTAAAAAATTGAATAAACTGTACAAAAATGTTCAAATTAAATCACAGTATTACAAAAACTGTTCAAACTGTGCCCCTTGAGCTCTAATCGTACACTATAGTCTGCATATTCAGCCGCACTAAAGTCTCCTATTTTAAACGACTTAAATAATACGAACTGTCATAAAACTGATATAAGAATTTTATCAATTATTATTAACAAAACAAAAAACGACCGCAAACTACTTGATATTACCTTTTGAATTTAATTTTAATTAAGAAAAACTTTGTCTTCTTGTAGTTCCTCAACTGTGCGGATTAGGACATAGGTTTATAGGAACTTTTTTACTTAAAAAAGTCTTTCCTACAAACTGATAAAATTTGTTCCACCCATTATGACTCAGCCTGTATAAACGTTTTGACTTATAATAACTCACTCTAATTCCCCACGAAGTATTGACCTTTTCTCCAGGGACAGGCTGTATAATACAACTTTACATCGCTTTAACCATTTTAAAACGCGTATAAAACTACTTTACATCCATTACACAAGGATAGGATGAAATACTAGGTAGCCAATGTATCTTTATTATTACCGAATAAGAGAAATACTTCTTGTTAATTTATAAGGCCCGGTTTTCAATATAATATCAAGTTAAGCTGTAACTTTCGGTTTATTTCCATAGCGACAATTGTGTTCTTATGGGAATAAACTGAAGGTTAAAGTTAACTTGCGATTGAAAAACCGGGCCTAAGTATCTCAATTATTTGACGTTTTTCAAATATAGTATACGTAGGGACTTATTATAATATTAGGTATGTTCCATTTGAAAAAGCTTGTAATAGAAGATGTCTCAAGAACTTGTTTTTCTGATCAAAGAAAAGACAAACAAATTTATTAATTTGATCTACTCTATAGCTCTAAAAATAAGAAAGTTAGCAATGGTGCCGACTACACAGGCTATACCGCAAAATTGAAGCCTCGCAGTACGTTTTTTTTTTAATGGAACATCTTGTATATTTTGCGGCAGACAGACGTAAAATTTGATCCTCTAGGCGACTGTAGATGACACATTTATGTTTACTTAACAAATTTAGAGTAAATTAATGTTTTGTTGGAAGGGTTCTGATTTTCTGCTTTTATTAAAATATTTATTATGAATTTATAATAATAATAAGTTAATTACCAGACTATTAATACAAATATTCTAGTACAAGTTCGAAAACGTCAAAATTAATCCAAAACGAAAGCTTACATTAACTATGTGAATATTACGTGCTGACTTAGGCATAAATTAATTTTTTTTTTATTTTTTCAAATGTCCTGACCTTTCAAATCATCAGATTTTCAAACTGCTGTTATTCAATTTTTTTTTAATGCATCGCCCCCTATCCTCTTCAAGTCTATTGTAAATTATTATATTATTATAAATTTGTTACATTTAGGCCCAGTCTTTTCATATCCAGTTAATTTTATCTGACGATTTATTCCCATAGCAACAATTGTGATCACAATCGTTACTACGGAAATTAACCGCCAGATAAAGTTAATTAGAGATGAAAAAACCGGGCCTTATACTCCCAAATCAGTTCTTTTAACATAACGTATACAAGTTGTATAATTATAAGTTTCGGCACATTTTGAATAGGTTGCCGTGGAAAAATAAATGATTTGAAGTATCTTATAGCGTTTTCGATTGACTGCTCTAGAGTACTCTCAGAGTATTCTCGGAAGATCGAGCAAAACATGTACCAGTTAAGAATACACATCCAGAGCTATCTTTTCTCTCTTTCTTGAGCATTTACTCTACAGTTGATACAAAACCTATCCTTCTCTATGAGGTGACAGTAAATCCGATTGGTAAATACTTGGCCGCGGATTTTAAATTCAAAACATGTATGTGAATATTTACAATAGGTACTTACTTTGTACCTCCATGCAGTATCCTAAACGATTATAAAAGTTGTTAATTGCATTAGTTACTTGTCCAGGGGTAATTCTTCCTGATACATTTTCAATAACTTTCTTTGCCTGACGGATGTTCCAAATTAAAATGGACAAATTTTATTTGATATGACATTAGAAACCCTAACGACGACTAGACGACGACGATCATGTAACGACATTTTTAAAAATTCAAATTAGTTTCATTCACATTACATAGGTACTCACGTTTTTATTTTAGGTTATAGAAATTTAAATTTTGCTTACCTATGAAAACTGACTGTTGAATCTGTAGCTCTAAATGTTGAACCGAAGATTACACCAAGTTTGTAACCCATTTTATTCAAATTTAAAAAAAACAAGCACTAATTAAGTAATTTTCAAACTTAAATATCAAAAATTTACAGATGATTAGTAATCATCTGTCATTGATTACAGAGAATAATTCCGTAGACGTCTGCAACACGACATACGTTTAAACACGAACAGCGCCTGCGCACGTTCCCATCCTCCCTTAGAACGAGAACCTCATATTCATAAATGTGCTGTGGCTCTGTATAGAAAGAGATACGTACAAAAAAGTAAGTGCAACATGTTTTGTGAAACGTACGTTCTGCAATATAAGCCATATCTGGATCTAAATCTCCCACATCACTGATTCTCACCTTATTTTAACCTCGGGTAATAATAAGGGATGGAAATCCTCTGAGAGTACTCTGGAGCAGTCAGTCGAATTCGCTATTAGTTTATCATTAAATTGCACTTTGACACATGCAATTTTCGTTGTCAAATTTATAATCAGTAAACGGATTTTATGCAGTAAAAGAGTTTCTATAATCCAGAATTTTAGGCGTCAATTCAGTGTTGAGAAGCATGGGAGAATACCGTCAAGAAAAACAATTACAAGATGGGTGAATGCTTTTAATGAAACAGGAAATGTTAAATCAAAATTTAAGGATGGTGTCCGAATGGGTCGAACAACATACAAAAAATGTTCATCAGCCCTCTGCACGTTTTTGTAAAAAGCCTCCTGAGAATTCTCAAAAACGATTTGCATTTTCATCCCTGCAAAATTCGGACTATGCCAAAGTTAAATGAAGCCGATTCGAATGACGTTCTGTAGAGAATTCGCAGTGCATTAAGCAGTTTATTAATGACGGATGAAGCACATTTTCAAAATGGTTTCGTCGTCAAAACTGTATCGTAATAGTTGCCGAACCCAGTATTTGACTTGCACCATAAATTTGATCACCCCTCTTTTGATCTCTATACTGTTTGTTCCATAGATCTTCCTTCAATTCCTTAACCTTGATCTTCTTTTTGACTGAATCTCAGTCTTGATGTTCCTCATTATCTGCAGCTTTATACCTATTTCATGTAACATTGGATTCTCTATCATTCCTGAACTTGACCAAACAATAAATTCTATCTTCGTGGTCTACTTCTGTGGCCTCCAGAATCTACTTTTCTTTCTGTTTTAATTGTCACACAGCTGTTATAATGTGGCTACTTTCGAAAGTATTTGCTTCATTGCTTTCTTTACCATTTTTTTTTCTTTATTTGCTGTGCTATACCAATTTTTGTAACAGTCATACCGAAGTTCTCAGAACTCGTCGGCTACTCTTCATCTCCGTACTAAATATTCGAATTTAATTCTAGACCCTACTTTTCGACCTTTTCTAAAACCTCTGCCCATGTTCATATCCACGAAAAAGTGTTTTTATTCGAGGGTATAGCCATCTCTTACATTTCCTTCTTCGCTTCTCCAAAATTTGTTCTGGATATATTTTGGCGAAATGCGACGCTTTTAGTAATCTGAAAGTTAGTCAGGTTTGCTTTGGACAGGATTTTAACCATTACTGTTGATAATACAACTTTACTACTTTTTAAGAATGTCGCTTTCTTAATTTACTCTCAATTGTATTCGTGCAATGTCCATCTTGAATTTATCCTTTCGAAAACTCGTTAAAGATTACTTTTTGATTTTGACATTTTTACAAAGTTTTAACGAAAGCCATATTTTTGCGATGCAGCGGTTTGAAGCAGTTTTGACTGTTTTAAACTATTTACATTTTCGCATTGAAACGATGACGTCAGATGACGAATGTTTTGAACCGCATTCATTCTGTTTTGAAACGTTCTGTAGTGATATTTTTAAAACGTTTTGGTGGTGGGGGCTTGACATCTCTGATATATTTTTTTATCAACATCTCAACATCCATTTTTTCAGTGCACGGAAAACCGTTTTATATCATGGTTTATACAGTGCCAAATAATAGTTATCCTGAACTGGTGTACACCAATGCATACTGTTTCACAAAATACGCTTTAATGCAACCTTAAATGTTTGTGTGGTATGTCAGTATGGATGTGTATGATTTGGATTGATACATTATCAAAGAATTTAGGCTTCATTAAGGCATATTTCGTAAAAAACGTGTGCACTAGTGTACACCAGTGCAGGATAACAAACAGACCTATTGATAGATTGAATGTTCAAAACATTGCATTTTTGCGACCCTTTCAAATTGTTATGTCAGAAGCTAATACGGTTCAAACCATTCTATAATTTTCAACGTGATAGTATACCACTAATCGTACTTAATGAGTCACAAGAATATTTTGATTTGGAAGATTAATAAAGTATTGGTTGCATTTTTGGAAAGATTTAAGTTTTTTCTCAGTGATTCCAAAACCTCCAGCTTTCCGAAAGGTACTTGTACAGTCTATCGCAGTTCTTTCCACGACCCATTTCTTACCTCCAGCTACTGTTTCTTCTTTGTACAAAACTCTGTCGTTCTCTATTTTATGTTCAGCAAAATGACATAATACTCTTTCCCGTCTTTTTGCTTATTTTTTGTATTTTCCACGTTCCATCGTTGTAAATTCATATAAGGTCTGTTCCATTCGACAGAATTTCAAGTTCTGAACCGTTCAAATCATGCGCCGTATGAAATTTATATCCAATTTTGTGCACTGCTCATGCTCAGTACAATTTTGAACGGTTCAGAAATCGAAATCCTGGCGAATGGAACGGATCTATAGGCACATACATTTTCAATTCTATCACTCGAGGTTTGATTTTAAGTATAACCTCATTGCCTAAAATCTCACTTCATAATGAATATCATGACTTATTTAAAAAGGAAAAGGCTTCTAAATAAAGATATTATTTACACTGAGAAAAATAGAACCAAGGAGTACGTTTATATTAACAAGAATTCCGAACATTTTATTCGGATTCGCGTTAAAAACCGACTCAGCGGACTACTGCAAAATTAACACTATGTGGTTTGTTGTTTAGGGTATCATTTTCTGTCATGATAAAATTACCGGAGTAATTAAGAAAAAGTCAGACATGACATTTTATTCAGCATAATATTTCATTATGGTTTATTATTTTAACAATACGTATTATCTAGAATGAGAATTTTACATTCTTAAACTTAAACAGTTTCATTGTGCTAAGAATCATGATTAATTTAGAGTAAGATGGATCTTATAACATGACAGCATTATACTTTTACATTATACTTTTATTTTATCGACAGGAATGATGTTGTATCAAAATCGCAAAATTCCATTTTTCTCAGTGTAGATTTATTGAAGTCATGCCAATTTTATTGTAATATGAATCTATGTACAATTCATTTTTTTTATTATATGCCAATAGGATCAATCTGAGTTAAGAGTAAATACCACATGACCTACGTCTACATGCGATAAGGCTGTTTCACAAAAACTAAAAGGAGATAGCTATATAAAAGTCCTTAAACTTATCAATCAATCGGTCGGCATATATAGCTAGTAAAAAAAATGAACTGTAAGGGAAGCTTCACGAAGTAGTATAATATTCTAGAAATTACTTTGAAACGAATGTATAAAAAATCAAAGTTCTTCGAAAAAAAAGGAAAAACTAAAACAAAAAAGTGCCAAAATAGCCCAGGGAATGTATTAAAAGTACCAAAAAGTTAATTGGTAGCTTAGGGTGACATTTAGGGAGTCACCTTCCAAATAAATACGTTAGAAGTTGTTAGAAATATTTAAAATAAAATAAATTTACTAATATGTATTTAATTTCTATTTACGCAAGTACTACGTAAAATATGTATGTAGTTATTAAAATACAATACAATAAAAATAATTAACAATAAATTAAAATCTCTTAAACAGAAATACGTTGAATTTGAATTTCTTGAAATCACCCTCTTCAAAAAAATGCAGGTCCTGAAGCCAAAATATAAAAATGGTTTATTGCACCCTCTTCCGCTCCTTTAACGGTTGCCGCACGTAGCGTGATGACTTCACATTTAAAGTACGGTTAAGAAACAGGCAAAAACAGAAACCAAATCAAAGCGTGAAGTGATGTGATTGAATTAAAAACAAAAACGTATGTTTTCGTAGAAATTTAAAATTGGTCCCGAGACAATGGATTTTTTAAAACGGTTATTAGAATTTGTGTGGTTCTTAAAATTTCGTAACAAAGGGGGGCAAAATAAAGGGCATTTTATCCGAGAAAAGGTGGAAATTAATTCTAAGAATAAAATAAGATAAATGTAATTTATTCGTAAGGGCGATACATTACAGAATTGCTGAGCTTTGTGTTTTTTTTTGCTTCATTTTTAACATTTTGCTTATTTGTTTACATTATACAGATCAACAAATTATTGCAGAAATACTCAGTACATTATAGAAATGGAAATATAATAGCAATTTTTTTATTCTATTTGCTTAGTCCAAAATTTAAAAAAAGAATCGCTTCCAAATACTCAGCATAATGAAACAGAAGAATTATATTATTAGTATTTTTATTATTATTATTTGTTTATTTCGAACTTTATTATAGCTTTCTTTCTTTTTTGACGAACGTTATATTACTCTAACGTTTTGTGATTCTATTATGTATTTAAAAATCTTTTAATGAATTTTTTGTACCTCAATGCAGTCAACTTAAAATTTATTTTTCTTTTCTCGCTAGAGAGTGGATAAATAAAAAACTGCTGAGGTATAAAAATAAGCAATGTTAACCTTCATTTATATCTTTGCATTTAGGGCTCAAGACGTTCTCAAATATTTTTCAATATACAAAAAAATATGCCAAATTTAATTTTTTTAAACTAGATGTTTAAGCGGACAAGAAAGTCAGTGAAAGTCAATCAACTTAAAATTCTAAAAAATGTGAGATGTTTTAGGCAGGGAGAAACAAAAAATATTATGAATCAGGCATAAGAAAAAGCCAAGAGACAATGAGAACTTTCATTTCATATTTGCATTTGATGCTCATGACGTTCTTAAATCTTAGTCAAAAAGGGCCAATGTCGAAAGTAAGCGAAAATGGGGTACGTGCATTAAAACTTCAAAATCATGATCCTTATCAAAAAACGAAAACCAAGGTCCTCTTTCTATGACATTTTATGATGTAGGTTTTTTCTAGAGACATTCTCTTTGTATGTTAACTGCATATCAACAAAGGAAATTATAATTTTCTTTTTAAATTAAAAATGCAAGTGAAAATGAACACATAATGACAAGAAAGTAATTCAAATGGTTTCGAAATTTCGTTTAGATTCTACTTTCCCAAGGTAGTATCCGGTATGGAGAAGATGAAGATGTGACGTGTCAGTTTGGAAGATTAATAGCGGAATAAACAACTGGCCAATCAAAGAAACTAAATCGATTTATAAAGAGAGCATTTCGCTTTTGATTGGTCAGCTGTTTACTCCGCCATTAATCTTCCAAACTGCCACTTCATGTCTATCCTCTCTACAAAAAGCACTGTACCCCAAGGTGGATACTATTGCCCACTTAGGCGTTGATAAAATCTAAAGGGCACATTGCTGACTATAAGATGACGTTAAAAATTTTATAATAAAATACAAGTTACAGCCAAAAAAGTTTGGAACTCCTATAGTTTCGATTTGATGACGATTAAGGCAATAATTTAGTTATTGTTACTTCTATTAGATGATAACTGTTTGGATACTCGCTTTATTTATTTATTTTCATTTATTAATATATTGTTTTTTTCAGAAATTCAAAATTCAGAAGAAAACGATGATTAAAGCCTAACAAGGGAGCGGAATAATCCCCAATCAAAATGAGCCAATCGCACTACTCGCTGAGATGGAACAACCATCAAAATCACATCCTGTCCGCATTCGACGCCCTTCTACAGGCGGAAACGTTGGTGGACGTGACGCTGGTGTGTGCCGAAACGTCGGTTAGGGCCCACAAGGTAGTGTTAAGCGCCTGTTCGCCGTTCTTCCAAAGAATATTCTCGGAGAATCCCTGCAAGCATCCCGTCATAGTGTTGAAGGATTTCAGCGGCTGGGAAGTGCAGGCTATAGTGGATTTTATGTATAAAGGGGAGATTAGCGTCGGACAAGAGCAGCTACAAAGTTTGATAAAAGCTGCCGAAAGTTTGCAAGTTCGAGGTCTGGTGCACCAGGACACCTTCGGCGTAGACAAGGAATCTCATTTGATAACAAACCAGACGCCGACGCCGTCTACTTCCCCCAATGACTACGATCGTAGTTTTTACAGCAGCGGACGCTTTCCGACGCCCGGCGTCACCGTGAGGACCCCCGGTGAGAGATCTTCGCCGTTTTCACCTCTACCCGGACCAAATTACGAACCTCCGTTGAAGCTGCCACACATGTCGCAATTATCCTTTCCCGACACACTCTTGCCGAGGCAGGATTGCCAATCTCCTATCCCCAGAAGGAAACAGGCGAGGCCCAGAAGAAGATCCGGCGAAATGTGCGGGCCGCAGGACCTCACTACGAATGTGGCCAACAAACCTTCCTCTCCCGTGGAGGAAACGGCGGAAAACTTATGTATGAAGAAACACCACAAAGAAATAGAGAAGTCGAGGGAAATGGATAGGCTTAAATCTCCGGATCTTTCCGGAAGCCCCGAGCTGGACCTGAGTGTACAGCACAAAGATTTTACTTCGTCTCCGCCTCTTAGTTTACCGCCGATCTTAAACATGAAGCACGATATTGACAGTCATTCACCGTTACCATTCCCTCCAATGCCATCGGTATCTGCTCTTGCAATGACACCACCACATAGTAAATGTAAGTAATTACAACTTTTTTAAAAGCTTTACCCAAAATATTGTGGCACTTTCTTCGAGAATTTAAATTAAAAAAAAAACTTTTCTTTACGTCTTCAGCAACAGTTGTATGTGTTATATTTTTTTTAATCCTCTCTTGCAAAACATTGCGAGTTTTATGTTTTTGTTTATGTTAAGTCATATGGAAGCACTTATTAAATATACAGAGTGCCTCAAAATAAGTGTTCGTGATAAATGACGTGTAATTAAACATCTTTTATTAATAACAACAGTACCTCAGATTGAACTGACATAAAATGAATCATATGAAGGAAATGAAGGCTTAAAATAATTTCAACTTCTTCAAGAACCTATCAAACGATTTTTAAACTTAAGTGTCCTTGAAAATATATATAATGAGATCGATTATTATTAACTGATTATTGCAGTAATTTTTTTTTAATACATACTCGTATATTAAGAAATCATATAATGACGTGTAATTCGCCGATGATTTTTTTTTTATATCTACAGACAATCAATCATAGGTGTCATAAGAAATCAAAGCGACTCAAACCACTAATGGCGGATTTCACCAACGTTACTTAAATTTATTCATCCGTTAAAAGTAAACGTTACCATGGTTACATATGTTGAAGGTACAGGAATAATAATTCTTAATCGATGATTAAAGTTAAGTGACGTTGGTGAAATCCAGCATTACACTTTCTGTATTGACAGATTAACTAAATGACCCAGATTGACGTATTTAACATGACTCAAAATACAAAAAAATCAACTGATCGATCGTAGTTGGCGGATGTGCAAGCTAAAGAGGGGCCCTTGCATTATTTACGTTATTGAGGAGTTGCTCAATAATTAAGAAGCATGTCTACCAATTTAGTGTTTGTAAATCGATGCCATTTTACATAATAGTTTAAATCCAACAGAGATTATTGTCACAGCTGCCAAACTAATGAGAATGACGTCTTTTGCTATCTACTTATTCTAAATTATGGCAATAACTTGATACTGATGATATTTATTACTGTGTCTCGATATACTATTAATAAAATTCTAAAATTAGAAATCCTGATTCTGGGACAGCCTGTATATGTAGAGTCCAACCAAAAATCACTCTTAATCCATTAACTGTTTCATCATTAATCACCTGCGCTTCGGTTCATTTCGATAATTTTAATTTCTGGCAACTGTTAAAAGGAGGAATCATCACCGGAAACTATGTCAAAAAAGGATCTCGATTATTAAATAATTTACTTCACTGGAAGTACAAGATAATTTAGGAAAAATTTTGCAGTAGTTGCACAGCAGTTATTAAACAGAAATCGTGCTGAATCGATTAATCGCCAATCGTGACTTACTGATTAATATCAATTACCGGCTGTATGAAGTTAGAGAAATTATTCCAAATTATATTATGTTAACAATAAATTATTCTTAAATGGTTCGTCATTGTGATGTTCCTAATCTTTGCTTCTTCGAATTTTTTTTTTTTGCTTCCTCCAACTCGAACGTGAAATTCTTCCAAATCACTTGGGTTTCCTTTATTTTTAAAGACGAATCTTTGAACCTTCTGAAGAATATGTGCCTTAGTTACTTCCACTTTATCCCAGACGATTTTTCCTCCCCTTCTCATGCTCATGGGAAAACAGGAAATATCTTTTATGTAGAAGGAAACCCACTTATATTGAAATACCTCCATCTATTGAGTAAAGTTTCATTTCTGGCTGCCATTGCTTATAATTGCTGATGGTCATTGTCTGTTTGTATAGTTAGAAACAAATGAAGGCTGCTATGCTGGTTTTATTAGAAAATAGTGCCTCTAGCAATTCAGTTTGAGCCCATCTAGTGTTTTTGTTCATTGTCACTGGTATAACTTTTCGAAAAAGTCTCATCATTCATAATAATTAGTCCGTCTTCCGAATATTGCGTATCTTGACGTTTCATTTCTATGAGTGGCAACCATGAACAAATTGACATTTTTAATAATAACAGGTTAAGTCGTGACATCGCGCGGCCTATTTTTGACCTACAATTCCCAGCATAAAAAAGATAGATCAGTGAGGTAGAGTTCTCGAGCTACTCTTCTGCCGATGAGTCCCCGATCAGAGGATTCAATTGCAATCAAAACCGACCTTTTAACTTTTGACATTCGTAACATCGAGCTCTGTTTATAGTGACCCTCAGACGTCATTCTTTTTCACTCTTTCTCTCCCTCTCGTGCTGCCATTCGCTTTTTTAGTTTCGAGTGGAAAAATATGAAAGTGCAACGAAATTCGCTGACGCAATACAGCCGCCTTCAAATAAACGGAACAGGTCGCAATTAGTAATCCGCCAATTAACCGTCCAATTAAGATCCACATAAAACGGACGAGTATCTCCCATAAATTCTATTGTAATCCCAATTATTTAGATAAATTAAAAATAGTTTATTGTCTCTTCCACCATTGCTGTCGACTGTACAACTCTGGATATATAAATTCAGTTACCCTAATTATTACACATAATCTTTAGCGATAGGATTCCTTGGTTTTAAGTCATTATTTCTTGATTCCTTGGTGTTAAGTCATCATTAACGCCAGTCCAGTGGTAAGAGGACCGGCCTTGCAATCGCATGGTCGTCGGTTCGGTCTTTGACTTAGGACCCCGTTGGGCAATCACCACAGATTAAAAAAAAAATTATCACTGGGGCAACTGCTAAAAGCGAGGTCCCTATTGTGGACCTTTTGACCTATTGTATCTCTAAGCCTGTTCTACTCTGAAGAATCTAGGAGCATGAATTTAAATGAATTTTGTGTGAAGTCCTCACGTTTAAAATGATCTCTCTCTTGCTTCACGTATTGCCTCACGTCTAAAATGATCTCTTCTAATCAACGTATTGCTTCGCAACAACTTCTCAGAAATTTTTCTTTCTACAACCTCCATAGTACTAAAATATTTCAGTTTGTGAAACCTCAGCCACCAGAAATCATAAGTAATTGTTTGAAAAGCCAGTTAGAGCATCAGTTCAATTTATAGTGAAGACATGGAGCGTTGAGTGTGTCAAAACATCGGGCATACTTTGCTTCCATTGGTTAGTGTTCGTTACACGTGTAAAGAGCAACAACCAATGGGAGCACAGTACGCCAGACGTTTTGACGCACTCAATACGCCACGTAAATCCGCCCTACTGGTTAATAGCTTCCAGATAACAGCTGTTTTCTTTCGGTGAAAAGTTTAAATCGTAATTCGAATAGTTTTATGCTTGCCTTCTCTGGATCTGGATTATTGTAACAGAACACCCAAGATTTTGAATACATTTTAATCCAAACAAACCGTAAAAATAGGAAGATCCAAAGGGGAAAGAGGATTACCAATCAGGATTGAAATTGCACGAAGAGTGCGGATTAATCCATTTACAACAGAACATCCTTCTTTGAAATAAACGTGTTTGGATCACGATTTTAGAAATCAGCTAATATGTTGGCATACTTTGGATTTGAAAAAATATCAGGAAAATCTTTAATCAAAAAACAAATCTATGAACAGATCTTTAAAATTGTTTGCTGTTTCTGTATCCACAGTCAATAAAAATTCTTCTAGTTAGATTGATTTCTTCAATGGATGTGTCGCCTCGATCCAAAACGAGCAGAAATGACACCCAGAACCGACATTTTTATCTTAACACAGACAACATTTACGGATATCACGCCCCAAACCCCGACAAAACAAATACGTTTCAAAACTATCGCCACAGGATACTTCAAAATATAATAAAAACGGTTCAGAGAATCTGCTCCCTGACGTCAGGGTTTCAAGGCGAAAAAGTAAATTTTTCAAAATTATTGAAGTCGCTTCACAACGCTGCATCTCGAAAAAATTGCTTAAACCACATGATCAATCGGCTAATTGGGAAAATCCGTCACGTGAGTTATTCTAACCATTGTATAGGTTTTGTGCCAGCTAAACGTTCACTCAATGCAGCCCAAATTGTAAATAAAATTGTTTATTCACAACCGGGAGTAGACAACAGTTTCTATGACACGCAAATCGTGAGAGAAATAATACATTTACTCCCTACGGAGTAAAAGTGATGAGATACTCCATAGCACTGATGCGTTTAGTATAGACTTCTCTAGATTTTGCTTGCTGCGTTCAGCATTCTTTGCAGTACCTGTTCTTCCATTTTTCATTAATTTTTCTTTCAAATAATAAACATAAATTCGTTTTAAATGTATGTAACTATGCCACCAAAAAAATCTTAGACAACTCTCAACATGCAGTTTTAAGTTATTTTGGTAGTTCGCTTTAGTCAGCTTTAAATAATTATTAATTTTGCTTATTCTATGGGTAACGTAATAGAAACACAGAAATAAACAAACGGACGAATTTTTTTAAGAGTGCTTAATTCGTCGTATTTACAATGAAACATATTACGTGTCCCGGATCTTTTTGTGGGGCGTAGTACCTAAATTTGTGTTGCCAAATGGACGCCTTTCTGCAGAAAGGAACCAACCCGCAAATTGACAAAATCTGAGTTCTTCGGGCTATGAATGTGTTAAGCATTTAAAATTATACTGCAGCCCCAAAATGATGATAATAACATTGGCCGTTGAACCAACCTACATTCAATAGTGGTAAATAAATAGATCTGCAGAACAGAACCATATGGATTGGCTCCTTTCTGCATAATGCCATATCAATGGCAGAGTATAAGAAAATACTCAGTAGAAACACTTCGTCAGTGTCTAAAACTACACAAGAATACGATAGGCCTCAAATTGTTTAGGAATTTTAGAATTGTTCAAAACTTATATCACTGTTTTCTCAGTTTGAGCATAACGTGAGTTGGTTCCTTTCTACAGAAAGTCGTCCAAATAATGAATGTCAACGCCTTCTGATTTCCAAAATTAATTGAATTGTCAAAAGTTACACTTGGATTGATTATAATTTTGTATTCCTAGAAATGATTTGAATCTTTGTAATTCTTCTATTCCCGGTGGTGAATAAAATAGTAGGAATATACATACACCTCAGGAGAGAATGGCATTTTTCTCTCGATGTGAAAAATTACTCATTTATCTAATAATATCACGTTTGACAAGTGGATCCTAACTCTGACTTATTAAGAACTTATTAAGAGTCAAAAAAGAAAGAAGAGAGATAGAGAGAGTGGTAAATAATAATCAGCGATAAGGCCCTGTGAAAGCCAGCCGATAAAAAAAATGCTGATGAAGAAGAGGCTTTATTTTGAAGACCATGTTGAAGAACGCTCACTCGGAGTCTACAGTTGAGTTGTTGTTTTGAGCAAGAGTCATCATAACTACATGTTTTTTTTTTAATAATTGCATGTTCTGATGTCCTCAACACATCAATGAATTGGAGAAAAAACACGTTGATACCTATTTGTATGCTAATTTCATTGGGCCACGCTCATAAAATTTAGTGAAACATTATGAGCATACCCCATTGCATTCAAAGGCTGTGATTCACAACTTGTGAATCAATCAGTAAATAACTGTACCCAAAGTACCTTTATAAAACTAACGTTGTATATATACGTACTCTAACGATATCTACTAATCGAAAATGTAGTCAAATTTACCGAGGGTTTTTTTGACCTAATTTTAGTTAATTAAAAAGTTGTCTTTGATTTGATAATTGCACTTCTAATAATTTTCTTTTACTTGGAGGTCTTACTAGAATTTCTAAAACCTAGATATTAGCTACATTAAACGTCTGAATAATGACAGTGTTTGCTCATTAATGACTAAGGGATAATAATTATTTTTGATTTTTAAGAACCATAAAATTAGCTTATTTTGGAAAAACTTTCGCAGTATCACGCATCACATCATCCATTAAGAGTCAAAAGTAGACGAATGTTTTTTCTTTGGGTAAACTACCCTGCGTTTTTCGGCTGCGTTGTCTCCGTTGGGCTTCCTCTATAGCTCTTTTTTTTAATGCATTTTAATGAAACGAATGGAATCTGCACGACATTTTCTTCGTTGCGTTTTGCTTCATCGAAATATGATAAGCGTTATCTCTCTCTCTCTCCCAAAAACGTCTGCGTAGCTTACGCAGCGGAGAAAACGCTCGTCTATTTGAGGTCTAAGAGTGGAAAAATTTTTTGTTGCGACCCAGTATTTTGTTGTTAATTTTTAACTTCATCAAAACTATTATAGCAACTACCAATAATGGAAAAAATCAATAAAATTCTACTTATTATCAATTTTTAATTCGCCGACATGTGAACTAATTTTCATGACGTGTGCATAATAAATAATAATAACTCATGGAAAATTAAATCTAATACATTCTCGATAAACAACCTAAGCAGGCATTGACAAAATCGATTGATCAAAGTAAATGGAATCGTTCTAAAACACAAGTAAATAAAAATTTCCATTTACCACTAATAATAGAGCAAACAAATTATAGAATAACTTTCTTTTTTCATTAAAATTTGTTGCGTTAAAACATACAAGCAAATTCTTAAACACACACACCCTTTGATTTTTGAATTCGATTTTTCCCCTAATTTACGCTGATCCGGACAATAGTACCCCGTCAATATTTAAATTTAGTTCGGGCAAGCTAAAGATAAAAAAAGGGTTAAGCGACATTTTTAAATATTGAATCCGTTGCATGACATCATAGACCCCAAATTCATTAAAATTACACAAACAAAACAGCCCTTTTCGAAAGGCGATTTAAAAATGTGTGTTCACCTGGTTAGTGCATGAACTGTTATTAGCAGGTACCCACCCAATAATTACGAATTTCTCCTCTTCTTCTTTTTTTTCTTGGGTTTAATCGATCATATGCTTTTGACCGAAAATTGTGAGAAAAGAAATGGATTTGATTCGTCGGGGTTAAACAAAGTCAGCATGTTAAATAAAACGTAAAAGACGATGATCATGTGGATCGACTGACTACTAAAGCCAAGCAATATCGTGACTATTGTCTGTATATTTAGACCGCTGCCACTATCAATTATGATCAGTTATAAAAATATACTACGACACGAATGTTTCTACCTATTAACTACTAATAAGAAAGAATTTACGTCTTCCACGAATAATATACTTTTATTTATTTTAGTTTTCGGGTTGGATTCACCCCTCGGACTATTTCCGCCCGGTTTGGATGGTTGCAGGAATCCATTGCTTGACATGGCCGATCCTAGGACTACACCTGATTCACATTTATTTGCCAAGAAAAAAAGTAAATATTATTATTACTCAAACTAATTCATATAAAAAACGTTCAACAGACTTAACTTTTTTTAAAAATTTTTCAGTGGGAAGACCAAAAGGACAACACTCGGCCCCAAGAGGAGGTCCACCGAGGTCCTGGACAAACGCTGAGTTAACAGAAGCACTGCAACACGTTTGGAATAAAAAGATGACGACGAGTCAGGCATCTCGAATATTCGGCATTCCATACAACTCGTTGCTTATGTACGTCAGAGGTAAATACGGCAAGAGTTTGAAACTGGAGCAACTCAGGAAAGACTGCATAGGAGCACCCGGAGCACCGATGGATCTAATGAACATCGGAGGCAACAACAATAACAACTCGTGCAAGAACGAGCGCGATTCAGATTCGATACAATCGAACACGAGGCCCTCGAGCACGGAAGACAATCCTCAACCCCCCGTGTTCAATCCGTTCGCGCAGAATTTCTACCCGGATTTTGGTACGGGTTTCCCGATACCCGTGAGCATGATCCATCTGCTTCCCCAAAGTGAGAAGAACCGCGAACATTATAGGCAACACCCCTCGATAGAGGACGATTGTAAAAACAGCGAGCGCGTCAAGGAAGAACCGCAGGATTTGTTCATGTCGACGGCGCTTTCCTGCGAGGACAGGCGCGAGTTAGTGCAACAGAATGGACAAGACTAGGTGGCGCTGGTGATATAGAACCCGTTCGTCCAATTAAAATAAATAAATACTAGGGGCAATATTAGTGCTAGATGTAAGAAAGAGGCTATTTGGTCGTGGGACCGTCGTTCTTTATTATGTTAACAATCGCTAGTGATTTTTTAACTGGTGATTCAGTTGTTGTTTAACGTTTTACGATAGACTAAGAGCCTGTATGTGCTTCCTTTTTTATTTCCGGTATTTAAACGCAGCTGGTCGAAGTTCTGGCTGAGGGTAAATTTGCACACACACGTTTGTATATAGCGACACGTGTAAATTTACTTAAAAAAAGATTTTGATAATAATAAGACTGATATATCATATTGCCAACGTTCCAACACAATTCAAACTGCTACTAATAACTATTTATTATTTATAACTACCGTTACAGTTCCTGAAACATATTTTAGTGACAGATTTACAGATTTCTACCAAATATTTAAATAAATATACTATGTACACGGTTTTTTGTTCGACACACAGCCTAAAGTTTGGCGGGCGGGCTTAACGGGGGCGCCCCGACATTGTCCATTTTGCTCGTTCGCGGTGAACCCGTTGCTTTCGCTCCCCCCAAACATCCAATTGACTCATCAATATAATAAAATCTGCGATATTAGTGACAGTAATTTTTTACAGTTTGTACAGTTTCAGATTATATATAGCAACATATTTTGTTCTACAGAAAGATAGTTTTTACACAATACAAATATTTTCTATGGGTTTTAGCCGATCTCAGCATCTTATAATAGGCCATGAAAGAACCAATTATTTCAGTTTTTATAAAATTTTTAAAAAAATTATTTTGCACGCTACATGTATTATAATAATTAATAATTTATTGCTAACTGCTAACGCTACTGCATGGCTGGCAATTTACTTGAGACAGAAACACCCTAATTAAATCTCCCTCGCTCCCCTTTGTTTCATCAAGAGCCATAACGTTTGATGTTTGATTAATTTATTTTGCATCATTTTTTTTTGTTAATTAATTTTAATTTAAGCTAAAAGAAATAATTGGTTCAGACGTATTTTTGTCCATTACTCTTTTTAAAATAAACTCAAGTTTCAGTATTTTTATAATCCCTCATGTAACTACAATAACTATAGGATTTTTATAATTGGATATACACAGGTTTACTTACAAGATTTTATACATACAAGCATGTAGTTGGAACTGACTGAATTATAATTTGTTGCGTGATATATAGGTGATTCTCTCACTCTCACTCTCTCTCCCTCTGTGAACGAATATATTTAAAAAAAAAGATTTCTTTGGGTTATTCAGAAAAAAAACTATTACGTTAAAGCATTTGGCAAAATGATTTTTTGCAAGAGGTCTTGTGAAGTTGAAAAAAATTTAAAAATGTACCGGATAAAGCCTTTAGGTAAAAAAGTAAAATTTGTACAAATTACGTGTTGACTTAGTGTTTGTATACATTTAAGTAATTTAAAAAAAAATATACAGGTTTAGGAAGAGAATCCAGTTAAAGAATGCGCGCTCGCTGGATGTCTATATTAACAAAAAAAAAAATGTAAAAAGTAATTTTAGGTCAATAGGTATACGGTCAACAATATGTACAAATTGTCATCTCTTCTTCGTTTCTTCGGCTGCAAATTCAGACTTAACGCCGCTTTTATATTTTTGGCAACATTTTTTTACGTTCTGTTTGTTTGTTATATAATTTTTAAAAAACGCGGAATTCCTAAGATTATTTTAATATCTTATGAATTCCGTTTACGTTACGTTAGTTGTTCGATATAGTTTCTTTTATAATAAAAAAATAATAATAATATTAAATAGTAACGAGAAATAGAATCTTGCGCGCTTATGACTTAGGTAAACGACGACATATTTTGTATCCATCACATTGCACATAGTTTATATAAACGGAGGTATATAAGTATGTATTATTAGCACAAATTTTACAATATTTTTGCATACTTCACTTCTATAAGTAATAGGACGGAAACATTCTCTTCGCACACCATTTTTGCAGGGTAAATGTGAGTTCAAACTTGCAGTTTAAATTTTAATCAATGAAATACAAAATTAACAGACACATCATTAGTGTAATTCTTTTGTAGTTAACAAAATTTCCAATTGATATTTTCCTTTTACTGTTAATCAATTTCAGAAAGAAAAAAAACCACAAGCTTCATAATTTTCTTTTATATACAGGTGCGAATCAATAATTAATTTTAAAAATTGGTCACGATAACATTTACTAGATTTTTATTTAAAGAAGAGCAAATCATTTGGATTTCACGAAAGCGTTGACAATCACAGAAGTCTGCTTCTTGCTTCACCTGAAAAAACAACCCGTTGGAATTCGAGAACTAAATTGAACGAAACGAAAGTATCAAATGGAAATTAACTAAAACGAGGCTTCCACAAGTATTTAATCATATATTATCCGAAATGAAAGTGTTGAAGATTTTGTGTAAATGTATTTAAAAGAAAAAGTACCGTTTCGATGTGCAACGTCATTACAATTTACAAAATTTGCTTACGCAGTCTCTTTTTTTGATCGGGACCGAGTAAGTAAATTAAAGAAAAAAAAATACTCTTAATCGGCCCGTACACGTTAAGACTTGTAGGGCGGCGGCGGCGGCGACACGCAGACAAATCTTTACGTGTACGAGACGCCTATACACATGTGATAAAGTAGTTGCGCGGTGTATTATTGAGCGACTGTGACATTTGTTAGTTATTAGATAGTATGTAGTAAGTGAGATTACATGTTACCAATTTGGATTTCTTTCTTTATATTTATTGTAGCGTCTAGAAGTTACTGATCTTTTCCCACGGACGTTGTATTTCTCTCTCAGTCCTACCTTGTTTATTTACTGTCGTTTTCGTCGAAGTAAAGAACACACTGAAAAAATCGCCCAATTGATACGAATCTACAAAAAATTGTCGATGGTTGTGCATACATAGTATTATTTCGTGTATATTCTATATATTACGGTTAAGTTTTGCTTTTATTTAAACGCTGCGCTTACGAGTTCCTTTGACTGTATTTTTAATTTAGTTTAATTTGGCTCTGAATGTTCAAATTGATGGTGTATACGATTTTTTTCTACCTATAACTTTCCATATAAATATAAATACATAAATCTACTTACCCAAAAGAAGCCGGCGGAAGTTATTTTTATTTAATGACAAATCCAAAGTGTATTTGACAATAAATCTATGATTATTATTGTTTTTTTTTTTAATCTGTGCGACGCAGAGAAAAAAGTTGTATACATTACCTCACTATTATAGTGAGGATACTTTTAGCAAAAAAAAAAAAAAAATAGTTGATACAGTAAGTGGTAATGGTGCTGGCTAAGTTAAGTTGTACATAAATAAACAGACATTCCTATAAAGTATTATTAGTTTATAATTTGCATATTTTTATTTAAAAACAAAAAGGCAAATGATTTTTTTAAAGTTCCTCTTTTACAAGTATGTTAAATGTACAGTAATAAGTTTTATTTTTAAGAATTGTTTTTTTTTTCTAAGCAAGTACCTAGCATATATAAATTTGTTGTTGTTTCCTTAACATACACACATACACACACACACAAGACAATATAAATAAATTATTTTTTGAAACGCAATTCTAATTCTACATGGATGCAGGGTATACTTAATATGAAAACAAAAACAAATGTACCAAACAATACTCGTAGGTATCTTCGTTGTTTTTTTTAAGTTGTTTTCTTTTCGAGTTTGATACTGCAGGTTAGTGCAATAATATGTTTGCTCTCTGTAACAAAATCTCAAATTGGGCATTAAAAACAATTGTTGTATATGTAAAAGGAGAATTTTCAAAATTCTTACTGAGGAACATACCCCTGGCATAATTGTGTATAAATTAAAGAAAAATTAAATGTTTCAATTGCAATCTTGTACATGGTGCAATCTGTAAAAAGATCGATAGAATTAAGAGAGTAAGATATAACTGACGGCACCTCGTACTTTCGTTCCGTTTATTTTTTTGTTTTCTTTTAAATAAAAAAAAAACGTTTAGTTTTCTGAACAACAGGGTAAAAATAACAATATCCGTAAATAGGTTTATTTAAATATTAAAAAAAAAGAAGAAAACAAAATAAGGTATACCATACAAAATAGTATATGAAATGTAAAACTATTTTATGGACTTATATCGACCACCGAGTGAAAGACCTTCTGATTAAAACGGTGAAATAAATCCATAAAATTTCGTATATACTTTGGCAAATAAATGTAATGCATACAAAAAAAATAAATGAAGTCGCAGTACATTTCTTTGTTGGTGTACGAGGTGTTTCTTATATTTAAAAAAAAATGTGCGATTTATAGGCACTCATGAAATAATAAAACAATGTATTATAAATATGTAGTTACATATTATTATATGAAATAGATATTTGATATTTAGGTAGGCATAGTTTTTGATGATGTTAAAAATAAAACTGAATAAAGCTTCGTGAAAACGCCCGGCTTCTTAATTTATCGCCCCCCCCCCTTCCGCCGCCTGTTTTTCCGCGCTTTAGATGCGTAATTAATAACAACATGCCTCAAAAACAAAAGAATGTTTTCTTAAGGAGGCGCGCGATTAATCACTACGTAAACATCCAGGAGTAAATAATGACGTTTAAAATTTCTTGGGACGCTTTGCGTTCCAAATATTAAGGAGAACACAACACCCCCCCCCCTCCCCTACGCCACTGCTTGATGAGATATTTCAATTGTTATTTGATACATGGTACGCTGATTTATATCTTGACTTTAATAATTTGTTTAAGCAGTATTTTAAATACATAAAAATTTAAGAAGCGAGATGTTTTGATTTATTATATTAAATTGTAAAAAAATTAATTTTCTGCTCTGTTAAGAATTTCTTTTCAAGTTGAGTTGTAATTAATTACACAATGTCAACTTCTTTAGAATCAATTTAATCTCGAAAAAGCTTATAACATTATGCAGATTGTATTAGTTCCACTTGATTATAGAATATAATAAGAAGTAATCAAAAATTATAGAAAGCAAGACCTCATGATTAGTGAGTTACAATCAAACTTCGGACATTTCGGGACGTTGCCACGATTACGCAATACGAGGACCAATGAAAAGTGCCCATTCAGTGCGTAGCCAAGGCCACGCTCCGAAATGTCCGAAGTCTGGTTATAATATTGTCATGATAGTAAATAAGATATTTCATCTTTAAATGTATCAAGGAACTTCCGTCAACTCGTATATATTTTTTTTAATAGCTGTTGCAAGTTCCTCTGACGCTACGCCCTGCAACTCTACGGTCTCATCGGGACATGGTGAAGACACTACGGTGAAGGCACTCCAGCGAGACGTAGCGGAGAACACTACTCATCGTGACATGGTGGAGGCGCCTAAAGTTCCAAATTAAGAGGGTGCCAGGTCCATACAAGACAAGATCAAACGCTACAAAGGATTCGCCGTTTCGACCGTCGCGAAGTACAAAATTCGGGTCTGAAGAAGAAACACAAGAGAGAGTTATTTTCAAGCCAACGACAGCTTTACCTAGATCACCTCCACACAAATCAAAGGAAAATCCACGTGAAGATGTCGAGAGTGATACACCATCGGAGGATGAAACGATCATAACTGAAAATTTAGAAGGTAACGAACAAATTTTAAGAGATTTAACAATCACGCAGATCACGGTCACAAAGAAAAGGAGCAGGCAGCGAAACGCAGAAACACAAGAATCAACAATGGAAAAATATACCCCCGCAACGGAAATCAACGCGAGCATAGACGCTCAACCCCCGATGATACGAGTCTAAAACGGTGTCGGCAAGAAGTCCAGACAACCGACGATACACTACTATGCAAGATCGCCCATTTGAGCATCAACGACAAGGAAATCCCGGCCAGGCCAAAGTTTTTCCCGGCCCGGAGGAATAAGAAATACCAAAGAAGATTGACACTGTAAGTCAAACCTTTCCATGTAACGATCCATGGACCAATGCTCCTTCCCCAATCATAATATTTTAGCCCTAGTCATTTCCTAAGTTAGTCCTTAATTTAAATAAGTTAAAGAAGAGATCATCGAAGAAAGCCGTCATTATCGACTTCCAAGCAGCCATCCAGTCAGAAGATAAACAAGTATGTAAGCCAGAAGAGAAGGAGAAAAACAGAAGAATGAAGAAGAGTTTCAAGAAAGAAAGAGATGAATATATGGTAGAAGATTATATGAAGCAATCACCGAGGACACTTGTCAATTAGTATTATGGTTATCACGATGAAAAACTGTCATCTCAAAAGGAATTTTCTGTCTCAGTTTGGAGAAGATATTGGAAATACGCAGCCATACTCCGAATTGTTGGACACCGAAATCTTTGGATATGAAGAAAACATCGTGGACAAAACCACTATTCCAGTCACTTTGGAATGTGACTCCCAAGTATCATCGATTCGGCAACATCGATTGTACCGAGTGATTTTTTAAATTTTTTATCAACTCCTTGCCATGAAATTTGGACGGCATGTCGTAGCTTTACTGTAAAACAGCATGAATGAGTGCAATGACGTACTTTTCACTTAAGCTAAGACATGCCGTCCAGATCTCATGGCAAGAGTTGATAAAAAATTTAAAAAATCACTCGGTATTTACAGCGATACTAACGAATGTTACAGGTTTCAAAGAAGTGCACGTGATAAAGAAAATAAGAAGAAAAGAAGTTGCGGAAAAAATGGATGAACCCCAACCATCTGTCTCACCAAGAAAAAGGCCTTCTGGATCATGCCATGTCTTCTTTGAGACACCAAGTTGGTCCAAGGGTCCACACGAAGAGAAGCGAACAAGATCCAACCATCTGCCTCGCCAAGGAAAAGACCCTCTGGATCAAACCATGTCATCCTTGAGCCAGCCAAGTTGAAAAAATACGTTCGAAAAAACGAAGATTTAGTGTATGAAGTTATGGAAGAAAGTGTGCCTTCGCAAAGTACAAGAAACAACTAAGTCAAAGGTGATCTAGAAGAAAAACTCGCTCAACATTTGGCTGAAATACGAAGTGGAGAAGAAGAAGTGACCAAAGTATCCTTAAATGACCTCTTCTTACGTTTCATTTCTGAAGACACTTAGAATAGTGTAGTGTGGTAATTAGGCATTTGACTATTTTTAATGGGTTCTAGATAATAGTTTTAAAATTAGTGGTTTGCTCTGGGACGAGCAAAAACCGAAGGGGGAGGTAAAGTCACGTTAGTAAATAAGGTATTTAAACTTTAAATGTGTCAAGGAACTTCCGTCAACTCGTAAACATTCTGCGTATTGTGAAAACATAGATTCAGCGAATTGCGACAGTCACTAGGTCAAGAACGTTAAAGACTGTACGATTATTACAGCCAAATTTAATCGCACAGAATTTGCGACGCATTTTATAGCTGTATCCATATGTTGTCTGAACATCTGACAACACTGTTACCCGTGCCGGAAATATCTATTTGAAATCCCGCTTTCGTATTGGTTCTTTTATTCAGAACTCTTGACGTCATATTCATGTCATTGGTTACCGTCCTTCCGCTTTACGTTGGTATCTCGTTCAGTGTTGAATCTGCTCTCGTGGTGTATAGTTGCGTGGTTTTGTGATAACGAAATTCGTGCTCTGAAAGTGAGGAGAATTTAACAACGGCCTTGCCGGAATAGAATTCACACCACCGAGCGAGTTTTGGGGTATTTTCAGCCCCATTCCCAGCTTGGGATTCGCACAAATCTCAGGTAAAATATTGAACAAACTGGCCAACGCCATTTTGGGACGCTAACGGTTTTCATTTCTCTTCAGGCTTTTAGTACAGGCTTCCAGCACAGGCTTTCAGTTCGAGCTTTTAGTCCGACTTCGACTTTCAATTATCAGTTTGCGAACAAGTCGAAGTACTATTTCGATTTATCGTATCGAGCCAATTCGCCTCCGCTACGAAGAAATCAGTTCCGGCGTTCCTACGACGTATCTTGCGAATCCGCTTTGAACCGGATCACCGATGTTAGAAACAACCCACAGGTGGAGTCGTGAGTGCCAACTTCACTCCGTGGCCCGACAGACAGCAAGGTCGTGAGTTTTGACGTCTAACTTATTTATTTATTTTTCTTTCGTGAACGGTTATTGCATGCCTTACCGGAGAGTGAATTTCGGCTAAATGCAGTGTTGCATGTACAGATTTAAATTATAGAAAGTGAATAACTTTGTTAACTGTAAGTTTATTGAGAACTTGCGATTTGATTAAATTTTGTTTTGAACAAGCACAGGCTTAACCTCGTGCTATTTGTTCAACGTTTTAGTATCCAATAAAGTTTAAATTTGTTAACTTTAGATTCAATTTTGATTTCTACGTTCACGTATCAGTGAGTAAAGTGTAGCTTCTATTTTGTTTTGACTTTTTGCCCAATCCAGTCAGTTCGGGGATACTGACAAGATTGTTTGCCTATCGGCTGGAGTCTTCCATCCTGGCGCCCTATAGAATTTTAACATCATAACGACCCACTCCCTTCTCACTGTTGCTAGCCGAGGGAATAGCTGATATTTAATACAGCGCAGAATATGTCACCTAGTCAAGGTAAGGTTGATGCTGTCAATTTAAAGTAAATTTGATGACACGATGCTAGATCCGCACAAATCATGTATGTAATATTATTTGCGTAACTAGCAATGTAATCTTTTTTTTACGAAAGTATTACCGTTTAATAGGATATGTTGGCCGCACTATGATCTTTGCTTTGTTAATCTCAGCACAATTTTAGCATAAAAAGCCACGGACCACTCTCAAAAAACAGTCGTCGTCTCGTCGCTCCCGACTCAACTGCTGGGATCCAGAAGGCCGTCGCCGTCGCCATTGCCATCACCGTCGCCGTTGCCGTCGTCGTTACCAGCACCATCGCCGTCGCTAAATCGCTCCAAACCGTGCCATCTACCGACGCCGACGTCCGACTACACACACAGCCGAAGACATCGTTACGCTACCGGAACTCACCAGAGCCATCAACACGGACTCACCCCTAGACTCATCTGGACGGATTGCTGCAACCATCAGGATCCACCAGGTCAACCCCCAGACTCCAATAATTGTTAAATTATTTACCAGACAATAAAGAGGTATATTTTTTGTATTCGCTGTTGCAAGTTCCTCTGATGCTACGCCCTGCAACCCTATAGGGTCTCATCGTGACATGGTGAAGACACTACGGCGAGGCATAGCGGAGAGCACTACTCATCGTGACAATATCGTCCTAGCAAATCACTCGCGTGTATGACAAGAAGAGAGAGCGTTTTATTATTAAAAAAGAAGAAAAACAAAATTTCAAAATAAAGATTTTTTTAAATATTTTTACGTTGTTGCATAGCCGAGTTGGTTGGGTACGCTGGCAACAAGCTTAACGCTTCACTGGGTAACTATAGGTGTAGGTTCGAATCCACTCCTGGTGTATATGGGTTCAATATGAAAGATAGGACATTTATTTCGGATTCATACTAGCTCCTTCGAATTGGGTTTTCTGCGTTTACCCAGTTTGTATAAGGCGAATGCCGAAGGAGACAAGCACTTTGTAAGTCGGTTGCAGCCGCAGCAGAGAGCCTAGCGCCTCCCCGACTAGCTCATAGAGAACTTGTTGAACCGTCAATAATGCATCTTTCGTTTCCTTTATTTTTAATTTTTATGAAAATAATAATTAATAACAGACTGTCCACTTTGATTAATTTTCCTGTAAAATAGTTAATTAGAAAATGTTTTCCTAATTACAAAAGGAAATCGACTTTCGTTAGCTTTTTTTATTGATGTAATTTTGACCAAAAAAAACAATGGACTTCATTTGCTTCGACGAAAAAGAGAAAACTGAAAATTCCCGACCGCCGTAATCCAACGACCGCCTTTTGTTTTTCTTTTTCAACTAAAACAAGACGATGTTATCTAATTTTTTTATTAAATAAATAAAAACGCGACGAAAGCTTCTTGCTTTCTAGTTTCCTTTTCTTATGATGAAGAAAACCATTTCGTACGTTCGATTGTAGGTGCGCATTACCATCAATTAAAAGGTCGCTATGAATGCTAACTAGGCAGAGAATCAAATAGAAGAAATGTAAGTGATTCTGTTCTTTATAAAATGTAAAAAAAAGTTGTTCGAATTATCTTAAAATTGGAAATGTTAAGTGTTAAGCGCGCACAGGAAAATATTGTGCAGATTTCTGGTTTATAGCGCCATCTCCACCTGATTCCCTGAATACTCAGGTTCCTCCGTTGATCATTAGATGGGGGGACTATTCATACAATTACTTTATTACTATTAATAAGGAAAATTAACACTTTTAGGAGTGCACTCAAAAAATATAAGTGATATGTACATTTTACTAAATTAATTCCCTGCTGTAGTGTTAATACTTTGATAAAATAATAAATTTTCAGTAAAGTTGCCAGTAATCTAGTGCAGTAGATATGGTTACATAAACTTTCAGAATCAAATGACTTAAGCGCCTACAAAATTTTTTCTTGCCTATTTTATGCCTAAAATGGATAATTACAGTATAATTAAGTTTTATGAATCGTTTTTCCTGTGAGTGGAAATACGTATTTGCTTGCCAAAACATTTTAAAGACACTGGACGTGTTCAGCTGAACTCAACGCTTTTGTAAACAGCCGAAAATTGAAATTCAAAATTTTTAAATTTAAATAAAATTACTTCAGGGTTGTTCACGAAAGAATTTCACGCTTTAATTGTTAATTTAAACAATCTGAGGCGATCAGGGGATCTAAGCAAGAAACTTTGGCTAAAATACTGACTCTTCTTACGATAAGTGGCCGTTAAGATACGTCAAAGTAAATAAGCCACGCGATAAAGATCCTAAGCGCGTGAGTACCGTGAGATAGCGGAGCCGGGCCAAAAGTCCCTCGCAATTCCATTTACGTGAACAGAAGTGTCCCCCTGATTATTTTTATTTAATATCTTTGCATTGTCATTTTTGTTTCTTCTTTAACTTTATCGGCAACCCCTTTTTACGAGTGGGTATTCCAATTTAAATATTCCTGGTGTGTGTAATGTGAAGAAGATCCTTCGCCTAGAGCAGTGATGGCAAACCCATAACCCGCAGGGCACGGAGTGACCCGCTAGAATGTTTAGAGTGCCCCTTACATTCATAAAAGTCTCGATTTTGTAGAAATTATTTTCATCATGGGCTTTCTTTCGCCTCAATAAGTTCGCGCGATCTGTAACAAGTCAAGCGATTTGTGTGTTTCATGAGCTTATTTTTTTGTTATTGCGTTTACGTAAATAAAGGCTAAGGTACATGTATCAAATAACGCCACGTTCCCAATTACGCCATGCGCCACCTTTCTGAAATCTACGAAAGCTATATAAAATTTGCTCATTGCAGCCTTTTAAGTTCCTACCCTAGAAAGCAACGCACCATATAAAACTGTTTTATTCAAACGTAAGATGTCGTTATTCTCAACGTATGGTTTCGGTCGGTAAATTAACGGACGTTACTGAATATTTAAGGAGCAATATCTTTATTTTTCTGTGACAAACGTGTTTGTTAGTATCAGTTACTCTTTGGTACGTATAAGTAGTTTAAGCTTCTATAAAAGTTTTGCTCCAAAAATTCAACTTTCTTTTTTATCAGGATTTTCGTGTTTTGTGACCTAATAAGCGCCAGTGCAAAATCTTCATGTGGCGTTATTAGGAGCGTATATCTAAAAAAATATTTTGTTGCAGAAATAGCAGAATGCCACCTAGAAAAAGGGGTTTGTGGTCTGAAAACACGTTAAAGAAAGCTTTACAAAGCATATATAACGCCAAGGCAGTTTTAAAAGCATCTAAAACTTATGGAATTCCGCGCAGAACCTTATGGGACCATATGAAAACTGAATCTAACAAAAGGATTTGGAAGACGTTCTGTACTTAATGACGATCAAGAGGCTGAATTGTGCAGACGAATTATTCACTTATCGAAGATCGGAATGCCATTATCGAGCAAAGTAATTCGTCGATCTGTTTATATTTTTGCCCAGTCCTTGGGTATAAAACCATATGAAACAAATGGCAGGAAGAAGATGGATGAAATTATTTCTTAACCGACATCCTCAGATAGCGCGTAGAGAAACTCAAATACTTAATGCAGCAAGGGCGCAGGAAGTAAACAGGCACATAGTTCATTATTACTTTTTGAAGCTTAAGCTGGTGTTAACTGCAAAAAACATTTCGCTGCCTTAGAGTTATAAGGTTCTATGTTATATATCAATCACGCATAACATAGAACCCTATGACTTCAAGGCAGCGATTTTTTGAAAAGCCACACATGATTGAGGAAGGTTGCAGGCTTACACTACACCATCAGCAACAGGTATTAGCTCAAAAGGTGTTCACGAAGAGTGCACATTATTGCTCCTGAGCACGCAGAAAATGTCACCATCGTTGCGGGCGAAAATACAATGAGGCAGGCCATTCCTCCTATGGTGTTATTTAAAGGAAAAAGAAAAAATGATGATTGGATGGACAACATGCCTCCTGGAACCAAAATTTTTATAACACCCAAAGAAAGCATGACAACTAATGTCTTGATTCAGTTGTTAAAACATTTTGCACAATATAAGGCTGAAGGTCGCGTACTTTTAATTTTTGATGGTGCGTCATCTCATCTTGACATTTCCATAGCAGAAGCCGCTGAAGAATTAGATATTTCTTTACTCTGTTTACCGAGTAATACGACGCATAAACTCCAGCCATTCGATAAGTGCGTGTTTAGAAGTTATGAGCATTATTGCGATGAAAGAAGTCTTTAACTATTGGATCAATTTTCCAGAAAGGAAAATTACTCGTACACGATTCGGACAAATTCTTTCTAAGGTTTTTCCAAAAGCGAAGTCTCCACAAAACTTACACTCCGCTTTCAAATCAACCGGAATTTTTCCCTATGACCCTACTGTTATTCCCAATGCTGCTTTTGCTCCTAGCACAGCAACTTATGAGAAAAGAAAAAAAAACTTGACGGAAATATCTGTAGAATCTTCCAGTGAATCGGACAACAGCTACGACGATTCTCTCGTTTCAGATGTATGTAAGACGCCGACGTGCCACCTTGTTTGTTGACTTTTACGGACAACTAAATAACCAATATAACTGTCCAAACAAAAACAAATTAAACTTATTGCCAAATTAAATAACTGGACCGAACGGAACAGACAGTTTACCTGCGAAGAATTCCAAAAGGTCACACAACAAAGGTCTTATTACTGCAATGAGGCATGCGCTCCCTATCCGTCTAGTCTACAGCTACCGGGCTACCTAATTACTTTACTGGCGGCGCTAAAGACACTACCCTAATGACCTATTTATTGTGTCTACGGTTGAACGACCCTTTCGGACCTCGCGATAAAACTTTACCGTTTGAATATGGCTCGTGATCGCTGCAAATCTGGACTTACGTTGTTGTAACTCAGTTCTTTTTGGTGCGTCGGTGGATAACTTGAGAGATCAAAGGAACTTAAATACGTTTAAATAAAAATACGGAAGTTAGATTTAATTAATTATTTATTGCAAGAAAAAAGGTAAAAACTCCTTGTACCAGCCACCGAGGGATCTGATATAATGAGCGAAAAGCCCTTGCGTTAAAACGATACAGAGAACCAAAATTAGGTTATCAGAAAGTACAGTAGAACTCGCTTAACAGATTTCACCTTCGAATATCGGAGCGACCTAACTGCCTTCAAATGACACAGCTGGTGGTTTCGTGCATGCGCAAATAGTTGTTGGAGAGCTCTGCTCCTTAATTAGATTAACAATTAATTTAAGTTCAACTTAGATTGGTCTTGGTACTAGTGTTTGCCACCTCAGAGCGTACTCTAAGACTCGTTCTGCTCAATTAACCAACGCACAGTGTGACACAGTGGGTCTACAGTGTACTTAATCAATGGAAGTAATTAATTAATTAATCAGACGTTCTGGGGAAGTCTGTGATGCAAAATGCCGCCCTCGGCGATCAATTTGCAAGACAATCAGATTGGCAATCGCCAGTTTTTCAGGGACTCCTTTTGGAGGTGATGGGAAACCCTATCTCTAGCTAAACTAATTAATTGAGGTCGAATGGGTGGGATCTTCTCTCGCTACGTCCAATCGCCTTAAGAGGGTGGTACTATGTACTCCTTTTTTCAAATCCCTCTTCGTCGTTTTTTCGTCGGCTAAACCTATCTAACTAATTTATTGCGCAAGAACCCAAATTGACTATTTTCGGCACTCCACTATTGGTGGTTATGGCCTTCCAGTCTCTCGGTAAATCGCTTCTAATTAACCTACAAAGACCATAGTTCGATTCACAAACTACAGAGTGTGAGAGAAACTTTGTCAAGAAGATGGCTAAGAATAAGTGGTTAAAATTGTTCAGCCTCGTAATTAAGAAATTCGGAAGGAACAATAAATTGGCCTTGATTTCTGGGTTAGATTGTGCTGGCACACTTGGTTTCGGCGGCAGATATAACTTGCCTCAGACCAGTGATTTAGATTGACGACTTCCTTATACAAATCGAAACCAGCCGTTAGCGTGTTTCCAACTAGGCAGGGAATATCTCCAAAGGTAGAACTAGTTTCTAAGAGTACACTGTATTGGAATTTCCAAAGAGATTTGAGGGAACCGTTAATCGACTCTGGTTGGTTAAATCACTGAATTGGCCTAATAATTTATCAAGCAAATAACCAGCAAATTTTACTAAGGTGAATGCCACTTATGGAGTCTTAATACTCGATTCAAATGTAAATAAAATAATTTGACTAAAATTTACCTAAATACAATAGGAATACTGAACTTTACAGACTCTTTAGCCACTGATCAATGCAAATTAGAATAATCCTTAATCGATTTATACCCCCAAATGAGTGACGAAGAATACAATAAATGCAAATTACCTCTCCGCGTATCCGTGATCTGCACACACGCACTTAGCGCACTCTGATTTAGACACACTCCCGACGCGAAACGTACGTATTCGTGGTTTTGTTTAATTGCCCTTTCTATTAACACACTGTATTTAACCGTACCGAAATAATGATTTAGCTAGAAAATGAGAAATTACTGCAAGCACGAAAGAAACCCGCTAAATTAAAATTGAATTCGACCGTTCGCTCGAGAGATCGAATCCTGTCTGTTCGTTTTTCGCGCTCCTGTTTTCCCAAGTAAAAATTAACTCAACCCTTCGGACTTCGCAAGATAATTTTTGACACAACCGCGGCCAATGATAATCGCTGCTTCTAGCTCCAAACATGCCTATTCACCCCCAATTAGCTTATCCTACAGCCTCGCGGTGGTCTCTCACCATCTGCAACTACTTAACGCTACAAGTGACCAGGCTGAAATTTCAATACATCCTGTGCTTGTTGAAACAAAACAGACTAAAGCGAAATACTTTAACTTGCAACGTAATTTGATCTCTTCCTTACAACTGACATGTATCTACAACTTCAGCGCGACCCAAACCATACAAAATCTAAACGAACACAAAGCCAAAAAGTTATTCTATGACAGGTTTACGATGTCTGCGAGACTGTAGTGCAATTTGCGTGGTGCCCGACGTTATAGAATTCTAAAGACTCGCTGGGTGTTCCATCCTCTTAAAAGGGACAGTGCGGCGCCCTCCGGTCGCATTTTTACAGCGTACAGTCCGAACACATGTTTGTTATTTGAAATTAAACATGCAATAACCGATTTTGTTTGAAAACAAATTCCGCGACCGTTTCATGTACTACGACGCTCAACTTAAATGATACCATTTGACAGTTTCATAGCCCTTACGCTGAATGTTCTTAAGGGTGTGGTTCACATGCAGGAGTATCATTTAAGTTGAGCGTCGTAGTACATCTATCTAGCTATCTTAAAACAAAGTCCAGCGAATTTAAGGAAGGTAAAATATCAAGGGTTCGTCATGAAATAGAAAATTTCCCTAATTTTCCAAGTACGTCCAAACAAGCTGACTACCTTGAAAAACAAAGTAAGAAAAAGAAAACAGAAAAATTAACGTTCAGTAAGAACAAGAAAAATTTGAGACAAAAAATAGAAAAGGAAAATAAAGAAAACTCAAAATAATTTAATGCGAAAGAAGGGGAGCTCAGGGAGAGCAATGAGAGCGCAACCAATGAAGCTGAAGAGACGAAGGGCACTGCCAAAACATGAATGACCCCTTTCCCAGTCCTAAAATGAAAACACCAAGTATGAAAAGACGCCAAGCAATAAATTCTAAAGCGCAGTTGATTATTAAGGATTTATTTTCTGAATCTTTTTCCAAGCAAGCAAATCCATGCAAAACAGGAAGAATATTTCTAAAGAGAGTTGGTACTGTTTTATTTGTCAAACGGACCGGATGCTAGATATGCGTCTCTGTCATACGCAACCGTTACGTACACGAGGAATATGTGGGACTTTCAAGGGATGACAAAATTTCATTTGTTTGCATTGATTAATTGTTTTTGAATTTTGTATGTCTTGTAATTTAAAACGCTATATTTCCTATTAAAATTATTCAATAAAATACCATGACGTTATACTTTTACTATTGAATAATTAAGATTGGCGTTATTTGGAACCTGTGTTCCCAATGACGCCAATTGCACGTTTCCACAAATGTTTCCTTTTCTAAAAGTTAAACATTAAACATATACCGTTTGTCCGTTTGACAATGAGACATAGGGATTTAACATGGGAAAACAGGAATTGTTTTAATTTATCTATCTGAGTAAATTCATATGAATTTGTAGGTCGGAATCGGAAAGATTTAGATTTTTAAAGCGTTTTGGTATCAAACTTATGACATTTTAAGCCTCAGTTTAGAAAATAGAATTTTAGTTATTCGTCCGTACTTTCAAGGAAGTAGTTATCGTCAGATTCATGCAACATCGATGGAAATGTTTCAAATATTTCTAATGACAATTAAAATATGTTCGGAGCACCCTGTGTAATCATAAAATGTAATGTTATTTTTGCTTCTTTGATTGAACAGTTTTTTAATAATTAATTCAAGGAACTAAGTATTAAAAAATTAATAGACTGAACTTTATGGTGTTAAAGACTATTTGTCTTTCCGGATTGTAAACTGAATGTTAATTAAGTCTGAAGCCTCTACTCGTGTAAGTATTTTAAAAGTTTCGGTCGTATAAGGCAACAGAGAAAAAAAATAATACGTGTATGTAATGCGGTGAGTGTAACTCATGAGTATGAGGCTTATGGCGTTAAAAACTATAAATGCACACAAAGTTTATGTTTTGGTTGTGCATGTGTTCCAAACAAACAACGCATTCTGCGTTTTAACTGTGACGACTTTGGGTGGGCCGTGCTTTCACGTTCCGTATTCATTATTGCCGCGCTTTTATTATATTTCAGCCGGACGAGGAATTTATGTGTAAAAATGTCGCAATCGACTAAACAAAAGAAACATATTTAATTTTTATTATTTTGCGGTTGCGTAAGGCTTTGTTTTCACAGGCTTACCTACACCTTGTCATTCAACTTTTTAGTTATGGGTTATGGCCTCTTACATATACCACCACATCACATTACACATGCATAACTAAATGACCATAACAGTTTATATACTTACAAATTAATACCTGCATGGAAAAACTGACAAGTAATTAATTTCAGTGGGCCTACTCACTCAATCGTATTTATTTCGCTCATGAATTACTCGAAGCTCGATCTAATTCTTATGCGGTACCAACTTTTACTTTTAAATGGGAAATTAAAATCAGTTTTGTTATGCGGCGAGCAAAAACTTCTGTTACAACAATGTAACCGGTCATTTCCTGAGATTCGGCTGACATGAATTGACGGTGAAAAAAGAATCAAGATCGATGCGTCTGGGTCAACGAAATGAAGTTTTACAGCCTTATTAGAATGTACAATTCTATTTTCTTCTGATCGAATAAGCGCAATGCGATCACAATGGAGACGTATACAATTTTTTGATGGCCACTTCTTAAAATGCCAACGAGATTTAAGCAAAAACACACCGCGTAGAGATGGCCAAATCTCTATACTGCACTGTGTTAAAACGCTGGACAACGTCTTTAAAGCATTATGAAATCCTTCATCTCATTTCGTAATCAGTTAGGAACTATTTGATTAAAACAACAGTAGGTATACTTATTCAAAATACATGAAGCGTCAAAAGTGAATGGTAAATATTAAAGAAATAAAAACAATGAAAAATAAAAAAAAATACGTAACTTCCTTTCGAAGCATAAAAATTTTGTATGCATCTGGTACCATAAATGCATGTATGTATGGCAATTGTTATTTCGATGAGAGACAATTGTTACATTTTTATTGGCTATAATTCAATTTTGTTAATAGGCAATTGTTTTCTTTTACAGGTTTTGCTGCAGTTATTAACAGGAACTTAGATTAGCTGTAATTTTTATTTTGTTAACAGTCGGTCGTTATTTTTTCTTGGCTCTATTGCAGTTATTATTTTGATAACATACAGTTATTAGCTGTGATGTAATTTTCACTTTTTATTGGTTCTGATGTCACTTTTATTTTCATTGGCTCTGCTGGGATTTTTATTTTGTTGACAGGCAATTGTTTTCTTTCTATTGGCTCTGCTGCAATTATTATTTTGTTAACAGAGATTTGTAATATTTCTTGCAGAAACAGACAATTCATGCTTTGTTAATAAGCAACTTGACTACGCTTTTTATTTTTTCAACAGACACTCGTTACTTCTTATCGGTTTAGACACAATTTTTGTTGAACTTAAACAATGTTAGTGTTGAGGATGTGACTTTTGCCATTCATAGCATTAAAAGTCATACCAGCTTTTATTTTTAAAAGTTGTGCAGAATTTCTTTCTCAGCCACTATGTACACATACAATTTTTAACTTGTGCATTAGGCAAGGGAAAATTCCTGAAATATGGAAACAAGCTAAAATTTGTCCTATTTATAAATCAGGACAAAGAAATAATGTTGCGAATTATAGACCGGTGGCAATGGTATGCGTGCCCTCTAAAATTTTAGAGCATATCCTTCACAAATATATTTACAATCACACCTACCTGTACAAGTTTGTCAGTAAAACAACATGGATTCATCACCAAAAGATCTACGACGGGCAATCTTGTCCATATTACACAGTTTATAGCACAACATTTGGATAACAGAAGCCAGGTAGACGTTATCTATATAGATCTGTCAATATGTACATGACTTTCAATAAATAATATTACATGGCTATATAGTCCATTAAACTGTCATTTTTTTTATCTGTGGTGATTGCCCAACGGAGTCCTAAGTCAAAGACTTGTCAGGACCTCAGGAGCGGGAGTGTATTTGAGTGTGTAAAGTATTCCATGGCTTTGTTACTTCCAACCTTCTCGCCGTTTAAGGGGAAGCAGTGTCGAATTTTGTCCCCAACACTAAAGGGTACCTGAAGTCGATACCGATCACCCCCGAGAAAAATCCCGAGTGCGGTTCGAACCGACGACCATGCGATTGCAAGGCCGGTCCTCTTACCACTGGACCGTTCAGGCGTTTTATTAAAAGAACTTATTAAGAACTAATGATATTGTTGACTTAGAAATTTGCTTTGATTCAAAATTACATTTTAATAATCATATAATTAAAATTGTCAATAATGCCTACCGTACGCTTGCATTTGGAATAAATTGGAATATGCTTCTGTGGTATGGGATCCTGGCTATAATAAATATAAATATATGATTGAAGGCGTACAAAACCGATACCTTAAGTGTAAGCATTTTAGAGTAACTGGGGTGTATCTGAGCCATGAGCGGGAATTCCTTCTGAATATTTACTCTATACAGAGTCTTGAGTGTAGACGCATGCATGCAACAATGGTGTATTTGTTCAAGCTGCTTCATAATCATGTAGATGATCCTCTTCTCCTTCAACTAATTAATATAAGAGTTCCACGTCAGAATATTCGAACTGGGAACTTACTTCAGTTTTGTCCTGCAAATACAAATTGTTTACTCTATTCGCCATTATATACAATGATTACATTTAATAATTTTTTTTTTATCTGTGGTGTTTGCCCAACGGGGTCCTACGTCAAAGACTTGTCAGGACCTCAGGAGCGGGAGTGTATTTGAGTGTGTGTAAATTCCATGGCTTTGTTACTTCCAACCTTCTCACCATTTAAGGGGAAGCAGTGTCGAATTTTATCCTCAACATTGAAGGGTACCTGAAGTCGATACCGACCACCCCCAAGAAAAATCCCGAGTGCGGTTCGAACCGACGACCATGCGATTGCAAGGCCGGTCCTCTTACCACTGGACCGTTCAGGCGTTAATAATAATAATGAAAAGTTTGGATCACGACTTCCTGTGATCACTTTCTGAACTAACGTTGCAGTAGGATTGACAAACTGAAGCCAGTTTGCTACATAATAAGTCTTACCATGCAAGGCGTTGTACAGAGGGTGCTCAAGGAATCCTCTGCAATCAAAACCGACTTGCAACAAAATTCTTTAATAATAATATTTATCTACACCAGTTTCATAATATCTATATTATGTAACTCATTTGGGTTTTATAATGAAACTTATTATAATTATATATTATAATATATAAGGAGCTTTCATAAACAATAAATTTTTCTGAGAGATCGATAATAAAAAATTGCCCTATATGTGTCTTTTCTGCCTATCACTGCATATCCGTTTCTTGTATTTTTGGATAAGTAGCGCCAACGAAGAAACACTTGAACTAGTAAACTGTCCAGGCCAGATAAAAGACGTCGTCTCGTGAAATCCAGTAGGTCGTGGTTAGTTGAATTATAATACACAGAATGTTTTTTGGACTACTTGATTCTTTCTGCAAAAAAATTAATAATTTGCTTGGTTGCGCTTCGTCGCACTTGTTTAAAGTGAATATATGAAGCCAAGATATCAGAAAATCAAAGTATGTTTATATCCACTTGGACAAATTTGGACATATTTTTAAAAGTCAAGGTAAACTGAAAATTTGTCTAAAACTTTTTGATATTTTTAAAATTTTATTTTATGGAAAAAATGATAAGCTATTATTATGTTACCTCGATAATTAAAAGCTTAAACCTTGGACAAATAAACACTAGAAGAATTAACTTTCAAAATGATATCCAGAAGAAACAATGGGATTTCAAAGTGGGTGACTGTCTATGTTTCACATAACATGTTCCTAAAGCACCATATCCATCCGTCAAAATGTAACCGATGTAATACGTCATAAGAAATTTTATTGTCATTTTCATGAAGCTTAGATATTATTCTAACTATTTGAGTAAAAATTTCGTCAAGTTACAAAATTTTTATTTTTGTCGAATGTCCACTATTTTACTGTTTCGACACACTGTGTGACGCCTTCGTCAGGATAACTCGTCGCACTCATATTATAATGATGTCTCTATCCCACTTGCAATATAGATAACTATTATTGTCATATTTCGACAGTGTCAATAAGATAAGTTATTGTACAATATAGTATAAAATAAGGTATTGTACACTATAGTATAAAACTATAACACATAAGTATATAATAACAAGAACACTAGGAACATAGTCACATACAAGTGTATATAAAACAAGTGCACATTCAACACTCTATCATTAATTAAGTGACTCGCAGACGACATTCATCCACCTCTCTGTTTTCCAGATATAAAATTCTTCAAAGCTATAAAAGCTGTTTGAAATTAAATAATCTTTTAACTCACATTTATACAGCCTGTCACTGTCTATTTCTTTTAGGTCATTTAGTTGCGCATTATATGCCAATATTGCGCAGTAATAAAGGCCTTTTTCAAAAAGTGTTGAGCTATGTTGAGGAATAGTTAAATTATTGATGTTTATTATATCTTTGAAATAATAGAAGACGATAAACGTAGAGACATGGAACTGTTAGAATTTTAAGGTTTCGGAAATGTTCTTTACACGGCGTACAAGCAGGTAAATTCAACATACACCTTATAATTCTTTTTGACTAATAAACACTCTAGATGCCGAAGAACTCGTCGACCAAAATAGAATGCTGTACGATAAATGAGATTGAACATAAGCAAAAAATATTGTTAATAGTACTTCTATGCTAACATTACTTCTTATGTTATAAATCATATCAAATGATTTGTTTCATTTATTGCAAATTATGTACCATCGTAATCAGAAAAACCGACTACACTCGAATTTTAGTTAACTGAAGCGTGCTTCAAAATGAACTTCTGTCATTTTGACATTAATATTATTTTGACAAATCAAATTAAAATACTCCAATTAAAAGCAATACAGAAGGCAATAATTCAAACGCGATTGCAAGACGGTATCGGTATTCGAGTAATTGAAACTGTTAGTATTACTAATCATAGAGAATATTTATTTCTTTGGAATTGAATGAGATGGATGAGAGTTTATAGGTTGACAAATACATGACAAACACTGTCAAACCTAATGTTACACAACTAAATTCTTTGAAAATGAAAATGTCGATTTCACTTCGCTGTAGTCGATTTTTATGATCACGATGGTACATTTATTTGTTCCTCAAACTTGAATATGTCATCAAAAACTTTATTGAATTTTGTTGAGGTAAAGATTTACCATCATGATTTACATATAAAGATTCAAGATTTTGTTGATTAGTAAATATAATCATTTTGGTTTTATTACTGTTTAAAATCAGTGCGTTCATTTTACACCAAGTTGCTATTTCTTTCACTGTGTCAGTTATTGTTAATGATAGTTCAGCCAATTTGTTTTCGGTCACGAAACATGATGTGTCATCGTCATACATGATGTGTCATGTTAATAGGTACTGCGCTGACTTGGACATATTCGGTCTAAGTGTAAATGAGTTGAAAAAGAAATTACCGAGTTGTTGTAACTTTTAGTTAGGGGCTCATTTTTAGATTTTAACTTCAACTTTTAGTTTCTAGTTCTTAGTGTTTACTTTAATTTTTTTAGTTTTATGATTGTAGTTTGATATTACTCTGTAAATGGCCTATCTGCTGTTGTGTAATAAACATTATTATTGTTACTATTATTATTGACAAGCAACTATTATTCTTCTAGGGGCTTTATTGCAACTGTTATTCTGTTAACAAACAGTTGCTACTTTTATTAGCTATGTTATGTTTGGCTCTATTGTAATTGTCATTTTGTTAATAGATAAGTGAGTCCGATTAATATATCTTTCAGTAACAACCAATTTTTGTTTTGTTAATTAGCAGTTATTTTTTATTAACTTAGCTACACTTTTTATTTTTTATTTTTTATTATTATTTTTAACAGGCACAGCAGACAACTGTTATTTTTCTATGGGCTCTATTGCGATTGTTATTCTGTTAACGAACAATTGCTACTTTTATTAGCTGTGGTGTAATTTTCATTTTTAATGTTTGTTACAATTTTTATTTTGTCAATAGACAATTGTTATGTCTGGCTTTATTATAATTGTTATTTTGTTAATAGACGATAATAATAATTTGTTTTGTTAATTAGCAATTATTTCTTATTAACTTGCCTACACTTTTTATTTTGTGGATAAACAATTGTTATTTTTCTTTTGGTTGTACTTAACTCGGCAAGGAAGATCTTTTATATTTTTATTGGCTGAAATCCAATTTATTTGGTAGGCAATTGTTATCTTTTTTAGTTTTGCTGTGATTATTGATTTATCAAAAGGCACTTGTTATTGGCTTAACTGCAATTTTTTTGTTGACTGGCAACTGTTATTTTTCTGTGGGCCTATTGCAACCATTATTTTGTTAACATATAACAGCTTTTTTCTGTTATTTTTGGCTCTATTGCAATTGTTATATTGTTAATAAACTGTCGTTATTTTTTATTAATTAGCTGCACTTTTTCTTACTGATAGGTAATTTTTTTATTGGTTGTGACAGTAATTGTTATTTCGTTAAGAGAAAATTATTATAACTTTTATAATTAATTAACTAACTATTATAATTGTTTTAGGCACTTGTAATTTTTTATTAACTTGGCTACCATTTTGATTTCGTCGATAGGCAACTGTTATTTTTCTATTGGCTGTGCTGCAAATGTTATTTCACTGTTGGGGTGAATACGGATGCTGTGTTTTCTATGTTCATTGACTTTCTGTTATATTTGTTCGAAGAGTCGCATTGTACCTATGTAAACAAAATAAAAAGTAAATCAGTAATGAACAACTGGATTTACACCGGAAGTCAAAGACATGAGCAATAAATTAAAAGATCTTTATTGGTTATCCTCTCACTTGCCCTGCCCTGAACTACGGAATGAATATAAGAATATGAAATCTGTGCATAAGCAACTAATTAAGAATACCAAACAAAACTTTTATTGAAAGCTTATCTACAGAAATAACAATATTTCTAAAAATGTCTGGAACATTATTAATGAGGAGACTACTTGTAGTGGTAAAAGGAATTTCAATTTCACTAAAAGATAATAATAATGAACTAGTATCTCACCTCCTCGAAGTTGCAGAAATTTTCGTTGCCCATTTTACACATGGCCCCATTGATAAGAATCATGCAACGTTTGGAAAAGCTCCTACTCCGACCCATTCGAATTCTGTTCTACTTGAGGTCAAATGCTGCTGTGTTCGGCCTGCTATGATTAAAAGCTGTTGTGCGGAAATAATTGGTGTTTTAACAAAATTGATAAACTTATCTTTCTCAACTGGGAGATTTCCATCAGTCCTAAAAACCGGCTCAGTAATTTCAGCTTGTAAGGCGGGGGATGTGACTAGTGTGGATAATTATCAACCAATAACGATTTTGAGTGTCTTCTCCAAAACTATTGAGAAATTAGTGCATAGGCAAGTTATGTATTTCCTCCTGAAATATGATGCCATCATTGACAAGCAGCATGGTTTTCTATCTCGGAAATCTGCTATCGTCTCGACAATGGATTTTATTAACAATGAGCTTGACTTTGGTAATCATGTAATTGGCCTGTTTCTTACCTTTCTAAGGCCCTTTGACACCGTAGATATTGGGCTTCTATTAATGAAGCTTGATAGGTACGATGTCAGGGGCCAAGCAAATGATTAACTAGATCTTTTTTAACTAACGGAAAGCATGTTGTCAAATTTAATGATAAAACTTCAAAGTGTTACGATTTATGTATGGGTGTCCCTTAGGGTTCTGTGCTGGGGCCACTACTGTTTTTGTTATTTGTTAATGATCTCCCTTTAAATCTATCCATTGGTCATCCTTGCATGTTTGCTGATGACTTGACAGTGGTGGTGTCGGCCCAGACTGCTTCAGAATACTAAATCTGTTGTCAATGCAGTTCAAGATTGTGTAATGAAAATTGTTTGTTGCTAAATTTAAATAAAACCGTAGGAATGCCTTTTTATAATAGAATAAGTTTTGATAGCACAATTTTTAGTGGTCAAAATATCAGTCTTAAGAACTCCACTAAATTTTGCTACCTACCTAATTATGTCAAAATAAATGACCTTGAATGGTTTACGAAAGTCGAGGGAGACCCTTTTGCATTGGTGAACAACCTACCTGAAATTATACCCAGCTCAGTGGAGATGGGGGTGGGGATACACGATAGGATCGTCGGCAGCTCGTTACCTAGTTCTTAATTAAGAAAGAGGGCGCCACCTAGCGTAATAGTTATTTCAGGTATTGGTATTACGTGTAGCTAACCGCTAGGAATACACACGTGAATGTAGCATATGGTTATCCCTCAATTATGAAATTCCGTATATATATTATAGTTAACAACCACCCTGTATATGTCAATTCTACAATAAAGGTTTGACAATTCGATATGACATTTATTGATTGACTCGAAAAAGGTTTAAGTTCACGCAATCGTACAATAAATATTTAAAATAAATAATTAAAAATTCACAGCACGCTTGTAACGCGTAGTCACCGGCTACCAAGGATATCTTATTTGGTTTACAGTGAAGTTATACAAGGTAAATTATAGATATCTGTAAATGTGACAGTAGGAGGCGGTTATTAATTTTAAAGATCTGTGACTTCAAATAAACGGATACATAACTTTCAAATCGATGACATTTCTTTATATAGTACAAAAGATGTTTAAATAAGTAATGTAGGGGCAATGTACGATACCGTTTTTGACGTTAAGCTGCATAGTCTGAAGACGCAAATCACGATGTCCGCATCGAAGTCTCTGAGGGAGTGTTTTGATCCTACATGGACACCTGCACCTTCGTGATGTTTGTGATTAGAAGAGCTAGGCGTCTCACATACGACTTTTCTGTTTTCTGCCTAACACCAACTGCAATCTGATGAATCTACCCCTTACAACTTGTACGACTTGAAACTACTCCGTACGACTTAAAATTACCCCGTACGACTTGCCCTTCTTTAGAAGTAAGGGCCAAATGAAACTTTTAGTACATCCATTTGATGTTGGAGTTCGTGACGTGAAACAATCTGCTACACAAGCATTGGCGAAATTCCAAACGTCTTTCTTAAGTGCCTTAGATCCCTATTGACGTCTAGGTGGTCGAATTCAGTATGAAACACTCAAATCAGCTTCAACAGCAAACGAAAATGACCTGCACTTAGGAATGTCACGTACACTAAGATGGCGATTTTTTTTTATTAATTTTTATTTTAGAATCAACAACTAAACAAACCCCAACACGTTTCCAAGTCCGAAATTAACCAATCTACACGCACGAGAAAGGAAACAAAAAGCAAGCCCTTAGAGTTTGAATTCAGAATAGAGCGATCAGTGAAGCCAAAAACAGGACTTTAGAGTTTATTATCAAATAGACCATTAAATGAAGACGAAATTTAAAAATACCCTAAAATAAAATCAATAAAGCAAAATGAACCGTAACAATTTCTTGGCTTTGTAATTGAAGAGTGGAAACTCAAAAGGGTCTAAGTGCCATTTCCAGAAAATTTCAGGCAACGCCTGTTTAGGAGTCTATGTGTCATTTTTTTAAATGTGTAACAATGTGTTTAGTTCATTTATTCTTGCTTTCTTTACTTAATAAAACTTTTTCAAGAAACATTTTAATTTTATTTTATGTTCTAGACACATTTTATGTAGGTAGTATCTCAGTGTCATTTTTTTGGCACTTAGACCCTTGTGATTTTCCACTCTTCAATCGATTGTCAGTTGAAATGGGATGAGAATGTGGCTGCAATTTGCTCTAAGGTTAATAAGTCATATTATGCAATTCTTAGAATGAAATCCTATCTAAATACTGTCGTTCTGTTAAATATGTATTACAGTCTTGTTTATTGTCACTTACAGTTAAATATTGTTGCGTGGGGTTCCTCACCTTTTTATATTACGACTTTTTATAGTTCAGAAAAGGATCATTAGGTGGGTATTTAACCCTTCTCCTAGAGAATCTTGCAGAGAGACTTTCATCTCAAAAAAAATTTTGACTTTACTTTCTATTTATATTTATAAATCTGCGCTTCATGTAAAAAAAAATTATCAAAATTTGATACTGTTGGTGGCTTCCATGATTATAATACGCGCCATGGCTCGTCACTCACTTCATCTTGAGAAGCATCGCACTTCTATGCTTGAAGGAAGTCCCTACTATAGCAGCTTAAAAAAGTTTAATCATTTACCTACCAATCTTAAATCTTGTGAAATCATTACTTAACTTAAATGCTTTTTAATTGATAAGTGCTTTTATTCCATGGCTGAATACTACTCAGCTTAGATTGGTGCCTCTTGTCTTGGCCTGTTTAAGATTGTTATGTTTGTGTCTCATTTTCATTGTACGTTATTAATGCTACAAATGATGCACTGCCTCTGACATGTCCTATCCATCACCATGGCTAAAGGATGGATAAAGTTATTATTATTACTATTATTTATTAAGAAGCAGATTGTTATGTTTCTTTTTGTCTCTTCTGCCACTATTACTTTATTAGTATTTATCGATTTTGTTGGAATCATCATTTTGTTAATAGACAATTGTTATTTTTATTGACTCTGATTCATTTGACAGGTGTGTGTTATTTATATTGTCTTGTTAAATTTTAATTGGCTTTTCGATGCAGCTTTTACTTACTTACTTACTCTGTTGCAATTTTACTTTGTCGGCAGCAATTGTTATTTTGTTAACAGACAATTGTTAAGTTTTATATTGCTGTTTGTTATAGGTTAGCCAGTTCAGCTTTATGTCAGAAACACTCCTAGAACTTTTATCGAAATCAATGTGTTTCATATTATTATAATTGTTCATATGACTGCAATTTTTGTTTCGCTTGTCTGGGGGTTCATTCGTTATTGTTTTTAATTTATTAACTATAACAGACTCTGAGAGAAATTTATAATAAAAACATACATACCAAAAACGATAGATCTGGCAACACTACTTCACCGGTTTTCTTTCAAGATCCAAGCATGGCAACAATGTAAATTCGTCACAGACACAAAATAGTGAGTTTTTATTACTGGTTGACATTTCCTGACTTTTTTGTGAAAAACCATGTTTTTTTGATATGATAATTTCCTTCCTTGTCCTTGACTATGCACTTCACTCACTCCGTACGCTGTTTAGTGAACGCAAGTTTTTCTTTTTGTATTTTCTCTACAAAAAAATAAGAATCCCAAATAAAATATTTAGTTCTTCGAGTGTCTCATAATGTTGTATATACAGGGTATTCAATTTGAATCGTTCACCAGTACAAACTTTTTTATATTTAAAGATAGAACTTCCGAGGAGATTTTTTTCTCTTTACAGCGAATTTCTTTGCAAAATAATAACATAATTTTTACATATTCAATCTACACACATCTAATGTGCACGTAGGAAAGCATTGTCGTTAGTAATTTAAAAAATTACTCTAATTAAACGACCAGGTAAATTATGTATGTGCGAATGTCATGAATACATAGTGAGTTAAAATTTTAGGCAGCTAATGTACGTAAGTACTTATTGATAAAACGGCGATATTTAAATCCAGATCTCTGAATAATTTATGAGAAGCAATTTAACATGCTTTCGAAATCGAAATACATTGTTTCAGGTCGTTTTTTTGCAGAGACAGTATAAAGTACTTATAATACATCTATAAAGCTGACATATCAATCAATGAACTTTCCAATAAATAAAACATGGCCCGGGCCATGGGAAAGCAAGAATTAAAATGGTGTTCGCTGATTGAACAGACCACACAAGAGCGTCAGTATCGCAGTGTGCACCAAAAAGAAATTTCTCTGTCTTCGTTTTAGATGTAATTAGAAGCTTTAATCATTATATTTACGATGCCATTTAAGTGAAAGTACTGATGTGATGATCAATTACATACTTTTTTTTGGAATTTGATTTATCTCATGGTTTCATATAATCCATTCATGTATGCAAATATTTAGGTCAAATCCTTAATGAGATTGCATCTACATATAATACGATCTAATGTATTCGCCTGGTTTGAGATTTTATTTAAAAAAATGTCCTTACAAAATTGAATTTGAAAGGCCTGACTCTGTCGGATTTATTTCATTAATTATCCTAGGTATAATTTCTTTTTTTTTTTTAATTAAATGTAAATTACGTAACAAATTTCTTAAAAGATGGACGTATCGTAGAGAATTATTTTATTCTTAAAGCAAAGGATTAACTTTCACATGTGCCGGGTTAGCAAATATCTGCATATATTACAGAATATAATACGTTTGTAAAAATGTGTATCTTTCAACAACGGATTCAAATTTGGTAATAACCATTTATACACTGACACTATAGTGAAGGTGTGTATGTAACGTAAGTATAATTTATTCCCGTCTAATAATTTTTGCAAGGTGAGATTTAAAAAAAAAGGAAAATGAAAATTTACAGTTATGTAAGCACACGGCTATTAATGCACATTTTAATAAAGCGTCGCATTTTAACAAATTGGAAGGCGTAACCTATAACATTATTTAATTTCATAATTAGTATATTGGCGGATTTTTCTCCATTCGGGGCATTATTCACTCAGTCCTGATTAATACGAGAAAACCACGGGCATTATTAAATTAATTGTTTCGGGTGAAACTTGAAACGAAACTGCAACAAATTGATGAATTAATAATAAATGCTAAATACCCGGCCGCGGTGAATTTCTGCCGTAAATGTGTAATGTGATGCAATTTATTAAACGACTCGGAGCCACTTTTGCCGTCGTATGGGAGCCCCCATTCTTGATGAATGGACAACCGATATTAACTAAATTACCTATTATTATCATTATTTAAAATATTACGCATATAATCGACCTTAAAAATGTATTTGCGGCTTATGCAAATTTACAACCAGATTGATGTGCACGAACGTGTGTAATTATCATGTAATAGTTCATTATATTTTGGACCACATTTCTCTCAATTGTTATATTTTTTCTTTTTTTAACATTATATCGCATTTAATATATGTTTTACGTATAAAGTACAATAATATTTCCATTGGAACTAAAACGAATTTGGATATATCCTCATTAAGTATAAAAAGTCCTTTTCCTAATGGACACAGGATATGTATTTTTTTTTGTTAGGAGGCTCACCATAATGTGGCTCTCCTGTTTTGATTATTTTTGGCGAAGGACCTTACATAATAACTTTAGCTCATCTACTTCCTGGTATTTTGTTTCATCGTAATTACCAGACTTTTTGCTTTTTGCTAACTGCTTTTGACATAGTTTCTGCAACACTATAGAAGCTAACCAATCTACTTCATTCAGCAATCCAGCTCTACTTATTGTAATGCGCAGATACGTACTATCGCTGACACTATAAACAGAACGAGAAGCAATAAAACTGTGTGAAACTCGACCTTATTGCACCGGCATGATGTGAGCCTTACGCTCAGGTCATAAAATGTGTTAATCTAGGATGCCAGGTATAAATCTTGGACAGGAAAAATACGTTTTAGGAAACGGGTATTAAAATTGAATATTGAATTAGCAAATATAAATTTGGGGTCTCATGTTCGTATCTTTTATTTCTGCATATTCAGTCAAACACAAATAATTTCGGTTTCAACAATTCCTTTTTTGTAAATAAATATTTCTAGGATTTATTTTTTATAATAAATTTGATGTCATTACTTTGTACTATTATTTTTTCTCGGATAAGTAAACTACGATCAAATTCCTTTTGTTACACTAAAATTAGCATACATATATGTGAGAATTCCTTTATATAGTGCTTACTTTATTTTTTTTCTGAGAAAGATTGGGTCTGCTTTATACTGTAAATAATACTAAATCTGTTTATATTTTTGGAAATCGTTTAAAGAAATAAGAGAAACCGAATTAAAAATATTCCCAGAAAATATGTTCTGGGTTTTGCCACTATAATGAATTATGAGGGTAAGTGAATAGGATTTATCCCTACTTTTAAATGAAACAATATAAATTGGTAGAAGAATTTTTTGTTTCTTCATTTCTATACTAATTGCGTTCGATTGTGTTTTGAAAATGGAGCGGCATCAGTTAGGTCCACAGTGCACCATCGCAGAAAAAGGAAAAATTATAGGAATGTGGCAAAGTGGCAAATCGTATAGTGAAATAAGCGAGTTGATTCATAAATCGGTAAGTCAATTTATTTATTTCAACGTATTCTATTATTATTATCATTATTGTGTAATAAATTCTTTTAACGGACACTTAAAATTCACTATCAGCTTCGTCGGGAGTCAAAATAAAGAAATAAAGTTATCAAGGGAACCTAAAAAGGTAAAATGAACTCTTTATATCTAAAAATTATGTTAAATAATTAATTTATTTTAATACTTTTTTAAATAAGTTTTATTAAATATTGATTAGCAAAATCAGTATATTTATTAACAAAATTCAGTCATATCTGAATTTTGTGCATTTCTATAAAACGTCTTTTGAAAATATTATTAGAGAGATATCGGTAAAGCGAATAACGTTATGCAGTATTTACGCTGCGCTAATTTGACATTTGAGACATGCGCGATTCGATTCTTAACGACGAAAACGTTAATACCGTTACCGCATGGAGTAATTTACGAGCAAATAATTCCGTGCGTTACTTGCATAACGTATAAGCCCCGCATGCGCACCGTTCTAACTTTTGACGGCAGGCCTTTGTTTACATTTGTTTACCACTTAGTTTTAGACAAAAAGGCTTCTGTTTTTGAGAATTTAATTAAATTTTTATTTCGCACAAATATAAAAAGTTAAGTTAAAACTTATAAGATATATTTGTGTATCGCGGTATTCAATGTTCCGATAACTGTAAATTAGGAAGTAAATACTGCAATACGTTTACACAATACTGCTTTGCGTAATTTACGAACGTAAGCGTTATACGCTTTGCCGATATCTCTCTATTCACAATATAATATATATATATACCGGGTGCTGCACCCTGTATACATATATAATATAATTAGTATGTATTTTCAAAATCAAAATTATAATTATTTTCTAACGAATGTTAATGATTTTCATTACTTTTTTGAACACAATATTTATATTGGTTTAAATTTTTTCTATGTGACCTGTATTAAAATTTAAACATTTGATTTCATAAACCACGTTAGGTTGCTTTAATTTCGGTGATTTAGTTTTTAAGAATTCTCAAATAAAATACTAATATTTTATGTTATGTGCAAAATTAAGATGTCACTGAATTCTGTTAATAAATATATGAATTTTACTACTTGCTATTTTTACTACTGAAAAATGCAGAAATTGAAAAGAAACTTGAATTTTCAAAAAATTATTAGCTTTTGGAAATTTAGAAACACTTTTGTAAGGGGCCAGTTTTATAATGGAATTTAAACGAGAATTTTAAATGAAAGTCACATTCAGATGTGTGAACAAATGAATTTTTGCAGCTGTTTTTACGTTGAAAGAGATTTTAAATTTAAAGTCTCCTTTAAATTGATTATAAAACTGGCTCTAATTTTTAATAATTCTTTTTTTTTTCAAGTGTAAGGAAATCATAATTTTACACAATAGAGTTTCATTATTTATTCATATTTCAAATATTGTAATTAATTATTTCAGAAATCTACCATTCACCGATGGATACTACGTTACAGAAACGAAGGTCTGTAGAGAGGAAACGAAGACCACTTCTGGTCTAAAATAAGAAAACTACAGCCAATGAGGATGAACAAATCTTAAATACAATAAGAAATAGTCCTTTTCTTTCCAGTCGGCAAGTTCTAGACACAACGGAATTGCTTGTTCGACGAGGACCGTTATAAGAAGATTCTTGCCAATGGAGGGTTACGAAACCGCAAATCAGCTAAAGTTATAGATTTCACACCGCGCCATGCCGAAGAAAGAGTCAATTTTGCAATTCAAAATCTGTACAGAAACTGGGAAATGTAGTGTTTTCTGACGAGAAAGTGTTTAGGTCGGATGAAAATATTCAAAAACTAGTTTATCGTCCAGTAAATACACGATATGCTACACCATATGTCAATAAGACAAAGAGAAGTGGTAGAGTGTCAGTCTCTTATTAGCTGGGGCTGATGTCAACGCATGGTCCTGGCGAATTAGTCCCAATTAATGGAAGATTAACATGCCGGCAATATACAAACATTCTTGAACAGCATTTATTACCTTTGGCGTATGCTAATGATAGAGGTATTGCATTTGTCCAGGATAATTCGGGCCATTCATACTGGCAGAGTTGTTCAAGAATGGTTTGAAGAACATCCAGAAATTGATGTGATTCCCTGGCCTGCTAAATCTCCGATTTAAACCCCATTGAAAATTTTAGGGCAAATGTTATTCGACAATGGGATGACGGAAATGCAAATTTAAGGAATAGGGAATTTTTACAAGAACATATAAATGGTATTTGGAATCAATTGGGTTAGGGAAATTTATGCTCACATTTAGTCGGTTCTATGTCGAGGCGATTAGAGTGAAGTCATTACAAATGGAGGATACTATACTAATATTAATATTTTCAAGTATTTATGTAAAACGAATTGTATTATATGTTATATAAAGAAAGTTATTTTGAAATGTTTTTCTTTCTAAACAAAAGAACAATATTGAAATTAGAAATTAAAATTATATTCCACAGCTTAACGTATGAAACTACTGAACATGTCTCTGGAATTACTTGTTTTATTCAGCAGATCAAATAAACATTATTATTATTATTATAACGATAAGAAGTTTTATATTCCACTGGAAGTGTCGCTAAGAACCAGCAACTCCATTTTTAATGGAGTAAAAATTTGTCAGTATGAACAAAATTTCAAAATCTCAACTAAATGTTGGATAAGTGGATAGTTATTTCTTTTCCATGTTTTACTGATTATTTTTATTGATGTTTAATAAATTTTACAATAATAATCATTTGTATTTAACAATTGTTTACTAGTTTTTTTTGTCTGTTCTGATTGTTGCTGTTTTTAAATATTTGTATAACTGAGATTAATTAATATTACCTACAGTATCTTCGCAAAGACTTCAAAAATTTAGTAGCTTAATATTTTAATTTAGCTTTTATTCATTTTGACAAAACGTCTGTAAATTCTTTAAACAAATATAGTTTTACTGGATAAAATTTGTTTTCTCTCCACATAATACTTACAGGCTATCCTAATTTTTTGCAAAATGCTTAATATGCATTAAATAAATCAAATGGAGTGCTGTTTCAGAAACCAACTATAAATATTATTTCTAAGTATATATTTAACTGGAAAATAGTATAGTCACTGGCTTACTAATCATTATAACATTGGTTTTAATTATTTAAATTCTTAAAATTAGTCTGAAATGTTTAAGCTTATAGTATTATGCTGGCTAACATAATTTGTCCATTTCATTACTGACTAAATATAAACGAATTCTTATATATTTATGAAATATTAATAAATTAATTGAAAATGACTTTATTATTTAAAACGAATAATTATAATATTAACATCAGAAAATTAATTCTAACAGGATTCTAATATAGGAAAACAACTGATTTGCTTATTTTAATTTCAAATGAGCAAACCAGAAGAGAATACTCCAGATGTTTACCCCTGCACCGGCAGGTAATGCAATAAAATGTGCTATAAGGCTCAATTTCGCTAGGTCGTAAGAGGCATTAGTGCCAAGCAAATTTTCAATTGTTCTGTTTATAGTGTCAGCGATAGTACATACACAACATTCCATACAAACCTATGTTAAGTCAATATTAGGAAAGAAGGAATTAAAAACAAGACCGCAACAACAAATTGGAAATCAAACAATTACTGAAAGTACAAGAAACGAATCAAGAAAGTTAGTAAGCAAAATAAAAGAATTAAAGATCTCTAGCGACAAACAAATATAAGGGACGAAAAAAAATCGAAAAAGGAGTGGAAGAAATGAAAACCTAAGTTGCCTGAACTGGTCGTCGGTTCGAACCGCACTCGGGATTTTTCTCGGGGGTGGTCGGTATCGACTTCAGGCACCCTTCAGTGTTGAGGATAAAATTCGACACTGCTTCCCCTTAAACGGCGAGGAGGTTGGAAGTAACAAAGCCATGGAACACTTTACACCATAGGTTCTCAAACTAATTTCGTGTACCGCCCACTTTGAGAATCAATTATTTTCTAGCGCCCCCTAAAATTTTAAAATTTTAAAATCATTACTTTAATAACTTTAGTTAAAGTATAGCCTGCCATATACAAAGTGGTCAAGAAAAACTGTTTGAGTTGGCAATATAATTAAGAGCAGACACCACCTCATCTTGGAGGAGGCTCTACAAGAGACTCCCTCTTCTTGGGGCGGAAATCGACTCCCTCCCACCCACTTATATATTTAGGAAGCACTTCAACGTCTTCTTGAACGCTGAAGACGCACCCAAACCCGACATATCCATCTTCACTGATGGATCTAAGACTTTGGAAGGAACAGGCGCAGGAATTTTCTCCGATGACCTGGACCTTCACATAAGCATAGCACTCGGCCAACTGACAACCGTTTTTCAAGCGGAACTAGTTGCCATCATAGAAGGTGCAAGAGCAATTCTGGATCAAGGTGTTCAGAACAAAATCGTTAGGATAGCTAGCGACAGCAGAGCGGCACCCTTAGCTCTAAATAGCAACAAAATATCCCTAGGAATAACACTCCAATGCCACGACACACTGGAACAAGTGGCCAAATACAATACCCTGCAACTCATTTGGGTTAAAGGACACGCTGGAACATTTGGCAACGAGCAGGCAGACGAACTGGCCAGGCAAGGATCGGGGCAACCCTTTTGGGGTCCTGAGCCGGCCATAGCACCATCATCAAGCCTGTTCAATGCCCTACTGAAACAAAGATCTCAAAATCGACATGTCGATAGATGGGTCAAACTAGATAAGTGTCACCAAGCGAAAAAGGCCATAACGGCCCCCTCGCCTAAATTGACACGTTTCTGCATGTAACTACCTAGAAGAAGACTACGTCCATTCGTAGGAATACTTTCAGGCCATTGCAAACTGAATAAACATATGCACCGCATAGGTTTAACAAACGGCCCAATTTGTAGGGGTTGCAACTTAGAGGAAGAAAGAGCTGAGCATATCCTCTGTGATTGCCCTGCACTCGCCTCGATTAAAGGTTCCATGTTAGGGGAATTCTGGCCTGACATGGCTGGAATTCGCAGTGCCCCTCTGTCAAACGTTCTTCGCTTCATCGAAAAAGTGGAATGGCTCGAATAACGCTGACAATCCTGCACTGCCGAATATGGGGGTAGTACAATGGGCCCAATTGTGGCCTAAGTGCGTGTGAATTTTCTTTCACCCCCCTCACCAATCCAGAATCCAGAAGAGCATTTTTTATTCGGCTATTTGCAACACTGCAACCGGATATACGTATGTTTTGTTGGTTTATTTGACGTAACCTGAACAGCGACAAGATTGTAGGTTATGTGAAAAAAAATTAGCGTTTTAATTTGAATTTGAAATGTCAAATGACGCTTGTAAAGTGACGGCTGTCAGTGTCAAGCCGTCAAGAACCGGAAGTTACTCCAGTTGTACCATTTAAAAATAAAATTCAGCGCTGCCAACTCAAACAGTGATTCTTGACCACTTTGTATGAGTCTTATCTTGTTTCCCCCAATTTTCTCTGTGCCCTTTACCGCCCCCCTGTAGGCCTCTAGCGGACACAAGGGGGCGTTATCGCCCACTTTGAGAAAGACTGCTTTACACACACTCAAATACACTCCTGCTCCTGAGGTCCTGACAAGTCTTTGACTTAGGACCCCGTTGGGCAATCACCACAGATAAAAAAAATAAACATAATAATTCGATACACTTTTTTCCAATAAAACAGAACGAAAATTAATCTAATTGAAATACTTCTTAAGATCACGGGTTTACTTCAGTGCACTAATACTAATACTTTTGGAAGGCAGTGTACAAGAAGAAAGAAAAAAAGAAGAACATTGGCAAAATCAGCAATGTAAAAAAATGATACTCAAAAAGATACTAAACTGTAAATGTAAGGGATAATATGACAGAGAAAATAAGAAACATTTGAATGACTAAAGTTGTTTTCTTGAAGAATGTATAAGGTGAATGTAAAATAATTCCTAATAGACAACAAACTAGAGCAATGAAAATGAAAGCGAATTGTATGTATTTGGTCAACTTGACAATATGAAACATCTCAAAAAAGAAAGCTCCGTATCTGCCTATGTACAGTCGCAAACATAATTCATGACATAACCTTCACAGAAAAACCCATTTTGGACATTTTATTTGTGGTTTCCAAGCAATTCCAAGCAAAAAATAAATCCCGGATTCACTTTTAAGTAGTAACATTTGGATGCATTCGCCGTTCATAGTTCTGAAGGAGATGGGTACGATGTTCCATAAGCTTTCTGTAAGCGTTATGAATTATGATTGCAATTGTATATCAAATTCTCAAAGATATTTCAATTTTGTAAGTATTCCAATGCTTCTCGGTAGTTTTCTCGTTTCACACTGTATGGTTCAAAATTATGCAGCACGTGTAGGTATTTTTTAAAAGGTTACAAACTGGTTTAAACTAAAAAACTAAAAATAGTAAAGGAGAATGTGGTCTAAGAAATAATTTAAAAATAATCTCTGTCCACAATTATGTAATTTTAAATCCGTAGATATGTATTTCGGCAGCTAGGCTGCCATCTGTTATTGTGTATACTGAACATACGAAATACGTATCTTCGAATATAAAATTAATTGTGGGCAGAGATTATCTTTTAATTAAAATGGTTTTATACAAAAGTTGTTTATTTTTATACAATGCAACGAATATGGGTTACCACTTAATAAAATTAGATTACCCTTCAAATAACCTTGACTGCCACTTCCAAATAAAGCGTAAATAATGCAGTCCCCCAAGTCAACAAATTGTATTTAATTTTTTTTTTCTACAGCGCCTCCTTTAGATATTTCGCATTGTCAAGTTAAATGGTCCACCATATAACGTATTGTAGTGATTTTAATAAATTTTGAATTTATTATTAAATTAATTTTTTAAGGCTTATCTCTGATAGTAAATTCTTTTTATATTAAGAAAGTCAAATCTTCTTATAATTGTGTGTATGTTTGTTGAAAATATTTTATAATTTTATGTAATCGGTTTAAATTTATATACTTCGATTACGATCCTTGCAAATCGTCGTCTAAGTATTCGTTGACTAAATTAAAATTATGTTCATCTACAGTGGAAAGCTAAAAATAGTAGACCAAAAACAGTTTCCTGTAATTGTTCTTTCTCAAAATGGTATTGTGTAAGCACGACTTCACAGATGACATATAAGAAGTTTGAAAGCTTTCAAATTTAACAAACTTAAAGCTTCTACAAAATCATTTTAAAATGCCTTTTACAAAATGAAAAATGAGAAAGAACAATTACAGGAAACTATTTTTGTCTACTATTTTTTTGCTTTCGACTGTATTTATATAAAATCTGTTAAATAGATTTAAAATAAATTGCTTACGATCCTTGCAAATCGTCTACACTTTCTATTTATTTTATTGATACAGGTTTTATTTGGATGTCAATTTGAATTGTCAATTAATTGTCAAAAAAATTAATATTATGTCTTCTACTAAAATTTCCTTTTTTTACTACTGTATTTTCCTGGTAGGGTATTTCTTTTCCAAGATTAAAAATTAACACAAATAAAATTCTTAAAAGTTTAACTATTATATTAAATAAAAACTGATATAAAAACACGAACTGAAATAAGTAAATTTGAGAAATTAGAACTGTTGTTTGAACGATATAACGAATGAAATGTTTAATAAATTATAAAAATCTAAATTATGTGAAATTGTAAGGAGTGAATTTGTGGAGAAGTTATCTTTGTGAAAGGCAAAAGTATTCTGAATTTTCTCTTTGCGAAATGTTTATTTACACTTCGGATAAATATTATTCACCATATCAATGTTCATCCCTATAACAACCATCGCCCTTTCTAGATTTATCATATTACCGTTTTTTCCATACATCATAATTTGGCTTTCACATACAATTTACATACAATTTTAAATATATTTTAGAAGTTCTGCATAGTTTATCTGGTTCCTGCTTTTGACCTCCTGTCTCCCACTTGTTCTTCGTCCCCCAAGTATACACCTCTCCTGTGAGATCCAACCGGTCAGCCACTCCCTGTCAAAGGACGTTCCGTCCTTCCTGAATCCTGTCCGGTACGTTCTTCAAAGGTTTGTTAATTTGACTTATATTTTCGAAAATTTTAAATTACATTTGCCTTCTGAATTGTATTTTATTACTCTTTTTTTATTTTCAATTTTGACATTTACTTTGTATGATTTTTGCAATATATTTTATTTTCAGATGATGTTTTTGTTGTTGACTGGTTTATGAAAAATGATTTGGAATTATTAAGCTTTTTAAAAAAATTGGATTCCTCTCCTTGTTGCTCTTTCCTTTATTATTTTCATTCAGGTAATTTCACAGCAATGTGTAAATAAATATATATAATAAAAAAATTCTCTTCAAATAAACAAAATTGGTTCGACTTTTTGAAATTAAGATATGTACCTATACATACATATTTTAAGACATTTGACAATTGTGCAATTTTTGACGTAAAATAAAACAAAAGACGATCGACAAATAAAGAAATTTTATAAATTAAACAAAAATTAAAGAATTCTTTTATTTTCAATTTTGAAATTTACTTTTTAAATATGATATTTCCAATATTGTATATTTATTTTCAGATGATGTGTTTGGTGTTTATGTTGCTTCCTTTATTACCCTCATTCAGGTAATATCACAGCAGTATGTAGGTACATGAATACAGAAAGCAAAACACAAAGTCAAATCCGAAAAAAGAGGAATGAAATAATAAAAAGGTGTGCACTTTTGAAAACTCGAAAACAGAAGAAAAAGGGATTGCAAAACTGTTGGTCGCTATGTTAAGAAATATTCGACTCATAGAATTAAACAAAAGAAATTTAAATAAAACAAATCTCAAGAAATGTGAGACCTCCCCCAGCCAAAAAGTAATTTGTCTGCACGTATTCTTATCGGAAGAAGTTTAAACAACAGGAAGATTATATTCAATAAACGTTTATATGAGACTATTAAGTACAATAAGAGGGGATAGATTGTAAATACAAATACTGCTTACTTCGAAACGAAATGACTTTCAGGTTGGAATGTTCCACTTGGCCGGCACGATTCATTAGAGCAGACTGTAACGCATCATCGAATATGACGACTATATAAATTGTAACATTACGACGATACGCCGTTGCTGAATGATTTGGTAGTACGCACTACAAACTTTTGAACGCACGGCATAATAAATAAAATGCCTCAGGCGCTAAGGCCCGATTGTACAATCATGGTTTAACTTTAAACTTCGTTTTATTTGTATGGAAACAATTGTCTTTACAATTGATGCTATGGGAATAAAGCGAAGTTTAAAGTTAAACCATGATTGTACAATCGGGCCTAAATCAGAAAATCATTAACTTGCGAGTATCAGTTCTGAATTAAGTATTTTATTGCAACGGTTTCTGCCGAGTTATACTGTATGTTAAAAAATTTGTATTTCACCCCCCTGAATTTATAGAAATATACTTTGGACCCTCATTCTTCTCGCTCTCGTAAACACTTCATTAAAGGGCGCTGTCGACATTGCAATTGTGAACGGATCACAGAAAAATGTAGTAAATTCAAAAAATATAACAAAGTTAACGCTAACCTCACCTCCTGGACAAGTGAGTTTCCCTCATAGGTAAAGATCTAACGGATTTAAGACTATGTAGGCTGATTATCCACTTAACTAAAATATGCATGTAATTAATTACGCTCTTTGTGCTTTGGAGCACTGAGAAAAAAGAATCATTGTACCTAATTAAGAAATTTGTATCTTTGACATTTTGTATTTCAGTGAAATAAATATTGCTTCATTAAAATATATCTTATTTGTGTTACTTACTTGAGCTACTTATTCACAAGAAAATAATATTTTATCCCCAAAGAAATTATTTTAACCCGAAAGAAATACATCTTTGCTACTATTGAAAGAAACAGTTTCTTTAAATTAAAGCATATTCATTAAGTACAAAGATTTATTTTTCTCAGTGAGTAAGATAAGCAGACCGTTTTTCAAAAATTGTAGCTAAGACGTACTTGTAAGCATCCTGACATTATATTCCATTTCCAAACATATCTAAAGTCAATTCCAATTCAATTTTTTCCCTTGTCGTAGTTCATTGCCATAACTTACCTATTGTTGTAACTTCATTCAAAATTCCTCCTTCTCTCTACCCCATTCGGTGTTGGACTCGTACATATTTCAGTGTAAACTATACATACAACACTTCCCTTTTTACCACTTTCTATCAACCCTAATATAATCCTTTCTGATTTGAAGCATCCTCTCGTTTAATTAATTCCCCTTCCTTTTTGTTTAGCCCTTTTACATGGCACAAACCTAAACAAATAGTTGTCGTCCTCATTACTTTCGCGAAATACGATAAAGCAGCAGAAGGTGTTCCGTCCCGACTTTAGCCGAAATCGAAACGTCGGCAGAAAAAAGTTTCAAGTCGAAAGCGTACTTACAAATAACTTTAACGAATGGTATTATTATCAGACTAGGTATATATTTAATTTTATAAAGATTATGTTTGTAATGGCGTAGGCTTACAAACTCGTATAAAAAATTATTTAAAAGACATTTTTCCCCGGATAATAATTACATGGATAATTACAGGCGAGTCTCGGATGTCGGTGATCCATAATGTTAGACCCAAAATGGGTTAACTATTGTAGAAAACGTCCATGTCACGTTGGACCGCTTTCAAAGTCGACAGTGATTGTAGGTGCACTCGAACGAAATTATTACGTTGGGCCTTTTCGAAAAGACCAACGGAAAGTGTAAATTTCCTATAATTTTAAATGCGGGCGAAATTAAATGTAATTATTACATTCATGCGAGAGATAAGGTTGGGGGGCGGGGGACTCTTAAAGAATACCTGAACTTTTTTTCTTTAAATGGTTGTAAATACTTTATATAATTTAGAATTTATATGTAAAATGATTTTTAAAGTATCTACAGCTAATAGTTTTTTACTAACAATAAGAAAAAATTAATCTTTCAATTACAAAGAAAATTTAGATGAATAGGTAGGATACAGTTAAATAATTTTGGTTTGTGGGGCTCATTTTTGGTTAGATCGATACCGAGCACAAAGGCGATTTGATTGACGTGACCTGTTTAAGTTCATCAATTTTAAATTGATACGATCAAGTCTGTTCGCGATAGATGAAACACAATGGCGCTGAAAATTATTACGTCATTTTTTTCGCCGAGATGATGGACCAGAAAGTCCGTTATCTCTACGTACATACAAAGGCGAGCTCTATAAAAAAAATTCAATGAATAAGAATAGCAGAGCGGGTATAATTATTGCAATTTATTCGGTGGACTTTGTTTATAATTATCAGGAAATAAAATAGTCAGTTGCTGACGAAGTGCGCAATAATTCAATATTTTCAAGCAGCCATCGCACAAAGAAGTCCATAAGTAACGATGTTGCTTAAGGCAGTACAAGATGGTTATTGCCTGATTTTTGTAAATAATATTATAAATGTATAGCTGTTGGAGATATTAAATAACACTAAATAATTTTATTAATCATGTATTCCTATTGTCCTAAATGTATCAGTCATAAACTTGAAGAAGTGAAAATGAAAAGTTATGGTAGCACATCCTGTATATACAGACACGCACACAGGTAAAAATGTTTTTTTCCAAAGAAATGTCACGAATTCCTGCCTTTTTTTGAAGCGTCCGTGCCTTAAATTTCTGTCATATAGAATTTCACGATCGTGTTGTTCAAAAAAGCTGAAAACGTGTGATAAATTAATGAACGAACACGACGCCAGAATGCGCGCGCGCGCGCGCATTACCGAGAAAAAGTAAAAACGTTATTAAAGAAGGATAATTTCGTCTGCATTTTTCAACATAAAATGTCACTGTATTAGCTTACAAAACAAATGTTGAGGTCCCTCCGGCTTCACGAAGCGATTCATTATTTCATGTAATGTGAAACTTAAAACGGATCAGCAAAGGTCAGAAGTGAACCGTCTTAACGTTACATAATTTATTTCGTGGGTTTGGATATGGCCCAGGTGTTAAAATTATGCTCAATTTATCATATTTACGGGATTGATTTCTTTTTCTTCAATTTTTCCCATATTAATTTCAAGCGAATTTATTTTGGCCATTGTTCTCTTGATGGTGCAGATTCCACCGAATGAAATTCAGGAGGGTCTAAAGGCGGTATTCCACTGAGGCAACATGTGGCAAACAAACAAAGGTAACAGGTGACATTCTAGAAAAAAGTATTTAATAACTATCCACGTTTTGACAGATTAACAGAATATGAAACATATTAAAAAGTATGACAGAAATGGAACAAAGTTTATGCTGAATGCAACATTAAAATAAAAGGAAAAAATAAGCAATTCAATCAATGAAAGTGTAACGACGATAAATAGAAAGAAAACCAAAATCACATTAGAAAATTAAATACACCAGAACGACTAAACAACTTCAACTACTTAGGCAAAAGATAAAAATATTTTTCACTTCGGACGAAGCTGTCGAACGACGGTGAAACGTTAAGTGTATTGTGCGCGATTTAGTGTCCGGTTAAAAGATTTTGTGATACAAATTTCATCGAACAAGAACCAACTTTAAAAATATTTAAGATTAGAAAAGATTTGTTCGATTTCCTTGGGCTCTTAAATCAGTGATCACTAAAGAGTAGAAACAAGTTATAGGGAAAAAAAGAAAGTAGATAAAAACAAAAATACACAAGAAAGTATAAAGACTATCTTTGATTTTTGATCAACGACAGTGAGGCTCGAGGTGCTTGCTTACGGGTCAAAATAAAAAGAAAATTACAGTCACAGATATGAGATTTCAAGGAATCAATAGAATAGAACAATTAGACATAAAATATGGAATCGCCAGTACAATGCCAGAAGATAATAATAATAAGGCATTCCATTCTTTAAGAATATAGCCACTTCTGCCGAAGTATAATAATCCATTTCATGGGGTGGATTGGTTCCCATTTTCCTTATACAGTTTGCTTCTTATAGTTGCTGGTGCGTTTTTGTTTTTTCAACTATTCTTCTCCATTTCCTTAGATCTTTGATCACTTTATCGTACCATCTGATCTTTGGTCTCCCCTTTGGTCTATTTGTCTCGGGTTTCCATGATATTATTTCTTTTAACATGCTATGATCTTTTTTTCTTATAATATGCCCTATCCATCTAATCTTTTGTGCTGACATCACTTACTATATCCCCACTTTTCAATTTTTGTGAGTTCATAGTTCATATATTGTCGTTGTATTCCATTGCCCATACTTTGAGTCCCATTATCGACCTTCAAAAATTCTCAATTTTTCTCTTTTCTATTTGTGTGGGGCACATTATTTCAGCAGCATATAGAACTGTTGGCCTAATAAGTGTTTTATATATTCTTATTTTAGTTTTTTGGATTTCAGCATTTCTCGGTTTGCTTTGTATCCTTTTTGTATTCTTTCTTGTATTTCTTCTCCTCGTTCGTTATTGTGTGTTATTTGTATTCCTAGGTAGTTGAAGTCTTTTACCTTTTCGATAGCGTGGTTTTCTATCTTGACTATTTTACTTGCGTCATCCTTTCCTCTCTTGGACTTCATATATTTCGTTTTTTCCTCATTTATTTCGAGCCCTATTTTCTTTAATTCTTTAACAAGTTTCTCAAATATTTCTGTTAGTCTTTTTAACGATCTTGATATTATCACTATATCATCAGCATAAGCCAAGATTTGTGCTTCCTTGGTTTTTATGCTCCCATATATGTTTAAACTTCTTATTGTCTCTTCTATCACCAAGTTGAACAAAGTTGCCGACAGCGCATCTCCTTGTCTTACTCCTTTGTTAATTCTGAATGGTTCCGTATATCCTTCTTCTGTTTTCACTACAGCTTTTGAATTTCTCAGTGCCATTTGTATGCAGTTTATCAATTTTCTCGGGATTCCCATCTTCTCTAGTGCTTTAATTAGTTTGTTTATGGGAATCCTGAGAAAATTGATAAACTGCATACAAATGGCAGTGAGAAATTCAAAAGCTGTAGTGAAAACAGAAGAAGAAAGAAGAAGAAATCGTATTCACAGCTTTTTTCCAGTATTTGTAACATTACATGTAAAGCAACTATTGTAGACCTTCCTGGCCTGAATCCCATTTAATAATCCCCAATTTCCCTCTCCGCATATCTCGTAAGTTTTCTCGGTAGTATAGAGGTAAACACTTTATAGGTTGTATTTAACAGTGTAATTCTTCTGTGATTATTACACTTGCAAGTCCCCTTTTTTGCTATTGTTATAATTGTCTCCATTTCCCAATCCAACGGCATCTTTTCTCTTCTCCATATTTCCTTTATCAGATTATATATAATTTGTTGTAACTTTTTCCGCCATATTTCAAGAACTCTCCGTTTATTTCGTCATAACCTGGTGCCTTTCCATTTTTTATTTTATTTATCGCTTCTATCGTTTCTTCTTCTACTTCTGCTTCTTCTTCTTCTTCTTCTTCTTCTTCTACTTCCGTTTCTTCTTCTTCCTCTGTTTCTTTTCTTTTTCCTTCTTGCTCATACTCATCGTTTTCTTCTGTTGCTGCGTAGAGTAGTTTGTGGAAATACTCCTTCCATATTTCTTTCTTCTTATTTCCATCGTATTTGATATTACCATTTTCATTTCTTAATCTTCTGATTCTTACTGTGTTCTTCTTTTGGTTTTTCATTTGTTCGTAGAATTTTTTTGTATTGTTACTTTTATAGTTAGTTTTCTATTCTTATTTCCTTTTTATTTTTAAACGAATTCTACGTTTGACTTTGTTATGGAGTTAATCGTCTTTTGTCTTGCTTGACGCTTTCACAATGTCCATCAACAAAAACGGAAAACGAAATACAAAAGGTTTCACGACATAATAGAAACGAAAGCGACAAGCAAAGTACTTAAGAAGTCCCTGACTAGAAGATCTCGCTTATTGTCTTACGTTCACATTTTACTACGACCTTCCCCATAAATGTCACTCAAATGTCAAGGAGACAATTAGAAAAAAAATGGGCTTGCAGTTTATTACCATTTACCCATTTCTTGTACAAGATTTGGTTCAATTTCTTAAACAATTGAATGTATGCAGTTAATAGTATCAAAATTTAAATTGAATCAAAAACTATCTGCAAAATCTCCAAAGCGTATCTGCAGCCCAAGAATTTCTTGTTCTAAATGTTTATTGTAGAAATTGAAACAAATTTTGTACAAGAAATAGGGAAGAGTAAACAAATGAGAAACCACATTTTAATCGAAATTTAGAACTCGTAAGGGAGGTAATTTCAAATACTTGACTTTCAACATGTACCTAAACAAGTGAATCCACGCAATGAAAATCATAATCATTTTCTTCTTCTTCTACTGCTCTGGTCTATTGGATTTTGGCGACCAGCCTTCTAAATCTTTCCTTATCTCTTGCTGTACGCACCTCTTCTCTGTTATTCTTATTTTTTCTTATTACTCTTCTGTCTTCTGTACACCATCTAAAATGAATTTCAAGAGATTATGTTTTTCATTTTCGATAATGGGATCAAGATAAGCAGCGTGCTTCCTGGGGATCACAAGTAAATTTCTGTCCAAAGGAAAACATTAGAGAGAAAATAAATTGTTTTTTAAACTATTTATAAATTCACTGCTTCGTGGCTCTTTTTTCAACATTCCTTTTGAATTTACAATAGGGTTAAGCAAATGGAAGTCACATGGTGGCAATACCAGGGACTATACGCTGGATGGTCAAGAATTTCCATCTTCATTTAAGTCTTTTATACGTCCAATTTCACAATGTCAGAAGAACCTTCATCTATGCACATAATCGTCAAATAAACAAGTATCTTGGACGAACCAGAAAAAATTAAGGAAAATGCATCAGGATACAGTTGGATTCTTTCTTCTTCTTGAACAATTTAAGCTGTGCTGCAAATTGTATCTAAATATAAACTGAATCAAAAACAATCAAGAAAAAATAGAACGTGTTCTATCTCCAAATGTATCTGCAACCCAAAATATTTATTATAAAAATTGAGCCAAATTCCTGTACGTACAAGAAATAGGGTAGTCCTAAAGCAACTTTTAGCTCGAATTGGAACTTCTTCTAAACAACCCATCTCATTCTTGGAACATTTGGAACATTGATCTGTGAGTGGTCTCGTCCAGTTTTCTTACGTTGCTTCATTCCTAATAAAATGAGGTCGCATTGGATCACTTTCCGTGTTTATTGTTGGGACAAAAAGTATATTTCTAATAAATAAATTAAATAGATATAACAGTAATGTGTTATAAACGACTAAGAAAATATTTGCAATAAATGCAGTCACGCGTGTAAAGTACACTGTACTCGAAGTGAAATCAATTACCAAAATAATCACGGTGTGACTAAAATTCGAGGAACTACTATAACTTGTAAAGAAATAGCACAAATAAAGGAGAAGGAAAAAAAACGACGGGTTATGTAAGAAGTTAAAAAATAAATCCGTAAATCTAATAGCAAAAATAAACAAACCTAACAAACTAACAGGTTTATTTGTAATGAAAGGTAAACACTTCGTAGCAAATACTAGTATTCTAATTTGAATGAAGATGTCAAATGGTGGGGAGAGGAGCGCGCCTACAGTGGGGGGTTCCACAAGGACCTCAGTGTGTAACAGGCACATTTCAATGTGTGCACCTGAAACCGAGCTTTAGAGGATTCTGAAGTGTCCTCCGCACTTCCACCGTCGTGGAAAAAAATTTACGATAAACATTAGTGCAACAACCTACTTTTAATAAAACAGTAAACACAGTTAATAATGCTTGCCTATTACATTAACTTCATTATTTTTTAAATTACACAATTATTTAAATAAATATTAATTAAACCAGCGTAAATGGAATTTTGTTGTAACGAAATAAAATAAAGTGAATTCTTTTAGTTTTAATAAAATACTGAAGTGGGATGCAAATGAAATGGTATTTTCTATAAAAATGTGCAAACTTTAAGACCCACTTTTTTAATATAATCCTTCAGTGACGAACTCTGAAAGCTGAATATAAACAAGGTAGGTACGTTTAATTAAATTATTAGGTTAGATTAGAGTGTATTCATTTAATGTGTCTGTGCAAAAATTAAATTAAATTTTCAGTTTAAATTTGATTATTTCAGGAGTGTGGGGAATCTTGAATTTTATTTGCATTGAGTGGTAGGCACTCGCAAAATTCGCGTTGCATGTTCACGCGTGTACACACACAGAAGTTTGTCCCTATTTCTCTGTCAACTTGTGAAATGTTCCGTATGAATTACAAATGAGAGGAGATTTACAGTACGTCCAAAAAGTAGCGGAGATATGCAAAATGAAAGAAGAAAACGGAGCTCAGATTACCCGAGCGCATTGCCAAGTATGTTACACATGATTAGTGTGTGACACGTGTACGTTAAAAAAAATTATATTCATTTTGGCGAAATAAATTCGAAATTTCAATTTTTTTCTAACTAATAAAATCGATTTGCTCGGGGAGCACATCTTATATTAGGGTGTTAATCGATTGCCTAATCATGACACGTGTGCGTTAAAACTTACCACGGAAAAGCAAATTATTTTCTTTAATTATTCACGTATTAAAAACTCGATTCTAACTTTATGCGTTTGCATTTATAACAATTTATAATAAACTTTAAATATTCAGAAGTTTTCCATTAATTTACAGTATGCGCAATTACATAGATTTAACTATTTCTGTAATTCTGTAAGGTCTGTTTAGAATTGACGCCACAAACTTGAAACTTGCGAAAACGAAAATTTCACATAATATACAGGGTGTAACTGAATTGCTTCGCCAAACTTCGGGAACTTTTTATCACTTAAATTATTTTCTCGTTACCACTAATTAATTTATTACATACGCGGCACTTCGTGAAACAACTTAAAAATCGCACAAATCTCGTCTCGTTATCAACGATAGCGAAAGCAGATTTGTGCAATTTTTAAGCTGTCTGTGAGAAAATATTACACGAAATTGTTATACAAAATTTCTTTCTGGGGAAGAATCTTCGAGTATTTGAATTTAAATTCAATACATTAATAATGTGTATATGTTCTTCTTTCTTGTTTGAACAGAAAACTTGGAGTTGTTATTTCCTTGTTTTTCTGTTTTCCTTGCCTCATCAAAATGGTTCCTTTGATAGAGCAACCCACGTGTGCCCTAATTTTATTCATTTTTTGCTTCAATAAATTTATGTATTTGTGTTTTTGTATTCTGAATCGTGTAGGGCAAGTTTAACATTTATACATGTAACGTGCTCTGAGGTTATACAAAATTCCGAGCACGTAGACAGAGGGCGCAGAGTATTGCAAAAGTAAAATACCTTTGCGAAAAAAATAATAAAAGTACGTCATAGCTTATTAAAGTATTGTAAAAAAAAAAACCTCTAAAGATCCGTTATTCCAGTACGAGTACTTTTTTAAAAGAAAACCATTTTTACCATTATTAAGACAAAATTGAATTGAAATTGTTTGTTCGACGTTCGATTTTTAGGATAAAATTTTCGAAATTGAAATCGATTTAAAGAAAAAGTTGTTGCAAAAATAAAAAAATGTTAAAACAAGAAAGAAGAACTGTCGGGTAGTTTGTTAACGGATATACAGTGACCGGTAAAAAGTTGGACACATATGGGATTTTTTTTATTATTGATTTCTCAGAAAAATGTATTCTTTATGAAAACCCCTGCATCTTCCCAAACTTAAAATGCACATATCAAAATTTGAATACCTCTTGTCATATACCAAGGGAATCAAAATATTTGAAATCGACATAAGAGTAAAATACCTTTATTTTTCAAAATACGCGGTAATATTATTTGGAAAAGTTATTCAGAATTGTTATGGAATCTCAAATATGAAATCATGATTGTCTACGATGAAAAAGAAAAAATTAACTTTTTTTTCCATTTTTCTGACTTCAAGATGTGTATCGTGGAACTTTGAACGTATATAGAGCTGGACGTTTCGTCAGGTGTGACATGACTGTATTCTGGGATTTGCTTTGTCATTATGATCAATAACATTGAGATCATAAAAATTTCACTTTTTAGTGTCCATCCCAGACAGCCATGATTTCATATTTGAGATGTCAGAACAATTCTGAATAATATTTTCAAATAATTTTCTCGCGTATCTTGAAAAAATAAAGATACCTACTTTACTCTCACGTCGATTTCAAATATTTTGATCTCCTCAGTATATGACAAGAAGTATTCAAATTTCGACAAATGCATTTTGAGTTTGGGAACTTTCATAAAGAACAAATTTTTCTGAGAAATCAATAATAAAGAAGTTTTCCAGAAGCATGCATCCAGGAAGTCGACATAAGAATAAAGTACCTTTCTTTTTCAAGCTACGCGATAAAATCATTTGGAAGAGTTGTTAAGAATTGTTCTGAGATCTTAAATATGAAATCATGGCTGTCTAGGATGAAAGAATATTTTTTTGACACAAGAAATTGAACTTTTTATGATATGGTTGCTGTTGATCATAATTTCTAGTTGGTAGATGAGCGAAAAACAAATCCTATAGTATATTGATGTCACATCTGAAGAAACGTCCAGCTTTACACAATCAAAGTTCTGCGATACACACGCTGATACGAAAAAAATTGAAAAATATGTAAAATTTCTTAACAGTTCTGAACAATCTTTCCAAATAATACTTTCACGTATTTTGAAAAATAAGGGTACTTTTTGATTCCCTCGGTATATGACAAGAGGTATTCAAATTTTGATATGTGCATTTTGATTTTTGGAAGATGCAGGAGCTTTCATAAAGAATAAATTTTTCTGAGAAATAAATAATAAAGAAATTTCCCATATGTGTCCAACTTTCTTTTAGTTAACAACGAAGTGTCGACAAAAAATAAAGGTGGTCGATTTTTAAGACAAAATTTTGAAATGAAATCGATTAAAGAAATTGTTGCAAAAATTACCTACTAAAAGAAGAAAGAAGAAGAATCGTCGAGTAGCTTGCTAACAAAAATATTTTTTTTTAATTTAACAACGAAATGTCCAGAAAAACAAAAGACGATCGATTTTTTTAATTTTCAAAATCGAAATCGATTTAAAACAAAATTAAAGCAAAGATTAAAAAAAAACATTAAAAAAAGAAAGCAAACGAATTATTGAGTATCTGTTAGCACACATGATTTTTTTTTAATTTAACAATGAAATGTCCAGAAAAATAAAAGGCAATCGACTTTTTAGAAATACTGAAATTGAAATCGAAATAAAAATTGATAATTGTTGCAAAAATTAATTAAATATTAAAAGAAGAAAGCCGTTGAGCAGTTTATCAACAAAAGTGAATTTTTAGTTCAACAGCGAACTGTCAAGAAAACAAATGACGATCGACTTTCGAAAAATGTTGAACTTGAAGTTGAGAATTCTTGCAAAAAAAAATTAAATATTAGAAGAAGAAAGTCATTCAGCAGTTTGTCAACAAATATAAAAGTCATTCAGCAGTTTGTCAACAATTATAATTTTTTAATTTAACAGCGAACGTCAAGAACACAAAAGACGATCGACTTTTTAGAAATGTCGAAATTGTAATCGAAATCGGAGTTGAAAATTGTTGCAAAAAAATTAAATATTAAAAGAAGAAAGTCGTTGAGCAGTTTGTCAACAAATACGAATTTTTAATTTAACAGCGAAATGTCGACCAAAAACAAAAGACTGTCGATTTTTATGACAAAATTTAGAAATAAAATCGATTAAAAAAATGTTGCAAAAATAAAAAAAATATGTGTATTAAAAGAAGAAAGAGTCGTCGAGTTGCTTGCTAATAAAAATATGTTTTTTTTTTAATTTAACAAGGAAATGTCCAAAAAAAAAACAAAAGACGATCAATTTTTAGAGCAAAATTTTTAAAATTGAAATTCTGAGTTTACAGGCACGTGGCCATTTTAACTTAAATTTAAGTTTACAGGCACGTGGCCATTTTAACTTAAATTTAAGTTGAAATGACCACGTGCCTGTAAATTCAGATTTGAGAATGATTTATTTTACAACCGAAACATGTCATCCAGTTTAGTCTTGTACCAATGAAACAAATATAATTCAAAATTTCAACGAAGTTTTTTGTGACCTTGGCACGTCGTTTTCCACATTTATTTGAAATCAGTCACAAACATCATGGACAATCCATTATTAAATTATTGAGTATCTGTTAACACGACTTTTTTTTAATTTAACAACAAAATGTCCAGAACTATGATTCTACATGTCTTATGAAAAAAAAAACTTAAATACTGTTTGATTAAAACAAAAATGAAACGTGTTTTATCTTTGTTTTTTTTTGTTTACTGTAATTTTGTGCTACGATTTTTGTTGTAACTCATCGTTCATCCCTAATTCAAAACGCAAATTGATCATTTGTCCGAATATCTTAATTTTATTATATACAGTGCGTAATCGAATAAGTTTCGCTTACACTATTCATAACAAGAAAAGAAGCGAAGTCATGACATACGTGTGTGGCAAAGGTCAATAATAACTCTGAAAAAATACATTTACTTTTTACAAAAAAAAAAGTTTGAGAAGCCCCAGCTAATGCAATAAATAATATACGATAGACCATTGATATTTGCAGAATTAATTCTCTTTTGTGATGAAGGGTCTACAATATTAATAAGTGAAACTTAATTGATTACACCCTGTACTGTTTTTTTTTTAATTTGTTGAATGGAATTTAAGAATAATTCCTAAATTTATTTTTCCCTCTTTTAATAAGAAACTAAAGAAAAACATCGATCGTTGGCACTTGTAATCCGGGAAGCCCTACTTTTCCCTGTTAACCCCCCGTAGTGTCTACTTTACATCTATGATTAAACACCTCGATTTTAATACCATTTTCAAGATTATTTTCGCATCTAATTCTCGGTATTAGCCGTAGACAAATCGACTTGAATTTCGTGCCTCTATGCAAACCAGCGAAATCTAACAATCACGCGCGTGAGATTAATTTTAGAAACAACTACCACACATCGTCGAGCTACATGAAAATGTAATTAGCTGAAAAAAGATTTTATTGTGCTTTTCTAATCTAATCTGTGACAGGTTCTGATTACTTAGGTTTTTATAACATCTTTTTTTTGTGTAGCTTAGAAAAATTTTGCTAAATAAATTACCTATTAGAATATACCATTTGATGAGCTGTAATTATTTCACGTCTTGGTTGTTCTTTGGGTTTCCGCCTCTCTTATCTATCTATTATCGTGTAATAAATCGTAGTAGATGAAATAGATAACTTAAAACCGACAAGATTAAATATTTCGCATTAACTTCCTTTATTACTTACGTATTTACCGCCGCAATATGCTGATCATACCGTTTTAATATCCGGCATATTCAATCTGATGATGCTATTTATTTGCTTACATAATTGTGTCATTGGTCTAAAAAAAAAATAAAAATTGGGCTGCATAAACTTATTTCATTTCACTCGCCACGATGCGATGGAGAGACCTTTCTGGCTCGAGAAAAACTTACCTCTCTTTAACGATTTTATAAATTGTTGACGCAGTATGTTTATGGATAGACAGCCATTTAATTTCTTAATTTAATCTGTTGATATAAATACGGCAAATACACTCTTTTTTTGTTAGTACTAGACGATGATGATGTGAAAACCGTGTTTAATCAATTTGGCTAATATATGGGCTGCTATTCTCATACAATACACATTCACAGGATATGTATTGTGTAGGTAACATTCAAATCCTTTGAAATTAGTTCGAAATATATTATGCATTTGCACGCGCGAAATAAACTTTTTGGTAAACATTTACTCAAGAAAATTTCGTCGACAAACCCACACATAGTGTTTTTTTTTAAATAGATTCTATACAAAAATTATTTTTTTTACATACGAGGGTCACTCTATAAATAAAAATGGCATATACGTCATTTTTTTAATGCGTATATCTCTGGAATTAAATACCCAACTAGGCTGCATAGATTGAATGAAAGTAGCCTCTACTCTTATTGAATACATATACACATTTGAATCCTTCGAGAAAGTTGTTAATGCCAAACTCATTTTCAGATGCTGTACCTAAAGAAAAGCCATCTCTATCTCTTAATAGTGTTCGCCTTTTTAAGAAGAACCGAAGAACGCAAAACCAGGAAAGCGAAAGTGCATCAGCCTCCCGTCCTCGTCGAATATCCTGCGACCACCTACCTACCGAGCGACTCGCAAGTGACCACGTTCCTGCGGCAAGGCGAGAACAAAACGTACGTGTAAATATTTAATTTGATACACGTAACACTCGGAAATCACTTTTTGGAATGGGCGATAATTTGTTTTAATTGTGTAATCATGCACTGTCCAGGTTTATTCTATGCCATTTGAGTCACGAAAAATAATATTTACAATCTCTTTATGCAGTGTCAAAATAGTAGGCATTCGAAAGGGTTTATTTCGGTAATGTACTTTTTTAAATATATGTATTTCCATATTTTAAACAAACTTTTCTGATATATTAAAAAATGAAATAAAAGGTCACCTTTTGTAATACTACACATTTGAGTTACACGAAGTGTCTGACTAAAGCCAAATTGAAAATTTTGATTGAACAACAGTTACTCATTAAGTAATGTCAGCAACTCATGTTAATATATTCAAAAAATTTACTTTATTTAACTAATTTTTCTTTTATTTTTCTACCTTGAGTGTACAACTTAAACGGTACAATTAAAAGTTTGCTATTAATTAATTGCGATTCATTGAAACACGTGTGTTTCAAACACAAACAAAAGATAATGAGGGGGTCGCTCAGGGATCTGTGTTGGGGCCGTTAATATTTATCTTATTTATCAACGATCTACCAAGAACTATATCTAAAGGACTTCTGATAAATTATGCAGATGATTCTTCGATTGCAGTTTCGTCTTCATCTGCTGCATCCTTAACGTTAACTGTGCGGCAAGTTATGACCCAGTTCAAAACCTGGAGTGACTCCAAAAAACTAATACTAAATGTTGACAAAACTCAGTGCTTATATTTTAAAAGTAGTGTGCCGCTTCCTCTGCAAGAATGTAAAATTCTTGGGACTTCCTAGATCGTGATTTGACCTGGGAAGTACACCTTGACCAAGGTTACTAAAGAGAGAAGGTTGCCTGGTAACTCGTGGAGTGACGCGTCATCCAGTAGGCCTTCTATTTGTGTAAATGCATTAAATGGGCCTACTGAGTGACGTTGTGGTGACGTTGAAAGTTACCAGGCAACCTTGTCTCTTTAGTAACCTTGCACCTTGACCACGTTTATAAAAAAATGTCAACTGCTTATTTCGCCATTAATAAACTTAAGAATACAGTGTCATTATCAGTGCTACTTCAGGTTTATTATGCAATGGTTTATTCCCAAATAAGTTACAGTGTAATTTTATGGGACAAGCTAGTAATATAAATCGTCTGTTTTTAATACAGAAACGAATTTTGCGCCTTATGTTTGGATTAAAAACTAGAGAAACACGTAAACCAATATTTTCTGAACATTGTATTTTAATGATTGCCTGTATATGTATACATATATTGGGTGTTATTGAAAGTTGTACAGATATTTTAACTGACGATAGTACTCTTTAAATAGATGCTAAATACCTAAACTTCCTTTATACAAAAGTTACTGGTTTCAGAGACACACAATTTATTGTTTTTGTTTGAGAGCTACAATAAATCGTAAGCAAAAAATTCCACGGCCCTTATTTACTGACCGAATCGAACCAAACTCGGAACGTAGACGTAATACCGGTGACGGTTTCTATCTTCTGACGCTCGGCCCCAAGTCCGGTCCTGGATTTTAATGAGGGCCCGAAAACCGCACGTTTTTACATATTGACGAAAGTTTCTCGAAAACTAGACGCAACGATTTTACAGAACTTACTCACACGCAAGTTAAGCCCCCCAGATACCTAACCTGTGGGGCCTATATCCCAGAAAAATGCGTTTTTTTCGAGATCTGATTTTTTGAAAATTTTGAAATTTGTAAGTATTTTTTACGGTACCTGGGGGGTTCGGATCGAATTGAGCTGCACGTCATCGTATGGCAGAAAATGACGAGGAACGCGATGCCGCCGCGCGTTTGAAAATCTGACCATCCGTAGCGCCGCTACAGCACCGGACTCCCGGGCGACAATAAATCATGTATCTTTGAAACCAGCAACTTTTGTATAAAGGAAGTTTGGGTATTTAGCATCTATTTAAAGAGTGCAACCGTCAGTTAAAATATCTGTACAACTTTCAATAACATACTGTATATTTAAGTGTTGTCTTCATGTTAAAAAATTCATTCACGACTATAACCACAACTACATAACTCGAAAAGGTGACCAGCTAAGGAGCGCAATTCATAGAACAAGTCTCTTTGAAAAGTCTCCCTATTATGCGGGCATTCGTCTCTATAACAAGTTACCCAATTTTGTAAAGAAACACAATCACTTTAATAAATTTAAAACTACACTAAAACAATTCTTAATTGAGAAATCATACTACAGCATTCAGGAATATTTGACTGATGTTATCTAATTTTATCTCTTATTGTTAGTTATAATTTAGGAATTGACGTACCATATATACCTACTTTATGTATCGTTTGGTCAATAAACTATTATTATTATTATTATTACCAAAAATACCACAAATTATATGAATTATTCAAAATGTTAATCAATGCACATGTCATAACTTCAAACATCGAGGTACATTAAAGACGAGCTTCTCTCTTTAGAGAGCTTCTCTCTTTAATTCATCCGAAGCCTATAAATCTCAATCATAAAGGAAGGGCAAGAGTTAAAGTTAAAGCTATATCTACGTCCATCGCTATGAATTTCCATATAATCTTGTTTATCAACAATCATGTGCGTTTTGAGACACAATAAATCCCGGAAGCAAATCCTCCTATAGAACTTTAAACTACCATTTTCTTGCGCATTTTTGATTAATGCTTTACTTAGCCTATCAGCGTTGCCTTTAATTGTAAATTGCATACAAATTGTTTAAAATGTTTCGTTTTTTACTTGATATGCATTTCACAACGTCGGCGAACATCAAAGGCCGTATTAAGTCTAAGTCGATTTTCTTTCAATCACTCCTTTCCAGTCATGCAAGTCATGAGTTTACAGCACTAGTTATTACTAGCTACCGCAATCGATATAGCTATTAAACAAAAGCTTAGTAGTGGCCGAGGTTGTACTTTGTAGAAAGTGGTTTCACGTGTTGTTCTTTTAACGGTGCAAGTTTTGAGAGACCCTGTATAATGAGTCCACTGGTTTTAGTGATTTTTCAGGCAACTTCTAGTGAGTTCAGACACGTCGAAGATTTAGAGTGATTTCATGACCGGTTTAATGATAAATCTAATGATTTCATTTGAAAATGATTTTAACAGTTGACTCTGTCATTTTGTGGGGACATCTGTCATAAAATAATTAGCAATTGTTTTTGGCAATTTGTGGAAAGGAAAAACAAATTAATGACTATCGAATTCCTGCCTTTTTTTTCGACAAAAGAAAAATAATCGAAGCTTTTCTTTTTTACCATCGATCCGTTTTGTTCCTTTATTTGTTTTTTGTGTCTTTCCGAGGAAAGAAACGCGATTATTCTAAATTTATTTCACAATTGATCGTGTTTTGTTACTCCTTTTTATGAAGAAAAAGTCGAAATTCGATTGTCTTTTAAAATGGAAGTTTTTTTTTTAATATCCAAATCGTCGACGAAAATTCTTGTTTCTTGTATTTGTTAAACAATTGATCCTCTTTTTTTGTTATTTTTTTATGAAAAAGGGAGTCGAAATTCGATTGGAATTCAAACGTCTTTTGTCGTCGCGCTAAATTTATTTTGTGATGCAAAAGTAAAAGCGAAAGTATTTTTTTATATACAAATCGTCACCCATTTTTTTATTCCTTGCATTTATTAAAACGGTCGATCGTCTTTTGTTTACCTTTTTTTACAAATCCATCAAATCGCGTTTTCTTTTGCAATGTTGTGCATAGGCCAGTGTTGCCAATTCTAATATACGCTTAAGTAGAATATTTAATGTATGCAAGAAAGTGAAAATTTGTTTCTAGTGACATTTTTAGTGAATTATTTTCTGCTTCTAGTGACTTTTTAGTGATTATTTAAGCTGGATGTTCAGACTTTCTGCGAACGCCTATTGCTTTTGGACTGTTCGCGACTCGGCCATAGTCATATGTGTGCCATTGTAAAGTGTTAGTGATTTTAATACAATTTGATTTGAAATCTTGGTACAATTAAAATTCTTTCAATCGCAACACTGTCTCGGATGCTCTAAAGTAAGATTAAATTTTCATCTGCACCGAACTGTTCATTCAATAGTAAACATTACCCTCAAAATTGACTAACAGATGGCAAAGGGAGTATTAATGAGGACATCTTTTTCCATTACCTGTAGAACCTTACTAAAAGAACATATTAAATTTTGGCAACGGTTGCTCTTCCACAACAGCAGATGTACAGTCAGAATTAAAAGTAATGTCTCGTCGATAAAAAGTTAAATTGCGGCCCAATCACTTCTGACTACTGTAACAAGTAGGCGAACGCGAACAAGCGGACAGTCACTAATCAGTCTCATCGAATCCTTGTCGATGTTTGCTTGGCTGCCTGCTTGTTATGGTGATCAGGATGAATAAACCTCGCATTTACGTTTTATTGGGGTGACATTACTTTTAATTCTGACTGTACTGAGCCACTCAGACATATCCCAATTTCTTATTATACCCATGTATGTTACTGAAGAAACATGAACGGAGTTATAATTTGCAGCAGTAACAAATCATCTTCACTTGTTAAGAACTTCGGACCTTTCGTACAAAAGTACAAAAGCAGTGCATTCCGGCAAAGTTTAAAGAAAAAAATTTGTATTTATCACAAGTGCTTAGCGGTGCCAATTGTACATACAATGTATTGCTCATTCACATCTTGTGAACCAATCAAATACTGCTCTCAAGTCGAGTCTATATAAGATGATGTTGATATAAGACGAACGTGAATGGTGAAATATCTCTCGAAAGGCCGAATGCCATACGTAAACAACCATACCCATGAATGGAAAATGAAACGAGAATTTAAGGAATTAATGCAACAATCAAACAATCACATTAAACAATAATAAAGGTGCATTCCACATTTTCGAAAGCATTAAGTGAACTGTGGACGTCTATGAGTCGCGCATTTTATTAAAATTTGGCCCGTATTCTCATCCTATGCCGACATCGTGCACTTCATCAGCGATGCTAACCACTGCGACAAGTCACACACGATGTCGTATACTGGTGCACGGTATCACCCCCGGCCAACGCCCCAGATCATCGCCATCAGGACGATATTCGCTATATCAGAATAACTCCACCTCATTGCATGATCCTCATCTCGCATTGCCAATAAACAGGGTGTACCGCGATGCTACTTCTGCCAGAACATTGCCTTCTTAGGGCAATATTCTGCGGCCACCCTCTAGGTCACACATCCCGTCACCTCAACGCGTAACACCAGGCCAATTCGTTACGCCCTTTACCGACGTTTCTCACTCTGCATTCACGCGAAACTGTCATTCCTCTCCTCTTAATATTTTACGTTCCCTCGGCTAGGTTTATCGTCAAAACATAAACAAACGTCCCCTGATATGCAGATATTTATTAGGCATTTTAAACTACAGGCCAACTCATTCGTTAAAAATAATTTTGGCTACGACAATAGTGAAATTTAAAAGAACAAAGTTAGCTACGGTCTGTCAAAAAGTACATGTCAAAAGAAATTCACAAAGATCAGTAAATGGGGAATTGTTTCTTGGGGAACTGAATCTAAGGATCACTTACGCTTTTAAAAAAAAAAACGTTCGTGTTAACGATTTTTACAGTAAACAACAGATGCTCCCCCCGTATATCTGGAGTTTACAATTAGACCAAAAATTTTGATGATGCATTGGATGAAGTGAAATATTTCGGTAGAAACTGATGCATGAAATGCGGAACTTGAAGTACAATTTTGTCCTCTGACGCTCCTTGCTGTCTTATATCCCACTGCATCCTGGTAAAGATTGATGGCACGACGCGACTTTGCCTGAAATAAGCTCCGCGCATGATGATGTGTAATGACCCCATATTTTTTGAGCGCACCTCGTACATACGACTTTACATTTTTTGTCTGTAAAAAAAACAGTTTGCCAACATTGACAAATTTCGGTACCTCGCGACGAAAAGGAATTTCGCGCAAGGGAAAAAGAATCACGGCGATTCCGCTATTTATTAAAAACAATTTTAGATCCACGGAGGTGTTAAATATAAATGGCACTCGATTTTGAGCGACAAATAACAAATGAGTCGTGACTGAAATGCAGTCACCACCGCCTTGCCCGCTTAAAATCGGCACGCTGTCACCTCGTTCTAGACCAATATATCAATCACAGGTTTATTATACATGTAGGTTACACTCGACGTATATGTGTCTACGAGGAATTGGTTTATTAGGTTCGTTCTGGAAATAGACAATTCATTTCGAAACCTGACCAATATATACACCATAGTTGAAATGAAATCTGTGGTTCACTTTATGATCTTCTATAAGTAAAGAAAAACATCTTTTTTTCAAATGCTTACATTAAGTGTAGAGTGGCTAGAACACTGGAGAGGAAAAAGGTATATTATGTTACTCGGAGCGCGCACATAAAAAGTACTGCGTTGAACTCCTCGTAACATAATAGACTATTATATTTATTGACTAGGAGCTTAAATAATATGTTTAAAAAGCGAATGCCTTCGGGTATGAAACAAATTATGCTGATACAGTTTAATATTATTTTTAGCAATTATAAACTCGTATAAATTTGTTTAAATCGAACAGTTTCTTGTTCTATTGTCACGTTGGGAGTTTAAATAATTCATAAGCAAAATTTATCTCCTTTTATTACCCGCTTAAATTAGCAAGCGCAAAATGAGAGAAACTAACTTTCTTTACTATAAAATATTTACGATGGCAATAATGTCAGAGATGGTAATTAAAGCGCGAACTTTAACGGCCGCGTTTTATTCTTAGTTGTAGGCGCATTCATGTGTATATCGCCTAAAAATATTTACGCGTAAAATGCCCGCCTGTGCGAATAAATTAACAGAGACATAATTATATGAATAAGCACATGTGCCGAAGCGATATAACCTAGACCTAACCCACTCTAACCATTCTTAACAGTTACTTTATGATCGTGCCAAATCTCGAATCCGTTCTGGTGTTGGGCAAGGCAAACAAGATGAGCATTCTCACATACGCGCTCAATTTACATTCATAAATAAATTAGACGGACTCTCACCGGCGTGGACAAAGAAATTTTACTTCTGGTCTGGCATGCCGTGCCCGTCTTCTCCATCGGAAATTTATGAGTCTATAAATCGCGGCTTCCACGGAATTAACGATTTATCTAGTCTTATTTTAAACACCAATCGTATTCAACAAAACCCTTACTATAAAACAAACATACATATGCCATGAGATCAAATAAACTTGTAATTGGAGAAGACCATGATTGTTGGTAACAGTGACTAACATCAAATGTGATTAACCCTCAAATTTATACAACTTTAGAATATTTGATTTGAGACTTGCAAAATTATTTTGAAAAAACTGAAAATATCTTAATGGACGTGTTTCATAGCACTATGTACATATATAACCACTAATCAAAATAAAAACGAATTACAGTAGGCGTTAGAATTTAAATGTGTGTCTTGGATAACGTCAAAACGTCTTACCAATCAATTGTGACATAAATAATTTGCTAAAAATGTTGTTTAACGTTAGTCACACAGTTGTTCGTATAATTCAAAAGTATCTTGATGAAGGCGGCGGTCATTTTACGCATCTGCTTCAATTTTTTTAAATAAAACGTTTTTCTTGCTTTCGATATTTAAATTTCAAGTTAAAGTTACGTTCTAATAGAAACGTCAAAAGTGACCGAAGGAACGTCCGATGTATTAAGTGCACACAAGCGCGTTTGGTTGCGTCGCCAATTTTAATTCGTTTTTCATTTGATCACTTCTTACATTTTCCAAATCTGACCTCAAATATGGCATATTGTCAAATTTGTCTTTCGGTGTTCCCAAACAACAGCAAAAATCAGAACTCTACTTGGTTTTATGGTACTACGCTCGATACCGGAGTATCTAATTAAACCTTGAAGTAAATATTTAAATTAAATAGATATCATTTTTAATCGTCCCCCTAAAAATTTACGGAAAAATCCAATATGCCTTCCTCCTTTTATAACGTGAATAAATAGAATAAAGACAGCCATTGAGCCACAAAAATAGAAGACATCCAGGGCCGTAACTAGGGCGTGGCGAAGGTGGCACTTGCCACGGGGGCACGAGCGAAAAAAGGGCGCCTAAGGAATTGGGTTGGGATGAAATAAAAACAGAAACACATATAAATTAAACGATAAAATGTTTATAGTCAAATTAATCCAGTCCAGAGGAATGAGAGATACAAAAGAGACTTAGAGAAAAAGCAGTCATTGAAAAGCGCAAAGGAAAAAATAGTGAAAATTGGATACGGTAAAACATGATGGTGTAAAATGAAAATGGATGAAACTGGAAAGAGAGGAGACAAGAAACCAGTGGAATACAAGAATGAGGAACATGAGAAAATAGACCTGGCAAAGAAAAAAGACAAAGTATGGAAGTATGGAAACAAAGAAAAGAGGAAGAAGAAAATGGCGACAAGAGCAACATGGAATGTGAGAACTCTAAATCAAGAAGAAAATCTATAACAAATCACCAGAGAAGTGGAAAGGTATAGAATAAAAGTATTATGAATAAATGGAACAATATTACCGCCTAAAAAGACTGGTACAACAAATTTGTAATGTAAAAGGATTTTCTTTAGTTTTCATTAGTGTGGAGAAAGAGAAATACACTACTCATTTAAATAAATTAGAGAACAATTAATTTTCAAATGGTTAACAGAAAACCTGAATGATCCATTGAAAATATAAAATTTCATGGATTATGAATTTTGAAGCCTTGTACCAGTTTTTTTCGGCGGTAACCGTACAAGATGATAGCAATGATAAATTTTAAACTTTAGAAATTTGTTGTAAGTCGGTTGTGATTGCAATGGAATCCTTGTCCATCGTTTGAACAACTGTTTGGCCCTTTTCGGGGCCGCTTTAGAAGAAGAGTAGTTCGAGTACACACGTTGCAACAAATGTATAAGTAATGGATACAGTTCCAAAAGAAAAGACATCTTCATGGGAGATCTTAATGTTAAAGTTGGTTAGTTCTTTTACGAAAAAATTCTTCAAAAACTCTGCCCCTTTTGTCATCCACTAAAGTATCTTCCTTAGTCTTCAAGTAATGAGCCTTCAGTCCTTTCAATTTCCTTTTTTTTTCTGTAAGACTCTTCTATTTTCTAGTGGTTTCTCCTTCGTTCCTTTTTCCCACGTGATTGTTCTTCTTACTTTTTCATATTTTTTCTTGTTTCCTTCTATGTATTCCTTTATCATTCTTAGCTTTGCCTTATTTTTCTGGAGCAAACCTTATACAAGGGCCAATGTTCTTAACATTTCATCTTCTTTTGACTTCCGGTTGTATCGTGTCACAATAAAAGAAAACTAGCATAGGAGAAGGAAACGAAAACGGGAAGATGTTATAGTGTTATGCAGATTGTTTCAGGTTAAAATAAGAACCCTATTCATTAACAAAAACTATTATATTACCAAATAAGCGAAGCTGATTTAATGAACACAATGAAGTAAAAAAGGAACTATTATAGAGTCGGATCACTATGTTGTAGGTAGTTAGATAGACTAAAGAAGATCAAAGCAAAATATAATAGGAAAACAGAAAAAAGGTTCAACATTAAAAAGCGCAAGCATTAGAGAGAATCATAAAAGTTTTATATTGAAAAACACAGCTTTATAAGAAAATGAAATGTAAAGACAAAACAATACGGAAAATAGATGAGGAACACGAAAAACTGGTAATTAAAAATCATAAATAAGTGGAAAAAAAGATGGCCAGAATGAAGCGCACATGATAAATACGGACGTGGAAATTTTTCCAAGGGAAAAATGCCCACACAGAAAAATCAGTTTACGAGGTCACATCCAAACCAAGATAACTTTTTTATTAATACACTAAAGCTCCGTTAATCCGGACTTCCAATAATCCGGATTTTCCAGTAATCCCAACAAAATGAAATGCCACGTTTTTATATTAAGTGTCCCTTAATCCGGACCAGCTAATTAATCGGTAATCCGGATCATACATTTCACGGTTCGTTATAAAAGCAGGGAATCCCCTGATCATTAAAAAGTCTCGTAATGCAGCCGTGCAACAGCGTAGATAATGGCACAATGTTTTATTTAGGAACTATGCAATTCCTTACAACGTGTATATTTTATTGTAATTAACAACCTACTACCGTCACTTAGAAAACGTAATGACTACTACGATGTGCGACTACGACTTGCCGAATTTACATTTCCAACAAAAAGTAACAAGGCAGCGAAGAGACCTTACAAAACATTAATGTGCAGTTGTGTCATCGACTGATATCATTAAAATTAAAATCTGGAATTAAATGAAAGAAAGTCCCAAGTTTAATCTTGGATTGGTTAACAAACGACGTCGATGCAACTCAGCCTAATTCTCATGTCAGTCGTCTAACTAAATTTCATTACTGAAGAGAGGAATTTTTACGGAATGATGAAGGCACACATAGTCGGCCAGTGTGACTCGACGAAGCGCTATCGGAAAGTTCATTATGTATCCGTACATGGTCCACTGTAACGAATGCATGCGCTACAGCGGACCATGTATGGACACGTAATGAACTTCGAGATAGCGCTTCGTCGAGTTAATTGGCCAACTATGCGTGCTTTAGTCATTCCGTAGAAATTCCTCTCTTTGTTGATTACCGCAAAAGCCTCTTAGTCCATGCTTTGTCTGTTGAAGATGCTAACATTTCCAACACTTTGAAGAACATTGATTTGAAGGATGCTCTAGCTCTGTTCCAAGCACGCTTTCTGATCGTTTAAGAAACCGTCATAATCTCATAATCAATTGCCCACCGAAATAATGATCGATGTTGACAACTTTGTCGAGTGTAAAACTTTAATGAGTGCATGGTTGTGACGGTTTCGAAACGATCACAAAGCGTGGTTGGAACCGACCTTCTATTTCTGCCAATCTTATAAATTGTTGCGATGTTTTTTTCTGCAAATCATCTACCAACTTTAAAGGGGTTTCAATAATCCGGATTTTTCACTAATTCGGATCGCCTAGGTTTTAATTGATCGGGATTACCGAAGCTTTACTGTACTTTTTAGACTTTAATGGGTTTTTAAGAATGAATAAGACGAGTCTTTTCTTTCATTTCACCTGTCTTATTGAATTAGCAAAATGTCGCGGCACTAAACATATTAAAATCATGAGAAAGCTTCATTTTTTCATGGAACCTTAGAAAAATAATACAGAAATGTAACTGAAAACAGAGTAAGACAAAAAAAGGATAAAGAAATTTTAAGTAGCAAAAAAGGAAAGAAACTTAATAGAAAGAGAAAACATTTTGTCACAAGCAGGAAGTCATAAGGAAAAAATGGAAGAGAAATCTAAGATAATGTTACGACTTCGGGGTTCACAAATAGTAATCGTTGTTTACTATTAAAACACTTTAATAATATCGAGCAGTACACTTGTCTAACAAAATAACACTTAATCGTTATATTAATTATAGAATAGATAGATAGAACATTCCAGCAAATTCTACTACCATTCGGTGCGAGTCTAGAATACACTAGAATCCTGCCTGCATCATAGGTGGCGCGACCAGTCTCAAAAATAGAATTTACTTCACGGACTGTAAGAATTCGTAAAGACTAAGGACAGTCCTCTGCAAGAACAAAGAAAGTAAGTAATACAAAATACAAACGCAGTTTACTTAAATATTCAAGAAGATTGGATGTGGTCACATTCCCATAAGCACTGAATCTCACACTGCAAGCACCTTAGGGGAGATCCTTTGAAGTAGTTATAAACCCGAAACGGAATGAAGATGATTTATACCGGGTGTCCCATATTTAGTGTTACAGCCAATATCTCCCTTAAACGGCAAAATAAAAAAAAATATTCAGGTTTTGTTGAAAATGACTTGGAAAGCTCTACAAGACAGAGTACTTAAAAGTAACCTCTAGGCAGCAACCCCTCAGAAACTCCCCAAACCCCATTTTCTCAAATAGCACTCCTATAGTTTCTTTATTTTTTAATGAAGTATTTTAGATTCTAAATACAACCGTATAAGCAATAGTAATAGTACTCTGTCTTGTAGAGCTTTCCAAACCATTTTCAACAAAACCTGAATAATTTTTTTTATCTTGCTGTTTAAGAGAGATATTGGCTATACACGAAATTTGGGACACCCGGTATAGGTATACCTTTATTATAAAAAAGAAAATGTTTGGGACGAATAGACCTAAGGAGGGGCCAACAGTGTATCTCAGAGGACAGTTCAAAGAAAAATTCCCTGTTCTTCTGACTGCGTGCGGTGTTCCTTTAAGTAATCACTTTTTGTCAGGAGTGGAATCTCAATTTGACTTGAAGCTATACAACTCCAGAATGTCACAAACTACGAGAGAATTTCTATGAAATAATCAAAATAGATCAAGAACGTGATCTGTATTGCCACAAGAAACAGAGTGAAGGTGATTTAACTATACAGATTGGCAACAGATTTATGTAACGTAAGGAGATATGTTAAAAGCGGGAGAGGAACAGATATCCAAGAACTGAAAGAAATCTTCAACAAAGTATTAAATTCAGGAGAGGCACCGGAGGACTGGTTAATAGGAATTATAACCCCAATACATAAGAAAGGAAACACGAAGGACATTACAGGGGCATTACTTTATTAAGCACAGTAGGTAAACTATACGCAAGAATTTTGGAAAACAGATTAAGACAAAAATTTGACACAACAATAGAAGATTCACAACAGGGATTTATAACAAATAGGGGAACTACAGATGCAAATTTTTCAATGAAACGGTTAGCCGAAAAGGCAATCAGAGAAGACAGCGAGATACATCTATGTTTCATAGATCTAGAAAAGGCTCTCGACAGAGTAGAGAGAGAGGATATGTGGAGAATCCCAAGAGACCGACGTATAGAAGATAAACTAATACAGGAAGTTAAAGCACTGTACAAGAAAACAAAGAACTATGTAAGAGTCTGACAAGAAAAGTCGCACATATTTGAAACCACCAAAGGTGTAATCAAAAACACCAGGAATCAGGTAAAGTGTTACGAAGTCGGTCACTGGAAGATGAAAAGGATAGAAATATCGGAAGTAACGTACGCAGACGACATAGTCATAATCGCCAAAGATGAGAAAACACTGAACAAAAACCTGAAAAGACACTCTGGAGAGAAACAATATGAGAATAAACAAGCAGAAAACAAAAACCATGTTGGTGGCATGGAACGAAAAGGCACATCAGATCACATCCTTAGATGAAGCAAAGTTAGAAGACTAGAAGAATAAGTATCCTGACGTATGGTTCAGAGACATGGACACTAACAGAAAAACAAAAAAAGTAAGACGCAAAGTATGGAAATGAGATTCCTAAGAAAGATAGAGGGTAAAACAAGGAAAGACTGGATAAGAAACAGCACCTTCAGAGAAAACTTGAAGGCAAAGCCAGTAGAACATATAATAGAGCAAGGACAATTGAGATGGTATGGACATATAATGAGAATGGATGAAAATAGAATGGTAAAGAAAGTGTACGAAGCAAGAACATACAAAAAGAAAAAGAAGGGGAGACCCAGAAGAACATGGACGGAAGCAGAAAAAGGGGAGTAGAGTGGCGAGAAGTGCAAGAGAAAACACGAGATAGCAGTGGAAGGAGATTTGGAAAAGAACACCCAACCCAACTCACATCAGCCTGACACCCGCAAGGGTAGAAAGGCTTTAGGATTAAGTAAGTAAGTAAGGATTCATAAAGGGAAAGACAAAGAAGGAAGTATACTGTATTGAAAACGCCATTACAATGACTGCAATAAATTTACGTTTCTACGCGGAAAGCTTCACGCAAAATCGGTACAGATTAAAAAGAAGAGGAGAAGACTGCACAGCTAGCGCGTTACACATTACTCCAATATATTGCTTGCTTTGTCTCGACTATTATGCAATTTGCAAAAGTTCCGATTTGTATATCGTTTGATATGGTATAAAGAGAAATTTGTTCGGGACGAATAGAACTAAGGACGTGGCGAAAATACTTACTAGAATGCAGGCACTTACAGATTACACATTTATAAAGGTGAAGGAGAAGAAGAAGATATATTTAATTCACCAAGAATAAAATAATTAAATTTACTTGAAATCTTTCATTTTGCGGATCCGAATATCCCTTTTATTATGTATCCCACCTTCGCTATACTAGATTTCTGCCTTGTAGTTTGTTCCGCTGATTTATCAATTTTTCTTCAACGTTTTGTTTCGTAGCTTACGTGACTTTACATTTAGACGTTTCAGTCTCATCTTCGACCATTTTCCTTTCCTGGCTCTTTCTAAATACGAACGACGTTCTGAGTCTTCTCTTTCCAGTTGCATCTTTTCTCATTTATTTTAATAATTTTTTTTTGTAATGCATTAAATTAGGTGCTGGTCGTTCTTGTGTTCACTTGCTATTGCATTATCCCTTTTCATTCTTAAAACGGTTACAGTGTTCTCTTAAGTTTCAAAAATTCTTCATGAACCCAGTCGGTCACCGCTTACTTTACTTTTTTTCTTTGTTAGCATAATAATACTTTCTGTCGTTCAAACTTCTTTAAGTCCGATTCTCTTAACGGGGGCGACGTAAGTAAGTCTTTTGGCGTACAGGCGGCGCTGCGGTACTTGAAGCCCGGGAGTTCTATTTAATGCCTATTTAATTAATCATGTGGCTCTCAGTTTTATGTGAAGACTCTGTATAATAATACATTTCATATTTTGTTACAAATTAATTAATTGATAAATGAATCGAAAATATTTGAAATAAATGAGTGTGTACATAGCAACTCTTATACAGATCGGAGAACTAAGTTTATTGAAATTTTATGACTACGGTTACACGAACACAAAAAAAGTGTTCTAAATTATTTGCGGTCAAAATTATCATAAATTAACGTGCGCATAACATTTCCCAGACTATATACATCTAGCTAAACATCAATATTTGACTTGGTTGTTTCCTTTACGGATGCAATAACACGGCGCGTTCTAAATTATTTCCAAAATATTCCGAGTTGTTATTTCGCAAAACACGTGTGTCTCGCGTCGTCGTTCATCATTCTTTCCGATCGTAAGCAATTAAATATATATCAATATGTCATTCGAAGCAACCGAATAATGAATTATGGATAATGTAAATACATGTGTCATTTCGTCTTCCGTTAATATTCCGAAATGAGACCTTAATCGCGTCTGTGCAGCATGAATTTTTAATCTAAATTCTTTTGCGTTTTAAAATTTTGATTCGACCTCCTTGCTTTTGCTTCTTATAATGCCCGTCGCATTTTCAATTAAGATAAAATTATCTAAGAATGTATAATAAATTAAAGAAATCTGGCTGCGGTGATTTAAAATCTAAAAAACAAATTGGAATTATGAATGTATGCATGTGGAAACGAGAGCGTCGTAACTTTTGATGTTCGAGTATCACTTGCCGGCATCTGCGGTTCAACGTTCATTAATAAGTATCTAGGTATTAGAAAAACGTTTCCAGACAGAGCTTTTATTTACGATTATCAACATCAAAAAAAAAAAAAGTTTAAAATCATTTTGATCATTAGAAACGTCGCTCGGCTAAATTATTACCCTCATTCTAGCTGTCTTGTAGGCCATTAAAACAATATATTGACATTGGCTGCCAAAATGTCACTATAAAACTATTTAAATGTACCAGAAAAACCTTTATACACTCCACGTGAAAGAACTCAATTACGGGATTGTGTGTTTTTAATTATTTCAAAGTCACCGGAGCCCCTAAATCATTTACACTGTCAGAACCGTAAAGCAGAAAACTTTTACGCGATTCTGTTCGTATTTTTCTTTACTTTCACGCCATCATTGAAGCATATCGTTTTGACATGTCTTAGATGATTTTAATAGGTTTCAAGTTAACATTAAAAAAATATAACTAGAAAAAAAGCTTCAAACGACAAATCCCAGATTGTTAATTTGTTTGTTTTCGTCAGTAGTTCTCTTCTGTTATTTCCTGTACTCCCTCTAACTCACATTCGCTGTGTTTTTGTTTCTTTTACGAAAAAATTCTTCAAAAACTCTGCCCCTTTTTTCATCCACTAAAGTATCTTCCTTAGTCTTCAAGTAATGAGCCTTCAGTCCTTTCAATTTCCTTTTTTTTTTCTGTAGGAATCTTCTATTTTCTAGTGGTTTCTCCTTCGTTCCTTTTTCCCACGTGATTGTTCTTCTTACTTTTTCATATTTTTTCTTGTTTCCTTCTATGTATTCTTTTATCATTCTTAGCTTTGCCTTATTTTTCTAGAGCAAACCTTATACAAGGGCTTAACATTTCATCTTCTTTTGGCTTCCGGTTGTACCGTGTCACAATTATTTTTTCTTTTAAACTTGAAGGCTTCCGCAGCCGTTCCATCTCCTTTTTGCCGACGTATCATCCTGTATGACGCAAGAAAGGACTGATGTTCTTCTTGTCGCCGCTGTCACATCTTGGGAACCAATTCCCAGCAGTGACAAGAAGAACATCAACAGTAGCAGTCCTGAGAAAATCCTTTTGCAAGAAAGGATCTAACGTCGCGTCGATAGAAAGACGACTGGGACGCAGTACAAAAACCGGAACCCAGAAGAAAATGGACGGAAGCCGATCATCAAATTTGTGACTTCTTCTTCTTCCTCTCAAACTTTATCATCCAATCAAAATATGTTCTTTTTCGACACAATTTATAGCATGGATTTGAATTTCAATTTACCAATAAGTCTTTATCTCTTCTCCTTCAAGTGAGTTACATCACATTTTTATAAAACATTGATTATACAGGGCTGTGTTCGAGAACTACATCCTCGAGTGCAAGTTGGGCGTGTATCGCATCTCTTTTACGCACGATTTCTAATTCATTTTGCATCTCGCTCGTCTGTTTCAGGAAGTCTTGTATTTACATTATTTTCATGGCAACGATCGCACTTTTCACGTTCTACTTAAAAGTGCGGCGTGAAAAGTGCGACCGTTGGCATGGTAATAGTGTAAACACAAGACGTCTTGAAATAGATGAGCGAGATGCAAAATGAATTAGAAATCGTGCGTAAAAGAGATGCGATACACGCCCAACTTGCACTCGAGGATGTAGTTCTCGAACACAGCCCTGAACATGTGCAAGGAGTTTAACCTCATTCCCTAGTTGTTAAGGGGGTGTCCAAGAAGTACAGTCGCGCTTCTATTTTCGTTTATTATTTAATAACTAAGTATCAACTCCAGCTGTGATTGCGTTGTGTGATGACCGACAGCACATTGTTCAATTATTTTAACAATTATGTACCTATTGTTCACATCGACCTGTCAAAATGAGACGATCCGAAAGCGAAGGATTTGCAAAACTGGTTATTTTGATGAAAAGCTAACTCGCCAACATTTTGTAGTCGAAGGAAAGCGAAGACAAGTAATTAATAGAATTATTAGGAAGGTGTGAAGATAAAGGAGAAGTTCATTACAAGAAGATTCCTGGTCGTCCAACCAAGAAATCATCAACAGCCAAACAGAAGAACGTGGGTTTACAAAACTGATCCTTCTTTAATGGCCATATGCAATACAACATTAAGGCCCATTTGTACAATACCTGTTTAAATTTAAGCTGAAGCTTAAATCCATAACAACGATTATTGTTAAGGGTTTAAGCTTTGGCTTAACGTTAACCTATAAGTGTACAACTGGGCGTTAGTGTAAACGCAATTTAAGCTCAACTTAAGTGTTCCGTTCATGTGGCCATAAGGATGAGAGAAGCTACATTAGAACTTGATTTGCCTAAGTCAATGGTAAGGCCTAATTATACAATGCCAGTTTAAATTTCAGCTGAAGCTTAAGCCCAGTTGTACAATGCTGAAGCTTAAGCCCAGTTGTACAATGCCAGTTTAAATTTAAGCTGAAGCTTAAAGCCACAACAACGATTGTATCAACAATTGTTGTTAAGGGTTTAAGCTTTGGCTTAAAGTTAAGCTGGCCTAAGCCAATGCTTAAACCCTTAACAACAATTGTTGAAATAATTGTTGTTTTGGGTCTAAGGCCCAGTTGTACAATTTCAGCTTAACTTTAAGCCAAAGCTTAAACCCTTAACAACAATTGTTGAAAAGATCGTAGTTATGAGTTTAAGCTTCAGTTTAAATTTATACTATCAATATACAATTGGACATTAAAGTTGAACTGAAATTGTACAATTGAGCCTAAGCCATATTAAAAGAAATAAACTAGGATCAGAAAGAAAGTTGCGGAAAATTTACCGAAAATTTAAACGTAAAAGGGGATGTATCGAGTAAGAAATATTATCATTGCCGTTAACCAACTGAGTTAAATGAGACGATAAATGTAAGTTAAGAAAATTTCCAAAGAAACTTATGATTTGGAAAGCAATGGATGCAAATGGAACTGCTTCCGAACCATTTTTAGTAAGGGTTCCATCGATGGCAAAATTTATTTTGAGGATTGCATGAAGGCTCGTTTGATACCGTTTATTAATAAAGATCATAATCCAGAAGAAGTTTTACTATGGCCTGATATGGCAAGCTGTCATTAAGTTGCCCAACTAACTGATTACGTAAAATCTCAGAGTATCGAATATGCTGACGAGAAAGTCAATGCTTCCAACGTACCAAGCGTACCAAAATTTGTGTTACATATCTCGAAAGTTTCCACCCAAAAATTATCTGAATTCAAAAGGTTGTGGACCAAAATAGGTAAGCCAAAATGTAGCCGAAAATTTGGATCACGCTTGAAAGATGCTGATGGCCATAGATTATAAAAGTATTCAGTTATACTCATGCCCTACATCCACATATATACTGTCTCTCGGGGCTCTGTTTTAGATCCCACCCTATTGTTAATTTATATTAATGATTTGAAGTCTGCACTTCCAATGCAAGATCTCGTTTTATTTGCTGATGACACAACCATAGGAACAGCTGATCAAGATATCTCAGCTGTTCTAAATCAATTGGGTAATAGTATCAGAGATTTCTATAACCCAGTTTCTATGACATTTATGGGTCTCCATATTGATCCTCAGCTAAACTGGTCAATCCACAAAGACAACACAGTTTCAAAAATTTCGAAAAACATTTTTCTTCTGAGGAGTTAGTGAACCAAAAGCTTTTACTAACTATTTATCATTCACTCCTAGTTTCTTACATGTCTTATAGACTACTAGCGTGAGGGCATGCCTCACCGTCCTCCATAATTTTCGGTTACAGCGCAAAGCTTTCTGCGTTTGGTTTTGAGAATGATGTAAAACCAACTGCGTTTATTAACATTGCCTTTACTACTGTCTGATTTATACATACAAAAATAAATGGGAAAACAAATATGTTGAAAAGCAATAAAAATTATGAACCCAACTCCTTGTTGTTTTAACAGCAGATAAAGTGGCTAGATGAATTAGTTCTCGAATTGTTCATCCACTGTTCTATATTTTTACATATTTTTTTATTTAATTAAATCTGGCATAGCAAGAAATTAAACCACAACTACTCATGTCAGACTAGGCATTCAAGAATGGTTTGACAATTTACAGTTTTCGTAACTGTAGAATAATTTACTTACTTTACTTCATTTCTCATATTTTTAATATTTTTTGCGTACTGTTTAGTTGTTTTGTTTGAAGTACCTTTTAAGAAATTGTAATTTCTGAAGGTCTTTGATATAATATAAAGGGAAAAACGTCTACATTTCTTGAGTGACTGTGCCGTCTATCTTAAGTTACGTTTGAAATACGTACACAGCACTCCTTGTTATATATTTCAGCAGTAAGCACGTGACTAACGTCTATATTTGAATTGAACCACATAGGTCAAGCTTTGTCACTTCTAGCTTATTGTATGTATGTACAACATCCAGCAAGTACATACATAATCTAATTCTAATATCCCCATAGGAAGTTCAGGCTGTAGCATGCAAAAATATTATTTTTCTTTTTTTTTCCTAAATTTATCGCTTCAAAATAAAAAGATTTGGATTCTTTTTTTGCGTGTAGAATTGACTCCTGAAAAAAGGATGTTTCCTTTGTTTTGTTAAATTCACAATAGTCTGCACGTCAGGTAAAATTATTTCCTTTGTTTAAACGACAAATATAGAATATATGAGAGGTCGAGGAAGACTCAAAGGCATTTTTGGCACAATCTGATAGATTTATCTGAGACCTACTCTCTCTCCTAATGCAAATCAGTTTACGTGCCGTTTGCGTTCGCTGTCCTGAGTTGACCTGAATATTTTATTTCTAGTTTTTGGTTTTTGTCAAAAGTGTATTTTGTTCTTATACCGCTCGCTCTCTATTTCGGTACAACACACTCTTTGTTGGCCTGTTCACCGCCCCATTATTTATTCATGCACACCTTCCCAGAAGAAAATTCACTCCAGATTACGAAGTATTTAATAAAAATTTTAGACGCGCAACACTTTTAGAAACCGATAAATATTTTGAGAGCTAAATATCGGCCTTAATTTCCGAACGTAAACGGTCCGTCAGTGGCGGCCTCAAATATTTGTTTTAATTGACGGAGCCGGGGGCCGAAAATTTTTCAGCCCGTATCATTCGCATTTAATTCGTTTCTTTGCGCTATTTAAAATAATCAGTCAATGAGATAGTTATTTATTTAAGGCCGAAATAACGGCTCATCCCTGTCAAACAAGTTTAAATGACCGGGCTACACATTTAAATAAATAATTTAAAAATAACGCCGGTTTTATTATATTATTGATTGAAGTGAAATGTTGGATAGCATTACCCTGGCGATTTTATAATTAGCGAAAAGCTACCTCTTCAGTTTTTAGATTATATTAATTTCATGATTTCATGAAGAACACACATACCATATGTTTCATTTTGAGTTGAAAACGAACGCGCAATTTTCACGCGCACTTAAATCCCCCGCCTTCTTTTTTCAAGTTTCAATAAAACAGTTGGTATCATGTTAATTAAAGAAAAATTTCATTTTAGGTATTTTTATTGGTCGCCAATAAACAACTCCCAATTATCAATTACATTAATCACCTGCAGCTCCCCTGTTAATTGGTCAATCGCCTACAGGAACAATAATTTCACGGAAAAAGGTAAGTTTTGGACATTTTATTTATTTTTCTTAATCACACAATACGGTATCTTTTAGATAACACGAATGATTATTCAAAGCACAACAGGCACGCCACAGACATCGATACGTACACATTCTGGTCATCCAAAGGATTGTACATTATAACATTGTTTGCTGCACAGAATTCATTTGCACATTTGTACATAAGCACGGCGATAGAGTTTCCGCAAGAAGCTTTGCAAGAACCGAAGTACCACGACGTTAAACTCCTTAAGCGCAGGCGGAGGAAAAGATTAACTATAAGATGGGATCCAAGGTATTTAATATCAAAAGTTTTAAATTAAAAAATATATATATTTTCTGCGTCACGTGTTGATGTTTATATAAAACAATGAAAAATTGGCTTCAGTCCTCTAGCAGCAGCAACAGGATAAGGAAGCAACAGAAGCAAATATTTTTCTTTAGCGTTGCGTTGCGTGGATATTAAATTACAAAGGAACTACATTAAACTATTTTCAAAAGAATTTGTTTCTCACCCAGACTAAACAAACGACAAAATTTATGGGCGCACAGTTCATTAATAATAAGCAAGAATACACCTGTCATGAACGATTCAATTCCCGTACGCGATGGTAACTAACGTTTTTCCATAAATTTCTTTAAGCGCGATGAAGCGACCGTTATGCTCCATTTAATGAAAATTTATTGCGGACATAAAATATTTTACAAGAAAACTTGTGTTTGAATTTTATACTTCTCGGTACAAACGTAACATTACGAAACCTGTCGTCGTCGTCGTCGTCCTGAAAGGTTTAAGATTCTCGTCGCAACTGCGATTTGCTTTTCGTTTTCAAATAAAAACTTACGGAAAGCTCCTGAAAGACTACACAAACGAACAACAGACAACAAATTATTTCAAAAATTTTTAAGATCTATTTTTTTTGCACGAAGACTTTCGAGCATGGACACAATTTATTTCATCACATTATGCAACTTGTGGAATGTCAATCAGAAGAAAAGAATATGACATTACCTTTAACTTCACAATATCTTTTTTGCTAAATTAAAACAATTTGGAGTTGAAGGACCCATGTTAAACTTACCTCTCATAGAAATATCAAAGAGTAATTTTGAATGACGAAAAAATAAAAGAACCTAGATGGAGATTAATTCTGGAGTACCCCAAAGGAGTATTTTCGGCTCGTTACTGTTTATCCTTTTTACCAAATGACATAGCAAGCTACAGAGATATATTTTGCAAATTACTCAAACTTATAACTTGCAACATAAATACATACAGGGTTAGTACAAAGTCTCGGAACGGTCGAATAACTTTGTTATTTGAGAAGTATATTTTTTTTTAATTTGGTACGGATATATAGTTAAAAATAACGAATTTATTGTGACAATTTTTTCCTTTTTTTCGCTTCCGGTTTGACAGGAAATGCTTTCTACTTTCTTTTTTTAAATGAGACACTATGTATATTTTTACATTTTCGGATGCAGAATAAAAATCTATCCTCAGAAATATCAACATGTTCATTTTTATTGATACAAAGGCAATACGAAAAATTAAAAAAAACTACAGATGAACGTAAAATCAAAATATCTTTGAAAACACAGGAATTTTACTATAACGTGTCAGATTGTTGTCACAAGTTAGTGTCACTATCTTTTGGTTTTGTCAATTAACGAAAACTTTTGAAAATGGCAGTAAAACTTACAGAATCTGAGCGAATTGACATCTTGATCATGCGCGGATATGGTGACTGTCAACGTTCTTTTGAAGAAGTTCGTACTTTGTTTAACACTGTTAATCCAGATCGCCAAATCAGTAAAAGTACGGTATATCGGACAGTTCAGAAGTACGAAACATTGCGCCAAGTAAAAGAATTACCAAGAAGTGGACGTCCAAGAACAGCAACCGATGAAGACACCAGTCTAAATGTTTTAATAACAGTGCAAGAAAATAATCATGTATCTACAACGGATTTGGGACAAATTCATGAGATCTCCCAAAAATCTGCCCACAAAATTCTAAAGTCTGCAAAATTGAAACCCTTCAAAATGCATATTGTTCATGAGTTGACTGAAGATGATCCAGATCGCAGACAACATTTTTGTGAACTAATGACAGAATTTATCAGAGCAGATCCCAATCTGGTGAATCAAATAGTTTTTTCTGATGAAGCGACGTTTTGTCTCAATGGCACGGTTAATAGACACAATTGTCGTTACTGGTCAACTGAAAACCCTCATTGGATGAAGGAAGTCCATACACAACATCCTCAAAAAGTGAATGTGTGGGCTGGTATGGTTGGAAACAACATAATAGGACCGTTTTTCATAAGAGGAAATTTAAATGGTGACGGCTATTTAAATTTATTGAGGAACGAGATTGTCCCCGCACTTACAGCTCTCTTTCCACATCCAAACATACCTAATCATTTACACGAAAATATTTGGTTCCAACAAGATGGAGCTCCGCCACATTTTGCGCTTAATATTCGTAATTATTTAAACAAAATAGATAGGACGTAGAGGAGCAATTGATTGGCCAGCCCGTTCTCCAGATCTGTCGCCACTGGATTGTTTCTTGTGGGGTCACTTGAAATGTCAAGTGTATAAAAATCGACCAAATAACCTGGAACAATTACAAGTACGAATAGCTGAAGAAATCAACCGTATTGCGCTGATACAGGATTCACTGAGACATTTTGTAGAGCGACTACATTACTGCTAAGTTGTAAATGGGGCACAGTTTGAACATTTATTGTAGCCTAAATGAAATTTCAAATTGTTTTCAAAGATATTTTGATTTCATGTTCATTTATAGTTTTTTTTTTTTTTTAATTTTTCGTATTGCCTTTGTATCAATAAAAATAAACATGTTGATATTTCTGAGGATAGATTTTTATTTTGCATCCGAAAATGTAAAAATATACATAGTGTCTCATTTAAAAAAAGAAAGTAGAAAGCATTTCCTGTCAAACCGGAAGCGAAAAAAAGGAAAAAATTGTCACAATAAATGCGTTATTTTTAACTATATATCCGTACCAAATTAAAAAAAAAATACTTCTCAAGTAACAAAGTTATTCGACAGTTCCGGGACTTTGTACTAACCCTGTAGAATATAAGTACATAGAAAATTGGGATTTTCAAAAAGAAAGCTTTCCGGGCCTGGTAAATCCTCGATGCCTCCATTCATCTGACCTTTGGACACACTTTCTCAAACTTTTTTTTTGCTTTAGTCCAAGTCGAGGATAACATTCTTGACATGCTTTATTCCTTACTCATCTTTATCTAAATCAATTATCCCCAGTCAGCTGTCAAAATAAGACTGTTAAATAAGAACTTTACTTTCTGCCGTTTTTCTTTGCAATTGTCCTTCTTCGCCTTCTCTCTTTTTGTTTCCAAATACTCTTTTTTCTTCTAAGTCGACGCGTAATCCATGACCTTCTCTTCGAATGGCTAGTCTAAAATGTCCTTCTTCTTTTAGACGTCAAAATTGTTTCTGTACATGAGCCGTTCCCTCAATATTTATTTTTCTTCCAAAACGATCAACTCAACGAACTGTATACTTACCTCTAGCGCAATTTTATTATGTCATCGAAATGGCTGATTTACTCACAGCTTGTGGTATAAACTTGCCCTGCTCATTTTTTTTTATTGATGAACTATTCTACCCTCTTTCTTGTTTGTGTTACAATGATGTCGGATAAGAATTTTTCGGAGAGAAAAAAAAAACTACTGCTAGATAATAGTGATATTGCAAGGATAATAATAAAAGCAAACACTCGAGCAATAAAAGCTTTGTTAGAAATGTTAATATTATAAATGGCCATCAATTATCCATACAACCTATTGTATACTTACTGTAGGACGAGGCGATCGGGGTGGATCCTGGACTCTAGGCGTCTCACTGTCACTTCACCCACACCAGGAATTTTAGTATTTAAATTATCGTTGATAAATAGGAGTCGGCGATTAATTTTTAAAAAGTTAAATGAGAATTTTGAAAATTCAACAGAACTGAAATAAAGGGGGACACGTCTGTACAAGAAAGGGGTTCGGCGAACATTCGGCTTATTGTGTACATTTGAAAAGTAAGATGCCACGCCTCCCTCGAGACGTTTTCTCTTAAGGGTTTGTTCAAATAAGTCATGGGAGCGATTTAAGTTGCCTACTCCATAAGTGATTGGGAGGTGCTTTGAACCGGCTACGCTCCTTTACGCGGCGCGGGTGTTGTTTATCGTGATTTTATTTACTTCAGCATATCTTAATGGTCACTTATCTAAAGGAGAGTCAGTATTTGTCTTGTCTTAGCTTTGCGCAGTACCCGCCAACTCTGGCCGAGCTACTTAGGCTCATTTTGCCAGTCACATAGTGTGATTTAAGCTGAGTCTGAGACTTTTTGGATAACACAAACATCGTTGGCTAATGGTAGGATTCGAACCTACGCCGCCGAGCGACACAACTTGCAAAGTCGGCTAGGCTACCGCTGAGCCACCCGGCGACCCTAGTCAGTATTTCATCTGGATTATTTCCTCGCGGCTGTTATCACCTGGGAAATTTTTACGTTAAAGTTAGAGTAGAGACATACTTAAAAATAAAGGTCGTTTTAAAATAAAATTTAAGAAACTAACGACTTCCTATTGACTGTATAATCATATTCTGGAGTTATACACCCCCATCTTGTGTCATCATTTTCATTTAAGTAAAGCACTCAAAAATGTTGAGATTTTCGTAAGATATTACGCAAGCGAAAATTTTATAATTTATTTTAATTCTCTTGTAGTGCAGATGTTGCACATTATTTATATTAAAAAAGTTAATTGGTTTGACAGCCGACTATGCAAAAAGAAGCGAAAGCGCGTCGCGATTATAGAATGCCATGTAGCTTCGCGTAATAAATTACATAAATATATATTTAATTCAGAGAAGGAAACCTATCCATTAATGAATGCATTCCGATTCAACTAACAGCAGCAATTAGAATCAATAACTCGCTTTATTGAATACGTTCTAGTTCGCCTGTCTTATACATAACATAAATCAAGTCTCTATAATATCGTGTAAATATTTCCGTGCATGTTTGCAACGTGTTTTGATCGCCACTTCCATCCAATTCATCTCATCCGAATGTTTTTTGTTTAGCTTAATTGATCCTCACGTAACGGACTACTGTTTGGTGGTAAACACCAAAAGGCATTACAGAACTTTATGTTCTGCTCAAGTCGAGTTGTCCAACGCATCGGATTCCCAATCGCCCTTCACAGATTCTCAAGTCGTACAATATTTTGAGCAGAAAGAGCCCAGCAAGCGTAAGACCAACAAGACCCTTGGGCTTGACCTCCACAATGAACTGGTTTTGTTTCAGTTGAAAAAATGCTCCCTAGAATAGTTTGCGTGGGGGAGAAAACCCATTACACCCTCTCGAACTTGCAGCAGGGACAGAACTACTACTTCAATATATTCGCCACGAACAGGCAAACCAATTTGACTTACCCCCATGGGACGGCGTTCATGAAATTTGATCGACACGTCAAACCCACCGTGCTCAAGGATGGAAAGCTCACGTTTGTTAATATGAAGAAACTAGATGGGAAAGCAGTTTTGACCTATAAGGCAAGTATCTTATTTTTTTCTCTTCCTACCAAATGTTTGAGTTCCTTGGGGGGCGTGTTCGACAGTCACCTTATTTATGAATTGAGAAAATCAGCTCATATGTGTTTGCAAATAATAATTCATTGTGTGGTGTTTCAGGTTAGCAAAAAGGCCAACACCTCACTGGAATTTTATGTAGTACCATGTGGCGGAGCAGTCGACGTAGAAGTTATTTCAAAATACGAAGTCTTCAAGACGAAAAAACGTATCAAGGGTTTCGGAAAAGTCGTCGTCAAAGAACCCCAAGCCGGAATGCGTTACCAATTAAGAGTTACATCCATGAATCCCTACGAACTGGCACAGATGTCAGGAATTAAAGTAAGTTAAGCTTCCTATTAAATCGGTGACTAAATTAAAACAATTTCTTACCGTTAGGTTCTTGCAACAACAAAACCTTCCAAGGTGCCTTTTCCCACTCTACCCTCTGAAACGTTGGTGCATGAATACACTTCGCTAAGGAAATGTGATAGCATCACCATTGGATGGCATTCATCACCAGATAAGAACGAAGCTCGATATTGTGTGGCGGTGAAAAAGGGCCGGGTTCCGGATATGAGCGAATACAAAGTAATAGACCACTGCGGAAGCGACCAAAGTCTAAAGTCGATGGCCGACATTTCTTATTGTAAGGACATCAAGCACAAAAACGGGTAAGAAACACAAAATCGTTTTGAATCACGTGGCAGTGATTTGTTGGTTGTAGAGGTGTGATCACTGAAGTAATCAACAATCTAAGACCTGGTGAACACTACATTGTCTACATCACCGTCAAGAAGAGGAAAGGAAGGTCGTTGTCGTACGATATCTTGCAAGCCCATACAAAATTAGAGTGTGACTGATGCAGGGCCCCTTTTATTAAGTGCAGACAATTTTTGTTTAGTGTCGATTTAGTTTTACTTACCTACGGATGTTTGACAGTCGGCTTCATTAAATATTTGATTTGTAATTTATAGTTGTGATTGTGATCTATTTATTGTACTTATTATTATTAAAAAGAATCTCCGCTTGTTACATATTTTTGCATCACTTCAAATCTCATTTATGATTGTGATGTTCTCTTTTTTTATATATGTAGGTTTTGTATATACACACTTTTTAATACAATTTTGTAATTACTAATGATTAGGTCTTAATAAAAATCGTTGAAAGTAGGTATTTTTATTTTATGGATAATTACAATAAATTACATGTGTTAAAACTGTGCGACTGGCGATAAAAGCTTTATAATTGAAGATACTTCCTAATTTGCTTTAAATTTTAATATAGCATACAGGATGCTATCGTCCAAAAAAAATCTTAAAATTGAAATCAACCATCATTGTAAAGAAGAATGTTGATCTTACGTAATCCTTTTCATCAATAGTAGAAACCTTGTTGATTATAATAATTGAGGTTTTACTTTTACTTCTTGAATTAAATAAATAATTTTACAATATTTAAGTGACAGTTTTTTTTGTGTTTTCTGATTGGGCTCTGTTAATTAAGACAATATATCTTTCTTTTACTTTTTTATTCCAATAAAATCAATAAAGAGGATCAGATATTTTTGCATAGGAAACATTTACATTAATTTTCTTAAATGTAATTACAATTAGAAAGTTTGTTCTGTTACACTTTAAAGCAGCAACAGAAACTATTGTTAACACATATTCCATCTCCAGGTGTACATAGCGCAGCACATAATATGTCAATTATACTTCCAAATCGACACAGTGGGCCCGGAAGTGGTATTAGCAGAAACTGACCATTACATTGGGCTACAACAAAGTCATATCAAAAATGAGCTTAAAACATAAATTAAATTTTCTTCAAAAAATCAAGCGAAGCAGCAATGTCAAACTGACTTTCAAGTCAAACGCCGATGATGTCCGCATCGCGGATGAAACACGTGTTCGCTCATAAAAAAGTGTTCACACAAATATAGTAAGAGGGACTGATTTGTGCAATATTTTGGGAAATTTTAATTTGCGCTTGTGTCCTTTGTTCAAAAGCTTAAATTTTCAAATTTAATTAGTTTTACAGACACTGTACCAAGTCATCACTGCACAATATTTAAATTAGAACGAAAGTTCCTTTTTCGTCTTTTTATTGAGGCCGAAATTATGTTTTTACAGTTCAACGCGTGCCCGATGTGATTTCAATTCTGTGTTGAATAACTTACGCGATAGATATTTGTGCGTAACACATATTTTTTAAATCGATTTACCTGGAGGAAGGATTGGACCAAGTTGACAATGGACACCTGAAATAATAACAAATGTCTAATTATTATTATCCATTATATTTAATGGATCCAAAATAACAAAGTATGTGTTGGTTGACATTGTCATCTGTTTTTTTTATGTGTCCGGTTACTTTGAAGATAAAAATTAAATTAAATCAAAAAATGAGTGAAAAAAATTTGCAATTTTTTTTAAATTGAATAATAATAAGATTTTTATTTTAAAAACAGTGAATACTTCACGCATATCTTATTTGAATAATTCTTTTCCTGCATACGAAAGAAAGAACCAAATGGCACATGTGTGTATTATTATTATTTTTTTTTTAACTAAATCGTGAAACTTTGCTCGACGTTGTTTGCCCAATTATTCAAGAAATTATTTTATTTAATATTTTATTTAATTATTTAAATAAGAATCAAATATTGTCTTGGGTACTATTATTATTTGTAACACTTTCTAAGGGCTACTTAACTTACCAATAAACTGAAATCCAAACAGCAAAGTCAGGAGAGGTAAAATCATAACGTACTTCATGGTCGCGTATTGTGAAATGTTATTTTTTTTTCTTCGTTTATATACAGTTTTACTATTCTGATAAGTGAGCGACGTAAATTAATTTTTCGTGCTTATTACGAAAGAAAAAACTAATCAATGTATTGTAGATATACTTTTCAATTGACCTTCTTTAGAACTAGTTTTACGTTTATTGCCTAACTTTTTATGTATTTATTGTGTTAGAAGGTTATAGACAAAGCTTAATAATTCGATGCAACAGCACATTAAAATGGTAGAATTCGAAGAAATGGAAGGAAGTATAAATGATCTTGATAATCGTCAATGATTACGTTCTACAGAAACTCCCGATAATATCAAGCGAGTAAGGAACACAAAGTGGAAAACATTATTTGAATAATACTCTATGAAGAAGAAAACGAGAGTCATTTATTTGAAGAATGTTGTATTTCACAAATGGGCTTCTACTTTTATTTGTTACTTTTCAAATTCTTATATTTCTTATAAAAAAATGTTTCCGTTTTAAAGGGATAAATTACTTTTGGTCCATCTATATTCATTACACTATATTCTTGATTTGAAATTTTTTTCGAATTTGCTAATTTGTCACAACACATAAAAAATAAAATAAAAATTAATTGCAAGAAAAGAGATTGGTCAAGAAATTAAAAGAATAAATTAGATTATTATACTCCATACAATTACTCATTCATTTGTATGTTTAAAGATCGTGAGCAAAGAATTAAATAAACACTAAAATAGTAGTAATTTATTATGTCAATTTACGATAAAATATGCACCACTCAAATTTTTGTTAGAACAGTTAGTCATGTCTGGCCAATTTCAAACTTATTGTTAGTCACGTCTCGCAATACCCAAATCAAATAAATTATCGCCTTAGGAAAACTGCAGTTTAAAAATTTCATAAATAAAGCAAATGTGTCACCATCTCATACGTATAAATAGTTGAGTTTGAACGGAAATTTACTTGCTGTAATAGTTACATTATTAAAACACAATCATGTTAACGTATTTCTTTATCAGTGTAATGATATTGAGTACCACAGGTTCAAATGACTTTCATTTGGAAGGTACGCAAAAAGTCTTACACTACCCTATTTCTTGTTATACAATTTTATAGTAAATTTAAATTGAATCAAAAACTATCTGGAAAAATAGAATGTGTTCTATCTCCAAACCATACCTGTATTCTAAATATTTATTGTTGAAATTGAACCAAAGAAATAGGGTAGTATGAAACGGCTCTTACATGCATATACATGTTTTCTTTTTTAGAATGTGAACCCATACAGAGCGAACTTTACGTACCACCAGAAGGTTGCGCCTCCGAGTACCATCGTGCCATGTGCACTGTGCATTGTTCTTTGTTGGCGAACTTGCCCGGAAAATGCTTGTCTGTAACCAACAAGTGTTGCTGCCTACGAAAGACAACTGTATAATTTGTAATTAAAAAGAAAAACAACTATGTTTTAATAAAAAGTATTGATACTCTGTATACGTGCAAAGAAACAATAAAGAAGACGAATATTTAAAAAGTCGTTTTAAAAAATGGTAAAGCGAACGAATGTGTAAATTATTTAAGAAAATTAGAGAAAACACTGGCGCTGATTTAAGAACTGTTGTAGTTCTTGCTACAAGAGAAAAAAATCTAGATAAGAGTAGAAGTTGCAAGTTAAATTATTAATTGTTTCAATAAATTTTAAGTTAGTTCTCTTCTTTTTTTAAACAACTAGATTCCTCATTTATATTTAGTTATCGATTTCAATAACGTCTTCTGTGTGTTATTTAAAATAATCATTACTAAGCCTAAAACTTCAGGCTCAAACTAGGAGCGTTTATTTCTTCGGATACAAAAACTCATTTGGAGTACCAAGTAGGTAAGAAAAATGAACTGGAGGGTCTTAGCCACTCAATTTGAACAATGCTACTTGACACCTCCAATCACAAAGGTAACGAAAATATTCTTGCTTGTTTTTTATTCGTAATTAACAATTTATGTCGTTGCAATAGACTCCCTGTATATAGGAGAAAATACAGTAATTCAAAAATATACAATACATTAAAAAATAGCTCAAAAATTATACAATTGTGAAAAAGAAATCCAATAAATTTTAATTGACTTTTATATTTTAGATTGTGATTAACGCAATAAACTTTACTTGCCATTTGAAAGTAAGCTAAAATATTAAAGTTTAACAAAAGTAAGCTTCCATAGAATTGCCAAGAGAGGCTAAATTTTTTTAATATGTCTCATGGTAGTGACATCCACTGACTCTTATGACTGACAGATTCTTTACTCGACGCCATCTCATCAACGTTTTAAGTAACAATCGTAAACGTTATTAGTTTTTGGCAATCCTTAGATGGTCAGGAAATGAAACATAAAGTTACGTTTGTGTTTCCATGAGCAAGCAACAACATGCAAACGATTTAGCATAAAAGCCTCCTTTAAAATACGTTAAGGCATCGACCGCCTTTAGTTTTATTATTCTAACGATCATCTAAAATACGCCAAAGTATCGTCATTATAAAAAAATGCCGATGAGAAATTGCAGAATGTAAGGGTTTACTATGTTAGTTTAAATTTAACCTGAAGCTTAAACCCATGACAACGACTGCTTCAACAATTATTGTTATGGGTCTAAGCTTCGGTTTAATTTTAAACTGACATTGTACAATTAGGCCTTAATTAGACTGCTACGTGGACACTTATTAATGAAATTGACAATGGTGATGTCTCTCAGCTTCAATTTGTATAATCCGCGCTCGTCATTGGCTCTTGAAGAATCTGGTCACCCTAATTATGGAATAAATCCCTATTATCTTAATCAATAAGCTTGTCCCATAAAAACCCTTAAAAACTCTTTGAAAGAATTAATCACTACGTCTCAAATTTTGATTAAAGTAACTCTGCTGATATGAATTATGTTATTTCATAGTATGTACTAGGGGAAAGTTGCCTATATTGGACCGGCTCCTAAAGTGGACCACTTCAATTCAATTTAAGTTAAAACCAACTAGAAGTATCTATCGGTATTAAAAAAAATACTTGCAGAAACGTTGTTTAATACAGTACCATCTGAGGTATATGTAGTGCTTACTATTATTGAAGTTTCTAGTTTATTTTTATTTATTCAAAGTCGGTCCAATTTAGGAGCCAGTCCAATATAGGCAACTTTCCCCTAATATGAACAGAACGAATACATTTTGATAGTCGATTAGGCAAAAGGCTCTTTAGAAAAACATAAGTATCCTAAAGTCTTGGAACAATAAAAGAATGGAACAAAATTTGTTAATTTTTAATTTAAACAAACAATAAATACCGAGAAAGTCATTGAAAAGGTGGGAGCGGGGGTAGGAATTCTTCCAGAAAATGGGATCATGGCTAAGGTAACCATACGTTCCGCTTTTGGTGGGACAGTCCCGATTTTTACAATTTGTCCCGCGTCCCGCGGAGTTTTAAAAAAGTCCCGCTTTTTGGAAACAATACGTTTTTGTCAATTGACAGCAAACAATTAAAAGACATTTTAATTAACGGTCCCAACCTTTAAAAAAAATCATTCAAATGCGAAATACAATGTGTTCAGAAATGATCGAAAGGCCTTTGAATTTCCCGTTTGCTAGATTATTTTTAAAAGTTAATACTAAATTCTGTACTGTTTTACCATGGACATAACACGTAATAATTTATTTTTTATTTTATCATTTCTCCTTGTTTAGGTAGATCATTATTTACTAATGTAAAATATATGGTGGTAAAAGTGGCAATATGAAAAACCTTTTTTTGTAATAATAATAGTAATATTTAAAAAAAAAAACGAAATCTAAACAACAGCTCGCTGCTGATGAAGTTTAGGGCGAATTTGTCATACAAAAAAGTATCTGGCGTATTTGTCAAAAACTGAAATACGAGGGTATGTGGCAGCGTAGATTAAAAGGTCTTCGGTTGAGGAAAATCGTGATAAGTCACTAGCCTTTAAAAGAAAGAAATAATAATCAAAATAAAAGACAAAAATAAAAACAGTCTTCACTTGAAGGAAATCTTTAAAAAAAAATTAAACAAAAGGCTACTGATTACAAAGTAAGTCTTGAACGGAAAAAATCCAAGTAAGTTAATAAAATCGTTACAGAAAAATAAAATAAAAGACGAACAATTAGCACGGATTTGAAAATAACGTCTTCGGCTGAAGGAAATGGTTGTAACATTCTAGCTCTACAAAAAGAAAGAAATAAAAATATGTTAACTGTGGCAGTAGTATTCACTTGACAAGAATTGAAGGAAAATAATAACGAACATTTTAAATAGCGACATCTTTTGATCGCGTTTTGACCTGACATTGCAGTAGGATTGACAAATTGAAGCCAGTTCGCCACATAATAAGTCATCCCATGCAAGGCGGCCATGCTTGCTGTCAAAGTATATGAGAATTTTAAAAAAATTTGTGCAAATCGGTCTTGATTGCAACGAATTCCTCGAGCAGGCTCTGTACAGCTGTTTCAGGCCTAGTTGGGCCTTCGTCAGCAGAACCGTAGCTCGAGAACCCCACTGCAAACCAAACCGATCTGTCCAGGTTATTCGCCAATGCGATGTGAAAGTAATGAACATTTTAAATAGCGACATCTTTTGATCACTTTTTGACCTGACATTGCAGTAGGTTCTGCTGACGAAGGCCCAACTAGGCCTGAAACAGCTGTACAGAGCCTGCTCGAGGAATCCGCTGCAATCAAGACCGATTTGCACAATTTTTTTTGAAAATAATAACCTTTATAAAAGAAAGCAGATGACAATCTATTATTCAATTATTATGAAAAAGCAAAGAACTGTCCTGAATTGCTGAAAATCAGAATAAAATCCTAGTTTTTGAGTAAAACGATTGTACTTCCTAATTTTTTTGTTTATATTTAGATAGCTACCGGTTTCGGTTTATATAAAACCTTCTTCAGGCTGCTATTGTCAGTAGATTAAATGATAAAAGCTCATTGGAAATATAAATTGAAAATCACAAGAAGCAGACATATATAAAATGTCATATATCATATAGTTTGACATTTTATACATGTCTGCTTCTTGTTCAATTATATTCAATAGCTTTATCATTTAATCTGACAACAGCTGATATAAACCGAATAATAATAAATATAAACAAAAATAATAATAATAATCGTTTTACTCAAAAATTCATTACCTAATTCTGGACCAAAGATGAATCAAAATCCTAGTTAACTAAAAATTCTAGTTAATCAAAATAAAAACGAAATCCAACTACAACGTAACAACTGAAAACAATTGAATTAATAATATTCAATCCATAATAAAAAAAAAAACAAAAGACAATCAATCAGTCTTTTTATGCCCCAAGTTCACCAAAAGTTAGCAAGATTTCTAATAAGAAAACAATGAAAGTAAAATTAAAATTTATTTGGTGAAAATAAAATATTATTATTAAAAATTAAAAAAAAAAAAACAAAATGGAAAACTGTTGTTTAAGATTGTATTTTTAACAATATTTTTACATCATATTACTTCTGAACTGACAGTTGTCATAACAATAACCAAATTACATTAATAACCGATACTCGCAGAACACTCTACAAACTATTTAAAGTATCATAATAATAAATTAATTAAATGAGGAGATTGTTAGTAAATAATATATAATTAAATTGAAATAAGCACTAACACAAATTTTTGGCGGAAAATTTTTTCCTCCGCAATCGAGAATCGAACTCGAGTCTTCTGCTTTCGCGGCAGATGCTCTGAACATTGAGCTAAAGCGACACCGAGTTCAGTTATCGTCTAATATAAATTAGAATCGGATGGTAAATTTTTGATATTGCCTTAATAATTGCCATAATAATCTAACACTTCCCCTCGAATAAGGTTCACAAAAATTTCACTTTGTCAATCGTACTCAAACCGCTTGATTTTACACACCACTCGTGTTTTTGTTTAGGTAAACCCTTTGCTAAAAAATCCGCCACTTGATCTTCGGTTGACGTGTATTTCAAAACAAAATATTTATTCCGTATCAAATCCCTCACGAAGTGATACCGGATGTCAATATGTTTGCTCCTGTTGTGAAACATTGGGTTTTGAGCTAACTTTAATGAACTTTGGTTGTCGCAGTAGATAGTTAGGTACGTTAGCTAAAGAATGAAAACCTAATTTATGGAGAAAACCATGCAAATATACAGCTTCTTTTCCGCACTCGGTCATCGCCATGTATTTGACCTCCGCGGTACTCAAAGCTACTGTCCTCTGCTTTCTTGAGTCCCAGGAAACCGGGCATCCGCTGATTAAAAATAAGACCTTCTGTCCTCAACGCAGCTTCCCCAATCTGCGTCTATAAATCCTCTTGTCGGTTTGGAATCGTTGATCGAGCCTTTCAAGTAACGAAAAATTCGTTTCGCTGCCTTCCAATGCTCGAAACCATAATAATCATTGAATTGACCCAAATAACTAATGGCAAACGAAATATCAGGACGTGTAGTGGTAGACAAGTATGTGAGGACACCTACAAGTTCACAGTACGGTAATTTCAGTTCTCTTCACTAGGATTTTCGTTTCTTTTCAATCTTGTACCGGGGTCCAACGGGGTAGCGATTGGTTTACACTCAGTCATACCAAATCGCTGAAGAAGTTCCTTAATATATCCTAGCTACCTTCCCGTTTTCTTGTGTAAATTCGATTCCCAAACAGTAACTTGCAAATCCTAAATCTTTAATCTCGAATTTAATGGCCAACTTCTTTCCAAGTTCAGCGATGGCGTTTGGATTTCGGGATGCCACCAAAATATCATCCTCGTAGATGGCAATTAACGTGATATCTTTGGCTGTTCTAATTTGAAAGAGGCAAGGATTCGATTTTATAGAAATGGCGCCATATTTCCTTGGGGTCCGATCTAACTTGTTGTACCAACTTCTTCCCGGTTGTTTCAGACCGTAAAGGGACCTCTCTAGAAGGCACACCTTGTTACCTTTTGGAATTCACAAAGCATTTTCCTAGCCTTGCAACTAATGTCACTTCTATTTTCCAAGTCCACGATCCTTTGCAAAATGTTCTCAAGATTCTTTGGCTTCTTCATCAGGATTTCCTCTTCTAAATTACCTGTAGCAACATCAAACTATCTGATCTTCATTCCGTATTTTACAGCAAGAGATGCCATGAGTCGAATGGAGTCGATACGAGCGACAGGCGTAAACGTTTGTGAGTAATGGACTCCGAATTCCTGGCTGAAACCTTGCACAACAAGTCGGGCTTTTCTTTTGTCCAGCGCACCATCCAATTTCAATTTATTACGCAGGTCCATGCGGCAACCGATAACTTTTCCTTTACTGGGACAATTGGCTAATGTCCAGGTATAATTTTTTATTACTGATTTCATTTCAGCTACAATGGCATCGTACCATTCATCAGCATCAGGACTGGCTATTGCTTTCTTGAAAAGAATTTCAGAAAGAAGAAGTCCTTCGATATCTTCAGCTTGATTCGAAACAGTATGGTGAAAAAGTTTTTTCGGTTTTAGCCTCGTTCCTGTTCTAAGTATTCTCGGCCAGCTTCGACTTCTAGCAGCTGCAGGAGTACTGTCGAGATATTCATTTTTATGATCTTGTATAATTTCTTTTGTTAATTTTGTTAATCTACGAATGAGTAAGGTTGCGATGAAGCATCATTCTTCAATAAATCTTCCGAATTATCATTCATTACCCCATTTAGGTTGTCATGGTCCTCAAGAAATCTTACGTCTCGATTTATCAGAATCTTCCTTTTATTTGGTGACCTAATACGGTACCCCTTCGATTCTTCCGAGTAGCCTAAAAAGACACCCTTTTGACCACGTTGATCCAACTTTCCCTTTCCATGTTATCTGTCCAGGAAATAAACTCAGCTGCCGAATACTCTCAAATGTGACACGTCAGCTCTACCATAAGGTAGGTCGAAAGGTGTTTTCCCATTCAGACTTTTCGAAGGTAACCGGTTTGGTAGGTAGTTGGCTGTATTCACCGCTTCTACCCAAAACGAATGAGGTAAATTTGCTTCGATCAAAAGGCATCTAGCAGTGTCAAGGAGTGTACGATTCATCCTTTCTGCCTTATCATTCTGCTCCGGATTATAAGGAACAGTCAGCCGTCGCTCATTTAAGTAGTCGTTAAATTTCTGACTTGTGTATTCCAAACCATTATCAGATTGCAGTGACCTGACACATTTTCCGTTCTGCTTTTCGACGAGAGCAATGTACTCAACTGTTGCTTCAAAGACTTCAACTTTCGACTTTAATAATCGCACCTCGCACCACTTGGATTAATCATCTATGAATTCAACATAATGTAATCCATCCACGATCTTTTTAGACTCCGAGTAGGCCATGTTAGGGTGGCATTTTTGTTGGTACCTCCAAGTGAACATGTTCCACTTTAATTTGATGGTTATAGTTTTGAAAACTGACGCCAAAGAACATTGATGATTTTGAGCATTTTGACTTAGTATTACAAAGTCACAAGTAATTATTTGTTTTAAAGCTATTATTTTACTTTCTTGATGCCATCGTAGAGTATAAGAAGCAAATTCATGTACGTAACTTAACGAAAAAAAGCATGGCCCTCTAGAGTCTAAAAAGATCGTGGATGGATATTACTTAGCGCCTCCTAACGAATTTGTTCTCATTGGTCCATAACCTGTTATTTAAGATTGTAATTTGAACAATATTTTTACACCATATTAATTCTGAACTGACAATTGTCATAACTAGGCTTACGATTTCGGCCCACTTCGAACATATTGGATTGTAAATTCCCCGGCTTCGCACAACACGGCAGGTAGTAAATATTATCTTACATACTTTTTTGATTTATGTTAAACTTTATTTAATTATTTACTTCGATCGCGTGGCCCATAACAAATTTTCAATAAGTATGTTTAAATGCGACGTGGGCCGAAATCGTAAGCCTGGTCATAACAATAACAAAATTACATTAATAACCGATACTCGCAGAACACTCTACAAACTATTTAAAACATCATAATAATCTAACAAAAACAAAAATAAAAGAGGACCTGTATGTTTTAAAATTATTTTAGCGAATAATATACAGGGTGTTGTTGTTGATGTTGTTTATTGGGCTATTACCACCATTTCGTGGATTGTTCTCTTCCGACGTTTCGGTAACAACTTGTCGGTTACCGTCTTCAGGGGGGTTTTGCCTTGAGAAAGGCAGTTGGTTTGCCAATTCTTCCATAGGGAATGGTTGGACTTTATGTGCACGTCTCTAATTTTTCGCCTTATGTGGAGTTTGAACCTGAGTTCTTCTGATGGTTGATTTTATCAGACTCGGCACTTAACTCATTCGGCTACTGAAGCACCAACTTATTATAGTTTATAACTTCTATATAAGCTACTGTTTGTTGCGCAGTACATGCTGCGCAGAAGCGTAGTTGCACAGTTAGTGTTGCGCAGAGGTGTTGTTGTTTAGAAATGTGCATTTTGTGGTGTGCATTTATTTTTTATGATAACTCTAAAAGAAAATACGTAAAAGAGAATCTGAAACTTTCAAAAACAGGCTTACAGTGAAGAGGTAGGTGTTTCAAATCAACAAGAATTTTTGACTTAAATAAAATTTTGTAATAATCAAGTTCAAGATCTACACTTATGTACCTCGAAGCATGTATAACAACAAATCTAGATGGTCAACGTTGAATAAGTGCTTTTATTTTTTGAGTGTGTGAAAGAGGCAGCGTAGCTGCCGAAATACGTATCTACGGATACAAAATAATTCTGGAAAGAGATCATTTTTAATTATTTCCAAAACCACTCTCTCCTGTCTCCATTCTTAGTTGTATCTAGATGCAGATACTGATACAAATTTTCAGCAGTATCTGAGCTACGTGTCAAGATGCTCAAAATGTGTCTAGATACTGTATCTAGGTACTTGTATCTAAATACTTAGCAACACTTGTTGTAAGGTGAGAATTAGTAACACGACTGCACGCTAAAATCAAACAACCTTTAATCATTTTTGAACGCACTGTATAATCCGCAAATATAATTTTGCTTACATTTTTAATATTGTTCATTAAATTTGTAAAGTTCATATAACTGTATTTTTTTATGTTTACAGATGTTTATGTTAAAATGTTCGGTTTTTAAAATATATATTTTTTTCACTTTCTTTCAAAATAAAATTTAGTTCCTTGAACTATTTTTTTACTTTTATTCATATTCATTAAAATATGGTCACCATAATCATGGCGATAAATGTCTTTCTACAACAAGGTCCAAATAACCACCGTTATTTTCTTCCATAGAGGGTTTTCATGATAAGCTACATTTTTTATTAACCATTGTATCTCAGGCATCGATTAAAATTTCTGTAACGGATTTTGAGAAGGTCACTGAGATGAATTAATTTCCTGACAGATCCAACACTAGATAAATGAATATAATATCTGAACGATAGGATTGAAGTGATTGTGATCCTGTGAAATAAGGTAAAGATGAATACAACATCGAGGAACTCTAAAGGACATCAAAGAAACATCAAGAAATTGGACTTCTTCAACCGAGTTATTAATATAATTTCTGCCTTTTGATCGTCGTCATAAACGATTTTTCTAAAAATTAACAAATACTCCTAATACAATTCTTAGTACTCTTAGGGTGTCTTTCATTCTGATATCACATTAAAATTTGTACTAATACTTAGTGTTACTTAAACTAATACGATTAACTTCATATCTTTTTGAATTTTTTGCCAATTTAGCAAAGCAACGGTCCTGTCACGTTCGTTCGGCAATTTAATCCTAACGACTGAACTTATCGTTTTTGGAAATGGCACGTTTCTACATCGTCAGGGAAAAAAGCGTAATTAACTGAGTATTTCAGAACCATATAAATACGCCCGGCGAATTTCGTTAAGTCAGTTCACAACGACACACAGTAAACAAAATGGTTAAGTTAGTTCTGATTTGTGCATTAGCTGCCGTTGCTTTCACTGCAGTCAAGTCGCAGTATGCTCCAGCACCACTACCACCGCCGCCACCACCTCCACCCTCTCGCACAGCAGGTAAAAATTTGATTAATTATTACTACTACTACTAAGACTGACAGCTCCAGATTGAAACTCCGGATCTAGCGTCGAACTAGCCACTCGATTTAACACCTCGAATACAAAGGCCCGTATGAGCCTCCCAGGCCAACACACTTCCCGTCCTACTAATAACAACAGAAATTAAATTAGTAATAATCTTATTTTATTTATTTATTTATTTTTTCAGAATGTATAAGACTTGGATATGACGCTGCCGTGATCACTCCGGAATGTCGTGACAGCGACGGCACGGATTGCGCCTTGTTTTGTGTCCGCTCTGGCTATGGCACTGATTGCGTGCCAGAAAGTCAGTTTTGCTGCTGCAGACGTCGAAGAAAAATATATGGATCTTACTAACTTCAGTAACTTAACCAAGGGCGAAACTTATAATTTTGGACCATGAGCTGTAAACAATGTTTAAATTTGATTTGAGGAAATAAACAATATGGCAAGCATAATTTCTTTTTTAATTTCAAAAATCGAGCGTGTGTTTCCAAATACCTCCAGGAGACGTTTGCGTTTAGCTCAAAATTAAAAATATACTCAGACCATATTTTAAATATAATGAGTCATAAGGGGTCGAGTCATAAGGGGTCAATAGCAGTTAACAAAATTAAATCGAGAAGCTACTTTATGGTCGACCATGGTTAAATAATCTTCATTCAACTGTTATACGTAAACATATCAGTATATGTGGATATAACAATTACTGTGCTTTAATTATGAAATGACCCCTGTATATTAATCGTTTTAAAAAACATTTTCTGACTGCCTCTTATTTTTTTTATTTAAGTTTTCTTCTTCCTAGTAATTGTTATTATTCTTTTGATTAGAGTTCAAGTTGTTCATGCGTAAATATACAATCAATAAATTACTGGTGCATCACGAACCCATATGTACATGTTTATGTTACAAAGGATTTCTGTCGTATCAGTACTTGACTAGGATGATCTAAACAAACAGCAGCTTATACTGAAAATAATTTGCGGTTTGATCTCAATTTATGACGTACAAGTTGAACGCAAAAATTGAAATTTAATCGTTTACATTATTTTCACGTATGTGTATACAGGATGATCGTTTGAATTCGACACTTGTTTCTATCTTGACAACAGAAAACTGAAATTTTGAAGCTAGTAATCGGAAGTAGTATTTTATAAGATGGCAACTGAAAACACGGTTTTCATTTAAATTTAATTTTTTCAAAATGAAAACTGAATTTTGGGCAAGTTAAACGCAAAAATTGAAATTTATTTGAGACGGTGTTTATATTTACATGTGTATACAGGCTGTTTCAAGGTAAGTCGGTAACATTGCCAACTTTCTTATTTTTAGAACGACAGAGTCAAATTAGCAAATTTGTTTTATCTTTCTCCGCTGATTGCAAATATGAAAACAGAAAAACAATTGAATGTGAAGTTTTCGAGATATTGGAAAATTAAAGATAGGAAAAGCTGCTGGGATCGACGAGATAACACCGGGAATGATTAAAGGTTTAGATGCTACTGGAAAACAAACCATTAGTTAGAAGTTACTAAATAAGATCATTACAGAAAAGAAAATACCCAAAGAGTGAAATACAGGAATTATCCTGCCGATATATAAAAAAGGAGAAGCAAGAGATTACGCTAACTATCGAGGAATAACGTTAATGAGTGTACCAGCTAAAGTATTGGCAAGAGTAATAGAAGCGAGTATAAAAGAGAAGCTAGAACAACAATTAGAAGAAACGCAATATGATTTTAGGAAAGGCCGAAGCACACAAGACCCCATATTCACACTCAAACAATCCATAGAAAAGTACATAGAGAAAAATAAAGAAATGCTCTTATGCGTTGCAGACCTGGAAAAGGCTGTAACGCGCCCGTTTTAAAATCCTTGTTTGTTTACTTTTACTTACAAGTAAACACCTAATAAAACTGCCCAAACAAACACAACTTAAATTTATTGCCAATTTAAATCACTTGCCGGTCGTTTACCTAGATTCCCGAGAAAAGGCCATCAAGATGTTTCTTACTACAGCTGTTCATGCATCCCTAACTACGCTACCTGATTATTTGTGATTTACTTCCCGGCCGGCACTACGCTGTTAATACTTACGGATTGTGTTACGGTTGAATGGCCCTTGCGGGGATCCGCTATAAATAATAATACTTTTAATTACGGCTCGTGATCGTTGCTAACAGGAATCTACGTCGTGATAACCCGTTCTTCTTGGTGCATACGGTAAATAATCGGAAGAGCAAAGGAACTGATTACGTCAGTAAAACCACGAAATTAGATTTAATTAATTATTTATTGTAAAAAAGGGCAAAAACTCCTTGTATCAGCCACTGCGAGGTCTGGTATAATGAGCATAAAAGCCTTGCGTTGAAATCAAATACAAAGAAACAAAAATTACGATGCTCAGAAAGTACAGTATAACCCGCTTAACAAATTTCACTTTCGAATATCGGCGCGATCTACTTTCTTTCGATTCACACCGTTGGTGGTTTAATGTCTACACAGATATTTGTTGGAGAGCTCTGCTCCTTAATTAGATTCACAATTAATTGGATTTTAACTTAGCTCGAGTCTTGGTACTAGTGTTCGTCACTTTAGATCGTACTCTAAAACTTAATAAACCAACGCACAATGTACCACAGTGGGACTACAGTGTACTTAATTGATGTTAATTAATTAATTAATCAGATGTTCTGGGGAAGTATGTGATACAAAATGCCGCCCTCGGCGATCAATTTGCAGGACAATCAATAGCAATCACCAGTTTTTCAGGGCCTCGTAGTTTCACGAAATTCGTAATGACAATTAATTGGCCTTGATTTCTTTGTTTATATCGTGCTGGCGCACTTGGTTTCAGCGGCAGAATAATTGCCTCACACCAGTGATTTAGATCGGCGACTTCCCTGTACAAATCGAAAACAACCGTTAGCGTGTTTCCAACTTGTCGGAGAAAATCCCCAAGGGTGGAATTATTTCTAAGAGTACACTGTTTTGAATTCACAGGTAGATGTGGGGAATTGTTAATTGCTGTTGGTTGATTAAATTACAGAATTGGCCTAATACTTAAAGAACCACTGACCAACAAATTTTCTAAGGTGAAATGTCCTTAGTGAGCTTAATACTCGCTTCAATATAAATAAAAATAGTTTGATTAAAGTTATCTAAATGTAATGGTAATATGAACATTACTGACTCTTTAGTCACTAATTAAAGCAAATTAAATTATTTTCACTCAATTGATGCCACCAAAGGGGCGATGAAGAAATACAAATAAATATTGCCGCTTATTCCGTAATTCGCGCACAACACTCCGCTCACTCTGATTTAAAACACTCGCGTCGCGACGCGCACGTGTTTTGGTTTAATTGCCCTTCTCAACACACTGTATTTTAACCGTACCGAAATAACTGATTTATCTAGAAAATGAGTAAATGACTGCAAGCGCTACAAAAAAAACCTAAGTCAGATTTTAAAAATAGCCGACCTCGGACTTTGCAGCTAAATTTTGAAATCACTTCAGACCAATCATAGTCGCTGCATTTAGTTCCCACTCACGCCTACTCCAGATGCCCAGAATGTATCAAGAGACACCCCATTAGCTTATCAGGAACACTCGCTGTCATCTGTCGCAAATGAAGCACTCCTAACTTTAACTTTTCAAGTGTACAAGCTGACTTTTTTTTTAAATATCTGGTGCCTGCTTGAAAGAAAACAGACGAAGCGAATGCTCCAACTCGCAATGTAATTTGATATCTTTACCCATATGGAACATGTATCTGCAATTTTAACGCGACAAAATGTACACAAAAATCCAAGCAACCCAATCTAAAACGTCAAGTAGATTTGTTTTATGATGTCTGTGCAACTATAGTGCATGTGAATGTCGCCAGTTTGGAGACAGAACAGACAAGCGCGAAATGCTTCTACATGCAAGTAATTTGATCTCTTCCTATATCTGACATGTCCTAAAATTTAGAAAGCACCAAGCTACAAGTTACGATGATTTGTTTAGGCGGGTGGTTGTGTGGTCTAAAGTCACTTGAGCCGTGATGACGCGGCGCCTCCGAACCCAAATCTAACGCTGGCAAAATCTCGAAAATCCGACCATATGTTTATTATTTGAAATTAAACATGCAACAATCGATTTTGTTTTGAAAACAATTTCCACGCACACTTCAAGGCACTTCGATAAAATTAGAAGAGAAGATGTATGGATAAGTTTAGAAAGGAAAGGAATAAATAGGGAGGCAATCGCAGTAATAGGAGCAATGTACGATAAGACAACGAACGTAGTAAGAACATATGATGAAGAGTCCAAAGAGTTTGAAAGTGAAGAGGGCCTAAAACAGGGTTGCGTACTCAGCCCACTACTTTTTGCAACAGTAATGGATGAGGCCATAAAAGGAGCAAAGAAAAAAATTAAACCGATGACAATGGGATGAATATACTAAACATAGAATTGAAAAAAAAAACATGAATATAAATATAGATAAGACAAAGACTATGATCGTATCACAAAACAGCAGAATCCATAATATCACAATAGAAGGAAGAAAGATCGAGCAGGTGAAAGAATTTAAGTACTTAGGAACAATAATAGAAGCGAATGGAAGACAAGAAAAAGAAATAACGGACAAAATAGGAAAAGTAGGTAGAATATAAAACTATCTAAGATCAACCTTCTTCAATAAAGGGGCGTTTACACGAAGCTAGTAGAGAGGCAAGTCAAGTCGGCAAGTTAGTTGCTTTGTGTAAACGTTTACTTGTTGCTGCATAATATACAGTTCTTCCGCTCGATCTTTACAGTTACGTCACACTTTCCCAATTCAAGAAACGAAATCAACATATTCTTTTATCCTTATCTAATACGTACGTTAAAACAATGATAGAATTTATAAATTTGTCATTTTGAGTCGATAATTTTCTGACGTAACTGCAAAGATCGAGCGGAAGAACTGTAGGAAAGTCAAATGCGGTGCAAGTTGCCAGGCAAGCTGGTAAGAAAGTCAAGTGAATAGAATACGGTTCTATTTTCTGGCCAACTTGCTTTCCCCTTCTACTATTTATTGGCAAGTGACTTGCCGACTTGACTTGCCTCTCTACTAGCTTCGTGAAACGCCCCTTAAAAGAGAAATAACAAGCGAAGTTAAAACAGAGGTTGTTAAAAAAGTTGTAAACCCTACACTACTATACGGAAGTGCATCTTGGACCCTCTCAAATAAAGACAGAAGTAGAATAAACGCCACAGAACTGAGGTTCTTGAGAAAAATAGAAGGGAAGACTAGAAGAAACAGGATAAGGAATGAAGTATATAGAGAAAAGCTAAAAATAAGACCAATAATACAGAAGATACAGTAAAGTTAACTAGGGTGGTTGGGACACATCCACAGAATGCCAGAAAGCAGATTAACTAAAAGAGTCTATGAGGTACAAGTACAAGGAACAAACAAAAGAGGAAGGACGTGGCCGGACGAAGTCAGATAGGCGGCACAGGAAAAAGATATCAAGTGGAGGGATATAAACAACTTCGCACAAAATCGAAAGGAGTGGAAGAAGAAAATAAACAACTCCAAAGTCTTACACTTAGGGCCGGTCTTTTAACTTCCTTGTAAACTCCCTTTTTACTAAAATCAACATTAAACTAGTGAAATTGATATACAAATATTTACAAGATCTTTATCTTCTATTTTTTATCGAAACCAAAATTATCCTCTGCATTTTAATAAATTTATGTTCGTAACTTAGTAATCTTCACAAAATTTATGGATTCTTTAATTACTCGCCAAATTATATCACGTGCTCCTCGTGTGTAATTACGATAGGTCGATAAGTGATAATACTATCTGGCAATTATCCCTTCCGCCTTTGCCCACCAATTAAACATCCATATGCACATATTTTACTAGGGATACACAGATTAATTTTGATTGCACGCGACTTTATCGCTAAGATCAGACACACATTAATTTCGGCAACGTGAAAAAATGAGCGTCGATTTCATCCGTCGGTTCGTGCTACCTCTCTCCGCCGATATTGAAATCATTCTCATTAACTCGTCCACAATAGTAAGTTAAGAACTTAAACTAACTGACTGCTCCAGAAACTCTGAAAGCATCTTCACCCCACGAGGTTAAAACAAGGTGGAGATACTCTAAGAGTGTTCTGGAACAGTCGTTATAAATTAAATTTACCATTGTTTTTAAACTTGGTTTTAGTATCAACGGTCGTATCCTAAAGGGGTCCCTGAAGCGTCCTTAAAGTATTTGTCGACAAGGGAACGTTCAATCTTTTTTTCTATTTATCTGCTGCTGTATATAATTGTGCTTTGCGGAAATGTGGCAGCCATTTATGTCACTTCTAAAAGGTAGGTACTATAATTTTTTTTTAAATTCCATTCATCGGCACTTTTTCTATTGATAGGAAACATCGGTATATCCAAAAAACTTTCATAATATCACTGGCATCGAGTGATCTCATCTTGGCCACCGCATACACTATCAATTGTTTGGAAACGTTTTCGCATCCCCTCGTCAATTGGGTTGGTATAAAGATTGATGGGTATTTTTATGAATTATGCTCACGTCAGTGTGTTGCTTGCAGACGATGGGTTCTTTTATGTGCTCGTTTATACCGTTTTTGCAAATTTTTGGTGTAATTGCGAGTTCTGCCGCCTTGGTAGCCATCGCACTCGATCGCTACCGCAACGTTGTTCATGCTACGAAGCAGAGATGGAATCCGAATATTTGGTATTGTCTTGGAGGTGTGGCTGTCCTTTGGGGAATATGCGCAGGTAACTATAAGTATATTTTCTTGTTGCGTCAGTAAATGACTCAAGTCCGATAATACCCTACACATGCGATATCGCGTTTCTGCACGTATAGGGTAATACCAAACTCGAGTCGTTTATTAAAAATCCATGAGTAAAGTAAACCTCATCGATTTAATCCTTGTAGGTCTCTCTTATCCCATATCGATCTTCTTCGTTTTGAGGCCGCTGCAAGTAATTTTCTTCGACGAGACAGGCACTTATCTATACGCGGAAACCATGTACCTCTGCATTTCAGATCGAAAAGACGATTTAATGATCTACTACATTTGCGTGGCGATCACAATATTTCTGCCGCTCCTGTTAATATTTTTGTGGCTCTACTACAACATCGCCAAATTAATTTGGGTGAATCGAAAGCCCCTGAGTTTGAAGTTCCAAAAAAAGAACGAGAGTTCCACAACGGTGGAGACATCGACGTCGCAACTAAAGACCGACGTCAGCAACAACAAAAACAAGATAATGACCAAACAGCAAATGCTAATGAAAGCAGCTTGCGCAAGAAATAAAAGCATACACGTGGAACGCAAGATCCGCACCTTCAAAATCATAATCTTCTTAATGCTGGCTTTCCTGTTGTGTCGCTTGCCTTACTGGATCTTCAACATCATGAAGCTAACGAGCACGTACAATAAACATAGACATTGGATATTGACTTACGCTTTTAATAGCCTCGCGCTCGTCAGTTGCGCTTTAGATCCGTTCCTCTACACTTTCCTGAACCAAACCGTAGAGAAACTGACAAAAATCCGGAACGTCCTCAACGATTTTATATGCAAAGTTTGCTGCTGTTGCTTTTCCAACACGGAATTTGAGGAATTCGAAAAAGAGAACCCCTTCGTCGTCGAAAACTGCGAGAAAAAACAATCGAGAACGGGAAGTCCAAGCTCAAGCAGAAACTCCAGAGTTAAATTTGAAGACCATGCTATAGTACCAAGTTACTTCCACCACGAGATCAAGAAAACTCAAGAGTGTTACAAAGACGTTAAAAAATATTAAGCCAGAAAAGTATTCGTTGTTTATTGTGATATTTATCTTATATGTATATTATACAACAAAATGCTTTATTCTGCTTCTTTATTCAAGTCGATTTTGTTTCTTCGAATCCACTTGTCAAAATCTTGCTTGGAACTATCGATTAGGCTGTGTAACTTTTCACCGGATTGGGTGGTTGTTTCGTACTTCAAGACGTCTTTAGCTTCGATTACACTCTGGTTAGCTTCTTTAAGTAATTTGAATAAATCTCGCTTGATGCCGATGTCCCATTTTCTTTTTACGTAGATGATGTTGGCAAGGTGTAATTCATGTAATAAAACGCCTGTGTACAAACACAATCTAAAACAAATTATAAATATAAATTAAATATTGACCGAATACGTCTCAAAAATTTAATAACTTGCAGAAAAAGAGCACATACAGGGTGTACATGTAACCATGTTATAATGTTTCAAGGTGGATGCAGATAGCTGATGTCATATCCTAACTTAGAGTTTCCATTGGTGTTTTGTAATCACCAAATATTTCGGACGTTGTCACGGCTACGTAGTGAATGCACATAGTAATTCGTTGGTCCTCATATTGCGTAATCAAGGCAAAGCCCAAAATATCCGAAGTTCAGTTTATGGGCATGAACATGGGGTAGGTAACATAGGTATTAGATATCTACCTGTATAAGTTAACGAAGAAAGGATACTAAGGAATCAAATGTTCAATTGAAAAGTTCATCAAGTAGCCTTTGAATTTTTCGTAACATTCAGAGGTAAGGTAATATTATGAAGCAGGTCTTGAATTATATAACTTTCAATTAAAAAAGTCTTATGTTCTATAGCGAATGCCTTCGTTGACAACTGTCATTCGGCAAACGTCAGTCGGTTTAGGAAATCGCTCATCCCTCATCTTCTTTCATCAAAAAATCAAAACCAACTCGATGAACTTTTCAATTGAACACGCGTTATATCGCTACACGAGCTATTCTTTCTCGCTGCACAGTTCCCAAACAGCTAAACTCAAAAATCAGCAAAGGGGAGAAATATGGAGCATGAGAATCCACAAACCATTGACAGGCGGCCAAGGAATCACGTGACTTAGCATTTGGGAACCGGCCATTACATTGTGCTAGGTTCACGGAAGTGCCAAACTAAATGGTCATAGAGTACACTCGAAGGGAAGATAGTAAGGGAAGATTTTCGGTAAAATACAAAATAAAGGACCATTAAGGAGATGTGAGCTCTTAAATGGTATTAAACGAGTTTTACCTGAAGAAGAACTTTAATTCTAAAACAGGTATTTTAGCAGAATTCTTACATCACTTAACAACAAACTCTCACTTTTAGTACGATACGAATAACAGGTGCACCAAAGCGATGCCCAATTATTGAATTTCGTTTTAGATCTAACTAATTAGGTTGCAATTTGGTTTCATGCCAAAATAACGTACTTCTACGAAAGTCTGGTGATAGCTGAGTAGACCAGGCAATAGGATTTCTGATAAGAACAAATAGATATATCCACCTAATTTTTCTTTTATGAGAAGAGGGGCAAAGCATTACGTTGAGAGAGGGCATTGCAATAAAAATTATTAATAAATCCTTACCTTGCATTTCCAGGATCAATTTTTTTCGTAATATCCACCATTTCCCTACACATTTTCGTTTTTCGAATCAACTGGTCGTCGCTAATTTGGTTTGGCAAGTAACCCTGTTGATACCCATACAATTGCACGAGGGAGTGTTTGATGGAGAAACAGTGGTAATGATTTGGATGTAGAAAAGTCAGTAACTTGCTCAGTAAGTTCTCTAGGTCCCTGATGGTTGGATTTGATAGTTGCACATGATCAACGTCATCTCCTATTTGATTGATCAAATAAGATGCTTCGGCGTTGGAAATTTGAACTTCACATTTATCGCACGCCCAATCGGTGGTATCATCCAAGGGATTAATGGGTAGTTGAGTGCCTCCACATTGCGTCAATTCAGTTCCTATACACCGGAGGGCACTTAAGTAAGTCCCCAGTTCCGTTTTATCAGAGCAACGCTGGCACCTGCAAGAGAAGTACTTGGTTTCTTTCAAGTGCTCTCTTCTAGCTTGGGTGCCCCAAAGGGCGTGCGTGTACATGGTGCTGATGTGCTCGCCCTTTTTGATAGGCAAAGCTGCTCGCACGGTAATTTTGTAATTCGTGCTTTCATCCCCGAAATTGTAGGTAGTGTTCGGGATGCAATTGTGCTCCAATAAGCACGCCGTTGGATACAAAGCGGAAACTTCTGCGTCTTGGTTTATTTCCAAACTGTTCACGTCGATGATGCCACAGATTTGGTGTAAGGTTTCTCTTGATACGTCGGGTAAAATCGGGGTGTCCTTTTCTGCCTCTAGTAACTTCAAAGGTCTAAAGAAATTTTCTTCGAGGTAATCAACTAGTTTTTCATCTATTTCCCTGAAAATTATTGGCTTTATAAAATGCACGATCTTTGCTCACTGGTATTTCTTAGCTTCCGAATTAAAACCATGTTGATCTTCGTCCTCAGATTTTCTGCACGACTGTTGCAACGCAGAAGATTTGTTTGGAAGCCAAGAAATACCAGTGGTATAAACATAAAATAGAAACGTACTTGTAAATCTCAGTTTCTTTCCCACGTTTTTCCATGTGGGCTTCCATTTGAAGAAACTGCATCCATTTTTTAATTCCTCTCCTTTGGATCAAGAGACAACGTATCGCAAGCAGGGTATCTTGCCTGAAATCTCATGGTGTTACTTTACCGCATTTTATAGATCTCGTATAATACCTATAGTATTCGTGAAGACCATCCAAAGCTCTGTGTCGACGCAACTGCAGTATGAAGCATTCCCAGCCATGTCTTGCTGGATCTTTCAAACCACTACACTCTGTGTGGCAGATTGGCCAATCACAACCCTCGCATCGAGGTGCTTCATCTGCCAAGATTAATCTGAAATCATTTGTATTATAAGTCAAACAAGAGTCAAGGTTTGGTTGCAAAGAAGATTCTGACCTGCAACAACCCGGACACGGAACGGGTCCCTCTTCGACCATGTGTGGACGAGGACCTGTGACAATGGGCAGTTCTGAAATGATTATGTCTCCTACTTGTAGATCCCGTTTTGCAATCAAGCATTTTCCCATTTCTTGAACTGTTTCAATCTGAAATAAGAAAAAAATAGAATTTTTTAGATAAATATGTAAAAGAGAAGAATATTCGACAATTCCAAAATTATACCGTAGCGGTACGGTAAGGGCCAAAATTTAATTCCACATAAAAAGGGGTCGAGAGCGTTTCCTGTTAGTCAGTCCAGAAACTCGCCAATAAAGGAATTGCGATTTGGGTCTTTTGTGGTTTGACAAACTTTTGGTAAAAAGAGGAAAGAAATTAATTTCTTTCTTTTGTGTAAAGTTCTGTATGAAGTCAGAGACTTTGGGCTTCGCTGTTTGTGTCTCTTTCTCACTCTCGTCGTAGTACCCAAAGAGGAGTCCTAGTGAAATTGATAATCTTGAAGGTTCAGGTTTCTTTATTCTACTTTCTTTGATCATTTCGTTTCAACACCGTCCGGCCGTTACAATATTAATAACACATGTTGATAATATTAATTGCATTCTGCCGTCCACAGGTTTGAATGTTTGCTTTCGAATCTGAATGGCGTGGATCCATACGGTTTTTCAATTGTGAATGAAAAGCCAAAACATGCCTTCTTTTCGGATAAGAAATAAAACCGCAGGCCCTTTGCCAATATGATGTTTGGCACATCCAAGATCCTACCGGAGTGGAATTCCTCCGGCTTCGGCTAAATTATAGTAGTGTTGGCAATATGACCTTAACAGTTGACGTCTACATATTACATTTTAACGTGTAAACTATCCACACACCAAAGAGGAACAGTCTAGAACAATCTATACATTGCCAGAGTTTTCGTGGTTTGGGGAAGACCATTTTGGTATAGCAAATTCATTTTAGTTCACATTCGTATTTGCAAAAGTTGCTGAATGAGGTCATGTTCGCTTTACCATTTGCTTTTGTTGTCTCGGATGAGTTAACAAGATCTTAACGATGTCAAAACAAGTGTTTGCAGAAATTTTCTCGAAGGTATCGAAATTAATGGATGATCTAAAGGAGAACCTACATATAAACGATAGAATGCTGGAGTCCAGAATTCTGGTCCCTCTGTCCCATTCTAATCACTATGCAGAGACTGGAGTCTATTATTCTGGCGTCTATATGAATGTAGGGATCCTTCAAAATTAATTTCTATTTAAAATATCTCAAGCTGGTCCTTATGAATGTCAGAATAACTATTTTATAAATGTACCTACATATTTGTGCAATGACGTCAGAAATGATTTCAATCCACGTGACCAATTTTGTTTTCTTAGTAGTGGCAACACTGAGAAAAGTCAGGTCGCTATTTCAAATTGAGGTGTATTTGTCATTGATTTAAATTACGATGCCTTTGTAAATTGCAGGCATCGTCATTAAACTCTGTTACCAACAGAGTACAATGTGTTGCCTATACGACAGGATCACGTGGGTGGAAATAATTTCTGATGTCCCTGTACATACCACGTGTTTTATTTCTTTAGAGTACTAAGACACTGTTTAACTACAATAGGGATTATTTGACTTCAGTAATAATTATTTAATTATATGTATAAATAAATGTCATCTACTTAAAAGTGATTTCGTAGGTATACATTTTTAGAGTAGCGTTCCAATTATCGTATTGTGTGCACACACACAAGTCTGAAGTCCTTCGGTCTGTATGTTTTCTATCCTAAAAATACATGTGCTAAATAATTTACGATCTTACTTGAAATTTGGCACACATACATTCCATTGTTAGCAGGTTCTTTCACTTTCTGATATTATTAAGTTTAAATTTAAGTTGAATATTTAATTACTTCAAATTGAAGTATATTCTATGCAATTATAAATAATGTTGTTAAGTAGTCATCTTGCTGACAAATTGAAACATACTCTGTAGATTTGAAACAAATTTTAAATTATAGTATACAGGTGAATATATTTTTATGTTTCAATGAAAAACTATTGAAGAAACACTTTTGGGTACCACACCCAGTATGTATATGTATACAATATTTTAATTAAGTAACGAATTGTGTAAGTAGTAGTTTTTAACGAACGAGTTTTTCCACTTCCGAAAAAAATTTCCTTTTTTTTTATTAGACCGAAAATAGAGTATCATTATTACCTCGTAGGCTCTGCAGTCATTCTTGTGGGTGCTTTTCCAGTGTTGCACTTGGTGCTCCTTGGAACAATACGCGACAGCCTTACAGGCAGAGCATTTAAGCTCCGCCGGTTTTTCACACTGAGCACACACGTTTTCCGACATATTTTTTCCCTTAAGTACACCAAAGAAAACTCCAAAAATCACGTACGAACACCTACTATGTATAAAAGCACGGAAGAGGAGATGAGCAGAGTTTCAATTAACTTCGTTTTATAAATAACCATGGAATGCTAGTGCTACTTGGCACTGTACCAGGCTTTGCTCACGCTGGAACTGAAATATAAAAGACAGTCATCGGTGTTGCTTACGCTCTTTGCTGTTGACGACGAATGGAAAAAAAATTTGCTGACGTGAGCCATTTAAGCTTTTTTGTTTCGTTCTTCCAATTTTGTTCTCGTTTTCTCTTCTAATCAAGGTCATCAAGTATTAACTCACACAGCTGATGTAAACATACCTTTAAAGGAAAAGCAAGAAGTTTGTAGCCAAAAAAAATATATTTTAGTCCTAAATGAACCGAAATTCAAAAACAAAAGTCAAAAAAGATGAAAGTGAAAACTTATTTAAATGTAGAATGAAAGCAACTTGAGATTTGAACCAGTTGAAGAATTAGCAACACATCGCCACGATTAAAAGAAGGAGGAACAGATGAATGAATACACAAGGCACAATATGCTGAGATTTTGATCTGAAACTGGTGATACTTCTGTCAAAGAGTAGACCAGTTTATTTTCCTCTATAACAGAGTAGCTTAGCCTATTCGGAGCCCATTGTACTGAGCCAAATTAAACCTCAAAATTGATAACTGAAGAATACAACTATTCTTTAAAAAATTCTTTTTTCTTTCAAACTGTGAAAGTGCTGGAATTGTGCTTGACAGTCAATCCAGTAATCTGGTAGGTACTTTATGGTTAACCCAGTTTCGAAGTTAGCTTTTGACCACGGTACATTATATTCCTGCACTCTAGTTTGTTTTCCTTTATACCAGAACAGCTTAATATTGTTAGAAGTCTGTTGCAAATGAAAAATGACTAAGATTGATAACTTTTGAAGAAGAAATACTTTTGTCAAATCTAAGAAACGTCTTTGTCAGTCTAATTTTCTTTTCGAGATACCAGATCTTTCGTTAAATCTAATTTTTTTAATAGGTACCGTTTTATTTTCAAAATGAGAAGTATTGGCTGTTCCCCCACTTCACTTTCCAACAGCCAAATTAATAATAATAATCGAAATTAATAACATTTAAAGAAGAAATTCATCCACGAAATCATTCTATTCGATTGGAATTTTAGTTTTCTCCAAAGTGCTGGAATATCTCCTCGGTAATCATCCCAATTATCTAACAGTTTATGTTTACAGTTGGTTCTTGTCCGATGAAATTTGTATCACAAAATCTTCTAAGCGGACACTAAATCGCGCAAATATACACTTTGCGTTTCGCAGTCGTTCGACTGCTTCGTCAGAAGTGAAAATTTTCACTTCTGACGAAGCAGTCGAACGACTGCGAAACGTAAAGTGTATATTTGCGCGATTTAGTGTCCGCTTAGAAGATTTTGTGATAACAGTTTATGGTCTGTTCAACTTCTAAGCGAGCTTTTGGCCAAGGAACCTTGCATTCTTAAGAAAGCTTAAGTTGGTGTCTTTTTGTCAAAGGGATTTACGAATTTGTTTCTCTTTAAGCCAGAGCATCTTAGCCTGTTAGAAGACGTGTGTAAAAGCTGCCCGCTTGATGACAATGCAATGGTCAATATCTGCGAGCTTTCTTTTATGTATTTCTGCAACCGAAAAATTCCGATTAGTTACGAAAAGAGTTTTGATCAATTTTGTTTCAAGATGTAACTTTACGCACGCGCGTTTTATGAAACGGTTCCGAGTGTCTTCCGGTCGCCTGAAGGTCAGGCTAGTCGGCGTTGCGTTGATTACTTTGCAATAATGTTGTCATTTCTTTTTCTGTTTGAAATAAACTAATTTCTGTACGGAATTGGGATCTCTTGCACTATGCCAATCTGGTGTCACTTCTTACTAAGAGGGCTGACATCTATTTGCCTTTGCGCCAGAGTTGTTTAGTTAATGCGAAGATCATTGTACTGAGCCAAACAAATCCCCATCTTTCAAGGAAGAAGAAGAAACTTGTGTTTTCTCTTCCAATGAGCTTTACGGTGTGATTCTTTGAAAAAATAATGGAGGGCATTTTCAAATGGGAAATAAATGAATGCACACAGTTTCTATACCATTCAAAACTCCTGTAGTCAAGGTCATCACGTATTAGCCTACGCAGTTGTTGTAAACATACCAACGAAGTTTGTAATATAAAGCAAACACCACAACACCTACAAGCTGTTGAAGAACAATCCTATTAGTAAGCTTCAAACGAAAAACAATAAAATTGTTAAACAACTACTTAATTAATAAAGAAAAGATTGACTTAAGTACAGTTAAACAACTTACAACATATGCGGTCACACCTCCAAGAATCTATGGACTCCCTAAGATACATAAAATTAATTATCCTCTTCGGCCCATAGTATCATGTACAGTATGAGCATAAATGTTTGAGGACAAGTTGAATTTCCCGCGTCTCTATCTAGTAATTTTTACTCTTTGTGTGTGGCCGTCCTGAAAAATTAATTTTTGTTCAGTGTCGCCTGTGTAAATTTTGCAGCCGGTTCCAAGAATTTATAAGACAAAATGGGGCGCGTTTACTTGCCTATTTTTTTTGTAACCTATGCATTTGACCAACTTAAGAAAAATATTGGAAGGCGGGAAATTCAACTTGTCCTCAAACATTTATGCTCATACTGTATATGTATAAATCATGTGCACCCACTTATCAACTTGCTAAATTTATTTCAAATATCCTTTCAAGTCTTACACCGAATTTTCAATTTAATATAAAAAATTCTTTTGAATTAGTACAGAAGACTAAAGATATTAGTATTCCACAAAACTTTATTTTTATTTCATTTAATGTTACCTCTCTCTTCACCAATGTTTCCAAATAATTAGTATTGAAAACAATTGATAATGATTGGAATCAAATTAAGTTACATACTAATATAGAAAAAGACTTCTTTACCAACATTATAGAATTTTTATTCGACAATAGTTTTTTCACTTTCAATGATAAATTTTACAGCCAAGTTTTTGGCACTGCCATGGGCAATCCTGTTTCGCCAATTTTAGCTAATTTAGTTATGAACAAATTACTAAATTATATCAAACAGAAACTTCTTTTTGATCTACCTTTTGTTTTTTGCTATGTGGATGACATCGTCACCAGTATCCCCTCAGATTGTGTTGATCTGACATTAACTGTCTTTAATAGTTTTTGCAATAAATTAAACTTCACCTTTGAACTTAAACACAATAAATCTTTACCATTTCTTGATGTTCTATTAAATAGATGTGACAATGGTAAAATTATCACTGATTGGTACATCAAACCCACCCATGCTGGGAGAATAATCAATTTTCATTCAACACACCCTTTAGCACAAAAAATATCAGTTCTTAAATCATTAAAACATAGAGTTGTCAACTTGTCACACCCAACTTTTTGTCAAAAAAATTTTTCTATTATACAAAAACTTGCTACCAACAATGGTTACCCAAAGAAATTAATACTACATCTTTTAAGAGTTAATAGAACGAATAATAGATCTGAGACAATTTATGTTAAACCAGAAACTAAATATTTCAAAATTCCATTTAGTCCTAATCTTTCACATAGCTCGTGTTTTAAACAATCATAATCAAAAAATAGCTTTTTATTCCATAAAAACGATTAACAATCTTTTCTCAAAATTAAAAACGAAAATATTTAATCTAGAAAGATCTTCACTAGTTTATAAAATTAATTGTTTGAATTGTAACTCCTCTTACATTGGCCAAACCAAGCAAAAGCTAACCCTTCTCAAATTGATAAACTAGAAAAAACTGCTCTAGCTTCACATCACTTTAATAGTGGTCATTTGTTTGATATTGATAACGTTCACATTTTGGATCAAGAAATCAGTCTACCTAAAAGAGTGATTTCAGAGATGATTCACATTAATAACAATAATACTGTCAATAAGAAAACTGATACACAGAATTTGAGTGTTATCTATCATAATTTAATTAAAAGGTGTTCAAATCGATCTTAGTTACTTTTGTGTTGGTTTCGTCACTGTTAGGGATTTTTGTTGTTACTAAGTTTTAGATGCCTTAAGCATAAAAAATTTTCTGCTCGCCATCTTGTCACTCGCTCAGCGTCTTTTCAATTTATAATTTTTAAAGTTTATTTATTGTCTTTCGTCAATTATTTTATTCCGTTTTATACAATTTTGTGCTAATTTTGTTACAAACCAATAGTGTAACATGAATCACAAGAATTTTGATAACATAACTGTAAGTGAAACTGATTTGTACCTACCAGACACGTGTCTGATTGTTTCGTTTCTAAATTCTAGGTAATTTTTAACTGACCTCATAATCGAGGCGACTCTTCACAATTCATTGGTTTAGAGCTTTAGAGGTAAATGTTAAACAATTTTTCAAAATTTTTTAAACTAATTTTTGGCAATGTAACTTTGTAGGCTCTGAAGAAGGTTTTAAAATATACCGAAACGTCAGATGAATGAACCAATAGTTATTATTATTGTCCTTAACTCGATCAATAACTACTACTTCCTCTGTCCCAATTTAGTTGTCACATTTGTAAAAATTGGAAATAAAAATATTTAAAATACAGAAACGCACGTAAATAGAAACTGTAATTTATTTTAACAAATTTTACAAAAGAATTTCCCTTTATTTTGCAATAATTTGCATTGTTTTTATTCATTTTTACATTTGTGTATTCTAAACTCAAAAAATTTAAGTAAGAGTAATATTAAGGCAATGTCGCGTGGTCTTGGTAACTTTTGATAACTTTTCTTGTAGAATCAGTTATGTTCGACATCTTGATCGCAGAAGAGAAGTTACAGCAGGTGCACTCTAAAAATTGTGCGTTTTTCGCAATTTGACTCCAGCCTTCTTGTTACTAATAAACGGCAATCAAATTTCACCAATGATGTGATTTAAACATATCATATGGGTAGTTAATTGTAACATTTTAGTTCCCGGATTAAATTTGATTTATCAATAATCTTAAGAAAAAACACCAAATGTGACAACTAAATTGGAACAGAGGGATCATTACATCAAGGACACAAATTTATCTTCAATATAAAGCAAAATCAAAGCACATGAGAATGAAAAGCCAATGAAAGGATGAAAGCAAAAACTCATTCAAATATAGAAAGAAAGTAAAGGAACACATCATCACAATTGAAAGAAGGAAGAACAAGATTAATAAATAACGACCAGGCAGAAAATGTTGAGATTCAATAATTTGGTGATAAAATAGTAAGAAGACCAACAGCAACAACATCTCCCTACTCAATATAATCGAAAACTTATAGGGAAATCAAGTGGTATATTTTTAATTTTTGACCTAAACATAATTTCTTTTTCTTTTCTTTTTTTAGTTTCATTTCAAAAAACATAAATAAATATTTTTTAGAATAAACAGTAGCGCGCAACACTTTAAGAAAAAAGACCCAGTTACGCTATTTTGTGCATAAATATAGAAACGTAGAGAGAAAATAACAGGAAATTTGTACGACCAAATAATGCGATAATAAAATAATAAGAAGAAAACAGAAGTAACATCCCCCTATTCAAAATAAATACATAGATAATTTTAAAAATAAACAGTGGCGTAACATTTTCTTTTTAAGAAAAACGGTAATATTGCACCATTTTGTGCACAAATAAATAACAAAATGGGAATTTTTTCTAACCAAATTTGGCAAACAAAATTTGAATATGTTAACACCCTATATCTCGATAGCGGTACGTTTTCTGACACTTCTTAGTTTATGAGTTTATTTTTCTGTAAATAAAATTTGTTGCATAATTTATGGCCTAGATGCCACCTGTGTATTGTGATATAAACACTGTTCACATCCCGAAATTGATAGATATTTGTGAATATTTAATTTAATTAAATATTTACCACCTGAATTTATTTATATAAAATGGAAACCAGAATACATTTTTTTGGTAAACAATGTGTAAAAATAGATTACCTAAATCTGCGCGCGACTGCAAGCTTCAAACAAAAACAACTTGGTCAAAATATTTTCCTCTGAATTTATCGAGGCCTTCCACTTACTGTACTGAAGATACTGAGCAATCGGTAAGTTCATTTTCAGTCAATTTCATTTTTGTTCTTTCGCTGTTTTCTTTGCTTACCCGTCCTATTCACTTCCTACATAGGTACGTAGACGTAAATTTAATTTAAGCAAATCAGAAATTTACTTGAGTCTTACCTGTTCCAATTTATTTCAAATGCAATAAACTATTTTCTTTTTGCCTTTCTTCTCTTTTTTTTCGAGAATTCCACGTCACTCATTTAGCTCACTGTGAAGTTAAATTTCATGACTAGCCCTGGTAGCTAAAATAAATACTAAATTGCTTCTCAATTTACTTGTACATATTCTACTCAATTTTTTCACTTGAACGTTGTTTATATTATTCATCAGAAGTGCTTTAAAGATAAATAATATTTTGCATGTGCATTCCTATAAACTTCAAACTATGAAATTATAATAAAGTAATGCTTATTATGTTAGTTTATATAATTTCCCGGTTTAGAAATTATTTATAGAAGTTAACGTAAAAAATCATAGTCTCACTCAGCTTCAAAGTAATAAGCTAATGATTGTCTGGATTTTGTTGGCGTCTTGCATTCAATAAGCTAATATGATAATCATCGTGTATTAATACGACTTAACGCATCAGCAAACAGCTGTACGCACTATAATATAAATAGCAACATTATATCTAAAAAGTCATTTATTTTCTCGAGAAGCTAACGAAATGTTTCTTCTCAACAACGAAATCAAATTTATACAATTTTGCCCCAAATTAAGCAACTTTATGTTCCTTGACATGATATAATAAGTGACATCTTCATGGCAATAACAATATTACAACAGAAAAAATATATGTGTAGGGTGACCATTTTAAATTATGACCCCTGAAGGTTTTAGAATAGGCAACCCATTAATCAAATCAGAAATGCTCGCATAATGCACGGAAGCAGAATGTGTTGCCTATTTTCTAATTATAAGGGGTCACGATTTAAAATGGGCACTCTGTATATTTCGTTAAATAAGATTAATTTTCACAGAAATAATGTTTGAAGAATTGTCTGATTTTGATACTACTATTAAATTATCAGAGCATGATGATACTTCAACTTGCCTTGCCTGGAAAGAAGGGCACAGCAACGTATGTGCCCCAATCAAAATTGAAAAAAGCGACGAACTCGGCCGGTATTTAATTGCAACCAGAGACATAAAAGAAGGCGAAAAGATCATACAAGTGGGCCCCTTGATTTTGGCCCCGAAAGCTGTGACTTTCCCACTCTGCTTGGCCTGTCATAAAAAATTGAACGCGGAAGACGAGTTCTACAAATGCAGCAAATGCGAATGGCCTTTGTGCAATGTGGAATGTGAGAATTCGAAATTCCATTTCGACGAGTGTAAAATCCTTGCGCAGAGTCCCTTCAGACCAAAAGTCAGTAACGACTACATGAAGCAGAGCTGCTATTCGATCATTGCCCCATTACGTGCGCTGCTCCTTAAAGAAAATTCTCCGGCCAAATTTGCTGCGTTGACAGACATGCAGAGCCACTTAAATTCAACCACCCCAAATATCTCTGCGTATCACTTGTTGAAAAGAAGTCTGGTGCCTTTTATGAGGACGACATTAAAAATGGATACAACAGAAAATGAATTGATGGAGATCCTTTCGATTTTCGATGTTAATTCTTTTGATGTTAGAGATGCTCAAAGGTCAATTGAATTAAGAGGTATTTACCCAATCGTATCGCTGATGGCGCACGATTGCAAACAAAACACAAAACATGTATTCAACGATGAAAACTTTGATTTATCAGTTTATGCTACAGTACCTATAGCCCAGGGCGAAATTATAACAACGACATACACGCAATCGCTTTGGGGAACTTTGCCCCGATTGTCCCATTTGAAACAATCCAAAAATTTCGATTGTACTTGCAAGAGATGTGCTGATCCAACTGAGTTCGGCACTTACATCGGCTCCATGTACTGTTCGGAGTGCAAGGAAACCAATAATTCAGAAAATTGCCCCAAAATAATCAGCACGGATCCACTGGATGCAACGGCCGAATGGAAATGTGAAACTTGCGACTATTTCGTGGAAGCTGAGGAAGTAACGTGGATGAACGAAGCCATTAAATTTGAGATGAAGCAACTGGATAAAAAGGATCCCAGCGAGTTCGAAAACTTTCTGGTAAAATATGAGGAAATTCTACACCCTAGTAATAGCCATGTTCTGGAAGCGAAATATGCGTTGAGTCAAATGTATGGCAGCGTGGAAGGTTTTCTTTTGAAAGGTAAGAGTGATCTTCACACATTAATTTTTTATACGTTGCTACCTTCCATCAGTGATTTCACTTTGTTAGTTCTCTTACTGTAATTGTTCATGGTACCTCACAGTTTATAATATTAAATTTATCAACAAATTGGTCAATTTTTGCCTTTTCGCAGCCTCACGAGTTAAAAAGAGATGATAACGGAAGATGGGTAAGTCCAAATTAATAAATAACTCAGTTTTTCGAACTAAAATAAAATTATGTGTTTTTGCACTGTAGGTATACAATGTCTGTCATATTCAGCGTCAGCGATTCTCAATCGATTTTTATTGATAAAAAAAACTTGTAAAAATTATTTCACTTTGTAAAACGTTTGAGGACCGCTGAACTTTTCATGATCTTGATGTTTTCTATTTAATAGTGATTCTAATTAGGTGTTTAATCAGTAAATGACTGAAATGATTACTGGACATTATGTCTTTACTGAAATTGTTTACTGTTTTGTTTTATTTTACTTTTTTTTAGATTTTAGGTGATTTTTGATTTTGTATTTTGAACTAACACTGACGGAGAGAAAAACTGTGACCTTTTCTCAAAATTAGAAATTATCAGTACTTATATCAAAAGGATTGAATATAAGCAAAACGTAACAAAAACTGATTTTTTTGCGGAGTAAAAATCAGCAGATAAAGGAAGTGAGGGGAGTCATGTGTGACCGATTTTAAGAATTTGTATTGCTAAAAAAATTAGTCATTAGTCAAATTTAGTCATTATTTTTGTTTATAAATATTCAATAATTTAAAATGCACGCCAAAAGAAGGTAGACTAATTTTGCACTGTACACTTTCCATCTCTTTCTTTACTCTGTGAAGTTGGTAACACTTTTCAGTATTTAAAAAAAACACTTACGCAAGATAAGGAAAATAGGAAAGTGTCAACTAACTTTCTCCCTCAGTATAAACGAATACTAGAGGAAACAAATAAGAAGAGGAATCGTTTTTCATAAATTTTAAATTATTATTTTGTTCTTTTTTTCAGTTCAATCACGTAAAAGTGAAACTTTCAAGAGCTATATCATTCTTGCTCACAATTTTTTTATTTCAGTAAAAGTTTGATTTTAGAATTATCAGACGAACTGCTATCGAGAAAAATAAATCTATGTCGTGAATTACTGAAAATCGCCGAGGTATTACAACCTGGCCTTACGACATTTCGCGGCTGCTTGCTGTACGATCTTCAAGCTGCCATGGTAATTCAAGCCGAAAGACAGTGCCAGAGTGGAATAATTACCAAGGAAACAGCTGATGTAAGTCCGGTAAAAGACTTCGTATTATTAAAGCAAATGAAATCCAAACAAATGTTTAAATCAATACTTATTTAACACTACTCATCAAATAAAATTTGATATTAATGAATTCTGGTATCATTACTGTCAATTCTAGCACACTAGTGACATTCTGATACCAGTACTGCCAAATCTAGCTCAATATCCACGGCCTATTCTAAGGTCAGTGTTCATTTGATCATTTATTTCTAGTCAAGTGCAGAATTAGTTTGAAATATTCAGGGTGGGTTTACAGAAAGGAAATCAAATATTTAATTACGATTAACTATTTGATTGAGCTTAAAATTCGTGTTGCCATAGAAATCAAATTGTTAAGCTAAGGCAACGCTAATTTTAATCCCAATCAAATAGTTAATCGTAATTAAATATTTGATTTCCTTTCTGTAAACCCACCCTCAGTATTTCTCATGATGTTTAATAGAAATGAAAATTTTTTATTTGTGAGCGTTTTCGTGTGCACACGCAACCTCAATGCATTATTTCTGAACACACCCGGACGTTTATTTGTGCTCATGATATCCATTTTTAATAACTGTGATCAGCAATGAATTTAGATTGCTTTTTGTAAATAAAACGAAATGCACAGTGCAATATTATACTTTTTAGAAAATTTTACTGGATGCAAAAAATACACTACAGGAATCTGCAAGAATTTTGGAGTCGGAACCAAACATGAAAGATATGATCCAATTATCGATGAATAAAAGCTAAAAAGTATAACACTAAGATGGAGGAGCTTATTAAAGACGTGATTTTTTTTGTTACAGGATTGTAATTTTGAAAATAAAATAAATCGAGTGGTAAAAGTTGTTTATTATTTGAACTATTGCTGCTACCAAAAAGGAAAAGAAAATTAATTTATTCACTCTTCACTCGTAATAGCTCATGATTGTTTTAATGATTTTAATTAATTTAATTTGAAATTTGGAGGGTCAGTATGCAATCTGTATTTCTATTCAAGTCGTTGGGGCGACATCTATGATCTTATCTGGTAAATATGTTCTCGTTAAGACTCAGTTGATAAGTCCGTTTCTTTATGTGTAGTGTGATGTGATTGACACTGTTAGAATTTTCTTAGTATAATTGCAACTGATTATTTACAATTATCATTCAAGGTATGTAGATAAATAATACTATATTAAGTAGTGTTTACCTGAGAAACTTTGTACACGCATACCCCCTGTTATAAGCTTTAGATGCAGCTCCTTTAACCATAAGGTTTCAGGTCAACAATTAACACGGTTGTACTTGGAAAATAAATTGTTTTTATAAATAAATATCGGATACTTCACGTTTCTTATCGATCCCCTTGCGTGATACTATGGATCTCATTAATGTGCAAGCAATTTTAAGTTGTATTTACATTGATATCCGATAATTATTTCCCTCGTGCCTGACGTATAGTCCGAGTCAAAAACATGTCATAATACAAATTTTCTTCGGCGGGGCAGTGCTATTTTCATGATCTTCTGACCCTTTTAAACGAAAACATTATGCCTTATTAATATCTGAGTAAGTAATCTGGCATCGCAATAGCTACACTTGCCGCAACGAGTGCTTGTAACCTTTACAGACTTATCAGAATGAAATAATCATAACCTCAAAATCTAATGCAGACATTTTAACGGTATTTTATAACTGTTTCAAAAGCGGCTCTGTAATTTTTAGTGTTAGGTGACTTCGTGTTTCACAGTTTAATTTTCGGGTTAATTTGCGTTTCAAATCGTATTGATTTTCGGAATGCGAATAATGCGTTATTTATTGAAATAACAGAACAAGTTCTGTTGTTACTAACTGCATAATTCAAAATAAACACTTCGTATTAATTAAAACTTGTTACCAACATTAAAACAAAAGAGTTATTTTATAAATGTAAATAGTATTTTTTTTTATATATATAAAAAGCCCGATCCAATAAAAGCATATAATTTTGTTTCCTATTTCAGTTCTGTAAAGATGGCTTTATTTTTGTTAATTAAAAAAGAAAATTGTCGAATTTTTTTTGACTCCTGGACCCCCTGGATGCAGGATTGCCAGATTGAAGGATTTTTCCCTATTTTTAGGGGATTTTCTCTTCAAATTTGTCTAGAGGATTATTTTAGGGGAGGATAGACAGGAATTGTAATTGTAATTTTCAAAATTTTTCTAGGGATAATCTTTATAATATTTTTTGTTTTAAGTTAAATGAATATATGTTTTTTTAATTCTTGATTTAAGGAATTTTTATATTTTATTTAGGGAAAGTGGTACAAGACATTTGATAGATTTAAGATTTGAATGACATTTAACTGTAAAATTAACTAGGTTAACTAATAGCGTTTTCGATGGACTGCATTAGTGTGCACTCAGAGTATCTTTCCTAACATAAAATCTAAAGTTACCTTGTCAATCAAATCTAGTATGGGAACCACATTTTTATTAATCAATCACCTAAAATAACAATTATTTATCGGTGATAGGGGTCCTTGATAAATAATTTCATAATAGCTAGGTACTTAAAATGGAAGATAAAGAATTATTTCAGTTTTAACTTCGCATCAAACAAAAAAAGGATAAAGTAATGAATAGCTAAAAAGTGTGTTCCGGTTTCCTCTTTGATTGCACCTACATAATTTATTGTATACATAGGTATTTCATTTCTGTTGAATGTCAAACAAAATATGTATCAAATTCTGTTAAATAAAGTGTCCGTTGATTGTATAAAAAGTGCTCAATTGAAAATTTCATTAATTTTTTTATGAAAGAAGGGACGGCTTCTTAAACCGTATTCTCATCTTATAATTATGTAATTTAATAACGTGTTTATTTCCCATGGTCACTCTCTTACACATTAAATCGACATAAAGCTATATCGTTTCTTGTTTATTTTAATCACGACTTCAGATACACACGACTCTAATCATAAGATCAGCAGGCAGATTCCGTTCTCCGATTCGAGTCGAATTAGACAGTGGCAAGAATAGCGAATTCGACTCGAATTGAGGAACGGAATCTGCCTGCAGAATACGGCCAAATGACTTTTGACGGATGACAGTTGTCACTGTCAGCAGACTTGCCGATAATGCCAACTCTTTGAATGTAAATTATCGTGCTCAACGATCAAAATTCTCGTATTTTAATATGAAGACAGGTTCATGTGCTACTTGCTTTATTTATGCCAAAGAATATCGATGATGACTGCTGTTAAAAAATCCGCGCTTTGTGCAGTTCATAGAAAAATAAATTGTAGATTGATCCAAACAGCTTACAATGATAACTATGCACGAATGCACGGCTTCCCGGATTAATAAAGAACAAAGTTCTTATCCGGCTAGTCGCGTTCTTAGTTCAGAGCCATTTTTCTGTGCTGAAGAGGGAGCCACACTACAGGACCTTTTGCTAACTTCAGAGAAGTGATTGTGAACAAACTAGCGCATAATTTGGTAAGGTGCAGCATTTTTGGATGATATAGATGCAATATATATATATACCGGGTGTCCGGTAAAGAATGGGCCATACTTCAAGGGTGGCTTCTTTGGGTCAAAACAAATCGATATAGACCAATTTATCTTAATACAATTTTGCTTCATTAAAAAGTTATGGCCTTTCAAAGATAATTTTTTTATATCAATATTTTAGCAAAACTCGCTCATTTTTGGAGACATTTAATTGTAATTTGGTATTTAGAGGTTTCTTGTACTGCTGAATCTGAATATCTGCTTATTTTTAACGTAACGTATAGAGGGCGCTCTAGAGACCCTAACATTCTCTTGTTTATTGCTGTACTTTTTTTTAACGTGAATATTTTTTAAATTATATTCATTTTCTTGAAAGAACTTTTAATTTACTTTAAAAAAGGTATACTTGTTACATGTCGCTAAAGTACACCAGTTTTGAGAAAAATAGCTTTGAATATGATAATGCTGAATATTACTGTTTTAGGTCTACGTTGAATCAGGCACGTAGACCCGTATTTCAGTTACAATTTAACTTTAATCTTCACTTTATTTCCATGGGAACAACTGTTTTTACAATTTTTACTATGGGAGTAATCTGGAGTTGAAAGTTAAACTATGAGTGAAATACGCGGCCATAGCAAACATAATAAGAATCTTTTACGTAATGTACCGTTGATTTAAATGTGGAATTGTAAAATTTTTTCAACTTTAAGTAAATTACGAAGTAGTGCAACTTTAGGTAATTGTCTTTTCATCCTGAAGTAGCGTTACTGGTGTAGTAAGTATTCAACATTTCCACATTCAAAGCCATTTTTCTCAAAACTCGTGTACTTTAGCGACGTGTGACAAGTATGCCTTTTTTAAAGTAAATTAAATGTCGTTTAAAAAAACGAAACATATTTTTAAAATATTCACGTAAAAAAAAGTACGACAATAAACAAGAGAATGTTAGGGTCTCTAGAGCGCCCTCTATACGTTACGTTAAAAATAAGCAGATATTCAGACTCAGCAGTACAAGAAACCTCTAAATACCAAATTACAATTAAATGTCTCCAAAAATGAGCGAGTTTTGCTAAAATATTGATATAAAAAAATTATCTTTGAAAGGCCATAACTTTTTAATGAAGCAAGATTGTACTAAGATAAATTGATCTAAATCGATTTATTTTGATCCAAAGAAGCCACCCTTGAAGTATGGCCCATTCTTTACCGGACACCCGGTATATGATTTGTTATTCAAATTGTCATAAAATGTACAAAATTCGAATGAAAATGTAACATTAAACTCAGTAACTATGGCAACGGCGCAAGTTCAATTCAAAATTATGCAGAGGGAGCCACACTAACTAGAGTTTTCTCAGAACAGACTTTTTTCAAACGCGACCGACCGGATAAAGTACTCGTGATTCATTAATCTAGGCGGCCGTGCACAAATGTATCATGCGTTCCAAAACTCTCACGTTTGGAGTTGGCGCTGGTTCGGTAAACATATTGTCGGTGCTGTAACTATAGCTGCTTTCCTCCACAAATCTTACCTCAGATCACTTAAACGTCATTTCCGTTAGCAAGAATAAGTTTAAATGAATATTTCAACATAGCAACTAATGGAAATGCTCGAGCGGTAAGGTGGGAGGTCGAAACCTCAATTCAAACTCACTTATCCGAGCTAACGGAAATGACATTTATCTGATCTGAGGTAAAATTTGTGGTAAAAGGAAAGCACCTTATAATCAGCTGATCTCACTTAGGCCGGTATAAGAGATCTTATAAAAATGTTGCTGTGTAATAAGCCATCTTTTATAAAATATTTCTTATAAAAAGTAACCACAGATCATTATATTTTATAAAAACTTCTAAATTAATATGGCGGAGGATAAGTTTCTGTGGTGCGTGAAATTGTTAATTATATCCTATAAAAATATGTAAATACACTGCGCCAATAAATTAGGGGAACACCAGAGAAACTCAACTAAAAACTGTAATATCTTTTTGTTGTCTTAACGTAATAACCTAAAAGTTTTTACATTGCTGCTACAACACCTTATTTGTCAAACAATAGTAATATTTTGTTCCTCAAGTGACAATAATAAAGAAACTCAACGCAACTGCCGGGTTAACTTGCCTCAAAAGAACATCCAAAGGTTAATCGTAAGTACAGTATGAGCATAAATGATTGAGGACAAGTTGAATTTCCCGCGTCTCTATCTAGTAATTTTTACTCTTTGTGTGTGGCCGTCCTGAGAAATTAATTTTTGTTCAGTGTCGCCTGTGTAAATTTTGCAGCCGGCTCCAAGAATTCATAAGACAAAATGGGGCGCGTTTGCCTAATGTACCTGTCAGTAGTTATTGCCGCTTCTTGTATTTAAAATAAACAAATTACTTGCCTATTTTTTTGTAACCTATGCATTTGACCAACTTAAGAAAAATATTGAAAGGCGGGAAATTCAACTTGTCCTCAAACATTTATGCTCATACTGTATGCTACGACGATGCCAAGCTGTTATTCAAGCTCGTGGGAGTCATACTCGATATTAAATTTATTTACCTGTTTAAGTATAATTGATCTTAAAATTATTGACTGCTGACAAATTGTTTTTTTCTTAATTGTTTCTGTTGAGTTTCTTTATTATTGTGACTTGAGTAACGAAATATTACTATTGTTTGGCAAATAAGGTGTTATATTACAGTTTTTAGTTGCGTTTCTCTGGTGTTCCTCTAATTTATTGGCGCAGTGTATTAAATTAAATATATCCTATAAAACACTTTAGCAAAGATCGAGACAAAGATCTTTTATAGTGTAATACCGGCCTTACTTTGTTTGACGTTTTAATAATTAATACCGTATGATTTTTAAAATTTTAGATAAAGGGAGGCCGTGAAAGCAAAACGTATGGCGTAAATTAGCAAATACAACAGTTTATTCAAAATGATATTTACAAAACTTCAAAATGCATTCATAATTGAACGATATTTTCCCATTGGTATTAACCAAAACGTACGTATGAGTTAATTTAAGCTATATGTTTTCCTCTTCACGGTCTCCCTTTATCTAAAATTTTAAAAATCATACGGTATAAGTAAACATATACCTTGCTTCTTGCTATCTCAAGTCATGGCCAACTCTAAACGTAGAAGTTTTTGAACGCGTGATATTAGCTGCTTTCTTTCGCTGAAAAGTTTTAATCATGATTCGAATAATTTTTCGCTACCCGCTCTGGATCTGAATGCATTTCAATCCAAACGAATCGTAAAATAGGAAGATTGAAAGGGGATATGGGATTACCGATTGGGATTGAAATTTCACGAAGATCCATTTGCAAGAAAGCTTCTACCTTTGAATCTAAACGCATTATATCGCGTTTGGATCAAACGAAAGAAAGCAGCTGTTGTCTGTGTACTCTATTTAGGCCCAGTTGTGCAATGCTAGTTTAAATTTAAGCTGAAGCTTAAACCCATAACGACGATTATTTCAACAATTGTTACTAAGGTTTTAAGCTTTGGCTGAAAGTTAAGCTGGATTGTACAACTGGACCTTAGTCATTCTATGGATATGGATGAAATAGTATACCTAGTATAAAAGTCGGCGCTTTGTTGTTAATCATTTTCTGTCCTGTTTTCAAGTAATTTTGTAATTACATATAAAATATCCAGAAGATTTTAAAGTTTAAATATTAAAAAACTACTTAATAATGTACAGTGTACAGGGATTTTGTTTATATTTTGAACGGTACCTACACATTTTATTATTAGTCATACAAAAAAATGTTAAATACAAAAGTTTTAGGGATTTACCTGAACCGCCAGAATTTATCAAAAAAAGAAACAAATGACGATTGGACACTTAACAAATGAGTATCAACTTTGTTATTTTAAATGGAACACTATGTATATTTTCTCAAATTAAGAAAGACATTTATTTCCTAATTCCAAAAATATGTAGTTTGCCTATATTTGGTTTCATACTTCTTGCAATATTTAAATTTAAAATTAAAAAAAAAATGCATTTACTTTGATTAATGAGGAGTTTATTATGTGCGGCAAGTATTAAACTAATTAAAAGTCACTTATACGTCAGAACTCTAACATCTAAGAGAAGTTAATACATTAAATGAAATAAATTAATAAAAATATACCAAAACATTAATAATTTCTATCACATTACGCAGACGTTCGACAGCTTCGTCAGAAGTGAAAAATATGGTGTCAAAATAAACAAGGTTGTCAACGGAAACTGAAAAAGTAACTTGATTTTTTTTTTAATTTTTATTTTTTAATCTAAAAATAATTTGAACATTATAAATGTTAAATATCAAAGTTGATACTCAATTGTTAGGTTTCCGATTGTCATTTGTTTCTTTTTAAAGTAAATTCTGGCGGTTCAGTTAAATCCCTAAAACTTTTGTATTTTAACATTTTTTGGTATGTCTAATAATAAAATCTGTAGGTACCGTTCAAAATATAAACAAAAACCCTGTACCTAAACTGTTAAAATTAAAAATTATGAAATTTTGGTTCGTATTCAATTATACAGTGTGTTCTGAAATGATCGAAGGGCGTTTGAATTTCCCGCGCCCTAGACTATTTTTGAAAGTTGGTACTGAATTCTGTACTGTTTGACCATGGATGGCACAATAAATTTTATCGTGCAGCTCCTTGAAAACCATCGCTAACCTAAAAACATTTGTATCAGTGTTGCCAATGTGGTGGATTCTCCACTAGATCTGGTGGTTCGGAACTATCGTTTAGCGACAGGTTTTCTCCTTTCGCGGTTAGTGGAATTTTTGGTGGTTTTCTTCATGTAACTATTTCGCATCATAAAAATTAAAGCTCGTTTTTTGGTTTCTAAAGACTAACTTTTCTCGTATGTATTTCAGTGATTTTTATAATAACGTATTTCTGTAGGCATTTTCGTTAATTAAGATTGGTGCTCATGACCAACAAATTTACAAATGGGCGCATTCAGCAGATAGGTACAGTAGCGGACAATAAAATCCGGGCATATCATTTGTACAATGTAAACCTCACTGTAACATTTTTGACGTTTAACACATATTATACGAAATGTCACTAGTAATTCTGACGTTTAATATAAATTTTGACAGAAATATAACCTCAATGAAAGCCTGATTTACCAAATTTGTCTAAATACGAACGACTTGTCAAATTCTTGCCCGGATTTTATTGTCCGCTACTGTACATTAAAAATTATCCTTACATTGCACACTGCAGATTCGATAATGCCAAGACCACAGCACACAGAAATTGCGTAAAGTATGGTCGAAAGATGCTGCTTTGAAAGACTGGATAACTGTTAAACTGCTAAAAAAGAATTAAAAATCGTTATTATTTGCCAAATTTTGTAATTTTGAAGATTTTAGTGGAAATCTGGTGGTTTCTATATCACTAATTGGTGGGAGACAGCTCTCCATTGTTGGCAACACTGATTTGTATGCATTTCTGTTTTTCACTTGTCAATGGAAAAAACTTTTGTTGTTAATAATAATAATAATAATAATAATAAAACAAGGAAATCAAAACGTAAATAACAGCACGCCCCTGATGAAATTTAAATCGAATCATACATAAATCATACTCCCCAGAAATACCAACGTTAAAATTACTAATACGACAACGCGCTAGATTCAAACGTCCTTCAATCATTTCAGAACACATAATAATTATCGTGTAGTTGGCAACACTGGTTTTCAAACAATTGTAGTGTTTAGCTTATAACGATGAGTTGGAAGCTGTGTCGATCGAGAGTGTGGATTCGAATCCTGCCAGAACCATGGATGTTTGTCTAAATTTGGCTTAGACCCTCCTACACATACATATGACAACTGTCTGGAATGGCTAATGGCCGAAAAGACAATGAGCCTCCTGGGCGAAGCAAGCAAGCAAGTTTATAACGTCGAAAATTATTGAATTCTTCAAGGCGTGCTTCAAAATGTTATGAAAAATTCAAACTACTTGATGATCTTTTCTGTTGAACACCTACTATAACTGTTCTTGGTGATTTTTTAGTTACTATTTAAGATGACGCATAAAAATTAAGACTTTGTTTTACGTTACTGAATTTTATTTTGAAAATCAAATTTTTTATGGTAATTATTTTATTTTAACTAGGATTTCAACATAATTCATTGTAATACAGTCTTTTTCTTTTGGTTTTCCCCTTTTGTCAAATGACTTTCCAAATCGCAGGTCTACTATACTTTGAACGAATTGGAAAGTCATTTGACAAATTAGGAAACACATTTGACATAAGGGGAAAAGCAATAGAAAAAGACTGTAATGTAGCTAAAAAAAACTGCATGCTTCGAACTGAAGGCGTGAACGCCTGGAACCTCCTCTACTCCTACACGACTTCGTCCGAATTTACTTATATCCACCTAGTTTTAAAATTCAACCTGTATACGTAACAGGTCTTCAACGAGAAAAACTACCTCGAGCCAGCCCTGAAAACAAAAGTACATATCGTAGATTGAACTGTATAGGTGCTGTGATTATCGCAGGAGCTGTCATGATTGAAAATTTAGGTTATGCGAAGGAACTGAAGTCAGACAATTTAAGAAAGAAAGTATTACTTTCAAAATATCTTTTTGCGTTCGCCACTTCCAACAACGAAATGTGTCATTCAACAATTGAAATTAACCATTAAAAGCTAGATCTTGTCCACATACGAACATTCTGAGGTTAATCAAATGTTTATCCATTTTTGACATATATATGTATATTATTGTGCAAGCTACGACATACGATTTTTTCCAAAACTAACTCGAGGTATTTTTTGTTGAAGACCCGATACATACAATTTTTAAAAAAAAATTTTCAACTTTTGCCATGAAATTTAAACGTCTTAGCTTTACTGTAAAACAATTACAAGGAGTGCAACGACTTATTTTAAGTTAAGCTATGACATACCGTCCAAATTTCACGGCAAGAGTTGATAAAGGAATGTAAAAAATTACCCGGTACCTACTATGCATATGTATGTTATCGGCTACTATCAAAATCCCTCTTAATCTCTCGTTCAGATTATTCCGCTGAATTTAAATAATTAATTTTAATTAATTTCACAGTTTGTTCACGACTTTAGTAGAATACATGTAAATTAATTAAAAAGAAAGATATTTTTTATTAGACGTAAAAGTTTTACTTACTAGAGAGACTCACAGTATAATATTTTATAAACAGTAAATTCGGATTATTTTTTCTTAAAACAGAGACTTTTCCGCCAACTGGTTGCTGTTCGGACAATTTTCTAGATGTTGTCGATAAATAATATAACGTTTGTTCGCTGGTTCTTTTCGCTTGCGTCACAAATTTTTGGTATTATTAAACACATACGTCACATCCGTTTCCGTTTTTTTGGGTGAGTGGCGCCAACGGAGAAACACTTGAAACAATTGCCCGCAGGCCTAAGAAACTTCATCTCGTAAAATCTAGTAGGTCGTGATTTATACTAAGGTTTCATTTGTTATATACAATGGCCCGTATTCTAGTCTTATGATTAAGTCGTGATGAAGATAAACAAGAAACGAAATAGTTTTATGTCAATTTAATGTGTAAAGCCTGGTCTATACGTAACGTTTTGTCGTCAGTCTTGCATGATCTGGAAAGACTGACACAAATGGTGGGGCTACACTGCTCAAACTTTCCGTCAAACTTTCGCTCAGTCTAGTCGTTCCGAAATGGACATAGATGAAGAACTATTAGTGACGATAATTGCATCTGAGAGCAGAATAGCAGGTGAGCGCGTCTACATGCACCGACTTGTCTGTCGTCTTGCTTGTACACAAAGCTCCAGCCCAACAGTCTTTTGCGAGTTTGTCAAACTTCATTCAGTTCATGCAAAACGTCCAACTTGGCGTCTACACGTAACGATATGTTTGACAAATCTGGCATGATCATGCAAGACTGACGACAAAACGTTACGTACAGACCAGGCATAAGAGGAGAGTGACGAACGAGCGTTGCCAAGGGAATCAAACACGTTATTAAATTAATCATAGCGATGAAAATACGGACCAAAAAGTGAAGACTGCGAAAAATTTAAACAATTCTTTTTTTTATCGACCCTCATACAAAATTTGAGAACAATTTTTTTGGGTTTTGGTTTGGTTTGTTTTGTTGAAAATTTTGCTGTCTGATAACACACTTTAACATGACCTCTTTTTAACAAGTATCCTCTGATTTTTTTTAAAGTCCCTTTAAATTATATTAAAAATAATACTCCTAGTAAATTATGTCGTAGGCCATTAAAATTAGTTTAACAAATTTAAATGAATCATGACCAACAAACTCTACTAGAAGAATAAATAAAACAAACATTGGGCTCATGTCTTGTGTGTGTATAGTTAAAGTTATTAGAACTTTACTTACGACATTCTCTAGTAATGTAAGACCGAATGAATATAGGACAAAAAAATTAATTAATTCCCTCGTTTGAATGAGACTGTGCGCGACTTTGTTCTCAAAGATTTTCTAATGCGACCACCACGCATTTTGCGCACTCACCTTCGAATGTTTAATTTTAGCCCAGCTCCCAAACAACTCGCAGACATACATACTTTTCTCATATGTGCATTTTCCCGATGTAATTTAGAAACTTTCTTGACATCCAAACTGCTGTCTTACTTTACAGAGGTACAATGATACCATCATGAGTTTATATTCTTTGGTAACTTGTCTGTTTTCGTTTGCTACTGCTGCTATTGTATTTTTATATTTCTATTCTAACCTACGTTCTCAGTTGCTTAATACGAGTTAAAACTGTATGTAATATAATAAGTCATGTGAGTTTGTTTCATTTAGTAAGTTTGGATGTTTTCGGTGCACAAGCACGACCAACATATTTGTTTTTTTTTTTGTTAACTCTTTATTAATTAATTATAATGTAACATATAAATGATGTGGGCATGAACTTTATGAATAAGGAGATTTTACTGCTTAAAAAGTTTCATTTCAAACAATATGTTCTCAAACAACTATTGGCTAGAAACGAATGAGTCTTGAAATGTTGTAAGCACACTTATCATTTAATAATAATAATTTTGGTGAATAGCAAAATTCAGAATAATCTTTGTTTTTTAAGATAACTACAATTTTACAAGTCAAGCAATTTTCCCTTAGCAACTTTTAATTTAGATAACAGAATAAATTGGTCATTTATAAAGGGATGCGACACATTTTATGAGAGCAGATAAATTTATTTGTTTAAACCTTTAACTTTAACGAATTAAGCGTAAGTACAATTATAAATCAAATCCAAATCAATCCTTTTATACAGTATTGATTTTAAATCAATTAAAATGAAGCTATTTTCCCAATATACCCAAATGTGTATCTTTTGCAGTTTATTTTATTTGTTTGAATTTTGGCAATATTTTATTTATCGTTGTACTTTCTTCCAGTGTTGCTGTAGCAGCGCTATGCACAATTTGAGTGCTGAAGGACAGTATATGAATGCTAATGGAGCAACAAATCCCGAAAGGGTGGCCATCCTGGATGCAGGTGCACAATATGGAAAGGTGATCGACAGGAAAGTGAGAGAATTGTGTGTGGAGTCCGACATTTTACCGTTGGACACTCCGGCTTTTAACATAAAAGAGAGCGGCTACCGAGCTATCATTATTTCTGGTGGTCCCAGTTCTGTATACGCAGAAGATGCTCCTCGATACGATGCTGACATTTTTCGAATAGGTATACCAGTTTTAGGTAAGCGAGCGTGTCTCTTTAATAGAAATTTATTAACTTACACACTTTTAGGTATTTGCTATGGTATGCAGATGATGAATAAGGAATTCGGAGGGACTGTAATCAGAAAGGACAGCAGAGAAGACGGTCAATTTACAATAGAAGTTAACACTAAGTGTTTATTATTTAAGTACGTCCCTGTGATTCGAAGTGAATTTCAAATTTGCTTAATTTATTTATTTCTTGTTTTCAGAGGTCTTGATAAATTTCAACAGGTACTATTAACACATGGTGATTCAATAGATAAGGTAGCAGATAATTTTAGACCAATCGCACAAAGCAGTTCTTTTTGTGCAGGTATATACAATGAGAAACTAAGTTTATACGGAGTGCAGTTTCATCCTGAAGTAGATTTAACGATTAACGGCAAGGATATGCTTAAAAATTTTCTGTTCGACATAGTCGGCTTAACGGGTAACTACACGATGCAGGGTCGAGAAGCAGAATGCATAAAATATATAAAGGAATGCGTAGGAACAAATAAAGTGTTGGTTTTAGTTAGTGGTGGTGTAGACAGTACTGTATGTGCAGCACTCCTACACAAAGCCCTTAAACCAGAACAGATCATCGCTGTGCATATAGATAACGGATTTATGCGTAGAAATGAAAGTGCTAAAGTAGAATTGTCGCTAAGAAAACTAGGACTTAATTTAAGAGTCATCAACGCTGCGTGTGCTTTTAGTGGTGGAACGACAATTGTACCAATCGACAAAAATGAACCTAATTCTAGGACTAGAATCACGAAAATGCTTTCGCAGACGTCTGATCCGGAAGAGAAGAGAAAAATTATAGGCGACGTTTTTGTTAAAATAGCCGATGAGTATCTTTCCGAGCTGAACATAAAAGCGGAGGAAGTTTTATTAGCCCAAGGAACGCTAAGACCTGATTTAATCGAATCGGCTTCGAACTTAGCGTCAAGCAAAGCGGATGTCATTAAAACTCATCACAATGATTCGGAGCTTATGCGTAAGCTGCGCGAAGAAGGAAGGGTTGTCGAACCCCTCAAGGACTTTCATAAAGACGAAGTTAGAATTCTCGGAAAAGATTTAGGACTACCAAGAGATATTTTGCAGAGACATCCGTTTCCTGGACCTGGCTTAGCCATTCGTATTTTATGTGCCGAAGAACCGTTCATGGAAAGAGATTTTTCTGAAACGCAAGTTTTAGTTAAGATTATTGTTGAGTTTGATCAGATGTTACAGAAGAAACATGCACTCCTAAATAGGGTGGAAAGTGTTACTGCCGATGATGAAAGGTACAATCAAATAATGAATTCAAAGTTCTCTCTCGACTGTTACATTTTTATTACAGGACATCTTTGAGACGAATTTCAAGCAAACAGAAATTATCAGCGACTTTGCTTCCAATACGAAGTGTAGGGGTACAAGGTGATTGTAGATCGTACAGTTACGTCGTAGGCATTTCTAGTGAACGAGATCCTGATTGGGATGACATGCTTTTCCTGGCAGGACTTATTCCAAGAATCTGTCATAACATTAATAGAGTTTGTTACATATTTGGTGGTCTCGTCAAGGAAATTATTCCTGACCTCACACCCACGTATTTAACCAATAATGTTATTTCAACATTAAGACAATGTGATGATGTAGCAACTTCAGTAAGTAAATTTTATTTCGCAATTTATATAATTTTAGGAGGGTTAAGAAAGTAATCGTTTATGTAGTTTAAAACTTTGCTGATACCACCCTCCAAAATTGAAGTTAATTCTGAATCAAGAGAACATCTGCAAATAGTACAATCTGACATTTGCAGCTACATCTGGATTTACATTTGCATTTATTAATATATTTAGTGATTTGAAATATATTATCTATTATTTGTAGGTTTTACAAAATTCTGGATATATAGAATCAATAAGTCAAATGCCTGTAGTATTACTGCCAATTCACTTTGACAGGGATCAAGCACTTAGAATACCTTCCTGTCAAAGATCTGTAGTGTTAAGGCCATTTTGCACGCACGATTTTATGACAGGTGTAGCAGCCGTCCCTGGCAAACAAATACCAATTGACGTAAGTACAATTTGAATGTGCGATAATGATAAAATATCGTGCGTGACGAATCATATAATTTCAGGTTGTACAAAGAATGGTCACAGAAGTTCTACAAATTCCGGGCATTTCACGAGTTTTATACGACCTCACGTCCAAACCACCAGGCACCACAGAATGGGAATGATAATAATCACGTCTGCTGTTGTGTATTATAATAATAATAATGATAATTTGTCACACTTGTTAGAATTCATTTTAATGATTTTTCTTTGTTTTTACTTGTATCAGGATTTGTTAATATATGATTGTTAAAAAAAGCTGTACCAAAATTTCATTGATGTTAATTTAATTTATTATAAGGAATTGCACCACACGGCTCAAATATTTGTATATCTTGTTGATGCAGATATTTGTATGATTATTATTTTATTATACCTATTTGATCTTTACGTCTGTAATTTTTTTTTAAGTAAATCGTATTTAAATTTCTGTTTCTCTTTACTTTGTTTTTTTTTTTTTTAATTAAAATCATGAATTAATTCAAAAGAAATATTCAAATTATAGTAATAGTAGATGATCATAGAGAAAGCCACACGGCCAAAAAAAAAAACAAATTACAAAACGTGTAGTATATATAGTCCCAGTTTTGTATCGGTCCAGTTTTGTATCGGTTTTATGGTCTTGCTATAAACAAAGCGACAGAGAGGTGATAAAGAGACCGCAGTGCCTGATCTCTTTGCCGCTTCTTTTATAGCAAGACCATAAAACCGATACAAAACTGAGACGACTATACTAGAGCAAATGTTAAATTAAAATAATTATTGAAGTAATACGTTATCATTTTTTATTTTTTAATATAAAACAAACTTAATTTTCTTTCAAATCTTTTTTACAAAATAAAAATTAAAAACGACCTTTTCAAATAAAGAAAATCAGCATATTCCTATAAATATAAATAAACGTAAGTAAGCTATGTTGGCATTACTGCTTGTGTGTCTGCTATATGGGATACATTGAGATATAACTTCATTGTAAATAAAATTAGTTATAGCGTAATTTATAATATAAATTAAAAACTAATTTAGAACTTTTAAAATAGATTTTAGTGAACGAGTTTATTAACGCTGTGCTGTGTAGGTTTAAATCCTACCGACTGCGCCACATTATTTGCCATGCACTATGAATGAAGCACAAATTTAGGTGAATTTTTAACAAAACATGTTTCTGCATGTTGTGAAGACTGTGTCACAGTCTATTGGAGTTTGCAGCTAAGCATTCGCCACCTGGTGTCAACTAAACAAACCCTTGTATGCTACACAACAAATCGTGTTTTGAGTGTATGACGTATTAGGATTGTGTTATATGTGACATTCCAACGCCCACTTCACATAGGCCGAAGTTAGATAGTGGGGAACATCGAGATTTCGGGGGACGCCAAGATTTTCGGGGGACTCGGTCAGTATGTGTCTCGCCGTTGAACTGTTAGCGCGTACGTAAATGCGCTTACTGATTGATTTAAAATGGTCACTTCATGTTCAGTATCGCAGTGTGAAAGTAACTCATCTGTTTTAATTATGTATTATTATTACATCTCGTATTTAATTATTAAGAGAACTTATTTTTTAACATTATTAAAAATTTCCTTTTTTTAAGAATCATAGTAGTCCTCGCTGCGACTCCTGGACAATAGTACCTAGTTAGAACTATTATGTATTGTATGTAGTTCAGTTAACTCTGCTATATCGTTCATATTTCCAATAAGTAGGGAATACACGATCCAACATGTCTTAACACATGTATGCGCGTACATGTTCGCCGAACATCAACGTCACATAGTACCATACTACACACGATCGAACTTGTCTTAAGACATCATAGTCTAGTTATCAACCAAGACGATGTCCGAAGAGTTATGTTTGTTGGCAGTGGCGTGCACTATTATAGTAAAACAAAAATACAAATAAATAAATAAATAAATAAAGCTGTGATAAGTCTCCAGTTTAATAGTTCCAATTGCAGGATCTGCCACCACACATTGCTGGAAAGTTATTTATTAAAAATCATAAATTGGCTGTTTCGAGGTGCTGTGGAAAAGTTTATGCACGACGCCGACGTACTGCATTGAATAAGTCCGTGGCGAACATGTGCGTTTGGCAACCACACGGTCGAACATGTACGTGCAAACATCAACGCACGCACTTGTTTTCAGGAAAACCAGAAAACAAGTTCGACGGACTTTTTGTATGTGCGTACATGTTCGAAGCGTTTTTTCGGGCCAACACACGCACGTTGATGTTCGGCGAACATGTACGCGCGTACATGTGTTAAGACATGTGGGATCGTGTATTCTCTGCTATAGTTTCAAATGAATTATTTCTTTTTTTAATTTAAAGCTATTAGAAACAACAAAAATAATTAAGTACATTATTTTTAAACTCGTGCTCGTGAGTTTACATAATTATATTCTACACACGGGCATTGTATATATTTTAACATGTTGGAATTAGTTTTATGAATATATTTAATTTTACAATAATAAATTTATGGTCAATTCTGACTCCGCATCACACATTCGGCATTAGATAAATAATACGTCAGTTAACGGCGCGGCGCGCGCGGCATTGTCTCAAGTTCTCGGGGTATTCTCCCACTCCTTTGAGCAGGCCTATTATTCAGTGGGCGTTGGACATTCACATTAAATCAACTTGTGTATTTGTATTAGTACGCACTTAAATACGTGCATTACAAAAATTCCGTGTAGCTTACACAGGTTCAGATTTATCCACGGTAGCGCTGCGATCGTAAAATCAAACGCCTATACAGTCGTTTCAGTGGCGCTAGTTTCGCGTTCTAAAAAATATTTTTTTCGCCGTCACTCCTGGCGGAAGTGAAACGATTGTATAGACTGTAACTGTGTGTAGAAGTTATCATGAATAATTTCTTTCCGCCTTTATCCTGTGTAAAACAATTTTCCTTATGAATTTCGTAAACAGTTCAACAAGGACATAAAATTGTTGTGTTTTTCTCCTTAGAGTTTGCGAAATTTTCTTTTTTCAGACTTCAAGAAAATCGCAGTTCAATTTTTTATACTCCTATTTTATTTGAAGACATTCCATTGTACAGTTGCGGACAGAAAATTTCGGATGTCAGTGTAACTCATCTGACGTATACATATAGGAATTTCTTAACTTTTACGTCAGTGGAATGACACTGACATCCGAAATTTTCTGTCCACAACTGTACAAATTTGTAAAATTTTTACTTTCAAGTGTTTTTTTCGCGTCAGTAAAGTTTATTAAATTACACATATTACCCTTTTCCTTAAAATGTACGCTTGCATTTACGTGACTGGTACAATTTCATAATTTTTAAAGAATGTAAATAAATTAATGTTCCGACGTGACTAAAGTAACAACTCATCATTTTATGTAGGATATCAGAAACCGCAAGAGATAAGACATGAAAACATTCAGTTAGCAACTGTTATGAACACTTTTTAAACCTGCTACACAGGATGTTTAGTGTAGTACAGTAGCGGGCATTAAAATCCGGGCAAAAATTTGACATGTGCGTATTTCGACATATTTAGTAAATTAGGCTTTTATGGAGATTATATTTCTATCCAAATAAATAAATAAAATTTGTATGAAATATCAGAATTACTAGTGACATTTTGTATAGGTGTTAAACTGATATTAAGTGTAAGGACGATTAATTAAATATATCTATCAGCAATAAAGTTTTAATATAAAAAAAAGGAAAACAATAAAAAACTTGACAATAATATTTTGAGCCTCATGCCTCTGTACTCTACTTCTTAAGGCGACGCTACATTACATGGCAAACTAGCCAAACGTTTGTGATGTGTGAAGGTTCGCCGAATAGTGTGTATGGTAGAGCATTTGTCAAACTCCTTCCAATGTTTGCATTCGTATACGTTCCGATAGAAGTCGGTAAATGAGACACTTAAATGCGATTGAGCAACATCGTACACATTATTTGACAAACGTTTGGAAAACTGTACACATCACCAACGTTCGACATTCGCCTAGTTTGCCATGTAATGTGGAGCCGCCTTTAATCGAATGTCCACTTCCTTTCGGTGGCGATGGATGTTTTCCTTGGTTAACCTCGAGACGCGCCTCTCGTTCGTGACCGTTTTGAAAACAATCCACCCTTTGATTTTTCGGCAGCACTGATCTTGAGTCCGCCGATTAATTCTTGCTTACATAAGTGTCAAAAATATTAAAGTCAGGTTTACATCGTACAAATGGCGTGCCCGGATTTTATTGTCCGCTACTGTACCTATTCTTTTTTAAATTTTTTATGACATTTTCAGGGTAAAACTAAAAACTTGATGTGAAATGATCGTTTCATCCTGCATCACGTTCCGTAAGATTGAATGAAGTTTATTTATTAAATTCCAAAAAAAAATGCTGTACAGACATACCGATTGTTTCATTAAAACTTGGAAAAAGGCGAAGATAGGCCAGAAATGGCTGCATTGCAAAATAAAATGCTTAGTTCAGCAAATTTCAGACAAGTTTTCAATTTACAATTAAATATACACACATACAATAAATCCAGCGTGATTTGAACAATCACCAAAGCCATTTGTAATTTCTGATCCAAAAATAAATGTGATGCATTCGAAAAATACGTCAAACATTGTTCAGTTCTTAATAAAATACACTGTAAACTTTTACTTGACCAACATAAAAAGTTCTCAATTCTATTTACAGGAGTAGAGTACTTGTATACAAGGACTTATGCATACAGAGAACAGAGACTTCATTTAGTGACATCTAACGTTTAGTTTAACTAACATTTCGTCGTTGTGCATGCAAAATGCGCTATGTGCACTTTTTCAAAATGAGTAACAAAAATATATTTTTGGCCATTAAATAATTTATTGAAGACATTTCTATTTAATTGGGTATTTTTAATAATTGGATAATATCTTAAAAATGTAGAGAACAGTCCTTTTTACCACAAAAAGATATTTCATACAGTTTTTTGTTCCTACTGTAAAATTTAAATGTTAGCACTTAGCGCAATTTGCATGCACAATGACGATTTACTCATGTGCTTGACTGACGCCATCCATTCAGCGCCATCTCTTCAACGTTTTAAATAATATCATCATTATTAATTTTCAGGATTTTTCAACGATCGATCGAATGATGCTTGTTATCTTATTGATGATGTAAAATCCACAAGCCTCCATCAATTAAATGTATACAATAACTAGAGATCGGAATCACATATTTCGACGTCATCATGTAAGCGGCTCACTTTATCTATGCTGTCAAGCGAAGTGTAAAAAACTCAATTTGGAAGTGGGGATGCTCCTCAGATTATTCCGGAACGAATTAAAATAATTTTGTCTCTTTTTCACCCAAACAAATCGCCCATTGATGACGTCAAAATATGTGATTCCGATCTATAACAATATTAACGATTATAATTATTATTTAAAATGCTTTTAAGTGGAGGACCTAATTAGAACGGACATGTATAGACGCCTAATGCAATTTGTTTAAATCTCGTCCAGCTTTATGTCTTAATTTAATTTTAATTTACAAAAATCTCTGCAGTTTGAACAACTCGTGTGAAATGAATTGAATTATCAAGTGGTTTTATACAGACGAGTGTATGACCCTATGACCATAAACCTACATATTTTACAAGCCTTTCGGCTTACGTTAAAACCGCTTGCTCGTTGAAGAAGATGCCACTTTCAACGCTTGTTTTATAATATAGTATTTTACACAATCTTGAAAATTGAAACAAATTAGGTTCAGGAGTTTTTGCTTCTTTTGCGAAATCTCAAAGTGTTCCCCAAAATTCTAACACCCCATATATTTACATGAACGTATTATTTTTTTTCTTTTTTCGGTGATGAACTCACTTCTCAAACACTTGAGTTTAGTGCCATAAATGGCTCAGGTGTTATTCCAAGCGCGAAAAATTCATTCAATGCAGTGATGACGTAAGAATACATATCGAATGCACAGTATAATAGAATACAGCAATAAATTCCGTGACCTTGGACGAGTGCGCTGTGGATCAGGCACACAGGTAAATGAATATACGAGGAGGAATAAATAAGCACCGATGGAAGCACGCGGATTACAAAAATAATTAATGCAAAATACCTATTATTTTTTATACCGCTTGATGATAGAACTAAATTATAAGCAACATGTCTTGAAGGCACCATAATATAAACATTTGCAAGTTTGCTGGGCGCGTGGTACGCATCATCTTGATTACACCCGGTATACTCTTTGACCATTGCGCTGTAGATCAGGCGCTGAAATTTATTGCGCACGAATTTGTAAGAAGTGACTCTATAATACTGTGTAGATTGAGAAAAATAATGTTCGCATTTCTTACGCTACAGTTCGTCGTAGAACGTCGGTTGTGTTGTCGGCGCGATAACTTAACTGGTCAGACCAAAAACGAAATCGATAACTGTTTGTTGGCGTCCCCTTTGAGGATAGTGTGGGTTCAAAAACCGGGAAAATGGCAGTGAGCAGATTAGGACTCGTGAAATTTTTAGAATTGGTGAGTATTCAACATAGCTTACTTAAGAAGGTATAAATAAATAATATTTATTTATGACATAAAATAATAGACTCCCTATCTAAATTTATTTTGTTAGAATTGTCTGAATGCAATTAAAGCAAGATAAATATAATTGCAAATTACAAAAATAAAAAATGTTAATCTCCGGGTCACTTAAAGTGATTCACTCAATTTATTTATATGTATTGTTTAATCTGCTGTAAATAAATAAGGCAATCTCGGTTTTAAATTGCAAAAGAATTTGCGGGGGGAAACCATACACAATTGTTAAATTAAAAGTAGGGAAAACAAGGGACTGTTACGTATGTACAACCATCCTGACATAAAGTAATTAATTTATTTATATTAAAATTATTTAAATACACTCTAGCGTATTAATCAAAAAAACATCGTTTCCTGTCGATCCAGCAATAAGGAGTGTATAGGCAGTAAGAGTACAGGAATCATCATTTTAATTGGGCGTGACTGTACACATTATTATTAGGGAAATTCTGTATAGATCAGATTACAACCGAGCAGTGGTGTAGTAACCTAAAATAATTTATTTAAATGACACATCAACTCAGTATTACTGACCTGGTAGGGACTACAATTTATCTTTTGCATAAAATTTACAAATTTAAGCAAATTACATACTTCTAAAAAGTAATTCAAGTATCAAGCACCATTTACTCTAAAAAGTAATGGCAATTATCAATTACTCTTTCCTTCTCGTGCATAATGTACCGGCAATTACCAGACTTCGGCGTTTTTAGGACATTTCAGAGCCGGACTTGTTTTATCGCATGGGCACATTTAAGTTTATAAAACGTAAGGTTATGAGTTCTCCGATAATATTCCAGACGGTTTTTATTACACTCACAAAAAAAGCATTGTTTACGAATATAAAGCGCCCGCCGACCTGTTAATAACTCGTAAATCGATCAAGATGACATCATGACGAGACCTATGAATAAGTCTTGTAAGTAATTGTTTATACGCGACTAATCAGATTACTATGCAAAAATGTGTATGTTGTAAGTAGCTTTTTGCCTGAATTAACCAAGTGTAGGTAAATGGATTTAATTTTAAAAAATTCTTAATCATTAATATAAAATGTGTTAATAGATTTAGAAAATTGAACTTTATTTTCTTATAACATCATAAAACTTCAATTTAATTAGTTATTCATACACACACAAAAATCAATAATGCACTCTTCTCGAGTTCTGTATTATAGAATGCGTCCTCTTCCCCGACATCAATGAAACGGTCTCTGTCCGCCGCCAGCGTATCATAAATATCATAAACTATATGCTATCAATTGTTAAACGTTAAGTGCTAAAAGAATACGTGCAAACAATCGGTAAAAGATAAACATCTACATACAGGATGTCCCAGTCTTCCGAGAAAGTGCGAAAATAACTTTTCATGTAGGTACATTTTACCAAGAAACTTTATTAACAAAAGTTGTGCAGGTTTGCATTCTGCACCATTTAAAATGTACCTTTCAAATACAGTCGCACCTCTATAACTCGAATCTCCACAACTCGAAATTTTCTGAAAGACGAAATTTACTCTGTATAACTGAAATCTCTTTCTTTAACTCGAAATTTCTATAACTCGAAGTAATTTACCGGTTCCTTGAGATTCGAGTTATGGAGGCTCGACTGTATATAGAATGTTTCTTTATTAAGTTACACACCAAGCTTATTTTCTTCTAGTGGAACATTACATTTTTGCATATTTGAATGGTACTTGAAGGCATGATGATATAACAACATAATAACTTATTTTCAGTAATTTTCGAGTACGAGAAATGAAATAGGAAATAACTCGAAAATTACTGAATACAAGGCACATTTTCATTAGCTCTATGTACTATCAAATATGTAATAATATGTGTACTGTTCTATTAAAAAAACAAGTTTTATGTGTAATTTAATAAAGAAACAGCCTGTATATTTGTTGAAAGCTAGGACACCTGTATATTTATTTGACGCGTTTTATACTAAGCAATTGGTATTTAATGAAAAATAATTATGTAAGAAAGTAAATAATAATTTAAATCATTTTAAAAAGTTTTTATTTCCATCAATTATAAATATTCTGAGAGGACATGCCGTAAGTGATGTAAATTTTGAAAATTTATTTTTTTCAAAAGCAAATTCAGATTTTTATTTTAAATGTTACCGCATAATTCAGTTAATATATTTTATTTAAGAATTATTTATTTTTATGTTTAATAATTACTAATATTGTAACGCGTCCACTTAAAACCCTCATTTGTTTACTTTTACTTACAAGTAAATACCTACTAAAAGTGCCCAAACAAACACAACTTAAATTTATTGCCAATTTAAATAACTTGCCAACCGTATACCCGGGGTAATTCCAAAAGGCCACCCAGCTGATTAGTAATACTATCTGTCCTACGGATACCCTGCCTGCTACCTGCTACTGATTACTGGCGGCCGCCCTAAAGTTTATTCTACTAACCTAGATTCTGTTCGGTTGAAAGACCCTTCGGAATGAAAGAAATGATAATATTTAATTATGGCACGTGATCGGTACTAGCCTGAACCCTCGTCGTGATAACGCGGCATACGGTAAATAAATCGCAAGAACAAAGGAGCTGATTACGTTAAATAAAAACACGAAATTAGATTTAATTATTTATTGCAAAAAAAGAGATAAAAACTCCTTGTACCAGCCACTGCGGGGTTTGGTATAATGAGCGTAAAAACCTTGCGTTGAAATCAAATACAAAGAAACAAAAAATACGATGCTCAGAAAGTACAGTATAACCCGCTTAACAAATTTGACTTTCGAATATCGGCGCGATCTACTTTCTTTCGATTCGCACCCGTTGGTGGTTTAACGTCTACACAGATATTTGCTGGAGAGCTCTGCTCCTTAATTAGATTCACAATTAATTAGATTTCAACTTAGCTCGAGTCTTGGTTCTAGTGTTCGTCACTTCTGATCGTACTCTAAGACTTGTTCTGTTTAATAAAAGAACGCACAGTGTGACACAGTGGGACTACAGTGTACTTAATTGATGGAGTTAATTAATGAATTAATCAGATGTTCTGGGGAAGTATGTGATACAAAATGCCGCCTTCGGCGATCAATTTGCAGGACAATCAATAGCAATCACCAGTTCTTCAGGGACTCCTTTTTGGAGGTGGTGGAATAACCTTAACACTGGCTAAACTAATTAATTAAGGTCGATGGGTAGGGGACTTCCCAGCAACTTCCATTCGCCTTGAGAGAGTGGCTCTTGGCACGTTTTTTCAAATCTCTCTCTTCGTCGTTTTCTCGTCGGCTAAACCTATCTAAGTAAATTATTGCGCAAGAACCCAGATTTGACTGTTTCTCGACAATATACTATGGGTGTTTATGGCCATTTCAGTCTCTCGGCAAATCGCTTCTAATTAACCTGCAAATTTTTCGGCAAAGACCACAATTCGGTTCACACAACTGGGGTGAGAGCAACTTGAATAGGTAGTTCAAATTGTTCGGCCTCGTAGTTTCACAAAATTCGTAATGACAATTAATTGGCCTTGATTTCTTTATTTATATCGTGCTGGCGCACTTGGTTTCAGCGGCATATATAATTGCCTCACACCAGTGATTGAGATTGGCGACTTCCCTGTACAAATCCAAAACAAGCGTTAGCGTGTTTCCAACTTGCCGGAGAAAATCCTCAAGGGTGGAATTATTTCTAAGAGTACACTGTATTGAATTCCCAGGTAGATGTGGGGAATTGTTAATTGCTGTTGGTTGATTAAATTACAGAATTGGCCTAATACTTAAAGAAGCACTGACCAACAAATTTTTCTAAGGTGGAATGTCCCTAGTCAGCTTAATACTCGTTTCAATGTAAATAAAAATAGTTTGATTAAAGTTATCTAAATGCAATGGTAATATGAACTTTACTGACTCTTTAGTCACTAATTAATGCAAATCAAATTATCCCTACGCAATTGTTACCACCAAAGGTGCGATGAAGAGATGCAAATAAATGTCAATTACCTAAAACCGGGTAATCCGTATAACACACGCGTACTTCTCACTCTGATTAAACACTCGCGTCGCGATGCTCACGTGTTTGGTTTTTTTTTTAATTTCCCTTTCTTAACACACTGTATTTTAACCGTTCCGAAATAAATGTTTTATCTAGAAAAATGAGTGAATGACTGCAAGCGCTACAAAAAAACCTAAGTCAGATTTTAAAAATAGCCGACTGTTAGTCCAAGAGATTCGAACGTTTCGGCCCGTTTTCCACGTCCCGTCCTTTCAAGAAAAAAATTAAAACATTCCCCTCGGACTTTGCAGCTAGATTTTGAAATCATTTCAACCAATCATAGTCGCTGCATTTAGTTCCCACTCACGCCTATTCCAGATGCCCAGAATGTATCAAGAGACACCCCGTTAGCTTATTAGGAACACTGGCTGTCGTCTGTCGCAAATGAAACACTCCTAACTTTTACTTTACAAGTGTACAAGCTGACATTTTTTAAAAGTATCTGGTGCCTGCTTGAAAGAAACCAGACTAAGCGAATGCTCCACTCGCAATGTAATTTGATATCTTTACCCACACGGAACATGTATCTGCAATTTTAACGCGACAAAATGTATACAAAATATAAGCACCACAGTCTAAAACGTCAAGTAGATTTGTTTTATGATGTCTGTGTAGTTATAGTGCATTTGAAAGGCGCCAGTTTGGAGACAAAACAGACAAGCGCGGAATGCTTCAACATGCAAGTAATTTGATCTCTTCCTATATCTGACATGTCCTAAAATTTAGAAAGCACCAAGCTACAAGTTACGATGATTTGTTTAGGCGGGTGGTTGTGTGGTCTAAAGTCACTTGAGCCGGGACGACGCGGCGCCTCCGAACCCAAATCTACCGCTGGCAAAATCCCGAGAATCCGACCACGTGTTTGTTATTTGAAATGAAACATGCAACAATCGATTTTGTTTTGAAAACAAATTCCGTGTACACTTCAATATCTGTATGAAACATATTTTATTTAATAAAATTGGAAGTATTTTCTGGAATCAGTTTGTCCTCAAGATATTGCAGCTAAATAAAGTAATTCTAAAAAAGGTAAATGACCTCAAATAAAATCAAAAGGCATTTGAATGCTACTGCGAATGTAAAGAAGGCAGTTCAGCTTCATAAAACTAATTCGATTATTAAAAATTTATTAAATTACTGAAAAGTACCTAAATGGATTGCAATTACTTATCAGAAGTTATCAGAATCAAATTGCAAATTGAAATATTTTAATTCAATTGTGTGCTCAAAACACTTCAATTACTTTTTCAAATATTTTTAAAACTGACTTAAAAAAAAAACTAAACGAGCTAAGTGCGATTAAAGTAGTTTTGCTTTACTTAGCATTGAAAATTATTTGACGTATTTTAGGCAGGTAAGTTCCGAAAGTAAAATTTGTAAATTAAAAAATCTAACGTTCAGTTTCTTTTTATATATGTATATGTATTTTTTAAGTCTAATTAAATTGTTAAATGAATAACTCTGCAAATACAGTCAAGCTTCGCTAATCCGGATCAATGCTTAATTAATTAACGCTTTTGTATTACCTGTAGGTACATTTTATTGTTAAATTTTTAATGTATTCTGTTATATACTGTTATTTGATATTGTAACGTGTATTCTTGTCATTACAAATTTTTATTTTCATACACTGTTAGGCAACTCCCTTATCTGTAATTAATTTTTCTTCAACAACCCACTATTGACATGTCACACCTAATTTGTGTAAATTAGCAAGTGATCAATAAGGAATGAAATGAAAAAAAGATGAAAACCTAGGCGATCCGAATTAGTGAAAAATCCGGATTATGTGTTACCAAACTGGACAATGTGAAGAAATTCCCTTTTGAAGGTTACCTACAGTTCCCACGAATCAAATTTTGGTAAAAATTAATGAAATAATCTCCAAGTAAAAAAATGATATTATTTACAACATAATAAAAGTATTTATTTCAAAAGCACTTGTCAGTTGACGTTTCACGCATATAACCATTGTTTAGAGGACAGAAAATTCCTGAAATCATCAGATGCCACAGTTTTTATTTTATTTTTTACTGATTTACTGACTGTGTCCTCCAAAAATTATACATATTTTTGGCCCACTAGCCACTAATAACACTTGTTAACTGTTACCCAAACTTTAAACGGGATGTTCAATCTGAACGGTTCACTATTGGTCACTTTTTTATTTTTAAAAATAAAAGTTTGGTTAAATTAGTTAAGATTTGGTGCTTACTGTGAGTTCCTAATCAAAGAATAATAATAACTTTGTGGGGTCTTTTCGATGCCATGTTACTTTTTAATGATCAGGGGATTCAGGGAATTCCCTGCTTTATACGCAGTTACAGCGAGAAGTACATAACGAACCATGACGTGTATAATCCGGATTACGGTTTTATTAGTTGGCCCAAATTAGAGGATACATTATTATGTACACTTTTATATTTAAAAATGTAATATTTCATTTCTGTCCGGATTACTGGGAATCCGGATTGCATAGAGTACGGATTATCGGAGCTCTAATGTACTACTTTTTAATTATACTGGAATTATAAAAAGTGAGCAAATAAAAATCAGATTAGAGTAAGCGGTGAAAAGAAAATGTATGTCTGTGATTAACTGAATTAATTGATGTGATACATTCATGGACTGTCAAATTTATTGACTTTTCATTTAATCACAGACATACATTTTCTTTACACCGCCTGCTCTAATCTGATTTTTAGTTGCTCACAGGTTACTATTTAGAAGAAAATAGTTCTAGTTATTTGTTTATACAATTACTGTTTAATCCAAAAAATTATATTAAACGTTCAATTGAGGCTATTATTTATTTTTTCTTACATTTTTTGGGTCGAGATTTTTTATTCAGTTATAATTCCTTTGGGAAAAGACTTCTGGTTAGGTCATGTCCATAAGGAATTCGACTTACGCTAAGTACAAATTCAGGACCGTTAGTCCTTAATTAATTTTGAAAACCTGCTTCTGCTTCTCTCCTCTCTTCTCTGCTCCTTCGTCTCTACACTTCTTCCTTCTAGGGTCTTTCTTCGCCTCCGTTTTCTTCTCTTTTCTGTCTCGTTGGATTCACCTACTTTCTCTTAATAGTTTAGTTTCATAATCGCAAAGTGTTCATCAAAAATATGTACTCTATTTTGAAAACAAAGGTGTGGGAAGAGCAAGTGAAAAAGAATAGGAATTGAATCAAAAAGCAAAAGAAATTGAACTATGTAATTGAATTTGAGAAAAAAAAGTCAAATATGTAATAGAGGAGTCTCTTGAATTGAATATTTGGCACATCTTTTTCTTCTTTGGATGGCTTTGTAAATTTTGAGAAACGATGAGAAAGCCATAAAGAAAAAGAAATCCAAAAAGAAAGAAATAGAAGGACGAGTTGTATCGATCTTCCGAATAAGCGCCATCAACAAATAATCCGAATCACCACCAATTAGATTTGAAATTTGTTTATTATTAAACCGTGAGGCACTGAAATGATTTTCTTAGTTGAATTGAGTTCGATAATCGCAAAGTGCTCGTCAAGAAAAGCGCTTTATTTCGAAAACAAAAAGAAAAAGAAAAGCCAAAACCAAAAACTAAAAAAAAAAATTGAAGTATGTAATTGAATTTGATCAAAAAAAAAGAAATACGAAAGGAAGAAACTGGAGATGGAGACGGAGGAGAAAACATAGAATGAAATCCAAGAGAAATTGGACTAGTGGAATTGGAGATAAAAAAATAACAGGTGAGATGCAAGAGAAAGCAAGTAACGACAAAACCAAAACAAATTGAGCTAATTGAATTAGAATGGGACTAATCAATTTCCAAAGCCTCCAATCATTACTGTGCAAAAAAATAGATAAAAAAGTAAGAGAAAAGAAAGCTGAAAGTGAGATGCAAGAGAAAACACGTAGCAACAAAGCCAAAAGAAACTAAATTAGAGATAAAAAAAAACTGAGGAAGAGGTTGAAAGCGAGATGAAAGAGAAAGCAATTGACAACAACGTCCAAAGAAATTATATAATTTTAAAAGTTCTTTTTCTTTTATTATGAACTCCCTTTGTTAAAAATGTGCTTTGTTTAAAACTGTTAATATTCAACATCACAGATACTTTTTCTTTCTCTTATAACAAAGAGTAGGTATTATTGAAGAGACGACACTACGTGTTGGCACGTTTGATCTTTACCGAGTAGTTTGGCCGACCTCGAGCAGGTTGTCCCTTTAAATTGGCATAGGCGAAATACGGGGGAAACGAACAGCAAATGGCGTTGGCATGACGCAAGTTGTGGCATACAGTTTTCACCAATCAGATTTTCGCAGACACAATTTTTGACCGGAGACACTCGATAGCATACGAAAGGACATTTAAATTGGCGTAAATGTTTTCTCTTTTCTAATTTGCACTTCCACTTCCTTGTTCAGGTGTCCCCTCTTGTATAAGTTATCTACTCCTTGCCTCTAAGAAAAAGATTTCAAATTCCGGAAACTTTCTAAAAGGACTACAGATACATTCTTTTTAAAATACATAGCAAATTTTGCAACCCGACGACTTAACGACTTGTTTGTAATTAATTAATTTAAACCAATTTTCCCTATTATGGTTTCCTAAACAAAACCGCACGTTTCTAAATACGGTACACCTTAAACACCTACTAAATTTTCTAACATTTAAATTGATGCAGAGGCGCACTGCTTAATTCAACAAGGTCAACTCGATTTATTTTATGAATATTTCCGCAATAATAACAGTAAGTACTTCTGCAAATTAAGGAAGAAGTAAATGACGAATTTGATTTTAATAGTTCCAAAAAAAATTGGTATATTTTGTTTCATAAACGGCACGAAACTTTTGCAGAATGATACCTATAATAATTATTAAAGTACTACAGTTTTACTATAACAGCCGTTAAGCCCATGTTTGGTCTAACATAAGGCCATCAATCTTGATAATGGTTTGCTGGACAGACGGGAAACATAAATTTAGCATGAATGGGTTTAAGCAAAAATAACCATTACGTAAGGCGCGTTTAATTAATATACAAACTCAAGGTTGCCGAGTCCTGAATACTTTTCAGAGGTATTACCAAATCTAAGTAATTTACTAAAACCGCAAATTTTTTTATTTGTTTGTTTTCATAAAATATAGAAAGACAGTACCACTGGAGTAACCGGTGCTATTGCTATTTCTGAGTTTTGGCTGATCGACTTTATTGATTAATTATCGATTGAAAACGGGCGTTCCCACGACTTCAGATATTCAAGATAGCGTTAACTATAAATGCATATAACTTTTTATGCAAATATTACACAACCGAATTTCTTGCAAAATATGAAAGAGAACATTCAATAGATAGATTTGAATGTTCTCTTTCACATTTTGCAAGAAATTCGTTTGTGCAACATTTGCATAAAAAGTTATGTGCATTTGTAGTTGACGCTGTCTTGAATATCTGAAGCGTCGGAGCGCCGGTTTTCAATCGATAAAATTAGTCAATAAAATCGATCGGCCTAAACTCAGAAATAGCATAAATCCATAGATTTGAATGTTCTCTTTCATATTTTGCAAGAAATTTGTTTGTGCAATATTTGCATAAAAAGTTATGTGCTATTGTATTTGGCGTCTTCTAAGTACGTGACATTAACTACATATATATTTTCAATCGATCAGTAATCAATAAAATCGATCGGTCAAAACTTGCGGGTGGCATCTTTCGATATATTACATCATTTGCTATCCAATTACGTGAAAGTTTTCATCGTAAATAGTTTCTTTAAAAAGTTATTTATATAATTAGATACTGGACATTAATTACTGCCAATAATTTGGATTTTGTTTCTTTCTCAATTGTGATACACCAGGGACAAACTATAGTAAATAATTTTCACAATGCTGTTAAAGTGATAATTCTGTGATAATTAGGACGACTTTGGCAGCCAATTTAAATTTTGAAATTTTGTTGCTAACTTCTCACCGGTACTTCAATTTAATTAGTTATTCATACATAGTAAATTATTAACACAATTTCTTTTTATTGTGTTTTGTGCCCATGATATAAAACAAGTCCGGCTTTGAAATGCCCCAGAAACGCCGAAGTCTGCTGATTACATACTCAGATTTCTTTGATCCATTTTCCTAATGCAATTTTATTATGTAATTATTTTATATATTCGTACATATTGTAAAACATTAATGTAGTTTTAAATTTCTTACAGGCACTCACAATTACATGCATAGGCCTTCATTACCAAAGCAAAAATATCAATGACTTCAACACAGACTTCATCACGGCAGCAGCTTTTGGTGGTTACTTCATAATTCTTATCGGAGGTTTCGCAGGTGAGCTTCGATATTTGTTATTCACTAACTACTGTCTTGTAATATAAAAGCAAAATAGTAAACAAATACGAAAAATCTAATACATAAATAACGTTGACGTAATTTATTATTATTACAAGTTCTTGCTGTTCATTCATTCTACGTATCAATTCGCACGTTCTTGTAGTTGTATATATAACATACAATAATAGTGTAGTATCACAGTAAACCTTTTAAACTAACAAATGATTTCATAGCTTAAGTATTGTAATGATTCACAATGAGTTCATAAGTAATTCTGTGATGCTTGATGACCTGGAAATTGTTACGTCAAGATACGCATAGCATCACCGATAACCTTTGCTGAAAAAAAAGGTAAAGGTTAATGATGTTTTTAGCTCCGAAATTTCTTTCTGATTGTAAAATAAATTTTTCTTATCAATCTCAAATTCTTGCATTTTATATTTCATGCCAGTATCGTTTTCATTGACAAATTTATTGGATAAATACATAATTGTGAGGATGCGAATTATTTAATATGTGTATTAATTTTTTTTTTTTTGTTAATTTGCACTGTCCTTAGCACAAATTGCTAAAAATTAAAACGTAATAGAGGATCTAAGATAATTAATGTAAATTGAAATTGCATAGTTACTTTTCTGTTTGTTTTGGAAAACATTTCATTTAAGGATCCAAATACACGGGCTGGTTGCGCTTAACAATTAAATATATTTAATATTAATATACTATTTACTCTATAATAATCTGTTTCTTTTTCATATATGTAATACTTAACTTTTTACAGTTGGTTCTTGTCCGATGAAATTTGTATCACAAAATCTTTTAAGCGGACACTAAATCGCGCACTATACACTTCTGACGAAGCTGTCGAACGACTGCGAAACGTAAAGTGTATAGTGCGCGATTTAGTGTCCGCTTAAAAGATTTTGTAATACTTAACAATATTAAAGTTGACTTTTAAAGATTGATTGATTTCTTTTCAACTGTTTCATTGTGTTTCTTATATAAATATACCGACAAAGAAAAATTGGTGAAAGAATAGACTTCAGACTTCATAGAACATGGGAAAATGTTAAAAAAACTTCAATTTGCATTAATTAATTAGTACATACATATACGTGAGCCCCTAAAGTATGGAAATTATTGAAAATGAATGAATCTTCTACTTACAAATGAAGTAGGCGTGACATTTTCAACAAAACCAAAATAAAAGAAAACTTGTCATTCTTGTCATTTAAATAAAGTCGAGTAATCATGGTTTGTCATTTAACCGAAAATTAAATTATTATTATTTCATTTTATTTTCAATCATTTTTTTCTCAAATTTTTTCCCATAAAATATAATAAATTTTTGATGTGGTTGGATAGAGAATTCAATGAGCTATCAGAATCAAGAAAAAAAATTGGGGGTTGCTATTTTAAAAAAATGTCGCTGACGTCATTATTCGAAAACAAATGACTGTCAAAGATGGATTTTCTCTTGTGTGCTTTTTAGAAACAAAATTTACCTGTCGGAGTGTTTTTTCGAAATATCAAAAATAAAGAAATTACGAATTTTATTCCATACTTTAGAGGCTCACTGTATGTAATTATAGTTAATTTTTAGAAATTTGTGCAAAAGGTAGCACAAATTAACAAGAAATAAAAATAAAATGTTTCATTTTCTGAGAAAAGAAAAACAGATAAGTTGTATACACAAGGAACGTTTATAAAGCACGGTTATCGTTGTTTACAATGAACTTTTACTAATATGAGTGATAAGAAATTTATAATACGAAGATAATATAACAAGGTGAACTATGTATTATACTGTGCGATCCAAAATTATTTAGATAATGAGAGGCCATGAAAAATAAAATCAAAGTCTTAGCTTAATTGATACAGTTAACCAAACTGCTATCTGTCAAAACTGACAACTAACAGACAGATCAGAAAGCAACTGTCAAACTTAAAGTTTTGATTCAAACCAAGTCTCTGATTTTATTAAAAATATAAAAATGACGTTTATGTGCATCAATAAAATGGAAAGAATACGAGAAATGAAAATATGTACTATGCGATCCCAAATTATTTAGATAAGGGAAGGCTATGAGAAATAAAATCAGAGTCTTTGCTTGAATCAAAACTTTTAGTTTGACATTTGCTTTCTGGCTTCTGTCAAGTCTGTTAGTTGTCAGTTTTGACAGATCTATCTATTTAGATAAGGGTAGGCTATGAAAAATAAAATCAGTCTGGCAAATAGTAACCTATTTTCCATCTGTCAAAATTGACAACAAATTCGACAGGAGCCAGAAGCTAAGACCCTGATTTTACTTTCCATAGCCTTCCCTTATCTAAATAATAATTTGGAATCGCACAGTATTTTCATTTCTCGTGTTTTTTCCGTTTTATTGATGCACATAAACGTCATTTTTTTATTCTGGCTCCAAGCAGTATTACCAATGTGTAAAAAGCAGAAATCCCTGTCAAAAATTTTCTTTTCGCCATAGAAAAACCTTCAATTTATTACTAGATTCAGAAATAAATTTAAAAAGAAAAACAATTTGGAAAGAATGAAGACAAAATAATAAAAATTTTAAAAAAATAATAAAAATTTTAAAAAAATAATAAAAACAAAAGACAATCGAGTTTAGGTTTAGAGCACAATTCAGTAGCTTGCTAAATTAAAAAAGAAACAATATGAAACAAACACTGACAAAAAGAAGAGTAATTTGCCTTCCACATGGTCAACAGATTATTTAGAAAAAAAAAAAAAAAACTGCAATAGATGTCGCTGTTCAATATCTTACATAAATATAATTCACTTCGCCCTTTACTAATGACAAGTGACATTTTCTTATTGATCTGCCGCATCGCGGGGAATAGCTAGCGAACCATCCCCCTAGAAACAAACGAAAAGAAAACTTTCGGCATGTTATAACAGATGGTGTTGTTGAATATCTTACAACAACACAAGTCATTTTTTGTTACCATCCAGAAGTGACTCCCACTTGAAACTTTTTTCAAAAGATGGGTGTTTTCTTCATAAAAGAACAACTTTGAGCTGTCTAGGGGCTGTCAGCTCCAGCTTCTTTTACGAAATAAAAATTGAAAATCCTTTTTTTAGAAAAAAAATCTGAATGTGACTTTAATTTTAAAATCTCTTTTAAGTTCCATTATGAAACTGGCCCTAAATGTCCAATGATTTGAAAAAATCCCTTATAAAGGATTTGTCCCTTAAGTGGTAACACTGACTGCAAGAGGCAAAGCTGTTTCACGAAAGTTAAAAGGAGATAGCTATATAAAAACTCTTAAAATTATCAGTCTATGAATTTTTAATAAAGAATATTTTTCTGTTTGCTTTAGGTCACATGATTGGAAGTCCAATAAGTAAGAAAATAGACATATTCTTCTGTTTGGCCGGATGTGCAATTTTCGTAGCTGCAGGTGCCCTAAACATCAAAGCCTACGATCGTTTGTGGAAGGGCGAAACCAGAGATTACGGTCTTGCCAAAGCATCCATGGCCATAATCAACGGAGTAATATTTCTTCTCGATTCTCTCCTAACGTGGCGAGGAGATTATTAAAAAACAGAAAATTAGATTCTCGATTGCCTAATCCTCACACTAACTAACATTCTCCCGTCATTGCCAAAAAGTTTTATTGAAGTTCTTGTTAATTTTGCATTAGATGCAAGTAAATAAAAGCCTTAAAATAATATTATGTATATGCCTCAGAAAAATCCTATTTACATACGAATGCCTTCCCATCGTATATATATTGTGTTGAATTGCATTTCTGTTAATAATTACCTCAGTTCTCAGTTACATTACAAGAGTACAAATATAAATACCACGCCTAAATATACATACATATATTCAGGAACGCATTTTTTACGATGATATTTACTATCTACATACTTCTGATCTATTACATGTAAAATTTCATGAATTTAGACTACTGCAGAGTTTATATAATTTTCTAATATTTATAACATAAATATTTTTTATATTTTTTCTATGCTTTACATGTCTATGTACCACGTTTTTATAAATAAATTATTTACGAATCCTACGTGTTATTTTATTGTGGGTATAGTAGGTCTGTTCGTTCGTTCTGCATTTTCTACACTTTTGCACCAACCGCTCCTGAGAGAGTGAGATGTATATAATATAATGTAAGTGGGAGTGAGAAAAATAGACTAAAGAAGTTAAAAGTGCAGAACAAACCTATTAAATGTTTTGAAGTGGTAGAATAATGTGGCTTAATTTATGAAGCGATTTAATTTCTATAAAATGATAAATGTGAAAGGTGTATTGTATTCTTCCTGTACTTATAAAATCTCATTAAACTTAATAGGTAGAAAGATTTAATAAAAGGTAACTATACAAAATCTCCAGATGTAGATTTTGTCCGACAGAGACGCAGGGCTGCGTTCATAAATTGTGAAGGCGGCGGGAGCATCAGCTTCTTCGTGTAATCGCATCTTTCTCACTCACGATTTTTAACATATTTTGCGTTTCGTTCATATTTTTCAAGTCGTCTTGTGTTTACATTATTACCATGATAAAGGACGTACATACTTTTCACATCCCACTTGCAAGAGAGTGTGAAAGGAGAGCCCGTTGTCATGGAAATAATGTAAACACAAAACTTCTTGAAGTGGATGAGTGAGACGCAAAATAAATTAAAAAGCATGAGCCCAAAATTCTCTGGGAGGTATCATTTATGAACGCAACCCAGATGTTCAATGTGACGCTAAACTTAACATGTACTGGACTCTGGTTTGCCTTTCCCGCCCTTTAGACTGGTCCGCCCTGTCACAGTTGCACTCCCGATCTCTGCGCCACTGAAAAAAAAAACTAAGAGTTCATACGGCTTATCAGAAAAAAGTCTTAAACCCGCCGGCTAATACAACACCCCATTAATTTTATTTGTACACAGAAGTTAGAAATTTTCAATTTTGATAAAATGGTCTAATTAATAATATGCAAACTTAGAATGTTATGAATTTTTACTTTTCATTGGCTTTCTAATGTTTTAATTAAATTTTAAGCAAATACATTCCAATTACTATGACAACTCCGTTTGAAATTTGAATTCAAAGTTTTCGCGGGCGAAGCAGCGCCACCATTGCCGGGAACGATCAAAACGAGTTTCCGGGCGGCAATCCGGATAATTTAGCAACACACACAGAATAAAACCAAATAATCAAGATACATTAATATAATCCACTCGCTTTGACTAAATTTTATTAAATCATAATTCTACATGGAACATTACCATGCTCAAATTATTTGTAAGTTGCTGCCATCTTTTGGGGGTGCCTTGAATTACTACCTTGACAGTTCTCTGTCGCTTAGCAACGGAGTTAGCACAACAATCAACAGCTTTTTAGTCGTCCCAAAATGACTCTGTATTTTGAAAATCCCGTACATTTTGCGGAGAACGGCACGATTTCAATCAACGGTATATGGCACGCCAACGCACCGCTTCTCGCCGTCGCAAGTTATTCCCAGGAAAAGGGAGGATTCATCACGATTTTCGACGAATTGGTAAGGTCGTTAAACTAGAGCAAGTTCAAGTTGAGAAAAGCCTCAAATTCTTTTAGGGCGAACCTATCCCAGATATCGCATATCCCTTTCACCCCGTATCCCAAGTGACTGCCCTAGCCTGGCACCCCGAACGTCACATCCTTGCTTCCGGTTGGGAGAACGGCGAGATAAAAATTTGGAACAGTTCGGATAAGGAGTTTTCACCTCTAAATGGGCCTCATAAAGCACCGGTGACGTTGTTAGAATTCAGTGAGAAAGGGGGAAGATTAGTTACTTGTGATTCGGTAAGTTATCATGAATTATTCCTTTTTTGTCTTCCAATTTTAAACAGTGCCAACAATCTTCAGGACATGATCTTCTGGAGCTGCATCTAGTAATCCAACAATTTAAGGATACACATTTGTAATAAATTTTCTTTTCTTTTTGTAGCTTATCATAATCTATGATTATTTTGTAAAGCAACAAGAAAGTAATCTGTGGTCTGTTGCGTTTATTTACAGCATTATGCACAATGAGCTGTGCACTTATAACGAGCGTTTAAATAAAAACCTGGTCAAGTGGGTTGTGATCGAGAATTTCTCCATTGCATTTACATAGCAGAATTACTAAATGTAGCCTACTTGACCAGGTTTTTATTTAGACACGAATTATTAATAATAATAAATGTCTTTATTGTGCCATAATACTGGCAAAGAAATATACAATACAGTTATAAGGAATATGAGACAAAAGGTGAAATTCATTCTTCAGCGGAGGGCCTCAGATTGCTCTTACATTTAACCTTAACTACTATACAATAAAAAAGCTGTAAGAAGTGATAACTGTAGACAGCAAGCAATTGTTAAAAGCTATATTAAGTTCTTAAACCGCACCATTACCAATGTTACTAAAAGAACACTTTTTTTTTAGACAGGATCTCTAGTAGGTTGGAAAGTAGACAGTAAAGGAGTAGCCGTAACCGCTTTCCATCACGATTTACGTGAATCAATAACCCACCTTACGTTTCGCTTGACTGTAAGAAACATAGATTTTGATATTGAGGGCCTGGCTAAAGCCGCCGTTAATGGCGATGAACAAGCGCTCGATATGTTTAGTAATTGGAGGCCGAAGACTACAGCTAGAAAATTTCGGGTACAAGAAGGCACTGATAATCAATGCTTCTTCGTCGGCACACAAGAAGGTTACTAAATCTACTTTCATTTACTTAATCCTAAGTCATTTTACCATAAGGTGTGTGGCAAGTAGAGTTTTGCTGTGTACTTTTCTTTCCATGTCACTTCATCCTGTTTTAATTGTTTACTTTCTCTTTCCCTAATCCTATCATTCTATGTCTTTTCTTTGTTAGTTTATTATTCAACATATGACACATGAGACCAAACCATCTTAACTGTCCCTCTATTATCTTCTCATTTTGGGTTGTATCTATAGATTTTATTTAACAAATCCGGCTCTGAAATGTCCTAGCAACGCCGAAGTCTGTTTTTCTGAGTGGTGTTGGTTTCTTTACTGTACTTTTAGGAAATTCTATTTTAAAAATTAATAAAATTCTAGGCACAGTTTATTACATAAACCAAACTGGAGCCTGCACTGAAGTTTTAAATACAGAAGGAACTCCGTTAAGCTACATTATATATCACACATCGAGAGATATTCTCGTCGTTATGATGGAAGGCCTTACCGTTGGGCAGTTTGCAGTGGATTCACAAGGGCATTTAAACGAAATCGCAAAGGTTAAATTAAGTGGACGATCACAAGTGAATAGGGGATCAAGCAGTCAAGGGCTTATTTGGGCAGGAGCTAGTTGTCTTGCTATTCTTACAGGTATATGACCCTTGCAATTCAAACTTCTTTCTGCTCAATGAAAACTGAACTGAATTAAATAATTGTTGAAGTGAATACAATCAATAATATTGTTCAAAGTACTTAACAAAACCAATCAACTTATTTTATTCATGTATTAATTATTATTATATTATTTTTTTTAAAGCATTTACACTCTCTTATAATTTAAGGAGATTTGACTATTCGCATCTGGGATATTGATACCAACGACAATTACGTCTTACCTACAGTAATGAAAACTTACCTCAGTGATAACAGAGAAAAAGGACGACAAATAAACGAAATGTTTACTTGCTTATCCTACTGTCAAACAAGTCAAACCCTATGTGGTGGAACTAACATAGGCAGGCTCTATTTTTGGGTGAAGAAACAAAATAAAAATAACTGCACGGAAAACCCGGAAGATCTGTGGGAGTTGAGCAACGTAAACGCCGTAAGTGGGACCGTTAAACAAATCATGTGGGGGTCGGCAGCTTTGCGCTTGCCTTTGCTCAGTGTAAATTGTGTTACGAAAGTCTATATCATGAAGGAACAAAGCCTGTGCACTTGCTTCAGTGAAAAAATCTGGGCGACTCAAAAGAATGCGAACCAAATACTGATCGAAACCGCAGACACCGACTTTCTCCTCTCGTTAGAAATGCAAGTGTCCGATATGTCTATCAACGAAAATTATGTCGCATTCACAAATGGTAGATTGATTTCTGTCTATGACATCATCTGGAAAGCCGGTAATGTTGAAAAATTCGAACTGAATAGTAGCATAAGCAAGCAACTTGAGAAATCATCGAAGATTTCATTGAATTTCATCAATTCATTCACGCGTGATAACGAAACTATAATATTGCATGAAAAACATATCATTACTCTTTATTTAAATGGCATCTGGATACATTCATTGAGCGGTATGACTATTACGTCTATACCGGTCGTGCAAACTGAAGGAGAGCCTATCGGAATGGATGTGTGTGGGAATTATCTTACGATATTTACAATCGATGGTTTCTTAAAAATATACGACCTTTCTGAGCGTGAACTAAAACTTGCGACGGGTGTTTGCAATCTTTACGACATGTGCAGTGATTTTGGGGAAATCATTCAGGCGAAATGTAACAGCAACGGAACAAAAGTAGCACTGACTTTAGCAGCCGCAAATTTAATACCGGACGGCAAATTATACGTTTGGGATATTGAGAGGGATAACCTGTTATCTTATGACTTTCGCAAGTACACGAGCTCATTTGATTATGACGACGAGTATTTACTCGGAGAGGAAAAAGAAAAAAGCCTGTCCGATCGAAACAATCTGGATGAAAATAGACTTGCTTACGACAGAATTTGTAAAAATCGAATACCACTTTCATTGCATTGGGATGTTTCCGATCCCAGATTGTTGGTTTGCAACGCAAAGAAGTTGAAAATTTCCAGCAATAAAAAAGCAGTGCTTTCTAAAGCACTCAGTAGCATCTCAAGTACAGGTACGCATCTTGTTGTTAATTAAATGATTAGGTAAAAGAGGTTTGTTATATAAAAAGCAGAAGCGAAGAGTGACTTGGAAAATGAAGATCACATTATCGTATCTACGTTCGTTTCATCAGAATTTGGAATACGGATACAAGATATTAGACCGACCTTGCAAGACGCACGTCTTTTGGCAGTTGCAACACCTTATATCGTCGTATTAAAAAAATTAAACATCATTAGGGAACTCATGACTGACTTTACGGGTTTGGAAAATTGTAATAAAACAACCAGGGATGCAGTCCTTGATTTCAGCTATAATTTAAGTTTAGGTAGGTTTATTTAATTACATTTAATTTCAGACACTTTAATATTCTCAACAAATACACTTGTAAATTACTTCTAAAACAAGCACTGCTTTAAATGAAATATTACATAAGCTGCTTGAAATTTCAAATTATGTTTAGGAAATATGGATGCTGCATTTAAAGCTATCAAACTCGTACACAGCGCAGGCGTATGGAATAGCCTCGCAAGGATGTGCGTTAAAACAAGAAGACTCGACGTTGCTGGTGTTTGTTTAGGTCACATGGGCAATGCCAGAGCTGCTAGAGCACTTCGTGAAGCCATGGCCGATACATCATTACCCCATGAAGCTAAACTAGCAGTTTTAGCAATACAGTTAGGAATGCTTGTAAGAAAACACGTTTATTTGAGCTTCTAATTTTATGTCATCGACTACACATGCAGGATGAAGCTGAACAATTGTACATTCAATGCGAACGATATGATCTCCTCAATAAATTGTATCAAAACCGCAATAAAATGGATGAGGCGCTTAAAGTAGCCGAAACAAAAGACCGAATTCATTTACGTAATACAGAATATGCGTATGCGAGGAACTTGGAGCAAGAAGGAAATTTTAAAGAAGCAATTGAACACTACGAGAAGGCAAATACACATCGGCATGATGTCCCGAGAATGCTTCTGGAACATCCCGATCAGTTACAGTCTTACATGCTTAAAACCAACGATCCGTAAGAGTCATACACCTTCAGCTTTCGATTGTCTTTAATTTTGTTTTAATTAGGGAATTATTAAAATGGTGGGGTCAGAATATCGAATCTCAAGGAGACTTAAACACTGCTCTGCGAATATATGCGAATGCTGGGGATGTGTATTCGCAAGTGAGGGTACTCTGCTTTTTAAACGAGGAAACGAGAGCGGCTGAGTTAGCTCGTACAGGAAATGATAAGGCCGCTTATTATCATATGGCGAGGCACTACGAAACGATTGGAAACTTGGAAGATGCTGTCGCATTTTTCTCAAAAGCCAACGCTTACAGTTACGTTAATTAAATCAGATTATGCTCCTGGTTTGCACGATTTCAATATTTCAGGTAATGCTGTTCGATTATGCAAAGAAAACAATATGGTGGAGGAATTATGGAATATTGGGATGGTTGCTGGTAATAGGGAGAAATTAGAATGTGCCAGATATTTTGAGGAACATGGTTTGCTGGAGAAAGCTGTAATATTATATCACAGAGCAGGTTTTAATCTTTTATTTATTTTGATTAATTAACTTGCATTTTCACTTTTTTTATGAAATAAAAAATAGTTATAAAAACTGTAAGTATTTCACAATAACTTACATTAATTTATTCTTCAGGAATGTTACATAAAGCATTAGATCTGGCTTTCAAGGCACAACAATACGATGTACTCCAACAAATTGCAACCGACTTAGATGCAGATTCAGATCCGGCATTACTTACAAAATGCGCCGACTATTTCATAAGTAATCAACAGTTCGATAAAGCAGTTGATTTATTAGCGATAGGAAAAAAGGTTGAAAAAAATAATAGTAACTGCAGAAGTCTTCGATAATATTTCGCTTTTAGTACAAAGAAGCGATCGATGTTTGTCTGACTTACAACGTGCAACTTACCGAAGAACTCACCGAAAAATTGACTCCGGAGAAAGATCAAGTGGATGAAGAAATGAGGATCAACATCCTGGAGAGTTTGGGTGAGAGTTTGTTGATACAAGGGAACTACCACCTCGCCACCAAAAAATTCACACAAACAGGAAACAAAGTAATCTCTAAATAACACACAAACCAGGAATTTTTTAAAAATATTCTATTTAAGGTTCGTGCAATGAAAGCTTTACTAAAGTCAGGTGATACAGATAAAATAATTTTCTTTACTGGGGTTTCACGTCAAAAGGAAGTGTACATCATGGCTGCTAATTACTTACAATCCTTAGATTGGCAGAATCAGCCTGAAATACTACGCAATATAATTACATTTTACTCGAAAGGAAAAGCCCTTGACTTGTTGGCCAACTTCTACGTAGCCTGTGCCCAAGTAAAAACGTTTTTTGTTTTCTTAAATATAATTAATCTATTCATACAGGTGATTTCAGGTTGAAATTGATGAGTTTCAAAATTATGATAAAGCCCTCGGTGCTTTAACTGAAGCATCCAGGTGTTTAGCTAAAATATCGGCTCCCAGAGATCAAATACAACATCGTAAGGCAACCGAAATAGTTCAGCAAAGATTGGTGGCCGTTAAAAAATTCGTAGACATTAAACGCGTGTTTGATAGAGGTGATTATGAGGGTGGCATGAACCAGTGCCAACAGTTACTCGTTTCTGGGGGACAAGAACTTGAAGCTGCCATACGCCGGGGTGATATTTACGCTTTAATGATACAGATGTGTATAAAAAATAATAAATACGGCGACGCTAAACAATTGCTGGGGCAGCTACAACAAGTTTTAACCGCAACAGGAAACACACCTATTACTTATTACCTTAGCAAGCAAGTGCTTGAAGATTTGGCACAAGGTTTAGGTGTTCCCTTGAACATCTTAGCCCCAACGAAAACAGTAATCAACGAAGACAATAACGATGAAGTTGAAGAAGAGGTTGTCGAAGAATAAACTTATATATATATGTGCACAATTAAATTATTTATTACTACTATTTAAATCATTTAATTCCATCAATGTCAGATTTTGTTTTTTGTTTTGTTTTTTTTTTTCTTAATTATCAAGCAACAAACTGTCATTTTATTTAATAAATTTGACTTTTGATTGAAATATTTAGGCGCAAAATTGTTAGTTCATGTAAGCTTAATGTTTTGAAAACCCAAATATAAAGTGCTAAAATGCCAAAGAGAAGACATGATGATGACTATGAAGACAATGGCAAAAATGAAGCAGGTCGTAACTGCTACATAAAAAAGGTCTCGACGGAAAGATTGGAAAAGGCTCAAGAGAGACTCCAATGCCTGATTGATTTAAAAGCCTCACTGGAGGATAACCTAGAGAAGAGCTTGATCCAGATTGAGGTCATCAGTGCAAAAATAGCCGAGCTGGAGTGTAAAGTGGAGAAGATGGTGGCAGAGTTCGGAGCGAAGGAGTGTGTAGATCGTATGAAAGCTGAAATCATGGCAATTAAAGAAGACCGTACAAAAGCCGAACAAGAAGTCAACAGATATAAGGCGAAAATTGGATATAAACTCAAAAAGCTGGAACAATGCAGAAAAACGTCTGGAGGCAATGGGGGAGGAGGAGGTGGCGGTGGTAATGGAAGCAATGGAAGCCACCTGGATGACGAATGTTAACAATTTGTAGGCATCAACTTTTGATACAAAAAGTCTTTATTTGTAAAGTAGGGGTGAAATGTAAAATGAGTCACAATAAAATTTATTTATTATTCACTAAACTGATCACTTTTTGATTCACAATGAAAGTTATAAAACAGTGCCTACGAAATTAAGTTTAAATTTAATTTATAAAGAAGTAAAAGGCTTCGCGAGATATTAAAGCTCATTTCTATAGCATTCTTAATATCTTGTTATCTGTTACACAAAGACATTTGCTTTCATAGTAATTTTATCAGGTGGTAACCTGTTTGAATTTGGCGCGCGGTGAATCTGGTGTTTTGTTATTGATAAAAGTTGGTATCAGCGTCACTGTAGCCAATTGAGGCTGGGTTTCTCAGTCCTAGTTTAACTTTAAGTTTTTATAATTGCTACCATAGGAATAAACAGGAGTTTAAAGTTAAACTAGGACCGAGAAACCCAACCTTAATGGTTTTGTCACTAGATCTGGTGATTTTCTGTTGAGATTTCAAACAAATTTAATGAATTCAGAAATATCTGAAATTTAGAGATTTTGTAACTGGTTTAGTGACATACCTGACGATTTTCTCATTTAATAATAACTAATTTAGTTATTTTTTTTAATTTAGTGATCACTTTTGTCATAAAATAATTAGCGATAATCACCAAGCATAAAAATCGAGCTTTTATCAATTTATCACTGTATAAGTAATTATCCAGTAGCGTCACTAAAGACTGAAACGTCAATATAAAAAAAAAGCCGCCATACTGCTTGATACCTTTATGGAAATGTAATGTAACATGTTATCATAAATTCCCGTCACCCCAGTAAGCCTTGGATGCGTAAGGCAGGGTTGCCAGGTCTTGAATGATCTCGGTAGCCATATTAATGGCGTTTTCGGTTGAGATCAGTCCTAATCCGCTCTAGTGCGGAATTGCTCTTGATCGGATTGAATGTGCTCCGTTGAACGATGATTGATCGTAGATACTTTCAAATTGTTACGTTGGTGTTGGTAGTAAATATAATTAATATCTATCGTAAATAAATGAAAACTCACATTAAATAAGCCTTACCATAAATCTTTAGCCCTTAAATACTAATAACTGATTTCGAGGAGGTATTATTTGAACTCCACCTGACCTGTCCATAATTAAAACTTGATTAAACAGTTCCCTCTCTTCAGAATCAGAAGTGCTGCTGTTTCCCAATACTTCAAGAAACCATTGCATTACGATAATTAGTTTATTTTTTTCATCATAAATAATTTAAAACATTACAAGCACCATACGCATCCCCTCCAAGAATGCTCTGCTCTTTTGCACCGTCTCTCGACACGGTGTAAAAATTTTGCTCTGTCTCAGCGCAATCCAGTTCAATCGAATCCGCTAATTTTTGATCCCTAAAAGAGCAACAGCCATCCGAATACGCTACCGCAAGTGCTCGATCTATATGCGCATGTGCAATTTGATCTGGAGCTGCTCGGAGCAGTCAATCGAAAACGCCATTAGAAAATTGAATGACGTTTATAATTTGTATGTGTCACATTAGAATTCGACAATATGAAGCGACATGTAAATCTTTGCCGTCAGCAAAATGGGTACCATTTTCAACAACTTTTATTAATATGCTTTAACATTGGAATTTTTCATTAATATACATGTTTCTTTAACCTGTAGCGTTTTGACATGCGTCGATTGATTAAATAGAAATGTCATTCTGATTAATCAATTACTTTAAGCATGGCCTTCTAAATGAAAAGCGAGTTCTATCTGGCCTGCGCAAAAGTACAGTTCAGGCGTGCTCCGCCAAGCACTGCTTACAGGGCGCTTTCTTAACCTAAAATCTTGACATTCTGTCACATGTGAATGGTGGATGAGTTCGTGTAAGAACAATTAACGTTATTGTTGTAAAAATTTGAGCATACTGGATATTATTTACGTTGGAATAAGGTGGAGTATTTATGTCCAATTTCGACAACTTAATTTAGCATTAAACTATTACGGTTTTAGATTAAAATCTCACCTGCTTATACTCAATGGTAAGTTACAACATGTATAATAAAGCTTCTTTTCTCATTGTGCGTAATTATCAACGCCCTTTTTAACACATTTTACATTATCAAAAATCGAAACTCTTTTATGTAACTTGTTGTAATTATTCGTAACAGGAAAGTGCCAGTCTTTCTTTATTGCGCAAGCGTACTTCACTCCGACGAGATCAAATGACTTGTGCATGAATCTATAAAGTTTATACCACATAAATTATGTTGTATTACGGTAATTACAATATTAATTAATTTTGCGTGAACTCACTTTGATTGACAGTAATGAAGTGCACTTCACTCATTGCCGTCAGTGCCCCATAACCAGCGCCAAAGTGTCGGTTTTTGGCGTTTTCTGGAGCACAAAAATTCAATGTAAATTCAATGTAAATTTTTCAAGACGCCCAGGCCAGTTAGAACTCGCTATTGATTTAGAAGGATTAAGAAAAGATGCGTTCACACTTCCAAAGCTTACTGGGATGACGGGACTTTATGATAACATGTTACTATCGATATCATAGAAAACTAGGACAACTTTTAAATCCAGTAGCCATGTGTTTCCATTATTTTATTATATTAAATCTTACTTTACTGTCAATTCAGTGATTCATATTAGGTTCGTTCCATTCGTCACGATTTCGAGTTTTAAACCGTTCAAAATCTTACTGAGCATGAGCAGTGCACAAAATTGGATATAAATTTCATACTGCGCATGATTTGAACGGTTCAGAACTTAAAATTATGTCAAGTGGAACAGACCTATTTATATCATGTCAAATTTTGATATCAATAAACTATGTATAACAGCAAGAATGATAAAACTGTTGAAATGTTACCTTAGGTATGACTTGAAGAGACAATTTCAAATAATTTTACAATAATGGTCTGTAGCAGTTTTACACAGCTAAAAAAAATTGTCCTAGTTTTTTATGGTAGCAATAGTAATAGCCCAAGATTATTAAAGAGAGAAGGTTGCTTGGTAACTCGTGGAGGGACGCGTCATCTAGTAGGCCATCTATTTGTGTAAATGCATTAAATGGGCACAGTATAAGAAACACACAGTAGCGTCACTGGAGTATAACTGTCACATTTGCTCTTTTGTTTGATACCTACCCAGCTGGAAATTACATTGCATTTCCATAAGGGTATCAAATAGAATGGCGTTTTTTTTGACACTGACGTTTAAGTGACGCTACTGGGTAATTACTTATACTGTGAAATGGACCTACTGAGTGACGTTGTGGTGACGTTGAAAGTTACCAGGCAACCTTGTCTCTTTAGTAACCTTGGTAATAGCCGTCCTCCATTTACATTCACTTCACCCAAAATCAAATCAATTTGATTTTGAACTGAACTGATTTTAAAGTGAACTGAGAGACTCTTAGGGCCGTTTTCATAATACAACTTTAAATTTAAAGTGACTTTAACCTATAAAAACACATTAGTTTTCCTATGCTTAAAGTGACTTTAAATTAAAGTCTCCTTTAGCACTATTATGAAAACGGCCCTTAAAGGAATGATGTTTTGGAACTAAAATTAACATAACCTCAAAATACGTATGAAATCACATGAAACTGATAACTGATTTAGAAAACCAGCTTAATCAGTACGGGGTGCGGGAGGGAAAACTCGATCACTTCCTCATCACTGATCGCCAAATGAATAACTGCAAATGGAATGCAATCAGTGATTTTTAAGTGAATTTGAATAGATTCGCGTTCAAATCAGTTGTAAATGGAGGACGGCTAAAATCGGCAATATGCAAATCGGTAGGTATCAAACAAAATGGCAAATGTGATATGTGATACTCTAGTGACGCTACTGTGTAGATTCTTTTATGAAGAATGTTGCCAATCTAGTGATTTTGACACTAGACCTGGTGACTTTCTATTGAAATTTCAAACGAGTTCTAATGAGTTCAGACATGATCACTTAGTGATATCATGACCGGATTAGTGACAAATCTAGTGATTTCATTTAAAAATAATTTTAACCATACCGCTCAAATTTCAACAGTCCGTATGAAATAAATCCTAATTAATTTCAGTTAATTCTGTCATTTTGTGGTGACTGTCATAAAAAAATTTGCCATCTTAAAAATATGTTTTTGGCAATTTGTAGAAGTAGAAAAAAGACATTGAAGAAAAAATGAATGACGATCGACTCCTGTCCATTTTCTTGAACAAATAAATACAATAATTGAAAATTTTCCTTTCTACCATCGATCTCATTTTGATTCTTTATTTACTATTTTTTTGTCTATTTCGAGGAAGAAAGTGCCAAATTCGATCTTATTTCTGAATGCATTAGTATAGCTAAATTCCGTGCATTCCACCCACCAATATACAGTAGCGGACAATAAAATCCTGGCACGTCATTTCTACAATATAAATCTTAATTTAATATTTTTGACGTTTAATATATTTGCAAAATATCACTAGTAATTCTGACGTTTAATATAAATTTTACTGTTAATACTGTACGATCCAGAGTTATGTAGGTATGTATTTAGATAAGAGGAGGTTATGAACCGCGAGACTGAACCGCTTTAACTCCGTATCAGATGTTCAAAAATAATGCGCTGACGTTATTGATCGAACCAAAATTGTTCTGGAGGCGACACGTAATAAACAACCGAACACGTTTGGTTACGAATCGCTGCGGTATCGGTATTTTGTAAGTTATGTTTACTACGTACAACGAAAATCTGTTGGGAGTAACCGAGGCACGGCTTCCTAATAATAAAGAACAAAGTTCTTTATTCGGCTAGTCGATCCTAATAACCACATTATTTTTTGTTACATGTTTTTTAATAGTCGCATAATTTCTTCATAATCTGATGAATCTGATGAAGAAAAAATTTCACATTAGTTGCTAATTTTATTTTCACAATTGAAGTTTATAGGTTATGTTTTCCGGATCGCTCGATGTTGATCTGTCTCGCGAGTCAGATCAAAAGCAGAGCGATGTCGATTTGCTACTTCACAGAGCGCTTGGCGCAGCCGAACATGCAAATCGCACTTCGAGCAACAAAGATTTGTGTCTAACAGAATCCAGCCTTTGAGGCGGTGCATTATTTTCTACAGCGTTGACGATAGACGACAGCGCTGCATACAGCTACTGCATAAAGCGCCTGTAGAAAACTTCAGTGAAAAATTTTTCGCTGACTGCTGTCAAAGCGCTTCCGAGAAACAAATTTGTAGGTTATATTTTTAAATACGTTTTGTATTAGAATGTTGTTTAGTACAGTGCCAGGCACGGTAGGAGAACAGCACCACCACCCCTCATACTTCTCCGCAAGTATTTCGCGCTTATTCCAGTTTAAATTGAAATCGGCACGCTTAGAACCAACGACGCGCAATATAATGTCTCGACGAGTGGCGAATAGTTTCGACTGTCGCCGATTACAATTACAGTTGTTGCAGAGTGGAGGGGATTTCTCACAGAACTCTCGTGCCCACCATTGATTTAGTATCACATGTCTTTTATATGTATAGGTATTGAAAATTCAGTTAGAGCTGAACTTTATTTCTGTGTAAAGTTGCTATTTTTTGAAATGAGCATTTGTTTAAATTTCAGATTAGTCTGATAAGTTTAGAGTGACGTCAGAGTTCACTTAAACCGTTTAATATGTTTGCAGCAGGTCAGTTGGCCTTGAAGTCACATTGCTGAAACGCTGAATCCTGTTAAGACACAAGCAATCACTCGAACACTTTCAGAGCACTCTAAAGTTAAAAATTTTTACACAGCTATTTTGACAGATACAACAAAAAAATACGGGTTTCTCATTAAAAAAAAAATGTGGATGACATCATAACTTTTTCATGTAGCACCCTGTATATTTAATTTCAATGTCAAAAAGTATATAAATTTAAAACAAAAATTGACCTGTTTTTGGATTCAATAGTTTATTTTTTATCGAATTTGTTCCTTACTTTTTTTCCACACTGTATATGATTAAAGTAGATTCTTGTCCGATGAAAATTGTTCTTTTAATGGACACTTAAAATTTGCACAATCACTCAACGTTTCACTATCGGTTGATAACTTCCTCAGGAGTGAAAATAATAAATAAATAAATAAATAATAATAACAATAACAGCAGTAATCGCCCAACAGGAAGTTCCCAATTATAGGACGAAAAATAAGTATACATACCTACATCAATATAAAACATAAATTTTAAGTGTCCGTTAAAAGAATTTGTTATGCATATTATATGCTAATTATGAATCTCGAGATTAAATTCGAATGAATTTCATATTTTATAAATAGAATCTCAAAAATATAAAATTATAAAATAATTTACACTTCTCTACTTTATTATATTGATCTAATTTATCCAGCACTTCAACAGATGGCAGCACAAACTCGCAAAATTTATTTTAATTTACAATTGTTTATTTAAATTGTAAATCCATGCTAAAAACGATAATAAATTAATGTTATGTACGATTAAATTCGGTAGTCGTTAATTATTAAACTTACCTCTTTGTTGGACTTTTGATTTTGGCGCGTTAATTTTTAACGATAATTTCGCATACAAAATGGTGGGACGAGATTTATTCAAATTTTAATCGCGCACACAGACGCAACGAGGTGTAAACAAAGCAATATTTAATCTAATGACGATTGCTTGGGTATAAATTTATTTAAATCGAATGTTTGGACTGGGAACTGTGCACTGCTACCAAACTTATAATAAAATATTTTAGGAAGCATTTGTTTCGTAGTCACAGTCTGCCATCTTGGTTTATCTGTTTATTGTTTGGAGCGCCCCGCGTCCGTACCTTTCTTTATCGATGATTATTAAAATAAAAGGAATAACCGCCGACGACCGATAATATTTTATCGTTATGTGTGACGTTTTCTGTGTTTTGTGCTAACGCTCTGCGGATTTAGTGCGTCGTCGGCCGTTTTCTCCGTGATATTCGTCTGTGAATTTTGTAATGGCTACCCTTCGCGTCCCCCTCAGCTTATAGACAATGACAGTGAAAATTTTCACGTGATAATTTCAAAACTAATGTGGGAAATCACTTGAACGCACCGGTTTTCTGAATGGAATGTGACTTGTTTGAGTTTTATTTTAAGTTCCAGCATGAATTCTGATGATCAAGATCCCCTTGCTGGGGCTGAACAGCCAGAAGTAAGTAGACTGTATTCGATCAAAACTCGCGGTGTCTCTCAATTCTAATTAGACCTAAGACTACCTAATCAAGCAGATTTATTTTAAATCAGCTTTTGTTTTAGGGTACTACGCAGAGACCACCGCCAACAACTTCAGTTCCTACAGATTTGAGAGTAAACACGACAGCTTTGAACGCAGTGGCTTTAAGTAGTGTTGCCAAATATTGGGTTTTAACAAATTTACTGCCCGGACCAATACCTCAAGTTTATAGCCTCCCAGGATCAACGAGAAGTGACGGTCAGGGCAAATTACCACAGGTTAGTTTTACTTATTGTTGTAAAATAAAGGGTCATTTACCTTATTATACAGTTACTGTAACCCCAAAATTGTAATCTACCATTTTTATGATGCAATTGCTTTGTCACCGCATTTAAAATCCTAAGCAAAGTTTGGTAAAGTCAATATTCCCAACTACTTTGAAGTAGGTTTTTATTAAAATCTGTCAAAGTCTGTTAATTGCTTCTTCATTAATTAATAATTGCTGCGGTTTTTTTATGATGGTTAACCTTTTCAAGTAATTAACCTTGGTTGCAATTAGATCTAGGTACTAACAGTTTGTTGTTTTTCAGCAAAACTCATAGTTTGTTATTACATGGTCTTATTAATGCTGAATTTTTGCTTTTGTTAAAGTCTTTAAAATATTTTATTGTTACTGAAGGGATTTAAAATATGGCGTCATTGTCAGTTTTATGTTGGTATGACTAATTACAGATATCTACTTAAAAATGTCATTTACACCTGTCATTTATTATTACTTTATTAATTGCTTATTTTTTAATTAGTAAGTATTGTGAATTTTCAATAATAGTTCACCTTTTTTATTATTAATAATAATTAACCTTGGATGCAGTTAAGCCATTATACTTTATTGTTGTAAAACATATAATTTGTTGTTAAGATAATGTTTTATTTATTTATTTTTTTTAATATTTGGTGACTTAAAGCACAGTTTTTTGTGGGAATCATTAACTGCTGGAGGTGTTAAATAAATTTTTTTTTATTTTATTTTGTTAATATCCTTTTCTGCAAATGGTTAATTGTTTTAATTGATCACAAAATTTAGAATAATGAAGTTAACAAACATTAGGATTGTTTTATTTAAACAAAACAATAATTTTAAAACATTTTTTGAGCTGGCTACACCAACTGCTCAAGTTTAAAGCATTGGTTTTTGTTTTAGGAAACAATGTTACACCAACTGCTCAAGTTTAAAGCATTGGTTTTTGTTTTAGGAAACAATGTTAGGACAACATGCAAATCTCATCAATGCAGATTCCCTTCTCTTGCAACAACATGGTCAACAAATCCCCGTTAGCATAGCAACCTCACAGTCTCTCACAAATTTGGCCATCCCTGCAAGTGCAATGCATTTAGAAAATACATCACAAAATCACAATCACATGACCAACCACCAACAGTCGGAATCGCAGACGATGGTGACCCAGTCACAGTCACAACTTGCCCATGCTCACATGAACAGTCAACAAAATCAAGGCAGTCAAAACATGGTGCAGGTTCAAGTGCAGGACAATTTAGTGTCTGTCATCGAGGATAGCAAAGATCATAAAGATTTGATTTCATCTCAGCTTGCGCAAGCGCAGATGCAGTTGAATGACAACCAGCAATTGAATCACCAAAATTTAACGGTACAGCACTTACATCAGTTACAAGTCCAGCAAGTTTTAGACAATGTTGTGCGTATGGAAAGCGGTGTCGATGGCAATCAAAACCAAAACAATAACGAGCAAGATCCCCTCGGCGATAACATGATCATAAAAGACGAAAAGAATCTCCAGAATTGCACTAAATTACTCGGCACGCAGTTTGGCCTGCAAGATCTGAAAGGCAACTTGATGGATGTGAGAACAGCAGATGGCAGCATTGTAAAAATTTCAGCCGGCATACAAGAACAAGATCTGGCGAAAACCCTTGGTGTAGAGGTCGTCCAAAATATGTATAAAGTTAATGTGGATGATATCAATCAATTGTTGGCATACCACGAAGTTTTCGGAAAGTTGCAGAGTGAAATTAATGTTACTCCTACTAGCATTGTTCAAAATACTGGTGGCAGTGTGAATTTGCAACAGGGTAACAATATTGCGATTGTCACGCCGAAAAGTGTAGGTGAAAATGAACAAGAACCTTCAACTAGTTCTTTGAATACGGACAGTCCACCTACGATTTTGACTGCTAATCATATTTGTGATTTATGTGGGAAGATGTTCCAGTTTCGATATCAGTTGATTGTACATAGAAGGTAATTCTTTTAAAATTCTTCTTACCAAATTTAATCTTTTAATTATGGTATTCAATTTTGAATTTTTTATTTTCTTCTTTGCTGGAGAAAAAGCAAATATAATTACTTTAAAAATCGTTGAGAAGTAATCTCTTAATACCTACAAACAAAGAAAAAAAAAGTAGACTAAAACTAAAAAACTATAATTAAAGAGTTGCATTAAAACGAAAAAATGTAGGAAAAACCCAAATAATCTTTAAATCTATTAGACACAAGTGATTTAGAAACAAATTGTGTATAATGTTCATATAAACATTTTATTTATTTCTATTTCTGTGCTTTTGTGCATTCTTGAATAATTTCTTTAATTTCATCTTTTGATTCATATTTGACAAGTAGCATAAATTATGACAGACTATTAATACAATTTAATTAAAAAAATTCTTTAAAATTATAAGTTTGAAGTTCTTTTTCTTTTTGTTTCAGGTATCACATTGAAAGGAAGCCGTTTACATGTCAAGTTTGTGGCAAAGCATTTGTCAATGCGGCAGAGTTAACTCGCCATGGAAAATGCCACCTAGGTGGTAGCATGTTCACATGTTCCGTGTGTTTCCATGTCTTTGCGAATGCAGCATCCTTAGAGAGACATATGAAAAGACATTCGACGGAAAAACCGTACAACTGTACGACATGTGGTAAAGCATTTGCAAGGAAGGAGCATTTAGATAATCACACACGTTGCCATACAGGGGAAACACCGTACCGTTGCCAGTATTGTGCCAAGACTTTCACCAGAAAAGAACACATGGTGAACCATGTGAGGAAGCACACGGGTGAAACTCCTCATCGCTGCGAGATTTGTAAAAAGTCTTTTACCAGGAAAGAACATTTTATGAATCACGTCATGTGGCATACCGGAGAGACGCCACATCATTGTACGATTTGTGGGAAAAAATACACTCGTAAAGAGCATCTGGCGAACCACATGCGTTCACACACCAACGACACTCCCTTTAGATGTGAAATATGTGGTAAGTCTTTTACGAGGAAAGAACATTTTACGAATCACATTATGTGGCATACCGGTGAAACACCACATAGGTGTGACTTTTGCTCAAAGACTTTTACACGCAAGGAACACCTTCTGAATCACGTCCGACAACACACTGGGGAATCCCCGCATCGTTGTGCTTATTGTTCGAAATCGTTCACTCGTAAAGAACACCTTATCAATCACGTAAGGCAACACACTGGTGAGACACCGTTTCGTTGCACCTACTGTCCAAAGGCGTTCACAAGAAAAGATCATTTGGTTAATCACGTAAGACAACATACCGGCGAATCCCCCCATAAGTGTCCTATGTGTACAAAGTCTTTCACACGAAAGGAACACCTTACTAATCACGTTCGACAACATACGGGCGAGTCACCGCATCGCTGTCATTTTTGTTCCAAGTCTTTCACTAGAAAAGAACATCTAACTAACCACGTGCGAATACACACGGGAGAATCTCCGCACAGATGCGAATTCTGTCAGAAAACGTTTACCCGTAAAGAACACCTGACAAACCACCTTCGACAGCATACCGGCGAAACACCGCATTGTTGCAACGTGTGTTCAAAACCGTTCACTAGAAAGGAGCACTTAATAAATCACATGCGTTCCCACACAGGAGAAAGGCCTTTCTCATGTTCAGAGTGTGGCAAATCTTTCCCATTGAAAGGCAACTTGCTGTTTCATCAGAGGTCTCACAATAAGGGTGCAGGTGCAGACCGTCCTTTCCGTTGTGATCTCTGTGACAAGGATTTCATGTGCAAAGGACATTTGGTATCGCATAGACGGTCACACAGTGGAGAACGTCCTTTTGCTTGTCCGGACTGTGGAAGGACATTCGTAGAGAAAGGCAATATGCTTCGACATCTGAGGAAACATACCTCGGAGAACGGGCAGAATCAAATAAACGCCGTGCTGAAAATGAACCAGGTGAATGCAACCACGCAAAACATCAATAACCAGGTGACGCAGTCTCAAACTGTTACTAGTACAGTACAAACAACTGCTGCCAATTTACAAATACCACAGGTCAGTCAAGCACAGTCTTTGGCCAGTCCTGTCTCCACTGGGAACATTGTGCAACAGTCTCAGCATATGTCGTTGCATCAACCTACGAATCATCCTGTAGTCGTGCCTACTGCTAACGGTAATGTCCTTGCTACTTATTGACAGTATGTATAGAGTGAAATGCAAATTGTGTGATAAATGATTTTATTTTATTATTCTCTCTTTTGATTTTGTTTTGGTAAGTTTAATTTGGTGAAAGAAAGCCTAGTTGAGTAGGCGATGGTAAATTTTATTGTTTAAAATAAATTATTCTCTAGTTGCGAGAACTGAGATTAATTCTGCAAATTTGTTTTAAGTTATGAACTCAAGTGCAGAAGGAAAATTAAATATGAAGTTCGTTGTCTTAGTAAATTCAGAATTCTACTAAGATAATGTGGGATTTTCAAATTCACAAATTCTCAAATTTTTTTATGTCGTTTCCATTTCCAAAAATATATTTGCCTGTTAGTGTTAGTAATAGGTCTTTTATAATTGAAATGATTACTAGTACTTTCTATTTAAAGTGTGTTCTTTAAATTTAGTTCAGAAAATTATTTTTCATTCCTTTCATGATGATCTGTGAAGTGTTGAAGCACAGAAAAAATAATCAGGCCCAGTTTTACAGTTGTGGAATAAGGACGGAATCGCCGAATATCCTTTACTGTTCCTCCATATCTATGTCACACCTACGTCACGTTATTCTAAGAATAATGCTTATCCTGCTGACTGTAAAATCGGGCCTTAGAAAATCTTTCTAATCTATAAATTTTTGCTAACAGAAATTTTGGATTGTAAGGGCTCTTGTGTCAATGATTTTTATTTGTGCTTTAACTCACGGTAATTTATACTGTGTTGTTTGAAGAAATTTTAATATTTCTCGTTTTCAAAAATGAAAAATTTCTACACCAAACATTTACCAAGGCTGCTAACTAAACTAGGTTTTTTTTTTAAATATTAGATTCTTTCATATAATTTCAAATTATATGTAGTTACACTTTAGTATACTGTTTATGGAAATCTTGCTTATTTGAAGATACTTGGCGTTAGTTAAATTAGACAAAAGTTAGAAAAATTAAGTGACTTTTAAATCATGCCAAAAATCTGAATATTTGCAAGTAACTTGAGTTAGGCCCGTGTGACACTATGCAAGATTTGATAACATTTTTGTTACAAAGTGAGCGAGATGAGCTACCACAGTGAATTCTGATTGGTTGAATTGGCACTTCTCGCTCATTTCATAACAAAAACATTATCAAATCTTGCATGGTGTCACACGGGCCTTAGTGACAAAAAAATTAAAAACATTGATTTTTAATTTTTAATATTATGTTAATAGCTAATTGTGTAACTTCAAGAGAAAGCTTTTGGTTTTTCTGAAGTTTTGTTCGATTTTTTCTAATGAATAGCATTATTCAGTTTTTGGAAAATTTGATTTATTCATTTAATGTCCATAAATTATTACTTATGAGGACCTCGAGAGAAGAAAAGGAGTTTCTTTTTAAACTATTCTAAAGAACATAATAATGTTTTAATTTAAATCTTCAAATAAGCAAGTTCCTTTTATACAGAGATCTAAAGGCTGTTTTTTTGCGTATAATTTTCTTTTTTTGAAATGATTTATGCTTTACAATTGCTTCACATTTCAATTTGTTAATTAATTTGTTCTACATTCTACAATAATTTGTTGTTAAGTACAAATAATTGTTTATTATGCGTTAAAAATTATATTTAATTTCAAACATAAAAAATCCATTTTAAATTTTGTGTTATCATCCTGAACTGAGTTTTTCTTTTATTTAAATAATAGGGTTTTTTTTATTTCTTTTATACACTTTATTTTTGAATTTTACTTTTTTTTTTTAATAGCATAGGGAACAAAATTTCACAGTAAGTAATTTATATGCAGGTTGTTATTTTTTTTTTTAATTAGTTTTGTGCAATTTTAGTTCCATTTTAGATTTGTCTAGTCACTTAAGTTGTCTAGTATCAGATTTTATTTACATAATTAAACAGCAATTTCTTTTCTACGCATTTAATTTTTTTTACAAATTTTCGTTCTAAATTAAAACAACCTGTATACAAATATTATTATAGACGATACATAATAAATATAAATATGTAAATTATATGTAGACGGCATTGAATGTTTTTTAAGTGTACATATAATTAATTAAAATTTCTATATTTATATTTACTGTATGTTTACCATAAAATGCGTGGCCATTTGTAATTACGAAATTTGTACGTAGATTGATTTGCGGCCAGTTGTAGATACGTCAGTGTACAGAGTATTACATCACAAAGAAGTGAGTGAGTATTTTTACGAATTAACCGAAAAAAATAAAATAAAATGCGAAGCTTGCACGAAATTCACACCAAAAAATTCAGTATCAAATGCGAAAGAAAGTATTATGACTTGATTTGAAGTAGTAACTTAGTGAACGATTCCGTTTCTCTAGATGTAATACAGGGTTTTCTGTATTGAAAAATGTGATAAATTTTTAACAAATCGAAAGAATTTTTTTATGTTGAAGCGACCACTCGAATATTTTTCTTTTTGTGCAATTCGTACCAGTGTTGAAATAAATAATTTTGTATGTACTATCACTTAAGCTTTAACTTGGCAACTGTAATATGTATTTCGTAGAGATCTGATTGTTAGTATTATTTTATCGACTACTTAAATTAATCTCATTTACAATTTTTTTTTTTTTTTAGAATAGATGGGTTAACTACTTGGAACAAATTTCGTTGTGATAATTTACATTTAAATTCACTCATAATTCAAGTGGTCCCTTCCCTAGTAAACATATAAATATCATTTAAACGTAATATATCTTTTTGTATGTACCATAGTAGGGCCTAATATTATTAATTTTACAAGAAAATAAAACGGCCTGATGCTGTGACCAATTTTTTTAGTGAAATGCGGTTAAATATGAATAAATAAATAGATTAGTTATTGTACATACAGCTAGATAAATTGTATCTATATTACTTTATTATAATATGTAAAAAATGTTAGATATTGTAACAATTATTATATAAATACTAAGACATTGTAGTTATGTTCTTTTCTTTTTCTTTTTTTTTTATTATATATCCGAGTTAATTTAATATTTTTCTTTGTATTTTTCAGTATTTTATTATGATACGTTTTGTGGCGAATGTAAACTAATAAAATTTATAGAATTTATAAGAATATGGTTAATTTTTAGTTATTTTGTAATAAAAACCAAAATGTATGTTTTTTAATAAAAACAGTTGTATTTGAAGTTTGTTTTTATTTTTGTTTTTTCCCCAAAGTGTGTTCAATTCAAAAATGTTATTAATATTTTTATTTATTTAATTTTTAAGGATGTCGTACCACAATAATCGACCACACCATGAGATTTTGGGGCATTCAGAAATTAGATGAAGAAAGAAAATGTTAGTACCCAAACAGAGATAAAATATGTAAGGAATTTAATATACAATTAGGTGAGTTAATACAGACAACTGTTTTCTGTAAAACTGTTTGAAAAAAGTTCAAATCCTGCGCCTAATATGTATACCACCAGACATACATGACAGCAATGAGTAGTATAAGTAAATAAGTTATTATTACAAATTAATCAAAATTGAAGTGACTTTTAATATTTCTTATTAGTGCATTACGCCATTTAAGTGTGTGTATTTTCTTGGTCTAGTAATTGTTATATTGTTAAAAACGATGTTTAAATAATTTATTTTTTGTTTACGTTAATATGAGAATCGCATTCTTTATTCCTGTGAAAAATTTCTTTTCATTTGCTGTTCATTTAAACCTCGAAAATACGAATAAAGAAATTAAAAAAGTTGTTCTTTAAAATTACATGGGGGGGGATAATTTTTTTCTATGACATTACATAGTTAAGTGCCCTAGAGATTTAGAAGACGCGTATTTTGATGGATTAAACATTAAAAAGTTCATAAACCTACGTGGTCAGGTAGATATATTAATTTTCATTCGTATACTTCTAAAAACTATAAAATTGCAACAATTATTTCTTTAACAGATCGAGCTGTTTTACTTTCAGATAAACTTTTCATTTATGATAATTTAAATTTAATAAAAAAGGCTCTTGTTCAAAATTCTTATCCAGTAAATCTTATAGAATCAGTAATAAAAAATCGTGTTAAATATTTACAAAATTCAAAAATCCACAATAACAATAAACAAACTTCAAACAAAAAATATATATCATTACCTTACATTGAACCACTATATGACACATTTAAACACATATTCAAAAAACACAATTTAATTTTAGCTAGCAAATCTGTAAATAATTTAAATAGAATTTTCTCAAATTTAAAAACCAAAACACCAAAACTAAAACAACCTAACGTAGTTTATGAAATTAAATCTTTAAATTGTAATTCATGTTATATTGGAGAAACAAGCCAAAATTAAAAAAAAAAAAACGTCTAGACCAACATAAATATCATATCCAAAAAAATAATCAAAATCATTCAATGCTTGTAGAACATTCATTAGAAAATGACCATAGTTTTGATTTTGAAAATACTAATATTTTATATTACGAGTCTAATATTTTCAAAAGACGTTTTATAGAAATGTGTAAAATAAAAATGTCGTCGAATTCTATTAATAAACGTACTAATTTTGCAAATTTAAACGATACATTTTGTAGTTTTCTCGATTCCTTAAATAGAATATAGATCTGTCAATTTTTTAACATTTATAATGTTCAAATTACTTTTAGATTAAAAAATAAATAAAAAAAAATCAAGTTACTTTTTCAGTTTCCGTTGACAACCTTGTTTATTTTGACAACATATTTTTCACTTCTGACGAAGCTGTCGAACGAGTGCGAAACGTTAAGTCTGTAGTGCGCGATTTAGTGTCCGCTTAAAAGATTTTGTGATTAAAAAGTTCATATTAATACCGAAAAAAAAGAAGTCTTTTTGGAATAGGTTAGACTGGTCTTACTAGGCCCCATACACGATCAAACATTTTGATGATGTATGTTCGCGTTCGAGTTGTTGTGCAACAGTTAAATGTACAACACAGTGTTGTACAACAGAAGTTTGCGCAAATTGTTTCACCGTGTATGGACCCTATAAAACGTAATTAGAAAAAAAATTAATAGTTATACAAAAAGATTTTGAAAGTGACTTAGCCTTAAGCCAGAAACTTTCGATGGATAAAAATGTTTTAATATATTTTTTTATTTTATACTTTTAATTGATGGCTGTGAACCAATAAATAAATCAATTCACACAACCAGCCAAGATTAAACCATAATTAAAAATTATAATTTTAATTATTTTTTTCAACAATGTAAAAAAAACATTTTTTTAAAAAAGTGCAAACTATCGTCAATTATTTATAAAAAAAAAAAAAAAAAAAACTTGAAATTTAGACATCAAAAAAGCATTTCGCTTTTGCAACGCAATCTAAATTTAAAAGCGTTTCGCCTTTTTATCGAACACACGGAAAGATACAATCGCGCCGTTAAAAAAAGGAGCCTAATTGTTTCCCGTAAAACTTTTATATCCCGCATGTTCGCCATAATCTGGAAAGTTTCTTAATCTTTTCGAAACGATTACGAAAATAGAAACGATCAAAATCCGTTACGCGTATAGAGCGCCGAACTTTAACAATAAACTTGATACTAATGTCTACAAGATCTTAACTTGTCAGGTTCGTTATTGAAAACTTTGCGACATGAATCTGCTTATTCGCCGGTTTTATCGCGTTTCAGGCAATTTTGAGGCTTTCGAGACGGTCAATGTGCACGACGACGCTTTCGGAGATCGACTTTAAAGTCGCTTCCTTTACGACCGCTTCTGAAAACTGAACGTTAAAAGTTTGTGTGTTAATTAAATTTCAAGCAAAATAATAGTATTATAAAAGTAAAAATTAATAGTAAATGTGCTCTGCATTTGGATAACACTTAAAAAAATAAAGACGTCCACGAAAGTTGGAATCTAAGAAACTTAAATGAGCGCCTTTTGTAATTTGCGACTGAGAGGTGGCGGCATCTGTGCGACTCTCCCTTTTGGTCCTACTCATTTAGGTCACTGGAGTGACTTAAGTTGCCTACCCACAAGGGATTGTTGTGTATTTTTGGACCGGTTCCGCTACCTTACGTGGGCGTGGGTGAAGTTCTAAGGAGAGTCAGTATTTTGGCTACAGTTTATCGCTTGGGCTCCTTGTCGCATGAGATTGTTTATACTAACAATTAAAGCGTGAAATTCTTTCGTGAATAAGCCCGAAGTAATTTTATTTAAATTTAAAAATTTTGAATTTCAATTTTGAGCTGTTTACAAAAGCGTTGCAGCGCTGAGTTTAGCTGAACACGTCTTTAAGATGTCTTTAAAATGTTCTGGCAAGCAAATAAAAATTAATTACATATACAACAAAATATTTTGTATAAGCACTTATGGGCACAAAAAAAATACATCTCATTCTAATTAAAATTTTTTCTTAAACAAAATTTTAGCAAATTGCCTAAAGATCCGGGCTTTAGTCATAGAAGCGTTTTATAGATTTATGATAGTTACGGCGCGGCGTCGTACTTTACTTAATTTGTCACTTTCATCTTGTATTTCTTTATTTTATTAGATGTTAATCACATGTTTTCCGTCAACTTTTTGTTTTCATTAGTCATCGTTGGTTTTCTTAGCCGATCGTCTTTTGTTTTAACCTCTCAAATTTCTAGCGTTCCAATTTGTTTCTATTTTTAACATTTTTTTAAAATCCTGTTAATTTCTTCGATCTCTTTATCTTCTTAGTCCTTATTCACATGTTTTCCGTCAATTTTTTTGTTTTCATTAGTCATCGTTGTTTTTCTTAGCCGATCGTCTTTTGTTTTAACTTCCCAAATTCCTCACGTTCCAATTTGTTTCGGTTTTCTTTTGTTTTTTAAAATCGTCTTAAGTTCGCACTTCCATCTTCGATTTCTTTATCGTCGTAAGTCGTTAACCACATGTTTTCCGTCAATTTTTTGTTTTCATTAGTCATCGTTGTTTTTCTTAGCCGATCGTCTTTTGTTTTAACTTCCCAAATTCCTCGCATTCCAATTTGTATCGATTTTTTCTTGTTTTTTAAAATCGTCTTAATTTCGCACTTTCATCTTCTATTCCTTTATCTTCTTAGTCGTTAATCACATGTTCTCCGTCTATTTTTTGTTTTCATTATTCATCATTGTTTTTTTTAGTCGATCGTCTTTTGTTTTGACTGTCGAAATTCATCATTTTCCAACTTGTTTCGATTTTTTTCCTTGTTTTTGCATTTTTTCTTAGTCATTTGTTTATTTTCGATTTATCATTCGTTTTCCGTCTATTCTTTTTTCGTCGTTTTTTCTTAACCGATTGTCTTTTGTTTTAACTTGATGTAACTGAATTTTGACACGATGTAGAACTATCTTATGAGACAAAAAGCGGTAAATTGGAGTTTCCAGGTCTTCCATCTATGTACGATTGCCTAGAATATTCGACCAAACCTACTTTGTCTTCGTCAAATATTTTGGCAATAAATTATTGACCACCGTGTGGATAGCATATTTGTACGCAAATGATAGGGCAAATGTTTGAACAAATGTTTTCAGTAAATATACATATAGGCCAACGTGTAGATCACCAGTTAATTGTGGCGCGGGTAGCAAATAGCAACGATACTGTTGCCCCATGAGCTATCACGCACGAGATGGCGGTCACTGCGGACAAAGCGAGTCATCGCAAACCTGCAAAATTTTTGGCTACAAGTCGGCAGGATTCTATAAAAAATCGTTCAATTAACGTATAATCGCATTAAATAACGAAACAGAACTTTGCTTTAAGTTCATATTAATCTAGTCACTAACGTCATGGACAATCCGTGATAAAGTCGTGAAGATTTCGACATGAAGGAATTCGTTTAAGGCCACAATAGACGTTCATAAAAATCGTGTAATTTACATGTATCTTTTGACAAAACGTAAATTTGAACGTGTATTGTGACGAAAACAATTTCATGAATTTTTGCCTGTAAAATTTGAAACAAAGAACTTGTTCTATATCTCAAGGCCGTTGACGTGAATTTTTAATGAATTTTAGTAATTTCGTTGTTTACAATTTACCAAGGGGGCATTTGAGCATTCCCTTTATTGGTTATGTATTAAAATGAAATTAAAGCTGGTTCTATCACAAACTCTTTTAAACGGACACTAAATGGCGCACAAACACTTAACGTTTTGTTCGACAGCTTCGTCAGAAGTGAAAAATATAAACATGTTGTCAAAATAAACAAGGTTGCTGTATCAGTAATGTTATAGCTATTAATAGTTGCAGAAAAGTTATTACTCATTTTGAAATGCATTAATTAAGACAGCGACGGGCATGAGCTCGCCGAAAGCTCGACCCCCACCCTTAATTATTTGCGGCGATCCCGATGTTTCAGACAAACAAGCGCCGGCATATGTAACCGACTCAATCGTATTAACGAAATCAAAACAGAGAGCGCCGAGCGAGTTAGTTCATGTTGGTTTATTAGCGTTTAACAGTGTCGTACAAGTTCGAGACCATTTAAAATTGAAAAATAAGCCTTTTCTAAACAATATTTATAATGATTTTCGGCTTAATTCGATATGAACAGCATCAAAACGATTAGGCCGTCTACAATTTCGTATTTTATGGAACGAAGTCGACTCCGCCGACTACCCCACCGATACTCAGGTCACCTATTGCTTAGCGTAGTGGGGGATCATTTCCCCTCTCCTGCTCGTCGCTGAATTAAGAGTTGTAGGTTAAAATTATACAAAATAATACTGTCAAGTTGTCAACTACTTGAAGTCAGTGACACAAAATCACGTCTACCAACATTAATATCATAATAAATATTGAAACATGTACTGTGCGATCCAATATTTTTTAGATAAGGGGAGGCTATGAAAAATAAAGTCAGAGTCTTAGCTTAATTTATACAATTAACCTATTGACCGTCTGTCAAAAATGATACATCAAGAAACATCTCCTAAATCTTTTAATTTACTACATAAGGATTTGTTAAAACTCTTAACATGATAACGACCAATTTCAAGTGCAACGGAAGTCTTCGAGAGCGAACCAAAAGTTTTGAATCAAGCTAAGAATCCGATTTCGTTTTTTATAGCCTCCCCTTATCTAATTATCTAAAAAATATTGGATCGCACAGTATAATCCATTCATTATCTATTTACCATCGAAGCAGGCCATTATTTTAAGTTAGAAGGTTGGCTATCAATAGTAAAATTAGACAGATTTAATTTGATGTCAACACACGCCAAATTGTGACAATTCAAATCAGGTAGATCAATGAAACAGATTTGAAAAGTAACCCAGCCAATATTAAAAGTGAAGGGAAATATTTTACAATTTATGTATGTATGTGAATTTGGACGTGAATACACCTCGTGATGAGAAGAAAATACCGCAACTTTGCCTAATTCGGAGTAACCTTACTGTGTAAATTTCATACATAAATTTTATCATGTATTTTACATGTAATTATTTAGCGAACGGCGAAATAAACAATTTTATTTTATTTTGTAACCATAATCTTGTTTATTTGCACACAATTGGGAGGCACAATTTGGCCTTTATTGCCCAAGGGCTTAAAAGTAAACGAACCCGTAGTAACGAAAACAATCTGCATAATTATTTTATGGAAACAACATAATGGGTGGTATGCATAAAGCGAAGTACATGCTAATATTTCAAGCACCTACTTCGAAAGTGAAGTATCTACTATAGTAACGTAGTATTTACTATGCGATCTAGTAGATACTAGAGCACAAGAGCACATAGAAGATTTTACTTCGCTGTAGAAGCACCTACTGTAGTATTTACATCGAAGCCTCAGATTCATTTTAATAGTAAATACTACTGCAGCGTAGTATTTACTACGTGCTGTAGTATAAACTTTGCTTTCGTAGTATATGCTTCAGAACTGGAGTAGGTACTTTATGTAATAGAAGATACTTCGAAGAATATACTAATTTGAGAAGTATTAGCATCTACTTCGTTTTATGCATACCACCCAATGTGCACATCACTCGCATACAATATTTTTCAATATGTATTTTTATTGAATCCATAAATTTTGGCTAAATTAAAATAAAATGTTGTATGTACCAGGGGCTAATTGTAGAACATTTAAAAGCAATCCGCTTCGCGTCGTGCTTCAGACATACTCTCGGGATATAATCTCTTAATACATACATAAATAACTAATAAATAATTTAATCAACCGTAATCATCTGAATAACGTTAAAGCTAGTCTGACCCACCTAAAAAAAAAAACTTTTTTCCTTTTTCTTTTCGCTATTAATATGAACTTTTTGTTAAAGCTTAATACATCAAAATACGCGTCTTTTAAACCCCTAGGGTGCTTTTCATTAAAAAAAAAAAAAAAAATACCACCATGTAATCTTGAAAAACACCTTTTTTTAAAATTTCTTTATTCCTATTTTCGACGTCTAAAAGAACACCAAATGAAAAGAAATTTTTGACAGTACAATTAAAGATTGCGATTCTAGAGGGCGCTAAACTCATATTAACGCAAACAAAAAGTAAATTACTTAAACATCGTTTTTAACTAGGAAAATTTCAAAAAATTATTATTTTTTTATGAAACGTGGGAACTTCATTGTTTTTAATATGTATAAAATAATATGAAATTTCCAAAAAATTCAAAATCTCACGTTAGTTTTAATAATATACAGTTACGGACAGAAAATTTCGGAGGTCACTGCTGATCTTTCCAGTGGGTTGATTTCACTGACATAAAAATATAAAATAGGCCTTGAAACGATCGCGAAATTGTCAAAACAAAATCGATTATTGCATGTTTAATTTCAAATAACAAACACGTGTTCGAACTGTACGCGGAAAAAAATGCGGCCCGGGTAATTAAGTGCGACGCTCTATCCTTTCTCAAGAGGCTGTATACCACCCGGAAAATTCTTTAAAATTCCATAATGACGGGCACCATTCAGATTGCACTGCAGCTGCACAGACATCATAAAACAAATCTACTTGACATTTGGGATTGTTTCGTTTAGATTTTTGTATATAATTTAAAATTGCAGATATATGTCTGTTAGGTAAAGATATCAAATTACATTGCGAGTTGAAGTCCTTCGCTTTAGTCTGGTCTCTTTCAAACAAGCACCAGATACTTTTAAAATGCCAGCCTGGAAACTTGTAAAGTTAACATTATGAAGGTTTCATTTGCGACAGACCACCAGCAATAAGCTAATGGGGGGTTGCTCGATGCATGCAGAACATCTGGAATAGGGGTGATTGGGAACTAAATACAGCGATCATCATTGGTCGAGGTGATTTCAAAATTTAGCTGTAAAGTCCAAGGGGTGTGTTTAATTTTTACTTGGAATGGACGGAGCGCGAAAAACGAGTAGACACGTTCGAATCTCTCTCACGGGCGGTTGAATATTTTGAATTTTGACTTGGCGGTTTTTCTTTAGGGCTTGCAGTCATTCACTCATTTTCTAGATAAATCATTTGTTTCGGTACGGTTAAAATACAGTGTGTTAAGAAAGGGCAATTAAAACCAAACACGTGCGCGTCGCGTCGCGGGTGTTTTAAATCAGAGTGCGCGAAGTGCGCGAGCGTTCCATGGAATACGCGGTTAGGTAATTTGCATTCATTTGTATTTCTTCATCGCACCTTTGGAAGCATCAATTCAGTGAGAATAATAATTTGCATTAATTAGTGTCTAAAGGGTCAGTAAAGTTCATTATTACCAGTGCATTTAGATAACTTTAATCAAACTATTTTTATTTACATTTGAAGCGAGTATTAAAACTCACTAGTGGCATTCACCTAGTAAAATTTGTTGGTCATTTGTTTCACTAATTATTAGGCCAGTTCTGTAATTTAACCAAGCAGCAGCAATTAGCTATTCCCCAAATCTACCTGGGAATTCAATACAGTGCACTGTTATAGAACTGCCTCAATTAAGTGTAATTAATTACAGTGATTCAGGACCACACAAAGTGCGCGTATCAGTGTTAGATTTAGCATTTTATTTTAGTTATTACTGCATGCTTTGTGTAATATTTTAGATGATTATCTGTTCAAGTCTCCGTGCGGGAATCCCTTATCTGTTATTTACAAGAACTAACTTGTGATGCGAAACTACCCAAGTGCTACCGGCCACACAACCCCTTGCTCGTCGTTTATATATTTGCTTTCTTAAACATCCTTTTCCGGAGACCTGAGTAAACACCGAGTTGCATCATTTCGGTTGTTGATTAGTAATAAGCACAGCCTGATTTTTGCGGCTTGTAATAATAACATACTGTCCGTACACGAATGCAGTTTCCCTGCCTCGCGTTAGGGTGGTATTGTTTACAAGACCCCCTCTTAGATACTCGCTATAAAAGTGCTATGTTAGTATTATAATAATAAGTCAGATAGAATTCAGATTTTATCGGATCTATTACGCACTAGATCGGTACAATTACACCAGTAGACGAATCGATTGTTACTAAATAAAGTGATTAGATTAGTCTTTGGTTTTTCTTATCTGATTTCATAACAGTACTCTCTACCCTTGGAGATATTCTCGGGCAAGTTGGAAACATGCTATTGATACGCGATTTGTACCGAGAAGTCGCCAATCTAAATCACTGGTGTGAGGCAAATTATATCTGCCGCTGAAACCAAGTGCGCCAGCACAATCTAAACTAGGAAATCAAGGCCAATTCATTGTCGTTATGAATTTCGTGAAATTACGAGGCCGAACAATTTGAACTACATACTCATAGCCATTTTCTTAACAAAGTTCTTTTCACCCTGTATGTATGTGACCCAGAAGATTTACAGGTTAATTGGAAGCGATTTGCCGAGAGACTGAAAGGGCCATAAACACCCACAGTGTAATGCCGAAAAACAGTCAAATCTGGTTCTTGCGCAATAAATTAGTTAGATAGGTTTAGCCGACGAAAAAACGACGAAGAGAGGGATTTGAAAAAACGCACCCACAGAGCCACCCTCTCAAGGCGATTGGACGTAGCCGGGAAGGACCTTACCCATTCGACCTTAATTAATTAGTTTAGCCAGTGTTAGGGTTATTCCACCACCTCCAAAAGGAGTCCCTGAAAAACTGGTGATTGCTATTGATTGTCCTGCAAATTGATCGCCGAGGGCGGCATTTTGTATCAGATACTTCTCCATCTGATTAATTAATTAATTAATTCCATTAATTAAGTACACTGTAGTCCCACTGTGTCACACTGTGCGTTGGTTGATTGAACAGAACGATCTGAAATGGCAAACACGAGTACCAAGACCAATCTCAATTGAACTTAAATGAATTGTTAATCTAATTAAGGAGCAGAGCTCTCCAACCAATATCTGTGTAGACATTAAACCACCAACAGTGTGATTTGAAGGAAGGTAGGCCGCGCCGATATTCGAAAGTGAACTCTGTTAAGCGGGTTCTACTGTACTTTCTGAACACCGTAATTTTTGTTTCTTTGTTTTTGATTTCAATACAAGGTTTTTGCGCTCATTGTACCAGGTCCGCAGTGGCTGGTATAAGGAGTTTTTACCTTCTTTTTGCAACAAATAATTAATTAAATCTAATTTCGTGTTTTTTATTTAACGTAATCAGCTCCTTTGTTCTTTCGACTTATGTTACCAGCCTAGTTAGTGTTTGTTTAGACATTTTTATTAAGTATTTAGTTGTACGTAAAAGTAAACAAACAAAGATTTTTGAGCGGGCGCGTTACACCCTTTACTGTTATTTTGAATGACGTTTGCAAATTAATTTTGAAATTTATTTTTAATGCACTGACTGCAATATGGCCAAAAGAGTTAAAATAAAGAAAATGTGTAGAATCGGATTCATCTTTTTACCTTTTCTTGTTGGTTAACTGTTTAATTGTCCGTGTGCAATTAATTAGTAAATATTTAGGCTCGGTTTTATAAACTCAAGTTAACTTTAACTTCTAGTTTTCTTGCCATTACAACAATTGTGTTCACAATTGTTACCACGGGAATAAACCGATTGTGAAAATCGACTTGTCTTTGTAAAACTGGGCCATGCTGATAAATAGTAAGATTATTTAGGTAAAACTAAATTAAGTAGTTTACCCAAATGAATAATGAAAATGATTAGAAGGACGTTCCGAGAAGCGTTATTAAAGTTGCGGATAGAAAATTTCGGACACGAACAAGAACTTTCATATTTTATTGTCCTGTTGTGGTGGTTCCGAAACTTGAAAGCTCATTCAGCAGAAATGAGTGCTCAGTCTCAACTGTTGATATGTACTGCTGAATGTGCCCACAAAACCAAAACAAAATTTACCCATTGGGCATTGGCTATCCTGATCACTGGTGCGTTCACATTGCATTGTATTCTATCGCAATTCGTAAATAGCAAAAGGCTTAATAAGTATCATATATTAAAATATTTAAAAAAAAAATTCCTTTCTGAAGTTATCAAGAAATATCCTGAATCACCCTCTATAAATACTTCAGGAAGTTTGTTTTGTTTTTTTTTGTAAAATAATCTTATCCCTTCTCACCTTAAAAATTCTATCAAGAAAAAAAAACAACACTGAGACGACATTACATTAAAAAAAAAATGAAAAGTTATCTAAGCAAGGTTAGTCGACAGGGGCGAAGGAAGTAGCTTGATGGAAATAACTATCTTGTAAGTCGTTAGGCTAAAAAAAGAAATCGCGTTTTTTCTTCGCTCGGCGATGGCTTTGACCGTCCCAGACCCGATCATTTAGCTATAAGCTATAATACACCTGTCAGTATTTTATCAGAACAGTTTTCGGCGGTGGATAGTGGGCTCTGACTGATTGTGAGTGGGAGGAGTCTAGTAGCGAGCAAACGCATCATAGACCGACGCACAACGCCACAACGCCGAGAAGTAGATGTAAATAATAAACTCGACTCAGTCATGTGCCAACTTCGGCGTCGGGTTGTTATTTAACGTCTCTAACAATATACGCACGCGTGTCCCACGAACTTTTTCCTGGTCGCTTTTCCGGGCACCTGTGAGATTTCCTGCCTGGAACCTTCGATTTTCAAAGGACCCCGGGCAGTGGAATTGAAGTGATTTAAATTGACGTATAGTCGCAGTTTCGCGTCGTAATTGCCCGGCGTAAACAATATCTTGTTATCGCCGAACTAAATTTGAACGATCGCTGTTTACTTGCGGTTACGTTATCGTTGTTTTTTTTTTATTCTGTTTTGTGATAACGACCAGGATTTAAAATTTCATGAAAATGCTTGAGTAAGGTAAGTCCTAAATCACCAAATTATTTCTTCGTTGAAAACCTAACCGAACAAAACATTTATTATAGAATAACATACATATTTTATTATTATTATTATTATTATGACTGATTGTTGACTTTGTAACATGAACGGTAACGCATTTCATTTGTTTGTTTGTTTGTGAGGATGGGAGTTTCAGATTTCATGAAAATGTTCGGATAAAAAAATTCGTTTCATTTCAGGAAATAACAAAATTGTTTTACTTTACGCTGTTAAAAATCGAGTGAAACTTTTTTATTAAAAAAAAACAAATTTATTGTTCATATTTTTTTTAATAAGTACGTTGTTGTTAGCCTGGGCTACACATCGTTTTTTTTTTTGCTTGAACTAAAGAGGAATTAAATTAATATTTCACGAAAAGATATAAACGAGGAAAGTAGCGGTTAATTTTTTTCTTTATTTTTGCCTTCCAATTTTTCTACGTATATTTTTTTTTTATTATTAAACCTGCATTGATTGATTGACGACTGCGGAATTAAATTCGATTTTTTATAAACGCATATTGTTATGCCCACGATAATCTCGGGGCTAAGAAAAAACAATATTAACGTTTGAAACAAACAAAACTTGTCCAACTTTTTTTTTAGAAAACGAAATTGATAAGATGCTGTGTTTGTATTGGCTTCGAGTTGGAACCGCGTCACATTGACTTCTTCTACTGCCGACGTTTCGTTCTCCATTGCAGAAGAAAAACTTCCTCAGGGCTGCTGCTGCTGCTGCTGCTGCTTCTCGTTAGTCGCTGTTCGTGAGACAAGTCTCAACGACTAACGAGAAGCAGCAGCAGCAGCCCTGAGTAAGTTCTTCTGCAATGGAGAACGAAACGTCGGCAGTAGAAGAAGTCAACGTGACGCGGTTCCAACCGGAAGCCAATTCAAACATGGACGATGGCCGCGGAAGCCTTCAAGTTAAATTGATAGGATACTGATTTCCAACAACAACAAAAAAAAAAAGAAAACAGCGTCAATAATTTATTGTCGATTACTTTGGTAGCGAGAGTGCTAGAGAAATAGATGAAAATAGTATTCAACTTTGATTTCCGTATACAGAGTGGTGATAAAGTCCCGCACCAAGCTCATAATTTGTTTATTTGATGTTTTTTTTTTTGCAAAATCCTGGAACGCGTAAATTTTTCATTTTAAAAAGATTCATTTTAGTGCCAATAAAAAACCTTTCCGCGATCGCCATTGTTTTGCCACTCTGACGTTATCATTAATTTTTTTAAATGGCAACCCTAATTAAAATCTTAATGATGACGTCACAGCAGAAAAACGAATGCCGATCAATGGACTAAAATGCGTCTTTTTAAAATTAGAAATTTACCCGTTTCAGGATTTTGCAAAAAAAAACATTAAATAAACAAATTATGGGCTTGGTGCGGGACTTTATCACCACCGTGTATTTATGTAAGAAAAATAAAAAAATATTGTGGTATAGTCGTCCCAATTTTGTAACGATTTTATTGCCTTGTAGCAAAAAAGGCGACTTACTTAAGCCGGCTTCCCACGGTACGTGTTTTCGCGGATAGTACTACGGATGGCGCACGGTGGCGCACCTCTTCGGACCGTATCCTGGGTTTTTCCCATGGTGCGTATAGGTCCGTGCGGTTTTTGCCATTCCAAAATGCCTAACGATAGAAGCCGCAACGCTGCTGCTGCTGCTGCTGCTGCTGCTTATCTCCTGTAGGTAGACATTAAATTGTCTGTCTTTCTTTTCAATTATTTTACAAGTATATTATCTCCTCTTAATTGAGTTTCAATTCTCTTCTATGCATCGTATGTGTCATTTTTATTGTTGTGTTCCCCTGTGGAGAAGTTCCACAATGATGGTTCACTTTGATAAGATTCAAAAATTCGAAAATTAAGTCGTTTGCCCACTCCATACTGAAAATTATGCACATGTACAGGGTGGATCAATTTCGATGTCTCTTATGGGCATCTCTGTAACTATAAGAGATAGAGAAAAATTAGTGGCCAAGTCTCGATCTCTTTTTTAGAAATAAAATCAATAGTGTAAACAAAAATTAGCTATCTTCTTTTGTTTTCGAGTTATAAACAAAAATTGAGTTTTTTGACTTTTCGACAATCAGTCATATCTCGTTTATTTTTGCAGATATTAAAAAACTGTTTTGACATTATTGGGACACTTTTTTGAATACAATTCAGTGGTGTAGTTAACTTTTTAATATTTAGTTAAATTTTCGAGTTATAACATAAAGTTATATTTTTTTAAATGGAAATCATAGTAGGAAATGTCATTAAATAGAGATTTTTTTCTGTTTTCAAAAATATATACTCTGTTGGATTTATTTTTTACAGTTAACAAAATGAAACGCCTTTTTTTATTATTTTTGGGTGCATTCTTTTCTTAGTAGGCTAGTTTCAACAAAAGCCGATAATTTTTTTTGTTTTTATTAAATATTAACAAAGATTTGATGATTAGGGAGCACAAGAAAGAGAGGTATTGCGTTGAACATAAGAGATAGAAAGCTAGCGCCGATAGAGCTGGGTTGGGTCATAACATGGGTTGGCTGAGTATTTTAGCGTCGCAGTGCTTAAATTGTTATTTTATTTTGATATTATTTTCTGTATTTTAAGTTATTTATTGTGATATATCAAGGGTTGTGTTTATTATCTACTTACAATTCAATATTCTTTAACTTTGTAATTTTCTTTTCTGCAATAAATTACAAATTTTTAAGATGTTTTTAATTTATACATATACTAATTTAGTTCATTATCCCATGAAATGCATATTTGATCGAAAAAAATGCGTTTTAAACTTAAATATTAAATGAATTAAAGAATTTCGAATTAGACCCAACCCACGTGGTATCAGTATTGTGTAATCTTTGTCACCTCTAATGGCCGTTTTACACTATGACATTTTTAATCTAAAATTTGATACAAAGTGTGTGAGAAGTGCCAATTCAACCAATCAGAATTCACTGTGGTAGCTTATCTCTCTCACTTTGTACCAAAAAATGTTATAATGTAAAACAGCCTTTAGAGGATGCTCGTTCTACCTTTCTCTCTCTTTATGCGGCTGCAACTGTCAAAATATTTAAACAGGAGTTGATATTTAATAAAAACAAACAAAAAATTGTCGGCCTTTGTTGAAACCGGCCTACTAAGAATAGAATACACCCAAGTATAATAAAAAAGGCGTTTTATTCTATTAATTGTAAGAAATAAGCCCAACAAAGTATATATTTTTGAAAACAGAAAAAATCTCTATTTAATGATGACATTTCCTACTATGATTTCCATTTAAAAAAATATAACTTAAATTTAACTAAATATCCAACTGCACCACTGAATTGTATTCGAAAAAGTGTCCTAATAATGTCAAAACAGTTTTTTAATATCTAAAAATAAACGAGATATGGGCGATTGACGAAAAGTCGAAAATGTCAATTTTTGCTTATAACTCGAAAACAAAAGAAGGTAGCCAATTTTTGTTTACACTATTGACTTTATCTCTACAAAAGAGATCGAGACTTGGCCACTAGTTTTTTTCTATCTCTTATAGTTACAGAGATGCCCATAAGAGACATCGAAATTGATCCACCCTGTGCAATCATAGATGGCGACGACAAAATGAACAAGATACAAAGATACGTCATTTTGTCCGCATTGTGGTAGATGAACTCGAATCGCCGCGTACGAGCTCGCACCGCACCTTTGAAGTTACCGACTCGCGGCGGATCGAACGCACCGCCACGCATAGCCCCGCACGATCACAGTGCGACGGTGGGGGCTCGTCCGCGACAACACGCACCGTGGGAAGCCGGCTTTAGACGGCAGTGATTTTATAAATATTTGTTTCGCACGGATGTACAAAAATACTTCTTGAATATCGGCATTTATTTAAAGTACGTAGCATTATAAAAAAAATCTTTTTCAAATTATTTCATTTTGTCGGAATTGTTTTATTTAAAAAAAATATAATATTGTAGTTCACACATAAAAATTTCTCACGGTGCCCGGGCGGCGTTTAACAGGAATACATCGCTTTTGTACACCCCTGGAAACTAAGCGCGCGGTCGGCGTTTTTTTGCAAACAGCTTATCTTTATTGCCTCACTTGCCTCGATTTTTTGTTATTTTGTTACCCATCATAAAACCGATACAAAACGGGGACGACTATATAATGTTTCCTTAAAACGAAAGCGTGGTTGAAGAATAAAAAAAATTAAGAATAGAGTAACTATCATTGATTTGTATAACAAATGGCTAACGAGTGATTTTTGCAATTGAAAAAAAAAATACACATCACAAATTTGACAGATGACATCGATTGCCGTAAAAAGAAGAGAACAGTAGAAATGATTCAATCTCCATGACATCTGGAAGAAAATTAAAATAAATTTGAAAAAATAATTTAATGACATGTTTACATTTTTAACAATAATTGATTATAAAAAAACGCAAAATGGCTACTTAGAGAAGAGACACAAGCACAACCCAAACAAAAAATTAAAATTGTAACAAAAAAAAAAACATATTAAAACAAATCATAATTTTTGCTAAAATGTTTGTGCTTCGTTGTCAAGAAAAAGTAAATAAATTACAATCGATGTAATATATTGTTCCCTTGTATCACCCTCACCCCCCACCTCCCTGTATTCATTTAATAAACAATTGCCTGGAATGAAAACAATAAACCCTTTATTATAATCAGACTTCGGCGTTTTTAGGACATTTCAGAGCCGGATTTGTTTATCTCATGGGTACATTTAAGTTTATAAAACGTAAGGTAATATTCCAGACGGTTTTTATTTTTATTACACTCCCAAAAAAAAAAAAACATTGTTTACAAATATAAAGCGCCCGCCGACGGCGCCGATCTGTTTAATAACTCGTGAATCGATCAAGATGACATCATGCAGAGACCTATGAATAAGAATTGTAGTTAATTGTTTATACGCGATTACTTATCATACTACTACGTAAAAAAGTGTATGTTGTAAATAGCTTCTCACCTAAATTAAAGAAGTATGCACCTAAAGGTAAATGGATTTAATTTAAAAAAACTATTAATCGTTGTCATTAATACTGGATGTCTCATAATGCACGGAGGAGATTGAAAGGGTGAATAGAACATCAAAAAATAAGGTAACCTTTTCATATAGTTTTTTTTCCAAAAGTCGATAATAAAGGAATTATAAGCCCTGAAAGAGAGGTGGAAAATATTGTTCTTTTGGCAATATCTTCTGGAACCTTTAAGTTATGAAACTAACATTTTAAATTCAGGAATAACGCACCTAATGCGCATTTACAACGTATTTGTTAGATCCTCCTCCTTTTTAAAGGGTAGTTTTAGGAGGTGACTTTTCCGTATTTTATTCCTAACTTTATATTTTTACATATTTCATCAAAAATTTACGAAGAGAATATTCTTGGCACAAGAAGGCTCTCTTGTTGTATTACGATAAACCGAATCGTTTTCGAGTAATTGAGGTTTAAATGTTAGCATACGTCCATTGCATTTTGTTACCATAAAAGTAAAGTAATCCCCTCAAACTACCCATTAAAAGGGAGGAAGGATCTGACAAATGCATTGTAAATGTTCATCTAGGTGCCTTATATCTGAGTTCCAAATATTAGTTTGATAACTTAAAAGATTCAGAAGATGTTGTCAAAAGAAAAATGCGTTTCATCCCTCTTTCAGGGAATTATAACTCCCTTATTATTGACTTTTGGAAAAAATCTGTATGAAACTTCAATTTAATTAGTTATTGATACACCAAAAAAAATCTATAATTGCACTCTTTTCGAGTTCTATATTATGGAATGCCTTGTCTTCCCCGACGTCAACGCAATGTCTCTGTGCGCCGCCGCCGCCGTATCATAAAGATCATAAACTATATGGCTCACGGCGACGATGACATCACAAGCGGGTCAGGTTATTAATGTATTGTTAAGTTATTAACACAGTTTCTTGGAAGTCAGGAAATATTTTAAAATACATCGCTTTTTATTGTGTTTTGTAAACTTGTGCGCATGAGGTAAAACAAGTCCGGCTCTGAAATGTCCTACAAAACGCCGAAGTCTGATTATAATATAAATTAAAAAAAAAAAAAAATTGTCGCATAATATTTGAAATAAATGAATCGCCCATGATTTTTGAAGCATATGACTGTCTCATGTTTTTTGAAACAGATAACCATCGCAGATGATTTGGAACAAATGACTGCGTCGTGTAAGTTCTTCAATTATTTCTAGATAAAAAACGTCGACGGCGCTTAAAAAATGACAGCAAGAGATAAGAACCAATTTACGCTTAAATTTAAAAAAAAAGAAAAAAATACGTGACGAAATTCGATTGGATTATGGTTTTAGTAAAAGGAAGAATGAGGTGTCTCTTCATTATTTATTTAATTTATTATAATTTCTGTTGCTCAAAACAGCAACAAAGAAAATGGTAGCTAATTTAAATTAATTTTTTGTTTGTTATTATTTTGGACAATCAGATCATTCTCTTATATTGTTTAGAGAATGAAATTTAATAATATTGTTACTAGAGGCTTCATTCTTTCTTACATTATATTTTGAAAATACAGAGTGTATACGAAAATGTTGTGCGCAAAATATAAGGGTCCATATTTCTTCTTTGTTATCTTACTCAAGAAGATTGCAAAAATTTGCTCTTTTTTGTATGCGTAGCTCTGTAGACCTACATGCTAAAGCTATGGAATTAACCCACATCTGTCGGCTTTAGAAAGGCTCTTGTGGCGCACCCAGTGATTAGACTTGCTTATTGATTATTACTTACAAGTAAACAAGTAATGAAAATGTACAAACAAACCCACTTGAGATTTTGGCCAATTTAAGTAACTGTCCCGTGGCTTCCGAAAGGTCGCACCGCCGGTCGGTAAGATTACCTACACTACGGTCAGACTGCTACCTGTTATTGTGTCTACTGCGGCCGTCTACGAGTTAATCTACTGCCCTAAATTTTCTGTTTACAGTTGAACGACCCTCCGGAGAACACGCTATAAAGAAAAATACCTTTAATTAGGGCTTACGTGATCGTCGTGAACAGGAAACTACGTCGTGATAACCTGGTTCTTTCGGTACGAGCAGTAAAATAATTCTCCAGGACAAGGAATTAGACACTTTGAATAAAAGTCAACAATTAACTTTAATTAATTACTTATTGAGAAAAAAAGAAAAAAATGGGAAAAACTCCTGATATCCGCCTCTGTGGGATCGGAAATCGCGCGTTTGAAATAAATACAAAAAACCAAAAATTACGATTTTCAGAAAGTACAGTATAAATCGTTTAACAGATTTCACTTTCGAATATCGGCGCGATCTACTTCTTTCGATACACACCGTTGGTGGTTCAATGTCTACACAGATGTTTGTTGGAGAGCTCTGCTCCTCACTTAGATTAATAATTAATTGAGTTTCAACTGAACTCGAGTCTTGGTACAGTGTTCGTCACTTTTGATCGTACACAAAGACTTGTTCTGTTTAATAAACCAACGCACAAAGTGCCTCAGTGGGACCACAGTGTACTTAATTAATGGAGTTAATTAATGAATAAATCAGATGGTTTAGAGAAGTATGTGATACAAATGCCGCCTTCAGCAATCAATTTGCAAGTAAATCAGTAGGAATCACCTGTTTTTCAGGGGCTCCCTTGGGAGGTGTTGGTTTCACCCTATCTCTAGCTAACCTGATTAATATGTTGCATGTAGTGAGCCGAACTTCTTCTACTACGTCACCTGAGCGTTAATTAATTGCTTTGAGGGCGGTGCTCTACCCACTTGCCTGTCTTTTTCAGGACTCTCTGTATGTCGCTCTTTCGCCGTCTAACCTAGCTAATTAATTTAAAGCGCAAGAAATAAGTTTCGACTGCCTTATTTGCACTCCACTATGGGTGGTTTTGGCATAACAGTCTCTAGGCAATCGCTTCTAATTAACCGACAAATCTCTCGGCAAAGACCACAGTTTTACCCCCCCCACATATACAGGGTGTGTGAGAAACTTTGTTAAGAAAATGGCTAGGAATGTAGTTCAAATTGTTTGTTTTCCAATTTGCCGGAGAAAGTCCCCAAGGGTAGAATGATTTCTAAAGTACACTGTATTGAAAGCCCAGGTAGATGTGGGAAATAGTTAATTGCTGTTGGCTGATTAAATTACAGAATTTGTCTACTACTTAAAGAAACACTGACCCATCAATTTTTCTAAGATGAAGTTCACTAGTGAGTTTTAATACTCGCTGAAATGTAAGAAAAATGATCTGAGCAAAGTTATCTAAATGCAACGTCAAGAAGAACATGGCTGACTCTTTATTCAGTAATTAATGCAAATCAAATTATCCCTACGCAATTGTTACCACCAAAGGTGCGCTGAAGGAATACAAATAAATGTCAATTACCTAAGCCGTATACCACTTTCGTGCACTGCCACTCTGATTTAAACCGTACCGAAATAAATGATTTAACCAAAAAATGAATAAAGACTACAGGCGCCTAAGGAAAAACACAATTAAGCCAAATTAGAATGAACTCAACCGTTCTCGTCAAAGCGTCAATGCTATCTGCCGTTTCTTCGCGTCCACTACTTTCCACGAAACAGACTTTGCAGCGAAATTCGGAAATCACTTCGACCAATGGTAACCATGGAATTGAATTCTAGCCCACGCCCTTGACTGCATTTTTCTCACAAACAAATATAGATTATGAGCTCCAAACTGTCATACGGAATGCGTCTGTCTTACGATGTCTGCGATTTGTTTTCTCTAACTGCCTTTCAAAAGCCTCTTGAATTGACAGAGAATTATGACGCTAGACTGGGAACAGAAACAGACAAAAACAAAACACTTCAACTCGAGCGTAATTCGATCTGCTTTTTCCGTTAATGTACATGTACCCGTGATTTCGACGCGACAGACTGTATACAGAATCTAAGAAAACACATCTAAACGTCGAATAAATTTGTTTTATGACGTCCGTGCCGCCCTAATGCCTCTGCCTGGCGCCTGCGATTACCGCGTGACTAAATTTTGTACAGAACTTCGAAATACCAGATAAAGGTTACTCTGACAGATTTACTACAATCGGCCGAGGGTGGTCCACTGAAAGGAAAACGCGGCGTCTCGAATTGTTGGCTTCCCGCGCGCAAAACCCCGCTGCAAACTCCGAGAAGCCGGCCATGTGGTTTTTATTTGAAATTATACATGTAATAATCTTCCTATTTCTGGCGGTCTTCTCTCATCTCTCATCTTCTGTATCCACCAAGGCTGTGGAATCGGTACATAAAACCTTTCAACCGATTCCAACTCCGATTTCAACCCTAACTCCGACTCCGACTTTTTTATAAATAAATATAGTCTTGACATCCACTATACTTTAAGTCTTCCTCTACCTGTCATTTCCATCCAACTCTCGGCCTTCCTTTTCTTCTGTTCTTTACCCGTCGCCGTCGTCACCTTCCTAATAATAATGCATCCTTCTTTTATCTTTAGTATATGACCAAAGTATCGCATCTTTCGCGTTTTGGCAATTCTGGTTATTAATGGAGTTATTGAACTTTGCCACATAAATGTGCTATCCTGTATATTTTCAGTAAAAAAAAAAACTGTTAGGAATTTTGCTTTTTTTAAATAGAATAAATCATCGATAAAAACTAATATGTACTTACTTGCTTTTTGTTAAAAGAAATCGCATTTACGTTGTTATCTGGCTTACTAAAAATCGTAAGTTTTATTATAAATACTACTACTAATAATTAGGATTGCAATTAATTTTTGACCAATCAATTTTTTAAATTTAATTCAGCTTTCTTGCAATTAATTAATCTCTGGCAGGGTCAGTTTATAATTCAGTTTCGTAAACACAAGAACTCTGAATTTGGTTCTTTGATACGCAAGTAAAAAAAAAATCCGTTCGTTAAAACAAGACCTGCAAAGTTGAGAAAACAAAACTAAATCGAATACCTTAAATTCTTGTTTACTTAAGAAAAAAAAACAACAACCGTTGGACCGGTTCGTAAAAATGCGGGTTATTCGGTTTAGCACTGTGATAAAAGTAAACCTGAGGATTTCTTTGCTTATCGAAGTTTCGTTTGGGTCTTTGTGTTCGAAGTCACTGCAAATTACCTGGAACTTGCAATAAGCTAAAATAATAATTAAGTTTTAAAGCTAATTGTCTTTTTTAACTAAAAATACAGAAAACTAAAAATAAATTCCTACAACTTTTGTTTTCTTGTTTTTTCTCTTGTCCGTGCTCGTATTCGATCATATCTTAACAAACTAATTTCAGTTACTTGTTAGATTTCGTTGAACAAACTTTTCTAAAAAGAATAATTAATATTTTGAACGTTAGTTTTAATTAATGCATTTCCACATCAACATTTTCTACTTTTACAGTAAACTTTCTTTATTCTTTTTTTAAACGATACAAGACAAAACTTAATTACACAAACTAATTTCCGAATGCATATTACAAAAATGCATTCGAAACTAATTTTCAGTTTTGTGTTTAATGGCCTCACCTTAATTGACATTTCTGTATTATAAAGAGTGGAAAGTCTTAATGGATTTAGTTTCTGTAAATAATGAACGAGCGTTTTCGAAGTAGGTATACGAATTGATTTTCCTTTGAGGTATTTAATTAGAGTTTTTGTGTTATCAAACTTTCCTCCCGGCTTAGTTATATTCTTTTGACGCTGATATGTTTAAAATTGATTGGAAAGTAATTAAAATAAAGTTCAGTTAATCTGAAACAACTTAGGTACTTAAAAAAAGACAAATTTTTTATTAAAAAATCATAAATAGTATTTATTAGAATAAATTAATAATTTATATATTTGACAAATTAGATTGTAGGTAAACTTAAACAAGATGAATGTGATTAAACACATAATATTATACAGTGTGTAATCGAATAAGTTTCACTTACTGTAACCCACTGCTAATGCACAAGAAAAGAAGCGAAGTTATGATACACATATGGGGCAAAAGTCAATAATAACTCGGAAGAAATCTACGTTTACTTTATACAAAAAACGTTTGAGAAGCACTGGTTGTGATTTAAATGCCCCAGCTGAGCGAAGTTTACCATTACGTGCACAAATGCACAAAATAATTCTTACATAATAATATTAATTTAATTGGTTAATTAATAAACTTAAGGAATTAAATTAAAACAGTAATCATGAATAAAACTTAACAAAAAGTAAACAATTAGGTAGCGATTAATTCAATAGATGTCACATTTTAAAAGTATGATAGGATAAAAAGCACGCCGATACTCGTCACCTCTTAATTTATGATTTTATTACTTTATTACGTTCAGACTACCACAAACAAAATTCCGAAAGATCTGCAGATTAACATGTATTCATTCAAAGAAATAAATAGACGCGTTAAGTATTTAATGCATTTTCTTTTCTGAATATGTAATCATCACTCGGTGTTGTAATGCAAACTAATTAATAATAACATTCATCTACTTTTTCCGTATTTAACAAATTGTTATTTGTTTACAAAGTATGGAATATCATTATTTAATTATTATCGTTGATCTAATGAAACAGATGGTCGAATATCACAATACTTTGTTTTATTGATGTAAATTGCTACACTTTCATGAGCACCAGTTATAAACTGTATTAACAGTACCTACGTAAAAGTTGGCTTAAAATTAATCAACGTGAGTGGATATTTAGAATTTTCTTCGTTTATCAAATTGCATACGGGCGACATTGACCTAGTGACCGTGAATTTTGCTGGAGCTTTATTCTTTTACAATGTCTTTATAGAAACCGCAATCGCACGTACATCTCACGAACGAGCAGAAGTTTTCAAACAAAAGACGATGCGCTCTTGTGGTAGTTTTTTTATGTTTGAGTGAAACTTAATCGATTACGCCCTGTATATTTCTGCATATTTCAGTTATTTTCTTTTAGAGATATGTTGGGTACATTAACTTTTGACTTACGCTTGGTTGAAATCGTTCCATATATTGCCTTGTAAGTTATCGAAATGTGCACTTTAATATGCTGATTGCACACTACGGAAATTCACATGCTCTCAGAACTCGATCAATATCGACTTCTAATGACGTACCTACAGGTACACGAAACATGACTTTTCTAAATTTGCAACTCCAGACTGCATCGCTTTATACAGGGTGTTTCAGTGATGATGCACCAAACTTCGGGGAAACGTTTCTGACATTATTTCAAACCAAATATTTTAATACAATTTTGCAATCGGAGCAACTTGAAATTTGCATTATTTTAAGTCAATGTTTTCATAAATACCGTAGCGATTTAAATTTCTGCGGCCGTGAAACAAGACGAGCGATTTAAATTGTTTTATGAATGGCACGCGGCTGAAAGAAGACAATAAATATCTATCGTAAACGAAAAAAATTATGAGAGGCTTTTAACTCTGCCCTTGACCGCAATTCGTGTTAAAGGTGAACACTTTGAAAGAATGTGCATTTAGCGTACGTTTTCGTCGCACTAACATTTATGCAAACCGTAATTACATCAAATTTGTTCCTTACTCCTTGTTCAGGTAAAAAAGAGCCTGTGTCGCGTAGTCGCTGAGCTACCCTGACAAACATTTGATAATGCGGATGTCGTTCACGATTAGGAAACAGTTCCGCGTACAGATGTGATGCCAATCGCGCGTTTCCCGACATTCCCCTTATAACAAATGCAGATCCGCGTACTCTTGAAACGCATCAACACATACGCAAACATACACTAATAAACTTAAAAAAATGAAAAGTATAAAGTACACCGATTAATAACCTACTCTTCCATTCAACGCGAACGAGAACGGAGTAAATGTGTTTCATCATAGCATCTGAGACGCGACAGTTTATGGGGTAATAAAGCAATTACACGAACGTTAAGGCAGGTTAAGAATTCGGGCCGCTCTCATCTATTGTACGTTTTAAAAATATACGATTCTCCTTTCCCTTCGATTATCTCAAAACTTATTCATTTAAAAAAAATATATTATAGGAAACTTTTATTTCTTTTCACGATATCTACCAACATACCGAGTTTGGTGCATCTTCACTGAAACACCCGGTACATAGCTACATGTGACCAGTATAAAACTCACGTGAGACACAAATTATTTACCCAAATACTCATGTCCCATGTACGTTTTCCATCACTGTACACAATATCTTAATTTTTTAAATCTCGCGGCGATTATTTGTACTTATCGATTTCGAATTTACGATCGGCGTTTTTCTGCTTTGGATGACAAACGCAATCATCCTTAAGTGCGAGTCTTACGATTTAATATCGTTAAGTAAGGCGCCATTCGTCTGTCTAAGGAAGTTCGACTTGATTGGAAACTCAACAGTATAATTTTATTATTGAACTTTACAGCGAAGATTCACTGAAATACGTGTAAAAAGCCCCCGCGTTTATGGAATTCATTAAGATTGATTCGCAAAAACGTCTTTATTGTGAGTTGGCGTTTAGGTTCAATATTAAAAAAAGATATTTTTAATATGTATATACACAGAGTGACTCTTGAATAGATCGACCAAAAAGTACTGACGAAAGAAAAGACTTCCCAGAACTTCTATACAACAATTTATAATTAATTAAAAATTTACACGTTACGCCCACGCATAAGACAAGAACCAAAAGTTTATTTCTTTACGAATCAGAGTCGTTCAGTTGTAAAATTTGAGCGTAAACGAATTTGCACACCTGATGATGAATGCGTCGTGTTGTAGTGATTTATTTGTTTACCTCTCAAAGCAAGTGTTTAAAGTTAGGCCGTTGTTATTATCCTTATTTTATCCAATTTGTACGGAATAATTTACTTCAGCTAAATAATAAAAAAAATGAAATTGTTTGAAGGAATAACAGGTACAAATTTTGAATGATTATTTATAATGAAAGATGAAATTGTGATCCCAGAACGGAGGGGATTGTTTTTAGCACGGTCGTAAAGCTAATTCCTCGGGGCATTAAAATTCGCGAATTATTTACATTAGGCAGTTTGTCAGTATAAACTGTATCGATTTGGCCGTCGGCGCTGTACGCGGCGCAGCGAATAAATTTAAGTGAAGGGGACCGGACGTAAACACAAAAAGAAAATAATGTTGATGCTTGCGATACGCCGCTGTGAGGCTCTATTTAAAATTCTAATGCTTGTCGGAGGACATACGCAAAAATTCCAAAGAGCCAGCGAATAGTCAGATGAATAATTTTTGGCGCTGCGAAGCGTACCTTAATGCGATTTTTAGTCAGAAGCAATTTTGAATAAAAAAACTTTGAACTTTGAATAAAAAAAATAATTGTGAATAGCTAAAATAAAGTTTTGCTGTTTGTTTATTTAATAGTTCCTGATTATTTTAGAACCCATCCCAATTTATGGAACTGTAAGAATCGATCTTTACTTGGATTTCGTTGAAACTGTCAAATCGATTGGTACTTGAAAGGCTGATTCTTAAAGTTGTTTTGTCAGGAACTGAAATGAATCTATTTACAGCAAAAAAAAAAACAAGTCACTAACTTTTTAAGAAAGAACTTTAGATTTGTCTAAAGGTTACTAAGAAAACGCAGTGCGGAGGACTAGAAGTTTAATGCCGACATGTTTCGGCCTTAGGGAAGGCCATCTTCGGGGCGACTACAATAATAATAATTAAGCTAGTTAGTGCCCGTAAAGGCAATAAATTGAATTTACATACCTAGGCTAAATTATTGTCACATCTTTTCACAATAAAAGAAAATTATTGTACGTCAGTAACTTGCACGTTGACACATTAAAAATTGTTAAAAATATTGTAAATTTGGACAAAACTACACGTTAAAAAATATAGAAATTGACTTAGGACCTGGTCGAGTATGTGATGGCTAACAAATTTATGAATGTAAGTGAACAGCAAGTAAAAGCTTAATGACAGGTGTGAAACACAGGTACAGCAAAGCGGTAAATTTAAAAACGAAATGAAGCAAACTTAATTTTCAAATGTCTACTGGACATTTTTAGTGCATCCGGTGCTTGTTTGAAACAAAGCAGACTAAAGCGAACTACTTCAACTTGCAACGTAATTTGATCTCTTTCCTATAACTGACATGTCCCTAAAATTTCAGCGTGACAAACAAAAAAGCTAACAAACAAAGCTAAATGTCAAGCAGACAGAAAACCCGGAGTGTTATTTGCTGGGCTAAAATTACAAGTTCTTAAGGACTCGCTGGGTGGTTTATATTCTTTGAAAACGACAGCGCGGCGTCCATCGGACGCATCCGGACGAAATTTTGTGTTTGTTATTTGAAAGTAACACGCAATAACCGATTTGTTTTGGAAACCAATCCGCGACCGTTTCATGTCTTTCTCTATTTTAACGCAGAACGAGAGATGATCGTTGTTTGATGGTTTATCTTCTTATTGTTTTCCGATGGAAAGAAGAATAAAATTAATCATTGATTCAGTTTTTGTACCAGGCCCCATACTCGATCAATTTTTACACACTATTGCTAAATTGTGTTCAATTTTCATTCAATTTCAAAATATATACACTAATCAACAAAAAAATTTGCATTAAATTTAGATTAATTCTGCTTATGGACTAGTCTAGTCGTTCGCTTTTACTAAAGAAAAAACCTAAGGAACTATTTGGGCTAATAATTTATCCAAAAATTTACCAATTTCTGTTTTTCCCAAAAAATCCTTTTCTATTTTTATTAGAGTAACATCGAGAAAGCTAAATATGAGATAAATTATTTACATATGTAACCCGGAGATACAGTCAATTCCAGTGATACGAATGGTATAGTCTACGCGCACATATCTTGAACTTTGCACTTTTCACAAGCTGATATTTACGCGACACTGCTATTTAATACATTTATTTATTTATATAAGTTGTAAACATACATGTGATTGCATAAATACTTTTAATGGCAACGCCGATGATGTCAAGTATAAATGCAAGTGAAAAGGAAGCTCACCAAAATGAATGTGTTTGTTATTCCTAAAAAAAAATTAAGTCTACTAAAAATTTAATTCATAAAATGGTTGTTAGCAAAGCAACTTGAAAGAACACATGCGTTTTAGTCTACCCTATGTCTTATACAAGATTTGTTTCAATTTATACTATAAAGATTTATGACAAGAAGATTTTGGGCTGAAGATACGGTTTTCAACTAATTTTTAATTCAATTACAATTTGATACAGTTTGCTGCCTGCACAAATTAAATTGTTTGAGAAATTGAACTAAATCTTGTACAAGTGTAAAACGGTCTTTACAATAAAGACTACTCATAATTAAACGTTACCTACGTAACAATATAATATGTACTGTCGTGATCACCTTAAAAAGAACACTAGTAAAGTTACTTGGTAATTTTGCTTGCACACTTGTTTACACTTCTTGCTATGCCACTGAGTGTGACCGTCGTCTTTGGGATTAAGTTCTTAAAGTTACTTAAGTTGATTTTTTAATTTCATTTTGTGGGATTTTTTTTGTTTCTCTTTATACTTATTATTAGATATGATATATCCGTATATTCATCATGTATATAAAGGTTCAAATCTTCTTAGAGGTAGTCATTAAGTATCTCTTGAGGTTTCAAGCAGACGGCTTTATAAACTTACTGGCGGAGACGGATTATCCATGATAAACCGTAATAGTGCAAAAAAATCTCGTAATTATTGACTTGGGAAACGTTTGAGTGATTTAGATTAAGCGCTTAGGAAACAGGAAAAAATGAAAAGTTTACTGCATTTTATATTAACCCAAATTAAAACTGTAAGTTGTAATCTAAAGCATTTTCTAAAAGATGAACTTTTTTAGGTGCTAAAGAAACATACAATTTCTTTTCAATTCATCATAATTTACCTCTTTGGGTTTTAACTTATTTTTAACTTTCTTAATTAGTATTTCTCTTCATATGTTTTTTTGCCAATATTATTTAATACGGTTTAATTTGTTGCTTTATTGTTTTTATGTTCACCTTTAAATATTTATTTATAAAACCTAGGAAGAAGTTATTTAATGGACTCCAAATGTTTATACGAGTAGTAAAACTTAAAAACCATAAAAACGTAACATTTTACAACTACTGACAACATCAAATAACGCGCGTTTTAATCGCCAAATAAATTGTTGTATTTGTTATGGTTTCGAGATAGAATTTCCAGCACACTGCGTTTTGAACCCATTCGCTAGAAGCTTTCAATCAATTAAATCAAAATTGTTTCTCGTTTATGATATTATAAATAATAAAAGAAAATAACGCGAGATTTTTTGGAGTTCAAACGTTTAGGAGTCGTAGTAGCTAAAGTTCACAAACCGGGCGAAGCACACAAAAAAAAATTACTGTGATTGATACCCCTACTATTTTTTATGCGAGCTATTAAGTTACTTTTTATGTCAATTCAGGCGGCATTAACTATATGGGCTTGTATTCATTGATGACTGTCAATCAAAATCTATTATTTCACCTGTCAAAATGATAACTCAACAAGTGAAAAGGGCCATAAAAAAATTCGGATGAATTGGCTATGATGTGAGCTGTAATACATACAACATGCATGGGGATAACTAAAGGTGCCTACACACCTAAAAAATAACAAAAATGCTAGCAACGAGTATGATTTGATTGGCACTGGAAACGTAGATAATAATTTGATATTTACATTGCTGTTAACACTGTTACTAACAAAAAGGTGTAATGAATTTCAAGAATGTAAGTATTAACACTCTTATCAACAATATACTGATATTGGTATTAACAACGTTACTGAAAGTTATGAACATGTTGGTTCCTTGACAAATGAACTCTGATAAACAAAGGACTAACAAAATAGGGAGGTACGTTAAACTATAAATCACAACGAAGTCGACAGCGCATTTTTTTTTGACCAATCAATACATAGAAATACGTTGTATCCAAGCACTGATTGGTCAAAATATGTCACCTAACGATTATCGTTATTTAACGATGTCCTTATGAGATACAGTTATCCTCTCGGAAAGTAATGAAATATTATCCACACGTTAAGTACTAACATTTTGCTTCCAAATGTAACATATAAGCAACATTTTGCTAGCTCTTTGATCTAGACCGCCTCTAGACCGATCGTAAAATATTTGCTACTAACAAAGTTATGAAGAATGTTAATGAAAAAAAAATGTTAACAGCAAATTTTATTAACAGATATCATGTTAGTAACTTTCTTCGGTTTATCTTCACATGTTAATCGCAAATGATGTCAACGATGTTGATAACAGAAGTATTCCAACATTTTGTGCCCCAATTTTTAATTTGTTAACAACATTGCTATTAACAATGTTAACTAGGACCGCCTTCGGAAGATCGCAAAATATTTGCTACCAACAAAGTTATGAAGAATGTTATTAACACTTAATAAGAAAAATAATAAATGTTAACAGCAAATGTTATTAACAGAAATAATTATCAACATGTTAGTAACATTTCTTCGGTTTAGCTTCACATGTTAATCGTAAATGATGTGAACAATGTTGATAAGAGGAGTGTTCTAACTTTTTGTGTCCAATTTTTAAGATTTGTTAACAACATTGCTGTTAACTTAACAATATTATCTAGGATCGCCTTCAGACCGAATGTTATTAACACGTTAATGAAAAAAAAATGTTAACAGCAAATATTAAGAGCTAAAATTATCAACATGTTAGTAACATTGCTTCGGTTTATCTTCACATGTTAATCGCAAATGATGTCAACAATGTTGATGACAGAAGTATTCTAACATTTCTTGGTCCCAATTTTTAAGATTTGTTAACAACATTGCTATTAACAATGTTATCTAGGACTGCCTTCAGACCGATTGCAAAATATTTGCTACTAACAATGTTATGAAGAATGTTATTAACACGTTAGTGAAAAAAAATGTTAACAGCAAATATATTATTACGTGTTATCTATTCGGTTTAGCTTCACATGTTAATTGCAAATGATGTCAACAATGTCGATAACAGAAGTATTCTAACATTTTGTGTCCCAGTTTCTAAGATTTGTTAACAACATTGGTATTAACAATGTTAACTAGGACCGCCTTCAGAACGATCGCAAAATATTTGCTACTAACGATAGGAAAGTTATGAAGAATGTTATTAACACTTAATAAAAAAAATAATAAATGTTAACAGCAAATGTTATTAACAGAAATAATTATTAACATGTTAGTAACATTTCTTCGGTTTAGCTTCACATGTTAATCGCAAATGATGTCAACAATGTCGATAACAGAAGTATTCTAACATTTTGTGTCCCAATTTTTAAGATTTGTTAACAACATTGCTGTTAACAATATTATCTAGGATCGCCTTCAGACCGAATGTTATTAATACGTTAATGAAAAAAAAATGTTAACAGCAAATATTATTAAATTAATGGTGGATTTCACAATTTTTACTTAAATTTAATCATCCGTTAAAAGTAAACGTTGCCATGGTTACATGTGTTGAAGGTATAGGAATGATTATTCTTAATCGATGATTAAAGTTAAGTGACGTTTGTGAAATCCAGCGTAAGGGACAAAATTATCAAGATGTTAGTAACATTGCTTCGGTTTATTTTCACATGTTAATCGCAAATGATGTCAACAATGTTGACGACAGAAGTATTCTAACATTTTTTTGGTCCAAATTTTTAAGATTTGTTAACAACATTGCTATTAACAATGTTATCTAGGACTGCCTTCAGACCGATTGCAAAATATTTGCTACTAACAAAGTTATGAAGAATGTTATTAACACGTTAGTGAAAAGGTAATGTTAACAGCAAATATTATTACGTGTTATCTATTCGGTTTAGCTTCACATGTTAATCGCAAGTGATGTCAACAATGTCGATAACAGAAGTATTCTAACATTTTGTGTCCCACTTTCTAAGATTTGTCAATAACATTGCTATTAACAATGTTACCTAGGACCGCCTTCAGATCAATCGCAAAATACTTGCTACTAACAAAGTTATGAAGAATTTTATTAACACGTTAATGAAAAAAAAATGTTAACAGCAAATATTAATAGGTATAATTGTCAACATGTTAGTAACACTTCTTCGGTTTATCTTGATAGCAATATCAGGATAACAGAAGTATTCTAACATTTTGTGTTCCAATTTTTAAGATTTGTTAACAACATTGCTATTAACATTGTTATCTCCGTTATAAACCCGACTTAAGAGAGGTGTCGGGACAGTTGCACCCTCACACATTTGCGCACTCCACCACACAATTTATTTGGTAGACCAATGACTCTATCAAAGGACGAAGGTAAGGGTTATTCTGCTGAGCAATGGTGTAAATGTTGAGATATAATTTTTTTATTTTATCAGGAGTCACCCACATTTACATATGGATCGTCCATTAATTAATGGTGTTTTTTTAACCATTTTAATCAGCTCTAGTTACCGCTTCTATTGTTCTTAATTTTTTTAAACGTCATTGTTGTAGAAAACAGCATCATTTGTTGAGAAAAGTCCCATTATTTTTTGAAGTTCTATCGATTACTGAAGTTATCAAGATAAAACCTTGTATCACCCTATATATTCACAACTGTAAAAAAAATGACTTTTTTCTTTGTTTAATGAGAAACTCTCGGGCACTGATTTCCCAACAAAATCTATTCAGTTTAATCATGAAGTAGGTTGTTTGTCCTCATCGATGTCAACGAAAATTTTGCGTAACGTCGTAATCAAACACCCAGCCACCGTACGCTGCTCGTTTGCAGGAGACTACAGTTTCCAAATACGTAATAAGACAGATAGTATTTCCAATTATGTAACGTTACAATGTTTGAAACAGTATATATACACACACACACTGAGTGCGACATCAATTATACATGACAAATGTACGACAATTTCCAGAACAGCAGCGCTTCAAATGGAACACGTAAAGCTTGCAGAATTTTAAGGTCCAATGATTGTCCTTCTTTAGTAATCATAATTACATCCCGGCACAAAAATGACGAGAAACACCGGGCGTTTGATATTCACACACGATAAAACTGGTTAATTCGTCGGACAAAAAGAGCATGCATGCATAAGTGAATAATTTGAATGCATTTAAATAGTAACGGAGGCGTGCTAAATTTGAATATTGACGCACGTCTAGTTCTATTATGCATCGCATACACATACGTGCAGCAACCGTCTATTCACTGTTTTATATTCTTGCATTAAATTTTGCATATAAAGTAAATAGAATAAATAATGAGAGCCGCTTTACATACTCGGTAACAAGGCACTTCCTTCCTAAAGACGTGTACGCTTTTTGCATTCACGTGTTGTGACATAGTTTCATATTACTCTCTTCCTCTTATTACCTCGTTAACCTACATGTAATTTGAAGATTTTCATCAGAAAATCGAAAAAATGATATATTTTTGATATTCGTACGGTTGTCGTTGTATAATTTATCAAGTTTAGAGTTTAAGAAAGTTTATGTATTCTCAATATATCCGTAAATCACGAGCACGTTTGTTTGTTTGGTCTTATAGTTTGGTAATATGATACGAGGATACGTGTCAGGCAGATCAGGCAGAGGGATGTAGGAAAGATGGCAGTTAGTCTCCGGGTGAGCTTTGAGTGGTAAACGTGTTGGTAAGACGCGCAAATTAGGCAGACGGGCTCGAGAGTGTTGTTAATGAATTGCAATGACATGTGATGAAGGAGTTTGTGCAAGAATTGAAGCTTGCTGATGATAAACGATACTCTGAGATAAACTAAGGCACACATTTCGCGGTGTCCGCTGATGGCTCGGACAAAGGGCAAGAGATTGGGCACTCTATCATATGGGTGATCTCGCCGTATTCGCCGGTAAGCCGAATTAAAAGTAGGGGATCACTCCTCCCGCACACGGCATTGTACCATATCCGCCGACTGCAGAGGCGTGAGTAGTAAATGCCGGAGACACAGCTAGGTGTATGCCTGACCGGGTGAATTGCATTGTGCTTTCCAAGAACGGTCATGACTTGCTGTTGACTGGGCTGTGGCCAGTGTAGCAAATACTGTCGAAGTCAGTGGCACCAGTGATTCTGAGAATGTACGCTCAGAAGGCGAGGTATGCTAATTTACACCTGGGGCTCGTCTTTATGCATGCGAAGTACGAAGATGGACATTCGAGGACACCTCCGTGAGTTTCGCATCCCAGCAAGGAGCTTCCGCATCTAGATTCGCCGCTGGAGTGGGCGGGGCCGGGAGAGGGCCCCGGTGAGTAATAAGTTTGACGTTCTTGAGTAGATACTCGTAAATGGTTATTTGTAATTTTGCATGACTTCCTTATCGAATCGGAAAGCGAAGCCCAGATGTTAAGACGTTTACCCTCAGTTCTGCAGTGGTCGAGAAAGCGAGGATGATTAATAAAAAAAAACTATCCTACAGTACCCATTTTTAATTCGAGAAATAAACATTAACGACCGAACAGAACTAACTATAAGACATGTGAATATTTTGAAGACTTCTACAGACAATCAAAATGTAGTCTATTTTCTAACGCGTACACAATTCTTCAGTTTTTTCTTTTAATTCATTCAGCTTTCGAACCTGTGCTATTAAACCTTAGGAGAAAAATCATTTAAATTATAGCCTCTCATGTAATAATACGAGGTAAAGATAAAGTGTGCAGTAGTGCAGTCAATCGAAAGTGCTGTTGTATAAGAGAGGATGAGCGCGAGATTCAAACACTTTTACGTGAAATACGATTACATAGAACTATGAAATATTTTAATGTTTTAATATATTGTTACGTTCAAATCTCGCGCCAAAACATCGTGGCGATACAGTATCATTTAACACAGTTGGCTACACTGTCCTCCCTCATTTACATCGCTGTAGGGGAAACCTGCGTGATGCGAACGCTCAACATTCATAGGCTATGAAGGCACCATGTGATTACCCGGTAGTCCATCATTGGTTATCGTCGGTAATTTTCGCGCGTCTTGGCGACCTTCTCCATCTTCAATCTGGTCGCGTCCTTTCTTGTTCGGAACATCTTGCCAGTTAGACGTAATTTACGTGTGTTTTGAAATTATCGGAGTTTTCGCTCTTTGGGAGGAATAACTCATTTGCGGCTGTGCCGGAAGATTCATTGACACCGCCGAACATCCTGGGGATAGTTTTTTTATTCCCCTTGCCAAGCCTGGGACTCCAGTTCTCTCAGGTAAAATACGACGACATACGCCGATGAACCAGCTAACATGGGTCGCTAACAAAAATCCTTTTTTCTATGTAGGCTTTACTGTTTGGGCGCAAGTTTTAGCGCAGGCTTATGTAATCCCCGCAAGCTTCCACCCGAGGGTTTCCCGTTTGTATTGAGCTTTGCTGTCACGACAAACTCCAGCTGTAGTCTGCCGTTCTGCGAGTAGCGTGGGTCCGCCATCTTGCTGCCAACGTTCCCCTAGCCAAACCAGTTACCGGCTCGGACAGGACCACTAGATGGCGTGGTGACAGCCAACTTCATGGCATAGACGGTACACTGACAGATCTCGGTCGGGAGGTAACCATTTAAATGTATTGCGCATGCATTTTTAAGAGGGAATTAAGGCTTCTTTATGCGGATTGAAATAGCGGGCAAGTCGCTTTATTATTGAGTAAGCAATCTCCTGTAATTGTGTAACGTGCTGTTTGTTTGAATTGTTTAAATAAACGCTTATAATTTATGTTGTGTGTTCTTGTTTAAACTTTCACGCACACCAGTGAGTAGAAAGTCTCGCCTCTGATTATTATTGATTCATTTTCTGCGCGATCTGGTCGATTGGAAACGTCGACTAATCGATTACGTTTAGCTGAAAAATTGTCTTCTGGCGCCCTTAATAATTTTACCACCTTGATCAACCCGCCCCTTTCTTCACTGGTGCTAGCTGGGGCTCAGCTGATACGGTCTCGTCAGCAGAAGCTTGTCATCTTGTCAGTGGCAAGTAAGAGGTAAGTAAATTAAATTTAAAATTTGGTGACAATTTATCACTTATTGTTTATTGTTTAACAGTGCGCGGTGTTTTGCTTCAGTTGTTTGTAATCGATTGTTTCAGAATCCGAAATCATAAATTATTAAGAAATAATGCATCCACAGTGTATAATGCTTTAAACAATGAACAATAAAATTTGTATGCAGTTACAGTAATTTCTTACAGAAGCTTACGCATTATTAAGTAATAAAATCATGAGTTGCGACAATAATTCTGTGCATGTGCGTGACACTTAATTCATTGTGTAAAACCAGACGATGAAATTTAGTATATAAGAATAAGCACAACGTATTATTTTCACAAGCATAGCAATTTTGCTACGCACTCGTAGAATTAAAACTAATTTACTATAACGACATGTACAGGCTGTTTCTAAATCACTTCGCGTTTGATAAATCACAAAAATCTGCCCACATCATTTCCGAAAAGGATTATTTGTCGTAAACAAAGTCAGATTACCATCGATTCAAATTACGCAGTAGGTGCGTTAATTAATTGGCGAAATACTTCTAATTGATTTGTTTTGCGGTTTTACATTACCAGAGGGGGCGATCTAATGCGGTCCAATTAACACGCACCACACACTGTACGGGTTAAATTAACGTCGTGTCGGCTTTAATGGCAATATTTATCTACGGCTTCCGTTCGTTCTAAAACCCGAAACGTTTTTTAATTATCCTGGAAACACGTAACTTATTTCTGCGTTTGTTTCGGAAAATAGAGGGAAAACGTTTTCGTCGAGGTACAACGTTGACGACGGCGTTGCACTTAAAAATAGATTTCAGCGAGTTAAATTGAATTTGATGATGGAAATGAAATGAACTGCCTAAACACTTCGTATGTGGGGTGTCACTGAAGATAAATTTATGTTTTATATTAAACTGAATGGACAGTCAAAATTAAAAGTAATATCTCCTCAATAAAATATAAATGCTTCTAATCACCATAACAAGCAAGCGGCCAGTCAAACACTGACAAGAATTCGATGCGTGCTTGTCCGCCTACTCTTTACAAGTCAGAAGTGATTAGGCCGCAATTTAACTTTTTATTGGGGAGACATTACTTTTAATTCTGACTATACATGTGTAATAAAAGGTTACTATTTTGTTGTGCTTGTCAAATATTTAACTAAAACGTAGATCGTTTTTATCAAAATTGTTAAAAGTGTTGACAGAATTTGCTACCTACTTTTTCGACGTACCTGATTGACCCTGTATAAGTTGCAAACGTTGGGGGAGAATCGTCGATGTTGAAAACTCTACCTGGAAATATGCCCACTCAGTGGTGGGTTACAAATAGATTAAGGCTGGGAATCATATTCGAATAATTCGAATATTCGAATACATGTGCACTCTCTATTCGAATACGTTCAAATTTAATAATTCGAATATTCAAATTATTCGAATAATTCAAATTATTCGAATTTTCAAATTATTCGAATTTTCAAATTATTCGAATAATTCAAATAATTCGAATTTTTAAATTATTCGAATAATTCTAATAATTCGAATTTTCAAATTATTCGAATAATTCAAATAATTCGAATTTTCAAATTATTCGAATAATTCAAATCATTCGAATTTTCTAATTATTCAGTGAATTGAAAAATTCAAACATTCGAATATTAACTTAATCCGATTTTTCGAATATGTTTTGTAACTGCTTTTCTAGTTGCCTTCATTATCGACAAACAAAGTTAATAAAATCGTTTTGCGCCACTCAGAAGAAGGTATCCCTGCAATCTTTGACACAAGAATGTAGACCCTTTTTTTACGAAGTCTGATCGGCAGCTACACGTTATAGTATTTCTCACATCATTTATTCGCAAAATATTGTCCAGAAGTGATGTTTGGAAATACTTTATAGTACAATGGCCGCGTTCGTAAGAACCAGCGCTCAAGTAGCATTCATCTGTGATTGGTGGATTTTTTGAATTTCTTTGAAATAAGCCAATCACAGACGAATGCTACTTGAGCGCTTGGTTCTTACGAACGCGTAAATTTTGCCTGTACAGGGCAATTTCCATTTCATTATTCGAATACTTATTTAAATATTCGATTTATTTCAATTATTCAAATTAATTCGATTTATTCGAATTATTCGATTCATTCGAATTATTCGATTCATTCGAATTATTCGAATTATTCGAATTTATTCGAATTATTCGAATTATTCGAATTATTTGAATTTATTCGAATTATTCGAATTATTCGAATTTATTCGAATTATTCGAATTATTCGAATATTAAATAGCCTTAAAATAGATGGTCGGTAGTTCAAAACCTGGATGTAAAAAGGACGCCACCTAGCGTAAAATTCTCCAAATAGGCTAGTTAAACTCGTAGCACCGCTAGGACTACACACTTTGTTGAAAGTGATCGAAATTCCCACAGGTTTGTACCCTCGTAACATATACGTTTGTCGGTCACCCTGTATAGTGACAAAATTGACAGTCACCCTGTATCGTAATAAAACAAAAATTCACAAAACACAAAATATGGTGGTACGGTCGTTTATTATCACACCAAAAGTATCAGAAAACAATCCTGTAAGGCTGACGTCACAAAACAATGCGGTATTGGCCGTGACAGTCCACAAAAATAAATGTAACGTTAAATATTCCAAAAATTACGACGCGACGTTAAACCAGTTAGGATATCCTGTTTCGTTTACATTAAAACGTGCAGAAACTTTGTCTTCAAAACAACAGCGACTGTTCGCAAACAAATCTATCTTAAAAATAAAGCGATTCACGGTTTCAGAAGGAACCAGAGCCTTCGTTAGGCAAGAGCATACTCGGAGGTACGAATAAGTATTCGAAATGAACGTATACGTAAGTCAACGCAAGACACATGACAATACCAAATCGATCTCCACCAAATCTACAATGCGTTCGGTCTTAGAAAGGGTGCAGCCCTCGAAGCGTGCTCTAAGCGTTGCGGTATCTCCTAAGAGGGATCCTGAACGGCGAATAACGATGTCGTGGTAGAAAGGCTCTCGAGACTCGAGGTACCAACAGCGAAACTCGTCCTGGAAGAACCAAACGGTCACAATTATTCGAACAGTGAGGGTGATTCTGACTCTCAGAGCGTGCCCCTCACAACGTGCTATTGGAAGAAACACAAAAATAAGCGAAAGTCGATAATAAGAAAGAAGCTAAATCGAACAAAAACTTACCCCACTAGGCAATGGGCTATCTTAAGAAACACGTGGCGTGTCGGTTCACGGGGACGCAAACATTTAGCCGCCTGGAGGGCGTTGGAACTAAATCTTCCAGATGCTCTTTACAAACGTTAATAAAACCCCAAGACACAGGGTGGTCTAATGTATCCAGCAACACACCAGAAATACAGCAATATTCGACCAATGTTTGCAAGGCGTCCTCCACTGACGTGTCACAGACGAAATGGAATAATTTAGCGCGAAGAAGTTTAGGGAGAACAGTGTTCCCAATAAAAAGTTACCAAAAACAACTTAACAGAAATAAACGAGAAACAATAAACAATAGAGCAAACAACCGAAACCGAAAATAGACGATACCATGGCCTTCTAAATGAAAAGCGAGTTCTATCTGGCCTGCGCAAAAGTGCAGTTCAGGCGTGCTCCGCCAAGCACTGCTTACAGGGCGCTTTCTTAACCTAAAATCTTGACAGTTCTGTCACATGTGAATGGTGGATGAGTTCGTGTAAGAACAATTAACGTTATTGTTGTAAAAATTTGAGCATACTGGATATTATTTACGTTGGAATAAGGTGGAGTATTTATGTCCAATTTCGACAACTTAATTTAGCATTAAACTATTACGGTTTTAGATTAAAATCTCACCTGCATATATTCATAATTTCTGTGGTAAGTTACAACATGTATAATAAAGCTTCTTTTCTCATTGTGCGCAATTATCATCGCTCTTTTTAACACGTTTTACATTATCAAAAATCGAAACTCTTTTATGTAACTTGTAATTATTCATAACACGAAGGTGCCAGTCTTTCTTTATTGCGCAAGCGTACTTCACTCCGACGAGATCAAATGATTTGTGCATGAATCTATAAAGTTTATACCACATAAATTATGTTACATTACGGTAATTACAATATTAATTAATTTTGCGTGAACTCACTTTGATTGACAGTAATGACAGTACACTTCACTCATTGCCGTCAGTGCCCCATAACCAGCGCCAAAGTGTCGGTTTTTGGCGTTTTCTCGAGCACAAAAATTCAATGTAAATTTTTCAAAACGCCCAGGCCAGTTAGAACTCGCTTTTGATTTAGAAGGCCATGGACGATACATTTGAAAATTTGGTGATTAAAATTGAACGGTAACAAATTACTTATATTTGTTTAAATTCAGACGAAACGTGTAAAGTATATTTTCTTATGCACAGCTTTTATTTGGTTATTAAAACAGTAGACGTTTCACATCCTAGGCCGCTGTATCATCAGTACAACGTCTAAAATATTTGTATATCCACTGCAGATTAAAACGATTAAAATTATTAATAAATAATTAGACGTGTATAGAAAACCTTGGCGAGAAATTGGGGTTTGATGCTTGATCAATTATAGCGGTTAAAATTAAAACGTATTATGTATTATCTTTTTTGGAGGGTTGTAGCCCTCTTGTCTTGGAAGTTTTGGGCAAACCAAAAAATACAGGCTTCTAAATATTCTGGCGAAACTTGACAGAAACGTCTTGAATCACCCTGTATAAGCGCCAATTCTTACAAAAGTACTTTCCGTCTCGTATTGTAACAACTGTCTTAAATGCTACGGACTCGATTTGCTATCTCATTTAACTCATTTTTAATTTATTAATTTAATGAAGGGGCAAAGGAATCAATGGTTCATGTAGAATGACTGGAATGAACAATGACAAAGATACAAAGAGAACCATTCGAGTAAACAAAAGGAAACTGTTAATGTAGTAAAATTTAAAGAAGTTTCTGCAGATGTCCATCTTCATTAGAGCTTCCAGAGTACCGCGCCTTTGGTTCTAATATTGCCGACGTTTCGTCACTCGTTGTAGAAATCTCTACGAAGGAGCAACGAGAGCAGCGTAAGAACGCAATACTTCGGAAGCGTATATAGCTCTTTATGAGTAGGTACAACTTTATACAATGTGCAAATCAGTTTGTGACACATAGAAATTACATACATATGATGATCAGGATAAATGAGAAAATATTTGTGTGATACGTGCTAATGACAAAGACTTAATTGCATAATCATCGGTGGCGCAGGGGGTGAAACTGTACCAGGGTGCATCAGTTCAGAGGGTACCTGAGCCCAGTACTTAATAATCTTAACGTCTTATTGAACATCCACGGTCTGTAAAATAAAGTAAAGGATGCGCGACATCAGGGCGTACCAGTCTAGAGGACACCAAAGGCCTAACTGGGCCCAGTGCTCATTAAATTTAATGTCTTATTGACCATCCACAGTCTATAGAATAAAGTAAAAGAGGGCGCACCAGCCTAGAGGGCACCAAAGACCTACCTTGGACCAGTATTCACTAAGATTAGCGTTTTATTGAGCAACGGCAGTCTATAGTATAAAGTAAAGGAGGCGCCACACTAAAGCGCACGTCTAGGGGGCACCAAAGGCCTTACCTGGGCGCAGTATTTACTAAGTTTAGCGTTTTATTAAGCATCGGCAATCTATAGAAAAAAGTAAAGGAGGCGCCACACAATAACAAAGATCCAATTATACCTCTGCTCCAAAGTACAAAGAAAATCGAATCAATTTCGTTCAAAACTGACCTAATTAGTGTACCTAATTTTTTTTTAAATTTTGTATTGAAACTCTTTTTAATCATGTCTATGAACAGGTGGGTAATTCCGGGAAGCAGTTTGTGTTTGAGTAGTACCTGGGCCCAGCATTCGATAAAATTGACGAAGACTAAGTGTAGGATAGTTTTTTTTTTTGTGTTAAACATTTTCGACTAATAACAATGTCAGAGGACCGAGTTACAATAAACATTCACTCACCCTTTGGTTAGATCTCTCTTTCCCTGCTTTCTTTCTCTCTTTCTCGACCACTGCGGAGCTGAGGGTAAACGTCTTAACATCTGGGCTTCGCTTTCCGATTCGATAAGGATGTCATGCAAAATTACAAATAACCATTTACGAGCATCTACTCAAGACTATAGGACTTATTTACTCACCGGGGCCTTCTCCCGGCCCTGCCCCCTCCAGCGGTGATTCTAGATGCGGAAGCTCCCTGCTGGGATGCGAACTCACGGAGAAGGTATCCTCCAATGTCCATCTTCGTACTTCGCATGCATAAAGACAAAGGTGGATATTAGCATACCTTGCCTTCTGAGCGTACGTTCTCAGAATAATTGGAGCTACTGCCTCCTACGGTGTTGCTACACCGGCCCAAGCACAGTCAACACCAAGTCATGACCGTTTTTGAAAGCACAAGGCAATCACCTGGTCAGGTATGCAACTAGTTGTTTTTCCGACATCACCGGTGACCTACCAGTGTTCTTCACTGCGACCGTTCCCCGGCGATGTCGTACTGCTGGTGAAGTACAATATAACCGGCAAGTCGGTCAGACCCGTCATCTCGACGGTCTCTACACTTCGCCGCGTCAAGGTCGAGGTACTGTCAAATTACCTCTGTCAAGATATCGCCATCTCCAGGTCGATATTATCTCTGGCAAATTATCGCCTTCCCAAGGCCGATATTCCACAGTCAACCCTTATCATTTCATTAATAACAACACTCGCGAGCCCGTATGCCTAAGTAGCGCATTTTACCAACACATGTTTACCCTGCTGCATCTACGCGGAGAGACTGCCACTATTTTTCCTTCCATCCCTCTGCCTGAGACGCACCCCTTATCATATTCCAAACCATAAGATAAAATAAACAAACGTGCTCGTGTTTTACGGATACATTGAAAATGCGTAAACTTTCTTAAATTCTAAACTTGATAAAATATGCAACGACAACATAATTGACTAATTTTTTTTAAACCATGCTGTAACTATGAGACGCAGTTGGCGTCTAAGCGCTCGGATCCACTGTTGCCAATTTTGGCGATATAGATAATCTCTTTGGCGGACAAAGACTGTAACTGACGATTCTAGCGGTTTTTATCTAGTTTCTTTTATTTATTAATTTCTTTAATTAAGTTTGATGAATATTTTTACGCGAAGAAGAAAATACAAACATTGTTAAGAGCGACGTAAACCTTGAGTCATCGCTGACTTGCTGAGATAATTCATGTAATAATAGAAGTGATAGGAATGTGTTTGTCAGTAAAATGCAGCGCTAAACATTTTTGAATTTGTGTAGAAGCGAATGTATATCACGTACAGGTCGGTTCAAATTTTCCATCAACTTGTATCGATGCCATTTTGTATAAATAAAATTCTTTTCATAAATTAAGCTACCAATAAATCTATTCGCATTTCCATGCCGTTTTTTTTCTTTTTTAATAATTAAAAAAGTCAAAGTTGTTATATACAGGTCGGTTCAAATTTTAGGTCCCTCCTTTTGAAGTTTTTCCAATAGTACCAACTGCCACTGTACTCTTTTTAAAATTAAAATTAATAAAAAAGTGTCTGTGAAGCAGTATTGATCAAAACAGGTTCAGTGGACTTTTATTTAGTTTAAGTTAAATTTTTATGCGCTGGGCATACTAATGATTGGATGACGAGCGCAGCGGAACGAACTGTTGCTACGTCACTGCACAGAATGCAAATAAAACGGAGTCGGTTTGCGCATCGCATGTCCCCACACTTTATTTATTGTTGCAAGTTTATTGTTTTTATTTCCTTGTATCTCCTTCTTTGTCTAGATTTTTTGATCGATTTCCATAAAAAAGTGAAAGTTTTCCGAATAAATATTTTTAAATCCTCTTGCCTATCATATCACAGTATCTCTTGCCCCAAAACACTGAAAAGGGCACTTTTATTACTGCTAAAACTTTATAGAAAAAAAAAATTGGCAGCAATGAAAATAACTGTCTGCAATTATCGTTAGTAATAAATGCCTGGTGCCATGCAGTTTTTGCAGAGGACGGACATAAAATTTTACACATCGAGCCAGATAATTCTGCAACATGTGTAATCCACGACTAATAAAGATAATTCCGCAAATGCGAACAATCGTGCCGTAACTCATCGCGTGTGTTTTTTTTTTTTCGACACGAAATTTATATACACGTGTTCTTTCAATAAACAATGAACGAGCGGAGGCGAACGTGAAAGCAACATTGACATTGGAACGAACTCTCGTTTGCGTAATGAAACCGGCGAACTGCATCGACCGAGATACCTCTTCATCAACATTGAAAACTGGAAGACAGGGTCGGATTTAAGTTCGATGAACTGTAAATTACCAAACTTTACCTAAAAAAGACACATTGCACATTCGGCATTTTACTACAATTAAAATACATTACTGAAAAATTTGCTTAATTAAAGCTGGTTCTTGTCCGATGAAAATTGTATCACAAACTCTTTTAAACGGACACTAAATGGCGCACAAACACTTAACGTTTCGCAGTCGTTCGACAGCTTCGAACGACTGCGAAACGTTAAGTGCTTGTGCGCCATTTAGTGTCCGTTTAAAAGAGTTTGTGATAGAAAAATTTGCTGTTAGACTTTGGTGGAATTGATGTTTCCCGTTTGAAATTTTTTTATTTTCCACCACTGTATTAAAAAAAAAATAACAAAAAGTGGCTTATAGTTTTTGGCCTATCCTATGATGTGCATAAATCCGTCTCTGTGTGGAATGATGAGCCTGTTTTTGTGTTTGAAGCGTAACACAAATACGAGTTCAATTGAACGTGAACGAACTTCCGGGAACGAATCAGCCGATGTAATGTGGAACATATTATGCGCGATAGTCGACGTTTCTATCAAGGTTGCATTCATGCAGGTAATAGAATGGAAAAAAAAATATCGCAAATGCACCGTTCCTGACTCGGTAAGTCGCTCTCGCTGCTTTTCAGTATTATTATACGTACAATTAAAGAGTTTGTAGGTGCTCAAGGTTATCGGGATTTATCTTTACGAGTGAGCAAACAATGAGCATGGGTTTCCTGGAAATTGCGAACAATGGTTTCTGTGTGGCTCAAATCCGAAATTATGAGTTACTCTAATATACCATGGCTTCTAAAAAGCATGTAATAGCAAATTACTTAGGCAACTTTGTGTCAATGCGTTCCTTCTAACTTCTGCGTACTTTTAGAATTTATTCTGTGTTAATTTGTGTTGGCTAGATTTTTTCTTGTTAAAATATTAATGGCAGGTAATGCTGCCAGAGGTTGGAGTTACAATAAACAGTCACTCACCATTGGTTAGGTCTCTCTTCCCTTCTTTTTCGCTTTCCTAACCACTGCAGGGCTGAGGGTTAATGTCTTAATATTTTGGCGCCGCTTTCCGATTTAATAAGGGTGTCATGTAAAATTACAAATAATCATTTACGAGCATCTACTCAACGATGTGGAACATATTACTCACCAGGGCCTTCCCCCCCCTACTCCAGCGGCGAATGTGTGTCCTGGAATGTCCATCTTCGTACTTCGCATGTATAAAGACGAGTCCCAGGTGGATATTAGCATACCTTGCCTTCTGAGCGCACGTTTTCACAATCACTGGTGCAACCTCATCCTACCAGTGTTTGCGGCACTAGCACAAAGTACGGTTCCACACCAAATCATGACCGTTCTTGGGAAGCACAATGCAATCCACCAGGTCAGGTATTTAGCCTATCAGTAATCGCTGCGCTCGGACTGATTCTCGGCGACGTCGTAATGCTGGTGATAGTACAACACCATCCAATCGACGAGTGCCCAGGACGGTCCCTATCGCCTTCTCAAGGCCGATATTCCACAAAAAAACCTTATCAAAGATCCACTACATTTTATGAACGTTTGCCACGCAGCATTCACCCGGAGACTGCCTGCTGTATCCTTTTTTACATCCCTTTGCTCGACATGTATCCCCCGTATCATATTACCAAACCATAGACAAATTAAACAAACGTACCGTTAACTTTTTCTCTATATCCCGATCGATCGATAGATAAGTCACTTTCGTGAAACAGTCTTGTGGCTTTTGTCAAATCACGTCATTTCGTCGTATACGGTCGCGGATTTGTTTTTCAAAACTAAATCGGGTTATGCTTGTTTAAATAACAAACACATGTTCAGATTCTCAGAACTTTAAGAGCAGTAGAATTGCGACCGGATGGTATCCTGTCCTGACGCCCCGGTCCTTTTCAGGAGAATGAAATCCCCAGCGCGAGTCATAAAAATTTGTAACGTTAGGCCCTGCTCAAATGGCACTCCTGGTTCTCTGCCATCATAAACAAGTCAGCTTAACATTTAGCTTTGTGTTGGTTCAGATTCTTGTATGAATTGGTCACACTAAATTTTAGAACATGTCAGTTATAGAAAAGGGATCAATTACATTGCAAGTGGAAAATAGTTCGCTTTGTTTGCTTAATGTTTCAAGCGCAAATACCGGATACATTAAAGTGTCAAGTAGGCTTGAGTTATGTAGAGAGAGTCAGGAAAGTTTCAAATTGCGAAAGACCACTCGCCGATCCTTGTCTGACAAGCTAATTGGGGTTTTCTTAATTTATGGGTATGGAACAGGAAATGTGGAGTAGGCGTGATTTTGGGCTAGAGCAGCGATTATTGGTCCGAGGTTGTTTCAAAATTTGCTTGCGGAGTCCGGAGGAGGAGATTAATTGTTTAAAAAATTTTGTGCAAATCGTTCTTGATTGCAGCGGATTCCTCGAGCAGGCTCTGTACAGTTGTTTCAGGCGTAGTTGGGCCTTCGTCAGCAGAACCGTAGCTCGAGAACTCCACTGCAAACCAAACCGAACTGTCCAGGTTATTCGCCAATGCGATGTGAAAGTAATGAACATTTTATGTAGCGACATCTTTCGATCGCTTTTTGACCTGACATTGCAGTAGGATTGACAAATTAAAGCCAGTTCGCTACATAATAAGTCATCCCATGCAAGGCGGCCATGCTTGCTGTCAGAGCATATGAGAATTTAAAAAAATTTTGTGCAGAGTCTGCTCGAGGAATTCGCTGCAATCAAGAACGATTTGCACAAATTTTTTTAAAATTCTCATATGCTCTGACAGCAAGCATGGCCGCCTTGCATGGGATGACTTATTATGTAGCGAACTGGCTTCAATTTGTCAATCCTACTGCAATGTCAGGTCAAAAAGCGATCGAAAGATGTCGCTACTTAAAATGTTCATTAATTGTTTAGTTGGAAAGAAGGAAGCTCCGAAAAAGGCAGAAGGGTTTCAGTCTCTCGAGCGAACGGTTGAATTCTTTAATTTGACTTAGCAAGTTTCTTTTAGTGCTTGCAGTCATTCTCTCATTTTTCTCATATTTCTAGCTAAATCATTTTATTTCGGTACTGATAAATGAAATACTATGTCTTGTGGCACAATGTTTTTATTATATTACTTTTCTATTCCATATCTCGGTCCTTTATCGAATAAAATTAAATCATTCTTAAAATCTTTAGAATTAAATGTTTCTTATTCTACAATGTTAACATTCAAAAATTTATATTCAAACAACAAAGATCATTTAGATAATTTTTCTAAAAATGGTGTCTATTCATTAAAATGTAATTCATGCGATGCTACATATGTAGGACAAACTGGAAGAAGTTTGCTTATTAGAGTTAATGAACATTTAAGATCTTTACGTTTAAACAAATTAGATTCCACGTTTGCTAAACATTTGGCAGAAACAGATCACGATTTTGATCGTTGTAATAATGTACAATTGTTACATAATTTACCCAAAGGAAATAAATTAAATATAGCCGAGAATTTAGAAATTTTCTTACATAAAAATATTTTTTCTATTAATATTATTAACGAGCAAACCATCTCTAGCACAGATAATTTTCTAAAATCAATTCAATGGAATTTGTGTGACTGATCATTACGTCTATGATATAATAAAATAAAAATTTGTTTATTAACAACCCCTCATATACATCAAAAAAATTTTACAAAAAAATTTACGTCAAATTCTTCTAAATATTTTACATTACGTATATAATCTAATATTATAAATTATTATATAGTTTATATAAGTAAGTAATTTTAATATCTACATATTTAAGAAAATTACTATTAATTATTTACTTTTAGGTTAAAATTTTTTATATATAACTTGAAAATGCCTTTTTAAAAGGCGAAACCGGTCGTTATAATAATAAAAACATTGTGCCACAAGACATAGCATTTCATTTATCAATATTAAATTATGGCTACAAACAGCAGGAATAACTTCATCAATTACATTATTTCGGTACGTTTAAAATACAGTGTGTTAAGAGAAAAGGCAATTAAACAAACAAAACCACGAATACGTACGGATTCGCACCGCGGGTGTACCGGCGTGCGGGTATTGTGTTCGTCTCGGGGACGCGGATAGGTAATCTACATTTATTTGTATTTCTTCGTCATATATTTGATGGTATAAATTGGTTAAGAATTATTTTAATTTGCATTAATCAGTGGCTAAAGAATCTGTAAAGTTCAGTATTCGTATTGCCTTTGGATAAGTTTTAGTCAAAATATTTTTATTTGCATTTGAGTCGAGGTTAAACCTCAACAAGTTGCATTCACATTAGTAAAATTTGTTGGTCATTTGTTGCAAAAATTATTAGACCAGTTCTGCGATTTAATCAACCAGAGCCAATTAACTGTTCCCTCGAATCTATTGGGAAATTGAAATACAGTGTACTCTTGGAAAATAGTTGTACCCTTTGTTCTCTGCCAAGTTGGAAACACGCTAACGGCTGTATTTCGATTTGCACAGGGAAGTCGCCAGTTTGAATCACTGGTCTAAGGCAAGTTGTATCTGCCCCCGAAACCAAGTGGGCCAGCACAATCTAACCCCAGAAATCAAGGCCAATTTATTGCTCGTTACGAATTTCGTGAAATTATGAGGCCGAATAATTTGAACCACCTATTCATAGCCATCTTCTTAACAGAGTTTCTCTCACATCCTGTGTGTGGACCGAAATGTATCAGATCCCGCAGTGGCTGGTACAAGGAGTTTTTCCTTTTTTTTTCAATAAATAATTAAATCTAACTTCCGTATTTTATTTAAACGTATTTGGTTCCTTAATCTCTCAAGTTTATTCACCGACGCACCAAAAGAATTGAGTTACAACAAAGTAAGGCCAGGTGTTGATCACGAGTTATAAACATTATAGGGTTTATTGCGGATTCCCGCAAGGGTCACATTAGAACGTAGGTCAGTAGAGTATTTCGTTTAGCGCCGGCAGTAATCCCAGGTAATCCTGTAGCCGAGTGTCTAGACGGGTAGGGTAGCGGATGTCTAATTGAAGTAATAAAACCTTTTGGTGTCCTTTTTGGAAGTTCTCCGCAAGTAAACCTTTTCAGTTCAGTTTTCGGTCCAGTTAATTAATTTGGCAATAAGTTTAATTTGTTTTTTTGTTTGGACAGTTTTATTGGTTATTTAGTTGCCGATAAAAGTCAATAAACAAGGTGGCACGTCGGCGTGTTACAACTTATATTTTATACGATCGGTATATAGTAAAAAAATAAACTGTACAAGTGATTTACAGATGCATAAACTTTCTTAAATTCTAAACTTGATAATTATACAATGACAACATTTGATTGTACATGATAAGAAGAATGTTGCTGCCCAATGGTTTCATGTTGTGATACATTTAAGAATCACCCGGTAGAAATAATGATTATAAAAATATTGCATTTTATTATTATCTGTATTGCTTAATTAAACTGAGCTTATCGGCCATTCCGAAGTGGTACAGGTTTGATAACGAACTATAATTATTACTTTCGAAAATATGTCTGTATAACTTTGATTAGATAAAAAATTAATTGTGAATTAAATTCACAGCAGTACCTAATTATAAAATCTGCTAAAGCTGGACAATATTAGTAGACGCGCAGGTTTAAACGTTTGTTCGTTTTATTGCCAGAATTTATTTGTTTTCGCTATAACGTTAGCATGTGTTATTGCTTTCATGAAACGGTATAAGCTTCGAGTTAATGAAATGCATTGTTATAAAGTGTCTGACGCGTGAGTATGATAAAAATTATTCGTTTGGTGACGCGACCTGTCAACACCGTATGTTTAATTATGACATTCCGAAGTTGTTGTGCTCGCAGTGTTTTCAAAATATACACACTCTTAATCAGAATTATTTTTATTTTATTATTGTATCATAATTTATAAAGTTTTAATACTAGTACTATCATGAAAAAGTCATCAAGAAGACTGCAATTTATTATGTTGGCAACAGTATTGTAGTTTGTTTCGCATCTGACAGTTTGAGGTTATATAATGGTTAAAGTAAATCATGAGACTTAGCTTATCTCATAACTTTTAATAATGAATATATTGTGTTCTGTGTCAAACGTTTTAATTGTATGAGTGGGTAATGGCAGTTTAGGATGTTGTTTGTAGGAAAGCAACATGACATGCTGTCAGATGTGACATATCGAGAATACGATCGGATAACACTTCTGCCAACCTAAACATTTTAATTAAATTTGAAAATTGGTGTGTCACTCCAATAATAAAATGGTTTAATACGATGGAGAAGAAAATTAAAAATTTAATATTTACGCTATCAAATAAGTAATAGTAACTGGAAAAACACAGCCGAGATCTCTGGCAATCACTTATTTGTGATAATTAACTTCAGCCTTGGTTAGTCATAATAATTCAGTTAACGACGAAACTCATTTAACTTTTGGCTAAAAGTACACGCATCGCCAACAAAAAATTAGCGTTGATTTTGCTCGGTCGGTTCAATTGTTTGGCTTTTTAATTACGAGGTAATTACCAACGTTTGCACTAGCGATCCGCGGTTAGAAAACAAATGCACAATGGAATCGACCTTGAGTGCCATCAGCTGGCGGTTTGATCGATATGAAAACGCATCAATTTTCCTGCCACGACGCCGCTGGTGCAATTACTCTTGAAATTGGTATCACGTTGCGGCATTAATGCGGGCAAGTGGATCGTCATTGAAACGCATTGGTAAAATGGTAACAATAAAATGCGGAATAATGAAGCAGTTAATACTAGATACTAACAAACTGGCTAAAAATTGATGCAATATACAGGGTGATTCTTGAATAGACCTACAAAAAAATATAGATGAAAGAAGAAACTTTTCAGAACATGGGAAAAATGTAAAAAGAAATTCTACATAACAATTTATAATTATGTAATTAAAAATTTACCCGAAATGCATAAGACGAGAACTGAAAGTATACATCTATTATACATATTAAAAGCGTCCAATAATGGTTTGTGGTGATACGTAGAGTAGCTAATGCATACGCTACAGCGGACCACGTGCAGACACATAATGGGTGGTATGCATAAAACGAAGTAGATGCTAATACTTCTCAAGTTAGTATATTCTTCGAAGTATCTTCTATAATATAAAGTACCTACTGCAGCTCTGAAGCATATACTACGAAAGTAAAGTTTATACTACACCACGTAGTAAATACTACGCTACTGTAGCGTTACTATTAAAATGAATCTGAGGCTTTGAAGTAGACAGATACTACAGTAAGTGCTTCTACAGCGAAGTAAAAACTTCTATGTGCTCTTGTGCTCTAGTATCTACTAGATCGCATAGTAAATACTACGTTACTATAGTAGGTACTTCACTTTCGAAGTAGGTGCTTGAAGTATTAGCATGTACTTCGCTTTATGCATACCACCCAACCCAACCCAACCCAACCCAACCCAACCCAACCCAACCCAACCCAACCCAACCCAACCCAACCCAACCCAACCCAACCCAACCCAACTCAACCCAACCCAACCCAATGAACCTCGTGATAGTGCTTCATCCAGTCAACTGGCTGACTATGCGTACTTCGTCACTCCATAAAAATTCCTTTCTTTGATTATGATATAAATTAATTTTATGCTTAAATATATAATAACACATTATTTTGGTAAACATTGCTATTATATTCAGTGTTTCGCAAACTAAATTCCTCTTTAATTTATAAAAACAAGCAGAAATTTATTTTTTACAGGAAACATTCGATTCCTTTTTAATTTATTAAAACAAGCAGAAAGTTATGTTTTACGCATCGAAACTTTCATCGACACTCGCCTGAAATAAAAATAAGATAAAAACTGAACATATGAGAAAATATGCAAAACACAAATATGTGAGTAAATACATAACTTGCGTTAGTTTCTCTTTCGAAGTTTGACTGCATCTGTGAAACTTCCGGCTAGCGTTAACAGCAACATACATATACATATAGGTTTTAAAACAAGTAAACTTGCAGCACTTTTGCAAGAAGTTAACCGCTCTTAACTATCCAGGGAGATGTTGTGAAGCTGCATTTATCGACTATTGCAACGCTTATAATAGTTTGGTACTTTTTCAAATGCAAGACACTCCGAAGAACAGCACTAATTTGAAAGTACTTTTGTCGCTCATCATAAATAATGCAATGTCGAGATTATTTTGCCACGAAACAAGAGCATTACGAAAATAAATTTATTTCCTTTTTCGCAATTTGCCTTAAGGCTAGTCTGACCCACCTAAAAATATTTTTTTCGGGCATTAATATTGAATTTTTTGTTAATGTTTAATACATCAAAATACGCGTCTTTTTAACTAATTTCATTAGAAAAAAAATTGCATAATGCACCAATAAGAGATATTAAAAGTCACTTCAATTTTGATTAATTTATAAGAATAACTTATTTACTTATACTATTTATTACTGCCATGTATTTCTGGTCGTATACATATTAGACGTAGATTAAAAAATGTAAACAGGGCCAGACTAGACTTAAACCTTCGAATTCTTAGTTCAATGTCCTCTGTTCAACTTCTAGTTCAGTATCACAGAGTCATTCATTTGTCACAAACGAATAGTTACATGAAAATGCCATTTCCATTAAAAGATGAAACTGTTCAGGAACTGAAATGTTCATAGCACAAAGTGCAGGAATTGCAATTAATATTAATTAAAATTAGTTTGCCAGGTACAGTAGAATTTCTGCCATGTTAGGAATGTGTTAAGAAAACACGAGTAAATAAGCACGTAAGTTAACGTTAGTTCGCTTTCAAACTTTAGTTGCATTTACATCGCCAATCGAACTTCAAAGTAACCCGCCTGCAATACACGTTTAAAAACAAGTAAACTTCTCTTCTATACAAGGAGTTCACCACACCCAAACTCTCAAGGGAGGCGTTATAAATACGCTTACGTAAGATACTTCTTTGAATATATTATGTGCAGTGTAATTTGAAAAGTATTCTAAGTGCCACAGGGAATGATCAGTCATTTTTTTGAAACTCATTTACTATAAAAGCAATAGATTTAAAAAATTAATATGCTATGTTAGTTTCTAAATAACTTAAACTCGAAAAACCTCGAAGGCCAAATTTGAGCATCGAAAAGTGACTTGCATATAAAATTATTTATCAATAAAATAGCGCCATTATTATCTTTTGTATAAACGCACGACACTTCCTGTCTTGTTATTTATAACTGTAAGTAAGTATAATATGACATTTCGTTTATCATTTAACACAGATCTCCGACTGCATGATGATAGCTTTAAATAAAAATGGAAAACAAAGAATGCAATTCCATCCGTAGCCGGTGCCAACATAAAACTGATACATTTGGAAATATGCAATGAATGACGTTACGTACAACATACCAAAAAATGCATATCTCTTGAATTTCCGAACTCTAAACAAGAAATAACCGTAACTCACGAAGCTTTATTGAATTATGACGGCGGCGGCGGGTGAATATCGGTTTTCAAAATGCCACGCCGAGAAAGTATATCGGGCCTATCACGATCCGACTCTGATGTTTCCGACGTGGCCATTTGCAATATTTTTAATGAAAACCCTTTCACTGAAAGATCAGGTCATTTCAAGCTAACATTTTCAACAATCGAGTTATACACGAGTACGTTTGAAGTTGATGGAGCTGTCTTTTGAACAAAAGCAAACACAATTTTTTTTTTCACTTTTTGAAAGTCGTAGGGTGCCCTATGACTTAACAGCCATAGCTTAACTCAAAAATGTCTTATGAACATATTGCTATGTTATTTTAGTTTTGAAGTGTTAAAGTTGTTGTAACAATATTATTTGTATTACCTAATTGCACAAATATATGATGTGTAAAATTAAATTATACGCAATTGCTGAGTAGGGTGGTATATTTCGTTTAATTTGATCCGCAATTAGTGTCTTATACTGCTATTTACTAAAGATATTAGTTTTGTTTTTTTAACTAGAACTGCTGCAGCAGCTACATGCCTAAAAATGTTTTAACATTGTATACAATTGCGTACATGAAATAAACTTTCTAATATAATTCCTCTCACAATTGCCTACTTTGTTAGTCTAGCTTCAATCCATCTCACAGTTTGTAATTCATGGAAGTGGGACAACTAAGATAAAATTTTTGTTTTCCACAATCTTTTGATAACGTTGAAGTTAAATCCGTACAATTTAAACAGTGAACGTGATCGGTGTTTGAACTGGACTCTGCTCAAACCTAATTTCGGCAATACTAAAACTGTCTATTAAAAAAGAAAAAAAAGACTGACTCATACGTTTGAGTGAGAGGGATTTTTGTATTGGTTAAAGATTTCACCCATTACATTTAGATTAGTGAAGTTTGATCAGTGCTGGGTTTCTAGGCACTTTCGTCTTAATTTGATTTAAAAAATGCCAACAGTGATAGTTAGTAATTCAGCATTATTTCTACATCAACGACTGTTATCCATGAATTTTCATATATTTTAATTAAAGATCATATTGATGCATTACAACAGTGATACTGATTGAGGCTCAGTTGTACAATGCCAGTTTAAATTTAAGCTGAAGCTTAAACCCATGACAGCGATTATTTCAACAATTGTTAAGGGTTTAAGTTTTGGTTTAAAGCTAAGCTGGCGTTGTACAGCTGGGAACTGGGCCTAAGCTGTGGCCTAAGTAATCTTTCCTGTATTTGTTTGTTTTGTTTCTATACTTTATTATTAAATTCCAAATCGAATTTGTACTGGAATTAATTTTCTTCTCATGCGTGTAAAACGATTGCTAACATTAAAAGATCTACAGCGGTAAAGGCTAGAGTGTTACAAGGATTGTTTAGAATCGTTCTTTGGACTTCATTTTCTTTTTGTAGGTCTGTGTGGAATTTAAAAGAACAAAAAAATATTAAAATGTGTTTTTAATGAGAATTCCATTAAAGACACGCTAACCTATTTGCAAATGCTTTTGAAAACCGGTCCCATTTTATTTATTACGATCGACTACAGCCCGAATCTTAAAATAATGAGAGGCAACATGGTGTTGCCAACCGACTAAAACAAAAATTCCCTCCTTATATAAAAAAAAGTCCCGTTTTATACGATAAAGTCTCTTTTTTTTAATAAATAAAAACACTACACTGTACACTGATGTGCCCTCAAAGTATCTGAGTGCACATTAGCGCAATCAATCGAAAACGTATTTAGTTAATTTTTTTTTTTAAGTTTTTGAATGAATACATCATTGTATAATTATGTAATTTAACGTACTCTTTGGTAATGTCATAATCTTTGCTAGCTTTTTCAGAAGCTTTTGTAAAGAACTTCTAAAATGGCATTTACCAGGTAAATGCCTTTTGCCTTTACTTAGCCTATTGCGTTCTTTCTTGTTTGCTTTGAATTTTGAATTGATCATTTTCTAACCATCGTTTTGAAAACTTTTTGTCATATCTCGATGTTATTGAAACACCATAAACCGGGAGAGAATCGTTTGGAATGAGAACGCCAACATAAACACCGATTAACATTACTGACAATTAGTTGACAGTAATGCAGCATAAAAAGTTCTTGTCACAGTAACACTGTTTGACACTTCAGTTTCTGCTAAAAAAAAAATTATCTAGTTATTAACATAAAAATCTCCTATTTTTATATTCAAATGAAAAAAAAATCGCTTTTTCCCTTTCGAATGTAAAAACTCCCTCGCAAAAGGGAAAAATCCCGTAAGGTGGCAACGCTGTTTGGTTGTAGCACAGTATAAGAATTTACAGAGTAGGGACACTTGAGTATAACTGTCACATTTGCTATTTTGTTTGATACCTACTAATTTGCAAATTACATTACATTTGCATAAGGGTATCAAACAGAATGGCGTTTTTTTTCTAACATTGACGTTTAAGTATCTCTACTGAGTATTTATGTACTTATACTGTGGTTGTAGTGTTCAAATAAATGTTGTACACTAAAATAAACGAAACTAAAAGCAATTTACAATCTGTGCTATTATACTATCGGGTGCATAGGAAAGTACACAACTCCTACGTATGTTTTTTATGTCATTTTAGTTTTGTAAAACCGGGAACCAGGTTAAACATTAAGGCCCGGTTTTTCAATCGCAAGTTAACTTTAACCTTCAGTTTATTCCCATATAAACACCCTTTTTACTATGGAAATAAACCGAAAGTTACAGTTTAACTTGATATTGAAAAACCGGGCCTAAGGCTAGTCTGACCCATTTAAAAAAACCTGGTACGTTGACGTAGTTTTATGAGACAGATAAACCTATGTCAAAATTATGATTAACATCAATCCATAAGCGTAGAACGTGGGTTTTTAAATAATTGTACATTTCAAATTTCTACTGTTCGAACAGTTCTTCCCCCCGTCGTTAGAGGGCATGGAGAATGTTGTCACATTCACATTCAGTGAATCACGTCACCTACGGTACACAGTTTTGGTCTGTGATAAAACTGTTGTCAAATTTAGAACACCCAAATTATTGTTAAGTGGCAAAAGGTGATTACCTGCTGTAATAATTTAGAAAACTTAAATTTGCGTGATTTATCATGGCTGTACAATGTACCAATGCAGAATATACCAATATGTTATTGGTATTTGGATATTGTCAAGGAAATGGAAAGGGTATATTCTGAAAGGTTTCCAAATCGTCGTATACCAAGCCACCCAACGTTTGCTGCCGTTGAGAGACGCCTTCAGGAGACCGGTCGTTTTGCTCCTCAAACCGCTGATTATGGAAGGCAGCGTTTGGTTCCTGAAGTTGAAGAAGAAATTTTAGAACGTGTTGAAGAAGATCCAGAACTAAACACCAGACGAATAGGTAGAGAACTAGGAGTACGTAAAGATGTCGTTCGTGCAGTAATTAAAGAACAGTTACTGTATCCATGCCATAAGATGGCAGTTCAAGATCTCTTATTCCAGGATCCTGAAATGCGCCTGGACTTTTGTCGGTTTGTTAATAGGCAAAGAGAAAGCGATTTAAATTTTGGCGACAATATTTTGTTTACCGATGAAGCGTGTGTCACAAGAGGAGGGGTGGTAACTAATTTCCATAATGAACACGTTTATGCAGTTGAAAATCCACATGCAATCAAGGTAAAACATTTTCAACACGAATTTAAAATAAATGTGTGGGCTGGAATGATTGGTAATTTTATTGTTGGTCCTGTTATTCTTCCACAAAGATGAACGTGAGACATTTATTTGCAACATCTACAAAATACGTTGCCAGATTTGCTAGAACTTCGGAGAGATAATATATGGTTTATGCATGATGGAGCTCCACCACATTTTTCATTACATGTTCGAAACCACTTAAATCAACAGTACCCAAATAAATGGATAGGTAGAGGTAGTGACGCACCTGTAAATTGGCCACCACGTTCACCAGACTTAACACCCATGGATTATTTTTTCTGGAGACATTTGAAGTACGTAGTTTACAGGACACCTATAGATAATGAAGGACAACTGTGGCAGCGTATTAAAGATGCAACAAATAATTTTAAAGGTGATGAATGCAATTTAATTTTCTTCGTCGTATAAATCATTGTATGCGTGCAAATGGTGGACACTTTGAACAGTTTTTATGACATCTTTATTATTTGTATTCATGTTTTAGTAACTCAATTTGTTTAAATTCATGTTTTAGTAAGTTATTTTGTTAAAATTAAGTAACTAACGGCCATTTGCACCGTTTGTGGTTAAGTTCTAGTTAAAATTTAACCATAACTTTCTTTGCACAGGTCAAATAAATAAGAATGAAGCCGTTTAATTTATATACATATTTAACTACTAATGAAACATAACTCAGGATTATTTAATTAAAAAGTTAATCATAGGCGGTGCAAATGGCCGTAAAACATTAATACAAATAATAAAGATGGCATGAAAACTATTCAAACTGTTGTATTTTAGTAAACGTTTGTAAAACATACTGCGCAAAAACCATGAGAGTAATCGAGTTTTATCACGAGTACTTTTTTTTGTAGTAATTAAGTTACGCAATCTAAATTTTATACTTAAACCCCTTTTCTTCCATTGGCGTAGAAATTTGAAATGTACAGTTATTTAAAAACCCACCTTCTACGCCTATGGATTGATGTTAATCATAATTTTGACATGGGTTTATCTGTCTCATAAAACTACGTCAACGTACCAAATTTTAGCAAAATCGCATAAACCGTTTTAAAATTTTAATAAAAAGACGATTTCAAAATTGTAACTTGAGAGCCATATAGCGCCCAAACTAAGCATCTTTGCACTAAGGTAAGTTTACTTCAATCGGCTTATTTTGGTCTAAGGAATATGTGGTAGGTGTTTGTAAAGACCTTTTACAGACACCCTGTATATTAGGCGCAGATTAAAAAATGCAAACAGGGTCAGACTGGCAAACGATTAACTTTAGCGCTCTCGAACAGGTATACCTACCTAATTGATTTAGAAAAAATGGGGGAATAACCATTTTTTGTTAAAAGTTCCATAAGTCTACTCACAAAAAAGTTAGAGCATTTTAAAAGCAAGTGTGGTACCGTACGTGGCGCCCTCTATCTACTACATCAAAATTATGGCCATGTTAATATTGCTCGTTCCAGTAAAACCTCCACATATGAATTTTTAAGACAATGTGTAAAAACTTTAAGAATTATTAACAACTTTTGGACTAGGAGAGTTTTGCTAAATCGCTACATATACATTTTGATATCAGGAATTCACTGTTGCTCTATGTCCCGTTACTTTTGGACCTCATTGTATACAGGCTATCCGTTTTTCGAGCCACACAGTTGGTTAAATTATTTCTTATGATGCGATTTTACTTAATACTGCAAGTACTATGTGTGGGGTATTTTTACCGCATTAAATATAACGTATAAATGTCTTATTTTGTTTTTGGCTGCCAAAAATAAGGACATTACGTCAAAGTCGGATATTTTTACTATGAGCGCAGGCAATTTCCTCTCAACAACAAACTGATGTCACAAGAGACTTCTGCAACTTTAACGAGTTCCTTCTTAGTCTTAAGTAAGCTTCTATACTTAGAGAGCCCAAGATAACGCGGAGAGCGTCGCATCGTCATCCGATAAATAAATTTATTATTACGGCGAACTGTTTTAAACGCATTTCGGTGTAGTACGTGCCCTCTATTAATTCGAATTTAGTGTAATTTAAAACTCATTTTATTGTCGGCACGAGTGAATGAGATCGCTCGCAAATACATAATACGCGGCGGTAACGTTATATATTTTCGGAAAATGTTTATCGACGTAATCCGATGCCGTTGTGTTCGTTATCGGAAAATTAAAATTGCTGCTATTGAAATTGAGGCAATTTTTAATTTACGCTTTGTGATAGTTTTAGTATTAATGTTCTCGTTAAATTTTATGGCTTCTAAATAATGTTATGGATTTCGATCCACAACTTGTCGATTATGAGTTATCAAAATAAAGTTCACACGTAATCTAATAATTACCTTTATTTCAAATTAAGTAACATTACGCAAGAAATGAATCTTTACAAAAATGATAACTACAAACTGATCATTAACCAGAACACGTGAAATATCTAATTACAAAGTAACAGCGATACGCGACACGTAGTGTTCTTAAGCAAAAGATTAATGACAATGAAAAATGCTAGCTTAGAGTATTTAAAGCATTCGATATTGGCGGGGGTTTTTGTAAACAACCGCCCCGCGAAGGAATGAAGCGTTGGTCGCAATGCCGGGTAACATGACCAAATAAGGACATAAATCTAAGTTCTGGCAATGTTTAACTAGGCTACGGGAAACGAAAGATGTGAAAATAAACTGATAGACTGAACGTTAAGATACATATCTACAATACAATCTAATAACAACTTTTACAGAGGAAACGCAAGGATCCTCGGCAAATAAACCAGGGAGGTCTGCGTGCATTTGGCGTAGCGAACAAGTTGATTCCTGATCTTAAGGTTCTAAAGCAAATAATGCGTATTTAACTAAAGCCAAATTTCGTGGCGTTGACGGAACAAAGTAATTGCTTTAACACCTTAAAATTGACACCTTTCCTATAATAAAACACAACTAGAATAATGGTAGGACTACACTGAGGGTGGTCCGGATGCGATGCAATTCGATTTATATACCTTATTTAAGTCTTATAATAAAACATGCAATCAAATTCTTAAAACTAATACGCGCACAAACACAGCACAAATATTGTTCATTGTGGCGATGTTATAACACCTCCCCCCATGGATTGAAGCTGGCGGTAAGAGCGTCTGCTTCATTGGTCGTCGTACAGGCGGAGAGTCCTGGATCGGCTGGCGGAGCGTCGATCCCGTTCCATGGACATGGATCTGGTGACAGGCCCAGATTCGATAGAGGCCTTGTAACCTGGAGGTGCGGTAGCCTGGAGGGGGTCCAACTCACTTGACTCCTGAATAGCTCGTAAATCACTCATCCTAAGAGTGGTTGTTGAAGTGGGGTTGTTACGGCTATGGCACTGGTTGTAAATTTTGACAAGACAGCCGTGTTGGTCGGAATCGGTTTGGAAATTGAACATTCTTCGAAACAGGTAGATCAATCCAATATAATTCAGGATTTTGTATAGAATAGCGAATCCTACGATTCCGATGAGGACAGAAAGAGCAATGGAGTACCAACTTGCGTATCGTACGAGGTGAGGTCGATTCAAATTATTATTTATTTCGGAGTTTAAAGAATCGAGTTTGTGGGACGCGATACGTAGGTCATCGAGACGGATGTTGGTGAAATGAATTGGTTGTAAAAGAAATGATTCTAAGGTGGAATTGATTCGATTCGAAGTACAACAGTCATCTTCGATAATTGGAACATTTGGAATGATGTTTTGATATTCACTCCGTATTTGAGAAGATGCTGTTAGCTGGGTGTCCTTGGAGTAGGCTTGGCAGTTGTCGTCTAGTTGAACGATGCCCACACCTTTAAGTAACTCATCATGTAGCGTTGAATTTGGACATAGGACGGTCAGCATATCCGGTCTTGACAGGACGTAGATCCATTGGTTGCTGGCCCGGAGTTGATGCCACACCTTGATGGTTCCTTTGATTATCCTGGTATTACACGTATCAGGAATTTTGCTGTTGAAGGACGTTATTAGGGATATTTCGCATTTGGAATTTTCGATAGTAGAGTAAATTGTGGTCTTCGAACATAGGTACTCGTCATGTGTGACCTTAATGCAATCTGCAAGAGAATCCAATTGGACATAGCGAGCTTTTGTTTCTGAAATACCAAGGTACGGAGTCTCAGGTTGTATATAAGCGTATGTCGAATTAATCTTATGCGAAATCGGTAATGGAATTAGTTTGTAAAGGTAAAAGATCGCGTTATTTGTCAAAGGAATTTTAATTACAAAAATAATTTTGTTGTCGTTATAAAACACGCTAAGTTTACTTATCGCGATTAATTTAGCTGAGTTTCGATTTTCTAATGAGAAAGGGAAAGCCTTTCCTTCGCTCAGAGTCTAGCATTTCACGCAGAGTACTAATAAGTTTCAACGGTGTAATAACCGACGGATGTAGAATATTTTGTTTAGAAAACAACACAGCGTCGATTAGTACGTGCTGCTCACTTAATTCGTTGACTAAATAAGTCAATAAAAGCTATGTGATTTGTCGCAGCGTTAAGTCTTTCTAAAGCTATCGTTTTGTTATATACTGCGTTGGAAAATTTATTAAATTGACGAATGTTTTGTTAAGTACACGTTCGTTAAGCTGTAGAGCCGAAATAGAGTCATTAAAATTCGAAATTGTGGATTTTACTATTTGAATTTGATCTTTCATTAACAGCTGAATGTTTTCGTCATTCTTTTCGGTTTCTTCCAAAATATTATTGTAATATTCAGCATCGTCTGCATCGAGTGATCCGGTTAACCATTTCCAAGCGGTTCCAAGACCATTGAATAATCCGCGTTTACTGCGATTGGATACATCCGTATGTGTGATTAAGTGATTTAGCGAATCTCGCTTGGCTTGAATAGTATAAATTTGACTAGAGACGAAATTAAGTGACTGTTGACAAGAGATGAGTTCATGATTTAAATTCGGTATGTTACACATATTTTCCGTTTCGGAGAGAACTCGTTGTATGAATTTTAATTTTGTTTCATAAAAGGAGACATTAAGGAAGGATAAGAGTTGCCAGGTATCTGTATGAATTTTTACATATCCTAAATGTTCGTAGAATATTCCGCTTGAATTTTCTATCGGAGTTATTTTATAGCCTAATACGATGTTGATGCATCCACACCTGAAACAACATGAGCCGGTTTCAGTCGGTTGAAATGAATTTTAATTTCACGTTTCTTAAATTTTATTATGGCGTTAGGTGGATTTACCGAAGTAATTTTGTAAGGACCTTTCCAATCGGGCGAAAGTTTTTTATTTCGACCTAATTTGACAGCTTCATCCTTTACAAAGACTTGATCACCGGGTGAAAATTCTTTAAGTTTAGCGGACCGGTCGTAAATTTCTTTTGATTTTTCCTTTCCGGAAATAATGTTTTCTCGAGCTATCTGGTTACTTTTCTCGATACGATATTTTAATTGATCTACGTAACTATCGTAGGTATATTTGAATTCCGGTTCGTGCTTCAGCGAACTGGGGATTATAGGTTTATGCCCGAACAATAACTCATATGGAGTGAATTTTGTCGCGGCATGAATCGACGTATTATACGAGAACATCGCGAATTTCAGGTATTCGTCCCAATCCGTCTGTTTTTCGTTAATATAATGTTTGAGGTAATCCTTAAGAGTCGAATGGGAACGTTCTAACGCACCGTTTGTTTGCGGGTGATACGCGGATGCAAATAAATGTTTGATTTTAAATAATTTTGTTACCTCTTTCATTAGATTTGAGGTGAAGTCTGCACCTTGATCCGAAAGAATACTTCGCGGAATGCCAAAATTAGTAATTGTTTCGACCAATTTGTTCGCGACTGTTTCCGCTTTATGATTCGGTAGGGCGTAAGCGAATGAAAATTTTGTGAGATCGTCCTGCATAGTGAGTACGAATTTGTTTCCGTCTTCGCTTAGCGGTAGCGGTCCTACTATATCTAAAGCGAGGCGCTCGAAGGGTTGTGTCGATGTTGACGTAATTTCCATCGGGGCCCTAAGCGTTTTACGGTATTTTTTGTTTGTTTGGCACTTCACACAGTTTTTAATGTAACTCTTAATTTGGTTGGTCATCATCGGCCATTCATATTTTGTTTTAATGCGATTGTACATTTTGTAAAATCCTTGATGACCAGCTGTGGGAGAGTCATGAAATTCTTTTAAAATAGTTTTTATTTCTTCGTCAATTGGTGTGATTAATTGGTTCACGCAAATGTTTACTTTTATTTTTGTCTTTCGAAATACGTAATTTAATATACAAATTATTCTTGAAACTTTTAGATTTGAAAATTCGTCTGAAGGATTTGACAACGTTATCTGATTTACGCCATCTGCTATCAAGGTATCCCTAAAGTTTACGGCGGCATAAAATAGGTCGCTATACCTAATTTTGTCAAAATGTTTGTTTTTAACAAAGCATATATATACATTACGGTCATTATTACTAGCAAGCCTTTTTACAGTGTACAATTCGTGTTGACTTTGTCTCAGAACGTCAATATTTTCCGTGAATTTGATTTCTGAGTCGTCTAACTCCGTCGAAACGAAATGTGCGACATGTGATTTTGCATCGATTATGGACCTATTAATTTCGTTAACATTAATGTTTTCGCGCATCGTCTCGACGCTTCGCAGAATTTATAAAAATCACGAAAAGATTCACCTTGTTTAGTTGTATTGAATACTGGGAATTTGGTTCTCGAAAGACAATCCGCATTACTATTAATTCCTGCCTGGTTTATAAACGATTTCATAATCGTATTCGTCTAATTTTAGACGCCATCTAATTAACTTCGAGCTTGGGTCTTTGACAGAGAAAAGCCAGGTAAGTGGTCTGTGGTCAGTTACGATTTTGGAAGCGTCGACCATAAAGGTACGGCCTAAAATGTTTCGTTGCCCAAACGATAGTTAATAATTGCGCTCTGTCGTCGAATAGTTGCATTCAGCATTATTCAACGTCCTAGAGGCGTATGCGATAGGTAAATCTTCGCCGATTTTACCTTGTGACAACACCGCTCCGATCGCGAAATTAGATGCGTCGGTGGTGAGGATGAATTCCCTCGAAAAATCGGGGTATTGGAGTATAGGTTCTGAGGTAAGTTTTCCTCGAAGATCGTCGAAAGCCAGTTGTTGTTGGTTTGTCCATTCGAAGAGGACATTCTTTTTTAAGAGTTTTGTGAGTGGCTTGGTTATGCCGGAAAAGTTTTCAATGAATTTTCTATAGTAACCAACTAAACCGAGGAAAGATTTGATATCCTTCGGCGTTTGGGGGACTGGAAAGTCTTTAATGATGGACACTTTCTCAGGATTCGGTTTTACACCTTTATCGGAAATTATGTGGCCTAAATAAGCAACTTCCGTTCGCATAAACTCGCACTTGTCCGGTTGGAGTTTTAAATGATTGCGACGGAGTCGGTCGAAAACAGCAATTAATTTTTCCTCATGATCCTGCACCGAATTGGCATAGATTACGATATCGTCCAGGTAAACGAAGCACTGAAGGCCTTGTAATCCAGTGAGAACATTATTCATGAGCCTTTGAAAGGTGGCAGGGGCGTTTTTTAAGCCGAAGGGCATACGAGTATATTCGTAGTGCCCGGAGGGAGTTGAGAATGCCGTTTTGGCGCAATCTTCGGATTTCATGGGTATTTGATGAAACCCGGATGCAAGGTCGAGTGTCGTGAAATAGGATGAATGACTTAATTGATCCAAGATGTCGGAAATGTTCGGTAGCGGATAAGCGTCGCCTACCGTAACATTATTTAGTTTCCTATAATCAACGACTACACGCCATTTAGTCTTACCAGAAGCATCTACTTTTTTAGGTACAACCCATAAGGGCGATGACCATGGGGATACTGAGGGTCGGATGATGCCTTGTTTAAGCATTTTTTGAATCTGGTCGTTGACCTCAGCTTTGTGGATTTCCGGATACCAATAGGTTTTGGCGGAAATTGGGGCATTTGATGCTACGGGTAGTTCGTGCATCATAGCATTAGTGACGGTTAAATTGTCACCTTCAAGATGAAAGATGTCACTGTAATTTAGGCAAATATTTAAAAGTGATTCCTTTTCTTCTGGATTTAGATGATCCGTACGAAGAGAGGACCTTAAGGCTTTTGTACGTTCGGACTGCGTCGCAGAATTTGAGAATACGACGGCTTCTCGCGGAAGTGGTTCTAATTTGACGCACGGTTTTACGAGCCTTTGTTTAGTATCAGTGGCGTTTAAAATTGTTGCATAAGCCTTTGCATTTGGACGAACTTTCGTGATTGCCTTGCAGAGGTAAATGGAATCGGCTATACGAATATCCGGAATGACACCTTCCTTTATTTCGGGATTGAGGATGTCGATTTCGATTAAAGTCTCGCTGCGGGGCGCAATGACCTGTTTTTGATCCGCAGGAGGATTGATATAGAAGAGGGGCATTGATGCAACAGGATTTTTCAGGGATCTGTCCTCGAAATTAATTACGGATTGAGAGGATTTGAGGTAATCGTGGCCGAGAATTCCGTCGTGAGGAATATTGGTGGCCTCGGAAATCACCTGAAATTGATGAGGGACGCCGTGGATGAAAATATCTGTTGTACCTAGGGACTGAACGAAGTGATCTTTGTTGACACCTTTAATTTTAATACTTTCGTTGGAATTGAGACGAAATTTTGGCCTAAGACTTTGTGATTTAAGAATAGAAATGCTAGCACCTGTGTCCACTAAAAGTTTGAGAAAACCGAATTTAGCGACGTTGGTTTCGATCTGCACGTACGACATCGGACTGCCGGAGTGCAGGGCGATTTCTTTAATTTGAGAATTTAACAGGATGTCACCTGGAACGATTGTTCCTGCGTTTCGATTTCGTCGGCGACTTCCGAAATCTGATTCACGTTTTTTGATTGTGCATTTTTCTGAGAATAATATTGGCGCTTGCGACATTCGTCGATTGTATGACCCTTATTTTTGCAATATTTACAAAACTTATGAGGTGAATTGTCGTTATTCGGGGGCGCATTAAAATTATTCGAATTGGTCGGTCTACTACTAACGTGATTTATTTGCGGAGGCTGGGTTTTTTTAAAGCAATTACTCATATCGTGACCCGCTTTCCTACAAAATTTGCAAAATTTACTAGAGCTAGAGTTAGATTTCCTAAACGGATTGTTGCTGTACATATTTTGGATTTGTTCCTCGTTAAGAGCATACGAAATCGCTTCATTAAGATTTTTAGGATCTCGCGTACGCAACTGATTAGAAATCTCCGGTATGCAGTAATAAACTAAACGATTTAATGCTATTTGGTTTAACATCGAAATTTGACCGTTTAATTCGTTAGTGGCAGTACAATTTTGCTGAACGGCATTTATCGCACGTTTGAGTGTACTTTCTATACGAATCGAATATTGCTGTATCGTTTCTTTCGAGTTTTGTTGTAAGCCCGTAAGTTCGTTAATAATTTGCGCGTAATGCTTCTTGTCCTGGTACATAGTTTTTAAAAATTCTTTTAGTTCATGCCAACTAGAAAAAGTGCGATTCGTGCAAGCAGTCTTTGCTTTTCCGCGAATCTGAGTTTGAATAAATGTTAATAAGAGGGGTTCTTGTGATCGCGAAGCTAATCTGAACGCGTGGTTGCAATCTGTTAAAAACGCGGTTAATTCTTCGCGGTTCCCGTCAAACGGGTGGATAAATTTAAATAACGTGGAAATCGGAATAGTTTCGCGTACGGGACACGGACTTTGATCGCGACTAGAGGGGTTTGATTCGATAAGTGGAGAGTTAGGGGATTCCTGAGAACCGTCCTCTGCCATTTTTCGTTAAGGTGATAGTAAAATATAAGCTCGATATGAACAATTAAAATCACTTACAGGATGCAGAAGATCTGTGTCCTCATGGGTTGCGAGCTATGGTCTTCTAAAAGCTGATGCCTCGATTCGAAGACCAATCAGGATTCGGATAGTGGCGAAGTATTGAAAATACCGGACTTCTGGAAAGTTTTCCTGCAGGTTTTCTTAAGGAAATCCGTCGCACTATCCCACTTCTGACACCAAAATTTTATGTTATGGATTTCGATCCACAACTTGTCGATTATGAGTTATCAAAATAAAGTTCACACGTAATCTAATAATTACCTTTATTTCAAATTAAGTAACATTACGCAAGAAATGAATCTTTACAAAAATGATAACTACAAACTGATCATTAACCAGAACACGTGAAATATCTAATTACAAAGTAACAGCGATACGCGACACGTAGTGTTCTTAAGCAAAAGATTAATGACAATGAAAAATGCTAGCTTAGAGTATTTAAAGCATTCGATATTGGCGGGGGTTTTGTAAACAACCGCCCGCGAAGGAATGAAGCGTTGGTCGCAATGCCGGGTAACATGACCAAATAAGGACATAAATCTAAGTTCTGGCAATGTTTAACTAGGCTACGGGAAACGAAAGATGTGAAAATAAACTGATAGACTGAACGTTAAGATACATATCTAAGCAATACTTCAATAACAACTTTTACAGAGGAAACGCAAGGATCCTCGGCAAATAAACCAGGGAGGTCTGCGTGCATTTGGCGTAGCGAACAAGTTGATTCCTGATCTTAAGGTTCTAAAGCAAATAATGCGTATTTAACTAAAGCCAAATTTCGTGGCGTTGACGGAACAAAGTAATTGCTTTAACACCTTAAAATTGACACCTTTCCTATAATAAAACACAACTAGAATAATGGTAGGACTACACTGAGGGTGGTCCGGATGCGATGCAATTCGATTTATATACCTTATTTAAGTCTTATAATAAAACATGCAATCAAATTCTTAAAACTAATACGCGCACAAACACAGCACAAATATTGTTCATTGTGGCGATGTTATAACAATAAGGTATCCTGGAATCCTGCCCAAAAATAAAAATTTATTTTTGGGAAATTAATTGTCGTAAATTTTTAAATAACACTCGCTTTGATTGCAGTATAAATTATTTTCTATTTTATGTTTCTGTATTTTTTATAATTTACAAAAAAAGACATTTTATAATATACAGGGTTATTGTTAATTAATCCGACAAAATGTATCCATTAAAAATGTGACATCCATTCTCCTTTTGGCGGAACAATTCTCTGTCTACCTGTCAATATCTTTTATGTCAATTGTCAAGGTGAAATTGAGTTCATAAAAAATAGAAACTCATATTTTAATTACGGGGAAGGTAAAATTAATATTTCAGCGTTAGCGTTCTTTTTTCGTTGATTTTTGTACAGGTCTATAAAATATTAGCGCACGATTGGCATGTCCCTTGGAATTTTTAATTAATCTGCAAATATTTAATGAGCTTAATTGACAAGACAAGAGCATTAAAATATTAATTATCAGCTCGGCTTAAATTATTAAAAGAAAATCTTTGGCCACTCCATCCCTCCACTATTGATTTTATTTATACACATGTAACAACAGCAGTTTTTTCCCTCAACTTTCTAATTTAAATAAACGCAAAGAATTTTATTAATACTTTCACTGGTTTTACGATCGGCGTTGATTGTATTTGACAAGCACATTTATGTAGCAGCACGTGCTCGAGATTTTTAGAAAAATGGAACATTAATAATTACTTGCAAAACTGCTCCGGTATTTTTGCCGCGCGCAAAACACCGATTAGATCGCTACAAAACGACAACAATTTAAGCCGCAATCTACACAAAATTTCCGTTCCACGCAAAACGCATGAATATGTATCAGAGAAGTAATAAATTATACAATCGTATATTGCGGGGAAAATTACCAACGATTTTTCCGTTGTTGTACGTCGACGTTAAAAAATCCGCATGTGGTAGGTACGTTTAATTAAATGAACTGTGTCGTTCGCGTGTTACATAATCCAATTGTAACATTGTAATAATCGTACTCGTGTGGGTATACGTATATGCATTTAATAATTTATTTATAGAATGTTCGCACTGTGTAAAACAGAATCGCATACTTATATACAATGTGATCTTAGTTGTACCTACCTAAATATTTTGGGGCCAATTAAAATTTGCTATAAAATTTATTTTATGGAATTGTAACTAACGATTTTCAACTGCATACATGTTTTTAAGTACTTTAAAAAAAAGAGAAAAAATGGAGCGCCATCAACTCTATAATTAATCCGTCAATCAGTTAGCTAATTATAATATTCTCCATCTGTTGTTTAAAAACACTTTTATGTTTCTCGCCTCAGGAAAAATTGAATCAAATTATTGTCGCTGCTTTCTTTACTTTTATACATTAGGATACCTATATAAAGATGGTAAAGGTAAAGACATAAGCGCCATTAACAGGCCAAAGTCAAATAAAAAGTGTAAAAATAATGAGCTTTTTCCGTCCTCCATTATTTTTTTTTCGATACTTAGAAATTAGGATACCTATATTAAAAAGAAAGAAAATAAGAGAGGACGGAAAAAGTCCGTTATTATACACTTTTTAATTTGAATTTGGCCTGTTAATGGCGATTGATCCGCATATGTCTTTACCCTCTTTAATATAGATACTCTATTATATATGCAATGAGAACGCCATCTAGTGCTTAAAAACAACAAACTTCAAAATACCCTGAGGAATCATTACAAATGAGAAATCCCACTGTGGACATTAGTGCTACATTAAGTTTTGTTTGCTTAAAAAGGAAATGCAAGTAACCTATAAACAGACAGCAAGCAGCGACATCTAGTCCAAGAAAAGAAGCTTTTTCTACAAAATTGCGATTGTGTTTCACAGTTATTTTGTTTTACAATGACTCGAGTGCCATCTATGGTTTAAATAGGCAATTATTTCGTATCAAGAAAATTTTATTTCAAAAATCCGAGCACTTACAATTTCCTGAACAAGAGAGCAGTGTTTCGATTTATTATATTTTCCTAAGATTTCTTCTGTCAAAATTTTGGTGAATTATTTATTTATTCCCTTTAATGCAAGCAAGCATTTGTATAATTTCATTTGTCAGATTTTTTTAAAAACCAATTTGAGTAGCGACATCTGTCGAAGTTCTCTTGAATTTTATTTTTTTTTAGTTCCGTATATTTTCATTTGTCGTATTTTTTTAAAGAGTTTCACGTCACGTCAGTTGAAATGTTGTACAATTCTTTCGAATTTTTGACAACGTTTTTTTTTTAATCGAAAGGAACATTGGGTGGTATGCATAAAACGTAGTACATGCTAATACTTCAAGCATCTACTTGGAAAGTGAAGTAACGAGTGTTCCATTGAAATGTTCATCAAGTTGGTTTTGATTTTTTGTTGAAAGAAGATAGAGCGAAAAAGGGATGACTTCCTAAACCGATTGACGTTTAAGGGATGACAGTTGTCAAATTGTTGTAGTGTTATAATTATAAGTTATAATATAACGTGACTTATTAGCGCTTTGGTTTACTGCATTAGTGCGCACTGCCTTCATTTGGTATTAATAATGTATGAAGTAAAAATAAGATGCGAATACTCTGAACGCACATTATTGTAGCAAACGAAAACGTTAAACGTCAAGTGACATTTTATTTTAATCTAATTCAAAAGTGCGTTCAGAATCTTTACCTCCGGGGCATGTAATCGCGTCTTTCTCACTCACGATTTTTAACATATTTTGCGTCTCGCTCATCCGTTTTAAAAGTCTCGTGTTTACATTATTTCTATGACAACGGGCGCACTCTAAGCGTCCTACTTACTACAAGTGGGATGTGAATTAAATTCTCTTTTATTCTTTTTATGAAAACGGTCCATTGCCAAATAATAATTTTGGATTTTTTTAAATAAATTGAAATTGACATTTTTAATTGTTCTCAAACTAAGTCTCTGAGTATTGGAATATGTTTGTAGGTTCACCAATTTCTCAAGGTCCTGCATATCAGTAGCATTACTTATGGGTACTTTTCTTCGCATTCTAATTTCCTACAGTTTTTTTTCCTTTCCTATTTAAGTACTTCATCATTCCATTTGTTTATTATTCTTTTCTAGAACCATTCTGGCTTTTCATCTTCTTCTTCGATGTTTCCCTTGCTCCCTAATTGATTTTCGGTTTCTACACGCATTCACTCTTCATCGGCACTTTTTATCCCTTCTTCCTTTAACAATTCTTCATATTCAGTATTCCTTTTTCCTTTACAATACATATTTATTTCTTTAAGGGCGGAGATGTCCATCTCTTAATAAACTGGCTAATAGTTATTAGACGAATAACTGCTATGGAAAAAATCAATCAAGAATTCAGAGAAATCAAGTTATTCGTCGAATTAATTTAATAGGAGATGGATATCTCGATCCTAAGTTTCAAATTGCATTTCTTAGTATTCCATAAAGTAATTTTTATTTTTTTACATGCATTTTTTCATATTTTCCCTTTTTTACTTTTCTTTCACCTTATTTCTTCTTTCTTTTCAACAGTGTTCTTTCTTCGTAGTTCTTTTTATTTTGATTTTTATTTTTTTCTTTATTTCTTTCTTCTATGTTTAACAACTTTATAACTTCTTATTTATACTTCAATTTTTTTGTCTTCTTAATTCACATCCTCTCAGTCCATCCATATTTTTTTCATTTTTCGTTTCTTCACTAAGAAATAATCAATTGTGTAATATACGACGATACGTTCCTGGTTGAGAAAGAGCAGCGCTTGAACTAAAAAAATGCGGTCATGAAAGAGTTTTACGTGAACTTGATCTTTAAACGAAATTGATATGATCCACTAGAATACGAACTGCAAACCATATACTTGACAAATGCATACCTATACTTCAGCTGTGGTAAATTATTCCGTACAAATTGTATAAAATAAGGCTAACAACAGCCCCCACGTGCTTTGACAGGTGAATAAATAAATCACTACAACGCCAAAAAAATTAAAATCGCCCTGATAAGAATTCCAAGTACTCTTCTTCAATTTTAATTTAAAATGTATTGTAAGTAAAGTTTATTCCCACAAGCAATATTTTTGAATAATAATAGACTTTGCTAATAACAACAAAATGGCGATGACAACCAGATTTTAAAACATTATAGCTTGCAATTGTGTATTGTTGATTCACGGTCGAGTCATACGATTGAACGACTTCGATTCTCTGCGTAACACCATAAACGTTTATTGCACGCTTTTAAAGATGTCAACTTTTGGTTCTCGTCTTATGCATGTGCGTAACGAGCACTTCTCTCGTCAGTATTTTTTGTTCAGTCTATTCAAGAATCACCCTGTATTGTAAGTACATTTCACTTGTAAATTTCATATAAAGTCACCCTCGTATTATGCCATATCAGAGTAAATAAAAACCATATTATGTGTGACACGGCTAGGCAGTAAACAAACCCGTTCGTATACATTTGAAAGTCTCGCCATGATTAATGGCTTTCGTATTCCAATGCTCTGGCTGTGCTGCGCCTGAAAAAAAAAATCGGCGTCGAAAGTGGTCCGATATTCTAATTAGTGGCGTGAATGGCCCGAGTTTGTATCGAATTTAAGTAAAAGGTGGCTTGCGTTTTGTGGTACGAAAATGTGGGCCGTTTTGCTTAATAGCTGCCGGCGCAAGTTCGCAGACTGCTAAGTCTGAAACGTGACACTCTCTCATCGACGTTTATATTGAAGTTTTGATTGCGAACATGCAAAGTTTGAATTAGTTGACGGGAGGGGGATGGTGCCATGAATACAATAAAATGGATTCAAATTGTAAGAAATCGCAACGAAGATAAAATTCAACCTAATTATTAATTTGTTAAAAAAATTAGCTTTTCTGGAAAGGAGAAGAAAAATCCTGGAGGCAAAAATAAAAATGACTAAAACTAAAACTAAAAAGTAACTAATTGTAAGTAGCACAAAAAAAGCTGATGCTCAGAATCAAAATGTAAACTGAAATTTATATTTTTAAAATAAGAATTTGTTTAAGATAGCATCCGACTTAGTTTACGTTATTATTGTAAATTTATATGTATTTAACTTTATCGGATACTTTCAAACTCGGTTACTTGAAATTCCAGCGAAAACAGTAAAACAGAGCCCCAGATACTCCCTGCTCTAATATCGCGAGCAAAGCGATAAACAAGGTCGATATTAAATTTGAGTTCTTGCAGCCCGTTTGCAGCAGAGAAATTGCAACAACGAGCGTAAGAATTTTGTAATCCAGACAAAGCGGCGTTATTTCCGTTGAATAAACGTCGACAATTTTGGCAGGCCAAACGTATGTACAAACATACAAAGTTTTAAAAATAAGCTTCAACAACATATCAAATTCACATCATTCGTCCTTCTTTATAGATACTACATCTTAAAAGTTCAGAAAGTTCATTTTTAATATTCAACAAAAAAATACTGACAAAAGAAGAGACTAAATAAATTCTGTATAACAATTTATAATTAATAAAAAATTTACCCGAAATTCACGTTACGCCCATCCATAAAACGAGAACCAAAAATTTACATCTTTAAAGCGTGCAATAAACGTTTATAGTGTTACGCAGAGAATCAGAGTCATTCAATCGTAAAACTTGACCATGACACAGTTACCCAGCTAATAATGAACGCGGCGTATTAACTGCTAGACATTAATTAAAGTCACGTGAAATACTTACATCGAGGCGAACAATAATTTTCGACAGGTAATTCCACGCTTTAAAAAATAACACACCGAACGCAAGTATTGAATTTTGTTAGACTTTGTACAAATTCGTGATAATAATTCGTCTTTTCTAATAACAGAATTTGTTTCGCGTTGAACGTCGCACACAAAACGAAATTATAATAATGAACAAACCAAACAGATTACGAATGTGTTCACTGATCATAATGCTTTAAATTCTGGTTGCCATCGCCATTATTATTCAAACATTAGCGATAAACCGAATAAAATGACATGAAGAACCGACTGATTAAAATGCAAGGGAAGGACAACGCGGCCATAAAAAGATGTCGAAATGTCTATGACGGACACGTTGCTTGTGGGAATAATCTTTACATACAATACAGTTTAAATTAAAATTAAAGAAAAATACTAGGAATTCTTAACACGGAGTTTCGAATTGTCTTCCTGTTGTAGTGATTTATTCGTTTACCTGTCAAAGCAGGTGGGACCGTTACTATCCCTTCTTTCATACAATTTGTACTGAATAATTTACTTCAGGTGGTTTGCATGCATATTGCTACGTAATTTGTTATTGAGAAATCCGTCTGTTTATTTTTCAATAACGTACATGTTCGTCTATAAACATGAAAGTCTTTTAGATTCAGGGCGTAACCTTTTTCTTTTGTTTTAACTTAATAAAATCTATGAACGCTGCAAGTTCGTAGATTATTACTTATGCTCATTAAAAAATTTAAATAAACTCTACTCAAATTAAAATTTATTGCAACAATAATGTTTATTTAGTTGAATTTAATATAAAGTAAGATCCTGGAATTGCCGTTTGCTTAAATACGTACATCACAAAACAGTTGAAAACAATTGAAGGCCTAATTATCATTGTTATTTTTGAAAGAAAGTTTATTTAAATTAAATCAATAATTTGATCAGTTCCTTTCGGTTTTTTTTACACCAAACTAATGTTTATTATCGCTTCACCTTGCGTCATTTAATTGATTCGCGTTCATTAATTTATAGTGTCAGTTAGGGTTGCCACCTTTCAAAAATGTCAGCCCGGGACATCCTGGCCTGAACATTGAACCACTGTTGTCAATTTCCTGATTTTCTCTCTCTAGATCTGGTGACTTTCTGTTGAAATTTCAGACAAATTTTAGTAAATTCAGAATTTTTTGACCGGTTTAGTGACATAATCTAGTGATTTTATTATTCAATAATAACTAATTAAGTTATTATAATTTTTTTTTAATTTTGTGGTGACATCTGTCATTAATTAGCCATGTAAATAATGTACCGTCTATAAATATTTCCGCATAGGCAAACAAATGGACGATAATTGACAAAAAAAATTCTGTTAGATAATTCAGTTTCTTCTAGTTTAAAATACTGAAAAGATGAACAACAACTAAACAACGGAGTAGGAGCTGCAGGAGTGTAACACTTTGTAATACGTTTTTATATGTTTATATACTCCTAACTTATTCCACCACATACATACATATGTGCTTTTGGAATTAATAAATATATTATTATTAATTACTCCAAATAAAACATTCCAATTTAAATTGTCATCCATGTCATCCATATTTTCTAGAGAACTGTACGCAATTCTAGAAACTCTTGAATTTATCAAAAAAGTCATCAAATTCTTAATTTTATCCGACTTATTAAGCGCTATTGAAATTTAAGATTAGTGTACACGTACACACAGAACCCTATTTTAAATCAAATCAAAAATGAACTGCACCATGTAGGATAGGTACCTAAACAAAGAAGTAAAATTTCTTTGGATTCCATCTCATGTCGGTATTAGCGGAATCGATGAAACTGCAAAACAGACTATCCTACTACAACGGGTGAAAAATATAAATGAAGTCATTACATCGGACATAAAATCGTATTTAAAAGTATTGGTGAACGATAACTGAGTGGGTTCAATCTAATTCAACACTGCATGAAATTAAAGAGTCCGTAAGACCATGGTGTGATATAGCTAAAAATAGAAAAGAGTATTGGAAGTCGTTCTAAATCGTTTGAGAATTGGACACTCGAAATTTTCTCATGATTTTTTTATATTAAAAGAAAATCAAATGACGCGACGTGCGATATACCGGGTGCCCGGATTTCGTAGGGACAACATAGGTAACTCTTGTATTTGAAGAGATAGAGAGATGGTTAAATTAGTTTGGTTTTGTTTTGCCAATCAAAATATTTAAATTACCATACAAATTAATTCAAACTGCATCTAAATATCCTTAGTAACAAAAAAGTTACGGCAAATAAAAGAAATTATGAAATTTTGTTTTTTTTTTTTTTAACCAAGTTGGCCATAACAAGTAAAATTTGAAAATGTATTCTCAATAAGCTCTTGAACTCGCACCTTTTTACTAATTTAACCATCTCTCTATCTCTTCTAATAAGAAAGTTACCCATGTTGTCCCTACGAAATCCGGGCACCCTGTATGTATGACAATATTATCAATCAAACATGTTTTAGTGGAGTGCCCAAAATTCGAACAAGATAGAGCAACAATCCGTATCTCTAAAAATTTGCGACAAGTATTAGAAGAAAATTGCGACGTCACGAATTTGTTTAATTTCCTAAAATTTATTAATTTTTTACATCAAATTTAGTCGTCGAGTTTTAAGTTAATTCACTAGCGCTAATAACCCCCTAATGTGGTTGATGCGTGTTAAAAATAATGTTTAATTTATTTCTTTGACATTCAAAATAAATTTAAAACGTATCAGTTAATTCGTTGTTGTTCATATTTTCAGTTTTATAAATAGGGCTGGGTCGATGTATCGATATATCGATACGTATCGATACGCCAGCTGTATCGATACACATTTTCAGCTGTATCGACGTATCGAAATATCGGATATCGAATACCGATACATATCGAAATATCGATACGTATCGAAATATCGGATGTCGATACTTATCGAAATATCGAATATCGATATACCGACACGTATTGAAATATCGAATGACAGACTATCTAAACATTTTATTTATTTATTTATATTTATATGGTCGAATATTCGGCGTTATTATTTAAACTTATTCCAGCTCTATTTTTCATCTCTGTTCAATATTTCAAACTTATATTTCGAAACGTATCGATATATCGATACATATCGATCCGATATGTCGATACATATCGATACGTATCGGTAGTCGATACTCGATACGTATCGATATATCGAATATCGATACGTATCGGTGCCCGATACTCGATACGTATCGACATTCGATATATCGATACGTATCGATACAGAAATCGTATCGAAATTCGATACACAATTTCCCGTATCGCCCACCTCTATTTATAAACTGCAAGAAATTGAACTATCTGACAACATGAAAAAATGTTGACAGTTTCATTTGTTTGCGTATGAGGGAACAGACTATTTACAGGTATCATTTATTGTTTAGCAACTGTTTATTACGTCATTTCATGTTAATAATTCATTTATTTCTTTTTCTATTACTTATTTTGAAAAATAGTGTTTATGGCAGTACATCATTGAACGCAGAAAAAAAGTTCTTTCGGAATTTATTACAATAATTATGCTGTTATATTTAAAAAACAAAAGTTGACAGTTGCCTTGCAGTTGTATAAAGACGCAAGATATAGAGTATATTGTATAGTCTTTTCTGCCATTTGATTGGATTTTTTAATCGCTCAAATCCGACAATAAACACCGACGCTGTTCGCATAGTTGTTTTTTTGGATTGAATCTGTATGTATCTATGATCTCGTTTTTTCTTGAATTTTAAGTATCTTGAAATTGGTATTAAACTGTAACTTTTAAAATAAAGAGTGTTACGTTCAAAATAAAGAGTATTACGTTCAAAATAGAGACTTTCGATAGGAATAGAAGAAATTGCAATTGTCAATATCTTATAACATTTTATTCATCCGGATTGGATTATTTGGTTATCAACATTTCTACAGTTCCCCTTAACTGGAACTTTCGCAAAAATTCCGGTTGCCGGTATTTTAATTATGATGTTATATATCCCGACTGCCGGGACTTTTTGCAGAACTGCAAAGATCCCGACTGCCGGTATTTTAATTATCATGTTAATACATCTCGGTTGCCAGGACTTCTGCCAGAATTGCAAAAATCCCGGCTGCCGGTATTATAATTATCATTTTATACATCCCGGCTGCCGGGACCTGATCCACTGCCTTCTTAAAATATTGCAGCTTAAAGATTTTCATGAATATCCCAGTCGTAACGCTGATTACTATTCTTTAATGCAAGAAAACGGCTTTCAATCTCTGCAGGCGCGTAGAGAGGTATGTGGAGCAAATTTTCTCTATATGTTGTTACATTACAAAATTGATTGTTCGTACCTCCTTGATCACATTTATTTTGTTGTGCCGCGAATCTCCTCTACAAGCAACAACATTTTCTACTCCAGCAAATGCAGAACAAATGTCATGAAGTGCAGTCCCGTCGAGCAAATGTGTAAAAGTGCTCACAAATATTTTTCCGATATATTTATATGCTCCAGTTATGTACTGTAATTATATTTTTTATTGCATTGTATTTATAGTACTTGTATTGCACTTTATTTATTGTATTGTATTTTGTATCTTCTATTTTGTGTCCCATTTTGGTTTTACTGTGGGGCACTAGTATAAATAAATAAAAATTCCGTTTAAAGATCAAGTTCACGCCCGTAACGATGATAGAACTATAAAACATTTTTAAGACTGATTATTTAATTTCGTTCATCTGTTGCTTTTTCTTAACCACACTGAGAAAAATGAAATAGTTAAGTCAACAACTTTTTGTGCGTTGACTTAAATAAAATGTACTTGTATCAACGGTAATATTCTTAACTGAACATCTTGGAAATTGTTGAAGTAACACTAAAAAAATGTTAAACTATTACGTTTGATTGAACGATGTAAATGTTTTCCTTAAAACGAAAGTGCTTAATATGTTAAATCAAAAAGTTGAAATTTCAAAATGATCATAAAGTGCTGTTGCTTTTGTGTGTCTGTTTTGATTTTTTATTTAACGTAATAAATGTTAAGTCAACTAAAAGCGAGGGTTAATTCCCATATTAATAAGCTATCGAGTTCCAGATGGCGCCTGCTAGAACTTCACGTATATTTACTGCCTGTCCCAGCATAACCTTGTTGTTCGACATCGTTTCTTAAACGGATAAGTCATTCATATTTCGAATGCGTCCGACATTATAAAGTTCGTTGAGGTTTATTCAGCTCCTCTTGTCACCTCAACAAAGGTTGAAGGGTTATCTTACTTTGGCAGTATCGCAAAGAGGTGAACATTTAATTGATGTTTCCCTAAACGATAGTAGAGATTGAATTGACTCTACGCTTTTATTAGCCGTACTGAAAAATTACTTTAAACATATCAAAAATATAATTTTAATTCCCTAACAGCGTTCAGACAAATAAAATATTTAGCAATTTTAACAATCTAAAGTTCTTGTATCAATCTTCTTGGGCATTAAAGCAACTAGAAAGATGTCTTCATTGTATGCTTGCCTCAAACAAAATATTGAGTTGATTCAATCTAAAATATTTAACATTTTTTGACTGTTGGTTCAATGACCACGCGTGATTGCTAATAGGTAAACGAAAAATACTGTTACCTGAACGTGTTTTTGGTTGACTGAACAGTTTATTTTTCTCAGTGCAGGGACGTATCGTCGCTTTTTAGGTGCTCTTTTTTTAAATAAAACAATTTGGAAAATACGTGTTTAGATGAAATTTTATAAAAGCTTTCCAGTGTTTCTTTATTAATAGACTCTTCGGAAGTAAGTAAAAGTATTAAACGGATCGTTAGTTTGACGAACAGCCAAGGGATTTTATTAGGTCAGATTTTCCACGTACGGTGGATGCATGAGCTTAATAAATTAAAACCTCTCGCATGTATGTACGTAAGTGCAGGAACGGCAGAACGTGTAATATTTAAGTTCATAAAAGCGATATTATAATTTGGGGTTTAACTGCGCAGTTCGTGCGGTGGCGGAGAGAGAGAGCATTGTAATGTTCGAAATTTGCCCCCAGGACCAACAAACACAACACAAGTAAAGCATTATAATGCCCCTCCATTATAGCATACGTATGTATTCCGTGAATCAATCAGGTACACATGCTGCAATCTCAGGAAGATGTACAAATCGCTGTCTTGCTTTTGTATTAGGTTACGCGACGGTCTGAAGAGGAAGAATTGGGGCGTATTATGTATTACTCTGGAGGCGAGGACTTTGAATTAGATTATTTGAAGTCTAATTCTGGCAAAGGGGATTATTAAACGACAGTCTCAAATTTCACGCTACAAGTAATAACGGCAACTCTTGATCTGAATTGTTATAATAAATAACTTAATCTACTCACCAATTGATTAACAAATTTGATGATGACACACATCAATTCCCCATGGCTACATACATTAATTATTTGTTTATCTTTGACCGAGTAAACTTTAAAAAAACGATTGCCTCATCTGTATACTTTGTGACACACTTAGCCCGCTGCTTTTTAATCACTTCAAAGGAAACAAATCAAAACAACCAAAACCTTTCGAGCCTGGTGATTAATACCATTCCTGGCTAATTAGCGAATGCGAGTGCACAAATAATAATAGCCAGTGCACGCTAAATAAAAGCCGGAGAACGTCTTTGAGGGATTCCCGGTGGTGCATTTTGGACGGCGGCCAATTTATTTGTTTCCCTGATCCGGCGGAAGGGCGCTAATTAATTGCCGTGGAATTTCCCGGGAATTAATCGGGACGATAGCAACAGTAAGCGCGTTGTTATTTTCTAGGATTAACTAGTCCAGACGCTTTTGAACGTGATTGATTAGTTCGATGGACTCTTTCCGCTCACTTAACGTGTGGCTTGTATTTCGAAGGTTTCTACGAAAAACGAATTTTAAAGCGCCCCGTGATTCTAAATATACATAGTTCGTATTCAAACAGATCTATTTGATTCCTAGTTGATTACTTTCCTCTATAAGCCCCTCGCCCCCGATCTTTTCCAAGAAAGCTTTCTAGTTTCATTTAACCCTGAAGCAATCTGCTTTATCATAATGATCCACTTGCTTTGTGGGCTCAACGTACAACAATCAAATCAAATTCCAGGTATTATTACAAATTTCTTGTGAATTTATCAAAAAGCAATTTTTCTGAATACAGCGTGCATTACTGGTATGGATTTCTTCAATAATCCTTAACTATTGATTACAAAGGAAAGTATCTTGTATAAAAGTTATCGACTATAATGAGTTCTACACATATACATACACATCATGTTCCATAAGTGAGTTATCCACCAAACTTATACTTTTTTAAATGGAATGTATAAATTTTTATTTCACATTTCCAGGGCCTTTTCCAGTTGCTTAATAAAAAATGTTTACTTTTAAGAGATCTATCTAAATGTGATTTGTACATTCCATTTAAAAAAGTATAAAAGTTTGGTGGATAACTTACTTATGGAACATGATGTGTATGTGTAAAACCATTGCCGACTAGAGGTACAGGCCATGCTCAATGGGTGGGGATTCGGAGTCTGGCATTCATGGCGCATGAATTAATGAATGAAAGACTCCGAGATTCGGAGTCTCCCCACCCACTGAGCATGGCCTGTACTTCTAGTCGGCAATGGTAGAACTCATTTTAGTCGACAAGATTACTTTCCTTTATAATCAATAGTTAAAGATCTATTGAAGAAATCTATACCAATGATGCACGCTGTATATTTAAATGATTATGACTGTTGTATTCGTTTCAGAAAATTTAAAAATATGATGTTTTAAAATCAACTGTAAAATAAGATAAAATAAGCTTTTAGCAGAAAAAATTAGCATTCCCCCGATTCGAAACGGATTAGCAAGCGCCTAATCTGTAGGAATAATACTCAATCCGAAACCGAAATGCGCAGTACAATAACGTCCATCCATCTGCGTAATTCGAAATTTATTAAATTTATGCAAACACAAGTGCGCAGATTTACATACTTCAGCGCCATCATAACGTTGTTTGCGGACGCAATCATGCACAATTAAACATCAACAGTTGTCGAGATCAAGCGATAAGCTTATCAGTACCTACTCCTAATTGAAGATTATGCTAAAATATCCCCCCGATTGTAATACAAAAAAAAGTATTTTCACAGTAATGGATAAACGATAAACAAATCTGTTTTATTTAGGAGGATTAGTGAAAATCGCGTTTTTATCTGAAATTTGCAGTTATTAGTTGATCATATTTTATATATTTACGTTGTTATTAAACGCAAGCAAATATTATTTGGACCATTAAATTTTTGTATGGTAATCGAGCTTTTAATCACACCACACAGCACGCTTTTAATGGAAACACGTTTTTATATTTACAGATTGAAGGCTTTCTCTTTAGCCAATTAGTGGTTTCATGAAGAGCATGTTGAATTATTTATTGTCGAGTGCATCAGTTCACATTTTAATTTTATGTAAATTTACGTTGCACTTGATAGAATTAAATTAGAACGTCATAGCAGAAAACAGCTCACCTTGGTACGTACAACGCTCATTTTTACTTCTGGCAGCCGCATGAGCAACTATTTTTGAAACAGATTAAAAACGACGATTACATTCAGCTAGTAGAATCAATTACAGACCGCGACCTAGCATCTAATTTGAGTTTGATTAAAATCGAATTAAAAGCGTGAATTTTTGGCAGAAGATCCATCTAATCGACCACCTGATAAAACAAACTGGACCCGTCCAAAATAATCTAAATCTACCTTAAATCAATCAACGCAGAACGCAACTTGTTTTTTTTCTTGCCACGTTTAATTAGTTTTGTTTGCTACGTGCTTTGGTAGATTTATAAATATTGCATAATTTTTACACTGCATCGAAAATGTACCTACATACGTCTGGAACGCAGAAATTTATTTCTTTTCAAGTATTGAAAAGTACTACAAAATATTAAAAACAAAAACTTAAAGGATCCTTTTGGCTCTGTACACTGTACATCTAATATTAAAAGTAAATATTTTCAAATGTTAGAAAGAGTATAAGTAAAGTGTATAAAAACTCAGTCGTAAAACTTGACCGTGAACTAATAACACACTGTTGCACAGCTGATGATGAATGCGTCGTATAATGGGGTCCAAATGTATTCACACACCATAATATCGGAGTACTCTTAACGAACTTATCAATACAGTTCAATTTCGAACAGATTTATTGGTAATCGGACGAATACATTTGAACCCCATCGTATAAGTATATTAACTGTTATGAGATTAATGAAAATCAATTACGTTTTCAAAGGTGTACAAAGGTGAGATACTTACAACAAAGCGAACAATAATTTACGACAGGTAAATCCATCGCTTCAAAAAATAACACACCGAACGCACGTAATGAATTTAGATTTTGTACAAATATCTGTTAATAATTCTGCCGTGTTAAGCCAAAAGGTCGTATCTGCAATTTTTTAAAATTTTTAATTACAGTTATACCCAAGTTCATAACATCAATATCCAATTTTCTGTTATGAAAATAAGCCGCATATGCCATTCTACAGTGACTTATTGGGGTCCAAATGTTTGTCGTAACTACAATGTTGAGTTACATGTTAAGAAAAAAAGACGTATCCAACAATGTTAAACGAATAAGTTATGTTGTATATATCTATTAAAAATGTTTGTAGACACAACATTTTCATCTAACAAACTAACGAGTTGCACAGTAAAACGACGAACATAAATTGTGCAGTATTTTGTTCTAGTTCTTAGTAAGGTAAAAATATTTTCTTAGTACGAGTACTACTAACTGTGATAATTTATTACTGATAAATTTTGTGAAATTCTTAACACTTATTATTTCATGCTACAATGATGGGAAGTCGTGGAAAAAAATTAGTTACGCTTGCTCTAAATCAACAGTTGGCAGATAAAATAAGTAACTTAAGAAAAGATGCAACACGGTCAAAATGCAATGATGCCGATAGTGATAATGAGTACCTACTGGACACAGAATACTCGGATTCGTCATGTTCGGATGAAATTTTACAATTAGAATGGTATCAGCAAAAGAAAAAATGCGTTGATTCTATTAACCAGGAAAATACAGTTTGTGATACAGTTTTCACAAATAATATTTCTAAGCCCAGTCTAATAGAATCAGTAATTGCTATTTTAAATGAAATAATAATTGACGATGCCTTAAATCTTTCCTATAAAAAAATTTAGAAAAAAAATGGTGAACTTCGCGAAAGAAAAATGCACGATGTTAGTTTAAGAGAAAGGAAAAGAATTAAATTGGAACAAGAAAAAACAATCAGAAATGTCAAAGCGCTTTGTCAAAATTGTAAAAAGAAGTGTTACGAAAAAATTTCAAAAGTTAGACAAGTTGACATTAACAGACAATTCTGGAATTTGCTGACATTTGAGCGATATAGTTTTATTATAAATAATACTTCTAACTGTCCAGTTAAATGAAAAACCACCGATAGACAACACTCTAGAAGATCGAAGACTTTTTTGTATACTTTTTTAAAGAATGAAGCCGGTATCAATCAAAACGTACTTATGCAAAAATGTTTTCTTAGCAACTTTAGGATATACCGTACGAAATGATAGAATTCTTCGTAACGTAGGTACTAAATGCAACAAAAAGTGGCTCCTTAGTCCCTTCACGAGATAAACGCTGCAAGCACAATAGTAACCGAGAAATAGATAGAAAAGTTATTGTTGAACATATAGAATCATTTCAACCAACAGTTGCACATTATCACAGAGAACATGCGCCTGTTCGTAGGTAGCTTCCTAGCGATATATCCATCAAACTCATGTATGAAGATTTTAAGCAGAAGCATCCATACATTCAGTTTTCTTATTATTTGTATCGAGAAGTAGTTGCCAGTTTAAATATTTCATTTTCCAAACTGGGGAACAGGAATGTTGGCAATGTGAAAAATACGAGCAACATAAAAAGATATCTATGCATCTAAGGGAAGAGCTGGGTGAAAATTGTGAAAAATGCAAAACGTACAATGATCACCGGAAAAAATAGACAGAAGCAAGAAAAGAATATCAAAAGGATGCAAAAATTTAAACGGAAGAAACTGCAGTTGTATCGGTTGATCTTCAGAAGGTAATTATGTTGCCTAGGTGTGATATGTACAAAGAGATTATTTTTACACCGCGAATAATCGCTTTCAATGAAAGCTTTGTTCCTGTGGGAAACAATATAAATTTTAAATGATGTAGAAAAACTCAAATCTACTCCACAGGAATGGAGTGGAGTAGATTTGATTAACCAACAACTTCACTATGAGCAACATGAGTGGGTCCTCCTTGTTTAATATAAATTTTTCTCCAACTGCTGTTTTGTGGCATGAAGCAGGAAGATGTAAGGAAGATAAAATAAGTTCATTTTATGCATTTTTCTTTCAATTCGTGACACAAAGCAAGTTATTTTGTGGTTAGACAACTGTGCGGCCCAAAATAAAAACTGGTCATTGTACTGCTTTTTTATATTTACAATAAACTCACCGGATGTGTTATTGAAAAATTTGACCCTAAAATACTTTGAATCTGATCACAGCTTTATGGCGGCAGATTCCTTTCACCACTTGGTTGAAAAATCACTTAAAAGAATGGAAAATTTATGATTTTGGAGATTATATTAGTGCAGTCCAAAATGCATTATCCAGAAAGAAGGTAAATGTTATTAACGTGAATAAATTTAATTTTTATATGTGGAATGACTACACTTCCCAGTATAAATTGAAAAAAATTCAACCACGTCCATATTTGCACGAAATGGTAGAAGTCTCCTTTCAAAGAGGAAAAAGGATTTGGTGGAAATAAAATCGAATTAAACTTTCTAAATGCACAAGGAATAAGCAAACCATGTGTAAAACTGTTGATAGAGGCGAGGCATATCTAAAGTGAGAAAGAATTGAATTATTTCTAAATTGACGGTTATACTGCCTCAAAATTATTTTTAAGTTTTTGGAAAGAACTTCCTACAACGGAATCTGCAAAAGAAACCCGTTTAAGCGATGAAGATTAAATGAAAATGTGTGTAATATTTTTCTTGCAAATATTATAGTACACTCTTTGTTCAGTATCTATTTAAAAATATTGAAGTATGTAGTTTAATAATTGTTATTATTGTGTTTTAAATTTATAAGGTACTTACCTGAATTACACAACAGTGTAATGTGAGTTTTTGGTTCATTTTCGCATTTTCTGATACACTTTCCTTTATTTCTTAATGAGAACTTAGACCTGTAAAATCTAACGAGAAATATATTATGTTTTGTTGGAATTTAATTAGGTCGTTTAATATCTAAAATGTGTCATGTAATACAAATAAGTATAACAATAAACCATATGAATTGCAGTTACGTCTTTTTCGTATAAATAGATAAGTTAAAATTGTTAAGTCAAAAAGTCGTAACTCTCAAATAACACTTTTAAACAATAAATTAAAAATGTGAACCTGAATAATTAAATAGCCCTCGGCATTGACTTACCTATACAGCTTTTAGATACGGGACTCACAGTGGCAAATAACTTTTTATTAAATGCAAAATTTCTGAAAACCGTGTAATTGCCTAGATACGACCTTTTGTCTTAACGGGGCAGAATTCGTCTTCTATAATAATGGAATTTTCTCATTGGACGTCGCATACAAAACGAAATTATAACAATTAACAAACCAATCAGATTATGAATGTATTTACTGATTATAATGTTTTAAATTCTGGTTGTCATCACCATTTCTTTGGTATTAACAAAGCCTTTTGGCATTCAAACATCACCGATAAACCGAATAAACGACATAAAGAAAACCGACTGATTAAAATGCAAGGGAGGGGTAACGCCGTAACGCGTAATATTGGGCCATAAAGAAATACCGAAATGTTTATGACGGACACGTTGCTTGTGGAAATAAAGTTATTTACAGTTTAAATTAAAATTAAATGAAAATGCTAGGGATTCTTTACATGGAGATTTGAATTGTTTTCGTGTTGTAGTGATTTAGTGTTCAAAGTGGGGGCCGTTGTTATCCTTATTTTATACAGTTTGTACGGAATAATTTACCACAGGTGATTTGTACGCATTTGTCGAGTAAATATTTTGGAGTTCGTATTTCAGCTGATCACGTCAATTCCGCTTAAAGATCAATTCACGCCCGACGCCGCGCCGTAACAATCATAAAACTATAAAACACTTTTATGTTAATAAAAACAGAATCTGGTTGGTTTCCAAAAGTCAAGAAAAAAATCGCAGAAGAATTTTTTGAGATCGAGCTGAAATTATACAGGGTGACTGACAATTGTTTCGCCTAAAAGAAAACCGAAAAGAAGCCATATCCGAGAGTTTGGAAAAAATGTTTAAAAGTGTCTGTGTGCCTTAGTTTCCGAGAAATAATTGATTAAAAATTATATCCGAAACGACGATACGTCAAATTACATTCTGCAAATTTTTCTTTTATTTAAAATTTCGAGTTGCAACTGTTAATATAAACAGAGTCGGGTTGATTTGAAAAGTCGAGAAAAAATCGCAAGAGAGTTTTTTGAGATTTTGCTGAAGTAGATATAAAAAACAGACCACACCCTTTTTTCCCCATTTGAAATGCATTGACTTCCGGTCCAGTTTTCTGCCTCATCTGAGCCCATGGTAAAGAGTGAGATGGAGCTCCAGAGAGAGAGAGAGACGGAGACAACGTAGTTCTGGCGTCCGTCCGCCAGATGCCACCGGCGCTGCTGCCATTTTCGTTAGTTCGGAAATTGTCCGCCAGATGCCTCCGGCGCTGCTGCCATTTTCGTTAGTTCGGAAATTGTCCGCCAGATGGCAGTGGCGCTGCGTCGTCGGAGCGTTAGTTCGGGAATTGTCCGTCGGGTGTCGCCACCGGCGCTCCGCTGCGGAAATTTTTCCTCCGTCCGGAGAGAGATTCGAACCCGTTCCTCGGCGTTCTTGAGCCGTCCACCTAAGCCGCTCGGCCGTTGAGTCACTCGTTCGTATCCGTTCCAGATGTGTAATATTAACGACGCGACGCGCGGCGAACGATGTCCTTATTTTTTTCGTCGAACACGGATGCGATGCTGGTTGCGTCAATTTTTTTCCTCCGTCCGGAGAGAGATTCGAACCCGTTCCTCGGCGTTCGTGAGGCGTCCACCTAAGCCGCTCGACCGTTCGGTCAGTTGCTCGTATCGGTTCGAAATGTGTAATAATAATAACGACGCGCGGCGAGAAGGATGTCGTTTTATTTTTCGTCGAACACGGATGCGATGTTGGTTGCATCTGGCGGTGTCCATCTGGTGACGAATTGCGAAAGGACGATCGCCGGCGTCCATCTCGGAGGCGTCGCGTCGGTAGGTTTCTACGCGCGCGGGAGCATATAGATCGCTGCACGCAGAGCGGCGGCGGCAATTTCGAAAAAATGGGTCCTCGGGGCGTGCGCATTTCCGCGAGCATAGGCGGACGAAAACGATTCCGACGTGCCTGTATAATTGTAAAACGTCTTAAATAAAATTCTAAAAATAAAAAATACGTTTTACTTACGTATGTATAATACAAAATGCTTTACTAACACACAATATAATTACAAATTACATATAATTTAATTTTAATACATAATTACAAAATTACATACAATTTCATTTTAATTTATAATGTCCCAACGGCAACGAATGAATGTCCGTTACAAGATCGTAATGTCGTTTGTCATCTTGAGCATCTAAGGCAGTTTTATTTATGGTAACGGTTAATAATTGATGATTTATTGACCTGATGCTATTGAATTTTGACATTAATTTTTTATTATCAAACAAACAGTCATAATAATCCTGAAAAGTTATTTTTTTAATTCCTGAACGACCTACGCCCTTCAATTTTTTAAATTTTACTTCTTTTCCCACTCTGATGGCGTAAACTTTAGCTCTAATTCCAATGAACTCAGTTATTATCTGTCCGCACAGTTCGTCTTTAAATTTACCGATAACTTTCTTATTTACCAAAGGTATTCCGAAAGGGTTATCTGCGGCGTAATCTGAAGTGTCAAAAATTTTATTTGCATCCCGTTTTATAATTTCATAAATACTCGAGACGCGTTCGGGATGTTTTGGAGAGAACTTAAAAATAAAACTGTCCGTGTCCGTGTAACATACTGTGACATTAAATAAGGGCTCCACATTTTCTCTGATGTAATCATAAAGAAAACTATACATGACTGTTTTTGAAATGTCAAGGACTGCCATGCCAACGTAGATCGGTTTATCAAATTTCACGGATAATTTGTTCAGTTCAATTGCGACCAGATTCTCATTGAAAATCGTAGCTTTTTTGAAATTTGGTTGACTAATATATTTTTCAGCGGATTTCCATTTCTTTGTCAACACGATAATTCTGTATTTGCGTACAGATTCCATAAGTTTTCCGAAAACCATATTCGACATGCCCTTGTAAAAATCTTTATCGAAAGCGTTCGTAGATTTTGCCCTCAGATCGCTATTTAATTTAATGTATTTTTCTAACCAATTGCTCTCGTCAAATTCTATCGCACGATGAATTGTTTTTAATTTTAAGCCGTGTTTTAAACTTTGAAGTAAAACGCTTAAATGGAGGACGTACTTTTCTTTATTACATAAAGTTAGCATTAATTTTTTGTCGTCCTTTTTACCTGTGGTGGATATGTGTTCCGGACAAAATGGAAAAAATATATGGGAATCGTGCAAATCTTCAGGATATTCTAAGTCAACTTCTAAAACACAAGATTTACCCGTTTCATCTCCGTAATACATCGAACAGTCAATGTCGGTCGTACTGAGCATTTCTAAAAGATTCGTTAATTTTTCGTCACTTACCCAGTTGAAGTTGTCGCACGGTAATTTTGTCGTCATCGCGTAAGAATAGAGTCCGTTGGCGTCTACGTAAATAATTTCGCTAATTTCCTTATCAGGGTCGAAATCGGTTCCCATGTGTACAGAATTCGCTTTTGCATATCGGGAACTAACTTGAGTTATACCGCCGCGTAAACCTTTTTCTATAAATAAAATCATATCGATGTCTTGTAAAAGGGGAAGTTCAATTTTTGTTGTTTTAAGGGCCGCCGAAAATGATAGGCCCGGAGCTGTGAAGAATCCACACGCATCTAACCCGTAAGTTTTGAAAGTCAATTTTCTAAAATTTTCAAAAATGTCTGCCAATAGAAATACGTCAATTTTAAATACAAGTCCGCGTATTCACCGAGAGTTTTACATTGAAAATGTTGCCAAACGTTTACGGCGTGCTGGTAATCCTCATCGTTGACGTTTTCGCCATGTAATTTATTATAAAATAGGGATTTATCGGGAAGACTTGTCTCTTCCAATTTGTCAACAGAATTCACGTAATCATACGGAAAACATCCTTTACGAGTTACTAATTTATAAGAATTGGGATTCGGAAACGCTTTTTGTACGAACTTTATTTGTTCTGGTTTCAAATTTTTCGCTAATGTTTCAAGAGACGAGGGCATGAAACGAAACGAATCTAAGAAACGTAATTTCACATCGCCTACCCTTTTCGAGAACGATATGTAAGTTTCAGTTGTGTTTGCTAAAATTTCTACATTTTCATCGTTTACGTTTGCCAGCGCTTCTATTATAAAGTGACTATCGTAATGAGATAAATTGTGTAAAATCACGGGAATAATATTTTTAACGCGACATTGTAAATTACAATTATTGCACAAAGCTGCAATATAGTAAAATGGTCGTGGTGATAAGTTTTAGTATTATTTTCGCTAAAATTAGAATCACAAATCTCACACTTTTCGGCATTTGCATGTGCCGTAGATTCTTCGAACGTTAAATCTTTCATAGGAACGGTAATGTGATTTTTTAATATTTCTTGAACATTTGTTGCTTCTCCTAATAATTTATTTACGAACCACTCAGCCGGGTTTTCGCCGCGATAAATTTCAAAATGATTTAGTCGATCATCGTAAGAACAGACTGTTAAATATGCAACGCTAAAGGCTTCGTGCCGTTGATAGGCGTTCGTGAATGCTTTTTCTAGAGTATCGTCACAGGAATGAATAGGTTTCGTTAGAGCTTCGAAGTCCGCGTAAATGACAAACGGCAAAGGCATGGTGGCCGCAAATTGTTTGAATTTAACAATGTTTTCTCCGTCTTTAGGTAATTCAATTTTTACGGCCTCATGACGCGAGCAATCTGACACATGACGATTTAATTTGTCCTTGGATGAAAAATAACACAAGCAGCGATCGCAAATGAACTTGACACGCATGTTTGATGAAATTTGATACCTGCACAGTTCTGATAAATTTTTAATGAGACAAAAATGACCTACGCGTTGACTTTTCTTTAAATATAATAAATTTACGTGGCAGTTTTGACATTTTTGTATGATAAAGTGGACCCACGATGCTCTTGTTTTCATAACCGTATACGTTAATTGAAATAAATTTATTGGCGTTTTCGAATTTCTGTAAGTCGCACAGATTTACAGGAAAACATATACCTTTAAAACTAAAAAAATCGTATATATTTTGACGGTACGTAGAAGGATCGCACGCATCTTGACCGTTTCTCGCCGGAAATAAGTGCGCCAAAAGGCAATACGCGAAGCATCGTCGGTCTTGATTTTTGATGTTCAATATGACGTTACTTTTTCGCCGAAGTTCGTCCGGCAGGTCCACGTAAGTGCTACCGTTATCTTTCTTTCCTCCTCCTCTCAACGGCGTGTACTTGCAAAACGCCACGACCAGATTCACGATTGCCGATAACGACCAACCGCTGTCCCTCTCTTGATATTCTGAAAGCTGATAAGAAAGTGAAAAAAAGAAAATTAATATCTGGCAGCTTATTTCGTTTTAAACTTACCTGCACCATGATTTCGTTAAACAGTTCGTTCAAAATTTCGTCTAGATTTGCTCCAATATTGATCACGTGATTTTTGGTATTGAAAAACTTATATTCCGAGACATCGGTTTGAGGTTTTACAAATTCACCGCAAAATACCAAATTTATCTTCATCGAAGGCGTTTTCACCAATTGATTTCCGATTCTAGTTCTAATCAGAGACGAGGCGTCTAGGAAAAGCTTCGCGGTTGTGTATGAGTTTTATTGATTATTACTCCGGTGCGAATTCTGCTTTTAAATGCAGATTGCAGCTGTAAATTAAAAAATTAGAAAAATACGTACGCATTTAATTTAAAACTTACATCCTTCCACTGAATTCGGTTGATTTTATTAATTCTCCGTTCTGTTCCGGGACGACGACGACGACTTGTTCTTAAACCTCGACCAATCGGCAACGTTTTAATTTTTAATTCCAGTTTTACGTCGAATGAATGTAATTTTGCAATTAAGCTTTCAATTTGTTTCTTATCGTGCACCGACGGACAATTTCTCATTAGCTCGTTTAATGTTTTAATATTTTTTTGTTTAGTTTTGCAATTTTATAAGCATCTGATTTATCGGCGCACTCATCCAATAAGCGAAACACATTTAAATATTCTCGTAAATCCATTTCAATATTTAATAATAATCTAATTTTAAAATTATGTTTATAACTAAGCTAATATTTTTTACTTTAACAAGCTGAAAAAAAAGAGACCATAATTCTAGTGACTTGAAATAAGATAATAAATTTTGTACTTACTTGTATTTTTAATATTTCTCAAATTCAATATCATATGCCGGTTGGGGTTTACTTGCTAATTTCACCAATCCTTTGTAAATCAAGCCGCATTGCGAAGACAACACGTCACCTATCTTATCTTCGGGTATGGCCTTGTTAAATCGACGAGGCAGAAACACGACAAACTCCTGATCGATTTCCGCCAGCAATGATTCTCCAAATTTCGTTTTTACATATTTTAAATCGGACAACGGATACTTGCGGCCGATTTCCAGCTCCGACAACTTCTTAATAGGTAATGATTTTAACGAAGTAGCACTATTTATATTCGAAATGGTATCCATAATTAACGCGCACAGAGAAAACGTAAAATGTACTCTTTTCTGTAGGGACAGATGATACAAACTAAAGTGCTGTACTGCAGTTCGCCGCGCATTTTTCTTATCAGTAAATTGCAATGCATTGAGTAATCTACGTGTGCGCATTAGATTTAAAATTAAAAATACAGGATGTTTCATAACTCGCGGCGTAGAATTAAGAAACTTATACGGGGTGATAAAAAAAGTAAAATATTTATTTCATAACTTACAAAATATTTAACATTTTTATCACCGCGTACACGTTCATTAATACTTGACTTCGAGTTATGAAACATCGTGTATAATACGTCTTATTTAATTGGTTTAAAATAAATTACGCTCACAATATTTCCACTCCTCCTTATTTAAGACCGTAAGTTTGCTTTCGATCGTTTAGTCTCGCGACGTGCGTAAATAAGTGCAAGTATACATCTGAAAATGGCATCATCGTCGTTAGAGTTTCTGGAAAGTTTTCTGCAAGAATGCAGACGAAATAGTGATTTTCGTTTTGTTAGCGAGGTGTCTTACAAGCTAAGCAGATCTGCAAAAATTTCAACGGGACTCAGTGTAACGAATAATTTTGAACCGTTAGTAAAACTAACGTACAGCTCAAAACCAAAATGTTTAACATTTAACGGTGACGAGTGGAATCAATTCATCGAGTACTTTCCTCGCATCGAAGATCATCTGAAATTAAATAGTACGAGGTGCCAACAATGTGCGGACACGAAGACGATTTCCAATTTCGAGCTTTGCGACAGTGATATCAAATTATTTTTTATCGAGTCCAAAGGTAAATTTAAAGTGAAAATTATTAAAGGCGAAACAGAAATAGAATTGGATAAATTTATGTTTAAAATATTAAGTAAATTATTACATGTCGTGGTTACCGCATCAAAAGGCTCGAAAAACTTACGTTCAACGGCTACTACAATAAAATTATAGAATTAATCGCCACTTATCTCCCGGATAATGAAAATTTAATTTCGTATGCCCGTAATTTTATTATCGGAATCCCGAAAGCAGAGGACGGAAATGTGCAATGGTATTCAGAAAGTATCGATTGTTTGCTGGAATTGTTGGCAAATCACGAGGACAAAATAAAACTCGACGTGGGGAGATATAAAAACTCGATTTTAATGGGATCAACCGTCGTCGGTCAGTCGCAATGAAAACGTTAGAAGAGATACTTGAAATCGTGGATAAAATATTGGAATATAACAATCAAAATTTCGGTTTGAGCAATATCGATACGGATCTAATTCCCTACATTCCCAGATACATTTTACTGCAACAATCTACGTTAAATTTAATTGATATTTGGGAGCGATTACCCGATCGTTTGAAGCAAGATAAAGAGCTGCAGCGTAAATTACCTTGTTATTTACATTATAACACCGGCGAAACGCAGTGGGACGGACCTCCGATTTCTCTGCATTTGTGTCATGTGTGCCTAAACGACGACGACGACGACGAGAGTGCGTCCGTGTGAAAATGGGTCTCCTTGCTGCCGCGATTGTTTTCGCGGTAATTGCGAACAATACGTTTTATATAAACATTAATAATTCGAACATAACTGAGTGTTACGTGTGTACAGATTACGAAAATAGCGTTTGGCCTGAGGATTGGATTCAGCTTGCATGGAAAGGTTCAAACATGTTCGACGTAAATTTAACAAATCAAGATCAGACGTTGCTGTATTACAAACTTCGTTGTTTTCATCAAGGTCGTCGGCAAGTTGAAGACAGCGACTGGAAGATTGCGTTAAATATTTCGCACGAATATGCAGATTATTTTTTCGACTCGGAATATGTCAACTTAACGCAAATTGATAATTTGTTTTTGTATAACGATAATGAAAATACTTATTGTTCGCATGCATTTTTCGTAAGTTGTATCGCACTGTTTTTAATATATTGTTAACGATAATTTGTATGTGCCATATAAAATGTGTTTTTAAATAATAAAACTATTTTTCTTTAAAAAAGCAAATCAATTTATTTCTATACGTTCATACAATTAAACAATATTTGACAGTTTAACCCAAGATTTTTCAGGAATGCCCAACCATTTCACGTAGGCTTTTCCTCCTTTTTTTCTCAAAATTTTTTCCACCAAATAAACATCTTCGTGTTTAGCTCGTTGGAGTTCTTCGTTATAGAAGGCGCCCAAAATCGGTTGCTTCGACATGTCTTCTAGCAGGTAAGTAACGGGATTAGTAACTTGAATTTTAACGATTTTGAACAGTTCCGTGGACCACGACGGGGTAAATCCCTTTTGGAATACTCCTTTATATTTGCTGATGCGAACGACATCACCGACACGAAACTTCGCTTTGCCCGCAATTTTAATCTTATTGTATACCGTTTCTAAAAGCGTCTTTTCATTTGTCTTGTTCACATCTTTAGGAGCCATGCCTATTGTTCTGTGCACGCTCGCGTTATATTTGTCCACAATCGTTTGCAATAAATCGAACCATTTAAATTTGCCGCGCATACTGAATTCTCTGTACAAGTTTTCTTTAATTGTCCGTATAACTCTCTCTACCATGGCGGCCTTTATCGGAGAAAATGTTGAGTAATGATTTATTCCGTATCTATTTGTCAAATCTTTAAACTTTTGGTTGTAGAACTCTTTTCCCTCGTCGGTGTGTAAATTTGCGGGCGTCCTCTTGTCGGTATTCAATATTTCGAGCATAGCTTGAGTTACGAGCTCGCCTGTCTTCCTTTTCACCGGTCGCGCCCACAAATACTTAGAAAAGCAATCTATGACAACTAAAATGTAATTATAACCTTTATTTTCACGCGCGTAAGGAATAAATTCGCACAGATCAGCTTGCCAAAGATCGTCCACAGACTTTACAATTATGGATCTCCTCGAAAAATTTTTCCTCGCAGGTTTGTGTAACTCATTGACTACGTCACGTTTAATTTGGCTCATTGCTGTGCCCTTCACCGAACCGCTGCTCCAACTTATCTAATCTAACGTTAATCAGCTTCATTTGTTCTCGAAATACGTTTAGCTCTCGTTTCAGATCGCCGAGGTAGAGAGCTTGCGATCGAAATATTCCTTCGATTTTCGATTTCACGTCCGTAACTTGATTTTGTATGGTCCTAGAATCATATTTGATTTTTCCTTTATCTCGTCCACGTATTTTTTATTGGTCGCGTCTCTCGGATTGATGCTCGAGCCGACGTTGCACAGTCGTTTGTTCCCGATATCATAATGTTTATCACTTGTGAGAGAAAATCCTAAACCGGGTGGCTCTCGAGTTGTTTTCGTTTTGCGTAAATATCTGCCGAATTTATCGACGCTCATTCTATTACATCGGCTTCTTTCAGTTCTTCGATGATCGCAATAATCTCGTTATTATGGCCCGTGTGTCCCGCCTGTTGAGAAGCCTTCAACAATTTCAGACGATCCACCAGCTCGTTGATGTTATCCCAGTATATATATTGAAACGGTTTATTTTCAACTTCTAATCCTTTACCGCTCCAAGTTTTAGAGCGAGATCTTCTTTCGAACAACGGTTGAATTATATTTTTGTATTTTTCACTTCGACTTCCCTTTATTTGCCCTGCCGGATCATTGCCTCTTCTGTGAGCGTGCGTGCGATCTAGTATATGATGATAGTTCTCGAGATCTTCGTTCTTATGACCGATCGGTTGCTTTTTAAAGAGTAATTCATAAAGCCCCGGTGTGCCAATATATGTAACACCTTTAATTATCAAATCTTTTAATTGCACGTCGCTATCGCCGATTCGCCAAGCGTCCGTAACAGGATTATAGCGAATGCCGTACACATTGTCGTATTCATTATTGGCGTCTTGTAATAAACCATCAATGTATCCTCTGGGAAGTGGATCGTACATCTTAAGGTATTCGTCTCTAGGAGTGGGAGACATTGTTTGATATAAATTTTGGAAATCGGAAAGTCTTCTCTCTTCATCGATTTCTTCTTCCTCCTCGGACGAAAACGGATCATATCCGGCAACATCTTCCGATTGAACAAAACTGGGTTGTGGAAGACTGAATCGTCGTTGTTGTTGTTGTTGTTGTCCGGCAACAAAACTGGGTCGTTCTTGGACGTCCGAAGAAAGCGGAACAACATCCGAAAGCGGACTATATCCGGCAGCAGCTTCCGATTCAACAAAACTCGATTGTGGAAGAACGACTTGCTGTTGCAGTTTTCTTTCTGGTTCCGCCATGCTATCGTCGGCAGATTTCTTTACAGGTAAGTAATTAGCGGAATCTTTTTCAGTTTTTACCGTTCGCTCAAGCTCTTTGAGAGACTTGGTGATCGGTTTATACTTTTGCGCCAGCTCATAGTCTCGTTCCAATTTACCTCTTTTCAAAGCCAGATACTTGTTTCTTATTGCTTTACTTGCTTTGATAATTTCTAATTTCATTTTCTTCTTTTTGTCCATTCTTAAACCAATTGCCCAGTTTCCGAGCAGTTAAAACCAGTTGTAAAGCTGTTTTATTTGTCTGGTCCAGTTCTTCCGCCGGTTAATATCCGTTTCAGAGCAGTTGTAAAGCTGTTGTTCTACCGATCAGCTACCGGTTGTAAAGCTGTTTCGATACTGTTTTAATTGTCTGGATGCGGCGACGCTTATATCAGTATGTAACTGTCAAATCCTTTACGATATCTTCCGTCTTTTATATCATGCTCCTTATCAATGCAAATAAACCCGTATTTCTTCTTCCAACACTCAGCACACATCGACTTAAATTGATCGAATGACATGTCCATGCATACGTGGTCCTCAAATATATGCCGCAAATTCGTCTCGTCTTGTTTAAATAAAATCAAAAAGTTAGCGTTGTCGCGAATTAAATGTTTAGGGATTCGGGTGTAAGTTTGACAGAGATAAAAACAATTAATCCTTTTATGACGACCCATGCTAAAGTAATCTCGTATCTTATCCTGCTTATCGCAAGCGACGTCGTCGAATATGAAAACCGAATTCTCTTTTGCATCCTCCGGATTCAGTATTTCTTCGTTGTCCTTGAACGCAAAGTAGTTTACTTCTTTCACTTCACTTAGAATTTGCTCCAACGCTCGATATTTCGGTTGATACAGGGACTTGGAGTAAACGTAGACATTTTCGAAGGACAGACCGTTCGGATGGACGATCAAAGAAATCGCGATGTTGGTTTTTCCAGAATTTGACGTTCCCGCGACGAGACATCTCATCGTTGAGGGTAATAAAGGATGACGGTTCAATTCTGTCTCTTCGCACAAAAAATTCATGTTCATTACGGGAAGCTTATGCGCCTGCTTGACAATTCGCATGTTTCACGTACACGCGCGCGCACACATATAAATTTAGCTTCTGCTTCTGTTGACCGCGCAGTGTCTCTCAGACCAAATGACTGCGCGTAGTGGTGCAGGTCTCTTAAATTCTCTCATCAATAAATTACCGTTCGAATTGCATCTACCCGGAGGTTATCAATTCTGCGGACCCGGTACGAAATTAAAAGAGCGTTTGGAACGCGGAGACGTCGGCATTAACGAATTAGATCGAGCCTGCAAAGAACACGACATAGCGTACTCCAGGTACAAAGATTTACCGAACAGACATTTGGCAGACAAGAAGCTAGAAGAGCGCGCTTGGAATCGCGTTAAATCGAAAGACGCGAAACCCGGAGAGAGAATAGCGTCTCTTGCTGTTACTTCTGCGATGAAAATCAAACGAAAACTCGGAAGCGGTCACGGCGGAGGCGGCGGAGGTTCTCGTAAAGTGGCCTTGGGAGAAGTTGTCAGGAAAATTCGCAACAATGTCAAAAAATTCGATCGTCTGGACAATGCGAACGAAGCTATAAAACTCGCGAGAGCATCGGCCAAGGTTGCTCTGAAACAAGCGGGCGGTAAGAACATTCGAAAACCTCGAGTGATACCCGTTCCGAAAGTAGGAGGCGTCATACCGTTTCTCATACCGTTGTTAGCGGGTCTCAGCGCGGCGGGTTCCCTTGCCGGAGGATCCGCGAGCATTGCGCACGCAATTGACAGAGCTAAGGAGGCGAGAAGGAAGTTGGAAGAAGCAAAACGACACAATCGAACGATGGAGACCATCGCGCTGGGAAAGAAGGGCGACGGATTATATTTGAAACCGTATCGTAAGGGTCTCGGTCTCTACATTCGTCAACCGAAACAACAAAAAAACTAATTGATGGACTGCCCCGAACAGCCCTGACCGATTTCCATCTGGCGAAATTTGCAAACAAAAACGTGCCACATTTCAGAGGCGTCTTTATGCGTGACGATTTACCTAGAAAACCTCGTAACTTCGAAAGCGGCGTAATAAATTTAGATTCGAAAAACGGTCCCGGAACGCACTGGGTCGCTTATTTTAAAAGAAATAAACACGTGCTGTATTTCGACAGTTTTGGAAATCTTCCGCCGCCGTCGGAAGTGATTCGATATTTCGAGGGCAGTCGAATAATCTACAATCACAAGAGATATCAAAAATTCAACGCCAACAATTGTGGACATCTATGTTTGGAATTTTTACATAAAGAGGGCAGTCATGTCGAGAACGTTCACGTTGGTGGGCAACAGTAGCGTACTTTCGGCAAATTATTACCCGCCTATCGAACTGGATCCCCGTTACGAATATCAAATCGGATTACTAAGTCTTTACACCTACAATACTGTGCCTAACGTTGAAGAGCTAAAGAATAACAAATTTTATTACGGCGACGGCAAGATTATCGAAATTCCAACGGGCTCCTACGAAGTGGAGGATCTGGAGAAATTCCTGCAGACAGAATTAAACGGTACGCTTTCGCTAAAACCGAACAACAATACGCTAAAATGTGAAATTAAGTGCATGTTTAAGATCGACTTTGAAAACCAGATTCGATAGGCCGAATGTTGGGCTTCTCGCCGAAAATATTAGAACCGAATCTATTACATCAATCGGATTTACCAGTGGAAATTATAAAGGTGACGACGATCCGCGTGGAGTGTAACATTGCTACCGATTCGTTTTACAACGAAAAGATGTCGCATACGGTTTTTGAATTTTCACCGTCCGTCGATCCCGGTTACAGCATAAATATTAATCCCAGCAACATCGTCTATTTACCTGTAAGAGTGCGCAAGATCGATAACATTACGTTGTCGTTACTCGATCAGAACGGATCGTCGATAAATTTAAGAGGTGAACAAGTTCGAATCAGTCTGGTCTCAGAAGTGATGGGCCTGCGTTTCCACGACAAAAATAACGGTAGCAGTAATAATATACAAAACAAGCCCGCAGAATTCATCATTCAGAAGACAGCTCCCCAAAGGTTAACATCGAGCAATATATTGTTCTTGCAAAGTTTAGGCTATAAAGTGAAAAATATCGACGGTAATGTTGCATCTATCCGAAGGACTCGACTTCGACGAAGTTATCGTTAAGAAGCAATTTCACTGGTATTCTCCGACGTACAAGAATTTTAACAACAACGACGAAGTGAGAATCTTAATCAATCATCAAGATATTTACACCTATCCGCACGAAAGTTATCTGTACATCGAGGGAACTTTGAGGCCGAGCGACGAAGGTACCGGCGAGTGTCGACTGACAAATAACCCTTATTCGTTCCTTTTTGAAGAGATCCGATACGAAATCGACGGTAAGGAAATAGATAAAGTTCGAAATGTAGGCGTGACAACTACCATTAAGGCGTACCTATCCTATAACGATGCGGAAAGTAAAGTATTACAAGTGGCCGGATGGGTGCCCTTTCAGGACCAGCATCCGACTTTATTAGACGATAAATTTATGGCATGCATACCGTTAAAATTTCTGCTCGGCTTCTGCGAGGACTACAAGAAAATCATAATGAACGCCAAACAAGAAATAATATTACTTCGTTCCAGAAGTGACAATAATTGTTACATGAGTACGGGAACGAAAACGGCGAGCATAAGCTTAGAAAAATCGAATGGCACGTGCCGCACATTACGCTCAATGACGAGATGAAATTGAAAATGCTACAGTTTCTACAAGAGTCAAAATCAATTTTCATTCCTTATCGACAATGGGAACTACATGAATTACCAAGCATGCGCCCAACCCTTAATGATGTTTGGCCAATAAGAACGTCTACGAATTTAGAAAAACCTAGGTATGTTATCGTCGCTTTCCAAGACGCTAGAAAAGACAAACCTACTAAAAACGCGTCAGAATTTGATCACGCACACATTCGAAATATTAAATTACATCTCAATTCTGAAAGTTATCCGTATAAAAATTTAAATCTCGAAATGAGTAAAAATAAATTCGGCATTGCTTATCTGATGTACGCAGATTTTCAAAACAGTTATTACGGACGTGGCAACGAACCGATTTTAAATTTGGCGGAATTCAAATTGAAAGCTCTCTACGTTATAGACTGTTCGAAACAGAACGAGTCCGTAAAATCTTCGACTGTCGACATTAAATTAGAATTAGAGAGCGAACAGGAATTTAAGGCGGATATGGTCGCATATTGTCTAATTATCCACGACAAGATCGTTGAATATAACCCTGCAACGAATATAGTTAGAGATATAATTTAAACAAAATATATATTACTTTATGTATTTAATTATCTGAAATATATTTTTTTAACAATGAGTGCTTTTATTTTCCTCCACTCCAAACGAAAGAAGGCCGAGTGCATTTTCTCGCTCAGTCTTTGCGTTTGCTTCATGGAGTGGTGAGTGTACGCGAAATTATGAAGAAAACGTAACATTTGCCAAAGAACCGGCCGTTGTAATAGAATTTAACGCGAATGATGATGAAGAAGAAGAAGAGCAAGACAATAACTGGATGCAAAACGCACGCGACAGAATCCGTTTCCGTCAACGTATTAAGAAATTATCGAAAATTCTCGACCCTATTCTACTCCGGAAGCACGAATTGTACAAGAAAGAAGCAAACGTAAAATCGCTAGTTATTGATATAGAAGGATTCCAATTGGAACGTTTTGTGGTAAAAGAATTGGCAATCAGAGACGCGTGTGGCATAGCACATTTCGTATTCGGGCCACCCGACGTTCCTTTCAACAAATTAAAAAAGGAACATAAAAGACAAATTATTTGGCTGGAAAATAATTATCATCATCTACGCTACTCTGACGGTTACATTCCTTACAGACAAGTGAAGAATATTCTTCATCAATTTACACACGGATATGAGCGAATCTACGTAAAAGGTCACCAAAAAGCAAATTTCCTCCAAGAGCATTTACCAGCGATAGAAATCGTAAACCTGGAATCCGATCCTGACTGTCCGAATTTAAACAAAAGAAATTCATCTTGCCTGCATCACACAAACAATTACAGTATTTGTTCTATGACTAACGCAAATGTAATTTGTAAATATTTATTATCAAGTTATGAATATAAGTTTTTTTCATAGTAATAAACTACATGCGTAAGGAAAACGCATCTTTTATTTTTTAATACGCACGTCCGCCTATGCTCGCGGAAATGCGCACGCCCCGAGGACCCATTTTTTCGAAATTGCCGCCGCCGCTCTGCGTGCAGCGATCTATATGCTCCCGCGCGCGTAGAAACCTACCGACGCGACGCCTCCGAGATGGACGCCGGCGATCGTCCTTTCGCAATTCGTCACCAGATGGACACCGCCAGATGCAACCAACATCGCATCCGTGTTCGACGAAAAATAAAACGACATCCTTCTCGCCGCGCGTCGTTATTATTATTACACATTTCGAACCGATACGAGCAACTGACCGAACGGTCGAGCGGCTTAGGTGGACGCCTCACGAACGCCGAGGAACGGGTTCGAATCTCTCTCCGGACGGAGGAAAAAAATTGACGCAACCAGCATCGCATCCGTGTTCGACGAAAAAAATAAGGACATCGTTCGCCGCGCGTCGCGTCGTTAATATTACACATCTGGAACGGATACGAACAAGTGACTCAACGGCCGAGCGGCTTAGGTGGACGGCTCAGGAACGCCGAGGAACGGGTTCGAATCTCTCTCCGGACGGAGGAAAAAATTCCGCAGCGGAGCGCCGGTGGCGACACCCGACGGACAATTCCCGAACTAACGCTCCGACGACGCAGCGCCACTGCCATCTGGCGGACAATTTCCGAACTAACGAAAATGGCAGCAGCGCCGGAGGCATCTGGCGGACAATTTCCGAACTAACGAAAATGGCAGCAGCGCCGGTGGCATCTGGCGGACGGACGCCAGAACTACGTTGTCTCCGTCTCTCTCTCTCTGGAGCTCCATCTCACTCTTTACCATGGGCTCAGATGAGGCAGAAAACTGGACCGGAAGTCAATGCATTTCAAATGGGGAAAAAAGGGTGTGGTCTGTTTTTTATATCTACTTGCTGAAGTTATACAGGGTGACTGACAGTTCTTTCGCCTAAAAGAAAACACGAAAAGAAGCGATATCCGCGAATTTGGAAAAAATGTTTAAAAGTCTCTGTGTGCTTTAATTTCCGAGAAATAATTAATTAAAAATTATATTCGAAACGACGATACGTCGAATTACATTCTGCAAATTTTTATTTTATTTAAAATTTCGAGTTGCAACTGTTAATATAAACAGAGTCGGGTTGGTTTCTGAAAGTCGAGAAAAAATCGCAAGAGAGTTTTTTGAGATTTTGCTGAAGTTATACAGGGTGACTGACAGTTCTTTCGCCTAAAAGAAAACACGAAAAGAAGCGATATCCGCGAATTTGGAAAAAATGTTTAAAAGTCTCTGTGTGCTTTAATTTCCGAGAAATAATTAATTAAAAATTATATCCGAAACGATGATACGTCAAATTACATTCTGCAAATTTTTATCTTATTTAAAATTTCGAGTTGGAATTGTTAATATAAACAAAGTCGGGTTGGTTTCTGAAAGACGAGAAAAAATCGCAGGAGGTTTTTTTAAATTTTGCTGAAATTATACAGGGTGACTGACAATTGTTCCGTATATTTCGACTCGAAATTGTTAATAAAAACAGAATCGAGTTGGTTTTCAAAAGTCAGGAAAAGAATTTTTTGATATTGACCTGAAATTATACAGGGTGCCTGACAATTGTTTCGGCTAAAAGAGAACATGAAAAGAAGCGATATCCAAGAGTTTGGAAAAAATGTTTAAAAATATATGTGTGCTTTATTTTCCGAGAAATAATTAAAAATTATACCCGAAATGACGATACGTCAAATTGTATTCTGCAAATTTTATCTTATTTAAAATTTCGAGTTGCAAATGTTAATTAAACAGAGTCGGGTTGGTTTCTGAAAGACGAGAAAAAATCGCAAGAGGTTTTTTTTTAATTGTGCTGAAATTATACAGGGTGACTGACAATTGTTTCGCTTATTTCGAGTCGCAATTGTTAATAAAAACAGAATCGAGTTGATTTCCCAAAGTCAAGAAATAATTTTTTGAGATTGTGCTGAAATTATACAGAGTGACTGACAATTGTTTCGCCTATTTCGAGTCGCAATTGTTAATAAAAACAGAATCGAGTTGGTTTCCCAAAGTCAAGAAATAATTTTTTGATATTGACATGAAATTATACAGGGTGACTGACAATTGTTTCGCCTATTTCGAGCCGAAATTGTTAATAAAAACAGAATCGGATTGGTTTTCAAAAGCCAAGAAAAAATAGCGGAAGGTTTTTTTAAGATTGAGCGCAAATTATACAGGGTGACTGACAATTGTTTCGCCTATTTCAAGTCGAAATTGTCAATAAAAACAGAATCGGGTTGGTTTCTAAAAGTCAAGAGAAAAATTGCAGAAGAATTTTTTTTATATTAACCTCAAATTATACAGGGTGACTGACAATTGTGTCACCTATCTCCAGTTGAAATTTTATTGTTAATAAAAAGAGAATTGGGTTGGTCGCTGTCTGTATTAATTTCGGACATCTACCGCTCTTTCTTAACCAAGGACGCATCGTCTTTTTGGGGATAATTTTTCGTTAATTATTTTTGCAAAACTAAAATACAACATTTTTCCCTTTGTGAGTTTATTCAAGAATCACACTGTATACCACCGCTGTGGTGGTGACTGCAGAAATTTTAAATTCTGTTTATAAACAATTTTTTTGTGCGGATTTATTGTTGTTTTTCGTTTTATTTCATAATACCAACCACAAATAAACGAAGCCTTTCACTTACATCAAATTTTAATTAGCTTTCAAGATATCCAAATGATAAAAATAATGAAAGCCCTTCTAATTTAATCAACGGGGACCATATTTTGCTTTCATATGCATACGTTCACAAAAAGAACATGGAAATTCAAATGTATTAATTTCCAATTATTATCTGATAATTGATTAATTTAAGAATACATTTTACTGGACTATGAATGACTAAAACAAAGTTGACCACTTTCGTTAAGGTACAAAAGCTACGCTCAAACAATGGTGGAAAAGTGCATGAACCTCTTTTAAACAGTTGCTTGCCACACTAACAACATACTTCGTTTCTAACAATTGAATAATTAACGTGACTTTCATACTTCCCGTCATTGTCGCGGACAACACGACAATTACATCTAGTTATTGCATGCAAGTGGGCATAATCGAAACAAATATCTTCATCGTGCCATTAAAATCTAATGGCCAAGTTTAAAAATACTATTACAAACAATCGATTTTTATGTATTGCATAGTTTTAAGGTGCGATTCCACTGAGGCAATTTGTAGCATGCGGCTGATAAAGCTTTTTGTAAGCACATCCAATTCCGTTACTCAGTTTAATGTACTTTTTTTTCTGCAACTATTTCAGGTTGAACTCAAAGTACATTCCATTGTTTTAAAATGTTATATTGCATGTCACATGTTGCCTCAGTGGAATTCGCCTTTAAAAAGTGAATCTAGGGCTCATAACGAACCCGAAAATTAATAAAGTTTACGGACACGATCGTAATGTACCAATTATTAACGGGACAGTTTTTCGTTTATCTGTTTATCTGCGCGAAACGAACACGCCCGACCGTAAATTAACGTCGGCCTGCTCACAGTTCGTAAATCTCGGAAAATGGTTCGAAAATCGGCGGCGATAGATGTTGGCACTCCTTCGAATTCGATTGAGTTTAAATTTCCATTCCATTAGGCGAACAGAAGGAAGGAATTGACGGAGACGTTTCTAGTGGGACCCGATGAGTTTATATTTCAATTGTTTCGCAATTTGGTTAAGGCCTCCGAATTTTAGAATTATTTTAGAATGCTTTAACATTAGGTTTGAAATTATGTATAATGTAAAATGTTCTTTTTTTTGTAAATTATTTATTCTATTATATTAACTTTCTCAATATTTATTGAAGGAAATCATTATTGAAATACATAATACAAAGGAAAAAATTAAAAAAAAGTGGATACACAGATTTCATTAGCTTATTTAGAGTTATCTAATTTAGGCCCAGTTGTACAATGCAAGTTTAAATTTAAGCTGAAGCTTAAACCCGTAGCAATGATTATTTGAACAATTGTTGTTAAGGGTTTAAGCTTTGGCTTAAAGTTAAGCTGAAAATGTACACCTTGACCTTATTCAGACTAATAATAATAATCTTTAATATCAACTACTAGTAATTAACTTTCAGAACTTGGAGATTTAACACGAATAGGTGTTTTATGGCTTATATGTAATTATTATGTCCTCCATACGAATAATGATTTTTGCTTCTGTGAAACTTCTAAAAATGACGTTTGATTGGCAGAAATAAATTAAAGTGGTTGGCGTGGAAGATTTTTCTAAGTTTAAGAAAAGAAATGAATAAAATAAATAATAAACTAAAGTCGGAAGGAAATTGTTTGATAAATCGCGAAAAGAAAATCACGTGAAGAACAAAACCCCTTGTTGAAAATGTATCGGTTTTAAAACGTCAAGTGGGGGTGGGTTAAGAAAGAGCGCACAAAACGCAGAAAATAAAAGCAACACGACCTTTAACTGTATTAAGAATTTACTTCTGCGCCACATAGAAATTGAAACCCTTATAAACCGGTTATCCGGCCCTTCAATTTTTGTGTGCATTGTGAAGGGTCATTGAATCGGGTAGAGAGGTAGCAAAAGAAATATCCCAGCCCCTCGAAACTTAAACCAGAAACCCTCTTCGGCGGCGGCGATGGCGGGCGGTGCCCTGGCTTACAAATACTTTTTGTGGAAATATTTTAAAATCGCCTTTCGAGATTTGAGCCGAAATGTAAACGCGGATTTTCGGGCGTTCGGAAAAAGACGTCGCGGATTTTCACGTTATTACTAGAAAACGACAATAACCCGCAGCGGTGTTATTATAACTTTCCTCGAGGTCGCTTTGTTCTTTCAGTTATTATCTCGGTAAATGCCGGGGCTTTTTGTGATCACCTTGCTTGCCTACACTAATTGGTGCAATAAAACGAATTACACTGCTTTACTAGTTCGCACGCTATTGTTGTTAAAGACTTTATAATTGAATTTTTAATCACTCAAAAAATGTAAGGCAGTTAACATTAATAATAAATATCATTACACTTGTCAAATCAGATCTAAAGTGCAATGTGCAATAAAAAAAAACTAGTGCTGCTATACAGGATGTAATCGAATAAGTTTCACTTACTGTAACCTCTATTAAAAAGGCAAAGGTCTATAATAAACAAAAGATACAATAAAGCAGAATTCAGTAGATTCATAAATTAAAACTATCGAGAGAAAACTTTCGACATGTTTCAAGAGATGGCGCTGTTGAATGTCTTATATCATAATTCATAAGACATTTTTTGTGACTGGTCAGTTGAAACTCAGTGCTGATTCAATGGTGGTATAATTCGTCAATAGCAAGTGAATCACCCTCATAGAAATAAATGAAAAGAAGACTATCGGCATGTTTCAACAGATGGCGCTGTTAAATGTCTTACAGTAACGCAATAAATAGCAAATAAATAAAGAGCAACTTTGAATTGTCAAGGGCAGTAGTGGCGAACCTTTTTAAGTTTGCTGGCCAAAAATTTACAAATAATATTTGTCCAGTCCCAAGTAGTAAAAGAAATTTGTTTTTACAAATAGTAACGAAAGAAATTAATAACTTATAAACATAAAATTATATTCTTCTAAGTCAGGCCATCTTTGGCACGCGTGCCAACGGTTCGCCAAGCCTGGTCAAGGGGTCTTCAATTTCCTTGTGTGAAATAAAACCTTAAAATCCCTTTTTTTAGAAAGAAACTGCCTTGATCCCTAATGATTTGGAAAAATACTTCATTTGATCTTTTATCCGTCCTTTTATGGCTGATATTTGAAAAAATGGTACTATTTCGTTCTGTTGCGTAAATAATTATCCTTAGATTGCCACTGAAAACAGAGTGATGTTTAAAGATTTTGGTTTTGCCGCTCTGTTTGTACACTTGGTTCTCGTAAAAATCTGATTACTGCAGTCGTAATCCAATAATGTAGCTTTATGAGTACTCGAACCGAGGTCTAAAGTTGTGAAACAGTTTTAAGAGCCAATGAACGAGTTTCTCTCAACACACGGACCGAGGCCGAAACGAAATCAATCTGTAGCTAAGCCAATACTTTTGAAGAATGTGGAAGAAAAAGTATAAATGTAATACATTTGATAATGAAATGAAACTACTAATGAAACGATGAAATAATTCATTGCTTCTTTTTATCTTCTCATTCACTTTTAATGAAGCCGATAATTTAGGCAGTGAAACGTTATCCGTAAAATATTTTCGTTTCAATTACTTTCAGTTACTCAAAAGTTGTTTTCTTTAATTAATTTCTTGCAAAACTACTACTATTACTTAGCTAGTTACTTAGATATTATCCATCAACATTTCTGTTACTCTGATTTCATTTGACCTTAAAAATTAAATTATCTATCCTTTTAAAATTGACTTTCGATATTTTGCTTTACTTCCGTGATATTTGAAAAATAAATTATGGCATTATTTCGCTCTGTTGCATAAATAATGATCATTAAACTGCGACTGGATACGAAAATGTTTAAAGATTTTGGTTTTACCACCCTAATGTTTTAAGTGTTTGCGACCTTTCATACATGGGGCGGTTCTCCGTACTCTTAAAAATCTGATCGCTACAATCGTAATCCAATAAAATCGTTTTAGCACTACTCGAATCGAGCTCTAAACATATATTCTGTAGTTGCACCACTGTTTTAAGAGCCAATTAACGAGTTTTTCTCAATACACGGACCGAGGTCCAAACGAAATCAGTCTCTAGCTAAACCAATGAGAATTCAGTTTTGTAACTGGTCGGGCCGTAGTCAAAACAAATTAAAGGTTATAGAAGAAAAATATGTATACAAATCATTTAATGCCTAATCAATTATCAAGCTCTGTGAACTTGGGGAAAATTAGGTGGAAAAAAAATCTGTATTGCCACAGTAATTCCGAAACTCAGACAAATTATTTTGTTTTATTTGACCTTAAAAATTAAATTGTCTAACCATTTATGAATCATTTATGTAAATTGGAGAGTCATGGTATTGTTATCACATCAGTTTCATGCACTTGTATTATATCAATACCCTTTTTAAGGGGTCCTTATTGAAGTTCTAGGAACACGGGCATAAATAAATCATATCAAACCTAAACATTCCAAATTAAATTCGAACTTTGTAAGGCAGCGGCGTTATTACTCCACGTTCCGAAAGAGATTATTTTTAGAACGTGAATATAACATAAATGTCAACTCGAGTAAGCAGCACTATCATCAAATTTGAACTGAAAAAGAAGCGCCCGGAGAATTTTTTTTCGTTAAGTTTTCTTTTAATGTATATTATGTAAATTCGAACAAACGAAACGCCGACATGTTTGTAGGTCGTGTGCAAACTGCACACAACAAAACATCAAACGTGAATAGAACGTGTTCGATTCCGTGCGCGCTCGTAACTGCAGCAACTTCAGGATCTTGTTTCTGTTTGAATTTATGTAAAACAATCCGTGTCATTTGTCTCTTTGGACTTTGTAACAAGCTCCAGTTCGTTGTTTCCGTTGTAACGTAAGCGCACTTACTTACGTTTTACACGGGGGATGCGACTGCGTGATGTATTTGGGGGTTTTCTTGTTTTTATGTGATAGTTTCGATCAGTCTACGTAAATGTAATGTACATTACGTACGTAATGTACGAGTACATTAAAACAGAATCCCAAACATCAACGAAACGAAATACAGAGTGTACATTAATGATTGAAGGGTGTTTGAATTTCCCGCCCATTAGATTATTTGTAAAAGTTGGTACTGCATACTATTCTGTTTTACCATGGGCGGCACATAAAATTATATATTATTAAAACAATTTATTAGTGATTAGAAATTATTTTACGTTTATTAATTACATACATTGATATGGAGAATATAAAAAGTAAGGCAGATATAAAATAAAATTATAACATCTGTTCAAAATGTCCCCCATTTGAATCCAAACACAAATTTACTCTTCTTTTCATGTTTTCGAAAACTTTGTGTCGTGTTTCTGGAGTGATGCTGTTGACAGCCTCTGTAATAGCATTTTGTAATTCTTCTAACGTATGGAGACGTTCTGAAAACACTTTATTTTTAAAAACCGAACATGAAGAAATCAAGTGGGGTTAAGTCTGGTGACCGAGGAGGCCATCTGTCCCTACTTATTAACCTATCCCCAAAGAACTGTTGCAAATGATTCAACGTTGTCAGTGCAGTGTGGGCTGTAGCTCCATCCTGTTGAAAGTAACCCCGTTGTAATTCATCGTCATGAAGTTCTTCAATGAAAGGATTTAAAATTGTTTCTTGATATGCAAGTGCATTAATATTGTGTTGAAAAAAATAGGTCCAATGATCCTCCTTCTTGACATTGCCAACCACACACCGATCTTCTGAGGATGTAATGAAGTCTCTTCAAAAATATGAGGGTTTTCTGCACACCATATTCTACGGTTTTGCGAATTTACATAACCGCTGAGATGAAACCATGCTTCATCACTGAAGAAAGTTATGTCTAACATATCGTCATTATTTAAGAACTCATTAAACCATTGGCAATATTGCACTCGACGAGGCAAATCAAGAGGTAGCAACTCATGAGTTACAGTTATCTTATATGGATGTAAATGTAGAACCTTCTTGCAAGCCTTTTGACATGTACCAAGTGATAAATTCGTTTGAGCCGATAAACACCGTAAAGACTTCTTCGGACTTACATCCATTCTTTGATGAATATCTGCGATGACTTCTTCGGTGAGAACAGTGGGCCGGCCTGTAGATTTTCCTTTAGAAACACTGCCTGTTTCACGAAATCTCTGAATTATACGGCGGACGTGTTGCATAAAAAATCATATGTGAATACCACTTCAGGGAACTGTTCTTGAAATTGTTGGTGACAACTTTGATAAGAATAATTCCACACATTTTGTTCATTGCGTATCCCCGACCGAAAATAGGCCTCAACAATAAATTTATTGTGCAGGTCCGTGAAAACCATCGCTAACCTAAAACGTTTGTGTGTATTTTTATTTCCTGTTATATGGCTGTACTTACCAATGAAAAATGTCTGACAGCAAAAGTGGAAATAAAAATAACCTTTTCGTTAATACTAACTCAATAATAATAAAATAAGGAAATCAAAACGTAAACAATACAACACACGCACGCTACTGACGAAATTCAACATATCCAGCATGAATACCAATCTTGTAAGACGAAAATTACTAATTCGACAACGCGCCAAATTCAAACGCCTTTCAATCATTAATGTACACTCTGTATAATAATATGTGTATTGATTGATGTTTAAAATTTGAACAAAAAACTCTTCATTGTAAACACAATGCGCTCTTGGAAAAGGTCGACACAGAACGCGAGCAATAATGCAATTTTAAATAACACATCAAGATTGCGGATTATTAATGGTTTCTGCTCGGCTTGCCGCGCGGCCTCGCCGCGCCGTGTTGCATTCCCCTTATAAATATGTCAACGACCAGCTCTGGTTTGGTGGCGGCGGGTAAGTAGCACCGAACTCCGTCGAGAATCTGGTCTTGAACTCTCTTCACTTAACACAATGAAAGCAAATCGATGGCTCTCGAGCTTTAGCTACAGCTAGGCCGCAATGTACTCGTACTTTATTTATTCGTCGCATTCGCCGCGTAACACGCGCGAAACTTCGCTGACTTGCACATTCTTCTTTTCCGGCGAATACGCGAACAATGCGACACGTAGTAAGTACACGCTGGAGGTTTACACAAGCATGAAATCACGTTCTCAAGATTGATGTAGGAAAGTCATGTATTTATCGTTTTCAGAAGGAGTTCGCTCGTTGCAACGAAACTGAACGAGCTTCTTCCAATTTCCTCTCAACTGTTAAAAGACGCCCCGATTTTTCGAAATTAATTTGTGCACGGAACAAATCGAAAGCAACGAAAACACTCCATCCAATAAATTTCCCGGGGATTTCTGCGGTGATTTTCAAATAAAATTACATCGCGCTCTGTCGACAAACAACAAAGTAATTTAATCGGCCACTCTAGGAAGCACTAGTGGGGGCATTAATGAAAGCTCGCCGCTCGCTGACACTGCGTTCAGGAAGCACTGAATTAAAACAAATTGCCCCGGATCAGTTTTATACATATATTTAATAAAACAAAACGAACGGCGGCATTTAATTAACTAAAGCGCGGCGGGGTGCGGAAAAATATTGCTACCGTTGATGGGACACCTGTATTTTGCATTTTCGTAACCGCTGCAATTACGGTATTGCATTATTGTGTTGTTTGTGCACACGTAAACATTCGTCTGTGTTTATGCATTACGCCGCATTATTATGTAACGTCTTCAATGGAATCTGATGCAACAGATGCAATTCAAGATTGCGAAGCGCGCGGCGTGATGATATTTGCTTTTATTTTAAAATGAGAATCACGACTGTGCAATTGCTTTCATGAGTAAAGTTACTCGAAAACAGACACAAAATAGAGAAATTTTAAAACTAAAATAATTTTAAATAAAATAAAACATAATACACTGGGTAATTCTTAACCGGCAAAGAAGAAATGGTCGCGGAACATTGGAAGAAATTATGTATTTTAGTTTTCCCGCAATAATTATTGAAAAATCATCCTCAAAACGACGATACATCCTTGGTTAAGGATTAGGGTGGGTCATTTTTGTATGGAAAAAAACGAATATTGCGCTTTTGATTTTTAATAGCAAAATTATATTGCCTTTACATGAAAACAGTGTAATGCTAAAATTTAAAGTAAATAGCACCTCATCTTCAGGTTGCGCTTTGCCTTGGAAATACGAATAACTTGAATATATTCTGGTAGTCATATAACATAAATGTCTCAAGGAAAATAGGGTTTTTAGAATAAAATAATCATTTATTAATAATTAAAAAAATAATACAACAGAAAAATTAATGAATATTGAAATCTTTCTTGCTATCGAATTTGGGCGTTGCTGCAAGATTCCAGTTTTAATTTTATCCAACTTCTCTTGCCCTTTTAGTATACAGTTTTGATCATAACTCTGTTATTATTATTATTGCAAATATGAACTTTTCATGGCATACTATATGGCCTTTCTCGTATAATTTCAAAAATTCAAACGTAAGGCGCACCCTCTAAATATTAATTAAATTCAAAAATATTTCGTAGGTGTCATAATATCACTAAAAGACAACATAATTTTGCTATTAGGTAAGATTATATCAAAGTTTGGTTTTTCGACCCACCCTATTAAGGATGCAGCCGATGAATAAAATAATGATCAGCTGAAATACGAACTCCAAAATATTTGCATGCAAACGAAAAAATTAGACATTTTCTGGACAGTGACAATCTGTTATAGTTCTTTGACAAAGACAATAATCAAACGAAATTAACTTTCTTCAAATAGTTTTTTTATTTTCTGACGTTCTTGTCATCTGTATAATAACAAAAACATATACAAATGATCTCCCTTCGTATATGAAAAGCAGGACGATTCTCTATGGTGACGACACAACCGTACTGAATAAAAGCAATAACCTGGATTCGCTTAAGGAGCTTGAAAGGGAGCGATGTCGAAACTAACTACGTGATTCACAGCAAATGAATTATACCTGAACGATGAAAAGACAGAAAAGTTTTTGTTCACCTCCTCCAGAAGAATACAGCACCCGAATTTAAAATCAGTAAAATATCTCGGAGTACATCGGACTCGCGCCTTACCTGGAGGCAACACTTCGAAAAGCTTGGCAAGGAATTAGCGCGAAGCATCTACACCATCAAAAGGATAACTCAAGTTGCGAATACAACGGCTGCTGTAAACTGCATACTACGCTCTATTTTACTCTAAAATGATCTGTGGCCTCTTACTATGGGGAAAATCAGCGGGAAGCTCAGAGATATTTACACTACAAAAGAAAGCTCTATGGGCAATAGACAAAGTCTCACAATATGCTCACTGCAAGCCAATATTTCGGAAATACCAAATACTAACCCTACCAGGTGTATACATACATAATTCAAAATAATTAATGAAAAATTATCCCCAAAACGACGACACATCCCTGGTTAAGAAAGAGCAGCAGATAAATACAATCATAATAGTGAATGAAGGAATACAGAGTTGGGGACGCCTTCTCGTCAAGTCGCCCCCTCGAAAACGGGATACCGCAGGGATCCATCCTCAGCACCACCCTTTTCCTCATTGCAGTGAATGGCCTGATCGCAGGACTCAGGCCATCTGTTGGCAACGCCATGTATGTTATGATTGTTTCGTTTCTTCCCCTCCTTCACAATCTCATAGTAGCATATTCCAAGAGGCTATCAATGTCGTCCTTCGTAACGCCGAGTTGGGCGGTTTCACTCTTATTGAACACTTTCGTGCTGTTATTCCTGTAGGACCTTCCTCAACGCCACCCTGGCGTTTCCCAGCGCCCGAATGTCGCATGGATCTTGCAGATCTATCTCTCCATCGAAGACTTCCAGAACTGGTTAGGGCTACTGTTCTTGCCTTTCTGGATAATTTTTCGGAATTCAAATTTGTCTTTACTGACGGTTCAAAACTTGTGATGGTGTCGGCTCCTTCGTTTTGGATGGTGAGAATTTCCTTTTTTCTCTTCCTGATTGTGCCTGCATCTACACAGCCTAACTATTCGCCATTTACGAAGGCGCGTGGATCATCCTCTCTTAATTTGTTCTGACTCCCTTAGGCTATTTCTAACCCCTTTTCGGATGACCCTTTGATTCAGCTCATTCTCCTCCAACTTCAGGTCCTTCCTGAGAGGTGTGTGTTTGCGTGGGTTCCTGGACATTCGGATATCCGTGGAAATGAGATTGCAGATGACGCAGCTCGTTTGGCGGTTTCGCTCCCATTTGAAGTAGTACCCATTCGGTATCTCTCGGGAGTGGCAGAAGAGGTGGGATGAGTACCCCGGCTGGTTTTCCCTAAACAAACTTCTAGTTAACACCTCACTTCTGCATATCTCTTGTCGGGTGACGCCCAACCCATGTGTCCTTTCTGTTTCTCTCCTCTCACCGTTAAGGATCTTCATGGAATGCCTCCACTTGGACCCTCTTTGTAGGCTGCATGGGATTAGTGGCTTACATGGGATTTCGTATATTGTGTTCATCAATGCAGCACCCTGTATATTTATTTATTTAACGTACAACATTTATCATTAGAATACTTTGTTTTCTTTCATTTATCTGTGATACCTCTTACTCATTCTAGTCACATATTTATTTATTTTCTTTCACATTTATACAGATGCACCTGAAATAAGGTGCCAAAAGAAATCAGTTATAGGAGATGATGAATAAAACTCATATACAAAAATTTTTTCTAATAAAATCTATTCGTTTTTGAGATAAAAATAATTATACTAAAGAGACAATAAATAATTTAGAAACATTCTTGTTGAGAATACGTTTCCTTTAAGAGAGCAGTTTCACTTCATTTGAATTAAATGAAACTCAGAATTTTTAAGTTCTGAACTTTCTTCCGAATTCGACACAGAACATATTAATTATTATAATTTTCTTCTCACGTGATTCAAATTTAGCTTCACACTTACATTGTTTACGCTTATTAGCATGCGTTCAAACTGCCCCTTTTTTGTCATACTCATTACACTACATTGAACCGAGTTTCTATTTTAATAAGCATAACACAAAAGAAAAAGGAAATCGCGTTTATTCACACGCTGATTTTTTCCTTCTTGCCTTTGCGTTACACTTATCGTGTATCATTTCGTCCTTTCCGAGCGAGTGAAAGTAGTGTAGAATTTTTATTTCTGTCTGTATCATTTCATTTCCCGTATGAAAGAATTTACGCAAGCGGGTAGTTTTTTTTGCAAAGTGAAATTTTTTTTTAATAATCCTGCGTGTATGTAGATTTCTTTCCTGGACACAAACACCAGCGGAAATTGAATTTAAAAGCAGCAAGTACAAACTCATTTCAACGTCGACGCTAGATCGTAACTAAACTAGTTTGTGCGAGACGCGTTTTCGTCTCTCAAAGCGCGTTTTTAATTAATTTCGTTAATTAAGTCGAACAAAAGTATTATTTATAATTGAAAAACATCGGGGAAGTTTTAATCAGATACGTCCAATGATCCGTATTCTTTTTTGCTTTGAAGAAAATGTGCAGGTTTAAATCTAATTATATTCTTCGCTTCATTTGATAATTTCACTGTTTCAAATAGATATTATAATTACCTCGTTTATTCTTTTGTAAAAGAAAATATTTGAAATAATTCTAGTTGTCCTGAATTTTTTATTTAGGGCCGGTTTTTTCATCTCTGAGTAAGTGGCCAGTAAAATACTTGATGATTAAAGATAGGGAAATGCATTGCGCTAATCGTCAAGTAGTAACTTGGCACTTACTCAAAGATGAAAAAACCGGGCCTTAAAGGAAAAATAATCTCCTATACATCGGGTCTTCATTTAATCTTGTATCACGCGTAACCTGTGACGTACGCAATCAACTATCTACAGTTGGTAAAAGTAATAATAATAAATTGAAATTTTCTGCAACTTATTTAGCAGGAGCATTCCATAACAATATTATTTTATGTTTTTCGATTTTTTTTTAATACTTGTTACACATAAAACATGAAAGGATGATAGTCATAAAATTCCGCGAAACTTTCCCCATTTAATCGACTTTTTATTTTTATGCCCTTTCATACGCAGTACAGTGTTATACGTACACTTCAGCTTAAGGGTATAGAATGTTGAATGGTTATAAAACGTTGAGCAATTATGACAATAATTTTTTTTTACTTTGCAGTGATAACGAAGGTGGAGGAACTTCCTGAGGGCTAATCTGGAGCCTAGATTAAGAGGCGGGCTGCAATGTGCAGACAGCGCTGCGGCCCAATCGAAAACATTCCATCAACCTCAACAATCGTTACAACAAAATCCGTCGAGTCAATTTCTATTTCCGCCGGTACCACCCAGAAGAAGTTCTGCGTCCACCTTCAAACACACCCCAACACATCAGACACATCAGCCTACCATAGTCTGGAACCGCACGTCGAATTTTCCGCAAGATGTCGCACAGGCTCCACTAACCAACAAAAAGTACACCGTCGCAAACTCTTCGCTTCTCGCCAAGAAATATTTCCACCATCCACCGCAGCAGAAGCAAGAAAATTACTTAGAATCACACACGCAACAAAGGCGAAGCTCAAGGCCACCTCAAGCGTACATTCAAGACCAATACAGTCCGACTTTTGCAAGGAGATTCTGGAGAAAATCGGAGTCGCTCGATCTTCCCCCGAAAAACGAAAAAGCCCAGTCGAAAATATTAACCAAAGAAAACCACTCGTACCTAGTTAACAAACTATCGAATTTGAGATCCCTCAGTCCCGTGAGCAGATTCGCACATTTGAAACCGAAAAACCCCTTATCCAGTACCGCCCCCAAGAAAGTCCAGTTTCTAGAACAACCCCCGCAAAATCTAGACTCCAAAAAGAGGAAATCGAACTCGCCGAAACGGAAGGTGTCGAAATTCTTCCGGTTTAAACGCGTTCACAGCGAAGACTTGAACAGAAACGAAACCGTCAGTCAGAACCGTGCGAAACAAATTAACACGTTGCAGGTACCCACGCCTAAATCTGCCCTTAAACCATCTCCATCGAGGAGTTCCGACGACAGCTTTGACCAGAATATAATCTTCAACACGGATCGCCCTCGTGATTATCTGGAAAAATCCACCGCCTTGAGTGATATAAAACGGAACATCAGGAAGTTGTCGCAGGGTGCTTTAAATTTCGGTAAAAACCTCAAGCCTGCGCAGGAAACGCCATCGGAATATAAAGAATTCTTGGTGAGGAACAACGAGAGATTCGATAAGCCGACTGTGAAGAAGGACTTCCGAAAGTTCTCGCTGGGGACTTTAAATATTGGAAGCTCTTCGCGGACTCCCGGTGGATATTCATCTGACACGAACGAGCTTGATCTCGACAAGCTTCAGAGTAGACGCAGATCGTCTGGTTACTTCTCCAATAAATCTACAGAAAGACTGAACAGTTCCTACTCTCTTCTACCTTCTACCAAAGACATCAATACCTCGAGGCGCGAATCAGCCAAAGATATACAATTCGAACCATCGAATTTAGTAACGCGCAACATAAGAGAGTACTTTAGAGATAACAAGAAGTCGAAGTTTTCGCCTCCGCCTGAGTATACGTCAGGCAAGCGTAATTCTGCTGAGTCTGAAAAATCTACAATTTACGCAGGCGATAAGTTCCAACCAGTTACCAATATGAGCGTCGGTCGTGGTCGTTGTGTTCGGTTGTTCAACACCGTGTCCGGGGGTGGTTTAAAACTAAAAGAGCGCTTGCTCTTGGGTGCTTGCATAACGGTGGTGCTTTTTACCCTGCTGCTGGTGATCGATCTGCAGATGGACTTGGGGATCGCCGGTAAACGGCTGGTTCCTTCGCACGGTAGGGTGCGTTATGCAACAGGTGAAGATGGACCGGGATCGGCTTACAACAGCTTCAGGAAGAGGTTCCTACAGAAAACGCATAGGTAATTCGGTTTCCTTTAATTGTTTACGTTTTAAGTGCGCAAAAGGCGAAATAATCGTTCATTAATTATGGCATTTAGTTAACGCCGCATGTTTGGTTTGCACGCGCCGATTGCAGTAAATATTTTAATGAAGATAAATTATTCTCGACGCGCAGCAGGAATTTTCCCAAGTTAAAGATCTTCTGACGCAAAGAAAATATTGCATTTTGTATATGCCAAATCACTTGCCCAAGAACTGTATGCTTTTCGAATAAACTATACAGTGTGTAATCGAATAAGTTTCACTTACTATAACCGCTATTAATACACACGAAGAGAAGCGAAATGATGACATACATCGATATTCTCTTATGTGATGAACAACTCACGGTATTAATAAATTAAACTTAATCGATTACACCCCATATATAATGAATGAAATAACGATGTTTATATTTTCTTCTGATCAGATTTTTTAAGATTGGTTTAAATAAAGATTCGTTATTGAATGAAATTGGTTACTGGATCGACCACGTGACGCCACCTACTGATACAATTGTATACAATTTGGTCAATTTATTACTGAATAGTAATTCATGCAATGTTCTGAAAACTAATAAATGATGACAAATAGTGTAAAATCTAATTTCTACTAGAGGGAAACTTTAAAACTGCAGAATTAATTATTGTAAATGATACAATTTACATTCAACGAAACACAATAACGGTTACACGTAAAAACAAACGCGCAGTTAATTTCAGACCTATTTCCTACTAGTACTGGTACAAAAGCGGAACATCGCGTGGCATAAAAGTTGGCATTATTGAGTACCCAAGTCGAACCCCACGACGTTAACCGGTGACAACAACAACTTTAATGAAAATTGCGTGGAAGCAATTTAAGAAGATCGTTTGGAAAAATCCAGTTCAATCATATAATAAATAACAAACAACAAATATAAAATGCTAAGTAATAGTCGTACATAATAAAATGATTAATGCAATATCACGTTTAATATTAATTTAGTTTTACAACGCAGACAAAAAAAAAAAATTGGACTGAAAATTATGAATAGGGGGAAAACTGAAAAAGTGTAAAGCATTGGTGAATATAAAATTATATTTCTGAGTTCTCAAGAATTTTGTATGATTGAAAGAAAAAGGTCTCACAAAAATTATGAATAAATAACTGTAATATTTAAAAAAATGTTTGCGATGGAAGTAAACACATTTTAAGATTTATTTACCTTGGAAAGTCGTTTGTAATGACAAGCGAACGCACAGTAAAATATTGACATTAATTTATGTGCTTGCGTTAAATTGTTTACCTTCTTTAAAATGTTTTCAGCCTTTTTTAAGCATCGACCCATTACAAGAAAAAAAAATCCCTCGACACCTTAATTATATTATTAAAAACTATGTATATGTGTGCACCTACTATACAGTGTGTAATCGAATTAGTTTTACTTTCTCTAACCACTATTAATACACAAAAAAGAAGTTCTTAATGATTCTTTCACTATACTTTGTACGTGCTCATCAAAGCTGAGTTTGGTGTCAAATATAACTCCTAAGTCTCTCATTTCCAAGGATATATAATTAATTCATTGTATAATTAAATTTTATCGGATCTGAAACTCTATGATACGCCATTACTTTACATTTGTTGAAAATGAAACGCAATTTTGATTTAATGGATCAATTTAATAAATTTTTTCTATTTTGCGTTCACAATGAACTCATTGTGACACCAAAAACAGTTTCACAATGAAGCTCATTATGAAACTGTTTTTGGGGAAATTTTAGTCAATTCTTAATTAAAAATATTTAATAGATTTTACAAAATAACTCATTATTTATTTGTTACTTAACAGAATACTCACAATGAAGCTGGATAAGAAAAATTAATAACTTGTTAATGAGACTTTTGATTAAAAAGAAAGGTTTTCAGTGTTGCCACGCATTACAACTAAAAAGTAGAAAAAATAGTATATTATACACGTTTCACAAGAGGCATTGTGACACTCGTTCCGTTGGGGCACTCCTAGCTCGCTACGTTTCGCTAGTCGTACCCCAACCCCACTCGTGTTACAATAAGCCTTCTTGTGAAACTTGTATAATAATATACTATTGTAAGTCTGCTTGTAGTAATTCACAATTTTCAAATCATCTGCATATAATAATAGTATTTTACTAGTTTGGACTACGTCGACTATATCGTTGATAAAAAGTAAGAACAATAGCGGTCTCAGGTTGCTTCCTTACGGAATACCAGAAGTGGAGTAAATTCTTGTGAGGTGAAACCCAAACACGATACAAATGATTTTCGCTTGGAAAGATAACTTTTAAAGCAGTCAAGCAAAGGTTCATGAAAACCAAGATCTTTTAATTTACTCAAAAGAATACCAAGGTCTAATTTATCGAACGCCTTGGAGAAATCAGTGTTTTCTCCTCCAAAGTGTTATTAACATATTGGGTAAAATTACACAGATTACTCACGGTGGACCGTCTTGGAATGAAAGCTTGTCGATAGGTAGTGGTAATGATTTTAATCCTTTTAAAAATGTGGTTACATAAAATTGTTTGAAAAAGTTTTGCAGGGGTAGATAAAACAGCAATAGGGCGATAGTTCCAGATTTGAGGTTTCATCCACCTCATTTTCGCGTATATTGTCGATTTTTACATCACAGATCTTAAGCTGGTTAGATAATGTATCATTACTTTCACTAGAATGGGTATAAACACTGCCGAAATATTCACTAAATGTATCTACTATATCCTTACTAGATGTGTACACTTTATCATCAAATGACATAGTTGAGCAGCGTAGGTCAGTATTTTATTTTGATTACACCCTGTATATTAAGAAAATTTTTGTCAGTCTTGTAAAAACATTTTGTGAATGTAAATAAGTTGTAGCTTTTAAAAACGTTTTGGTGTTAGTTATGGTTTCCTCAATAAATTCATCCTGGCCAGAATAAAACTCTCTTTATTTAATTCGTTAGAGCTTTTCAACGAACTGCGACTGGCGGAAGAGATGTTTAATTACAGAAACTGTAAAAACGAACTCATGTTTACAAAACATTAGTTCATTTGACATGCACTGCCCTAATAATAAAGAAGCCAACTTGAATAACTTTTGAAGCGACACCAGACAAACACGAGAGAGATGTTGAAAGGGGGTGATTTGCTTGATTTGCTGGCGAATGATGGTATCCAGTGAATTAGAATTATGTTGCACGTGAATTCACATTCAGTAGTTTGTAATTTTCGTTCGTTCTAAAACATGAAAGAGTAGTTTAACCGAATACATAACGCCAGCGAGATTGCTTATCTCAAAAAAAAAAAAAACGTTACGCATTTGAATATTGCACAAGGGTTCCTGCTAAATGAATTATGGCCAAAAACATGTTTCCTTTTTTACGTCCGCTATGCATCTGTGTTACGTAAAGGAACAATAAAAAAAAACGTTTAAATAAAAAATGAACTGGAACGTAGGCCTGACGAACATAATTTTATTACGTGTGCCCCTTATTTTATGAGTATGACATGGTTTTGGAATCAATACTTATGGTGCCATGTTTTTTCCTTTAAAAAAAATTATAATTTCGATTAGAGGAATAGAGGTACACATTAAAAAAATAGTATCTCAAGTGGAAACTAAAAATAAAATTATATGAAACAACAACGTAGACAAGCCATGTCTTCCAAACACATAATTTGGAATAAATAATCTGCTAATAAAGACTATTTTCATCAAAAATTTCCCCCCCATGAAAGAAAATTTGGATCAAAATTTCTGCATTTATCACAACTGTTTATTTTACTTTCTCTTTGCCTGAAATGATAACCATTCCCTCCTACATTATCATCGTATAAATTATGCGAAACGCTTAGAAACTTTCCAACGCACAAGCGTGGATTCCAGACTAGAGAGACGTTTACACATAGCTCACGATAACTAATTACCTCAGGGTCGGTGTACATAAGCCTAGGCAAACTCATGTCTTTCGCAAACAACTCTGTCTTGTTATTCGGGGGGCTGTCTACTTAGCACAAAGCTCCCTGCCATTTCCACCTAATTGTTAATGATCTTATTATTGTTAATTATATCAGTTTTATGGACGTCAGATAATTACTTGGTCTTTGCCTGGTTATTTGTGTGAACGTCAGAGGTAATCAAATGAAGAATGAATTAGAGCTGGCGTTGCAACCAAACACACATGAATGTTCCTTCAGTCACTTTTAACGTTTCTACAAAACAAGAAAAACGTTTTATTTAAAAAAATTAAAACAGTTGCGTAAAATGACCACTACCTCCATCAAGATACTTTTGAACTCTATGAACACTGCGTCACTAACGTTAAACAACATTTCCGGCGTGTTATTTATGTCACAATTGATTGACAAATAGTACCAAGACATGCATGTAAATTCCAACGCCTATTCTAATTCGTTTTTATATTGATCACTAGTTAATTTTGAGTATATCGGAAATTATTGACTCTTACAGGCAATCGATTATATTCAACTAATTGTAAGATAACAAATAGAAGATATTTTGATCGGTTGCATTTAAATAAGGAATTTCAGTAGAAAATCTTCTCTTGTTTGCCAATTTCGACTCAAACCAGAGAAACACTATGCCGCCGCCGTTCGTTAATTAGCAATAGCTAGAAATCGGAAACTCCCAACTTTATAATTTGTATGACGTCGTAGTGCAATTTGTTGCACGGATTTGCTTTTGAATTTACATTGCAAATGCCCGAAAATACAGTGCAATCTAATACTGCCGGCTCTGATAGTGTTTCACGAGGGGTTGGGGGGACGGGGGTGGTCCTGTGACAGTCACGGCACGTCTGTGAAACTTCAGTTTCGCAAGTTGTAAAAATGAATGAGGCGAAGACTTTGCGAAAAAAGTTTTATTAACCGGCGTAACAAAAATGATTCGATTGAATTACCTTTCGGTGCATGAATTTGCATAAATCTTAAGTCGGTGCATTATTGGATAATTATAACTCGATTTTGTCATAGAAAGATTAGTTTGAAGGTGTTAAAAACTGTCTTGAAGCATCTCGTTAACCTTGCTTTTTTTATCTTAATATTCTCTTTTAAAAAATATTTTCTCTCAATTTCTCTTTAAGCAGATAATACCTATGATAATTTTCTTGAGAGAAGGAGCGAAAGAAATTTTAGGTTGGCAATGAATAAAAATGAGGTTAGATAATATCCGAATGAAGCTTCAAATAAATTATTTAAAATTGCCTTGATAATCTATTTATTTTGGAATACTGCAAGGTTCGATATTGGGTCCTCATATCTTTGTTGAATTTAGAAATGAAATTCTCAGAAGCAATTCTTTATACTCCTTGAAACAGTTCCGTCTCGTGTACATGAGCTACCACTTTTTCTGAATACTTTTTTATTTTAAAGTGTTTTTCGAGGTTAGAGAACACGAAGGTGAACATTTCTACGAAGCAATTCGTCACCTTCCATTGTTTTGTTGTTAATATTTGAAAGGTGAAGGACTAGATAGAGATGCGAGAAGCTCAAACTGTCTTCAACCATTTTCCCTCATTCTATACATCTATCTACATATTGTCGCGCACACTCTCACCAAAAATAAAGAAACCCTAAATTAAACCGATACCAAAACACACCACGAGGCGCAAACGGGCAATACGCAACGAAACCCGCAAGTCGAGTGTGTACGGCAGGTTACCTGATGGTGAAAAATAAAAAAAAAAACCGAAACGGATACAAACGAACCTACCTGGGTCGCCCGAATTTGAGCTGTTGCTGCGACCAAATCCCGAGTCAGTGGAGAAGGCCGTGGGCAAACAATTTCGCACAGGTAACAGTAGTTCGAAAAGGGGCGCCACCTGTTGAAGATCGCAACAACTTGCAATAGAGAGTTTCCCCCAAACAGGAGAGACAATCCTGTTTACCAGTTGGTTCAGTTCCGATATGATCCGTCCCGAAAGGGAACAGTAAAGGGGGTAAGTTCCGCAAGATATAAAAATTTTAAAAAAAGACAAACGCCACGTTAAGCAGGCTTTAATGAGAGATATACCGTCAAGGGGCGTACAAAGCGTCCCATCGAGCGAAATGTCAGACATGAAGAAAAATTTCGCATTAAACTCTCTTTACAAAAAAATATGTAATATTACGTAACAACAGGAAAATAAAACAAACAATATTCACGCGATACGCGCAAAAACTATGCCGACCGTTAGGGATCCCACACGTCCGCTTACAGACAGGACTGAAAAGCAGTCGTAAACGTATTAAAGAAATTAAACTACGGTAGTAAATTGTAAACAACAAAAAAAACACACTTAAAACTAGGCGCCCAAACAATCCGATATTAAATCAACAAAATCGCTCGCGACCGCATAAATACGACAATAATGAAAAACACGTCGATCATCCCACAAAAGGTGCAAGATCGAACAAAAACCTCGGACGAAATCAAAATGGTGTCGGAACGCCACAGGGCGTGACCAAAATCGTAGCGAAAAACGCAAAACTAAAGTATTCCCTGGGGTACGATACCGTGAAGCCCTTCGATTGCACTCCGACCTTCAGCGCCTTGGGGGAGAAGCTCGTAGGCTCACCCCGTGTCCTCGTGACTCCGCAACTGGTTTCGCCCCGCCGCGCCAGGAAGATTGCGAAATGTGCTTGAAGTAAAAACGGCGAAAGTCAAGAAAAAAAGATCGCTTCCGAAAATCCAGAAGTCGCTCCACGCTCGCATAAACGCTCAAAGCCGGGGCGGGGGAGTAGCTACCCGCTACTACTCACTACCGTCCGTAACCACATGCTAAAAGCTACAATAACAGAACAGACACGAACGAATTAAAATCAAACGGATTGAAAGAAAGGCTTACCTTGGCATGGACACGCCGAGCATCCGAAATGATTTGCCGCGTGGAGCACGCGTTGATCCAGCCCAAAATCCCTAAAAAGGCGTCGGAAAAACAATGGTCAAAAAACCTTCCCAAATCCACGGCTTTCTTGAGTAAATCTTTGAAATCTCCAATCGAGCGTGGTATCACCAAAATCCAAATAACCAAAAACCGCAGAAATACTCGAAGGATCAACGATGAAGCACACACGCAAAAAACACGATGTCGTTTCGGACACACCCTGCTAACTAAGTGCAAAAATCCTAATGCGCCGGTCCACACCCAGAATTCCTCACGCTTCCAGACTCAACTTAAGTACGAATCACCGACTTAGCGCGAAATTCAAAACCAGCTCTTTAAGGCGTGGAATCGACCGTAACAATATACTCCTACTAGAATGTAGTGTTCATGAAAAGAAACTACTAAATAATAAAAACAAATGAAAATGCTAATTACAATGAAATGAAAATTTTGTTTGGGGTTGGGGTAGTGGTACCTATGAGTTGTTATTCATTTTGGAAACCTGTCATTCATGAACTTTTGATTAGAGTATAAAAGACATTAAAATTTTATTAATCAACGAAAGCGTGACGTGGATTTGTTGGCATCTTCTTCATTAATTGTGTAATCACTTCAAACATGAAGTTAATTTATCAACATGTCTGCCTTCTAAAAGTATTCTACTTGCAGAAATTCTACTTTATCAATAAATTCTTTTAATAATGATTAATGAGACTAATATCAGGAGGAAGAAGCTTCAATATATTATAAATTAATATCCCCGATTTTTTTTTTGAGATATTGTAACAAGGAAATTAGAATGCCAATGTGCGACCTCGAATATAAAGCGCATTGGCGACGTTCTAACTTCAAACAATCCGCCTATGCTTGGCAAAAAATCCAAGAAAAGTAGAGTTCTTATAAACAAATTACATAAAGCGGTTTAACCCTGAAAGGAATCGTTAGCTTGGATCATCTTCTACGTGATGAATCATCCATAAGCTCTCCTGTTCGAGCTTTCTAAACTGAACCCTATAAATACTTGGTAATTTCATTTGTAAAACGTTCAAGTGCTCTTCTCGTCAGAGGAAAGTTTCCTCCTCTTGTAACTTAGTGTAGTGTCAACCATGTAAGTTCTAGTCTTTCACTTTTAATAAATGTATTATTTAATCTGGTTACGTCCCTTATTTTTGTTACTTAAATTATATCGTAACTGTACTTATAACTGGAAACATCCTGTAATTCAACTTCCCAAGTGTAATTCCACCAAAGCTCTAATCTAATAACTTAAATGCAATGACAAATATTTCGCACGTTTTGAAATGATTGTTTACAAGCGGGCCTCGTCGCCACAAAACACAAATTAAGCGAAACGGAACTCAATTTTAAAGTAATTATTCATTTCGTGACGGCGTGGGGGAAATCGCCCCTGCGAGCTGCACAATGGTCGAAACGAATTTAATCTGCACGCGAGCAAACTAATGAAAGAAGTTTACTATTCAGTCGCAAACAGAAACGGCATTCCTGCCATTTTCGGCGGTTTAGGTGTGAAAAGCTCCGGGGCAACGAAGTTGATGCGAGAATGAGATTCGGATTGCCTCTGCCCTCCTCCAAGTTGCACAAAGTTTTCCTTAGACGGTTTCATTAGCAGACGCTGACGGGAACTCGTTAATAATTAATGTCTTCGTTTAATTGTTAATTTAGGTCTTGGATATACGGAAGCAACAGTACAATAAAATATTTCTTTCACTTTTGATATAGTTCGATTCTAGAACCATACGCTCAAACAAATGTTCACCACAGCGATGTAAAAATCAATTAAAATTAGCGAGACACAAGCGAGCACGGCGAAGAAGTGTTCGCATTAGCATGTTGCGATTAGCGCGAATACTGTCGACGGCGCGCGTTGTGAATATTCACTGTTAGTGTATTTATGGGGATGGCATACACTTTTGGCTTCATGTGGCTTCACAACATACATCAGGACCACTTATAGCATCAAATTCTGCACTTATTTAAAAAAAAAAAACAATATATCCATTAAAAGCAAATAAGTAAAAAGTATTTTGTATTCCCGTCGAAAGTTGATAAATTGGTTGCCATCATCTATTTATTCGAGATTAGACATGTTGCAATGTGGGTACATGTATTTATGAATATGCATAAGGAGAAAATTTGTGAAGTTATATCAAATTGAAACGATTTGAAAACATGACGTACGTATATTGCATGAAATCGTGAACCGATCGTTCTGTAATTCCCACGGTAAACAGCGTCAATTGTCTGTGACTTCTCCCATGTCCTTGTTCCGTATTTAAATCTAACTCATGAATGTATGGTTACAAGCGAAAGTGATTATAAAATATGCTTCACGGTGTATACAAGTCGTCCTTTTTTTTACAGTGCGAGCAGCAATAATGCGTCGAAAGAAAGTCTTCCAAGTGAGACGGGCGATCCAAATTTCGAAAAATTTAAGACGAAGTACGCGAGGACGACGAAGAAGGCGAAAGTGCACGATGATTTCAGCGATTTACTAGACTACACCATATTGGACAGCATGGAAAGAGAAAAGCACCGGATAGAAATCGACCGAATCCATCCCGTCGTGCAGAAAAGCATGGAGATGGATTTAATACGCGTGGGCAATCCAACGCTTGGCGAGCTTAAGAAGATGCCTTTAAGGTAAGCGAAAACCAAATTAATTTTAGCCTGTCTGCGATTTCGTTTGTTGATTAAGTGAAATTTGAAACGCCAAAAAAATTTCTCTTTGCGGGTTTATTTTTGTCTGCTGTAGATACTGTGGGATGGCACGTTTCCAAACGACAGAATTACAGTTGCTTGTTTAAAGCGTGGGATTATATCGGTTATGCGTACATACAACCATAGATAAAAGATCTCCCCAGATAGCCAACGACATAGGAACGAATGGACGTTCGATACTCAATAGATGTCACTTGTATGCACAAATTCGAAAACTGAACATTTGTCACAAACCAACTGCTAATTCCGACGCTCAATTGACTCATTTACCGTCAGATGTCGCTTTTGAGTAACAGAGAAATAAGTTTAAAGTGCGGCCAGGACACGTTAATGTGACGTACGGTTATAACATGCTGTTAATTCTCCTTTTAAACTTTGCATCACACCTCTTAGTTATAGAATTTGTTTAAATATTACTTATATTTACAGGTTTCGGTTTTCCACTCTGCTACTGTAACAGTAGCGCCACCACATATTTGGTGAGCTGTCTCCAAATTAAACCGAGTTTGTCTCCAAATTGGGGCGTCAAATTTACAACACTTGATGAGCCATCTGTCTAGTTCTATTATCCGTGGTACAACGTACACTGAGAAAACAAAATGTGTTAATTCAACCAAAAATTTTGTTTGAACGTATTGAACCGAAACTTTTTGTTGGGTGAACATTTTTTTGGTAAAATTAACACATTTGTTTTATCAGTGTAAACAAAATGTGTTAATTCAACCAAAAAAAGTGTTTAACCAACAGAAAGTTTCGGTTCAATACGTTCAAACAAAATTTTTGGTTGAATTAACACATTTTGTTTTCTCAGTGTACGAATCTGATTTGAATCTGAAATTTATTTTTGAAAATGATTGAATTAGGAAGTTGTTGTTTTTTATGGCCGTGTGGATAAAATTGGAATCTTGTATCAAATATTTTATGTAACTTTTATTGCTGAAATGAGGAAATGATAAAAGTATTTCAACGCGCATCCATAAAACGAACAGAACTATTTGAATACTAATTCCTATACATAACTTTTATGTGTTCTTGGAACGCAAATAATAAAACAAATATTCAACTCGACTGAACTGACCTCATTGTAACTGTTCTCAAAAAAACTGGTTAAGCGAAGCTTCAAAGTTCAAAGACTTTATGAATGTTTATACTGAGTAGTGATTAGACATGAAAAACTTGTAGCTGCAATTTTAATTTTTAAATTAATTTTTTTTTGGCCAAAGCTTCAGTAACATCGTATACAATCGCAACAAAGTTGAACTTTCATTATTTTTTAAATGCAGTGAAACTCACTCATAATAGACTTTTATATACAGTGTGTAATCGAATAAGATTGTAACCACTAATAGATATGCAAGAAAAGAGGCGAAGTTATGACGTACGTATGGGGCAAAGCTCAATAATAACTCCGTTTACTTTTTACAAAAAACGTTTGGGAAGCACTGGATGTGATTTAAATGCCCCCAGCTGACCCAAATTTACTGTTATGGACAATAAATCATAGAACAGTAAACCCGTAGATGTAATACAATAATTTATGTTTTTCGTACGAAAGAATGCGGAGATTCACAATCAGTGATACGTAAGCAATAAAAGAAATAATGATAAAACATTTACATTCTAATCCTTTATTAGTGTTTAAGTAATTGAAATGCACAAAATAATTCTTACGTAATAATATTAATTAATTTCCTTAATTAATGAACTTAAGGAATTAAATTTAAACAGTAATCATGAATCATACCTAACAGTAAGTAAAAAATTAGATAAATAATTAATTCAATAGAGGTCGCATTCTAAAAGTATTATTGGAAAAGGAAGCGCGCCGATACTCATCACCCCTTAATTTTTGATTTTATTACTTTATTACGTTCAGACTAGACAAACAAAATTCATAAAGATCGCGCAGATTAAGATTTATTTATTCAAAGAAATAAATAAATGCATTGATTCTATTTAATGCAATTCCCTGAGTATGCAGGTCACTCAGTGTTGTAATGTAAACTGACTAATAATAACATTCCTTTATTTTTTCAATTATTTAACAAATTAAATCGCATAGTGTGTTATTTGTTTACAAAGTATGGAATATCATGATGTAATCATTGTCGATTATCTAATGAAACAGATGGTCGTAGATTACAATACTTTGTTTCACTGACGTAAATTGCTACACTTTTATGAGCAGCAGTTATAAACTGTATTAACAATACGTAGAAATTGGTTTATAATTAATTAATTCAGTAATCAATGCCAGAGGATATTTAGAATTTGCTTCCCGTATCGAATTGTTTTACGATGTGTTTATAAAAAACCATGGATGCACGTATATCCCCGAACGAACGAGCAAACGTTTTCAAACAAAAGACGATACGCTTTTATGGTAGAATTTATTATAGAATTAATTCTTTTAGGTGATGAAGAACTTACAGTATTAATAAAAGAAACTTATTTGATTACATCCTGTATAAAAATTTTATAATAGAATCTTGTTTACAAACAAACGAGTTCTCTTAATTAAACTTATATTTGAACTTCCTTTATTAAAAACGTAAAGTAAAAATACATAATTCTAAATTCTTGCAATACAAATCGACGCAATTTTATGTTGTTTGTTTAGGTTTTCCATTTACATCACCTAACTCAGATTCTTCTAAGAAGCTAATAAACAATTTCAATAAAAGATTATTTAGTTAACTAATTAATGTTAATCAGGCACTGTAGAACTCTGACTGTAAAATCAAAATAGCACTTATAAATTGAGTAAGTAATATTGTTTAGAAGAAATAATATTAAGGATATAGTTGAAAATGGACGGAAGGAAATCCATCAAAATCCAAAACTCACTTGAGTGACAAATCAAGTAGAAAGCTACCAAATAGAAAATAACTTAAAAAAATCTAATTTATTAATTTCAATCGAAAATGGAACTAGGCGTTAAATAACTTTCGAAAAAAATAAATTTGTTGCCGCCAATAACCAAATAGAGTCAGGGAACTTCATGTACCTACACACACAACTGAATAAAATGTGAAAGCTATTTGTTGACTGTGATACATGAATATTATTGAACGCAATTGGCCATTAATTATTATGGGAAATTCAAATTTTCAGTTCGCGTTCATATGACTGGTGCATCCGAATCGAAACAAACAAAACATTGAAAACGACATTGTGGGAAATAGATTTTATTTGCTTTATAAACGCAATTTCATTTGGGATAATCGACAGCGATTATTTAGTTTAAATTAGCCAGATATTGCTCTCAATGTCCCCTTCTCTTTTTGTATGTTCTTTCTTTTAAACGAAAATAAGAGAAAATACATATGTATATGTAAATTTATATACATATTCAAAATAAGTAGAAACAATTACAAATCCATTTAAGTAATTTGGCAATAAGCGAAATTCTAAACAGTAAACAATAACTCAAAGTCATGTAACAGTTAATACAATTTTAAGAAAGTAAAAAAATGAATACTTATAATAATTCAGTTAAATTATTATTAAAGAGCGTAATTTAGACAGATGTAAAATTTAAATGTAATTGAAGATTACTTCAGAACGATATCGTACGACACAATGCAAAACAAATTCAAAATAACCTTATAACGAGAAGAAACAGCATTTTGTAAATCAAATAAAGCAGTTTCTAATAACATAAAAAAAACTAACTGGCAAATGAATTAATGTTTTCTCACCCAAACCATGGTACTGGATTACAGAGAGACATTCGGTGAATGCTACTTTCGACTTCGGACTCTGGGTGATGTGCATGACCACACTACTTGTAGTTATGTGATATCTCATCGTGAAGCCCAGTCGCCTGTTTTATGGTTTATACCGGAAATTCCTATTACGAAAAATTTTGCATATGGGGCACTTGCCCTTTGAATCATTGTGGTTTTCCTAAATCATCCGATGTTAGTCCCGTTTGATAATGCTTGCATAATGCCGGTTTATTTGATGGTCACCTCAGCGACTGTTTGATGATGCAATATGCAGCTGATAGTCTCCGAATGCAGTTTTATTGCAAAGATCAGTCATGACTCATGATGGCAAAGCCTTTGATAATGCTAGTGGTTTGTTTACATGATTTTTAGATGGGCGTTTTTTCCGGCGGTCGCGTAGGCGACGTTTTATTGGCTTTAATGAGTTTGAGTAACGAGTAATTTACGAAATGCCGATTTCTTACAATATAAATACGATCATTAGCAGCAATGTATACGCACCGAGAGTATACATATAAATTGGGATAATTTTTATTTATTTATTTAATTAATGCATTATTTTTTGATTTAGGAAAAGTAAATTACTGCATTATTTTATTTAGTGTAAATTCTTAAGCGCGATTTATAAAAGCTGATACTGATTGGTTACATTCGTTGCAGCCTCTTTCTTCCTGTGACATTACTTTTGGTTGCGATTGTATTTTACGTTGTAAAAGAAGACAACCACAAACTCGAAATCCAATAAACGATTTACAATGTTATTTATTAAATTTTTACATCAGTTTCGTCAAAATATTTTTTTTTGTGCAATTAAAATTTCAAATAAACGTTCGATAGCACTACACCAAAGTCCGTGCAACGCCGAAAGCTTTTTTTGTGCCTTTATGATTGTAAATTATTGCGCATGCAGCTTGTCATGGTGAGGATCGATATCACCATAATATATTTTGTGTTCGTTCGTAAGCATTTCGGAACAATCACTTTGGTAGTGAGCTGTTGTATTGTGCGTATACAGTTAATTTAATTCGTTTAATGTTTAGTTATGTGCGTTTTTCGGAAACTTCTCGTAAGCATTTTCAAATGAACATTTTGTTTGGAAGGTGTTAATTGGCGACCCACATTCTTCAAAGAAATTTGTACTATTTAGTATGTATTTCCCATCGTAAACATTGCACTGTTTAAAATTGACACAGAAATTACTTGGGCTTGCAATTAAGTGCCGGGCTTTAGTAATGCTACACGCGTAGATTTATGGCAATCGCCTAGCCAACGTTGATAATCTTCGTTAGGTCAAACGCGTTAATTTGCTATATTTACATTCATTAACTCGTAAAAGTCTCCTTATAGATAGATATTAACGGCGGACAAGGCAGTATTTCGCCCGAGCAAGCGATATTTATTGAGACATAAAAATGCGGAGGTCAATTCAACATCGTTGTTGCCTGGTAGTTACGGACTGTCGTCAGCAATAAACGACCGTCGTTTAAAAATGATCGTTATCAAATAATTTGTTGCAGTTCTAAAAGATATATTAATCGTCGTGGAGGTCTCTGAATGTTGACATCCATTTTCTATTGTGATACTGGGTAATTTATGAATGTATGCTTTTGTCATAGAATGTTATTAACGTTCGGAATTCTATCATTTCTTTTCAAAGATTAATATCACTGTAGTCAAATGTGAATCAATCGAATATCTACCAAAATACAAGCTGGTTTCTACAGCAGCTCAAAAAGAACTTGGGGCTCCTTTAGAAATAAAAACGCAATCTATACGATTTCAACCAATTAATTTTCAACTTCATTTCTTTTAGGTCCGGTTTTTCAATTGTATGTAAACTTTAACCTTCAGTTTACTCCCATATGAACACAATTGTCGCCATGGAAATAAACCGAAAGTTGCAGTTTAACTTGATATTGAAAAACCGGGCCTTACAGAATTAAATGGATAATCAAATGGCTAAAGTTCAAGTGCTCAAGACAGTTCACGTCTTGTAACTACTGAGTGTGTACAGACAATTTAATTTGTTTAATGCTTAGTTATGTGCGTTTTTAGGAACTCATACTTGTATTTTTATTTCTGCATCTGGTCAGCGCGAGCGGTTCGATTATAGCCAACTACTTTCACTGTATACTTAAAACAAAGAGAAACTCAATTTGGGGGATACGTCGCTTAAGGAACCAAATCTTTTATGTTTCCGAATTTTGCTAAAATTATTTACCTAAACAATTTTAATTCGAGAAAATAAAACCATAGTTTCTTGAATAATAATATCAACAACAGCAGGAGTGAAATGGTTCTCGTCCGGTAAACGTATAAAGTATAAATTTCGTAACCGTTTTCCACGTTCCGTTTTAATTTCTACTTGCAGTCGTTATCTTTAATTAAAGCGCCTTCAGAATATCGTAATTTCGGACGATAATTTCACACATGAAAAGCTTATTTTGTCAATTTATGCGAATATGAAACCAGGCGGTAAAATTTTATCGCGGCGGCGTGAAAAGACTTAATGCTTCGTTATCGCACCGTATTTTTCTAGAGGTTTCGCGCTCTTATTCAGCATTACTTTAAAATATTTAAGCGCGCCCCGTAAAAATGTGTCCGCACTTATTTCACTTCCTCCCAAAAAAAATGGTAAAAAATTCTATTAAACGAATGAAGCTGGACGAATGCGTTTATCACACGTTAAATGAGTTTGCGCTGCGGGGGCATAAATGGCTCTTAGAGACCGGAAGGGACGGAAACTAACCGGAATACCCGGAATATGCCGCTACATATGCATAAAACGCTATTTCAATAAAGATAACTTGAGAAATTTATGGCTAATTTCATTGCTGTTGACGGGTTGAATTTAGTTATGGTCATTCGTAACACTGGTAAGGAAATGTTGCATCGTTCACTTTACAAGGGACGTAAAGCAAAATACATACATACTACCTAAATAAAAAGAAATCACAAGAATTTTAACCACTAAATTATATCAGAGACAACTTACACTAATTCATAGTTACTATCATAATATTTACAGTTGGTTCTTGTCCGATGAAATTTGTATCAGAAAATCTTTTAAGCGGACATTAAATCGCGCACTATACACTTTACGTTTCACTTCTGACAAAGCTGTCGAACGACGGTGAAACGTAAAGTGTATAGTGCGCGATTTAGTGTCCACTTAAAAGATTTTGTGATATCATAATATTGTCACGAAATAGCGAGGCCTAACGACGCTAGTCCACGTCAGACGTCAGACACTTTCCAGGTGCGTTCATTTGGAATAAAATTTGTTTGTTTAACTCGTTATTAAATATTCTTTTATTTTTTAAAATTTATACTTTATTAAAAACGTCACAACATGTACCTATATATTTAAGAGCTATGAGAATTTGATATCCCTTGTTAGTTTAAAGTTCTGCAACTCGAACATATTTAAGGTTTTTCTTCGTAAACTTTTTAAATGCTCAAATAACTTTAACTCGAATCTCGTTACCCTGACTGGTAGGTAGATAGGTGCTGAATAATAGAAGAAAATTGTTTACAATTTTATTGTCGGAGTCGGTCCGGAAATGCAGGAACACGGAGCACGTAATTGAAATATCATGTAAGAGATTAACATGTCGAAATGGAATGTCAAAACATTAATTCCTTATGAAAGTGATGCGCTTTGCACATGATATTGATTTGCTTGATGTGAACTGTTACAGCCCTATTACTCTCGTGTTGATATTTTTAATCCATCTACTTTTAGTTGCAACTTTAAATACGGAAATATATTTGAGAAGACTTTCTTTTGTATAGAACGACGGCATAGGTAAATTACAAACGATTTACAAAAAGAAAATATGATACTATTAATTTTTTAATAAGGGGAGATGAGATTATTTAAAGTTAGAGGTGGCAACACTGATTGATGCTGAAAATATACACTGTGTAATCTAATAAGTTTCACTTACTGAACTACTATTAATACGCAAGAAAAGAAGCGAAGTTATGACGTACGGGACAAAGGTCACTTTCACTTTAAATTAAATTATTTATCTGATTTTCTTTCTGAGGGTTTTCCAGCGTAAGGTAATGACGTGGAAGGAATGCAAACGCATGAACGTATTTTTCTAGTTAATATTTTAGTTTTATGAGCAGGAGTTTCTCTCGACCGAGAGGACGGCCCATTAGTAAAGTTGCGTTTGTAGGATGCTTCAAGTCGTATATTTTAATATACTGCTGCTCACTGCTTTATATCGGCTACCTAAAAATCCCCCCTCATAAAAATAAAAGTTATTTACAACAGATTTGACCGTTTTCGTGATCGTAAAATGAGAATGGAGGAAGTAAACATCCAAGGAATGCTCACCAATATGAAACGAAGAAAGACAGAAAATAGTTTTACTGCATCTTATACAAGGTGTAATCAATTAAGTTTCACTGTAACCACTATTAATACACAAGTGAAGTTATGACATACTTTTGGGAAAAATGTCAATAATAACTCCGGAAAAATATGCGGTTAGTTTTTAAATAAAACTTGTACCACAAAATCTTCTAAGCGGACACTAAATCGCGCAATTATACACTTTACGTTTCGCAGTCGTTCGACTGCTTCGTCAGAAGTGAAAATTTTCACTTCTGACGAAGCAGTCGAACGACTGAGAAACGTAAAGTGTATAATTGCGCGATTTAGTGTCCGCTTAGAAGATTTTGTGATACAAATTTCATCGGACAAGAACCAACTGTAAATTTAAATAAAACGTTTGAGAAGCGCTGGCTTAGATTTGTGACGCGCCCGCCCCAATTAGACTTGGTTATTGACTATTACTGACAAGTAAACAAATGATAAATATGTACAAACAAACCCCACTTAAGATTTATGGCCGATTTAAATAACTGTCTCGGGCTAGCGAGAGGTCGCACAGCTGGCTGTTAATCTTATCTATACTACGAGTCTGCTTGTTACCAGCTATTGTCTACTGCGGCCGACTAAGGGTTATTTCTACTTGCCCTAGATTTTCTGTTTACAGTTGAACGACCTCCGGAGAATCCGCTATAAGGGATAACACCTTTAATTAAGGCTTACGTGATCGTCGTGCCCAGGAAATTACGTCGTGATAACCTGGTTCTTTTGGTGGAGCAACGTATAACTCTTTACAACAAGGAATTTGACACTTTAAATAAAACTCAACAATTAACTTTAATGAATTATTTATTGAGAAAAAAAAAAGAGAAAAAATGGGAAAAACTCCTGATATCCGCCTCTGTGGGATCGGAGATCGTGAGTGAAAAACCCTTGCGTTTGAAGTCAATACAAATAAACAAAATTTACGATTCTCAGAAAGTACAGTATAACTCGTTTAACAGATTTCACTTTCGAATATCGGCGCGATCTATTTTCTTTCGATTCACACCGTTGGTGGTTTAATGTCTACACAGATGTTTGTTGGAGAGCTCTGCTCCTCACTTAGATTAATAATTAATTGAGTTTAAATTGAGTTCGAGTCTTGGTACAGTGTTCGTCACTCTGATCGTACTCAAAGACTTGTTCTGTTTAATACCCCAACGCACAAAGTGTCTCAGTGGGACCACAGTGTACTTAATTAATGGAATTAATTATGAATTGATCAGATGTTTTAGAGAAGTATGTGATACCAATTCCGCCTTCAGCGATCAATTTGCAAGTAAATCAGTAGCGATCACCTGTTTTTCAGGGCCCCCCCGTGGGAGGTGTTGGTTTAACCTTATCTCTAGCTAACCAGATTAATATGGTGCGTGGAGTGAGCCGATACTACTTCTACTACGTCGCCTGAGCGAATTAAATTAATTGCTTTTGAGGGCGGTGCTTTACCCACTTGCCTGCTTTTTGAGGACTCTCTGTATGTCGCTCTTTCGCCGTCTAACCTAGCTAATTGATTTATAGCGCAAGGAATTAGTTTGACTGTATTTGCATTCCACTATGAGTGGTTTTGGCTTGCAGTCTCTAGGCGATCGCTTCTAATTAACCGACAAATCTCTCGGCAAAGACCACCGTTTGACCCTCCCACATATACAGGGTGTGAAAGAAACTTTGTTACGAAAATGGCTAGGAATGTAGTTCGAATTGTTTGGTTTGCATGAGAGAATCACCAAGGGTAGAATGATTTCTAAAAGTCCACTGTATTGAAAGCTCAGGTAGATGTGGGAAATAAGTAATTGCTGTTGGTTGATTAAATTACAGAATTTGTCTACTAATTAAATAAACACTGACCCATCCATTTTTTCTAAGATGAAAGTCACTAGTGAGTTTTAATACTCGCTGAAATGTAACTAAAAGTAGTTGATTAAATTTAGCTCAATGTAATGGTACTATGAACCGTACTGGCTCTTTAGTCTAATTAATGCAAATCAAATTATCTCTACGCAGATATCATCACCAAAGGTGCGCAGAAGGAAGTAAATAAATGTCAAATACCTAAGGCGTATAGTCCGTGTACCACTTCCGCACTGTCCACTTTGATTTAAGAACACTCGCGTCGCGACGCCTACGTGGTTAATTTAATTGCCTTTCTTGTCACACTGTATTTAAACCGGACCGAAATAAATGATTTAACAAAAATGAATAAAGACTAAGGAAAAACACAATTAAGCCAAATTAAAACGAACTCAAACGTTCTCGCTAGAGCTTCATTGCTATCTGTCGTTCCTTCGCGTTCCCGATTCCCACGAAAACAATTAAAAACCCACACCCTCGGACTTGCAGCAAAATTCTGAAATCCCTTCGACCAATGGTAACCGTTGATTTGAATTCTAGCACACGCCCTTGACTGCATTTTTCTCGCAAACAAGTATAAATTATGATCTCCAAACTGTCATACGGAATGCGTCTGTCTCACGATGTCTGCGATTTGTTTCCTCGCTAACTACGTTTCAAGAGCCTCTTGAATTGACAGAGAATTATGACGCTGGACTGGGAACAGAAACAGACAAAACAAAACACTTCAACTCGAGCGTAATTCGATCTGACTTTTCCGTTACTGTACATGTTACCGTGCTTTTAGCGCGAGAATTTTTGTACAGAAATTCGAAACACAAAGATAAGGCTACTTCACATGCCAGATTTACGGCTCCCTGTGTGGTCTATCATTAACCGAAGGGACTGCACGTCGCATTGCTGCTTATCGCTTGAGAAAAAATACCCAGAATACGGACATGCTAGTTATTGAAATAGAACATGCAAACATCGCATTTGTTTTGAAAACAAATTTAGCGGACGTTTCAGATTTAAAACCCCGGTTGAGCGGAGTTTACTATTATGCGCAATAAATGATAGGGCAGTAAACCCGCAGATGCAATACAATAAACGTTGTGGCAGGTTATTTATTACTTTCGTACGAAAAAATACGGCGATTCCCAGCTATTTTTTAAATTAATATTTAAGTAATAGAAATGCAAATTTTTCACAAAATGATTCTTACATAATAATATTAATTTAATTCCTTAATTTAAAATAAAACAGTAATCATGAATCGTAGCTAACAATAAGTAAAAAAAAGCTAATTCACTTGAGGCCACATTCTAAAAGTATTATTGGAATAAAAAGCACGCCGAACTCGTCATCCCTTAATTTATGATTCTTTATTACGTTCAGACTAAACGAACAAAATTCCGAAAGATCGCGGAGTTAGTGTGTGTACCTACATACGTCTGCTCACAATTCCAGTTGATTACGAAAGTTCAAGTGTTGTGTTGAAATTTGCGTTTTTCATTATTAGACGTAGTTTATGATTTAATATTCTGAAAGCAAATAGTGATTTATACGTGAATTAAACAATAAACGTTCGTACTGTTAAACTCGAGCGATAAAATCGCACCTTATTACTTTATTACAGTAAATGATTTAAGAATGTTCTTCTCAAAACTTGGGGAAAGCGTTAAACCACACATTGTTATTAAGAGCAGTCATGCATTTATTTATTTGACGGAACCAAAAAAAAAAGTTCGCATCCGCAAAGTTCCCCTGTCACCAATTTGTTTCTAATCAATGTACTTAAAAACACGCATTCATCATTTTAACACGCGAAATTAACGAATTAAATCACATAGTGTGTTATTTGTTTACAAAGTATGGAATATCATGATGTAATTGTTATCGATTACCTAATGAAGCAGATGGACGAAGAATTCATTATCGAATTGTGTTGCGGGCGACACTGACCCAGTGACCGTACATTTGCGTAATTTATCGTTTTACGATGAGTTTATAAAAACCGCAGACGCACTGACGAGCGAGCAGAGGTTTTCAAACAAAAGACGATGCGCTCTTGTGGTAGGTCAGTTTTTAATTTTTGAGCAAAACCATTAATGTTTGCAGGAATTAATTCCTTATGTGATGAAGAACTTACAGTATTAATACGTGAAACTTATTCGATTACACCCTGTATAAAAAAGATTCAAAATGGAAGTGTCCTTGAAGTCTTCAAATCATATGTGCTAGGCAAAATCAGTAGATTTAACACAAGAAGTTGAAATGAAACAGATATGGGTTCGTTGACTTTCAATTCGTTTTTACTTGTTACGTTATGTAATGTAACCTCATGGTTGTAATTTGAATTAGATTTTCGGTTTATTAGTAGGAAACAAAGGGTATTGCAATCGTGATGGTGATTTCGTAAAGGAAATTAGCGAGTTTACAAGTCTAAACCGTCCTTACCAAACAAAGGCAAAAGGAAGTCGAGTGCTAATGTACTGACTAACTGATTTGTACGTAGATAAAGACAGAAACGAGGAAACCGCGCCGACAAGTGCGCTGTGTTTTGTAACGAATTGCAACTGATTATTCTCTTGATTCCATTCCATGTTTGCTTATTACAAAATGAATAACATTTGGATTTTAAACCAGATGGAATCAATTTTGTTAATACTTATTTTATTTAAAAAAATCAATTTCACCAGTTAGTATTGTGTCTTTTCAGTTAATTTTTTTTAATTTGCAATTTTTGAATTCGATTATTACTCTACTGCTTTACTTTTGAATCAAATTAGTTTTTTCGCCAAATTGTTGTGGACTATAAATTTAGAAAGCTTTTTCAATTATTAACATTAAAAAATAAAATAAATAGAACATAAATCCTTTTCCTTCCTTATCTTTTTATCCCTCGTATCTTCCTTGGTTTGCGAACGAATTATGTGCACTATTCAAAGTGATGGAAATTTCACTGTTGCATTTCTTGTTTTTTGTTTATTCAGATAACTGAATAAATAAACCGACCAAAATAGCCAGCCGTGCCCCCAGCTTAACTGCGAGGAAAAAAACGGCAAGCAGTTTCAAAATAAATCTGGGCGTGGGATGTGTTATGATTACGAAACGAGCGAAAATTATACGAATTCACAAGGCCACATATTTACTGCAACAACGCATCGTAAATAATAAATTATTTGGTAGTAAAATATTTACTAAAAAAAAAAGAAATTGTGAAATAGTATTTGTATAATACATATAATAAATTAACGAAAAATAAATTAAAGTCGAGTTCGTAATTTAGGTCTTCTTGAATTTAGACTTTTTTTCATTTTCTTCCCCTTGGAATCCCTTTTTTCATAGTTTGTTTAATTGTTCAATTTTTGTGTTAATCATAACTTTTTGAATTCGACGAAATTTCGTAATTGCTCGCACGTTTAAATACCAATTGTAATCAAATATGCTCGTTCTGGAGCACGTGCATGTGATTGAGTAATTTATCTTAACTACGTATGGCGTGCGTCAGGCTAAATTGTTCAATGGCACGTTTGACGCCAAATTTACTTATACCACAGGGTCTGCATCGCAGACAATAACTAATGACTGTAATTAAATTGTCGATTTGTGTTTCGCAATCACTGATTCAATAATAAATAATTTATAATCACAACATACCAAAAGAGTGACCTATTTTAAATGTGTGATGATTAGAGGCCGGATTTGTTTAGTTCTTAAAGTTTTAATGATATCTCTTCGTTTCATTAGAAACGAAGAGATATACAGTCGCACCTCTATAACTCGAACCCCCACAACTCGAAATGTAAGTCGAAATTTACTGATGTCCCTGCACATTGTGTATAACTGAAATCTCTTTCTTCGACTCGAAATTTCTATAACTCGAAGTAATTTTCTGGTCCCTTTAGATTCGAGTTATGGAGGTTCGACTGTATTTAAATCTTTAAACCTTAAGAACTGAACAATGGCATTTCACCTAAAATCAGGCCTCTAGTGATGATCCACTGATTAGTTGAATATGTATTAAATATAAAAATATTTGTAGAAAAAAAATCTCTTATATAAAAATGAGAAAAAATTTGGACACCTTACCACTAGGTGTTTCAGTGACGTATACGTTCTGTCACAGGAAAGTACAGTCGCGTGCAAAAAATTTAGTCCTCAGTGTCATCCAAAAATTTGATGGAACCGTCACAAATCAAAAATATCTTCTTGTCCCCTTGTTGGGTGTGTTCAAGGTTAGAATTTTTTTTCCTAGCCAGAGAAAGTGTGAAGGAGAGATTCCCAGTCCGACTTTTGCAGCATCATGTGGTTTGGGGTTGTATTGTTAAAAGAGCATCCCATGGTGGAGGTTGGCCACCCAAACCAGGAGAACGACTTTTTGTGAACTTATTCAAGTTGGGGGCAAAAATATCAGACAGTAATAATTTGGCCGTTTGAAGCTACTTTTGAGGGGATTACCCTACACAAAAGTTCTCCTTTCCTTTCTTGAATTGGGCGAACCGTTTCTCTCCATTGTTCGAAGACCAATAGACTTGGACCTTTTGAATCTCTGATGCTTTGCCAGGTTACCTTTAGTTTGCATCCTCGATTCTTCGGTTTTTAGATTTTCTTAGTTTTTCTCTGTTAGTAGTAGTGTAAATATTGAAGGTTACAGATATACAAAATAAAAAGAACACAGCAGAATAGCCGTTTCTACATATTAAAATATTCGGTCAGCGAGTAGGGTTCCGAATTTATTAAAAGCTTAAAGACTTCGTTTTTAAATTTCCGAAAATTGGACTCGACCAGTATTTTGTTTGGTAGTCTGTTGAACAATTTCATGCAAGCATAGTATGGTCCTTTTTCGTATTTCCTTAGGTGGTGGACGGGATATCGATAACAATTTTGCTGCCGTGTAGAATGTGTATTTGCCTCATTGTCTTGAGAGTTAGTGAAAAACTTATAATGCTTTTTTAAGAAGAGTACACTTCTGTAGATATAAAAGTTTCGCTATAATTATGCGTAGAGTTTGGAAGATCATTCAGGAATAATACGAAGAGCAGGGGCCCAAGTATACTCCCTTGCGGTACTCCAGTTTTAAGAATTTGTAAACTTGAAGATTCGGTTTTTCCATTTCCTTTTTGTAGGTCTTTGTTGAGGAACATTTGGTACATTTGCCAATCGAGGAATGTACCAAATTTGATATTGCTCGAATACCTCAAAGGTGCTTTTCGCGTAGTGAGAGCTATCCATGTTCGGTTTGATTTGTTAATTGGTTCCCATTACATTTAGGCGCCGACTTTCGCTTTCTTATCACGATATCATTTTGCTTTAATACTTTCCTGACTATTCATATGAAATATTAAATTTTCTTCCCAATTTTCTATATGATTTTCCTACCTTCCCGACAGCGTCCATTTCCAGTTGCATTTTCTTGCGTTCCGACATTTTTCTGGTCTTTCTACCACTACCTGACTGTCCATCTAATGTTTTACCATCACTAACTCTTTTTAATATACCATAAATGGTTCTACGAGAAAGTCCGATATTTTCAAACCGTTTAACAGTGAATGTTTTTTAAGCGTTCGGTGCTTCATGAAAAATTCGCCAACTAACTTTTTGCTTTCATTCTCCTTGAAAAATTTCATTTTCTCCAACAAGTATAATTCACAAAATGTACTGTCCTATTTGACAGATACTATCGGTCAGTAAATGACATATAAGACAAAATATCTAAAACCTACGACAATAGATTTGTATTCATCGAATTAAATTTGCCCGTTTTTGTTGACACACCCTTACATAGCATGTAAAATTAAATATTTGCAAATATTGGCTTTCTCGTAAATTTTAGAGCAAAACGATAAAGGAAAATATTGTTCAGACTTCTAAAACGCACTTAATACATTATTTAAAACTTTCGTAGCCATTTTCTTTAAAAATGGCAAGCAATGGTCAATGAAATTAAAATTTAAGTTTAAGACACATTAGTCAGAATTTGGGAAATCATCATACTACAGCTTCTAGTGTACCAAGAGATAGATACGAAAATTTAAATCGTTGAAGAGGACAGATTTCAAAGAATAATGTTTTCTAAAACTATCTAAGAAATATGCAGGTAATGTTGGAATATAAACAATAATTTAAAAAATAAATTGATAATTGACAGAATTCCCATGAAAATGTAGAGACGTTAAAAAAAGCAATAATTGCCGAATGCGACAGAGAAATTGTTTAGCTGCATATGGAGACCAGTGTGAACACGTTATTTAAAAATGTTAATTTGATATTTTTTGTATTGTCATAGTCATGGCTAGCTAACTGCTAATAAAATGTCAATTTTCCTGAAAACTTTTACTATTTTTGACAATATGAGTACAAAATTAAAAAAAAAATAAGTAAGGCTTTAAGTACATTTTAGAATGGACCGCATTAGTAGCTGCGTTCGTTTATTCAACTCCGTTCACTCTATTTACTCTTCTCGCACACTAAAGAGAGAGAGCGAATAAGTTTTAATACATGTAAGAGTGAGACAAAAGTGCGAAAAGAGTCAAAATAGGCACGAAAATTCAAATCCGAGTCATTCCCATTTTGATGTGAAATAAATTGAACCTTAAGGCATATGGCAATAAAGGTCACTTTACAATGGTCACTTTTGAGTTGCTCGTACGCAAGTATTAGACATATTTAAGACATGAAGTGTCCCAAAATGAATAATTTGAAGTTTTAACTAAACATCTGACTCAAGTTATCAGCTTAAGATATCAAAAATATTTATTTATCGCGAATTGAAAATGATTTAACGCTATTTTCGTACATGACATGCGCATGAGCTACTGCTATCGAATACATAACCTAATTGTCACTTGTTTCTGTTTCGTATGTTCGATAGTTATCTGTGTTTACTCCTTTTGTGATTGTTGGTGTTTGTTCTGTTGTCTGTTTATCTGATTTTTGTTCGTTTGTGCTTGTTCTGGTTCCTTGTGTTCATAAGTTTACGGTATGCACAACAACAAACAGTGTTACATCATTTTCATTTCGCTATAAATAAATATTTTGATACCTTCGACGGATGATTTCGAATCAGGCGTTTAGTTAAAACTTCAAATTATTCATTTTGGGACACTTCATGTCTTAAATATGTGTAATGCTTGCGTACGAGTGGCTCAAAAACTGATCTAAAAATGACCTTTATTGCCTTAAGGTTCAATTTATTTTATACCAAATTGGGAATGACTCGGATAAAAATTTCGTACCTATTCAGACGTCACACTAATGCGGTCCATTCTGAACAATTTTTTCCTTTACGATTTTGCTCTAAAATTTTCAGGAGAGCAAATATTTAATTTTACATGCTATTTCCCTATGTTTGAAAAACGAATCAACACAGTGTATATAGCTTTTAGCTCTTTTAATTCAGAAATTTGTTAACGGAAGAGACATCGAATGACATACAGGTATTTTATTTAATGTGCATTTGCAATCACAAAGAAATTATTGTCACGCTAAAGGCCTCCACCATGTCGCTCTAGGCCTCCACTATGTCGCGACGGTGCGTCCTTAGCCTTCTGGGTTAATTCGGGGTGCGTAGGTTTATCAGAGGCTAGAGCTTTAAGACAATGATTTTTAAAAAAATTAATACCTCTTGATTACGTTAAATAATTAATTTAGTTGAGGGTGGTTTGTCCGTTAAAATTGGGGATGCGGTCCTGGGTCGTTCGCGGCGACTGGGGTTGTTGATTCGTTTAAGACGGAACAGCGGGCGAGGTTTCCTTAGCCGGGAAAGACTGGCGAAGCTCGAGGCCGGTCCGTGACTGGAGTGGTTGGTCAAGGTCGGTCTCGGTGACAACGTTCTTTGGCTGGAGTGGAGCACGACACGTCCTTGCTCAGCCTATGGGTGATTGGGTTGGAACAGCGTGGCCAGGGCAGGCTCTGGTGGTGGCTTCTCTTAGACAGCTGGCGAGGGAAATAGTCTTCGTTCTCTTAAGACGGGTTCGGTAATGTTGTCGGCGGCAGTGGCAGATGATGTGGCTGCAGCGACGCTGATGCTGGGGTGGCGACGACGGCGATGTTGGGGTGGCGACGACGGCGATGTTGGAGGTCCCTTCGTGGAGTTGTCACTAGTGCCCACTGAGTCGATTCGGTGGCAATGACTGGCTTCCCAATTTTGGCCCGCACTTTAAATTCAGGTTTTTTGCCTATTCGAGCGTTGCATTTTTTCGTCACCTGCTTTGTGTCTTTTTGCGTCATTCGTATACGCTTGTATACGCGCGTGGCCCCGTTTGTAACAAATTCCTCTGATGTGTTATTATGAAATGTGAACCTTTACGTTACATCGGTTACCTCCTTATTGTGTTTACATTTCGACACGGGCGTAATTTGCCCTCAATTGCTTAAGTTCGCGTTTAAATACTTTTTATGTTTTTTATTCGCGGAACACAGAAAAAAAACCCTCGTGGTTTTTAGAAAATCCCCCTCGTGACATTATTATATTATATTCAAGCTTTAATAGGTAGTACATCAAACCTTTTATATATATATATTTTTTTTGCTAAAATAAATGATAAGGTTGTCATAATTTTTCAAAGTGGGATGAAATGCATTTCTTTTTCCATAATATCCTTAAAAGCAGAGGTGGGTACTATTTCAAATTAATTCATTTCAAATGCCGGTTGAAAATACAAAATGGTATTTTATATTTTTTATTTTAAATATTGATGGTGAAATCATTTTCTATTTTCTATTTTAAATAGAAATTAAAAGGTACTTTGTATTTAAAAATAAATCGTTATGAGAAGCAGTTTTACAAAAACGAAAGAAATGTAATAAGAAGTTTTATTTTTATTTTATATTAAACAACGAATGTAATCTTGTAACATGATTTGTTATACTCAAAAAGTGAACGAAGAAATACCGAAATAATACTCCTTCTGCACCTCTTGTTTAGCGCAACGAACTTGTCCGAACGTATTTCGGTTTTGCGTCGATTATGATTTTGCTGTTTTGACTGGATATTAATTTTGAAAGAAATTCTTGAGTCAGGAGTCGTGCAGTGGCTTTCAGTTGTCGCAAAACTTTAAATATTTTCGACAATTATAATAAAAACCACTGAGAAGTCAAAAATTTCTTTCAAAATTTTAAATAAAAAAATTGAAAACTATTTTGCATTTTTTAGTCATTTAAAATAAGTATTTTGTATTTTCTATTTTAAATAAAAATCACAAAATATTTTCCATTTTGTATTTTAAATATGGGATACCAACTTATTTTGTATTTTCTATTTTAAATAATTTGTATGGACCCACCTCTGCTTAAAAGTATCAAACCTAGTGTTTTGAATCTTTAAGTTTTTATTTCTTACATACTTCACCATGAATTTCATGCTCTTTTGCCCATCTATTTCTGTCATTTTATTAAAATTTCATTGGCATAAGGATACCTACGTGTATGTGTCCAGCCTACAATTGTCGATGTCGTAACGGTAGCAAAAGGCTCATTTACTTTTTAAGGCTCCTCGGACACGATAATACCTTTTTAATTAACACTGCGCGCTCTAATTGGAATCGCATGTCTTCTTGGGTTCGAGGTAACAAGTAGCTTCGGTCGGAATGAAAGCGAATGCTTCCAGCCTTTTGGATATATAATTAAGGCGACTGTCACACTGTAAATCAATAATCTGAAACGGAACGAAGGCCCCGGCATTAGACTTCACAAATTACACTCGGCAACATATCTCATTACCGACCGACCGAATTTTCAAAGTTCAAGGAAAACACATTTTACATCCAATTAATTTGAAAATTTCATGTCACGGTGGACGAGCTTCTTTTTAAATTGATTTTCTGAATTAATTAGGGCGCAGGAGGAAAAAAGTCAATATGAGTTTGAAACGAGCAAAAAAATCCTTTTGGTTGAACAAGTTTTCTTTGTGTTGAAGGCTTAAATTGTTGTTTTTGTTAACTTGACGGCCCTATGAATGTTTTGAACACTCCCCAGATAAAAAAAAATTACTGTTGGACAAGCACCCTAATAGAACCCGCGTAGAATCTCGTATACATCCTGCTTATCTATGTGTTGTAATTTTGCGACCGAGATTAAAGTGAAACACGATTAACTTTGTTGAAAGTAATGCAACTAGTATGTACAGTAATCTACAATGTTTCCGATACTTCCGATAGACGATAGTTGTTCGTCAGAAGTGTAATACATCTCTGGTAATTTAGCTCGGAAAGGAACACTTATAGTTTCACAATTAATGAGTGATTTACATAATCAGAATAACGGCATTGGGGTTGGTCGCGAGATCTGAACTAGCGACACTTAAAACCTAACGAAAAAAAACAAAGTTTATAATAAAGATCGGATCGCGTCCTCGCTCTACGACGTTCCTGCACAAATAAATAGTGTGAAATATTGACACATAAATTTAACATATTTCTTGGTTGATTCGGCCTATAATGAAGTAACACATGGAAACATAAATTTAAACCGAAATGGAACTTAACCTAAACAATAATTTGTATGGTCGAACGTACCTATTTGTTTGAAATGAAAATCTAAACATCTAAATAAATTGATTTAATAACTACGACCTGATTTGAGTCAGACGATTAATTTTTATGGGTTTTCCAATATCCCGACGCGTGTGTAACCAACAATTTCGGTGTATCGTGATAAATGTCCATTTCGCTTTCCGAAGTCGTCGGATATTCTCGCGAAACTTTTGATGGTGATAGTTGTGTTACTGTTATGGTCTTGTAAAGTGGTTCGGTTATAAGCATCGCCTGGGGAGACGGAAGCATCCCGACGCGTAGATTTCGGTATCAAAATACACTTGCACGAAATTTAGTCCGCTCATAAAGGGACATGCATCCAGACCGCCTACTGAATTAAATGGATATCTTCTGGATGGCGCACGGCATTTCGAGGCTTTCATAGTGATATTTCACGGATTTTATTGGATTTAGACGGCGCATAGAAATCAGGAAGGAGGATGTCGTCGGAAAGTTGACGGAAATTCCTTATAGCCAAGCGGAATATAAATGCCAGGCTACATTCTTCGATGTTCCTATTGAAACTTACATAATAATAAAATCCATATCGGCGGTGGTGATCGACGCGACGTCGTCTTCCGTTAAATTTTAAAATTGGACCGGGGCTTATTTACAGGCGATATTTCAAGGGGCTCTTGCGTTTTTCGTCGTGGGAGTGTTAATAAAATGCTTTGGCAGAAAGCCATGAGAAGTCAGAACTGCGTGCTCGTACGAAAATACGCACTTGAGATGTATTTTTGGCGGCTGTTTACTAGCAACCTGTAATTTTGGATTCCTCTTGCACATTAATTAATAACAGTTTACGTAAAACGGTTTAATTTTAATAAAACGGATCCCTTTGAAAATTGTATGTGGCCATGGTTATCCAAAAGTATATTATCTGTTTATTAGTTGCAAAATTTTAGCTGCAAGTCAGCTGGATTGCAATGGGGCCCCCGAGACCTACTTGGGGCCTCATCAGGAGAACAGTAGCTCGAGAACTCCATTGCAACTCCGACGCCTAACAAGACATTGCAAAAATAGCGCGTAAATGCAAGCATGTCACATAATCGCGACACATTACTTATTAGCTACTTAACTGCAGTCTAAATTTAAAAAAATTGCATAGATTTTATATTGTTGATTTGGTCACGCCATCTACCTTTCGATTGTTCCAGTGGATTTTGTTGTGAATCGAACGTCAGATGGTTCCAGGCGTTTGCTCGAAAATTCGAGAAGCAAAGGATCTCTACTATACCTTAGCTACGTTCGTTTATTCAACTCCGATCATTCTATTTACTGTTTTCGCATTTTTATCTCACTTTTATTTGTATTAAAACTTATTCGCTCTAACTCTAATTTTACTCCATCCCTGCACCGTGTGAATAAACGAGGTCAGCTTATACAGGGTTCCCCATAATAAATTATCCATTTTCATATTTAAATACATTCTATACTAGATAACTGAATAAATTGGGATTTAAGTCTACGTATATTAATCGAGTAGGCACCTGTCACAAGTTAGATTTAAATGAGTATTTCGTGGAACGTCGTTTTTCTATGAAAATTTGTCGATTATAAAAATTTCATAAAATTTCAGACTTTGTGACATTACCACGATGTTACAATAATCAGAGTCAGAACAGTTAAATGGGAAGTAAAAATTCGAATTCTAGTGGCGTCATCTGACGGCCACCCCTAAGAAGTTAGAGTTATTTTTCGACGAGTGGCCGTCAGATGGTAGTATTAAAATTTAATCAATCCAGTTGTGGCTGGCGAAACTGGTTGCGCGTCAGAAATTAAATTTGAAATTTCAAGTTTCAAGTAGTGCGATATTTTTCCTGTAAGAAATTGATCAGAAACAAACTGGTTCTAGTGAAGGTGTTGTAGACAATGTAAGTAATGTCTGTTGAATATCAATCAGGAATTTAAGATTGCTGAAAATAATTGCATGGTCGAAGTAAAAAGTGAGCAAATAAAAATCAGATTAGAGTAGGCGGTGCAAAGAAAATGTATGTCTCTGATTAACTGAATTAATTAATGTAATACATTCATGGACTGTCAAATTTATTGACTTTTCATTTAATCACAGACATACATTTTCCTTGCACCGCCTGCCCTAATCTGATTTTTAGTTGCTCACAGGTTACAAGTGTTCGTAAGAAACGTGATTTTTCTGAAATCGAAGGAATGTGAGACACAGCACTTAGTTCGTAGAAGTGTTTTAAAGGAAACAAAAGACATTTTTATTGCGTGAAGTTCCGTTTGGTAAATATTTAACAATTTATTATTTAGAAGGACTTGTACAGAATTTATTATGTCAATTTGATCCTATATAAGCGAGAATCGGCGGGATATTTGAATCAGTTATTATTCCGAAAGAGATACAAACGAATATAGCGATTAGTAGAACGTTTAAGTTGTTGTTGTAGCTAACTATTTTTATCGTCGACATTAAATAGTTTTAAAATTAAATGACGAACCCAGAATCCGTAACAGTATTATGCCAATAAGATTATTGAATTCAAGCCAATTATCCACTGTTTTCACATTACTGACTGTACAAATATTTACATCATTGTTATTTTTCGTTCTTTCAATGAATAACAGCGACAAATTTCCAAAAAAGAAATTCTGATGACACGATGACTGAAAGAATGAAATATTTAATCAAATTATTATTTTCTTAAAATGGTGTACACATTTGCAAGAAGAAATAAACATGAAGTATTATTTATTATACTTGTGAATTGTAATTTATTACTAAATATCTTTTTTCATTATTTTTATTTTGTATTTTATTTATTTATTTATTTTTTTAATAAAAATTCTGCGTTTATAATAAAGAAATTTGATGTGAAAACGATATTTTCCAATTCTCCTGGAGTTCAGTATTATTTATTTGAGGAAATACGGGGTGATTCCAAAATGGCGCCTAAACTCTCCAGTACGTTATTCTAGACAATTAAGAGAGTACCAGAAAAATGTTGAAAACGTCTTTATGTCAGAATTTATTTTACAGAATATAAGAAACCAACTTATTATTTTAACATCTTAGAATTCACAAAAAAAGATTAAATAATGAACTTCTACATGAAGTTTATTGCATTTATTATTTGTTCGATACAAAATTGAAGAAGAAAGTCATTAAATGATGAACTTAAATAAAAATTAAACTTACGAAAATTGTTCATAACAAGAAAATGTTGTATTTAGAATTTTTTTACATTTTTTCTATACATTATTAAAGCTGCGTTCGTTTATTCAACTCCTCCTCCAACTGTTCTTTTCGCACTCTAAAGAGTGAGAGCGAATAAGTTTTAATTCAAGGAGACAAATGTGCGAAAAGAGTAAATAGAGTGAACGAAGTTGAATAAACGAGCGCAGCTTAAGTGTCTAGAATAATGTACTGGAGAGTTTAGATGCCATTTTTGAATCACCCTGTATGTATTATTTGTTCAACCACGTTTATTATTTATTGATTTGTTAACCCCTCTCTTCTCATTTTGTTACAAAAATTATTTATCTTCTTTTTTTTTTGTTGGAAATCACAATTTTATTTTCAGAAAAATATTATAAAAGCGTTCTTCTAAAAATAGTTTTTGTCGACTGCGCCATTTTTGAATCTGTATGTATTATTTGTTGTAATCAAGTTTGTTATTCATTGATTTGTTAACCCCTCTCTTCTCATTTTGTGACAAAAATTATTTATCTTCTATTTTTTGTTGGAAATCACAATTTTATTTTCAGAAATGTGGTTTGAATTTCCCGCTCACTAGATTATTTTAAAAGTTACGTTTTTGTTAATAATAATAATATTATGTAGTAAAATAAGGAAATCAAAATGTAAACAAGAACAACAGCACGATGAAGAGTAGGTCGAATTCATCATATTCAGCAAGAACACCAACGTTGTAAGGTGAAAGTTACTAATACGGCAGCGCGCTAAATTCAATCGTCCTTCGATCATTTCTGAACACACTGTATTTTGGAGTGTAAAAATGTATCTTGTTGACATTTTTAGAAGTAAAGCGCAGTTTCTTCGCTTTGTACTATCTTTTTAGTAATAATAATACATAATTGAATGTTTTAATATGTGAAACGACTGTAGGTACCTAACTAAAATTTTAATTTTTAATTATTTCTTTATTTAACTCAGTAACAATATTTAATACAAGTTCAGTTTAGAAGAAAAATAATCTTAGCAACTTTGAATTGTTATTTTCTGCGTTTCCCCGGTTTACAAGGTGAATGCCGAATGAGAAAAACACCTAGTAAGTCGGTCGCGGCCGCAACGTGCAATATCAGAATAACTAATGATGGTGGTAGAACAAAAAAAAATTATGTTTTAGCTTCATGTGTCTTCATGCCAAGTCAACATGTCTTTCTTATAAGAAAGCAAGCGTCATATGAAATAAAAAATTATAAAAAGAAATATATATACCAGGTGTCCCAAATTTAATGTTACAATCAAAATTTAATAGAAAATTATTACTACTTATGTATACTATTGCAATCAGAATCTAAAATATTTTATTAAGGTATAAAAAAATTATGGAGGTCCTACTTTAAAAAAAATGGAGTTGGGGTAGTTGCTGTTTAGGGGTTACTTTTAAGTACTCTATCTTTTAGAGCATTGCGAGCTATTTTCAACAGAGCCTGAGTAATTTTTTTGTCTTCCTGTTTAAGGAAAATATTGGCTGAAACACTAAATTTGGCGCCGGCGCTATAGGTTTTAGTATCTTTCAAGTATGGAGCCTGACCACACTGAAGAAGACAACAGGAGTAATTCTAATTCATTGTTGTTTATACCTTACATTTTCTATTTTCTAGTTTGTCTAGTTTGTGTTTTCATTTTGAGTAATTACTAATTAGCGGGAGAATTATATTTTCCAATATTATCATTATCAGTGAGCGAAATGCTTGCAAAGTGCAATGGATCGAGTCGGGCAGCATGCGAGTAAAAAGCAACGAATTTGCACAATTCAGTACCCCTCTGACCGATAACCTATATAATTTTTCCGCTCATTAGTAATTATTATAAAATGTCTCTAATGCATACGTCGTGGAAAAATCAATGCACTTCAGATCAGTGTTGCCAGGTCACTTTATAAAAATTCCCCACCAGGGTTATTCAGATTTCCTGTTTTCGGCTCGCTATTTTTTACATTATTAATTCAGATCTGTCTTCACGTTTCAAGGTTACCCTTCACCGTTCAAAGACCAACAAATCAAGGTGTTAAGACCTCTTCTTGATATTGTGAAGTTATGCTTGTGACTGCATTATGTATTTACAAATTTAACCTCACAATATGACATCTATCAAATGTCTCATTCTTCTGCAAAATTAACAGTGAGGTTAAGTGTATTCCTATGGTTTGTAAATATTCACGAAATTTGCCAAACCTACAACTCAAAGAAGCAGCAAACCTAGAGGGGGCCCGAAAGCTAGGGATTGCGTTTTTCCCACAACCTAGAACTAAAGTTGCTCATCTGGTAGCAGTGCTTCGTATATGTTAACGTACTTTGTCTTTACTTATTTTGCATTTCTACAAAGTGGTCAAGAATCACTGTTTGAGTTGGCAATACAGAATTTTTTTCGGAGTAACTTCCCCGTCGTTGACGGCTTGACACTGACAGTCGTCACTTTACAAGTGTCATTTGAAATTTCAAATTCAAATTAAAACGCTAATTCTTATTTACATAACCTACAATCTTGTCGCTGTTCAGGTTACGTCAAATAAACCAGCAAAACATATATCCGGTTGCAATGTTGCAAATAGCCAAATAAAAAAATGCTCTTAATTATACTGCCAACTCAAACAGTTATTTTTGACCACTTTGTATTATATCTTTGTTGTTATCTTTTACTTTGTTTCCATAACAGGAGTATCTTTTACACCCCGTTTATGTTTATTTCTTGTGTACACCATGCTTGGATTCACTTCTTTATAATTCTAAAAGGAAATACTCTTTATGGGGGTGAGACTGCAGCCTAATCGAAAGTGAACCCCAAGTGTAGTTTCTGAACGCAACCCCGGCATTGCAGAATGGCGGTAAATTCAAACTATCCTCAATCGTCAAGGATCACCTTTTATTTGATTTGATTTATTTAAGTTTAATAATACATTTGTGTATTTATTTGTTAGACGTTTTCAGACGTCACCTTCTTTTAACAACTCTGATCTATAAGTGAGTTTTGTTTCTATTTTTTTAGTAATAATATTTAGTGACAATAAAATTTTGATTGTTGAATAGCATTCTGATTTATTTAAAGTATACTAATTTATTTAAAGTTAACTAATGTTCTAACTGAACTTTAATCAAAATTGCCATTAAGTTTTTCACACTTACATATTTAATATAAGAAGTAAATATTAAATTAATTATTCATATTATAAAAGTGTTTCTTTCAGTTTGTGCTTAAAGGCTTTTAGTTTTACATTAGTTGTCAATTAATTTTAAATTTTGCTAATTTTACTGAAAGCATCTCATACTTGCTCAAATAAATCGATTTAACTTTTTCACATTAACATCCGTTATACTGATAAACTCTACATTTTTCATTTTTATTTTGATCAGGAACTATTTTGTTTTACTTTTAACAGATGCTTAGCAAGTTGAAATTAATTATTGTCGATTGACGACAGCATTGACGTATTTACATATTTAGTTTAATTGCAAAACATTAATTTATCTTCCTGATGTAATTAGCGCAATTTGTTTGAAACCTAAAAACTTTTTTGTTCTTACATAAGCACCGAATCACTCTTGAAATTTTCAGCGTACGAGTTTACTCACCGGAAGTTATGTACGTATCAAAAAAATTGCAAATTATATATAAACGCAAACCCAATAACCGTAATTCACATCGCCTTCTCCCAGCATAACCCCAAATTTATTACAAAATGCAAGAGCAAACGGTCAACGTAAACCTCTCTCCAGGAATATTTGCCCCACGTAATCTGTTCTTAGGTTGGAAATGCAGCAATGCGAGGCGAACGGGGATGTTCGCGTGTGTGAAATTCTGTTGCAAACTAACGAGTTTAGAGGGTTGTAACTAAAACGAGAGGGTCGCAGAAATCGAGAGAGAGACGCTTATATGGGGTCCATGCATACGAATTGGTCGTAATATGGGAATATATTTCCAATATTACCGCACTGTCTTACCTTCCGATAACACGCGGCCTGCAAGGGTATATTTCATGTAGGTAAAAACGGATGTGATTTCCCATTGTCTATTCTGAGACCGCAGCTTTTGTGCTATGTTTTGAGCTTTAATACCGTAATCTTGCTGATGTGGATTTTAACTTTTTCGTTTATTTTTGGTTTTGCTGCCGGTCGAAATTTCGGTCGGTTTATTGTTGTTCGAGTTTGCTGTTTTGTGGGGTGGGTTTTGCTTGCTTTAAATTGAATGCTCATTGCGATTAGCATAACGCTGCTAATGTAACCATTTCATAAATGAATGTGTATTATTATTATTAACGAAAACAGAATAAAACCTTTGCTTCCAGTTTTTATATAAATAATAACAATCAGTGAAGGAATTGTATTCAAAAGAAAGACCAAATGTGAAACCTCGAAAGAATACCTTAATATCAAATGTCACATCTTATTATCCTTTCAAGGATGAAATTTTAAGAGTCACTTTTCCCATATCCACATTTTCCTGTTCCTTGTTAATATTTTCATTTTTATGAATGCGATAGAATGCGACCTTCTAGTGTAGTAAAAGTAAAAAAATTCTCAATGGTGGATTGTACATAAAAGCTTCCTTTTCGGAAGAAACCCATACGTTTAGCGATCCCCTGTAAATGTGATCGTCGCATCCTGAAACCATTTCCAAATACCCCCAGCGTAAGCTAAGCAACTTTTTTGCAAAGAAAGAACATCTACATTTGATAAAACAAGATTGCAGATTCCGCAATCCACTACCGACAAGAAATACAGCGTAACTTACACAAGGGAAAAAAAAGACACGTGAAGTTTAGGTCGCAAAAGTACCCTCACTCATAAAATTTAAGTTCACTAAAAAATTGTAAGAAACCAGAATTTCGTAGATTATGGAAAATTCGCCCACCTAAAAAAAATTATGCCAACAAGCGACTAGCTTTATCAAAGGCTTTGCCATCATGGTTCAGGACTGACCTTTAAAATAAAACTGCGTTCGGAGTTTACCAGCTGGATGTTACAATACCAAACAATCGGTAATTCATCAAAGAAATCGGCTTATGCAAACATAACTAAAAGCGAATGATGCAGGAACATCACGATGACTCATGGGGCAAGATTTTTTCATAATTTCCGGTGTAAACCATATCAAAAAGGACTGGGTTTCACGATACGTATCATACAGTTAATAGTCGTCTGAGATGTACATTTCCGAAGGCGTAATCAGTATTCACAGAATGTCATTGTGTATGTGAACAAATTCCGAAAGATCCGTCCGTCTCTCTATATCTAATACCATGGTTTGGGTGAGAAAACTTTAATTTAATTGTCAATTTGTTATATTATTAGAAACTATGACTGATTTATTATGTGTTTTTTTACTAAAATTGTCCTAAATGTTATTTGATCGTACATGATTTTGATTTAATGTTTTATTACTGTTTAGAATTTCGCTTCGTGCCAAATTCCTTAATTCGATTTGTACTTGTTTTCACCTATTCTGAATATATACATGTATGAATATATTTTCTCTTTATTTTTAACGAAGTTTCATTTAAAAGAAAGAACGTAATTTCGTCTGTCCCGGAAATATATGTAGTGGTGGGCAAATAAAGGGGACATTGAGAGCAACATCTGGCTAATTTAAACTCAAACCAGAAACGCACAACAATTGCTACTTGATTCCTTTATGGTTTGATTAAAATTTTGGTAAAAGAGTGAAGAGAAGTGAAAATTGTCGATTATTTCTGTGGAATTATTTATTGTAACTTTAAATTAAGACATAGAGTTTGGGCGTAATAATAGAACTTCTCTCTCACACTCGTAGTGACATCTACTCGTAGAGGCGCACAGTGTCTCGACGAGGTCTTGAAAAATTGATAAATCCGAAAGTAAACGATAATTCCTCCCCTTTCTTTTTTCATTTTTAACCATCCATCCCTCACAAAATTAACCAGCCAGCGAGTGACTTAGCGATAGCGTAGCGGGGGCTTTAGCTTCTCGCTGGTGTGGGTTCGAATCCTACCTACTCCATGGAGGTTTGTGGAGTGCAAATTTGTGACCCAGCTTTAAAAATTGATTGCGACTGGCTGAAAGGCTAATCAAACCGAAAAGAAATAATAATAACAAAAACTACTTTGCGAAAAAAAAAATACCGATTTATTCTTCGGAACCAATTGATAACTACGTCACGGTGGGTCACTATCGGCTTGCGCTGGACGAGAGTAATAATTTGTTGTAAAGCTTCATTTATAAAACGTCGCGTTATATTCCTCAGACAACGTCGTTGCATGAATTTACAGTAAATTTTTAATTCCATTGTTATTTATTAAATAGAATTAAAAAAAAAAACATTTTTCTCGTAATCTTTGATATGGATTCTCTTACTCGTTTACTGTATTGAGCAAAATCTATATACCTATAGTGTCATTCATAAGTCCATAACATATTTGGAAATTTGTAATATACAGCGTGATTCATAATAAGTGTCCGACCCGTTAACCCCGCGTAGTACATGAATAAACAAAGCAAAAAGTTTATATGAATAGGGGGTCTTACGTGCATAGTTTTTAAGATAGAATTAATTGAAGATGCACATGCACATGTAAATAGGTTCGTTGGCACTGGAATAACTGACCTAACTCACAAAATCATTTACCCTTGAATAAAATTCTAAAACGCCTGTGATTACAACTTTTCCGAGAGATTTATGACGGGCAATTCAATTATTGCAGACACGTGTTTGGGAATGCAGACAAAGTGAATTATTGTTACAGCTGATAACTATGAGAATGAAATTTATTGTCGTTATAAAAATGTGTAGCGGCGGCAACAAGCTATTCATATTGGTATTTATAAATATCGTACCTATGACATTCTAAAAGTAGTTGTCAGTGATACTCTAACGGTTTCATTTGGGATTCAAAAGCGTTAAATTTTTGAAATGCTTCTGATAAATTTATTTTTTGTAATTTCGTACTTGCGTAACGTAGTAAATACACTCCTAACGGGTCGAATACCTATTATGAATCACGCTGTATCTACATATAAAACCAAGAGTATGCATTTACATAATATGCCACAAAGGATATTTTTACAGAAAAAGGCATTGTATTTATTGCTTCATTTTCTTATTAAAAACAAGGGCGTTCATTTTTTAATGTTAAGAAGAAAAGATTAGTGAATAAAGAACTTCGCGCTATAAGGGTGAGTCTACTAACAGGTTGACTTAGAAATTTTTATTGAACTTGACATTTAACTTTTTTAATTTCTTTTTAGTTTTTTTTTCAATTTTTTGCTTGGGTTGAGCACAATTAGGATGACTTGGGCCGGGTTGACTTTGAAGTTTCATTTGAAACTGACCTTTAACTTTTTAATTTTTTTTACGTTTTAATATTTTCTCAATCTTAATTTCTTGGGTTGAATAGAATTAGGTTGAGTTTTGTTGACCTTGAAATTTCATTTGACATTGACTTTTGATCTTTTTGAAGTTTGTCCCTTGAATTTAAATTTTTTTAAAAGATTTTCTCAATTTTTTGCCTTGGGTTGGATTGGCCTGGATCTTTTTGACCCTTGAAATTTTTATTTTTTAAGATTTTTTACTATTTTTTTGCTTGGGTTGACCATTTTGACTCTCGTCCCTTGAATTTTCAATTTTTTTAAAAAGATTTTCCCCAATTTTTCTATTAGCTTGGGTTGACCTTGACTTTTCTTAACCTCGTCATTTTTAATTCTAATTTTTTAAAGATTTTTCTTTATTTTTTCCCTTTGGGTTGGTTTGACCTTGACATTTAACCTTTGTAAACGTCGTCCCTTGAAATTTGAAAGAGATCCTCGTCTCTTGAATTTTCAATTTTTTAAAGAGATTTTCCCCAATTTTTTCTATTGGCTTGGGTTGTCCTTGACTTTTCTTAACCTCGTCATTTTTAATTCTAATTTTTTAAAGATTTTTTCCTAATTTTTTGCCTTGGGCTTGTTTGACATTGACCTTTAACTTTTGTGAATGTTGTCTCTTGAAATTTTAGTTTTTTAAAGATTTTTCCCATTTTGGGTTGGATTGTCCTTGTTTCTTATTAAATAAAAAATAAGCGAAAGTAGATTAAGTTTATTTATTAAAAGCGTGACATAACAAAAACGTGTTTTTTCAAACGGAATTTCTGTTTTCTGTGAAGAACATTGTATTTAAGGTAATATTTTCTTATTGCTTGTGTTTTTTTTTTGTCGTTACTTTATGTATATGTGTATATAATTAGACGTACAGTAACATCGTACATAGTGATCTAATATACAAACTTAAACATTAAATAAACAACTAATACGTATTATAATATTAATAATATTTAAAATTTTCATTTTCAAAATTACGTCCTAACTTTTATTTTCTTTGCACAATTTTCAATTAATTTTTTCAAATTTGTTCCACTTAAATTATTCCAACCTTGAATTGTTATTTCTGAATAAAAGCAATTGTCATTGGTTCTAGCAAAAAGGCAACCAATTGCAGTAGACAATCAGTTGACTGCCTTCTTGCTGCCTTCCTGCTAAAACGAACAACAATTGTTTCCTTAAGTTCGCAGTTGTATTTACAAACAACATAGTCATCCCTGTCTAGTTACCTTTTTGTTTTATAAGCTCATAGACCCAGTTGCATAATACCAGTTTAAATTTAAGTTGAAGCTTAAATCCTTAACAACCATTATTTCAATAATTGTAGTTAAGGGTTTAAGCTTTGGCTTAAAGTTAAGCTGGAATTGTAGGTACAACTGAGCCTTAGGCGCCCAGATCTCTAATTCTTCTCGTATCTCCTAATTTTTTATTTCCTTCCATCTAATTTTGATAATTGGCTTATTTTTATTGGGCTTATTTTTTTATTTTGTTATTTTTAAAACTGTTTTCACTTCACGATAAATCAAGAAATAAATAATTGGGTTTAAGACACATTCAACTTATCACAAAAATTGTATGTGTATTACTGTCAAATTTTTGTAAAAAAAGTTGTTTTTTTTTTCTTAATGTAAGTGTGAAACTGCGATTTCGTAATTGTCGCAAACTTAAGCAATGCACTGGAATGAGAACCGCAAACGTCTTCGGATATCCTGCGTGATAAAGACGTGCTCAGCAAGAGGAAACCTGACGCAATCTACGCATACCGATTTGCTATGAAGTTACGAAAACGGCCGCGGCGTCAATGAACCAGAGTCACGCACACAGCATTATTATTGCTACTTTTAAGGTCAAGGTTACCTTGTGTTGTGGTGTCGAAAATTTCTGATAAGAGTACATTATATCAAAAATGTTGTAGCTACCTTTGATAGTAATACTATGTAGTTAATATGTATGTATTGAATAATCCTCCCCACACTAAGAGAATCCATGCCATTGAAAAATATTAAAGTAGTGGGATCGCCTTAAGTGCGATTAATTATGTGTTTGTTTTGTATTAGTGAACCTAAATTTTGTGAGTGTTCGCCAGTAAGCTACGCTACATTCGGCAAATGTAAAAAATTCCACACCAATTTGAAGTCGAGATATGTAATGGATGTAACTAACGTTTTTTTTTTCGCTTTTTAATGAAAAATAAGAAAGATATTTTATGAAACACGAACGCCTTTTCACCAGCCAATTGGTTGTTCAACGAAAAGAAATTAAAATGATGTCTTCTTAGAGACACCGTTGTCAAGCTGCGTACACAAAATACTAATAAAAAAATGCAAACATGCATCCAACTGAATTAGGTGCTGAACGCTGAAAGCTAACCAGTGATCAATATAAAATTAGGGTAGGCGTTGGAATTTAAATGCATGTCCTGGATAACGTCATATTAATACAATAATTGTCAATCAATTGTGACATAAATAACACGACGGAAATGTTGTTTAACGTTAGTCACGCAGTTGTTCCTAGACTTCAAAAATGTCTGGATGCAGGCAGTGGTCATTTTACACATCTGCTTTAATTTTTTAAAAAGAAAACGTTTTCCTTGCTTTGGATGTTTTAATTTCAAATTAAGGTTAAATTCAAATAGAAACGTCAAAAGTGACTGAAGAAACACATGCGTTTTTGTTTGCGTCGCCAACTCTAATTCGTTTTTCATTTGATCACTTCTTATAAATATTTACGTAAATTCCTTTATGCCCTCCGAAGAAGTGGATTTATCCATTGGCATTCTGTTCTTTGTATTAAACTGTTTTTATTTTTTTCATAAGAATTTTACATCATTTCTATGTATATTCATTTATTCGATTTCAGATGATGTGCTTCTAATGTATTGCTGCAGCTGAGCGACTAGGAAATTACCCGCTGAACGAGACAGAAAATTTGGCTATCCATTAGAACATTGAATGCAAGTAGAGATGAGACAAAATTCAAAATTAAATGCGCACTACTGTTTTTAACCGACAAGATAAAGGAATAAATACGTCGGAGTAAACGTGGTAAAGACAAAGATCACGACAGATCAAAAAAATGTGGGGTTAGGCGACGTGCGAGCCAACTCCACTCTATATTGCAGTCTTTGTTATTGACGCGCTTAATACAATACTTTTCTCTTTTCTCTTCTGACCATCATGCAAACTGCTACGCATCATAAATCGCTTTCCAAATTGTGTACATACGCAAGCTTAAAGTATTTCTATCGTTTTAGTGTATTTCACTTATTTGTGGTGCACTTTTTATTTCTTTATTCATCACTGTTCTTGAAATAAAATTTATTCTAATTTTTTACTTATTAATATTGTATTCCTAAACATTCTATGCGACTTTTCTTAAAGACTTTTTGCTATTTTTCTCTCAAAATAAGAAAGTTATATGAAAAATATCTAAGCTTGGCTCACCCTGTATAAATATACATGATGATCAAATGATCACTCTAACAAAAATCCTCGACGTTTCTTAATATGAACGGAAAATACGGCAATTAAGCATTTAACTCCACTAGATGGCGCATCTATACCTCTCAAGGAAAAGGTAGTCCAAAGGATGCGGCCGGAGGATAGTGGTCAGGGAGGTTTGGAAAGAAATCCCTTTGGCAAAATAATCATAAATTCCTCGACATTGCTTAAATATGGATGAAAAATTTCCTATCACTAGAAACCACACCTAAACCTCTCGGGCAAAAGTTAGTTCAATGAAGGGCGCACTTGCGAAGGTGACGAAATTTCACATTAAAATTGACACTGGCTTAAAGTCTTAGGTGAGATTCTTTAATAGATAGATTAGGGGGAAGGAAGTTGCCCCGGGGAAAGACTTCGATTTTAAAGAGATGTAAATTCAATCAGCATTACAAAATTCTTATCGACACTTAGCTACTTTACAGGAATGTGTAAAATGGCTGAAACTTTGTGCTATTAATTACTAGATGGCGCTGTGTACTTGCAAACGATAAAGTCCCTAGATAGTATAAAGTACGGCAATAGGGAAGCCATTTTCTGGCCCATTATGCGCGGGAATTTTAAAATGAAAATTTTGGTTGATTTTCATGTCAACGGAAAATGAACGTAAATGTCAATTTTTTAGAGCCTTACTGCGAAAATCTGAGCATGTAAACTGTACTGTTTGTCGACTAGTAAAATTGTCCCATAATAAACTGTAATAACACCTTTACAACCCTTTATCATGATTAACCATTGTAAATCGATAAAAATAAACAAAATCCAATAACCGTCACAAACCACAAATGAACAAACCAGGAGCACCACGGGGCACGGACGAGCACCTTCGAGTTTCGAGCAAGCACAAATATTTTACACATAACTCAAAACTGCAATATTTCCGTTACCTGCAAAAACTACTCCATGTTTTTTCTATCAAAATTGAAAATTTTAAGCAAAAGGGTTTTAATAATCATATCTTCAACGTCTTTAGATTAATACGGCTTATTTATTATGGTGTTTTTAATATGATTTATTTCGTATTTCTAATACGAAACGAATACCGTCATTAAATAATTACAGTACCGCAGCCCGTATGCTTAATGTGTAAGACGAAGAAACACGTTTTTGCACTAATATGGCCGACTTATTTAGTGATTTTCTTTCCGTCAAGTTTAATCAAATTTAGCGTCTGTCACACAAAAATGTCACACTTTAAAAATGATTTAAAATGCCCGGGTGTGTCGTTTTGACTTGTAAAAACAGTAAGTAAGTAAGTAAACTTAAAACACACGGAAAAAAGAAATGCTTTAATTCAAAACAAACACCACAACAAGTTTTCAAAAATATCTTGATTTACCTCCATGCAATATCCTAAACGATTATAAAAATAGTTAATTGCACTAGTGACTTGTCCAAGGGTACACTGAGAAAAATGTATATTAAAAACCGTGTTGTAAAAAAAGTATCATTAATAATAAAATAAATTGTTTTAAAAGTAGCAAAATTGTTTAAGTAAAGCAAGTAAATTTTTCTCTTAAGAGAAATAACAATGCGATTATATTACATTAAGCATATGATTTTGTAATATTTATGAGTTCGGCCTGCAGATATGATGTTTACAACATAAAATTTGAGGTCAAAAAGCGATCGAAAGATGTCACTACTTAAATTGTTCATTACTTTCACATCGCAATGGCATATAACCTATAGGAGAGATCGGTTTGGTTTGCAGTGGAGTTCATAGACAACACAACATAACATAATATATTTATGTTTTCTATGGTGGAGTTCTGGAGCTACGGTTCTGTTGATGAAGGCCCATAGAGGCCTTAAACAGCTGTACAGAGCAAGCTCGAGGAATCCGCTGTAATCAAAACCGATTTGCACAATTTTTTTTTTATAAAATTTGTAATTTAATATACGTTTTTTCTTAAATCGAGTACTTATTTTTTTGGTGCAGCTGTAAAGGTTGGTGATCGTGTGAATCCCGTAGTTTCTTATCTGTGCGTAGATATAAATGTTAAAATATAAATATATTAAACGATATTATATTTTATATTTTGGCCATTTTAGAATATCTTTTTATAAATTTAAATATATAACAGTTAATACAAATATGTTTTTAAGTTAATAAAATGATTTTGCTGTCACATATAGTAATATAAATTTTTGTAAAAATTACTATATTTATATTTACTTTTACAACGTAATTCTCTCCGTGTAATTCTTTCTGATACATTTTCACTTTCACTTTTTCAACTTTCTTTGCCTGACATATGTTCCAAATTAAAATGGACAAATTTTATTTGATATGACATTAGAAACCCTAACGACGACGATCATGCAACGACATTTTAAAAAATTGGAAATAGTTTCCGTAGTAATATAAACAGCAATTTTTCATGTTAAAGTAAAATCACGATATAATGATAAATGTTATAGAAACGGGGCATTAGCATTTAAATTTCCCGTCAATATTTTGCACTAAAATGGCGGCTGATTGCGGTACTGTAATTATTTAGTGACGGTAACAAACGGAAATGTAATCCCAGCGCATCCACCAATTTTGAATCAGTAACTTTTCCGAGTTTTGCATAGTTTTGAAATAAAATTTTTAATCTTGGTGGTAGATGTAAGAAATCACTTTTGGAAAAATAATTATAAATTCCTCGACATTGTTTACGTCTGAATGAAAAACTTCGTATCAAAAATGTATCGACACCAAATGGTGCACCTAAACCTCTCGGGTGAAAGTTAATCCAATGAAGATATACAGTGACCGCCAAAAAGTTCACACCATATGGGAAAAATTTTTATTATTGATTTTTCTAAAAAAACTTTTTGCGCTAATAGTTTGTGCATGTTCGATAACCAAATAGAAGCAGGACAGATTCGATGAACAATTCTTAGTGTGGCTAAAAATGGCACCTATTTAAAATACGAAAATTAAAAAAGTGTTATAATTTGAAATTGTTGGACATGTTAGAGAAAATTTTAGTAGGATCCGATAAGTTATTGCAAAATGTATGCTTGGTACTCAGTCAAAATTTTCTGCGGCTGTATTTCAAAAAAAAGATTTTTAATTTTTTCGGTTTTATTCAAGATGTGAAGCGGTAAATGGGCATTTGGTGTTTAACTCTTATGAGTAGTTAGATTACTCATTTATGTCCACAAAAACATTTAAAAGAATCAAATTTGCTGTTGGGTTCTTAACTGTTGCATGCACAAGAAAATTTGAGACGATTTTTCACGTTTCTGATGCAAGGTTTTTTTACATCAAATTTTCTGTTCTCATGTTTCATTTATTGATAAAACAGTTCTAATAACCCCAATTTAGCCTAAGCAGACCGAAAATTGCAAGAATTGCAGGCACTTGTTAGTTTAGATCCATTTAATCACCCCAATTCTGTAACTCATAACAATATTGCTAAGTTAACAATATTGTTAAGTGAGATATTTTGACCAATCAGGGCTTAGACACAACGGATTTCTATGTACTGATTGGTCAAAATATCTCACTTAACAATATTGTTAACTTAGCAATGTTGTTATGAGTTACAGAATTGGGGTAATAATCCGTACTTAAAAAATCGATATTTTTCATAGTAGCCATGAAATATTTAAAGTTGATTTTATAAGGATATTAAACGGATCTAAACTAAAAAGTACCTGCAATTCTTGCAATTTTCGGTCTGCTTAGGCTAAATTAGGATTATTAGAACTGAATTATCAAGAAATCAAACATGAGAACAGAAAATTTTATGTAGAAAAAGCCTTGCACCAGAAACGTGAAAAATCGTCTAAAATTTACTTGTGCATGCAACAGTTAAGAACCCAAGAACAAATTTGATTCTTTTAAATATTTTTTATGGATATCAATGAGTAAGCTAACTACTCCTAAGAGTTCACCAAACGCCCATTTATCGCTTCACATCTTGAACAAAACCGAAAAAAATTAAAAATCTTCTTTTTCTCGAAATATTATGCCGCAGAAAATTTTGTCTTAGTACCAAGCGATACGTTCTGGTGCATATGCGGGGCGACGAAATTTCACAATCAAAATTAACAATAGCATAAAATTTTAGGTTGAGATTCTTTAATGAAGAGAGTTAGGGGGAAGGAAGTTCCCCTGGGGAAAGAAATCCCATTGGGAAAATAAAAATCTTTGATTTGAATGAGATGCAAATTCATTTCAATATTACAAAATTTTCACCGACACTTATCTACTTTACAGGAACCTGTAAAATTGCTAAGGCTTGTGCTATTAGTAACTAGATGGCGCTGTATACGCGCAAGCAAGTAGCAAGCAAAAGTTTAATCCTGATGCATCCCCCAATTTTGAATCGGTGAGTTTTTTTACAGTTCTTGGTGGTAGGTTTTTTTTTGTGTCAAAAGAGCGACAAATTCCTGGGCGACTAATTAGTGGTTCTAAAAATAACCATTCACACTTGGAATATACACATCTGTGGTATGGACGTGCTTCAAAACTGAAAAAAGAACAAAATTTTTTAAATATTTTGCTATAAGAAAGTTATTAGTTTAGAGCAGTGATTTCCAACCGGTGGGTCGCGACCCAAGAGGGGGCCGCCTTGGGTTTTCTAGTGGGTCGCCATCGGTTTTAAAAGCAAAAATTTAATGGCCGGCGTATGCATCCTATCATACTATGCATACTATCAAATATCGCAAATGAGAAGCCGGACCGCGAACATTTTAAAAAAATATAAAAGGGTCGCGATTAAAAAAGGTTGGGAACCACTAGTTTAGAGTATTTATTCGAAATTCACCGCCCAAATGAATTTGAGAATGCTCCCTTATACCTGCTCATACACAAACAATGTTCTTATCAGTAATCCAAGAATGATAAAAATATGAGTTTCTTTTTTGCAGGTTAAGTAACGAGTGGTTTTTTAAATCCGACGTCAAGTTAGCTGTGAAACAATTCATTCATAGCTGTGAAACATTCACAAATGCCTCTTCAAGGCCTACTCTGACGTCGGATTTAAAAAAACACTCGTTATCATAATTAGGGGCCGGACACGAGAGAGCGATTACTGATTGACTACGAGTGTACTACGTAAAATTGTCAACATATTACGACGCTGTGTCGTAAATGTAAAGAGTTTCTAACTTTATTTCTGTAAATCGGACGCAAGCGGATGGTGGTCTATAAATAAAAGTAATTTCAATTAAACGCTGTTAAACAAGAACTTAAGAACTAATGTTATGCAGAAAAATTCTTAAGCACAATTACAGCCTCTACAACACTGGCTTTCATCCAAATGAATATTGACAGACAATGATTGTGTAACATTATAGACCATTTATGTATACAGACGCTCGACTCTCTCGTGTCCGGCCCCTAGTCATAATTGACAGATTTAAAACAAACCGTGAGACGTAACAAATCAGAAAATGTTAACGTGATGAATTTTATTTATTATTAATAAATGGCTGAAGTATGAAATATAAACGTCTCGATTTTATTATTTTCTTTTACAAATTGAACCTCTGTAAATTTAAACATCACTTTTTGCCCGCTTTAACGGAACCCTATTTTCCTTCCTCCCGTAAAAGGAATAACAAAATCTCGTCGCAATCGAATCCAATCCTGGCACTTTGCGGTCCTGGCAGAAGACACAAACACTTGTTGCTCGTTTCGTGGGGAAGTCCGCAAAGCCCTGTACACATCAAAAGGGGATTTCACAATGATCGTTTGCGGTGGCGGTGCAGCTGAATTTCCACCGTCAGCAAATCGGAATCGCCCGTCGAATAGTTTCGGAACGATTTCCTCCCTTTATCACGTCCGCGTTCATTAATTTATTAACTTCGTTATCTGCTGCGATTTATTAAATTCGACGTTGAAATCGGCGCCCTCCGTCGACGTTTTCGACGAAACACCAGCAGCAGCAGCAGCTTCGTTTTGACTTGTCATTAATTAATTCGTAACGTGAGTCGGCTACTCGTATCTGAAACTCGTCGAAGAGGAAAATTAATTGTAGTTTGTGGTTGTTGGCGTTAGACCAATACGATGTTATTTTACTCAATGAAGTTCTACGTGCGTTTTGTATTAACTTGTAAATAAAAATGAATTGACGCGTGAGTTAATAACAGTTATTATGAGAGTCATTAAAATCAATAACAATAATTTACGACAGGTAATTCCGTCGCTTTAAAAAAAATAACACACCGAACGCACGTATTTAATTTTGTTAGACTTTGTACAAATTTGTGTTAATAATTCGTCTTTTGTCTCTCAGTGAACGTCTCAGACAAAGCGAGATTGTAATAAAATTAAAAAACCGAACAGATTGTGAATGTGTTTACTGATTGTAATGCTTTAAATTCTGACTGTCATCGCCATTTTTGTTAAAACATCAACGATAAACGACATAAAGAAAACTGACTGATTAAAATGCAAGGGAACGGTAACGCGTATGTAAGACATCATTAAGTTCATTGCGTAAGTTAAATTCAATATAACGTCGCCTACGCAATCGCGGAAAATACGCTCACCTAAAAGTTATGTACACAAACGTTTACGACTCGCTTTATCAAAAGCCTTGGCCGTGATGAGTCATGACTGACCTGTGCAAATTGCATTCGGAGAATTTCAACTGCGTAGGTGACTCATCGAGAGAGCCGGGCATCATGTAAGCATATGAGTAGACGGTTTCAGAAAATCACGATGAACCATAAAGCAACTGGCCCACATGTAAAGTGTTACGTAATTGGAATTTCCGTTATAAAACGATAAAAAAGAGACTGTTTTCCACGTTTCCAGGCTGTGGTTACACTGGATGCGTTATCGTACGATTTTTTAATCGTACGCACTCAAGTCAATGTCAAGTTGTTGTCAGACATTGTCAGACTAGTCCCATGAAAATTTGTATAACTATTTGTAATCTTTTCAACGAAGAGTTTGAAAATCAGATAGACGCTTGACTATGGGTTATGTAAGCATATGAGTAGAAGGTTTCAGAAAATCATGATGAACCATAAAGCCTAGTCCACAATTGCCCGGGAACGAGAACGGGAACGTTAAAAAAGTAAATCATTTCTTAATCGTACAAGTGTCCACAATGCATCGGTAAATACGGTAACGCTAATAGAGCTCCGCAACGGGAACGTATCAATTTTTACGTTTCCGTTGCGGAGCTTCATTAGCGTTACCGTATTTACCAATGCATTGTGGACATTTGTACGATTATGAAATGATTTAACTTTTTTAACGTTCCCGTTCCGGTTACCGTTCTCGTTCCCGGGCAATTGTGGACTAGGCTTAAGGCAACTGCCCCACATGTAAAGTGTTACGTATCGGAATTTCCGTTATAAAACCATAAAAAAGGAGACTGCTTTCCACGAAAGATATCGGACAGCTAGTAGCCGTTTTGTCGGGAACATCTCCCCGAATCCGAAAGTGTAATTAGCATTCGAAGAGTGTCATAGTGTGTGTGAATAAATTCTGATTATCTTCATTTCTTTGTTATTAGGAAAATCTATTTTTATTCAAACATCAGCGATAAACGACATTAAAAATACCGACTGATTAAAATGCAAGGGAAGGATAACGCGGCCATAAAAAGATGCCGAAATGTTTGTGACGGACACGTTGCTTGCGTGAATAATCTTTGTTTACAATACAATTTAAATTAAAATTAAAACAAAATACTAGGAATTCTGAACATGGAAATTTGAACTGTTTTTGTGTTGTGGTGATTTATTTGTTTACTAGTCAAAGCAGGTGTTCAAAGTGGGGGCCGTTGTTATACAATTCGTACGGAATAATTTACTTCAGGTGGCTTGCATACATTTGTCAAGTAAACATTTTGGAGTTCGTACTTCAGCTGATCACGTCGATTTCGTTAAAGGTCAAGTTCACGCTCGTAACAATCATAAAAATATACAACACTTTTCTTTCTTAACAGGGACGTGTCGTCGCTTTGGGGTACAGTATTTCATTATTTAAAAAAAATATATATAAACCTTTAATGGTAATACGAGTACAATTAACTTGCAATGAAGTTTAAAATACCCTTTTGCTTTGAACATTAACGAACATGATTACTTACGACATAGTAATAATTAATTTCACGAAGCGATACGCGTGCACAAGGATTCAAAGCGCAAACAATAATTACCGGGATTTACGGTCCGTACTCGTTTCGTTCTCAAACAGCACGTGTTTGCTTTCATCTGCGTTAAAATTGTTTAATCTTTTATGTACACAATTATTGTTATGACTTGTTGCCTTTGATAATAAAACACCCCGGAACATGAACGCGAACATTTCCGGATTACTTATCATTTCAAATGGCTATACTGAGGCTGTAAAGCCCTAAAGTATCTTATTGTGTGCGCATAATAAAGCAAGGCAAATGCGTGGGGGCCCGCGAAGGATGATGGAAGGGTATTTTCATATTCAAATTCGGTTACTTACTAATACGATCCTGCTTTTCCATAATTAAATTCACTGCCACTAATTTGAAAACGTACGTACGTTAATGTTTAAAATATAATTAAAAATTCAAATGTGTTCAATTACTGCATCAAATATTAAAGGTGACGTTGCAATATGAATAATAAATAATGAGAAGATTAATAAATAACCAAGGGAAGACTTATTGATTGCTAAATTTGAAGTGACTTTTCAAAGAAAATACAAGTAAAGAAACCGATTAGTATCACATTCTGCGTTACCTACAACTATTGAACGAAAATGTTATATTTTTCAAAGTTATGGGTTAGCGAAGTGCTTGCAAAATACAAATCGGTCAGCGGCGTCCAAAAAATTAGTCGTCAGCATCCGAGTAAAAACAATTGTACGTAATGGAAATGGTATGCGCTTCTCCCACCGATTACCTTGAAAAATATAATGTTTCCGCCCAATAGTTACAACTCAAAAATAAGAAACCTTCTTTTTAAAGCCGTTATGCTAACAGAATGTGTATTATTCAGCCATAAAAATCAAGCCTCCGGATATGCAACGACGTGACTGCTTTGAATACACACACCCAGGAAAGGATGTATAAAATAGACATACAGCGCATACATGTATTTAAAGCGACGCTTCTCTGCCTGGTCTCGGGACATTTATTTTGGGTGTCCTCGTCGAATTCCCTCTGCTCGTGACGTGCGTTTCCCTAAAAGTAAATCTAAGATATTGAATATTTCGCATCGGGTTCTGGCAGGAGATAAACGAAGGCCAAGAGCTCGGCTGTCCGGAAGTCAAAAAAAAACAATGTATTCGTTTTTCACTTCCGATAATCATTTCCTCTTCGATCTGCTGACTCGACTCCGTGGAGGTAGACTATCTTTTACTTGGGTGTCACCTTGGTAATATATAGGAACCTGGCGCGACGTTCATTCAATGTTTCTCCCGCTCCTGCTGTGTCTGGCTGGTATTACATTCGCTCCCGACGGTTAACTTTAAGATACTTTTTCGCATCTGATACGTGTGTGTATTTTCACGTCTGATACATACAGGGTGTTTCTTAAATAGACCGACGAAATAGAACATAGGAAAAACGTTAAAAAATTCTACACAATAATTTATAATAAATTTAAAAAAATATTTCGGTAAGAAAGCACCTGTAACTTTAATTAGTAGTTAGTATTACTATTAGTAGTTTAGTTACATTACCCATCATATTGTAATGTTGACGCCATTTTTTTTAACCACATAAAAATAATAGGAGTAATTAATTAGAACAGTGAACACTAACAATAAGAGAAGTAGCGAGAAGGAATGCCCACCAACAAAGTTCTAAAACTGTCCAAACAAAACAAATTAAACTTATTTCCAAATTAAATAACTGGACCGATAATGTTTACTTGCGGAGAAATTCCCAGCGGTTTATTAGTGCAGTTAGTCATGCACTATCCTATCCGTCTGGGTCGACTAGAGCTACCTGCTACCTAAGATTTATAGCCGGCGCTAACAAACTACTCTGCTAACCTACTTATTTGTTTACGTTTTGATGTGACCCTTGCGGAGAATCCGCAATAAAATAATAATATTTCTAATGTGGCTCGAGATCGACGCTGAAAATCTGGACTTACGTTGTCGTAACTCAGTGCTTTTGGTGCGTCGGCGAATAACTTGAGAGATCAAAGGAACTAATTACGTTTAAATAAGAATACGGAAGTTAGATTTAATTATTTATTGCAAAAAAAAAAGGTAAAAACTCCTTGTACCAGCCACTGAGGGATCTGATATAATGAGCGACAAAACCCTTGCTTTAAACCAATACAGAGAAAAAAATTTACGGTTATCAGGAAGTACAGTAGAATTCGCTTAACAGATTTCACCTTCGAGTATCCCGAGCGACCTAACTGACTTCAATCACACAGCTGGTGGTTTGTTGCCCACGTAGATAGTTGTTGTAGAGCTCTACTCCTTAATTAGGTTAACAATTAATTTAAGTTCAACTTAGATTGGTCTTAGTACTAGTGTTTGCAGTTGCAAACACTAGTACTAAGACTTAAGTTTCTACTTAAGGATACATTTGATCAGTTTACTGAGTGGTGCACTCTCAATGAATTGGTGATCAACGTGGATAAATCAGTCATTATGCGACTATCTAATATTTATAATAAAAAGCCAGAAATTACGTTCAACTTAAATAATTGTATTATCAAATCCTTTTCTACTACGTCTTATTTGGGCATCGTAATTGACCAATATTTACATTGGGGTTCAAGGAGTGTGCTCTAAGCTAACCAGGAGCTTCTATCGGATTTCTAAAATGAAACCACTACTAAACAGATGTCAACTCTTAACCATTTACTATTCAATAGTACAATCACACATTAGCTATGGGACTGTGTGTTGGGGCCATTGCCTAAAGTCGCAACAGGTATTTATACTTCAAAAAAGGATTATACGTCTGATTTTCGGTCTCCTTCCAACCGCTAGCTTCAAGCCAATTTTTTCATCACTTTTATTCTCAAAGTGTAAACATATATTCACACTTACAGGCATGCATATGTAAGTCATGCAGATCAACATAGTTATTCAACCAGGTTGTGTAATCATCTTGTAATGCATAAATTTGAACATTCCATGATTAAGAGGTCGCCCAATTACATTGGAATAAAATTATGTAATTTACTGCCTCCCACTGTCAAATCGGACAAGTTGGGATTTAAGAACACAATTAAACGTTTTTTTAGTTACCAAAGCTTATTATACCGTGGATGAATTTATAAGTGATATCTCTGATCCTAAACATCCAAGTGACATGCTTGTGGTTTGTGATTCTTGTTGCATATTTTTCTTTTGACATGTCTGTTGTAATGTACAACACTAAGGCCCGATTTATTCACCTCCAAGTAAATTTATCTGGTCATTTATTCCCATAGTAACAATTGTGATCACAATAGTTACTATGGGAATAAATGACCAGATAAATTTACTTGGAGGTGAATAAATCGGGCCTAAGGCCAATAATGTTTATTATTATTATATCTAAATAACAATACCCCCTATCGTTCGAACTTCTTTAAGCCCGATTCTCTTAGCAGGGACAAAATAACGACGTGAATAAGTTTTTGGCATATAGCCGGGGCTGCGGTACATGCAAGGGTTCGGGTGCTAAAGCGAGAATTTACTTAAACGATAATGCATTATTAACAGTAAGTTTTTTTTCTTACAGAGTTTAAAAAATCGTCACATTTGTAAAGAAAGCATATATTCTTCTTTTTTTCGTCAGCGTAATTTTTCGATTGGTCACGTTATTTTAACCCGTTGAAAGTGAAAGTGACCAAGTTCGAGGCCATGTTCGAATCCGCCACTTTTGTGTCTGCCGTCTTGCGAGATACACGTATCGTGTCGCTCTCGTGAATTTTTTCTAAATTAGTGCAAAGAGTCAACTTAAATAAAATTTTACTGGAAGTTTTAAATATTGTCACCAAATTTACTTTTTAACTTGACTGCCTCAACCTTACCTTGACCAGATGATAAGTCTGCGCTGTATCTTTCACCAGCTTTTCCCCTCGGCTAGCAACAGTGAGAAAGGTGTGGGTCAATTACGATATTACAAGATTAAGGGCGCCAGGACGGACGGTACCCAGCTGATAGACAAAGACCTCGTCGGTATCCTCGGACCGATTTGGTCGTGAAGAAGGCCAAAATACAACTCGAGATTACGCTTGACTCACTGGTACGTGAAGGAAGGGTAACGTAAACGCGCACTTAAAGTTAACAAATTCAAGCTTTATTGTTTAATAATCTCTCGACTAAATGCAGGATACAAGTTACACAAGGTTAAGCATGTGCTTGTTCACAACAAGCAAAGTTCAATCAAAGATAATTATGATAAATCTAAAGTTATCAGCTTAATTATTCTATGAAATAAATCTCTATATGCAATCTCTGCATTCAACCGAAATTCGTTCTCCGGAAAGGCATGCATAAACCGATCAATACTTTGGAATTTAAAATAAAACAAATAAATAAACTCACGGAGTTACTGTCAAAACACAGACAGACAGACGGACAGACAGTGCTCCCTAATCTACCCTAAAACGCTACGAGCGGTACCTGAGCAAGTTAGCCATTAACCGACTCGGGCCCCGACCAGAGCCATCGGATTGAGATACGCTCAATCAACGCGCAGGGCAGCCCACCTTTCGGTGGCTGACACTATAAAGTGTCGTCCTGCTACCAGACTGGTTCGGGGTTGCACGCCCCTCGCCCCTTCTGATCAAGGGAGACCTATCTAATCTCTACTAGCTATCCAGGCTAGTGCCGGAACTGAGATCCGCAGTTCACACGTCGGGATGGGGTGGGCATCATCCCTAGCCCTAGCATGCGGGCCATCAACCACTGCCCCCGTGAGTCCAACCCAGTCGACCGGTGCAGGTCGGGTATCCTCCGGGCTAACCGGTCCCCACGGTACCAGTTTGCTTCACTGGTGGGAAGTTCGGCCACGACCGATCAAGTCGGCCGAGTCCTACAGATTAGGTTACGTGCAACCCAGGCACTGGTACGCCAACTCAGGACGGTGGGCTCGTCACACCCATAGGAACTCTATCATACGTCCACAATGGTCACCTACGGCCGAAGCCGTTGGATCCACGCTTTAGTAAGCAGGGTAACTGTCAAAACGCAGTCGATAACGTCAGTTTACTTGTCTACGGTGTGAAGTTGGCAGTCACAGCGCCACCTGCTGGTTGTATTCAACGCCGGTGAACTGGATTGAACCGGTTGGCAGAACAACGTTCCCCGTAGACTCGGAAAGGCGTAAAGGAAATACGCTCGAAAACGAATGTGGAGTCGACTCGGCTCGAGTCGAACTCAAACGGTACAGTAAAACTAAAACGGGAACTAGGCGTAAAACTAGAAGCCTTAATGGAAAGAAAGAAAAGGTCGTTAGCATCCAAAATGGCGTCAGACAATTCGCTCATTTTTATCTGAGTTTTGTAGTTTCTCAAGCTTGGTATGGGGCTAAAATACCCCAAAACTTGTTCGGTGGTGCACTAGGGAAATTCCGGCAAAGCCGTAGATAAGCTTTTCTTAGTCCTCTAAGCAAGGGCTGCGATAATTTTCTTAACGATAATCACAGCACCAAGTTCCGACGAAAAGTGATTTCGAGGGCGCGAAAATTAAGCGGGGGGACGCCGAAGATGCACGTATGCCATAAGCAGTATCCAATAGCTTTCACGGCTATGATCACGCGGTATCCTCCAACAAATGAGAATCGTTTTTTGCAACCCAGCCTTAGTTTAACTTTAAGTTTGAAATATATAAGTTATCTGTCAGATTGACGTTTTGGGTGAAAGAAATGTTAAATTGATTGAAGTATTAATAAATAAAATGGCGCCCAACGTGGGGCTCACAATATAACAAATCCAGTCAAAGAAGAATTCGCTCACAATATAAAAAGCCAGATAAATCAACAAAAGGCCCATAATATAAAGCTGAATTACAGAAGAAAAAGCTTACAATATAACTCTGAAATCAGAGTAGAAAAGGCTCACAACATAAAAACCAAGATAAACCAACGTAGACTTAACAATATCACAAGTACAGATAAAGAAGAATAAAAGAACTCACATTACATAATTTGAATCATCATTAAACAAAGAACAGCACATAAAATGGCAGAAAGAAAGACAAGAACAACAAGGACACAATCACAAGAGATGGATGTAATTTCAGAAGAAATAGAAATAGGAGAAAGACAGAAAGAATCTAAAACATTAGTAGAAGAGACACATAAAGATATTAAGAATATGTTGACAAGAATAATGGAAGAAATGAAACAAAATAACATAAATAACATGCAAACTCAAGAAAAATATGAACAAAATAACATTCAAATTCAAGACAAGATTGAACAAAATAATATTAAAATACATCTACAATCTCACATAGAAAGAATAGAAGAAAATAATAAGAAAATTCAAGAATATTTAATACACTACAATATAAAAGCAAACAAAAATTTTTAAGGCAGAGAAACAGGAGACGACCAAATTGAAAAAGTTAACGTTATCGGAAAATAAAACAAATGAACTGAAAAGAAACAAAAGAAAATAAAAGTTCGAGTTATACAGGGTGTTTGTAAAATAAGTGCAAAAATTTTAAATACATTACCGTGACAGCACATAGAAAAAAAAATTTCATAACGGGGGAAAATTATTTTATCCGCCCCTTATACAACTGTCATGAAACAACAAAAAACTTACGGAACCTGCTTCGCTGATTGTAGGCAATAAACATCGCTGGCGTGACTAATATGCAAAGGCGCACTCACTCACTGAATAATATCTGTGTGGAAGAACACATTCAAACATTCACTACAATAATTTAGGAATGTTTATAACAACTGTTCAAAGTGGCATCCATCCTTAGCGACACACGAAACGTTCCATAATCGCGTAAATGCTGAGACATTAGCTGTAAATGTTCTTGCATTGATTTGGATATGTGTTTCCATAAATCCGCCGTGCTTCTTCAGTTTCTCCAGCTTCGCCGTAGATGAGGAGCATCTGTTTTCTCGCCGTTCGTGAATTGCGGCATTTTAATAAGTAATACTAAGCACAAGAAATAGTAATCGTATTTAGCTTTAACTCGTTCAACGACTTTTCACAAACTAAACTGTTGATCTCAAAGGATACGGAGCAATAAATTGTGTGTGATGAAAAATGAAGCAAATTTCTTGACTACGATACTTTTATTGCTGCCTGACTTTGCCTGATTTTATTGGCCGCCCGACTTCGACAAAGGTCACTGTGTCACTGCTCGATTGCAGTTCTGTTTTTTGTTACAACAGATGCTTTCTGCGGTCGCAACAAAATTTCCTTTTCTTGACCTACCTCAAAGACATAAACGTGCGATTAATTCTTGTCCGATTTTCAACTGCGATTTTCTCGAAATGTGTAAAACTTTTGTTAAGGACATATGACTTCAATCGTTGCCATTTATGGTGATGTATTACAGGTTTAAATGTTTGCATATAGTAAAAGAACACCTTATATAAAGCGCAAAATATATTTGCTTTAAAACAAAGCAAAAAAAAAGGTTTGGAATTGCGTTTAAATGCGGATGTAAAAAAAATCTTTTCATGTTCCATCTTCGATAAAAAAAAGTTTAAATATCAGTTTGTTTTTTTTTTACATTTCAAACGGTCCCATAAATATTTCGCTGTACAGTTTACTTTATCGAATGATCGCAAATATATGAAGCGCGAGATCAAAGGCCAGCAAAATATAACGGTTAATTAAAAACCTGTCATAAAATTCTTTGTGAGAAATTGTGAAGAGTGTAGGTAATTTCCAAATATAGTAGGAGAGCGCAATATTTTTTTATGTTCTCGAATGTGTTAATTAGCGAGTAACTTTATTTATTTAAGTCTGCTTATACAGGGTGTGCTTTGAAATAGCACAACCTGTATGTACTGCTAATAAAGCTATTCTGATATTTCCGAAATCAGGTTATATCTCAAGTAATATCGTGGCAATGTTTTAAAGTTTGTTTCAGTTTTAATTAGAACCAAGATTCTATTTAATGTACGACGATTTTTTGGTATTAAGTCAAAGCTTTAGTTCCTGATTAGGACTAAGCTTTTCATTCTATAAATTCGGTTCATTAATATTCAAGGTGGGGATTTCAGTTCTGCAATTTGTTTAATTTATTCTGCATGTAAAATTTAAGTACAAGTAGATTTTCGATATTGTAAATATTTAATATTCATCATATACATACATTATGCCAATGGAAACGTAAATAAATAACAAATCCGTGAAGCATTGATTCATTCCAGAATTTGTTTGGGGTATGTAATATTATTACCTGTTTCAATAAATATTTATTAAATATCTCCATTTGTTGTTTACAAAAGCAGATTTTGCGCATTATTGAAACGAACGATACAGACAATAACCGACGCCGCTCTATTTTTTGTTATCCGCGGCTTACGCATTGTTACTCTTTTTATAAAAGAAATATTTGCCTTCAAGAATTTATCATATCATCAATCCGAGCGGCCTTTGTTTCCACCGGTATTTTCGGCTTTTGAGAAACAACGAATTTTTCTCGTGTCTTCAAATTTGCCACAGCGAATATTATGTTGGGCATTTGTTTCAAAAATAGCCGACATGTAATACGATTACACACTCTCTATCTGAATCGCTTGTCTGCAGTGTAAATTTAGCTCGCAAAGTGACCCACATAGAAAGAATGGCTTTAATAATGGAAACGTGATGGACTCACGAGAGTGTTAATATCGGAAACCATCGGCGTCCACTCTTATTCTAATAATAGTATCGACTTTATGAAAGCCAATAACGCCAACGTAAAAAAAATAATGATTCTTGAATCGACCGACAGGAAAAATACGGACGAAACAAAATACTTCCCGGAACATGTATTTTTAAAAGCGCGCAGTAATCGTTTATGGCGTTACGTAGAGAATCAGAGTCGTCAAACTTGACCGTGAATTAATAACACATGCTGCACAGCTGATGATGAATGCGTCGTACAAGTGTATTAATTGCTATGAGATTAATTAAATTCAAGTGAAATACTTACATGGAAGTGAACACTAATTTACGGTTTCTTACACCGCCGCGCGCTTTAAAAAATAACACACCGAACGCACGTAATGAATTTAGTTAGACTTTGTACAAATTTGTGTTAATAATTCGTTTTTTGTAATAATAGAATTTGTTTCTCATTGAACGTCGCAGACAGAACGAAATTATAATAATGAACAAACCAAACAGATTACGAATGTGTTTACTGTTTATAATATTTAAATTCTGGTTAGCAACGCCATTTCTTTGTTATTAGCAAAGTCTATTATTTTTAAAACATCAACGATAAACCGAATAAACGACTGATTAAAATGCAAGGGAACGGTAACGCGTATGTAAGAAATCGGCAATTACGTAAATCATTAAGTTCATTGCGTAAGTTAGATTCGATAGAACGTTGCCTACGCGATCGCGGAAAATACGCTCACTTAAAAATTATGTAAACAAACGTTAAAGCGACTCGCTTTATCAAAAGCCTTGGCCGTCATGAGTCATGACTGATCTTTGCAAATTGCATTCGAAGAATTTCAACTGCATAGGTGATTCATCGAAAAAGCGGGGCATTATGTAAGCATATGAGTAGACGGTTTCAGAGGATCACGTCGAATCATAGGACAACCGGCCCACATGTAGAGTGTTACGTAATCGGAATTTCCGTTATAAAATGATAAAAAAGGAGCCTGCTTTCCACGTTAGGCTGTGGTTACTCTGGAATACTGGATACGTTATCGTACGATTTTTTAGTCATTCGCGCTCGTACGTTAAGTTGTCGTCAGACGTTTTGCTTACATTTGGTGCGTCGTGATGTGTACGGAAATCTGGTCTGAAATGGACCTAGAAATAGATAATCTGTATTTAATGGAAAATACTTGCAATTAAAGTAGACTTGTCCCATGAACATTTGTATAACTGTTTATAATCTTTCCACGAAGAGTTTAAAAATCAGACTGATAGTTCTCAACCCACAGCGTAACATTGATCGATTATGCGATTTTTACTTTTCGTGAAAAGATTATAAAGAAATTATGGAAAACAGTTGCTTGAAAAACATAACTTTAACTAAAAAAAAATGACAATATTGAGTTAATGGCAAATTATAGCAAAATTAATTTTTCTTTATTTATTTCTACAAATTGTACTGAAATTCCGTCAAAAAACAATCCAGTTTGTTTTCGTCGGCCAGTTGTACGATTACGCACGATCAGTTCAAAACGCTGGCAGTGTAACCACATACAATCCTAATTCATGTGCTCGTTTTTTTTTTTTCGATGTCATACGGACTAGAGTTGTGTGGTTCACGAACCATTGAGTCAATTCGAACGAACTGAGTAAAGATTCGTTCATTTCGTTTATTGAAATGTCGTTCGTGAACGAACGAGTCTTTTTGAACGAGATGATTCAAAATGATTCAGATTTGATTTGATTCAATTGAACGAAATGAACGAATCGTCACGCTGCGCCGTAACATTCCGCTTTTATTTATTTATTTATGTGTCCGAGCGAAAAATAAGTGTAAATCTGAACGTCTATTCTAATTCAAGATTTCGACTCGAAAAGTGTTTCGATATCGAAATATTTCATTGAAAAGCAGTGCAAGATTTCGACATCGAAACAGTTTTCGAGTCGAAATCTTGAATTAGAATAGGCATCCAGAAACACATTAACGAAAACCATACTTAAAATACGTCAACGCAAGCCAATCGTCGATTAGAATTGAGCACATTCGATAAATGTACTCGTCCGATCCGTTCATTTCGTTCATCTCGTTCGTTGACTCAAAAGATTCGTTCGTTCGGGAATGACTCATTTAAAAAACGAATCTTTTGAATCGTTCATATTACGAATCGTGAACGACACAACTCTAGTACGGACTAAAAAATTGTACGACAACGCATCCAATGTAACCACGGCCTTAGATATCAGACAGCTAGTAGCCGTTTGGTCGGTAACATCTCGAATCCGAAAACGTAATTAGCATTCGAAGAATATCATAGTAACTCGTGTCTAAATAAAAACCTGATCAAGTAGGCTAGATTTAGTAATTCTGCTATGTAAATGCAATGGATAAATTTTCGATCACAACCCACTTGACCAGGTTTTTATTTAAACGTTCGTTATGTGAAAACCCGTCCGTCTCTCTGTATCTAGGAATGTCATAGTGTGTGAATAAACTCCAAAAACCCGTCCGTCTCCCTGTATCTAGTACCATGGTTTGGGTGAGAAAACATTAATTTATTTGCCATTTAATTATGTATGTTTTTAGAAACTAACAACTGCTTTAGTTGATTTATGAAATGCTATTTGTTTCGTTATAAAATCATTTCGAGTTTGTTTTGCATTGTCTCGTATGATATCGTTTTGACTTTTTATGTAATTGTATTGTATTGTAATTTTACATTTATCTAAATAGTGTTCTTTAATAATTTGACTAAACTGTTCAAAAATATTTATAACTAGATAAAGGGATACAGCATCAACTGTGGGCTAACATGTATGAAGAAATCCCCGACTGATTGTCGGTTTACTTTGTTTAGCATACAAGCGTCTTAACATCAATGTGTATCTTTCTTCGTCTAGAAGCTGAAAATGATCGGATTGGTGGAAAATTTAGCGCCAAACAGAGAAGTCAATATAAGAAGCAAAAAACATGTAACAAAAAGGAAGGGAAAATTAAATCTACGTAATTGTTAATAAAAGTCCTAACGTGTTTATAATAGATTTGTACGAACGTAATAAAATATTCATGTCACGTCGACTTATCGGGCTCCGAGCCGTATTTCGGCGTTCCTTTGCGCATCCGCCCGATATCTCGTACATTCATTCGATTAACTTCGCCGACGTCCCTTTGATTGTTGTCCGAGGGTGAATCGTCCCCGGATCGGATCACATTGTCGAAATAATACCTCCCTTTGAAATTATCACTGTTTCACTTCGCGTTTACGTTGTCTCTTGTAGGTTAAAGGTTAGGAGTAATGATGCCAACATACTGCAGTGATATTTACCTATCAGAAGAAATTTATTCATCGTAAGCTGTTTCAAGGAATCTTCACATCATATAAAAACTTTCCAAAAATATAATACTCTTCACATAATATTCCTCAAGTATACAAAATACCACAAATTCTTCATATAACTTTATCCAAAGTACAACGATCTTCATCAAATTATGTCTCTACACATCAAATTAAACAGTCTCTGTATTGTACAGCGACAAGTTCCAAGTTAGAATTCCAGAAAATAATTTACCATTCCTAAATCTGGTGGATTGGATGGATTTTACCAACTGGCTGGAGCGTATACACGGGAGATGTCTGCAACATCCACTCACGGCGAGACATTGACCAATCAAATGGGAAAAGAAAAGGACATCTGATAAGAAACGAAACACTACATAAAGTTTGTGTTATTTTAGTAATATTCGCATGCGCCGGCTTTTAGAGAAGGAAAACATATACTTTAAATGTTATGTTTACCTAACTAACAGAGATAGAATCATAAACGTATTTCTAGGATGTTTTCCCAAACGTATGTCCAAATTTATATACAATCCCTTTATCTAGTTATAAATATCTCTGAAACTGTTGCTTTTTTTTTCTTAAAGAAATAAGGTAGTTTTCGTCAATCTCGAAAAATATATGTAGTGGCGGGCAAGGGCTAAAGTCTCCATTCCGTATAAACGAGACATTGAGGGCAATCTCTGGCTAAAAAGCTCAAACCAGGTACAAAGGAATTGCTACTTGGGTCCTTTATGGTTTGGTTAGAAGTTTGGTAAAAGAGTGAGTAGAAGAAGTGGAAATTGTTAATTATTTCCGTGTAATTCTTTTTGTAAAACTTGAATTAGGATATAGAATTTGGGCGTAATAATAGAACTTCTCTCTCACTCTCGTCGTAATATATAAAGGAGCATAGTGCCTCGACGTTGTAAAATCGAGAAATTTGAAAGTTGAGGATAAGTTATCCCCTTTTTATTATCATTTTTAACCACCCGTCCCTCACACGTAATACTGGGCCCATAAAAGGATGCCAAAAGGTTTATGACGGACACGTTGCTTGTAGGAATAAACTTGATTCATAAACAATTTAAATTAAAATTAAATAAAAATACTATAAATTCTCAATACGGAGATTTGAATTGTTTTAGTGTTGTAGTGATTTATTTGTTTACCTGTCAAGGCAGATGTTCAAAGTGGGACCGTTCCTTATTTTATACAATCTGTACGGATTAATTTACTTCAATTTACCGCGTTTGAATTGGCTTCCGGTTGGAACCGCGTCACGTTGACTTCTTCTACTGCCGACGTTTCGTTCTCCATTGCAGAAGAACTTCCTCAGACTGAGACTGTCTCAACGACAAACAAGAAGCAGCAGCAACACCACCAGCAGCAGCAGCCCTGAGGAAGTTCTTCTGCAATGGAGAACGAAACGTCGGCAGTAGAAGAAGTCAACGTGACGCGGTTCCAACCGGAAGCCAATTCAAACATGGACGACGGCCGCGGAAGCCTTCAATTTACCGCATTTGTAGGTACAGTAGAGTCTCGATACAGTGAACTAATTGATGAACGGCTTTGTCACTCCACCGAGGTTGTTCACTGTTTCGAGTGCAGATAAAAACACAACAATGATACTTACAGTGTGGTTATTACTTTATTTATTATCATTATGTTATTACTGTTAATTTTGTTTGCTTCTCCAGACGTAAGCGCGTTATCACACTTTCGGGGAAGTCTCTATGTATGTACTGTTTGTGCAATTCACTCTAGCGAGGCACAATTCGTTCACTGTTTAGAGGTTAATGTATATTTTTGTGTTCACTGCAATGGATAGTTCACTATGTCGAGACTCTACTGTTATTTCAGCTGATCACTTCAATTCCGTTTAAAGGTCAAGATCACACGCGACACCGCGCCGCACAGTGGTCCAGAATGAAATTCTACCGCGTCAAAATTATTTTTTTACATCTTAGTTTCTAAAACGGTGAAAATAACAAAATTGTGTACTTTAAAATACATTTTCTAAACCAATGACATAATATCAGAATATAATTATTTCTATAAAAATGTTTGCCTGATTTTGGATTGTTACCTTATATATTTTTCTATTTAAAAAATGAACTGGGATAGGTTCCACCACAATTTTTTTATATGTTGCGTAAAAATGATTATATATTGATATTCTACTGGTTATTTTCAAAAATTTTCACGTTAAGTATCCAGCAAACGCTTATCTTATCTATAAGTATTTACTCATGTAGAGAGAGAGAATTTTGAAAAAATCATAAAAAGTAGCAAAAAGTAGCACTTCATTGGGCAAAATTATTTTAAAATAAATTACTAGCTACTATTATATAACTTGTAAAAACATCTTATTTGATCTTATTTACACTTCTTGTCTTTTGAAACTTTAAAATGTAGATATTTAATACAACAATTTGAAATAAAAAAAATATGTAAATAAACATTTAGATCCGATTGATTTTAAATGAAGTTGTTTAAAAAAATGTAAAGTAACAAGATTTCACCAAATTTACCCAACAAAACTTGCTAAAATATTTTCAAACTTATTTTTAACTTATTAGTCTTTCAGTCACGTTTGAAACTTGTAAAATTTATGGTGATTTGACAGCGCCACAGAAGCGTAAATAAAATCATATGTTTGCTAATCGAATGAGACCGACATGAAATAACATTAATAGAAAGATTTTCTTTATTTTTACGTTTATTCAAAGTGTCAAAATTTTCCCTTTTTGACGCGCTAAAAATTCATTCTGGACCACTGTGCGCCGTAACAATCATAAAACTATAAAACACTTTTATGACTGTATTTATTTCGTTCATCTGCTGCTCTTTCTTAACCAGGGACGTATCATTGATTATTTTTTACTAAAGTAAAGGTTTTTACGTTTTTCTCGTACGCGCGCGGGTATGTAAATCAATAAGGTCCTTTCGTACCCCATCATTTTCGAGCCCTCTTTCCCGTTAGAGTCGTATAAATTATGCACCGAGAAAGTTATTACACTTAATTTACATGAAGCCGATAAAGCCGAAAGCGACTAACCGGTTCTGCGCCGGCATAGGCTATTTACGAATAAAAGCGTAAACACGACAAGTAAACGAAGTTTTAATAGCATCTCAAAAAGTTTAAATTCCCCGCTGACATGGCGGAAAGTAAACACCGATTAGAATTGCTTACATAAATCTTCGGGGGCGGCCGAGTGCCAGCAGCTTGCTCTCGGTCCTTGTTATTATTATTGTTATTATTATAACTTCGCAAGAATGGAATACTTCCCTATTGTACGCGCAAACTGTAAATATGTACCGAAGATGAAGCAATCGATCGACGACAATGCACAATAAACGTTATTAATTAAAAACGATAATAGTGCGCTAGGGGAACTATTGTGGTACATTCAATGAACAGCTTAAACTTTTTGATTAATTACTTCGACAACAATCAATCACGCAAAAGTCCATAATTAAGCTCCATTGTAAACATTGATTTTTGTGTAAATGTGCGCTTACTCCCGCGATGGATTTAATAATAATTTTCAGAATGCATTCCCCGTTCAAAGACTTTTGTGCACGGCGAATTCTTTCCCTTCATTATTATTTTTTAATTAAAAGAGAGCTTAGTTTCATTTAAAAACATGATTCGTAGTATGCGCCGTAGACTGCACTTATCTAGTTTTTATGGAATATAACACAAAGAAATTAATTAATTATTCTTTTTCTTACTATGTTTTTTTTTTTAGTTCCTTTAACTAAGCCTTTTTACTTTGACAGAATTTAGTTACTTTTTATTATAAATAAAAAATTTTGCCAGTTAGGCATCCATACCTACACATTTAATACATCCATATACGTGGAGAAATTGGCTCGTTTATGAAAACCGTGAATTTGTTTTTGGTGAATAAAAAAAATAATTAAAGGAAAATTCATCCTTGATAATTGGGAACTTTCTTTAATTATTCACCCGTTAAATCAGCAGCGTACAATATCTGACACCGACAGACGGGGTGGAGGAAATTATTTTAATGTTATTGTCGAAGAAATTGGAAGCAGCGCGGTTAATCGGCCGAAACTCGAGACGACGGATTACGGCGCTTATAATCAAATATCAATTAACAGAGCCGGGCGTCGAGTCGCAAACTCATTAAGTCCAGTCAAGGTAGCAGCGCGTCGGCGTCGGTCTTGACGTCTCTCATTGTTTAGGCCGCCACTTTCAACTTTAATTTATTATTCCATTATTTTTAGCCGCGCGTTCTTAATTTATTTAATAGAATAATGGACGCGGTCGCCAAACTTTCTGATTCGCTCTCAATTATTTATTTTCTATTTATTTCTTTAATTTGATACGACAGTTGATTATGAGCTTCACCCCACAAAGAAAATTGCACGTCACATTCACTATCATCTATCCTAATTATGCATAACTGACGCGCCAGAATTTAATTTACAATTTTGAAATGTCACATTAATTCAATTTAAAAAATACCAAATATATTTTGTTTAGAAAACAAAACATATTTACCACATTTTAATTGATTCATAAAAATGTAAAAAAAAACTTCTATGCACTTTAGTTTTTGAGAAACAATAAAAAATTGTACCCAAAACGACGATACGTTCCTGATTAAGGTTGGTTTGCATTTTTTAATCTGCGCCTAATATGTATACAACCAGAAATACAAGGCAGCAATGAATAATATAAGTAAATAAGTTGTTAATAGGTTTGTTCGTAGTGCAGTTTGTAACTAGTTTGGAACCGTCAGATCTAGTCCCCCCTCGAAGTTATGATCAATTTCGAGCGTTGCCTTAGATGTAAAACATTCATTGGTGCATATTTCCAACGGTTTCAAACTAATCAGAACTGCTCTACGAACAGACCTATTATTATAAATTAATCAAAATTGAAGTGACTTTTAATATTTCTTATCAGTGCATTATACCATTTAAGTGGGTGTATTTCATTCGTATAATAATTGCTAGATTGTTAAAAACGATGTTTAAATAATTTATTTTTTGTTTACATTAATATGAGTTTAACGCCCTCTAGAATCGCATTCTTTATTCCTGTGAAAATTTTCCTTTCATATGCTGCTCATTTAGACTGCGAAAATAGGAATGAAGAAATTTAAAAAAAGATGTTTTTCAAAATTACATGGAGGTATAATTTTTTTTTTAATTGGTTAAGACTCCTCACTTTTATAAAGTTCTTCCTCTTTGTCAATTTTGGTGAAAATAATAAATAATTAACTTTTCAAATTGGAAACAGAAACACATTTTTTTAATTTTCTTAAAACGATTTTTCTTAAAATTTTTTTAAGTATTATTACAGAACAATTCTACGTTCTCTTTAATTATTTATGAATATCTCAAAATTATTTACACTTTATTTATTTACTCTATTTTATTTTTTCTTAATTTTATGCAGCTCCCATAAACTTTAATTTTTTCAAGATTTTTGCATCATCTTTAGCTTATGTGTTCTTTTATTTTTTTGTGTTGGTTTTTATTTCCTTATTCATTGTGGTGCTCTTTTATTTTGCTTAACTGTCTTGATTGCACCACAAGCCTTTAGTAATACGACTTTAATTAGCTACCTACCACATCTGCTTTGTGACAATTTTTCCAACCAAAAAAAAATTTTTTTAGTGTTATATTTTAACTGCCATGAAATTTATTTTATTTTTGAACTAAATACTAGTAAAAATATGTTAGTGCAAATTATAGTTAATATGAAATAAATTAAAGTAAACGACACTAACATATTACTGTGATATTACCCAAAATAATAAGAGTTTCCTACATACCATACCATCAAGGAGGGAATTTCAATTGATAATTCTTTAATACATATAAAATTATTTAATTTCCCACAATTCCACATACATCACAAACAAGTTATCTGAAAAATAAAAAATTATTATCAAAAACTAAATTCATAAAGAGTAAAACATTTAAACTTACTAAAAGTACATAAAAAAAGGTAAAATTCTTTTAAAGAACGAATGTAGAAGAAAAAGGGTAGATATTACTTCACATCGAAGATGAAGAGGTGACGTGGGTCCAGGAGTTTGAAAGGAACATGCATTGGAAAGAATTCTGCGAATTCATGAATAGATAAAATAAAAAACCAATTCATCCACTTACTTCAAGATTTTGGCCGATCACAAAAAGAAACAACAACAAAAGAAGAAGGGGGTTAGTGTATCTTGCAGACGAACGGCGCGTGCGTGTGAAGATGGCAGATGCAGAGGACGTCGGTTTAGATTACCAGAAACTTTTGACGAACACCTAAAATTATAAATATTAGTTTGGGATGTCAAAATTATTCAGGGGTTTACTTTTCTTTGAGATATCTGTGAATAAAAGTTGTTTTATATAAAATTTTAGATCTAGAATGAATTGAAATACTTACGAATTATGAAAATATTAAGAAATAACTGTATTATAACAAATTTACACAACATTTTAAATTGACATTGATTAACGTCAAAATTAATTTTTGAAGTTTAATAAAGCAAGTTGAAATTAAAAGTCGTTTCGGAAAAGCTCAACCTGTTACCATATAAATCGTTAACATGGAGAATAATATTTATACGAGCCGAAATTAAAGCAAAAGTCAGGGCAAAAGTAATCAAAATATTCATTCATTATCTGAACTCTCATTAGACAACATCAAAAACTCTCCTCTCTTCATAAAAAAACCAATTTCAATTCAATCTTTAATACAAGCATTCATTATTTCAATTAGCTGTTTCAATTAATATAGTTCCTCTAGTTTATTTTATTAATTTTGACGTTAATAATTTATAAAAAAAATTGACATTTAACACGTTTCATTAAATAAAATTTAAATTTTTAAATTCCATCTGTTATTTAAAAAAAGAAAAGGAGCATTTAGAAAGAAAGGATGCCACAGTAAGTACAAAGAAAGTCTAAAATTATTTGGTTATAAATAAATTTGTATCACTGTTAAAACGTAATAGTTAAACGTAATAGTTAAATTTTAATCAATTAACGAATACTGTTCGTAGGCGATTCGCGATAATCGTAAACGAGGTATTCAAACTTATTGGTAAAAATTTAAAGTCATATTCAAATTTATTAAACGGATGTATCCAAGAACGATTCGCGATTATCATAATTGGGTCATCTAAACTCAATAAATTTTAATATATACAAATACCTAAAATTTCTAATAAAAGGTAAATTGGAGACGATTCGCCATAATCGTAAACGATTTATAAAACCTATTAGAAATTATAACACGTGATCAATATCTTTTCTAATCAAGTGAGCTATGGAAAGAAAATCGTATGTCTTTGATTAATTCATTTTTTTCAAATGTCATTCCCATTTCAATTACTTACAAATGTAAGTTTAATGCATTAACAGAAATTTTTGTTCATAAAAGCTTATTGTTACATTGCGAATAGTTAAATAACAATCCAGTAATCCTAGCGAATGTTATTAACGATTTAAAATGCAGAATTCACTTGTGTTTACAAAAGAACGGCGAACATTTTACGCACCTTCCATGAACCAGTTTTTCGTTGCTCTTGGCGCGTGCTTCTTTTTCTGGGAAATGTGAACTTAGGATTTGATGTCCAAATTTATTAAAAAAATATAATAATAAAACAGCGGTTAGATTTTGTATAGGAATGCAATATAAATAATTCAAATGGCATTATAACGAACTAATCGAAGACACACGATTTTACAACCTACAACCTATATTAAGCCTCACAAATTAAGAAGCAAAATCATATTAAAAGAAAAATAAGAAAGAAAAAGAAAGAATCAGAAGTAAGATTTTAAAATATTTATCACTACAATATGTATATTGGCAGAAAAAAAAATTCCGCCGTTATCGAGATTCGAACTACTGGTTACATACAAGCCAGCTGGTTTAAGTATTTTTTTCTGCCAATATTTGTTAATGTTGTTTGTTACATTATTTTATTTTCATATTAAGTAATAACCAGTGATCAATATAAAAGCGAATTAGTGTAAGCGTTGGAATTTAAATGCATGTCGTCATATGAATACTAATTGTCCATCAATTGTGACATAAATAACACGCCGGAAATGTTGTTTAACGTTAGTCCTGCCGTTGTTCATAGAATTCAAAAGTATGTTGATGCAGGCAATGGTCATTTTACGCATCTGCTTTAATTTTTTTTTAATAAAACGTGTTTCTTCCTTTGTAGAAACGTCAAAAGTGACTGAAGTTCGTTGAACTAAATGCGTGTTTAGTTGCATCGCCAACTCTAATTATTCATTTTTCATTTGATCACTAAGTTAGGTAAAAATTAAATTAATTAGCATTAGCAAATATTGGCAGAACAAAAATTTCCGTCGTTATCGAAATTCGAACTCGAGTACTCTGGTTACGTGCCGACTGGTTTAAGTAATTTTTCTGCCAATATTTGTTACTGTTGTTTACTTACTTACTGATTATTTTATTTTCATATTAAGTAATAACCAGAGATCAATATAAAAGCAAATTAGAGTAAGCGTTGGAATTTAAATGCATGACGTCATATTAATACTAAGTGTCAATCAATTGTGACATAAATAACACGCCGGAAATGTAGTTTAACGTTGGTCACGCAGTTGTTCATAGAGTTCAAAAATATCTTCATGCGGGCAGTGATCATTTTACGCATCTGCTTTAATTTTGTTTTAAATAAAACGTGTTTTTTCTTTGTAGAAACGCCAAAAGTGACTGAAGGAACGTTCGTTGAACTAAATGCGTGTTTAATTGCATCGCCAACTCTAATTATTCATTTTTCATTTGATCAGTTCTTATTTTTACTTTAGAATGAGTAATGAAATGAAGGTAAAACTTTTATTGGCATAATTTTGAATCAGTAACTTCATGAGTTCGTTTATCAAGTTCAGCGCAAAAATATTAAAAATTGTTATTACACATGTAATGTTTTTTCTTGCTGGTAAAAGTTAATACGTTACTACATATATATAAGGAAAAGTTCATGATATTTTATAACGGAATGATATGACACTATCATACTAAATTACACTAACACAAATATTTGGCGGAAAAATAATAATAATTAGTTATAAATAGGCATCGGATTTACAATATACACACATCGGAAAAGTCTAGAGATATTTTTTGAAATTTAAGTAATTTGCTTAAAAAAGATAAGTTTTCAAATTTTTTTTATAATATTTAAGCTGTTTAAGTTGAAACAAGGTAACGTAAACATTTTTCATGCAAAGGAAAAAATGACTAAATAAGGAACAAAATTTTCAAAAAAATTAAAAAAATGATTCTGGAAAAAAAACAAAATAAAAACAAATTTTAATAGAGAATATGGCCTCCACGTTGGTTAATTACAGCTGTTATTCATGGAGAAAATTACATTGTCAATATCGTCTTGAGATAAACTTGCCCATTCTTCTGTCAAAAGCTCCCGGAATCCAAATCCATTATGGATATCATCCATACGGGGAGCAATTCTTCTTTGAAGCATGTCTCACACATGCTATATTGGATTTAGGTCCGGGGATTGTGCTGGCCATGGCAATGCTTCAATTCCCTCATTGTTTAACCAATTCGTCACAACTCGTGCAACATGTGGACGATCATTGTCATGCATAAGACGGAAATTTTCACCAATAGTACCAGCAAATGGACGCACAATGGGTTGAAGAATGTTATCCAAATATTGCTGAGCTCTCAGGAAACCACTTTGGAAAACGAGCTCCGTTCTACCGCCAATAAATTATTCCGGCCCATACCTGTACAGTACCACCTCTATAAGTGTGTACTTCCTGAGTATGCCTCAAACATTCCACATTTCCAGATCGTCCCCGCACCCTTGCCCGACGATAGTCTGGATGAAATCCAAGACTGGACTTATCAATGAACAAGAGTATAGCCCAATCATTTTGATCCCAGATTTTAAAATTTTGACACCAATTTAATCTTGCTCCGCAATTGCCTCTAGACAAAGGTGGACGCCGAGAATGGAGATTGGCTTCATGAAGACGATTTCTTACAGTATCACGGCTAATGGTTAAGTTATGCGCTCTCTGTAACTCCGTAACTAACTCAGGTGCTGTAATTGTGACTTGCTTTCTAGCAGTTAGAACCAAAAATCTGTCCTGAGCTGCTGTCGTAGAGCATCCACGTCCTGGATGTTGTTCGGCTGGAGTGCCAGTTTCCCTAAAACGACTCTATAATCAACTGATGACACTTTGGGAAACACCTATTCACTCAGCCACTTCGACTTGTCTCATGCCAGCTTGAAGAAGACCTACCGCTCTATTCATATCTGGTGATGATAAATGCTGTCGTTGTTCCACTGTCTAACACGATATTATTTAAAAAAAAAAAACATTGATTATTTATCAATAGTGCTGTTATTTCTTACACGTGCTTTCATAAAAAAAAGGTTGGGCTTTGAACATTTGAATATACAAATGCGTTAAATGTTCAATGTAAACCATACACAATTTATTTTTATGGTTTTTCAAAAATATCCCTAGACTTTTCCGATGTGGGTATTTTATACTTCACATTGATCGATCGGCTGTTCCATTAATTCCATTATAATTAGGTAGGTACATCATAGACAAAAATTATTGTTTTTACACGAATAGCAGATGAGTGTAGGTAGACTGTAGATATTTGTGTGAGCCACTAACGTCATGACGTCAAAATATATGTTTCCGATCCCTAGTTATAAATCTCTTGAAATTATTGCATATAATTTTTTTTTTTTTTTGAAAAATTTTCGAATTGAAACTGAATTATTATTAAACGCGAATACAATGCTTCTAATAAATAACTTACGGGCAATAAACTCCAATGTATTGAAAAATGAGCAATTGGAGAAATAAAACCTGTGAACAAGCTATACGGCCTTCATGAACAATAACGCAATTTAGGTTGGGCGTAAATTTTTAAAACTTGCGCTCGCCAGACAATGCCCACTATCAGCAAACTGTCGCCGCTGTTTTATAACAGCTGGTGGTGTTCCTGCGTGCAAAGCATTGAAATCCTGTGGGAAGCAGGCGGCCGAATCTTGTATTCGTAATTCAGGCTGAATATGCCCGATAAATCTTTTCGATAACGAAGTTCTGCCCGTGGCAGTTTGTTGTCTACTTTAGTTGAAACTTTATTCCCCCCCCCCCTACTAAACCAACTATAATTTCTGATGTGAACTTAACATATAATTTAATTTTTTACGATATTTTACAAATATTTCACCGTTCTTTATTCGCTGAATTAGCGAAAAAAAAATTGTATCATTTCCAGATTTTATAAACCGTAGCAGTTCATGCAATGAAAGTGGTCATAGTTGGACTCTGGTTGGACTTGACAGTTTTCAAATCTCAATCAATATAGTAAACAACTAGTCCCAAAACTAAAGCAGCAAACGTCCATCCAAAACTTCAATTTATCTCCGTGTCATTTGCAAATTCTCATTAATGGATAATGACGTGACTTTGCTTTCACATCTGCCCATCAATCAGTTTAACCGTGACCGTATTAGTGGTGCTCGTTACCTTACATTTGAGCTTTGTAATTAAGTTCTAATTTGCATTTAATTTGCAATAATAGTGGGGACGCTGTGCGGTAAGAAAATATTATCACGTAAAATACATACACGCCTGTATCATACCCATAACAGGTTATTACGGCAACATATTAGGGATTCCATTTCAAACTTCCAAAGTGCATAAATTAGAGAAAATGCGCGCGTCACAGTATCATAAACATTTTAGGCGAGAGCGCCGAGAAAATGCTGCTCACCAGACTTCGAAAATAGTTCTTGCAGTTTCTGCGTGCGTTGTTGGTTTATGTGCATTATTAATTCGAAGTTGCAGGCGCACAACATTACGCTAATGTTGTAATTGCACGCGAAATTTATGGACAGCGCTTACTTACTTCATTGACCCAAATGAACTTTCTCAGAATGTAAAAAGTTCGAGAATGCAGAAGTAATTATTAGTGCGCAGTAAAATAACATGCAGGCTCATTCATTTCAAACAATAAAAGTATGAGTATATTAATTTCAATTTATGTATATCTTGAGGCCGTTTTAAACGCCCCTATCTAGAATAAAAATTTAGAACAAGAAATTTTTGGGGCTACAGATATGGTTTGGAAATAGAACAAGTTCTATTTTTCCAGATAGTTTTAAATTTACTGGACAAATCTTGTAGACAAAAAAAAAAAACAGCCTTTCTGTAATTTTTGGATAGTACCCGATTGAAAACATTGAAGCCTCTCTGCCTCATATTTTCTTGGAAAGGGATGTTATATATTTTATCATCTCGATTGGTATAAAAGATGGTTTTAATTAAACGTCGAAAATGATGCGACAAATTGGATATACCCCCGGTCGGGCATCGACGCTGCCATAAACTCCACACAAAATTTAAATAAACGCTCGGCATCACGGCCCGGCCGGATCAATCACGAAGGATCAAGACGGGCTGATATCTTTATGTCACCGTCGGGATGGCGGCAGTTTCTATGCTAATCACGGTCATAGAACCGTGATACAGGAACGTCGTTATTACGTGTAGCACGGCATCAGACACTTTATTGTTCGCTCGACATGAATCAAATTTGATGGCTCAAATAATACATCGCCGGATATAAGTAAATTATCGTCCCGTCTTACCGCGCAAATTTAGCACAGATCTTATCGTTCCTCGATGAATCGATGCGGTGGAAATAATTTTCTTCTTCTTCTTCTTGCAGGAAGAACACGACGGTTCTGGAGCAGTTCCACATGCAAATATCCCAGCACGAGCTGTATGCCAAAGACGACGAGATGGTCGACAAGCTTCTACAATTAATGGCGTCGGAACCCGTTCAGCATGTGTGTAAGTACCAATTGGCCTTTTACATTTTCACTCGAGTGAATAACGCAATAACTAATACAAGAGCCCCAGAAGACCCAAGTCGAAGCTAAATGTGTTTGTTGGTAATGAATATTTTTGTAAAGAGGACCCTACATAAAACTCCTGCGATCACAAACAGAGAGAAGCCCAGACGTCTTCTGTACATACATAATATGTAGGGTCCTCTTAAGAGCTACGCGGAAATGTTTATTTTATGATAATCAAGTGGATATTAACGTTCGTTTTTTTTTTGCTACTGAAGGTAGCAGGTATCTTAATGGATTTTAAACGCACTTTTAATTTAATTAATTTTACTAATGGTAATGACCCATAGTTTGTAATTAACTAGAAAAGTTGAAAATCGTCGGCGAGTTCGATGAATATTTCATTAATTTCGGGGAATTCCAGGCAACGTGCAATGAATGAATATTCCTGCAATATGAAATTAAAATAAAACAAAGTCTCAATAAAAGTAAGAATAACACTCGTTCTATATTAAAGCTTTCGTGTGCTTTGTAACAAATTGAAAAAAATAATTAATTTACGATTTATGTTCGACTTAATCGTGGCTAATAAAACAAAACACGAAATAACTGCTTACCTTCTCCACCTAAAATACATACAATTTGTGCTAAAACTGGAGCGTCTGGAGCTTTAATGGTCTGAAGTGATCAAATTTATGGCAACTGTTATGTCATTAATTAAAAAAAAGAAAAACTTTAAATTTATTTACCCAAATTTAGGTGCATCCAGGCTAAAGCACTTAATGCGATTTTGCAGGAAACTTAATGCAAGCATAATTGCGCACGCTTTCAGTAATCATAACGTGGAACCTAATTGATTAAATATGAACACGGAGTGGTTGGGTGCTCTGACAATATTAAGCTGTTTTCTTTTTGCAGATGGTGAGCATTATGTCTACTCTTAAGCTTGTTTGTTGTGGAAGAGAGTCTTTCAACTGTAAGCCTAAATCGGAGTTGCTAAAGCTGTGTGCTTGTGTTAACTTTACGCTTACTGGGCTGCTCAAGTGTGAATTTCTACTAATTGTAACGTTACGTACTGCACACACACACGTCCTTTAGATCCAGTTTGTAGAAGTCGCTCATTTCCTATTTCAGGACGTTTCATTTAATGCCTTCATCAGTCGTAAAAGCGAAAAACTGCTTTCTTTTTTAAATTACATAAAATCCTATTATTATTGCATTCAATAAATTTATTTCATTTTGGAACTATGAGCTTGTTTATTAGCACTCAATTGGGGGCATAATTTGGCCTTTATTGCCCGAGGGAGTTAAAGTTGTTAAATCCGTAGTAACGCAAACAATCTATATAATTATTTTATGGAAACAACGTGCATATCACTCGCATACGTTATAAAAATATTAATTTTGTCCATTTAAAGGCCGAAATGAAATAAAACGTGGTACATAACACGGGTATAATTGTAGATAATAGCCCTCGAGCATTTAAAAGCACTCTGCTTTGGGTCGTGCTTTAAACATACTCTCGGCCTATAATCTTCTAATTATGCCCTTAATACATAAATAATTATTACTGGCACTGTACAATCGAGAAAACCTCAGTTAGGATTGGCCGTTGCAAAAAAATTGAGGTTGGCACTACAGTATAATCTGAACTTAATTGCCTTCGCTTAATAATTTTTTTTTTAATTCTCGGCAGCTTTCGAACCTCAAGAATTAAACAATTACAAATTAAGAAAACAGCATTAAAACAATAACTCATAATCATCTATTTTTAAATAACATTAAGAAAAGAAAACAAATTAAATGTTATAATAATGATAAATAATTAATGCAAAACGATATCTGCTGACGAGACCGTATCAGCTGAGCCCCAGCTAGCAACAGTGAAGAAAGGGGCGGGTTAATTAAAGTGGTAAATTTATTAAGGGCGCCAGAAGACATTCTTCAGCTAAAACGTAATCGATCAGTCGACGCCTCCAATCGATCAGATCGCGCAGAAAATGAATCAATAATAATCAGAGGCGAGACTTTACCCACTGGTGTGCGTGAATTTAGAAATTAAAATCGTAACTAAAGTTAACACAATTTATTACACACTTTAATAAACACTCTACACTATTGCAATTGACTGCTTACTTTAGGCTTACATTAACTACGGTAAACGCAGATCAACACGTAGTTCGAAATTCTTACTCGCGGTTTACTACTCACGAGCCAAGAGTAAAATATAAACCGATCGGTCCGCAAAACGTCAAATTGAAAACCTAACCTTGTGACAGCGCGTCCAGTCTTACGTCAGGGTCAACATACCAACCGAAGCGCCGTGGCCGGTGGTAGAGTTCCTATATATTACTATTAAGATAAGAGTTAGACAAACGGCCCTCGAATTTTGATTGGTTTGGATTAGGGTGGCGAGATTTCTAAGATGAAAAAAGAAGACACGATGCAAAAAAAATTCTCATCACTGTCCTACCTGTCTGCCGCATGTAATTAAAATGTGGCAGTGGTTAATAAATGATAGTGGGACTTATTTTGCATTTTTATTTTATTTATAAGCATAATTTTTGCACATATCGAGGGCGTCATATCAGAAGGGCGTATCAGCATAGGATTATAATGGCGCTTACGCCCTTCTGACATAACGCCCTCGATATGTATACTTAAATAACAAAACAAACATTTTATAAAACAAAAAAAAAACAATTTCTAAATTTCAAGAGAAAGTTAATCTTCTTCGCTACTGCTATTGTTTAACTCATTGTCAGTATACTTTTATTTATCAGAACTTCTAATACTGCTTAAAAATGACTTATCATTTTCAATTTTATTGTAAAATGTTGAAGTCTGTACATGAAATACATGACGTTAATTGAAGTAGAGACTAAAGAGAGTATGCGCGAAAATGTGCTTCTGAAGTGGCGCCAAATTTAAATTATGGGAGTCCGGAGAGCCGACAAAAGTATCAAAAATTAACAATTCATTTAACATGCGTACTTACAAAAAAGAGAACAAAAGAGAACATTGACCACAGAAAAAAGAAAAAGAAAGATCCCTGTCAAAAAAAAGAGGACATGTTCTCTTTAAAAGAGACATCTGGCCACCCTAGTTTGGATCCGCCGGATCCGCGTTACTTTGGTAACTAATGTATTAATCAACGTCAGATAAATTAATGAAATTAACTTATGTCAAAATTGAAATGTCAAGATACATTTGACGATAGTAGAAAAAATCTTCCAGTTGAATACATAAGGCTTTGTTAAAACTCTTTAACATGATAACGACTAATTTCAAATGCCGTTGGATTGCTTACTGATCCATGACTATAGTGTTCAAGAGCGTTTAAACAACTAACAGATTAGGACAAGGGTCAGGAAGCAAATGTCAGAATAAAAGTTTCGAATCAAGCTAAGAGTCTGATTTTGTTTTTCATAGCCTCCCCTTATCTAAAAAATATATTAACGCACTGTACAGGAACTCTACCACCTATATTACTAGAGTACCGCAAAGTAGCCATTTTGGCGGCAAACAAAAGGCGGGAAATTTGAAATAATTTGAAAAAATGTCATTTGTAACGTAATTGTCGTTCAAATAGTAACTTTTTTCTCAATCTATTTGTGTGATTTCTTATTAAAATTTGTTTCTACATGTGGTGTTTACTGTCATTTGTACTACACATACATTGTATCTGCGTTGTACGTTGATTTTGTAATGAAGCCCTTCTTACTTGACTCGGATTAAAAATATGAAATATTTGGGGTGGTAAATTCTTTTTTAATGAAATCATTCAAACTGATTTTGTTCAAAGCGTGCCTGGAATGAATGGAAAGAGAAAATAGCATTTGTATTATATTATAAGGGGCCAGATACAGTTTTTTGATTTGAGCTCAGAATTTTGCTGTCTTAATCAAAGCCGCAGAAACTGAGCGAAGCATAAATAAGAAGCATTCTATTCTAATAAGGAAAAAATATTTTAGTGCGTAAATATTTACTTCACAAATGTTTCCTCTGGAAGGCAATTCGCCGCGATTTATAAAATCTAACCAGACTTTTCGCCTAGCTTTATTCTTCATACATACCTGCTGGTATTCGAAAGGGGCGGAACCCCGGTTTTTACAACTCAGCATACAACAATCCGGCATATTTGCTCGAAAAATTTACCAAAATATCAATTTGATTTATCAATGCAAACACTGCATTTCTCAAACATCAAATATTTCTCCGTCAGTTTGCGTCAGCTGTTACAAGTACGCCATTTTGGCGGCAAAGTAGTGGCGCAATCAATTACGGTACTCTAGGTACTCTAGTAATATAGGGACTCTAGCCGGTGGGTAGTTACAACGCCCTCTATCGACCGCAGGAAGCGTCGACAATCTGGTCTAAACTGGATCTGCTCAGATCGTCAAGATGGCTGATCCGGTTTTCTCGATCCCGCCCCGTAGTCGTACCGAGACCGCCCCCGGAGAACTAGGCCAAAAGGTCTGGTCTAATAGCCTGCGCCCAAATAGAAAAGCCTACGTAGAAGAAATGATTTTGGTTAGCGGCCATGTTAGGTACACGCCCTCGCACGTTTTACGTTACCTGGGATTTTCTAGATTTCCCCGGGTTAGTATGGGGCTTAAAACCCAAATGTGTTTGATGATGCCACGAGATCTTCCGGCACAGCCGCAAATGAGTTATTCCTCACAAAGAGCGAAAACTCCGGTAATTTCACAACACACGTAAATCACGTCTAACTGGCACGATGTTCCGAACAAGAAAGGACCCGACCAGATTGAAAATGGAGATGGTCGCTAAGACGCGCAAGAATTACCGACGATAACCAATGATGGACTACCGGGTAGTCACATGGTACCTTCATAGCCTATGGATGTTGAGCGTTGGCATCACGCAGGTTTCCCCTATAGCGATGTAAATGAGGGGGCAGTGTAGCCAACTGTGTTAAAACGCAGTTGAATGATACTAGATCGCCACGATGTTTTGGCGCGAGATTTGAACGTAACAAGCGACCTCAGCTACTGTTTGATTATGCAATGTGCAGATGTTCTTTTCGGCATTCTTTGATGCAAGCACCACGATGGCGAAGCCGTCTTGGAAGATGCATAACATTTGTTTATATTAACTCTAGGCAGGTGTGATATCCGAGGTCGCGCGCTGGTGACGTTCTGCCGAGTATTTGTTTATATTAACTTGCGAAATGAACATAATGATTTTTCTTCTGTACAAAATGCCGATTTCTTACATCAATAATCCAAAGGACTACGTCCACTAACCTTGAGGAACCTTTCTATTCATATGATTGTTTGTACGATTTAAAGCAGTTTAAAGAAGTTCAACATTATTTATAAGGTAAGAAAATGATTTTTTTTCGATGGCGTGGCGTACTTCCCGTTCACTTTCTGAAAAACGATAGACTGGCACTCGCTCGTGAAAAACTCTGATTCAATTATAACTTTATAGGTGTTGGAAAACTTTTAACCGTAGATTACGAGAGTTATAAATACAAATGCCCGCCGCAGTAAAGTACACGGTTATGGACCAACATAAAGCTTTACTGTTATAATCTGATGGTGTCGGTGCATTCACGACGCTCCTCTCTCCACAAAATATGATTATTAGTAATTAGGTCTAAAGTAAGGGTTTCGCGTTAGCAAGAAACGCGAGACATTAGCATGAATACAAAGTAAAATTAAAAAAAAAAGAATTAGACAAGAATGACCCAGAGGTTACGGTGATGGTAGTCGCATAAAACTGCCAAAACAGTCTTAATTAATTACACTACTTAACAGACATTTTGCGATTGCGAAGTTATTGATATTTATCTATTAATATGAAAGTCTGGAACACGAATATAATGTAAAAAACTTCACATCACTTAAGATTTTTGTGATAATTTAATTTGTTTTATCTGGAAAGCAGTAGTTTTAAAAATTTCTTTGAAATAACTAGGTTTGTTTCCCATTAATAAGTGCGAGGGCCACTAGAAAATGAATCTAGCTAGCTATGCAACAAAAGACAAAAGACTTATCTTGACAATTTTATTTTTCACTTTATTCTCCCTTCACTTTTTCGACATTTCTCCTTTAGCGAACTCATACCCTTAAAAAATGTTTTGCCTTGCGTAATTTTTTCTACAGATTGTCGCGTGCGTGCTTTTTTAAAAGTGGAGAATTTTTATGAATCCAGTGAAGCACCAAATTTCGTCAATCGTCACAATTATTAAGAAATTTTGTTTTTTCACGTCGCGCTGCCTTTAGTTAATTCAAAAGCTATTTTGCTGCCTCCGTTACATATTAAACTACTCGTAGAATTAAAAAAAAATTGTTAATAATTCAATAAAGAAGGTGACGCGACGCTTTTAAGCACCTAAAGAAAGTTTTTCCAAAATTAAGTGACGCCAAGCTGGAGGAAGATACATTTGTTGGCCCTCAGAATAGGAAAATTCTCAACGAGAATGATTTTGAAGGAAAACGAAATTATGTTGAACTAAGGTCATGGAAAGCATACAGAGGAGTTGCTACATGATTTTTGGGTAAGGAGAAACGCTGCCTGAAGAATTACCTGAAAACTATCACAAAATGGGCTGCAGAGAGTCTTTGAAAATCCTCTTATTACACTCTCATCTGATTTTTTCTCGGAAAATTTCCCTTGCTCCTCGTCGCGTAATCGACGAGGGGGGAATGCTTCCAACGGGTTATTTTGATAATGGAACAGCGTTATCGAGGAAGATGGAATGGATAATGGGAGATTACTGTTGGTTTCTTATGAGGGAAAGTGATCCAGAATACAAACGAGAATCCTCATATGCACAAACTAAATCATCTACAGATTTATGTTAATTGCTTTTTTAATACTTTACTTTATCTATTCAATGTTTTCAAGTACTGCTTTTATATGTTTTATAACCTGTGAGCAACTAAAAATCAGATTAGAGTCGGCGGTGCAAAGAAAAAGTATGTCTGTTACTAACGCGGCGTTAAGCTGATCTGACAGTTCATGAATGTATTAGATTAATTAATTCAGTCAATCACAGACATACATTTTCTTTGCACCGCCTACTCTAATCTGATTTTTATTTGCTCACTTTTTATATCTAATAAAAAAAAGTTACCGATTGAAGGATTTTTTTTAATTTTTCGGGCACACATTTGTAACTCGAAATCTATACGTGATAGAATTTTTTTACGTTCAGATTCAAATTTAGCATACTTCGAATATTAACAATCACCTATTACAATATGAGTCACAAAAAAAAATTATTTTAATTTGTTGAGTAGTATCATTTTTTCCGTTTTTTGGAAAAGCGTTTGTTGAGATGAATTATTCGTTGAAAATTTATTCGAAATAGGACTGCCAATAAATTTGACGAGCACGATTTTTAAAAAATGGAAACGGGGGTGTAGTTCTGAACACATAATGAAAGCCGAAAACAACGAAAAGCCTTCATAAAATGTGTCCATAATCTCAAAAAATATTGTCACGAAACTTGAACCCTTGCGTCTTTGACTATATGTATACCTGTATCTGGATTGCTAGCGATTTTGAAAATGTGTCTCCAACAAGAGCGACATGAAGTTGCCAGGTGGTAACTTTGGAAACTATATCAGGCATGCATAATTACTGTAAATTCGGTTCCTTGGGCCGGTTCTATTGCGCTTTGTGCGCTGCTGGAACTGTGAAACGGTTTCGGTTACGTTTTGTATCCCTGAACTACATAAACTGCAAATTGAAAGTTCGGAATTTTGACACTGGTTGTCAGAATAGACCGATGGCGTCTTACGTCATAGTTGTCTAATTATAACCTCTGTAAGTTATTTTCGTCAGATTGTTACTTTTTATAAGTTGGAGTCTTGGGCTATTTAATGGAACGGATTGCAGACGTTACGCAGCAAAGTACTTTGCTTTGAATTAAACAAGACCTGATGAAAAAGAATCGTTTTACGTGATTTAGTTTCGATGTTGCTCGTCAGGCAACTGGGTTGCGCGGTTGATGTTGACGAGGAGGTTCAACTGAACCAGGTTCAAAGTGAACAAAATAGCATCAAATTTTATTTATGAACGCATTAATTGCCATATGTCCTTAAGATCCTACGCGAATTTGTTTACTTTAAACCTGGTTCAGCTAAACTTGAGTTTAAACTGCCTTTGTACCGTATGATTTTTAAAATTTTAGATAAAGGTTAACCATGAAAGGCAAAATACAGTAAATTTAGTCCGAGAGGCTGATAGTATGGACAGAAAAAAGAAGAAGTGGCAGACCTACAATAAGAATGAAAGAAGTTATTCGAAATTCTATAGCAGATTTTTATGTATTGAGTTATTTAGCGCTATACGTTTTGCTTTCCACGGCGTCCCTTTATCTAAAATTTAAAAAATCATACGGTACAACTGGCCCATAGTGCTACATTGTAAATTATACATATGCTGCTAGCAGTCCAGATGTATATAGTCAAAGCCTTGCGTAAGTATTCCCCAGTGTTGCCAATTTAGTGAAATATAAAGTCACTAGATAGATAAAGTACCGCAATTAAACGCCATTTTGAGTCAAAATAAGCGCGCGTAACCTTGGAAACGCAATTCTAAACCTTTCACTACATACATCTGGACTGCTAGCGCTTTTGAAAATGTGTCTCCAACATGAGCGACATGAAGTTGCCAAGTGGCGACTTTGGAAACTAAATAAATTCGGTTCCTTGGACCGGTTCTCTTGTGCTTTAAGTACAACAGGAACTGAGGAACGGTTTCGGTTACGTTTTACATCCCTGAACCACATACAATGCAACTTGAAAGTTCGAAATTTTGACACCGGTTCTCAGAATAGGTTGATAGCATCATCCGTCATAGTTGCTTAATTATAATCTCTGTAAACGTATCGTCAGATTTGTTACTTTTTTCAAGTTGGAGTTTTGTGCTATTTAATGGAATGGGTCGCAGACGTTACTTTGCTGCGAATTGTGATCCAATTGCTTATAGTAAAACAAGACTGATGAAAAAGAATCGTTTTACGGGTAAGTACTAGTTTCGATATTGCTCGTTAGGCAACATGGTAGCGTGGTTTAGGTTGGTGACATCATGCTACACTGTAGCTACTGTTAGCAGTCCAGATGTTTATAGTCAAAGTTTTGAACATCTTCCCAGGTTCTGTCTAAAGCCTAGTTTACACTACGTGATTTTGCATGTGTTTTAACATGTGATAAATCATAAGGCGACTTTGTTGATATTTACACTGTCTGAGTTGACACAGCGAACGACACATAAGTGCCAGCATAGATGAAGTCACTAACAAGTCATAGCTCTCTTTGAGAATAGGACCGGATCTATTTGCTATGACTTGTTAGAAGACGATTTTAAATTTACCGCCAAACAAGTGTTGACAGTGAGGTTATACGAAACCGAAATAGCGAGGATGCGAAGTTGTCGGCGTGTATATGAACAACTAGAACTGTTACATTGATTGTTAGTGGTAAATAATAAAGTCGCATCCTCCGATTTCGCAAAGGGGACATTTCTAACCTCACTTTCTTGACAGCAAATAGTTAATACTCACACCACCTCTCTTACGAGACAACAGCCCGTCTAAACGTTACAAATGTGACTCACACGGTTTTCGCAACTGTATGATTTTTGACATGCTGTTTTCATAGGAAACGTTACATGCAAAATCACGTAGTGTAAACTAGGCTTAACTGACGGATTAAAAAAATTTATCTTATAATAATTTAAAATGCCGTTCTACAGCATTATTTTAAAAATTGAACCGAAAAGGGTATTCGATTATCTAGAATCCCGCAAGGGGTAAGAAACGAAGCACGGCGTCAAAATTTGGTGCGTTTATCCGCCATTTTGAGTGAAATTTGGATTTACATTGGCTAAATGAATAGCAGTACTTTAGCTATCTAGGGACTTTAGTGAAATATATTCTTTAGTGCCATCTATTTAGATTTTCACGAATTAAAATCGGCGAATTGTAAATATGCAAATGGTAAATTAAATGCCCTACGAAAATTGAAAACAAAAGTAATCAGGATGTTTGAAGGCAAAACAAAAGAAAGCAGAAATAAAGTACGGAAAATGTGACATTTTGAATTAACTCGATCTGTACACATTTTTAAAAACTAAATTCGGCGAATTTTAAATAAGCACTAACGATGTTTGAAGCTGCACCAAAAAAAAAAGAGAGAATGAAGGACGAAAAGGTGACATTTGAATAGCGCCACCTGTACACATTTTCGGGAACTAAATACAGCGAATTTCAAATGTCCAAATTGCAATTTGCGAAAATTGAAAAACAAAAGTTGATCAACGTATTTGAAGGTCAAACGAAAACATGTCGTTTTCAATCGTGCAAAATTTTTAGAAATTAAGTCCACGAAGTTTAAATTTGTAACTTCTAATAAAATGTCTTGCGAATATTGCAAAACAAAACGTGGATTATGTTATTTGAAAGCAAAACAAACAAGAAAAACGAAAAGAACCAAAAGGTACCATTTTCATTGGCGCCATCTGTAGGTACAGATTCTCACGAATTAAACTCGGCGAATTGTAAAGGTGCAAATCGTAAATTAAATGCCTTACGAAAATTGAAAACAAAAATAATCAGGTTGGTTGAAGGCGAAACAAAAAAGAAAGCGGAGATAAAGTTACGGATATGTGACATTTTAAATTAGCTTTATCTTTTTGAAGAACTAATTTTAAACAAAGATATTTCAAATATCCAAAGTGCACTTTGCTAAAATTGAAAAACAAAAGATGCCTTTTTGAAAATATCTCCCCATAATTGGCCGTGAATTATTAGTTGTGAACTCAATCGACCTGACGTATGAAATAGTATAACTCCAAGAAAAATGAGGTTATGATATACGTCAATTTATTAATAGCGTTTTCGACTGACTGCTCTAGAGCACTCTCAGAGTATCTCCATCTTGTTTTAACTTCATGTAATAATAGGGGATGCAGATACTCTCAGAGTGCTCTGGAGCTGTCAGTCGAAAATGTTAACCTCGGGACGAAATTTTATTGTTTCGCATGCGCTTAGTGCGGGTTTGGTTAAATTCTGCCTACGACTTCAACCGAACGCATCACATCTTGCGTCCTGGTCGTATCGCCTTCGTGTGTAATTGAGAAGGAGATTGAAACAAGAGTTTCATTAATATTATTAGCCAATCATGTTACAAAATCTAAAAATTTTACCCAATAATATTCATCTTTGATCTATCCTTTGCTATAATATTTAGAACTTTAAATATGTACATAGCTTATTCTTTTCTTTTATAGGGATTGAGTGAAGACACCGCAAAGCATAATCTGTTTTTCTTAATTAGCGGCGACGCGTCTACAAAGGTATCATAAACTTCTTTATTGACGGTCGGCTTCCTTTACGAATTCGAAATTGTGAAACCAGGACTTGCTAAAGTGCATGCTACTCTACGTGGTAACTTTCCTTCGTTAAGGCCCGGTCTATTCATCTCTCAGTAAGTGGCCAGTAAGATATTGCTGGATAGATTAAAGATAGGCAAATGCATTGCGTTAATCGTCAAGTAATAACTTGGCACTTTACTGAGAGATGAATAAACCGGGCCTGTCTTTTAGTTGTGTAATAATTCCTTCACAAAGGAAAGTGTGCAAGAAATTACGATTAACAACTGCTGTTTGTGTATTTTACTTGAGAATATCGTTCGTTTTTCATGAAACCGTAACCCGCGGAAAAGCCAAGGTAAAAACGATTTTCCGTATGACGTAATAGCACAGCTCCCCTGAATTATTAAAACCATTTTGAAAATTCTTCGCGCACACCTTTGCCACTTATTATAGTGATTCGGCGTGACACGTAATTTTCCCGTTTGAACCGTCGCTCGCGCGATAAGAATCTGTCATTTAAATATTTATTAAAAACAACTCTTACACACTCAATTTGTATTCACGGCGCCATAAATAATGCTGGAAATCCGCCGCGCCGTGGAAAACATAATAAGTTCGGTTTGCTTTAATTAACTGATTAAAAGTTTCGCGCGCTGTTATAGCGTCAGTTAGAGAGAGAAAAAAAAACATGTGAAACATTAATGTCGCTTATTTTATTTACGTCTTTTCCGTTCGATACCTTGCGCGAAGTGTTTTTAATTATACTCGTTAACATGTCATGCTTTACGGTAGTAAATCAGATTCATTATGTCGAAAGCAATACGTTTAAATGAAGAAAATGTTATGAATTATAAACGGCGCTTTTTCTGAGTGTCTGAGTGTCTGTATTCACAGATTCTTTCGTACTTTCATATTAATAAATTCCTTTTACTGAAGAGCGTTATCATACAAAACAAATTAAAAATAATTTTATAAAGAGAAGAAACGGCATTCTGTACATAAAATAAAGCAGTTGTTAGTTTCTAGTAACATAAGTTATTGGCAAATAAATTAATTTTTGCTCACTAAACCATGGTACTGGATGCAGAGAGAGAGAGACAGGATTTTCGGAACTTGATCACACACTATCACGTTATTCGGATGCCAATTACGGGTTCGAACTCTTTGTAATTAAGGTTAAATTCCGGCAACAGCCATCTTTTACATGATTCAAAAACCGAAAAACTCCGATTAACTACGAACAAACATCTGCAAGTTGCATCAAGTTGTAACTTGATACCCATGTGTTCCAAACAGGTGTTCATGAATCCTCAAATCAACCGCTTTTCGTCATGTTTTGTTTATAAATTGCGTTCTATTTAAAATATGCAAACTTCTTTATAGAATACCGGCTTCTTAGGCCGAATGCAGGTGTTTATTTGTATTTTTTTTTATCTGTGGTGGTTGCCCAACGGGGTCCTAAGTCAAAGACTTGTCAGGACCTCAGGAGCGGGAGTGTATTTGAGTGTGTGTAAAGTGTTCCATGGCTTTGTTACTTCCAACCTTCTCGCCGTTTAAGGGGAAGCAGTGTCGAATTTTATCCCCAACACTGAAGGATGCCTGAAGTCGACCGACCATCCCCGAGAAAAATCCCGAATGCGATTCGAACCGACGATAATAATAATACGATAATAATTTATTAGACTCCATTGTACATGCATATGGTGGTGTGTCGGAATAAGTCACAATTTTTCTAAACCTAAAACTAAAATTAAGATGACGTTTCGTCTACCGTATATGGCAGCGGTTAATTAAAAAGGATTTAAGACGTTGCTTAAATAGTTTTTCGTGCGTAAATTTGAGTCCTATATGGCTTGGAGCGCCAGACGATATCTTGAGCTTTACATTAGGAATATGGAAATTATCTCCACCCCTTATATTAGCTTTGTGAACATCTCTATTTAAAATAAATTTTGATTTATTTTTAAAGATGTAAATGCAAGTTTCGCAAATACAGTGCCCGCAAAGTGTTAAAACTTGAAACTTTTTAAAAAGGGTTTTACAAGAGTGCCTTCTGGAGATCCCAGCCATTATTCATATTATTTTCTTTTGGCAAAGAATCACCTTCTTACTATGAGCAGAACCTCCTCAGAAACAAAAACCATAGGATAATTTCGATGCAACCAGCGCAGCGCATGCACAAGTTTAGCATCTGCTGCATATTCAAAATACTAACTAGGTTTCTAAATAAAAAAGCCACGGAATGTAAATTAGAGATAACGTTCTGACAGAGATCGTTCCAATTAAGATGTTGGTCTATTTGTAGTCCTAAGAATTTTGTTGAAGGTGTATGTGGCACCTCGGAATTACCAATTTTCAAGTTAGGTACATTACAATTTCTTTGATAATTATGAAAAATCAAATATTGTGTTTTGTTCATGTTAAAATATAAATTATGGCTATTAAATCAAACGTGTAGGTCTCCTGGAAGTAAATTGCATTTTATTTCTGTTGCCTCTTGGGATGTATCTGAGACAACAACAGTGGTCAGCATATACTGTAAAGTTAATAACTTCAGATACCAATGATGAGATGTATCAGAAAAAGTATAGGACCCAGTATCGACCCTTGAGGGACACCTATATTAATAGTTTTTACTTCAGAACGAACAGTAAAAATTTCAGTTTCATTAGAATCTCTCACCTCAATAAGTTGCCTTCTATTGCTTAAAAAACTTTGGATCCATTTATGTATTTCCGACCCCTCTCACACAGCATCTGTTTAGTTTGTCGATTAAAATTGAGTGATTGACGCAGTCAAATGCCCTGCTGAGATCGCAAAAAATTCCAACAGGGCACTTGCCTGCCTCCAAATAAGCCGTTTCATACCAATCATGTATTGCAGTATTGATACTTAGATTTATTAGGCAAAAAGACCATGTTGACAATCATTAATTATTCGATATTTTAATAAAAACTCTAAAAGTCGACTTAGAATAGCATATTCAAAGATTTTTGATAAAATGGACGTAATTGAAATTGGCCTGTAATTGTCTATAATCTGTGGATTTCCTTTTTTGTAAACAGGCAGAGTTTTACTGATCTTTAAAACATCTGGAAAAGAGGCTGTTTGAAACGAAAGATTAGTTAAGTAAGTAAGAGGAGCTGTTATAGCTTCTAACGCGCCCACTTAAAACCCTGTTTGTTTGTTTACTTCCCGGACAAGCAAACAAATAAATGGTCCAAACAAATTTATTGCCCCTTAAGTAACTGTATAGAACACTTATTTTCGAAGAATTCAGAGAGCTCACCAGATGTTAATACTGTAGCTGCATGCGGTCCTGTCTCTACCTGAGGTTTTATGGCAGGCGCTAAGATTTAAGGGTTAGTGACCGGCTTACGGTGAATGCCCTCCGGAATTCGTGCAGTAGCTGGTAATAATTATAATATTTCCTAATTATGGCCCGATCGTCAATGTAACCCCGTAATTACGTTGTGATAACCTGATTCTTTGGTGAAAGAAGTAAATAACTCGTCAGAACAAAGGAATTAGATACGTTGAAATAAAAACGCAACAATTAAATTTAATTATTTATTAAAAAAGAAAAAGAAAAAAAATGGGAAAAACTCCTGGTATCAGCCTCTGTGGGGTCTGATATCGTGAGCGTAAAACCCTTGTGTTTGAAATCAATACAACGAAACAAAGAAAAATTTACAGTGATCAGAAATACAGTGTAATTCGCTCAACCGATTTCACTTTCCGAATATCGGCGGTCTAACCTGCCTTCTGTCACAGCTGGTGGTTTAAAACACACAGATAATCGTAGGAGAACTCTGCTCCTCAATTAAATTAACAATTAATTAGCATTCAACTTCAATTGGTCTTGGTACTAATGTTTGTCACTTTAATCGTACGCTAAGACTCGTTCTGTTCAGTCAACCAACGTATATGTGACACAATGGGTCTACAGTGTACTTAATTAGTGGGATAAATTAATTGGACGTTCGGGTGGCGTATGTGATACAAAATGCCGCCTTCAGCGATTAATTTGCAAGTAAATCAGTAGCAATCACCTGTTTTTCAGGGACTCCCGTGGGAGGTGGTGGTATAACCCTATCTCTAGCTAACCTGATTAATAAGGTGGAGTGTAGGGAACGCCGCTACTCCTCTCACCAGAGCGTGATTTAATTGAAGTCGAAATAGTAGGAGCTTTTCTCGACTACTTTGCCTTGCGTCGAGGGTGGTACTCTGTACCCGCTTGCCTGGGTTTCAGGTCCCTCTATTTGTCGCTCTTTCGCCGTCTAAACCTATCTAATTAATTTATAGCGCAAGAACTCAGTTTTGACTGCTTTCTTGGCACTACACTATGGGTGTTTTTGGCACTTGCAGTCTCTCGGCAATCGCTTCTAATTAACCGGCAAATCTCTCGGCAAAGACGACAGTTTGGCCCACACACATACAGGGTGTGAAAGAACTTTGTTAAGAAGATGGCTAAGAATATGTAGTTCAAATTATTTGGTCTCGTGGTTTCGCGAAATTCGTAGGGACAATTTAATTTCCTTGATTTTTGAGTTTAAATTGTGCTGGCATACTTGATTTCGCCGGCAGATATGACTTGCCTCAGACCAGTGGTTTAGATTGGCGATTTCCCTGTACAAATCTAAAACAGCCGTTAGTGTGTTTCCAACTTGGCAGAGAAAATTTCCAAAGGGAGATTATTTCTAGAGTACACTGTATATGAATTTTTGAACTCATCGCCCTTTAGTTACTGTTTTACGCACGAAATAGTCAACCGGGAAACACTGTTTCCCGGTCGAGTAGACCAGGAAACAACGTCAAAAACATTGGCTCCAAAGGGCCAAATAAATAAATCAGTGTTGATAATAATAAAATCTATAAAATACCATTTTACAACAACTTTCATTCATTAACAGGCCCAGGAAAGGCAGAAATCGTCAAAAATTCCAATAAATTTGACAGCATCATCTATTGAATACTGAAGCATGGCTTGCTTAATTTTACATTTTTGGTTTGCCATGACATGAAATTATATGAAAGTATTTCCAATTAAATTTTTATATTCGTTTCAAAAAATATAATACGAAACTCTTGCGGGAATCATTATCCCGCGTTCGCGCGTTCAAAACTGCGCTCACGCGGGAAAAATGTGTTCCCGCACTCGGTTCGTAAATAACTATTACAGGCAGATTCGAGGGGTAGTTAACTGCAGCTGGTTGTCTAATCACAGAACTAGTCTAATAATTAATGAGACAAAACTTTACTAAGTGAATAATATTGGTTGGAGTTTAAACTCTACTCAAATGAAGATAAAAATGTTTGGATTAAATTTATCTAAAGGCAATAGAAATACGGAACTTTCAGACTCTCTAGTCACTAATTAATGCAAATTAAATTATCCTCACTCAATTGACTCCACCAAATCTGTGACGAAAGGATACAAAGAAATGTAATTTACCTGTTCGCGTAATCCGTAAACCGCACTTCACTTGCCGCACTGGATTTTTAGATTCACCCGCGACGCGATCGCGCTTCGTGGTTTGTTTTTTAATTGCCCTTTTTATCAACACTGTATTTTTAACCGTACCGAAATAAATGATTTGCCTATTAATTGAACAAAGACTACAAGCGCTCAAGAAAAAACAGCTAAGCCAAACTAGAATTGAACTGAACCGAACAAGCGATAATGCTATCTGTCCGTTTGCCGTGTTCCTATCCCGCAAGGAAAAATTAACACCCCCTCGGACTTGCCAGATAGATTTTTAAAACCCACCGATCAATGGTAACCGTTGATTTTAATTCTAACCCACGCCCTGAATGCATTTTCTCATGAACACCTATAAATTACGTGCTTCAAAACTGTCATACGGAACGCGTCTGTACCTCACCATCTGCGATTTGTTTTTCTCTACTGCATTCCAAGCACATCTTGAGCTGACCCAGAATTATGACGCCAACTTTGAAAAGAAACAGACAAAAACAAAACACTTTAACTTGAGCGTAATTCGATATGCTTTTTCCGCTAATGTACATACATCTGCGATTTCAGCGCGACCAGCTTTGTACAGAAATTCGAAATACAAAGATAAAGACAAAGACAAAGATTTACAGCTAGCTGTGGTCCATCCTTACTTGAAAGGGGATGGCACGTCGCCCTGGATTGCTGGCTTATCGTTTGCAAAAAAAAATACCAAGAATACTAACATCTGTTTGTTATTTTAAAACTAAACATGCAATACTTAATTTTGTTTTGAAACAAATTTAGCGAACGCTTCAAGCTGATAATACTTTTTTCAGAATAACAGGGGGAATACTATCAGGACCATTTATTTTTTAGTTTTTTTCTAATATTTTCCTCAATTTCATTTTTGCTAATAGGATATAAAAACATGCATTTGTCATGTACATTGTTTTGTCCTGATCTAACATTAGAGTTCAGAGGGGGTACATTTTCAATTAATTTATATGGAGCATTTTTAAAATGATCTGAAAATAAATTTGCAACTCTATGAGGATCATCTTCGATATAGTTGTCGTTATTTATTGCAATGTGTATATTTTTGGTTTTATTAGCATTAACCTTTTTTTATCTCATTGATCACATTCCAAGCCATTTTACTTGGGTTGTCGGAATGAAAATTTTTTTCTTGAAAAAAAAGCTTTTTTAGTAGCTGAAACAAGTTTGATATGATTATGTTTTGCAATCTTATACCGCGTCGGCCTGACCACCACTGGCTATGCGTTTATCATGAGTAAATGAAGGATAGAATAGTAGAAAGCGCATGAGTAAACGAAATAGCTACATCAATCGACGTTGCCGATTAATAACGCGGGCCACGCTCCGGCCGCAGCATTCCTACCTTCGCACGCAACATCGTAATATCTCTATTTCATTTCCACACAAGTTTCAATGAGCCTCTCCTTCATTTACTCACAATTAACCGTATACCTAATCTTGGTCAGACCAACTGTGTATAAGCATGGCCAACTCCATTAACATTCACTGACGTGTATGTATGGCCGTTTCAATTCGTCTTTTAAAAATTTTGACGGTACTCCACTCAGCGCCTCTTGTGAGTTTTTAAGTAATTGCAGTTGCCATTACGTTACTGTCAGTAGTTCTGTAGTATCTTTAATAGAGAGCGCTGAGGGGAGTACTCTACGGCATGCTTTCCGGAACCGATTTTTAGGCGAATTGACACGGCCATACATACACGTCAGTGAATGTTAATGTTGCTGGCCATGGTATAAGTAGGCTTTTCAGTAATGGAAAAGTAGATTTTAGTAAAAATAAGTCTTTAAGATTAGAACTAGAAGTTCTGATCATTTCATCAATCCTAAGCCTTATGAGTGACCTCAGCGACTGTTTGATGATGCAATATGCAGATGTTCTTTTCGGCATTCTTTGATGCAAGCACTATGATGGCGAAGCCATCTTTGAAGATGCATAACATTTGTTTATATTAGGTCTGTTCGATAGCTCTGCACTTTTCTACACTTTTTACACCAACCGCTCCTGATCCTGAGAGAGTGAGATGTATATAATTAATGCGAGTAGGGGCCAGTTGCTCGAATATTTGAACCATGGTTCAACTCTGAACTTGGTTCTATTACCATGGCAACATTTGTAAAGGCATATGTTGCCGTAATCATAGAACCAAGTTCAAAGTTGAACGTTGTTTGAGCAACTGGCCCTAGGAGTGAGAAAAATAGAGTAAAGGTGTTAAAAGTGTAAAAAGTGCAGAGCTATCCAACAGACCTATTAATTCTAGGCAGGTGTGATATCTGAGGTCGCGCCCTGGCGGCTTTCTGCCGAGTATTTCTTTATCTTAATTTGCGAAATGAACATAATGATTTGCTTTTGTACAAAATGCCGGTTTCTTACATCATGAATAGTTTCAATAAGTAGATAGGAGTACTTAATAAAACATGAAAGTGTGTTGCATTGTAAGCATTTGCTCTGTATTTTTTTTTAATCATTCAAAAACATGTTAATCTTTTCAAGTAAATAAACAATTGACTTTAAGATAAATTGTCTCGGTTAAACAGGAAACGAAATGACTACTACTTTTCACAATCGTGTGGTTGGTTTACGCTGTGTGCGAAAATTGTTGAGTTTGCGTTTCGGAACTAACCCTTTCTGTTAAGTAATTTATGTTTAACGTTATCACGTTGATATGTTTAAAGCGACGCGTTCAATTAATTATTCATTGCCGCACACGATGACACTAAGTGCTGAAAGTTATGTTGCGATGTTAACAACTTACGAATACCTATATTCAAAATGGAATAGAATATTTTTATAATAAATATAATTGTTTAACACACAAATTGCATGATTGTTTAATTTAAAAAAATAAAATGGAGTTATATGTATGTATAGTTTTATGTCATGCATACCAATGGATATAATAGTAACATGTATTTTATCAAGACGTTGTTTCTCGGTTAAATTACAGTATAAAGTTAGGCGTTCACTTGTCCGCATCGTACGCATCGCACGAATCGGATTTTATCCTGCTTATGCATTCACTTCGTAAGAGGCGATCCGTCCGATGCGAAACAGTGAACGCAGATACATTTAAAATAATGAAAAGAATGAGTTTTTATGATCCGTTCGCTGCGTGCGATGCGTACGATGCGGACAAGTGAACGCCTAGCTTTAGAAGGTATAGCAGGATTTTTACAGAGAAATCTTAAATCGATCATAAGAACGCCTCTTATCAACTCTGTTTACGCATTCTCGAATTCACGTTGACTAATTTATACCTTCTCGCGTGTAATAGAGTAATATTTATTGGGATTGATAGCAACGGATGTGGCAACTCATCCACAAGGGTCGGCTTCCTTTGCGAAGTCGAAATTGTGGAACAACGTTTTGATAAAATGCATGCTACTGCAAACTATGAAAAAATGTAAACATTGAGATTCTTGCTATTTTGAAGTACTTCGTTGATTAAAATGTAAATTCCCCAGTAAAACTACATTATTAAAATAGTTGGGAGAACTAATTAGATCAAAAATACCATTCCCCGTTCGTCATCAGCATTAATTAACGTTGAACTAATTCTCACGAAACTCTTGTAATTATTACGCGATTAATTTCACTATCGTACGATTCTGTTGGCGAAATTCCAGTGCAGAGGGAAGCAAGCGGCCGGGGCCTTTCGTAACAAGTTTACACCGGATTTTACTGTACGCGCGTGTACGCATAGGTTGTATTAATTTATAATAAGGCCCCCAAATTGGCTGAATGCTTTGAAGTAGCTGAAGATGAATCCGGCAAAAGACAGTGTACCGTACGCGCACTGCCTTATACTTAATTGAATTAAGCGTATACTGAGAGCGGCCTGTAATAATTTCGCTAATCGTGAAGTTTCACGGAACTCCTTCTTTTAATGCGCGCCCACTTAATAAAATTTGTTCGTCGGGGCGAAACGTAAATTGCTGAAAGAAAAATGCTTTGAAGTTCCACTGAAAAATTATTATCAGAATAGCAGGTCATATACAGGTCATTGTTTTAAAGTGAGAACAGAGGCAATGTAACAGACAGAAAGCTATACGGGCACGTTTTCTCACCCGCGCCGGTGGCTTTTAAAGCTTTCCTTATTTTCCCGATTTTGGAAGAGATGGCTAGCGTCGCGTGAGCCAATTAAATTCGAAATTTCTGTCTCGCGCGAAGCTTCTAATCGAGGAGTAGCTGCCGCTAGTTGGCAGATAGCTGTGGTTTTTATTAATTTCCCCGTGCTACGCATGCAAGTTAAGCTACTCTCTTCTCCATTTGATGATCCTGCAAGAAAAGCACCGACTTATTGATTGATCGGTTTCTGGCGGCGTTAGTTGCGAAGTTTTTTCCCGCGTAACTCTATACTCGACACATTTCTAAATCACGTCGGAATTTTATCCTTGCAACCTGAGATTTCCGTTTCGTTTGAATATAAACATTTTCTAAGGTACAGCCTCCTTTGTTTCAATTAATACGGGGAAACTTGATTTTTATGGCTTAAAAAAAAAGAATTTTCCTTACAAATTTTCCGGGTCGTTACATCCGGTATGTATTTTATTTAAAAAATGAATATTTTTAAGTTTCCATCTTATATCATTATTATTATATAGATCTGTTGTATGTGAACAAACTTGAAGACTTTTTTGCTATTAATTATTAATTCCATGTAAATGATAACATCAATGTGCTTCATTTATTTAAGAGATTTGATGACCTTAATGACGACTGGCAATCACAAATCAATATGGTGCCCTCAAAAAAAGACGATGAATTTCTAACTGCTAATTAAAGTTTTGTGTAAGCGTCGCGCGAAAAGCTTGATGAGATTTGCGAGACGTAATTAGCAACAGGAATGACATTAAAGTACAAGTAAAATCAGCGTGATAAAAAAGTAAATGTAAAGCGTGCCGCTTTCTGTCGTACTGACTGATTCACTCATTCAACAAACTGATGTACAGGGTGTCCCATTTTCGATGGTATTCCATAGGTATCTTCGTTAATAATGGAAATAGAAAAAAACCGAGCACGCAATATTGGGTCAAGTTTTTATGCTAATTTGAATGGCCAACTTAAAAATTTGCTGTTCCTTGCCATTTTCGTGGTACAGTTGAAAAACGAAAAATTCATCAAATTTTCAAACGCGCATATTTTTTTTATTTTTAAAGATATCGAAAAATGATAAAGGCATCTTTTATTCGACTTTTAACGTAGATCATGATTCAAGCAGAAAAAATACCCTTTTTAATGATGTCAAAGCCAACTATGAGTTCTATTAAAAAAAAAAAACATTAGTTGTGGTTATAAATGTTTTACTTGATAAAATTAAAATATTAAATGACCACATATCGTTGCTAAACGTGTGCCAACGGTCGCTCGCAAACAACGCGCAAAAACAGAGCCTGGAAATAACAACTAAAACTCACAAATCAAGAGTAGTTAAAAATATACAGTCTGACCCACCTCAACACGTACAAAATACTGACTACAAAAATGTATACCCTATTAACGCTATAGATAAAGAAAATAAGTTGAAGACAGTCGGTAAACCTCCGGCAGCGACTACTTCCTTAGGGATTTCAACGAATGATAGCGATAAGGAATTGGATTCTAAGCGCTCACTAAATAATAAGCCTAACGATGCCGATGGTTGGACCAGTGTCACCATTAAGAAACGTAAGAAACCGGTAAATAAAGTATTAATTGGTAACAAGGACTCTAATGGTCTAAATGCTTTAAAAACAGTCCCAAAAAAGGCATATCTTTATGTTTCTAAACTCGCACCTGATACAAATGCTAATCAACTGCAAGAATTTCTGATTAAAGACTTTCCTGAAGTCGAGTGTGTCCGTGTGACACATAATTATCAAGCAAGTTGCGCATCGTTTAAAATAACACTGAACTACGAAAATCTGGAACAAATTATGGATGCTAAGGTCTGGCCAACAGGAGTCCAAGTATCTCGTTTTTTTCATTCTCGCCCCAAGAAGAAAACTCAAAGTTAGGAATTAAAGTTTGTCACCTAAATATACGTAGTGTGCGCAAGAAAGTAAACGATCTTGAGCTCCTGCTTCACTCACTGGAATTTCCAGAAATTTTGTGTCTTTCTGAAACATGGTGTACTCAGTCAGAAATTGATTGCTTGAAAATATGTTCCTATAATCTTGCAGCTTCCTTCTGCAGAAAAGAATTCCGGGGTGGCGGAGTCGCTATATACATCCGCGAGGACATGTGTTTCAATTCTGTACCTGGAAGGCTAATATCTTGCACTGAAAAAGTGTTTGAATATGCTGTAACAAAAGTCAATATTAATGGCCAAGTAATAATTGTGGGGTGCTTATACAGATCACCGGGGTCTGATCTCTCGAACTTCGTAGCTAATTTAGAAATTCTCTTAAATAAAACGTTAAAGAAGAACTTTAAAGCATTCATATGTGGTGACTTTAATGCTGACTTTAGTGTCATGGAAAGTGCCAGGAAATTTGTCGTGTATTCAATACATACGGTCTTATAAATTGCATAAGTGACATAACAAGAATTTCAAGATATAGTGGTAAGACAATTGACAATATTTTCAAACATTTGTGCGGACCTTTAGTTCCCAATACAATTTTCTCTGACCTCTTGACCATTTTATGCAGTGCGTTACTTACTTTAGCTCCTCACACCAATACTACACAATGCGATAATGACTCTGTCCTTATACGTAACTATAAAATGCCAAAAGATCTATAGAGACTTTGAAATATTTGTTATCAATCCAAGATTGGTCATTTATTTATTCTAATTGTTTAGATAGTAATGATAAATTTGAATTATTTCATAGTATTTTCATTCAAATTTTTGAAAATGCTTTCCCGCTTAAACGTTGTGTAAAAGATTCCCGGGTTGATATTAATAAATCAAAGCCATGGATAACACAAGTGATTACAAATCGAGCTTTACTCTTAAGAGACATTTTCAAGATTTGTAAAAGTACTGGAGACGACAACTTGTTTCAAAGATACAAACTCCTTAAGAAAAAACATATGACTGTAATCAATGATGCGAAGAGGGAGTACTTCAGCAATATATTTGAAAGATCAAAAAATTTTTCCAAAACGGCCTGGAAAATTATTAGACATAATACTGTCAACACAGAGAACCAGATACCTGAATCCTTAGTACACCCAGATGGTAGTGAGATAGAAAACCCCAGTGAGGCTGCTAAGGCTTTCAACGACTTCTTCATAAGTTCTGTAAACGAATTAATCGCCAACAGGAATAGGATTCGTGAGCCCAATCTTGTCGAGCAATTCAGCAACTCAATGTACCTTCATCCGCTTACGGCAACTGAACTAAAACAAATAATAGATGATGTATCTGCTAAAAATTCTGCTGGTTTTGACAAAGTACCTTGTTGTCTCATGAAACACGCGAAAGAATACATTACTACACCTCTGCTTGAGCTTATAAATCTCTCTTTTGTAGAAGGAAAATTTCCAGAGCTGCTGAAAAATGCTACCGTCATACCAATTCCTAAGAACAAAAATAGATCTACTCTTTCTAATTATAGGCCAATTGCCTTACTATCTGTTTTTTCTAAAATTTATGAAAAATCGTTCTATCAAAGGCTCATCAGTTACCTGTCATCTATATCTGTGTTACAACAGCAGCAGTTCGGTTTTAGGAAAAATCGTTCCACTACAGACGCAATTCTATCACTGTATAATTATGTCATCAAGAACCTTGAAGAGAAAAATGAAGTAGCGTGCATATTTTTGACTTTACTCGCGCTTTGACGTAGTGGATCACGATCACCTACTACATAAATTACACAATTATGGAGTTAGAGGCCAACCTTAGATTGGCTGAGATCTTACTTAAACAACAGACGACAATGTGTTACACTAAAGCGACAGAGCTACACATAATCGTCGTAATACAAAGAAGTAAATGTAGGGTTCCTCAGGGCAGCATCCTAGGGCCCGCTATTATTTCTCGTTTTCATTAATGATATACGATCTGACGATTTTCATCTAACCTTATTTGCGGATGATACTTCAGCAGCAGTGAACTCCTCCGCTGTCGAATCGCTTGCAACTTATGTCAAAGCTGCTGTTACTAAAGTACAGAATTACTGCACAGATAACGGACTCTACTTAAATGAGGCTAAAACAAAAATAATGACCTTTTCTACTAAAGCGCGCTCAACCAGTTTACTAGTTCGCATGGACAAGCAAAATATTCCCCATCTCGACAATACTAAGTTTCTGGGTCTCTATTTGGACACTCAGTTAACTTGGAAGGACCATATAGATAATTTGATTAAAAAATTATCAACCTCATGTTTCGTCATCCGTCAGCTACGAGACAAGATTAATCTGAAGCTTCTAAAAATGTATTATTATGCACACGTCCAGTCCGTTCTTACCTATGGTGTCCTATGCTGGGGAAATTAGTCGCATATCGGACGTTTTGGTCATGCAAAAGAGAATAGTGCGAACTATGACGTTTAAGGATCCGAGTTATTCATGTAGATGTTTATTCCAGAATTTAAATATTTTCACAATTACCGCAATCTATATACTGGCCAGTCTAACGCACGTTCACTCCCACAGAAGCAATTTCCTTTGGCTTGACACTAGAGATATTAATCACGATCTTCGCCATAAGCACAATGCACTTGTCCCACAGCATAGACTATCTACGACTGCGAAAGGACTTTATGTCATGCCCATCAAACTTTTAATAGTCTTCCTGAAGAAATGAAAAAATTACGTCTCCACCTCAATTTCGGTCTAAAGTGAAAACCATGCTTCTTTCAAAGAGTATTTGTTCTTTAAGTGAATACTTTCAACTTTAACACCACTTGTATGAGTAATGTATACTTGTTATTGATGTTTTTGTTTTGTTTTGTTCCTTTTACAACTTCATTTTGTTAGTTTTGTTAGTTTAGTTTAGGTTACATTACTTACATTACTTATTATAACTGACGATTTCCCTATACTATTTTTCTGTAGTCATGTTGGAAATAATAAATTATTATTATTATTATTATTATATCTCGGTTATTATGAACTTTTGGTGCGATTTGATTAAAGAATCATGATCTACGTTAAAAGTCGAATAAAAAATGCTTTTATCATTTTTCGATATCTTTAAAAATAAAAAAAATATGCGCATTTGAAAATTTGATGAATTTTTCGTTTTTCAACTGTACCGCGAAAATGGCAAGGAACAGCAAATTTTTAAGTTGGCCATTCAAATTAGCATAAAAAGTTGACCCATTATTGCATGCTCGGTTTTTTTCTATTTCCATTATTAACGAAGATACCATCGAAAATGGGACACCCTGTACATACAGAGTGAAGACTTTGACTTTAACCAATAGTTTTTTCTCAAGCTTGAAGCGGTCGCTAAATTGTTTTTAAATTAAAACACGATGATTGCATGTCTAATTTCAATAAACACATGTTCACTTCCTCGGACCCTGCAGCATGGCGTTTGCGGGGGGGGGGGTCAGGAAGTCGGGACGCCGTGTTTCTTTGCAGGGGACCACCACGGTCGGTTGTAAATCTGTCAAAGTAACCTTTATCTGTCATTTCGTGCTCATGTACTAATATCGTCACACAGTAATTGCAGGCGCCAGGCCAAAGCAGGGGGATGGGCCGGACGTCATAAACAAATTTATTCGACGTTTGGACGCGTTCTAGTGGGCTTGGGATACGGCCTGTCGCGTCATAATCACTTTTGCAAATACGATAACAGCAGATTGTGTTTATCTGGCCCTGTTCTCAGGCCAGCATCATAATTCTTTGTCAAGTCAAGAGACTCTTGAAAGATAGTGGGAGCGGAAACACATCGCAGGCATCGCGAGGCAGAGGCATTCCGTATGACAGTTTGAAGTTCACAATTTATATTTGTTTGCTGGGAAAATGCAGTCAAGGCGTGTGCTAGAGTTAAAATCAACGGTTGCCAATGGTCGAAGAGATTCCAGAATCTGGCTGCAATTACGAGGGGGTGGGTTGTAATTGTTTTGGTGCTAAGGGAAACGCAAAAAGAACAGCAGATAAGATCGAAGCGCTAGCGAGAAGCGATTGCCTCGAGACTGAAATGGCCATAAACACCCATAGTGTAGTGTCGAAAACAGTCGATCTGGGTCCTTGCGCCTTTTCAATTAATTAGCTAGGGTAGACGGCGAAAGAGCGACAAACAGAGAGTCCTGAAAGGCCAGGCATTGGGTAAAGCACCGCTCTCAAAAGCATAATTAACGCTCAGGTGACGTAGCAGAAGAAGTATCGGCTCACTGCACGCGCCTAGTAATCAGGCTAGCTAGAGATAGGGTTAAACAACAACTACCAAGGGAGCCCGTGAAAAACCAGGTGATTGCTTTATTAAATCGAACAAGTCTTTGAATACCAGCAGAGTGACGGACGCTGTACTAAGACTCGAACGCATTTGAAACTCAATTAATTATTATCCAAGTGAGGAGCAAAGCTCTCCAACAAACATCTGTGTAAACATTATACTACCAACGGTGTGAATCGGAAGAAAATAGATCGCGCCGATATCCGGAGGTGAAAGCTGTTAAACGAATCACACTGTACTTTCTGAGAATTGCAATTGTTGTTTATTTGTATTGATTTCAACAACAGGATTTTCGCTCACGGTCCCCGATCCCACAGAGGCGGGGACGAGGAGTTTGCCTTTTTTTCTTTTTTTTTTCAATAAATAATTACTTAAATTTAACTGTTGCGTTTCATTATTAACTTGCCAATTTCCTTGTTGTAAAGAAATTATTATACTGCCCACCAAACAAAGAACCAGGGTATCACAACGTAACGGCGGATTACATCCGACGATTGGGTCATAATTAGATAATATTAAAATTAATTTCAGTACGGAACAAGTTCCATAAAAGTCATTCACCCTCGCCACATCTGGGGTTTTGACCGTTAGGTTCCGACAAGCCGTAAGCAGGTAACGTCTAGACAGGCATTCCTTAGCAATAAATCTTAATTGAGGATTTTGTTGGCACATATTTATTATTTGCTTATACAATTTTATCGTCTGTTTACTTGTCGGAATTAATTAATAACCAAGTAATTGGTGGGGCGCATTACAAGCTATTAAATATACTTGAAGTTATTTTTTTTTCTCTGTTTACAATAATGTTTCAAATAAAACGAATTTTATTTTAGAACATGGTAATAAGATTTCTGCTTCTCGAGTTTTTTTTTTTGCCTGTTACGAACAGTAAGTAAAATCACGTCGCGTGAAACTAGATTTCAGAGTAATCAGTCAAAAGACAAGGGCGACGTTGCATAAAATTACAATAACAAGAACAAATGTCGGTAACGAGAACGTGTAATGGAAGCTTTTAAATAACCTCGGCGCACCGCACAGCCGAACGAATCCCGAGAAATTCGATCTTTTTTTCTTCGAGCCGACCCCACCGTCGCGACGTCGTCATCCCTTAATAATGAACACGTTTTCACGAAGTCGGCGAATAACGAGGAAATTATTTCCAAAGGAAAGCGAACACACACGGAACGGACGTCATTAACACCCAATAAATAAATAAATTCGCGCGGACCCCCCCTAACACCGACTAATATTTAATATGGAAATCGAGTCACATCAATCAAGCGCGAACACGTGAAATCACGTCAAGTGCTGTGAAAAATGAGCTTAACGACCGCACGATTATTTGTACAGCGGGATCGATAATTGTCAAATCAGACCGACGTTTCGCTCACAATGAACTACCCCTCCGGTAAACCGACGCAAACGGAACGAAACGCAATAAATAATTTTTCGCGCGGATAACGCTCACAAACATTCGTTATTTGGTTAATCCGCGTAATTGAATTATTCACGTATTAGCAGTCAGTGATTGCAATTTGAACAATTAACGCAATGACAATGTCGACGCCATTAATAATGTTTATCGGCGTACGAGGATTCTCATTGGCCTTCCATGTAGATTTGATTGCTACGGGAGATAAACAAAGACATTTGCCATGATTGAAAAATTTGATCACCCTGTCTTTTTTTTATATAACAAGAAGAATTATGATTAAAAGCAGTGGTGTGCCGTGTAATTTACGTTAATTCTTTATCTTTACTCAGTTTATTGTTTACGTCAAGAATGTAAAAAATGTAAAGAACGTAAATAATATATTTTTGATCGATATAACTAGAGTGCGAAAAAATTAATTAATTTCAATTAATTCAGTGTTCAATTCAATTCGCTCAGAATTCCAGTGAGTTCTGTCAAATCAAAAACACAATTCAAAAACCAACCTCACTGTGTTTGTTATTGTTTCCATTCCACATCACTAAGAGCGAGGTTAGCATGCAGGGGTTGTAACGTTCACATTTTTCGCTGTCCGTTACATTATTTTTTTACGTATTTTCTCGTTATTTTGCTGTTGAAATTCAAGTAAACACCGTTTCGTTCGTTTAATTAATCTCGTATTTATGACTTTCACGCCTCTATCTCTCAGGATTTGTGTTTTAATTTCAGTTTGTAATGCGGATTTCGATTTTCTTCTTAAAGCTATTTGTTTTGTTTCGGAAATTAATCTGTAGATGTCGTACATAGTTCTGGGTCGATTTTATTGATCGATGCGTATGCGGAAATTGCGTGTAAAATCTTTGACGAGTTTCCGTCCTGCTTGATGATCGTGCGACTTGGGTGTGTGCTCGTACACCATTAAGACGCGTGGTTTGCGTCTTCAAATTTTTGTGGTTTTGTGAAGCTGAACGGCTTTGAGATATTCCAGTTTGGCAAATATTTACGTCTGTAGTCTCGTACTGCCCTACTGTGTCAATTTTGTCGTCTGTTTTTTGTCACCACACTACCGTTTCCGTTCAAGCACGTATCCGAGCACGTGTTGCGTTAAAGTTCTCGCTCAGGAAAAAACTAACAGAAGATTGTAAATACCCTAGTTGTTTAGGAGAATATTTTCTAAGATTCCTTTTCTCTTTATGTAGAGTTTTTTTTTTGACTCCCGAAATTGTGTTGCGTTACCGAGGACGAAGATTTCCTCCTACCGCACGAGTTTTTATCGTAAAATTCCTTGCTGTTTACTGCATTGTCGTTTGAAGATACTACCGAACAGGAGTTCCTCTTTTTATTTGACGTGGTTGTTCTTGGAAACAAATCCAGTATTACGGAGTCGTTTGAAGATATAATTCAACGGTGTCGTAAAGGTCAAGTTATTACGGAGTCGTTTGAAGATAAGTTCAACGGAGTCGTAATTGGAACTCAGGTTAAGCTATCGTCAGGATTGAGTAAGCAACACTCACCATTATTATCGTATCGTATCGTTTTGAGGAAATTATCGTATCGTATCGTTGAGAAAATTATCGTATCGTACCGTATCGTTGAGAAATTTATCGTATCGTACCGTATCGTGCCGTATCGTTTAGGAAATATTACCGTACCGTCTGGATTTAGTCTTTTAAATTTTATTTTGATTGTCGCGGATTTATTTAATTGTATATTGGGTCACTTTCGATTTAATTTAGCGCTTTTTGTTGGGTCATTTAGCATAGTTGCGTCATATTATTTTTATTTAAGTTACTGTACATCGTTAATTCTATGTATATATTTTGTTTCTCGAATCACCTTTTATGTTTAATCATTACATCATTTTTCAATTATATTATTTTTTATTCTCAATTTTTTTATTTTTGCTACGATTAAAGACTAATTTCTTAAAAATTAATTTGCGTAACCTAAAAATCAGTTTGGAGTTCATTAGTTTTGTTCTGGACTGTTTTAGTAATTACAGTTTAAAGAGATTACTTGGCGCTCAACAGCTTTCGTTTTGTCACCTAACGTTTACTATTTTTTTTTATGAATTACGCAAGTTATTTTTTTAAGAATATAGTTCGAAGAATTATCCTTCCGAATCCACCTCAGCCTCCGACTAAACTGAGCTATGGCAACCAAACAGGTGAGAATCTACTTACAAAAAAAGTATGTCACAGGGTAACGATTTTAATGGCCACAAGTGTACAATGTTCCTAAAGAGAGCGTTTTAAATTAATTTTGGAAATATTTAGTCTGGTTAAGGGTCAACATTTGTATGTTTAAGTGTAGGACAGTCACTTTTAATTATAAATTCCACCTCTGCCGTTTTTCAAGTTTCAGTGAAACAATCGGTATGTACACAATCAAATCGTCACTGAATGAATATTAATAATAATACAACGTGCATTCTAAATATTATAGTGTCGCAAATTTTGCAAGTACCTACTACAGAATATGCAAGGACCATTTTTAAATATATTACAGTCGGATTGAAAAACGGATAATGCAAATAAAGCCTTCGTCAGCGCGGTCAAAAATATTTATGACTTTTGCTTATCCTAAAAGCCGAACTGGAGGCATTCCGGTTTATTTAATTTTTCATCGATATACTCGATGGCAGGCAGAGGAGCAGGGAACGAAAAACGTAATAAATTTAATAACACCCCGGCTCGCTGGACGTAGTTTCATATATGCACGACATAAATTCGATGCATCTGAATTATTTTCCGTCGCCCTAAACCGCGCACGTGAAATTTATTTATTCTTCTCCTGAAACCTTTATTGAAAATGTTGCTTTATTCAACTTACTTATAATACTTTTCTGTCAGTTACTGACTTTCTATTACATTTAGATATAGACCTGCTTTTTTCCCATAGTTAGAGGTAATTTATTTTCAAATCGCTCAAAGCAAAAGGAAGAGAAAAAAATCGGCTATGAATATAATGCAAAGATATAATTCTTCGTGACATGTTTTCCACACCTATTTTCTACCAAACTCAGTCATTACGGCCATGAATCAGAGAAGATTAAAAAAGATAATTGAAATATGAGGAGAAAGAAGATGAAAATAAGAGTAAAAGAAAGAAGAAAACATTGACCACGAACACAATAAGAAAGAATTGGTTCTAGTTCTTCCCTTGCACTTCTTTAAAAAAAAAAACGGAATTCTGTACATACAAAAAATTATTATTTCAAAATTAGAAAATAAATTGCAAAATGTTGCAACCGTAAAATTCGAACGTATGAGTCTGAATCGACGTAAACAAAGGGACCGCTTTATTATTCAAGCTAAAATAAAACAGGTCACATTGCGCAATGATTTGAAATCGCGACTTAAGACAACAGGGGGCATTGTATGTTACTCTCATCGCTACATCATTCGAAGAAGCAAACCTTGGAAAAAGTTGCTGAGATTGCAACTGGACACGAGTGCGATAAAGACCTGCCTCACTGCTTAGGCGTAATAAGAAGAAAAACAAACGTACCACAAATTGTACGACATCTCATTTCGCTCAGAAGCTTTCCGTTGAATGAAAATGTTTTGAATTTGCCTACCTTGTGACCTTACTTGGTTACAAAAGTAGAGATGTGTCTATTGAATGACCTCCCGCCTGCTAAACTTGAAGAGATAGGTATGGGTCGTACCCCAAAAGTACAGGGACAAATTACTGAACCGAAAGAAATAAGAGCCACCAGTAATGCACACTTGTTTTTATTTATGACTCAAATAAAAAATGAAATTAACAATCTAAACGTAACGTATCAAGTCAATGTCAAAAATAAACTAAAATGCTCTTTACGGATCCGTTTACAAAACGCATTAAAATGGACGCAACAATTCGAAAATGGATACTTGTATCAACGCCGTTTATGATTTAAACAATAAATATCAAAATGCGATGCAATATAATACATAAGCAATCTAAATAAGGAAGATACAAATCCCCAATCTTTGAATATCCAAAGCACAAACGCCAAAGTAACGTCCGTCGAGGTTAGGCGCAACAGGAGCGCCGTATCACTCCGAATGTCAACTTGACTTCAGGGAAGTCGGAATATAGTTGAGGAACGGCTTCTAGTTACCACTTTCATTCCCACGGAGTGCACCTTCCTGTGGTGTCTGACTCGATGCCACCAAAAATTCAAGATGGTCGACCAAGATCCGTTTACAACGTCGCCATCATACTTTTCAGCAAGAGCATACCACGAGGACGATCGCCAAGCAGCTCTTACTCTGCGGAACTCCGTGAATCGTTCGGAACAAATGGGGAGAACTAATTAAGAATGTTAAAAAAAAGCCTAGATAAATGAGAACACAAATTACGAACCACCCGTCGCACGATGTAACGCTAAAACATACCTGCCGTAGATACAACGGAACAAGCCTCGAAGAAGGCTTCAGTTTTCGTCGCAAACAATGCACATCCGAGCCCTAAAGCCCGTTTACTTTTCACTTCAAAACAACCTCGTTTAATGAAAAGTTTGCACAAATTGAGAGGAACCTTCAGTAGGTACAGTCTGTTTGCAACCGAGTAGTCATATTGACTGAAAGGAATTTACTTCGAAGCGTCGATCAACGCGAACGGTTCGCGGGAAGGGAGAGAGATCTATTGGCAAATGACAGGCCTGTAATGCTTCCTACTCTCGACATGGGCCAGTCTCATTATAAAAGAATAGGGTCGTTTAGACTCGTATAACGTTTTAATGCGAAATTTTATGATCAGTCCAAGTTACGAGGTTAAAATTTCCACGTACTTACACTTTCGTCAATATACAGGTGACTCGAAAGTTAGAAAATAAATTTAACGAAATTTTCACCCCTAACAACCTTACAATAGGTAGCAAGATTGTGGGAGGAGAAATTAACAAGACGTCCCATGACCGGCTAGTTCAACGGGACGGGTGTGGTCATACGAAAACCCGGAATAAAAGTGGCAGGAGTTAAAAATAAGAAACGCCAGTTTATGTACACTCGCTTTTATTTTAACTGTAACAGTGAAAAAGGATAACACGTCCACGAGTGTCAAAGTATTCAAAGCTTAGACGTACACTAATTAAAATTAATCATGCGAAGTACAGGGTCACATTTTCCGCTTACATAAATAAGGAGAAAAGTAAAAATAATTAACTCTATCGAGACACTAATACAATAACTCTTCAAACCGTCGCGTCATGCAAGATTTTGCATCAGATGTTTTAAATCAACATCATAATAAAATAATAAAGGTAAATCTAACGTGGCTTCGTACCCCTGAACGGCTAACCTCATTTCAAACGTCAAAGTATGGCAGGTTTGGACGGGACGGTGCGGTAGTCAACGTCCCCGTGTGAACCTTCCCTGATTACATGCGGCGATGCTTGTCTCAGTCATGAGTAAAGACTCCAACTCTCAAGCCCGAATGCATAGACGCTTCGATGCCGTGTATGGCACCGATCGAATTACGGCGCTGCAAACATTATTTCTTCGGTATAGCGAGAAGATTTTAATCAACTTTATCACATTTTATTTTGCTATTTGCTGTATTTTTGACCATACGATATAATTTGAAAAAAAAAAAAACGAGAACATTCGTTTAAATAAAACTCGTTATATCTATGCATCACGCAGCCGTAAACAGCACTGGATACACAGCCAGTCGACCAATTGAGGGTTTACAGTGCATCGGCGCGAGCAGCGAATAATATACAACTGGACGGACAAACGGAACTTTCTTTTGAGTCTTTAGTCATGAGACAATACCAGAAGAAAATCTCTCTAGTACGGGGCGTTGATGTATCTCAACGAGAAAAGCCACAAAGAAAAACCATAAATAAAAGTCTAAATAATAAACGAAAGAAGACGTTACGAACTGAATCGCCCAACACTTTGCTGTTGCTCGCAGAAATTACCTGGTTACTCACATCCGCCAGGCTTTGAAAAGCAAATAAAAGATGCTTTCGGTATACGTAGAGTGCCTAGCTCCAGATCACGGATTCGATTTCGGTTTGGCTTGCTTTCGGTTCACGTAGACTGCCTAGTTCCAGATCACGGATTAAATCTCCGTTTGGCTTCCCACACGTCCAGCGCGTCTGGCAAAGTACTAACTCAATTCTGCGCAAACTGACCAATCACAAAACCTTTCCGAAAAATCAAAACATTCGACCGAGAAGACCAACGCAACGGCGCCGTAAAGTCGGCGGTCATTCTGCTTCTAACAGAATTTTACACTGTAACACTTTCTTCTCCCTTAGAATTAACTTGGATTGATTGTAATTTTATTATTGTTTGTATTTTTAATTATTTGCTATGTTCACTTTATGACTTATCTACTTATTAATATCATACATTTTTGTAATTCTTCTTTATATTCTTTCCTTTCTAAATTTATAAACAGAGTTTTATTTGAAAGAAATTCTAGCATTTTATTGAATGCAGAAATTCGTAAGTCACATATATGAATAAGAGAAAAGGATAGGTATAAATTTCGTCAATTTCGAAATTATTCATACAGGTAAAAAGGCCCAAAATTCGTTCTTTATAAAAAGGGCACTGAGGACGATTCCTAAATCTAAATCCAGAAAGAAGGATTTGCGCGAGTTGTGTTCCTTATGGTTTGCCAAAATTTTGGTAAAGAAGAGTAAGAGAAAGGGAAAGGAAATCGTTGATTATTGAGTGAAGTGTTTGTATGAAGTCAGAAATTTTGGGATTTCTATCTCTTGGAGCCTTTTTTGATAATTTCTTTGCAACTCCGTCCAGTGTTACTTTTATATAACATTATCATCACTCTTTCGCTGCAGTTTACAGTTAATGAGATTAGTGACGATGACTGCTAAACAGCTATACAATATCCCATCACATTATCCTAATGAAGATTGACTGTAATCCAATGCAACCAGGTTATACCGAGGGTGATATTTAATAAGTCCGAAATTGCACAAGTTCATCGACTGCTTCAATGAACCTGCGATGTGATGAATGGTGTGAAAGCTCTGCGATTCAGGACTTTACGACGCTTTTGCGTAGTGACGCGCCCCGACGTCTCGTGCGTACGCATTGTGTCACGTTAACAAACGACGTCGGAGACAAATTCGTATTTTTGCCGCTTTGACTTCTTGATTAACGCCGAACGTTAGCACGATTTATCGATTTGATTTTGTGTTACACGCGAACGCATAATCCGCGTTAATGGATTTAATCGAATTCATTTATACTTATTCAGATATTTGGGCGTCCAATTTGCACGGTTTAATTTAATTTTGTTTTTTGAATCTTAATACCAAAAACACTGCGGCCAAAATATTTGCGTCCGGACATGAATTAAACATTATCCCGACCTCAAACCGCAATCATTGTAAACGGCAGATGGAGTTTCGCTGATTTGCGGGATAACCAAGAGCCAACTATAAATTGCTATAATTTTGGGGTTTCGGCCGCACACACTGGGAGATAATTATCACGTCAGCGCAGCGGATAATTGACTCCATCGATTTGACCAGATGATGTATGCAGACAACGACGATGCCCTGTAAAAGCGACGTTACCCCAAACGTTAAACGTTCGACGGATCCCGACGCTCTTTCCCGCTAATTAGGCGCCGATGTAGCGCAAAGTAATGGAAGGGGTGCGTTAATGTGATACTGAAAATTAACGGCCGGATTGAATTAATCATAAAATTTAATGTAAATGCGTGATTAAAATTTCTGTATGCAACGCCGCCCGGAATTATATTATATAAACCTTCCAAAGTAGCCAATTTATTATAACAAAGGGATTGTGTCGGGTATTAATGGCCGTGGTATATGCGAATATTAAACCTGTTTATAAAGGCTGTTTAATGCATGCTTGCAACAACACATTCAAATTTAAGCAAACAAGAACTATGAGCCACATCATTTTCCTATTCCAAGTTAAGTTTATTATACACTATGATCAACAATGATTGCAGGTTTGCATCTGGAATATTAGGTATGTTTGTTATCCTGCACTGGTGTACTCTGGTGTACACTTTTTTTTTTACAAAATATGCTTTAATATGTAACTGAAATAAGGGGCGAAGTTAGATAAAATAATATATTGAATATAAACACATAAAGTCAAACATAATTATACAAAGGAAACTTACATGATTGTTCACATTTATAATACACAACAAAACAACAGGGGTTCTACCCTTCTGACTAGCTATCACTCTAATCATCTAATTATGAGCTCGTCGACTATATAAAGAGCTTTCGCCCAAGGACGTTTTTCCAAGAGAGTTATGTAAATATGTCTTGGCATATGACACAGGGGAACTGAAAGCGTGTTACTTGGAATTTGCGTACTCCTGCCTTGACATTCAAAGATGCCCAAAGATTCATACCTATGTAATTGTATGCGGAAAGCTTTGGCTGACTGATTTTTCAGCTGCTTGCGTTGGTGGCGTTGTAATTTTCTTGTCACAATATACATATAAATGTATATATTCAAAATAGTTAAAAACAATTACAAATCAAATTAAGGAATTTGGCATAGAGCGAAATTCTAGCAGAGCATAATTTAGACACATGTAAAATTTTTAATGTAAGTACAGATTATTTCAGAACGATATCATACAAGACAATGCAAAACAAATTCAAAATAATTTTATAACGAGAAAAACAGAATTTCATAAATCAAATAAAGCAGTTGTTAGTTTTTAATAACATAACTAATTTGCAAAAAAAACTAATGTTTTCTCACCCAAACCATGGTACTACATACAGAGAAACGGACGGATTTTTCGAATTTTATTCACGCACTAAGACATTCTGCGAATGTTAATTTCACCTTCGGATTCGGGGACTGATATTCACGACCACACGGCTTCGGCTGTATGATATCTCTCGTGGAAAGCAGTCTCCTTTTATATGGTTCTATAACGGAAATTCCGATGATGTAACACTTTGCATGTAATTCAGCGTGATTTTTCGAGACCGACTGCTCATATGCATGTATAATACCCAGTTTTTTCGATGAGTCACCAATGCAGCTGAAATTCTTCGAATGCAATTTGCAAAGGTCAGTAATGATTTATGATAAAACGAGTCGCTGTAACGTTTTTATGTAGGTGAATTTTTCCGCGGTCGCGTAGGCGACGTTGTATCGAATTTAACTTACGTACTCAGCTTAATGATTTACGAAATTGCCGATTTCTTACAATACGAATCATATTCATTCATATTGATGAACCTACCACAAACAGACATTTCAGGTTGCATTAAAGAGTATTTTGCGAAAAAGTAAGCTTTGATGTACACCAGTGCAGGATAACAAACAGACTTAACATCAAACTTTCATTCCCCAAAAGCTATTTACTATCTATAAGGATATCAATAATAATATCTACAAAATGCCATGCGGCACATTCGTTCATTGTTGATCACATCAGTGTACATATTTGAAACCGTTAAAGCTTTCCAAAAAAAATAAAGTCATAAAAACTTTATTTATTTCGACTTAAAAAAAACTCACGCATTATTTCTTTTTGTTTATTTTATTTTTAATTTACGGCGTCTATTTTCAGGCGAACAAACAACCTCAGTTTCAGTGGCAGAAGTGATTTATGTCACGTTGAGATCTACGATATAATTCGGTTCGGTTTATTTCATTACCTTTTATCTGTGAACGCGGGCAAATTTTATTATAGAAGGGCTCTAATTTGCGAAGGTGCAGTGGCGTAATATAGTTGCTCTGTTTCTCGAATATGGAACGGCCCTTGGGGATATACTCAATTTTAATATTCAATTGTGGTTGCTTTTCGTTCCTACTAAAAAAAAAATCTGGCAAAAATTTATTTCAATAACAGACGAAACAGAATAAAAAAACAAAAAATGTCATACAAGGTGATTGAAATTTCAGATCAATACGGAAACCTCTCTCTTTCTTTGTTTCTCGTTTTCATGAAGTTATAGAAAGACCTTAATCAAATAAAGAAAGAACTTTGCTGATTTTTTTCTTCTTTCCGTTGTGTATTAAGATATTTCGTCTTAACGTAAGTTCATATTTAACGATGATGATGACGTCGTAAACTTTCTGCTTAAAAGGATTTCTTAAAGTCTGCGTCCCGTGTAATAAAGTACGCTCTTCGCCGGAGTCGTAATTTGTAATTAACGCAGACTAACTGTAATGCTTTATTGCTTTTGAACTTGCGTAAACACAAGCATTTAAGGGCGCAAGGAAAGGGAATGAGCTCTGTCAGTAGTCATTGGCTTGTCGGGGGGGAAATGTTTGCCGGTGTTATTACATTTTACGTTGACTTATTGGTATAATTTCGAAAGTATTTACCTAATTTACCAAGAAATTACTTTTAAAATGTATAACTCCAGCGATTAAGGGCTTTTAGCACTCGAAGGAAATCCCAAAATTTGTTCGGTTGACTTCTTTTGGATTCAGTTGATTCTTAGGATCAACTTCGATTGCTAAAATGGTCCGTGTATTTTGACTTTAACTCAGAATTTTATTTTATTTTTTATATTTATATACAGCGTACATATACAGTGTGTAATCGAATAAGTTTCACTTATTGTGACCACTATTAATAAACAATAGTAACTTCGGAAAAATCTACGTTTACTTTTTGCAAAAAACGTGTGATTTAAATGCCCCAGCTGAGCGAAATTTACTATTATGTGCAATAAATGAGCAACTCCGAAACTAAGCAAAATTTTAATTGCTTTTATTAATAAAAACTACGTTTTTAAAAATGGCGATCAAGTGTAGTGCTTGCTGCAAAAATATTACTCGCTACGATGACTACTTATCTTGTACAGGTGATTGTGTGAATAGTTTTCATACTGCATGTGTTAGCATTACACTCGATGAACTTACAACGCTTAAGGAATCAGGCAAAATCAAGAATTGGTCATGAAAAATTGTGTGAGTATCCTAACCAATAAGAAACAAGTAGGACCAACAAAGCTAACAGCAGAAACACAAAGTAATGATAACAGTATTGATCATCTTGGTGATATGATTACTGGAAAGCTCGATTCCGTAATTGCTACCATTACTGAGAAAATTAAAGAATCATTTAAAAGCGAAATTGGGAAATTAATTGATGAAAACAGAAATCTTCAACGAGAAATCAGCGCGCTGAAATCTATAATTCAAGAATTTGTGCTCTCGAAAGACCGCAATTCTAATAATAATACAAAGGATGTCGCTGAGCTCGAAATAATTGAAACAAATAAGTCACATAAAGGTGCTGTCCTTGAGCTAAAGGTTGCCAATACAAAAACTGGCCACGAGCGTTCCGTTTGTGAATACGCTGAGATGACAAAAAATGTAAATATTGACAAAGCAAGCGATACTCTTGCAAGCTACGCAGATATTACTAAATTAAACCGGAATAACAAATTAAGTCCAAATCAAGATATTTTAACAACTAACAATGGATCTAGCGAAGAGACAGCTGATATGAATAAACTAACACGAAAATCCAAAAATTTAAATTTAATTTATGGTACTGCATCGAATACTGGTATAAAGGGAGCTGAAAAGCTAGCTCATCTTCACGTTTATAGATTACAAAAAGACACTTCAACGAATGATATTGCTACGCACCTGGCACAAAATAACATAGCTCATACGCATTGTGAGAAACTTCAGTCCAAACACCCAGACCTTTACGCATCTTTTAAGATCTCACTTCCTTTCCAAATGTTGGACTTAATAAAAACACCTAATCTTTGGCCTTCTGGCACCTGCATGAAACGTTTTTTCCTGCGTCCCCCTCCGAAGCACACCCCGACATAGATAATGCGACTGAAAACTACCAAATCACCACAGAAAAAAAAATACTGCTCATATTACACATTTGAATATACAATCGATCAGTAACAAACTAAATGAACTTGAAATTTTCACTGTACTACAAGGAATCTCCATTTTATGTCTCACAGAACACTGGGCAAACAAAGACAGTATGGAGTATATGATTATTCCTGGTTTCCAAAAGGTTTCCGACTACTGCAGAACTACCCGACGGTGTGGCGGTGCGGTCATTTATTGCAGAAATGGGCTAAATTGCAAAACTGATAACAAATTTAACAGATACACAGAAGAAATGCACTTCGAATATTGTACGACTGTTCTGGACCTTAATGCTATAAAAATATGCATCATAAACATTTATAGACTTCCTTCGGGAAACATTGATATTTTTTTGGAAAACTTGGCACTCCTTCTGAAAGATATTCACAAAAACCACAAATCAATAATTTTGTGTGGAGATCTAAACATTGATTTTTTGACTAACTCTGCTCAATTAACTTTATTAAATGACACTTTCAATTGCTATGAATTGCGACAAACCTCTATCGCCCCTACCAGAATTCACACTAATAAACACAACGTTACTACTGTTACTGGAATAGATTATATGGTCACAAATTTGCCTCTTACCTCCTTTTATTCCTCGTCAACAAATCCGCATCTTTCTGACCACCTATCTCAAACTTTACATATTGTTGTGGGACCCGACCTACATTCTAACGCAAAAATAAAAATCATCACTAGACAAATCAAAGAAGAAAATGTAAATCTTTTAAGAACCGCTTTGACTCAGTTGCACGAACCACTTGAAAATCTGAATGTTGACGACAATTTTCGACACTTTATAACCAATTTTCTAGACTTGTACAATTACTTCTGCCCATCAAAAGCAACCTTCGTCCGACCAAACCAGAAAAAATGGATAACTCAAGATATACGTCAAAAAAGCACTGAGCTGAAGGAACTCTTCAGAATGTGTAAATTGTTAAATAGTGCGGAATTACATAACAGATATAAAACCGAAAAAGGAACTACAGAAAATGATCAGTATGGCCAAAAGAAAATATAACACCCAAAAATGACAACTAGCAAAACAAATCATCTGAAATCTGGAAAATAGTGAATTGTAAACTAGCACGTAAAAAAACAAACCAAAAAGAAGACTCTTGTAAGTCAATGGAGTCAACGTGACAAATCAGCGCGACATATGTGAAGAGTTCGGGAAATTTTTTCAACCATTGCTTCCCCACCTTTGAATGCACTTTCAGATGAAAACTGCATAACTTATAATTTCTGCTCCATCTGCAAATACTATGTTTTTTACCCTGTGAATTATGAAGATATAGAAGCAGCAGTTTCCGACTTGAACAACACTAGCATCCCAGACAACGACTTTTGCCTAACGATGAAACTAATAAAAGATATTATTAGTTCGATTTCGTTCTATCTTGCAAGCTTGTTGAATCAATCTATCACTGAAGGAAGGTTTCCAAGCAATTTGAAGACTGCTCTGGTCTTCCCCATTCATAAAACTGGACCACAAGAAAGGATTGAAAACTATAGACCCATTAGTGTTCTCAGTGTTTTTTCAAAGATATTTGAAAAAGTGTTTTCCAAAAAAATCTCCAACTATCTGAACCATTTCGATCTTCTCAGTGATGCGCAACATGGGTTTAGATCAAGTCGATCGACGCAAACAGCAGCAGTGAAATTCGTGGACTTCATAAACTCCGAGCGTGACAAGGGAAACTTATGCGCGGGCATTTTCTTCGACTTGTCGCGTGCCTTCGATAGTGTGAACTTGAAAATTGTTAAACAGAAGTTACTTAATCTAGGTTTTCGGTCAAATATTCTATCGTGGATAATGTCTTTCTTAGAAAACCGCTCCATAATTGTTACTAGTGATAACGAAAAATCTGATAGATACAACTTGAACGTCGGTGTTCCTCAGGGCTCGGTGCTAGGCCCCCTCATTTTTATTTTATTTATCAATGATCTCCCTAAATATATCAAAAATGGTCGAACTGTGATTTACGCGGATGACACTTCAGTAGCTGTATCTGCCTCGAGCTCTGAGGAACTTCAAATACTCATTGAATCAGTTGTTACTGATATGAATTCTTGGTGTAAGAATAATAATATAGTATTAAATATCCAGAAGACTAAACTTATGCAATTCGGGAGAGGTATCTCTTTATTTCCAAATGATCTTTCAGTTAAATTTCTGGGATTAACCCTAGATTCAGAACTAAAATGGTGTAACCATCTTGATACCGTCAGTAAGAAACTAAGTAAAGCTTACTATGCCTTACTACAATTACGTTATGACTCAAATAAAGAGATTCTTCTCCAGACGTATTATGCGCTTGTGTATTCTGCTTTATCGTATAATATCATAATCTGGGGTAATGCACCCAATATAATCAGAATTTTTACTCTCCAAAAAAGAATTATACGATTAATTTATAATTTAAACAAACGACAATCTTGTAGAGATACATTTAGGAACCATAACATTCTTACATTAACATCTATTTATGTTCTAAATTCGTGCATGCATGTTAAGTCCCATCTTAACCATTTTGAAAAAAACAGTGATAATCACTGTTATTTTACACGTAATAGTCAAGCGCTGAGAGTGCCTTTGCATCGTACAACTTTCTATGAACACTCTCCAAACTACCAATGTCGTAAATTATATGAGCATTTGCCCCGTGAGATACTTGAAATAAAATCTCCAAAAACTTTCAAACATGAACTTAAAAAGTTATTAATTGACAAATGTTTGTACTCTCTAAATGAATATTTTCAATAGCTTCAACTGCTTGTCTAATTTTAATGTGTTTTGTTTAGTTTTTTATACTATTGTATCTATACACTTATTGACATGTCCAATATCACTTTAGGTGATCACTTTGGCTTAATAAAATTATTATTATTATTATTCCCAGCGAAAACATGTACGTTTATTCAACGTTAATTTCACGTTGTAATGGTGGAAATAACGTTATTCGTTGAAAAACGCAACGTTGTTTTTTGGTTGAATTAGCAACCATAATTATATCACGTTTGTATGACGTGTTTTTTAACGATCAGTTTAATATGGACGTAATTATAACGTGAAATAAATGCGTAACAATTTTGTCTTTTTACGACGTGATTTATACTATGAGTAAATGCGATGTATCTACCATACGTTGATTACCACATCATTTCAACGTTAATTCAACATCTACTATTCTACGTAATAAATGAGAAAAAAATTAACGAAACTAATACGTTAGATAAATCATAATTTACAACTATTTTAACCCACGTTTTATAACGTTATTTTAACGTATACCGAATAAATATGCCTTTACAAAACGTGATGTTGACGTTAGAAACACTTAATTTTACAGTGATTGTCTATCGTGTTTCACACCTTTGAATTCTAATTTTACTAAAAATCTATGAAATATGAGATTCTTCTCCATGCTTGGCAGCTTTGAAAATGAAACGAAACAGGTATGAAAAAGTACTGCTAATTTGGACATGAGTCAACCACAACCCCTTTTTAAGTTGACGTAATCTGTCAAATTTTTTAAGTTAGTTTGAATTTGATGCCCAAAATCTGTGATTAAAAAATACTAAAGAACGCAATAGTCAATCAATTATACATACATATTGTCACGAATACTCATTGGGACAGCTGTATACAGAGTGGAAAGTTTAACTGAATAAATTCTGTAACTTAGAAGATTACGATTTGTAAAAAATTCTTGAACAGGTCAATTTTTTATTTTAATGGCGCATATTACAAAGGGACTTTTTTAACTTTTCAATTATTTGGAGGGTGAAACGACCCTAACTATGTTTTTTTTTAATGGAAGGATATGTTGAAAAAATTAGGAATACAGCTACGTTTTATTTTTTATTTTTCTTTAGCAGTAAAGGTAAAAACAAAAAAAGAATTTTTACTAAAACCGTTTTAATGCCAAAAATTCAGGAACCCATTTTTATTATTTGATGAGAAGAAATAAGCATTCCATACGGTATCGTATTGTTGCGTGCAGTTAACAGATGGCGCTGCCAATGCGCTAAATTTTTAATTGTACGTAATTACCTCACTGAAGTTTTTCCCAATAGGTGGATAGGAAGAAGATGACCGATGACCGATTGAGTGGCCAACAAGATCTCCAGATCTCACCCCTTTAGACTTTTTTATGGGGGTATTTAAAAAGTAAACTTATGTGACCAAACCAAACGACATAGCAGAACTTCAGAACTTCAAATTCTGCATGAAATTAGAGAGTAACGCCGGAAATGTTACAAACTGTTAGGGGATGGAATTTATAATCGATTAGGGTATTGTCAAGTGAGAGGTGGCGAGCATTTTGAACATCTGATGCGTTAAAATCGTTAAAATAGTCGTAACCTATTTTTATTTTTTCGCCTTTACTGTTTAAGAAAATTAAAAAATAAAAACGTAGCTGTATTCCCAATTGAACAAGCTTTAAGAAAAAATTATTCAACATACCCTTCCATTAAAAAAAAAAAATAGTTAGGGGTTGTTTCATCCTTCCAAATAATTGAAAAGTTAAAGAACCATTTATAATATGCGCCATAAAAATAAAATTGACCTGTTCCAAGAATTTTGCTTACAAATGGCAATTTTCTAAGTTACAGAATTTATTCCAGTTAAACTTTCCACTCCACTGCGGTGTTCATGAGCAGCATGTATTTTTTTTTAATTTTCATAAAGAAATAATTTTGTAAATAATAAAGTAAATTGAGAGTACTGTATTAAATGTGTTTTGTCGAATATTTTATGTTAGTGTAAATATTTTTAGAAATAGGCGATTTAGAATTACATGTGTATTATAAATAATAATTTAGAATTTTTGAAATGTATATACAAAGAAAATAACCTTAGGATTGTAATAATTAGAAAAATTGATTTAATGATGTTATGATAATATGGATGTTAGAAGGAAACTGTAGGTAAGAAGTTCGGAAATTGAACGAGTGAGGGCGGCGCGTAGCTATTGTAAGTTAAAGTCCGCGGTTCGGCTTTATTACTGCCTCCTTCCGCTTTACGAATCAGTCACGGAAGCGATACGGCACTGGGATCTCCAAATGGCTTAGCGGTCTAGTTCTAGCTGACTTGGAAAGTCGTCACCGGCGGCGTGGGTTCGAATTCCACCATTAGCCATGTTCAGTCTAATGATTTAGACCCAGCTTTAATACACGTCGTAATTGTCTGATTCAGCGCTACACGTGGACATTGCCGCGACATTTTTTCGTTGTTTTAACGTAACCATAACACACGAATTCAACGTTTGTTACATGTTATTCCACAACGTTTTTTATACGTATGTATGCACTGGGATTTAACGTAGAAATACCGTGGACAAAGACGTTTAAAAGAAGTTGATTCGAGCGTTGTTAAAACGTATTAATAACACACGAATTCAACGTTGATTAATTGTTATTCTACAACGTTTCTTACACGTGGACAGAGACGTTTAAAAGAAATTGATTGCCGCGACATTTTTTCGTTGTTTCAACGTAACAATACCACACGAATTCAACGTTTGGTTACATGTTATTTTACAACGTTTTTTACACGTACGTGTTTTCGCTGGGTTATTATTATCCTTTCATTTTAACTTAAAATGAGATTTCATTTTCTTTCTGTTACGAGACACCTTCTATATTATGAAACATCATAGAGTTTTCGTTACGAAAAAAGATAATTATTCTAAAGGACAGGCAGATAACGTTTAGTTTATTAATAATTTGTTTTATTTTTTCAAGCAGAGCTTCCTTTAAAAAAAAAACTCAAAAACAATCGAAATTTAGAAACCCTTATAATTTTTAATATCACGCTTCATTCGAATATTAACCCTATTTATAATCGATCGAGACGGTTAACAGTACGTCGATAACACATAATGAAGCTGTCAACGTAAAGCGAAACGTCCACATACAAGTTGATTTTACAAACTGTCTGATCAATTTAAATTGCAAATTTTGCCCCAATTTTCAAGACATAAATAAATGTTTCAGTTCATTCTGTCAATATAAGTCAAAGAATTTTTAGGTAGCTATCTCCATCTAACTTTCATGAAACAGCTTTCCGGCTTTTGTCATGTCACGTCATTTTCTTAATTCAGATCTATAATATCGGCGTATAGTAAAAAAATGATCTGTGCATATTAAGATTGTGAAATGAATCAATTTCGGTTAGAAATTGAACTGCAACATTTTACAAAAATCCCGAAAAAAATAATCAAATTACATTTAAAAAAAGAGAAAAGAAGGACTTAATCATATTTTCCCTTCAGGAATATTTCCGAATATTTCAGTCAACATCGTATAAATTTGCATGCATCTGAATACGTATTAAGTAATGTAATGCTTAATTAATATTAATATTCGAATGCGAGTTGTTTCACGAAGTAGAAAAGTGTCCTTCATTTTAATACTTAAAAAAAAATCTATTCACAAAGTTAATTGTAAACAAAGCTATTTACTAACTAAGCTATTTAGATTATTTTTCAACAAACATTCTCCATTGTAGTGCAGCCAATCTCAGTCTTCATAAAGTAGATGTCATTTGAAATAATAAGTTATTTTTGTTTCAGCTCAAAAAACTGGAGGAACCCAACTGAAGTTAATAATAGACTATCCAAACAATCTGCAAGCACTTTTCAAGCCAATGAGGTACGTCATTAATTCTTAATTAAAATCGATAAATTGTTGAAATACGTGAATCGTTTATTCCAAAATTGCATCGGCGCATGTTTATTACTTTACATTGTCTTAAGCGAGGTGGTTTGGTGTCTTTGTTCGTTCTCATTGTATGTATGGACGATCCTGGTTGCATGTTCCCATTTTTATAATGAAGAAATTAAATTAACTCCGGTTGCACACGCCGTTACATAAATTTCAATTACTTTAAACAATAGTCTGGGGCAGCAGTATTCTTTATTAAAAATTAGTGTTGCTTTGTTTGTTTATTCCGCTCAGACGACGTCGATTTCTTCGCAGCGGGGATTTCTTATTTCTTTGAATTTTTTTGTTGTTTCACACTTTCATTCTTAATTACGTACAAAATAAAATCGATGTACAAAGAATAAAATGAATACAAAACAACTGACGTTTCGCCTTCAGTGGAAAGTACCTACCTACTAGTCAAAAGACAATTATAAATTTAAAAAATAATAATATAAAATTACTCAAAAGAGAATTATTACACGCAACAAACAAAATATGAAATAAAAATGAACAAAAGAATGAAATAGGTGAAACATGAATTTAATAGAAAAAATAAACTTAAAGAGAACTCAAACAAACACCGTCGAAATACGAAGAATAAAATGAATAAAAAACAAAAGGGTATCGTCGATTCGAAAGTATCAGGCAAGAGCTAATAAAAAATTATAAATATTGTGATGACCATTTGACGCAAGCTATATGCGTCACAGCCTGGCGCGCCATAGTCTGGAAGCTTCTGGAGAGACAGGCGTCGCTTCGAGATAGTTCTGACGATGGAATAAATGGAACAGACGTTCTGGCATCCCCATGTAAAACAGCCCGGCTTATAAAAGCAAGCAACCGGGAACGAAGAGTTGGTTCGCATTAGAGTTTAAACTGATCGCTCGGTTATTAAAATAAATTAGTGCTATAATGTAACTTTGTAAATAAACCAGTGTTCTATTATTTGTTAAGTATATCGTATTTTGTTTCAAAATAAAAATTAATTGAACCATAAATTCGTAACAATATGTATAAAAATAGAACTCAAGCAAATACCGTCGAAATACGAACAAAATGAATGAAATACAAAAGGATATCGACGATTCGAAAGTACTAGCCAAGGGACTAATAGGAAATGTACAAAAAAGAAACAAAATAAAACAAACACATTCGAAATACGAAAAACAAAACGAATAAAATAGAAAAAATATCGACGATTTGAACGACGTAATTTATAACACACCGTAAAACGTCATGTAGCTCGCACCGTGGGACTAATAGTATCCTAGTATCAGTTCAGGAAGCAGATTTCCTTTGGTAATAATTGTCCACGGTGCTATGACAGCGGAACGCTACATTCGGGATGTTCAACAAGAAGTTGCTCTCTCTTATGTTAGAGGCATACCAGGTGTCTTTTTCCAGTAGGATAACGCTCAGCCTCGTGTTGCTCATAGAACAATAGACTTCCTGGAGCAATCGGGAATAGGCATCCTTCCGTGGTCGCCAAGGAGTACTGATCTTTCTCCCATTGAACATGTATGGGATATGACGGGAAGAAGAATTAACAATTTGCCTTCGCCCTGCTCTAACTTTGGCAGCTTTGTGGCATAAGATACAAGTGGCTTGGGATGCCTTGCTTCAAGAAGAAATTGATAACTTAATTAGATTCATGCCTAAACGAGTTCAAGAGTGCTTAAGTTAAGACAATGCGGTGGTAAATTGAACTTTGTCCGATAAACCATGGCCAGCTCCATTAACATTCACTGACGTGTATGTATGGCCGTTTCAATTTGACTTTTAAAAATTTGACGGGTACTCCACTCAGCGCCTCTTGTGAGTTTTTAAGTAATTGCAGTTGACATTACGTTACTATCAGTAGTTCTGTAGTATCTTTAATAGAGAGCGCTGAGGGGAGTACTCCACGGCATGCTTTCCGGAACCGAATTCTAGGCGAATTGACACGGCCATACATACACGTCAGTGAATGTTAATGTTGCTGGCCATGGATAAACAGATCTGCTTTTCGTTTACAGCAAAAGCTTAAAATAATTAATGAAAGTCACTTAACCCTTTCGCTCATGGCGTACACAAATGTGGACATCAATTTCAAAGTTTTGGTAATAATGTCCATGTTTTCCTGTATATTACAGGAATATACAGGATTATGTACAAACTGAAAACATGGAACATATTATTACCAGAACTTTGAAGTTGAAAAGTTGTGAGACTGATGTACACATTTGCAAAGCTATGAGCGAAAGGTTAATTAAAAATAATAACGCCGCGTTTAGGTGATGCTACCAAATAAGTAAATAAAAATAATTCCGACCTGTTAGACCAAGTCAACGTTTATACAACAGCTGTCACTAGTGAGAGAGCGCCCTCCGACGGAGGAGAGTGCTGCCAATGACGTAAACCGGCGTAAGTATTACGTCACAAAGTGGCGTCACGTCTGCAGGTCAAGTCCAATTTTCCCGGACGAGGGGTGGGCCGTGATGGCAGGACTTCTAGCCGTTACAAACTCCGATTACGGCTTTTCCTTCCACCCCAAAGGGTCGCTGATAATTTTTCAGAAGGGGTAAAACTACCACTAGAAGCCTAGTAGAGGAAAGATACGCGTTACAAACAGAACATACGCACAAAATTGCCGATAAGACCTACCTGTTCTTTGTCCCAGAAACAGGCCTTAGAGAAGCTTAATAAAGAGCTTGAAATTTTACTCGGCGTACACTTAAACAAATCTCGGAGTAAATTCCGTTTCAGGCTTCAATCAAAATATTCACGTGAAAAGAAGCAGAAAGATCGTAATCACATACACACAATAGATACGCACGCCGAGAAATCTGTCGGAAGAACAAATGCGACGCGGAAAGGACGCGTTCTCCCCAACTACGCTGAGACGGGGGTCGTTACGAGATGAAGTCATTTTTAACCGGCGAAAGAGTGAAATGGATAGATACCCCGTAGGGCCAGGTAGGAGCGTATGGTTTTCTGACGCAATCTGGTGCGATGTGACGATTGGCATGTAGGCCAAACTGAACTCTTGCTTCCCGCGCAAATACAGGGCGACAGGCAAATATTGTGAATAACTTAAATGAATGTTTCAACCGTAACACGTAACCCTAAAAACACTAGGACAGAATTTAATAGTAAAATAAAAATCCCCAGTAATGCACATTTATCTTTACTTGTGTTCATAAAAATAAACACGTGCAACATAAAAAACTCAGAAGGGGTTAAAACAAGAAATTAAAATAAAACAAAAAGATAACACAACGAGGTTGTCAAGCAAAAATCCCGAAATCCGGATCCGACTTTCGCTTACAAAGTCAACAGTAATTTCTTAACCTCGTGCGACAAAAGGTTGCTTAATTTAAAACTAAATTAAATTGAATACTTGCATTAACGCAGAGTCACACAAAATTCCAACCTTGATTACATCACAAAATCTTTTTTTTTTTTTTAAGCGGACACTAAATCGCGCACTTTACACTTTACATCGTTCGCGCCTCACACGTCGTCAGTTGTCGAGTCGTCGACGACGACGTCCGACGAGTATCGAATTCGGTGGAGAGTCGCTGAAGCAAAGAAGGCGTGTCGCTATTCCCAGCGACCTCTCTCGTCGAAAGTCACCACTAGCGATTGGGCACTTTCAAGTCCTGACAGACAGGAGAGTATGGCGGCAAAGCAACTGTCGTTGACGAAACTGACCTTGCGATAATACGAACTATACGAAGTTGGTTGGCCTCAAATATCACCACGAAGGCTTGAGTAGCCAAGGGGGATGATCGTAGACGAAAATAGTAATAACAGCTACACCGGTAACAGTAGCCAAAAACAGCAGTGATAACAGCAATAGCAGCAAAGCTTAATTGAGAAAAGGAAAACATGCGTTACAGCCTGAACCACGCCCAAATACTCGCCATATTCACCTAATCGAAATTGTCGGGATTAGACTTCGAAAAACATTAACAAATACTAGGCAATTTCAAGCCCGTTGGCTTTTATCGAAACACACTCCGACACCACACCCGATGCGTTCTATCTGTGAACTAGCGGCCGTACAGAATTTCGACGCATCTAAAGATTGACGGGCCAATTAAAGAAGGGGGTTGGTAAACGAAGACAGTTGACTCACAGGGGAAATGAGGGAGACAAAACACTTCCGTGATGCGTAATGAAGGGCTTTTGTTTAATGACGCATCAAGTTAAAACGCGCGTCGGCAAATAACGGTCTTTTTGTGTTCCTATGCAGTACAGGGTGACTCGAAAGACTGAAAATGATTTTAACGAAATTTTCACACGTAACACTAATCCCCGTTTATTTTATTCTTTGTCTTTTGTTTTTTGTATTTGATATTTATTTTTCTCGTATTCGTGTATTATTATTTGCTTTAGTTTTCTTTTGTTTTTTCTTTAATCGAATTATTCTTCATGATCTCTTTTTGAATTTTTTGTCGTTCTCCGCCGTTCAGTTTTCTTTTGTTTCTTTTTTTAATCGAATTATTCTTTCTGATGTCTTTTTTAAAATTTTTAGTCGTTCTCCGCCGGATGAAATCGTCCATCTTTTGTTTTCTATTTATGTAATTTTGTTTGCGTCAGTTCTCTTTTGTTTTTCCTGTGGAGTTATATTTTTGTTCGCTCGTAGTATTTAGATTTTTTTTTTCAATTATTTTACTGTATATTTGATATTTATTTGTTTTTTATTTTGATATTTATTTGTTTTCGTTCATCCTATTCTTATATTGTTATTCATTTCAGATTTCTTTTTAATCGAATTATCCTGTCTAAGGTTTCTTCTTAATTCTTTGCTTGTTTCAGTTCTCTTTTGTTTTTTTTTCTTCTATTGAATTATATTTTCATATTGTTACATCCGTGGTGTAAATTCTATTTCTAGATTGGTTACGCCACCTATAAGCCAGACAAAGATTCTAGTGTTTTCCAGACTTGCACTAGGTGGTGGCAGAATTTGCTGGAAGGTTCGGTATTTGTTCGCCGTTATTCTCGAACGACTGAATTACTATATAAACCCGGGACGGCGGGATATTTAAATCAGTTTTATTTCGTAAGCGATATGTGCAAGTTTAGCGAATTCGTAGAACGATGAAGTTATAAAAATTTTGTTGCAAGTCGGTTTTGATTGCAGTGGATTCCTCGAGCATCCTATGTACAGCTGTTTCGGCCCTACTTGGGGCCTCGTCAGCAGAAGCGTAGCTCGAGAATTTCACTGCAAACCAAACCGACCTGTCCTAGGTTATACGCTGTAGCGATGTAAAAAGTAATGAAAAGTTTAACTAGCGACATCCTGTGATCGCTTTTTGACCTGACACTGCATTAGCGAACTAGCTTCAATTTGTCAATCCTAGTACAATGTCAGGTCAAAAAGTGATCATAGGATGTCGCTAGTTAAACTTTTCATTTTTTTTACATCGTTACAGCGAATAACCTAGGACAGGTCGGTTTGGTTTGCAGTGGAATTCTCGAGCTACGCTTCTGCTGACGAGGCCCCAAATAGGGCCGAAACAGCTGTACAGAGGATGCTCGAGGAATCCACTGCAATCAAAACCGACTTGCAACAAAATGTTTAAAACTTTCATTATGCTTTGACAGCACGCACGGCCGCCTTGTGTGGAATGACGTATTATGTAGCGAACTAGCTTCAATTTGTCAATCCTAATGCAATGTCAGGTCAAAAAGCGATCGCAGGATGTCGCTAGTTAAACTTTTGATTAAGCTATAGAAGTGTTATTTGTTAGAAAAGTATTGCAGCTCGACATTATTTGTGCTTTAATTGTGTTAGGCGACCGTAGACATTAAAGTGTCATTAAAGTAAACGACGATTATAATTTGTGAACCCCGAAGTCGTAACAATATGATTCGTGTGTTGTTATATTTTTATTCTCTCATAGTCTTTTGATTTTATTTTCAATCACTCTCTAATTATCTAATTCAGTGCCTATGTAACTATTGGTTGTTTCAAATGTTCGATTTGGACGGCCTTTACTTTGTGGTATTCCATAATAATAAATTAAAATGCACAGTTTTTTTACTTTGTTTCCCCACTTATTTATAATGCATTTTAATTTATTGGTTGTTTCAATTTTCTCTTGTTTCTTCATATGGAATTAACTGTCGCATTACCTACTTAGTATGTACACTTTAGAGTTCTTTTTTGTTTCCATTACATAGTCCTTTGATTCTTGAAGAATTCCCTGTTTATTTGCGCTTATCTTATTATTTGATATTTATTTGTTTTGATTTTAAAGCAGTTTTAACGCTCCTTCTAAAAACTATAATTTCAATGTGCAAACTAAAATTCTTCACATGGTGTTGGACTCTGAACTGGGGGGTTTTGGCAAGGGGAACTGAGCTCCCTCCACTTAGCCTGATTAATAATAATGAATGGATGTAAAATAAACTTCGAAATTAAATCAACGCACCATAATTTGTGGTTTCTGATCAAATCAATATTGTATTGTCAAGCAATTATTTTTTGATTAACAAAGAAAAAAAATGTGTAATTTCGAATATTTTATTGTGTAAGAGAAGAACATCGGAAAATTAGTGCAGAAAAACATAAACAAGCCAGTCGGAAACTCAATTACGCGAAATAACGATAGGATTTGAAAACTCGCAAAGAAAAACAAGCCGTAAACAAGTTGCTTGCTCTTTCTCCTTGGATTATGAAAGGCAAATGAAACCATCACAATCCAAGCAATCTCGACCAATTTTAATGATACATACCGAAAAGAAAAAAGTTAGGACCGGACTAAAAAATAATAACGCTTACTATTTTTCGGAACGGAAAAGAATATAAAGGCTCACTTTAAATTTTCAGCTTCCATAATAACGAGGTGGTGGATCCCGTCTCAGATTTAGTACGTGCCCTCGCAGGCAGCACGCAGAAAGAAAACAATAAGAACAAGTGGAGAAAGATGAGCGCGCGGGCACAGTCGCAAATGAAAATCTATACAATAGCATCTGTGATTTATTGTTGCGCTTCTTTGTCTAAGTAGATGTTATTTTAAATAAAAGCCCGCGCCGAGGAAAAATGAATCCTTGCGTTCTAGGACTTGCCCCGTTGCGTGCACCGCCGAATAGTTTGAATTACAACGGGGGACGTATTCCATTTCTTTCGGCGATTAAACTGAGAATGAGAACGCGAGGAGTTTTATGATTAAGATTACAAAACAATTGTCTTAAGAAACCATTCTCAAGTTATTTAATCTGTGGCTCAAAGACAAACGTGTTTAATCTAATTGTAAGATCAAATGACAACGTTACATACCAACATGTGTATACATGGTAACATAAAGAGGTTGTTCAGTATTCAATCACAATGTAGCTTAGCAGATCAGTGTTGATTGAGTTGGAATTTGAAACGTCGAGCATGTAAATGTCACACTAAATATTAAAGCACACTTTTACAATCAATGGACAGATCACTAATGGAAGCTCTCTCTCTCTCTCTCATAATCAGTAACTAACTTGCCCGGTTATTCACCCAACTGTTTCCAAATCAAACCGTGACACAAACACGTAAAATTTAATTAACGTGTAGCCGCGAAGTCTTTTGCCCATCGGCCACCCACGGAACATCTAATTGATCCTCGCGTTGCGTTGGTAAAGACTTTGTATTAAACCGGGGGTAAACAGGGTATTACGCCCTGTTGCGGTGGGGCTTACGGATTTGTCACCGGAGACACAGCGAGGGCTCGTCTATCACCCCGTCCATTATCCCACGTCTAATTCTCCACTTAGTAATTCTATCGAGAATTATTGAAGGCTCCGGGAGATCAGGTCTCGTTCGAGTCGATGATGGGCAATACGTAACCGATTCGATATTTCCGTCCAGAAGATAATTAGGTCGAGCTAATTTCCCAAATCAGAATTCGTTTTGCCTATCTTACGATCTGCAGGGCTAATAAATTTTCTACTGCGTTTTGTCATGAAGCTATTAAAGCGAAACGTACCGAAAATTACTTCGGCTTATTGAAAATCTACCTTTAAATTGGAGTAATAAATTTTATTGTACTTTGATTACCTTTTGTGATTGTGTTTCTCGAGTTTGTGAAGGAAGTTATTGTGCAACAACAAAAATATTCAAACGCTAAACGTTGAAGGTATTCGAAAATTCACGATGCTGTGTGCTTTAAGTGTTTGGTGCAAATGGCCGTAACAATATTAATAAGCGAAACTTAATCGAATACACCCTGTATTGTAAGTCGTTTTATTATCACTCAAATCGATCATAACTGATAACTTTTCGCTGTGTCTACTTGCTAAGATTACTGCCTTATGAAATTTATGCAGTAAATACACCTGTAAGCAATATCTAATGACTTGTCGTGCGTAAATATTTAAACAGACGTAGGTACGTCATTTGTGTGAACAGTGAAACGCTTTCCTAGGTTCACAGCTCATCGACCTGTCTCCATCGAATCTAATTAAGTATAATTCTTGTCACTTTCAAGTATAATAAATTTTAACTGATTTACGAGAATGTTATTTTAAACAATTTTAAAACTGCATCGTGGTCCGAAGGGGTTTTAAGCAAACTGAATTTCGCCTGCAGTAATTCACACGTTCTTGATATCTCTTTTTACAGCGCCCCAGTAAATCATTCGGAGTACCCGCGACGAAAGTAATTTTAAAAAGATTTAAACAATGGCGGGCCGCAGGCTACCCCACACATTACATCGCACAATAAAGTTGGAGGGCCGAGACGTGGTTAATCTAACTGCTATCATCATAATGCGGCGTCATCTAAACGACGAAAGAATCGTAATGCCACTTTAATGGCCCAATTTTTCAGAATATCACGAAGCATTTTTTTTTCTTCAAGAGTTGCGAGGCAGCGCGCCGCTCGTCATTATAAGTTTAGCATCGACGTTTCGATTTAAAATTTTAATTTTTTGAGTAAACACTTTGCTGAAACGTTCTAAAAATGTTCGCGCGCAGTATCTTGAAACAAAGTATTTTATCATATTTGGAAAACGAATTAGAGAATTGTAAAACAAATAAACGACAATGGGACAAATATGACGAAGAAAAACATTTTTGATCATGTTGAGACTTAATTTCCCAGGGCGCTCAATTTGTATACGGAGACGTACGTATATTAATTTTCGAGCCTGAGAATTGTCTCAATTAGTTACGTTACGCGTGCATACAAATTGGTTATTTATTTAAATTAATTTGCGAACGGGGAAAACGTGTGAAAATTATAACTTATTACTTTGTGGCTGTAACATTCTAATTAGTGTAGTCTAACGCAATTGCGTAACAAAATTTATATTGGGCGTCAACCCACCCCCCCACATTGGCAATACATAAAAAATGGAATATTGTCACGAGGGGGATTTTCTAAAAACCACGATGGGTTTTTTTTTTCTTTTATTTCCGCGAATAAAAAATATAAAAAGTATTTAACCCATTTTTGCCCGAATTCTATTTTTTTTATTTTTGTTTACTAAATGCAAATATTTAGTAAAAACAGGTAATTAATGCATAATATATCGATATTTATAATATTTTTCGTTTGCGTAGTTGTTTTTGATGATGTTCCAAAAATGGAACACCGAGCCTGTTATTGCCAATCATTAATAATAATGCAATGAAAATTTTAAATCCTTGGAATCCAGTCCTTAGAAGATTAGATAAAAGGTTCATGACTACAGAATCTCTGCCTCCGAAATTAATGTTTTCTCTTTCCTTGAAGATTGGAAATGCATAAGATATCCTAAAGGTTCGCTAAGGCACCACATTTTGTATCCGTTTTCCACGTATAAATATTCTGCCGCATGGGATCCGTAATAGGGCATCATACTTTCGCCTATATTTAGTTGTTTACTAATAGCGTTTTCTATTCACCTGCACTGCTTCTACTTAGAGTATTTGCATTTTAGTAGTCATTTCAAAATTGTAATCTGGCCTAGGCAGTAAACTTGTTGACTAAGAAGCTGCTTACTTCTTCATCAAAAAATAAGTTGAAGCAGCTAGTAAGATCTGAAGATATAGGTTCCGGAATTTTTTGGCTAATGAAAGTAATGAAAGGACCAAATGTTGGACTCAGATCAATTTTGGAACAGTTTCGTTAAACTAGTGGAACTAGTTTTCCTGGATTGCTCTGGTTGTAATGATGAACCTTCTTTTGTAGATCAGTAATAGGTATTTCGTAATCGTCGTCATAGTCAATATCATCGTCGTCCAATGTAGTAATTCCCTGATTTGAATAAAATTAAACCGTAGCCTGAACCATGCCTTAACCTCAAGCTGACGTCCACTCAAATTGAAGTTCCAACTTCGTCAGCACTGTGTTCTTCACTCTCAGCACCCGTCATTTGATGGAGTTATACATACATCAATGCTATCCACATCATTTAGCTGTTATTTTCTATTATTGCCGTCAACTCTTCTGTTATCAGTGCCCTAAAAATATTTCTTTTTGACTAAGTATGATATGCATCTTTAGGCCCTGTGTTCCAGTATCGGAACAAGCAACTTTTATGCGAAATTAAAAATACAAAATTTATTAGTATATTGCATTTAGTAATAATAAATTTGAATGCATTTACTATCAGAATGGAAACATACACTTTACAATATACGAAATATGTTAGTAGATATTTGCTTATCTTTTGCAAGACATTTTTATCACATCTGATGGTATAGAACAAGACAACAAAAATCATAAACGAAATTAGCAAACTCAACGATTTTTGCGTCAAACGAAACCGACAAGTGTGCCAGCAAGTCCCACGTTCCAGTCTTGGAACACTGGGAAAAAACGGGTTAAACACGAACTTGTGTAATCGAGGGCAAATTGCGACCGTGTCGAAATATAAACACAATAAGGAGGTAACCGATATAACGTAAGGTTCACATTTCATAATAAAACATCAGCGGATTTGCTACAAACGGGGCCACGCGCGTATACGAATCATGCAAAGAGACACAGGGCAGGTGACGAAAAAATGCAACGCTCGAATAGGCAAAAAGCGTGTATTTAAAGTGCAGGCCAAAATTGGGAAGGCAGTCGAGCCACAGGACCGACTCAGTGGGTACTAGTGCCAACTCAACGAGGGGACCCCCAACATCAACGTCACCGCCACCAACATCATCTGCCACTGCCGCCGACAACATTGCCGAACCCCGTCCTAAGAGAACGAGGACCATCTCCCTCGCCAGCTGTCCAAGAGAAGACGCCACCGGAGCCTGCCCTGGCCACGCTGTTCCAACCCAATCACCCCTAGGCTGAGCAAGGACGTGTCGTGCTCCACTCCAGCCAAGGAACGTTGCCACCGAGACCGACCTTGACCAATCACTCCAATCACGGACTGGCCTCGAGCTTCGCAGTCTTCCCCCGGCTTAGACAAATCAACAACCCCAGTAGCCGCGAACAACCCAGGACCGCGTCCCCAATTATCGGACAAACAACCCTCAACTAATTTAATTATTAACTTAATAAAGAGGTATTAAATTTTTTAAAATCATTGTCTTAAAGCTCTCCCCTCTGATAAACCTACGCACCCCAATCAACCCCGAAAGCCTTAGCGTGACATAAGGAGATGCCTAAGGACCACCTTCGTGACAATATATGCTACGGTTCTGCTGACGAAGACCCAATTAGGCCTGAAACAGCTGTACAGAGCATGCTCGAGGAATCTGCTGTAATCAAAACCGATTTGTACAAAATTTTTCTAATATATTTTATATTTTATTTGTGTAAGAAGACATAAGAAAATATATTCAACTTGATAAATAAAATAGTTGTAATGTTTTAAAGAAATGCATAAATCAATCATGGCAAATTCAAATATGTATTGTTAAATACATCCTCTGCCCCCAACGTCGAGTCTAATTATTTATTCTTCCCGTAATTCAAAAGTTAAGGGACACTTGATTAAAAAAAATACGTTTACCACTTCCCTTGCGATGAATTTGTTAAAAACAACTAAGAAAAACGCTCACGGAAAGAATTCTATTCTTTACTACTGAAAACCGAAAACAAACTGTAGGGAGATTCTTTCACGAAAACTGGACTTTGAAAAAATCCGCGACGAGAGCCGAGAGCCGACGCGCAGAGTGAAATTAGGAAAACCTTTTCCGGACGGAACTAACTGTTTTTCCTCCTTGTGGCAATATTTAAAACATTTCTTATCAATTTTGGAAGAGGGGCTATCGTCACGTGAGCCAGTATCCGCGACGAGAGCCGACGCGCAGAGTGAAGTTGGGAAAACCTTTTCCGGACGGGACTAACTGTTTTTCCTCCTTGTGGCAATATTTAAAACATTTCCTATCAATTTTGGGAGAGGTGGCTATCGTCACGTGAGCCAATTAAATTTAAATATTTCAGTCCCGCGCGAGGCTTCTAAAAGAGGAGTAGCTACCGCAAGATGGCAGATGGATGTGGTTTTTATAATTTCGCAGTTTACTACGGACATGAGACATGTAAAAGGAGAAGAGAACCTACCAGCAGATACTCTCTCCAGGATTGATGCAATTACGTAACGCAATTTTGATTATTAAAACTTTTCACAAGCTCAAGAAGAAGACGTCGAGCTGCAACAGCTAAAACAAGATCAAAATTTAATAAATTACCAATACCAGTGTCTGACGAGACACTCTGGTATGAAACATCAATAGAAAATAGGGTATACGTCCCTTGCAAATATAGACGACATATTTTCTGCCTCGTTCACAATTTTGCACATCCAGGTAGGAGAAGCACAACAAAACAACTCTCAAAGAAGTATTTTTGGCCAAATATGAAGAGAGATTCAGCTCAGTGGATTTTTTTCCCACTGAGCTGATTCTCTTGCGTTGACTGTCAAAAAACGAAGATACATAAGCATACAAAAGCTCCACTGGGTACATTTCGAGAGCCAGATGCAAGATTTTTACACGTATACATCGATATTGTAGGTCCACTACCATCATCTGAAGGATATCAGTACTTATTGATATTCATAGATCGATTCTTAAGGTGGCCAGAAGCGATACCAATCAAAGACATCACCGCTGAAACATGTGCCAAAGTTTTCATCGACCATTGGATTTCTCGATTTGGAGTACCAGCCAATATTACAAGTGATCGGGGTACGCAGTTCGAAGCAACTCTGTTAACTTCTTTAAGAGATATTTTAGGCGTACATAGAATGCGAACAACGGCTTACCATCCTGCTTCAAATAGATTAGTAGAAAGATTGCACCGTCGCGTCGTCTAAAAGCAGCTCTTCGAAGTCACGGACTCTAGCTTTACCTTTGGTTTTGTTGGGCATAAGAAGTGATGTAAGAGAAAGTATTGAAGCATCAGTAGCAGAAATACTGTATGGTACCACACTACGTCTCCCAGCAGATCTAATAGAACCTACTGAAAACGTACTACAAGAAGAAGTTGATTCCACTTTTGCCTCGAGAGTGAAGTATACAATGCTACATACAAATACAATACACTAAGACAGCATATCATGGTGAACAACACGTATACATACCAAAAGATCTGAAAACAATAAAGTTTGTATTTGTACGAGTGGATGGTTTGCGTAAACGGTTGCAAAATCCTTACGGTGGTCCCTTCAAGGTACTGCAAAGAACCGACAAGTATTTAACGTTACTGATCAAAGGAAAGAAGAAGAATATATCATTAGATCGTTGCAAACCTGCATTTTTGGACATTGGAGATCCAGAATCGTTAAATAAATTAAAATCAAGTAGCACTTCATCAAGCAACCCATTAGATGCCAACGTACAAACAAGAAAGAACTACATTAGCTTTGTTCGCGGAGCACATTTCGAACCAATTCAGAACGAGTACGGAACTAATTCAGGATTGTCGTAGTGCGCATGCTCGATTATGAACCGGTTCGGGATGTTTATTTACCGCGAACGATTTCGGAACCAAGAATGAGAACTCTGAATTGTTAACTCTATAAATGACGATAAATGATCTGACATTATGGCCGTACTCTAAAAATATATGTTTTATTAAGTGAAAAGTAAAAACATTTTTTAATTTACTTAACAATTACAATTCTAATCAATATCAAATTAAACCTAAATTAAACTATCACAAAAAAATTACAAGAGAAACCCAGAATAAAAACAAAAACAATCGTGAATATAGCCCCGCAAGCTGCGAATATAGCCACACTGTCGCTATACATAAAATTGCGCATGTCTCGAAATTACGGTTCTTGTTGAATCCCTAGAACCAGTAGAACTAGTTAAGAATCGATCTCGAACCGAATCCGGCTGACCCGCGAACACAGAACTATAACTAGAAGTTCGGAATTTTGTGATCCGCGAACGTCATTATTTCAACTGCGCATGCGAATAGTCCCGAATCAGTTCTGAATCCTTACCGCGAACAAACCTATTACCGATCGAAACTCCGAATTGAAACAACGCGGTACAAGGTTACGTTCAGAAAATCACGAAGATCGAATAAAAGGAGATAGGACATATACGATAAGGAAGTCTCTTAAGTTCTATTCATGTTCTGTTAAAATGTTATACAGTGATCGCCAGATAAGTCGGCCATATGCAGGAAATTTTGGCGTCTCAGTGTTAAATCGGTGAAATTATTTTAAATATTTGGAATTCTGTATCATTTTTTTTAGAATAAACTAGAGAAGTAACTTTCGTATCTACTTTTAATTCCCTTGTATCTCGCTAGAAGGCGCAATGCTAAGTGCAATAGCAGCCGAATTAATGCAATTCCGGAATCGATAATTTAGAGTAAATTAAGTAATGTCGGTTTTAGCGAAGGTCACTTGATACTCTACGATAAGTTATTTTAAATGGAGAAGGCATGGTCCCTCCAAAACAATTAAATAGAGGGCCCCTTCGAAAGAACTGAAGATCGAGATTACAGGAATTCCCATGATTGTAGTAGCTTTTAACGTTCAATACAATTTTTGTTAAAGAAAGTTTGCTCCATCCCTTGAAAAAAAAAGTTATTTTAAAAGTACAGAAAATAAAAAAATATATAATAATAAAGGAGGCGTGGCCCCTTCGAAACAATTGAATTGATTATGCTTTTATAGACGGACCTCTCTGTCGGGGAGTGTTCCAAAAACGATGGAGATTTGCGTCGTTTGCTTTGAATGTGCGCAAATCACGATGAATCTTCGAGAATTCCCAAGAAGACACAAGATGACGTGAGAATAGAAACACGTCAGTACTTTCAGTTTTATCCAACAGGCTGTAATGGTGTATTTGTTATTATATTATTTGAGGTGCTTTTATAAAAAAAAGTTTGTTGTTTGTAGGTCATTAATGAGAGTAATTATTAGTAACGTTTTATGTACCATTTTTAAAAGGAGCAGTTGATTATGATTTATAGTTGCTTTGTCACTTCATCAAAATGCATTCGTGTATTATTCGCTGGCATTTTGATTGACAAACAATTTGTGAGGAAAAATGAGAAATTTCCTAATACCAGTGTTCATAAATATTTATAAAATTTCACGTGCTTATTAAAGAAGGAAAACGATGAGTGTGAAAATAAGTAATCTGGAAACGATGTAAATTTATGTAAATAGCAAAAAAGCATTGTGAACGATAAACAAAAGAAAAACTCGATTACGATTTCCATCGCAGAACTACCCGCCCCCTCCGCCCCCCCAATCCCATTTCGTCGAAAAATATATTGTTATACATTATTGAATGCGTGACCCCCGGCTCGAAGTCTCTTTATAAAAGTTTGATCCGCGCGAGTTTAATATTCCTTCCCATCAAAGGAATACGAATTTTAGGGGGCACCTCGTTTCAAAAATCGCTGCCAATTTGCCCAGGTAACAATGCAGGCACGCCAGACACACGATCCGTCGTAAAATGTTTGCCGCACTCGCCGAAAAATAAATGCGATGGCGATCGTAAAACAGAGAATAAAATATTCCGAACGGACCCGTTTTCCGATTGCTTGTTTTGCTTGACCAGGACGAACGAACTCGCCGCCACGTCCTGCAACAAAATTGCAATGTTTTCGTACGTCCTCCGGTGTATTTCTCCGATTCGAACCAATGAAAATATTGTTGTTCTCTTGTCTGCGTTTGCATTTGATTGTTCAAATAAAAACACGGGTGTCGCCGCATACGTTTACATATAAATTATTATGGACGGTTATTTTATCATTCTATTTAGTTTTGAAACGGTAATTGCTCTTTATTAATGCACGTTGTTTATTTGGATATTATTTGTGAAATTTAAAATACATTGCCAAAAAAATATATATGTATATTGTAATTAGGGGTATGAGGTATAGAACTGAAATAACATGAAGTTACGCGAGCGATTTTTCTGTTGCGGTTTGTTTCACCAATTTCATTTTCAAAATATATATTATCTCGCCTATTTTTCGTGTTTTTTCATAAATCCCACCGCTGCGCTGCCACTAAATAGGGACGGGTGGTTAAAAGATAAAAGAAAGGGAGTGAACTATCTTTTACTTTCGAAATTATCAATTTACAAGGCCTGGTGGAAATACCTTTCACCTCTAGATACCACGAAACAAACTATTTTCTCCTCTTCTCCTTACACTTTTACCAGAATTTTAGTCAAGACATAAAAGACCCAGGTCGCAATTCCTTTGCTTGTACGTTTCTGGTTTGAGTTTTAAGTAGCCAGAAATTGATGTGTCCCTTTTTGGAATGAAATTTTAGCCCTTGCCCGTCACTACATTTTTCGGAATTGTTGAAATTACGCCTCTTCTCTTCTCTTTTTGTATTCATTTTTTTATAAGAATTTTAGTTGAAAATAAAAGAAAAAAATACATATAAATAAATACAGTAGACGCTCGTTAACGTAAACACTCAATACCGTAAACATTGCGCTAACGTAAACACCAAATTCATGTCAAGGAATCAAATGGAACGCCCGATAATGTAAACGACTTGTACATGTATAGATAACGTAACTTATTGTGGCGACAAACTGACGTCGATTTGTACAGGGATTTCCCTTTGCGACGTAGTTAGATGTTCTTATTCTCTCACTTCAGTCAGGAAAAAAGCGAATATCGTTTGTGGCATGTTAGTGGCACACACAAAATCATGCCAACCCTTATTCACCGTTTTTTTTTTGTATAGTATTCACATTTATAAAGTTACAATCGCTAATGTAAATAATTCGATAACGTCAACATGCTTGATTTTAATTCGTTCATGTTATCGAGCGTCTGCTGTATATTCAAAATAAATGAAATCAATTACAAATTAAGATAAGAAAACGGTATAAAAACAATAACTCAAAATCATGTATTTTAGACAATGTAACTAAACAATATTATACAAAATAATTTTATAAAGAGAAGAAACGGTATTCTCTACATCAATTAAAGCAGTTGTTAGTTTCTAAAATAACATAACTAATTGGCAAATAAATAATTTTTGCTCACCAAATCATGATACTATATCAGAGAGGGGGGGGGGGACAGAGAAAGAGACGGAACTTGGAACTCACGATCACCATTGGCGATGACCATCTGCACCAAACACTTAAGCTGAGCTTAAATTTAGTGGTGTTTATAATGTTACATTTCAGGTTACACGACATTGAGTAATTTACTGCGTTGTATAAAAAGTTTAAGCCAGGATTAACTTTAATCCTGGCTTAAACCTTTTATACAACGCAGCCTAAGAATATAAATTACTGAGTGTCGTGTAACCTGAAATGTAACCTGTTTGGTGTAGATGATCATCGTCAATGGTGATTGTGAGTTCCAAGGTCCGTCTCTCTCTCTCTCTCTCTCTTTCCCTCCTCTCTGATCCAGTATCATGATTTGGTGAGCAAAAATTATTTATTTGCCAATTAGTTATGTTATTTTAGAAACTAACAACTCCATGATACTGAATCAGAGAGGGGGGGGGAAGAGAGAGAGACGGAACTTGGAACTCACGATCACCATTGACGATTACCATCTGCACCAAACACTTAAAGCTCGTTCACAATGACTTAACGTAACAAAATTAAATTAAGGAAATTAGAGTGTTAATTTATGTGTTCGCAATGAAGGAATTTCTTGTTCTTTGCATGTGCAAACTGTTAGTGGTTGTCTAGGTTAATATAGGATAATAGTATATTGTAGACCGAGGCGGTAAAGTGCTTGTTTTCCAGGTCGAGAGAAGATATGGACAGGCGAGGCGAGAAGCCGAGCCTGGCCACACTTCTCGAGACCTCGAAAATTGTTTTACCGCCATGGTTTACATATTATTTTTTTCCTACACAACATTATAATTAATTTTGTTAATATCACACAAACGTTCTTTTTCTCGAAGTAAAAATATTAAAATTGAGTTACTATTAAAATTATTATAGATGTTTTAAAACACAGTGTTACGTGTACTAGCATGGCCGAGTGGTCAAGCCGGTGGTTTATTAAACCAGTCTCTTCGGAGGCATGGGTTCGAATCTCACCACTGCCGAGTTCTTTTTTTTCTTTTTTTTTCTAGGATTTTTTTCCTACACTAGTAGAAAATTCAATTTTACCGGCTCATCAGAGAGGAAAAAGCGAACGTTTCCACGGCTAGCCCGGCAAAATGAACATAAATGCCTAGCCGAAAAAATAATTTACGAGGCTTTACCACTAGGTGGCGCGACAATAATATCTGAAATGCGCTCTCATCGACATCAAAAAATTAACAAACTAAGTTTTTTTTATTTAATTCCACTGGCATTTGGTTTTAAAAAGGATTAAAATTATCAAAAAAAAAAAAAAAAAACTCGGCAGCGGTGGGATTCGAACCCATGCCTCCGAAGAGACTGGTGTATTAAACCACCACCGGCTTGACCGCTCGGCCATGTAAGTAGGGTAAGTGTGTTAACAGTGGTTCAGGTGTACACAGTGAATATCAATTATTTTTCCCAGATGTAATCGTTCTATGTATTAATCATTTCTACAACAGATGGCGTGCAAGCAACGAGATACTATGATGTACAGTTCGCGTTAGTGTCTTCGGTAAGTCACATGTAAGACAAGATTGTTTCATTTTGTGGTGCTAGTTTTTTTTTCCTGACGTGAGTATTTTTTCACTCTATCCCATTACACTTCTCAGATATGATGTTCAGTGTAGTATTAGTTTGTTTCTGGGTTAAATGTTTCCATTTTAATTCAAAAATGAATGCTTTAAGTATGTGCGTTTTCTTAGAAAGTTGGTTTGAAAACAAAATGGCGACTAGGTACACAGTTGATCAACTTATTAGGGTACACGGTGATTCACGATCCACTGTGTACTTGATAGGTACATAGTGGATCGTGAGTCAAATATTAAATTTGGTTCTATATTTTGTCAACAGAATGCCACGAAAGACAAAGCTTGTGAGAGTAATAGGAGGCCATACTGAAGATGCTATGATGAAGGCATTGCAATTGATAAGTGAAGGCAGTAGCATTAGAAATGCTGCAAAAGAGGTTGGCATTGCTTTTTCCACCGTAAGACGTTATTATTCGAAACTTAAGACGTTTGATAATCCTGAGAACATGCGCTCGGTGCCAAATTACGACATAAACAAAGTTTTTACTACTCCACAAGAAGAAGCATTACAAAAGTATTATGAAGATTGCTCTTTAATGTTGTACGGTCTAACGACAAATGATTGTCGCAAAGTGGCATACGATATGGCTAAAATGAATCTTATAAAAATGCCGAAGAAATGGGAAGAAACGCAAAAAGCTGGGATAGATTAGTTCAAAGCATTTCGGAAGAGGCATCCACAACTATCTCTCCGCAAACCAGAACCATGCAGTCTTGCTAGGGCGACTGCCTTTAATAAAGCCAACGTTCAAACTTTTTTTGACAACCTAGAAAACGTTATTAAAAGAAACCCCGCAGCTTTTAGTGATGGAACTAGGATATACAACTTAGACGAAACAGCTACCACCACCGTTCAAAAACCGCAAAAGGTTATAGCACGTAAAGGGTACAGAAATGTAGCGAAAGTTACCAGTGGAGAAAAAGGTACCCTGGTGACGACTTGTTGTTTGGTTAATGCCAGTGGGCAAGCATTACCTCCAGTCATTGTATTCCCACGAAAACACTTCAAGGAGCATATGATTAAGGGCGCACCAACGGGAACTTTAGGATTGGCTGCTCCTACTGGTTAGATGAATAGCGAACTTTTTGTAGAGGTCATGAAACATTTCATAAAGCATACCAATAGCACTCCGGAAAATCCAACCATTTTAATACTAGATAACCACGAATCCCACTTATCTATAGCAGCTTTAAACAAAGCAAAGGCTGCGGGAGTCATTATAATCACTCTACATCCCCACACATCTGCAAAACTTCAACCACTGGATGTTGGCATATTTGCCCCTTTCAAAACCTTTTACAACAGTGCGATAGATTCGTGGCTTATGTTACATCCCGGAAAGCCAATAACTATATACGAAATCGCCGAATTGATTGGAATAGCGTTTACAAGGGCTACGACTCCTACGAATATTACCACTGCTTTTAAAAAAACTGGCATTTTCCCATTTGACAGAGAAGTGTTTTCCGATGTGGACTTTTTGCCTAGTTCTGTGACCGATCGCCCTGTTAGTTTGTTGCCATCGCCGCAGTCCGCTGCTTCATTGTCATTGCCTCAACCTGGTTCTTCGTTGTCACAGAGTCGATCTGTCATTTCTTTGCCGTCATCTCAGCCTATTACTCCGTTGCAAGAGCTTCAACTTTTCCCGGAACCTAGATCGTCCACATCTAGTGACAAATTTATATCGCCGCATGAATTTAGAGCGCCACTCAAAGCTGGAATGAGACAAAACAAAAGGAAGCCACGGAAAATGGGTAAGAGCATGGTTGCAACATGGGTAAGAGCATGGTCGCAACCGACACCCCCGAGAAAAATGAAATTGAAATGGAAAGAACAGCTGCCAAAAGAAAGAAGGAACATAAGAAAAAAAAAGAAAGTAATGACACGAATTTTCAGAAGTGATTCGGAAGATGAAGAGGACGAGACAACAGACCTGGTTCTTCAAGATACTGATGACGACGACGATTGGTATGAAGAAGAAGATGCCGAGAATGCTCTATTTCTAACTGAAAAAGATCTTGAAAAGCCATTGCCTCGAATTCCAAAAAAGGGGGATTATGTAGTAGTAAGATTTTTGACAAAAAAACAAAGGATTTTCTACGTTGGAGAAGTTTTAGAGACAAGAAATGATTCGTTCGAATATTTTATCAGTTTTCTAAGGTTAAGAAACAAATCACGCGAGCAGTTTTGCATGCCCAATGAATTAGACTTATCATATATCCAAGAAGATGATGTTAAATTTATTTTGCCAAAGCCCACTACTGTTGCCGGGACCACTTCACGACAGCAGTCTTATTATTATTTTGCCATAAAATTATCCATGTTAAACATACGTTAAGTTTTATTTTGTTTCCATATTGTCTTACTAAGGTTTATTTGTTGTTCTTCAGAGAATGTTTATCTGATTTAAATAGGTGTAAACGTAATATGTATCTACCTATTATTTACTTATCGTTCCTTTAAGTTAAGAGAATAAAGTGTTTGAGTATTGTTTGTTAGTGTAAGTTAATCTTATTTTCGCCAAAAAAAATAATTTGTTTATTTTTTACTTTTATTTAGAGTTGTAATGAAAGACTGATTATTATTTGATTAAAAACTGTACGTGCTACATAAATTGAGTGCTTTCTTCTCTATAATTCTTGATCTGATTCACTGTTCCTTCGCACGATTCATTGTGTACACTCATGCGAGTCACTGTGTACATATACCGGTACACAGTGACTCGATATCCATTTTTTTCTTTTTAATTAAATCCTCAAGCATGGTTTCTCTGGCAAAAAGAAAACATTGGGAATATCGTAGTACGATATCTGAACAAAGTGCTTGCAAATTTGGAGAGATGTAGATGACTTTGTTATGAATATGCAAGTGAAAAAAAAATGAGTGAGCCACTGTTAACACACTTACCCTACACGTAACGCTGTTTTAAAACATCTATAATAATTTTAATAGTAATTAATTAATCGGAAAACTCCGATTAATTGCGATCAAAATCTACAGGTTAAATCTTGTTGCATCTTAGAGCAAAACGGATACCAGGTATTTTCACAGTTATCGCGGCGCGCCTCTGATCGGACGCTTTTCGTCATGTTTTGTTTATAATTGCATTCCATTAAAAAAAAACACACTTCTTACAGAATTTCGATATAGACCGATACAGGTCGATGTAAGAAACCGAAATCTGTATTAGAAAATTCATTTTTTTTATTAGAAAATATATTAAAGTTCCCACGCAAAGAATTGAAACTCAGTTTTAAACAAATGAGACTGTATCTTAGCAAAAACAAGAGCAAAACTTTTCCATTTAAAACTACAGTAGAGTCTCGATATAGTGAATATACCATATAGTAAACTATCCACTGCAGTGAACACAAAAATATACATTATCCTCTAAACAGTGAAGAAATTGTGCCTCGCTAGAGTGAAATGCACAAACAGTACATACATAGGAACTTCCCCGAAAGCATGATAACGCGCTTACGTCTGGAGAAGCAAACAAAATTACCAGTTAATAACATAATAATAATAAATAAAGTCCATACTGTAAACAGTGAACAACCTCGGTGGAGTGACAAAGCCGTTCATCAATTAGTTCACTGGATTGAGACTCTACTGCAAACGGAAATATTACGTTGCTCCAAATGTGACTTAAGCCCTGTTTGAAGCATAGAAATTCGCAGAAAATATCCGTTCTTGTCACGACCGGCGCACTATGGGGCCAAAAGCACTTTCGCGTCTCAAAAATCTGTAACTCTTTTATTTACTGACTTACGTTAATGAAATTTGGTACATAGATTAAGAAAACTTTAGGCTTTGATGTGATTTTTTTTAAATTTTTATTTACTTCTTTATTATACAGGATGTCCCAACAGTGTGTTCTCGGGCCATATTCCCATAACTATTGAAGATACAAAAAAATTTTCAACACAATTTCTTTTTTAATTTAAGAGATCTACAACACGAAATTATTTTCATCTATACAGAGTGAATCAAAACAGTGGTACCGGACACAACTTTTTTATTTCAAATGGCATGCCCTATATATGAAATCAAATTTGGATTGCCCATAAAATTCTACACATTTTCTGTATACTATTGCCTATACCTAAACCTAACCGTTCTTGAGATATTTAACATTTTGTCTAAAAACCGTCATTTACAGCCACTATTTTATTTATTGATATTTTATTTATTTTTAACCCTAAGAAAAAGATTTTTGGTACAGATGTAGTTGATACATAAGCTTATCATAAGCCATTATTAAATATACTTTCATCGCTACAGGGTGGTCATGGTAATAAACGAAATCTTAGAAATTTCAAAATGACAGAACTCAATTTTCTTAAATAGCATGCCCTATATTTTTCTATCCTAAATTCTTCGTTTAATAAAGTACTTTCATTTTTGTTAAGTATGTCACACCTATCTGAGATATTTTCTGAGAATTTTAGATTTATTTGAATTATTTCTTTTAAAACGAGTTATTGTCTAAGGTGGCCGTGGAAAACAGCAAACAAATGAACCTGTTGACTTTAATAATTAATTTTCAAGCGACAATAATGTACAGGCATTAGTTAGTTCTAGTACGTGACTCCTTTAAACAGTTATACATTTTTTTTTGTACTTACGTCATACATGCCCCAAGCTCTCTATGAGCTTGTCAGGAATGCGTTAAGCTGGTTATTGTAATATTGCCCGCTGCGGCTGCGACCGACCTACTAGGTGTTTTCCATCGGCATTCGTCTTACAAACCGGGAAAACGCAGAAAACCTAGTTCGAAGGGGCCGAAATGAATCCTGAACACAATCCGACACACAAGTGTTCCATTTGTCACATAGGACCCATATGTACCAGGAGGGGATTCGAACACACACCTATAATTGCCCGACCAAGCGTCAAGCCCGTTTCCAGCGGATCCAACCAACTTTCGCTATGCAACCATTTAGTAAAGAAATAATTCAATAAATCTAATAATTCATGTCTTAACAAGTACCCAACAGTCTAACACTTTGAAAAATAATTATTAATGTCAACAGGTTCATTGTTTGCCGGTTTTCCACAGCCACCTTAGACAAGTGTTCGTTTTAAAAGATATAATTCAAATAGGTCTGAAAATCTCAAAAAATATCGCAGATAGGTATAAAACATACTTAAGAAAAATGAAAGTACTTTATTAAACAAAGAATTTAGGATAGAAAAATATAGGGCATGCTAATTAAGAAAATTGGGTTTTGCCATTTTGAAATTTCTGATATTTTGTTTATTACCATGACCACCCTGTAGCGATAAAAGTAAATTTAATAATGGCTTATAACAAACTTATGTATCAACTACATCTGTACCAAAAATCTTTTTCTTAGAGTTAAAAATAAATAAGCTGTGAATAAATGAAATGGTGACTGTAAATGGCAGTTTTTAGACAGAATGTTAAATATCTCAAGAACGGTTAGGTTTAGGTATAGGCAATCGTATTCAGAAAATGTGTAGAATTTAATGGGCAATCCAAATTTGGTTTCATATATAGAGCATGCCATTTGAAATAAAAAAGTTGTGTCCGGCATCACTGTTTTGATTCACTCTGTATAGACGAAAATAATTTTGTGTTGTATTGTTGTTTGGTGGACCTCTTAAATTAAAAACGAAATTGTGTTGAATTTTTTTTGTATCTTCAGTAGTTATCGAGATATGGCCCAAGAACACACTGTTGGGACACCATGTATAATAAAGAAGTAAATAATTTTTTTAAAAAAATCACATCACAGCCATAAAGCCTATAGTTTTCTTAATCTATGTACCAAATTTCATTAATGTAAGTCGGTAAATAAAAGAGTTACAGATTTTTGAGACAGACGCGAAAGTGCTTTTGGCCCCATAGTGGGGCGCCGCTATGAAACCGATTAGTTCAACAATTTAGAAAATTTTCGCGCACTCAGTAAATGCCATCTAATGGTAGCTACTACCCGCTTAGAAGCTTGGTGCGGGACAGAAATATCCAAATTTAATTGGCTCATGTGACAATAATCATCCACTTCAAAAACTTGATAACAGCGTTTATAGGTAATGCCGCTGAAGGAAGAAAAGTTAGTGAGTTTTGACTTTTTGCATATTTTAACTTACGTTGAATCTTACTTCTGATATCATTTTCTTGTAAAAGCTATTTAACCTATGTAATTTTAAACTGACACTAGGGTATTTTATTGAAATACAAAAATTAATGACGTAAATAGGTAAACAGGAGGAAACTTCAACAATCCCGAAGTTATAAAGTGACGGTTCGGCGTAAAGGTGGCTAAAATTAATCTCATACAAAAGGGCACTGAAGGTAATCATAATTTTAACAGAAAAAAAACAATACGTAGATTCTGAAGGCATTTTATTGACATCGAGAGAACGCCTATCTGCTTTCAATGAAACAAAACGCAGCGCGTAAGAAAAACGCTTCTCCTTTAAACTGTAATAAAAATAATGATAAGTAATCATGATTGTTCACAGAAAAGGCGTCGGAGTTCTTCATAAACATAATAAATCTGCGAGATTAGAGCTAATACTTCCACTACATCCTGATTTTCCGCCTCTTCTTTCGACTGCATCATAAAACGAATGAATTTTTCCTCGGAAGGGGCACATAAATCTCCAGAAAATTTCCTTATAAATGAAAAAAATTAATTTATGGAAAGAAACCGAGCGAAGTTGGCCGGCAACTTCGCAACTTCTGCGGGGACAGACAAATTCAAAACTACTGCGCTTAGTTCGATATTTTCCGAACCGTAATTATAACTTCGCCGGTATCAGGAATATTAAATTTTCACTCGAATTGCACAAAAGAAGCGAAGAAGGAAAAAAAAGGGTGTGTTCTAAAATGATGCGCAAAGTGAATTGGAATTAACATACGCGAAGCATATGTGGAGCACGTAAAGCACCCCGCAAGGCAGCAAATAACAAAAAAGCTGCTCCGAAGTGTTTCACATCTGGATACAAATAATCTGCCACTTGATTTAACCGCACAGACTGTATTTTCCGACTACATTAGGGGGTAGGTGCGATATGTAAATGAAGATTGTCTGCAAGCGGATCACGTCCACCACAGCTCAATTCGTTATCTTGGTTCATCCAGTGGCCTACGTCACCCGAGGGTCGCGGGAACATAATGTAATATTTTATTTTACATAAAAATGACATTTAAATTGCTTTAGAGAGTTATATTCGGTTTTAATCATACAGTCGGAACGAAAAACTTATCGCCGATGAGATGAATGCCAACCTCCCTCATCTTATTTTTAACACAGAATTCAAATCGTTTTTATACCTACATACATTTATTTCTTTTTACTTCATCCCATCAACCATTTTTCTAAAAATCAGATTAAATGTCGACTTTTCGCTGCACATCGACAGGTTCTTCAGAATAAGTAATAATATGTTTTTAAATTTTTTTGCAAAGGATTCCTCGAACATCCTCTGTTTCGGCCGCTTCAGCAGAAGAGTAGCTCGAGAACTCCATTGCAATCAATGTTAGGTGAAAAATCGGGCGCGACCTAAACTATTGGTTAATAATTTTTTATGTTTAAATGGAAAAGTACATTTTAATTTTATGTAGATTCAAAACGTTTTTAACACCCACAATTTCATTTTGATTCTAATTGAATTACGATGTGCACAAATCTGGAAGCGAAGTAATAAAATTTTTGACAATTTTGTAAATTCGGCACGTAACAATAACTTTCCTATAACTGAATTATCAAACGTATGCAGAACTTCAGACAGTCTTAACAGGTTAATCTAATTCCGCTAATAATCCAATGAATTGGTAGTGGAAGTGCTAACCCAACGTAGACCGGATGTCCGACAGGGAAAGGGGCGGTTAAGATAGTCGCCCCGCGGGAGATGCAAATCAACCCCAGCTAGACACGTTATCTGTGCGGCGTGGCACCGACACTAGTCAGTTTGATAGGGCCAAGTCTGAGGGGTTACTTAGTTGCCAGCCACCCCTGTAAGTTACTTCGTACGTAAATTGCAGCTCACCTGGAAATGGATACATCGCGCCCCGCACGACGGATTAATGCGCTGGGGGTATTGTTCTACTAATTTGTTCATCTCTGCGTTTCGAGGGTTTAATTAATTTTTTTGCAGGCAGTAGCACATAGATATATTAGGCGCAATTTGTTAACGCCCTTATGTGATGTAGTACTGAAGGGATCACGGACACCCAAAACTAATTTTCTACGTCAATAATAAATAGAGACATGTGCAAATAATTGCGAACGTTAAAAAATTCAATTCATCAGAAAGTGTGACAAATATTGGCAGGCCATCAATAACCGGGTTCAAACATTTCAGTAATTTAAAGCGAATCGATGACATTAAATTTTTACAATAGTAATTTCAACGTTGAAATCTATTTAATTATTAGTGAAATTGCGAACCGATTACAATCAAATTTAATTAATTAAAATGTTATTTATGATAATGAAATATATTTTTTCTTTCTATTTCGAATACGTTCGATCGTCCCGCCTCTAACCCATTATTATTAATTATATTTACTAACCGGGCCTTCCAATTAATTCGCTATTGTTATTATCTTAAAACTGTTATAGCGTAATTCCCATAAGACGCAATTTGTCTCCAATATGGCCGCCGAAACCGCGTTTCGCCTTGGCCATGCTAGTCAATTTCATTGATTTTTCGAGAAGGTTTCTATGATTGGTCAGATTGTGGTTAAGCACAGAATCGTTTCTCGTGCTAGACGCGTAAGCGTGCAGTTGTTTTGTTCTTGGCTGGATGCCATTTTGTTGTTCCCTCAAGCGGTGCGTTTGCGTGGAAACCCGAACGGAATCTTAATCCGTGATCTGGAACTAGGCACTCTACGCGTAACGACAGCATCTTTTAATTGCTCTTCGAAGCCTGGCGGATGTAATTTAGTCAGATAATGTCTGCAAGAAAAGTGTTGTTCTCTTCTTTTGTTATTTGGGACTTTGTCACCAAATTTTAAATTTAATCTACTTGCCTCTTACGTACCACTGACAGATGACAAGCTTCTGCTGACGTAACGTATCAGCTGTGCCCCGGCTAGCAACAGTGAAGAAAGGGGCGGGTTGATTATGGTGGTAAAATTATTAAGGGCGCCAGAAGACAATTCTTCAGCTAAAAACGTAATCGATCGGTCGACGTCTCCAATCGACCAGATCGGGCAGAAAAATGAATCAACAATAAATACAGAAGCGAGACTTTACTCACTGGTGTGCGTGAACGCAGAAATTAAACTCGTAGTTAAAGTTAACACAATTTATTACACAAGTCAAATCAACACTTTACACTATTACAATTGGCTGCTTACTTTATGTTTAAATTAACTACGGTAAACGCAGCGCAACACGTAGTTCGAAATTCTTCCTCGCGATTTAACTACTCACGAGCAAAGAGTAAAATATAAACCAATCGGTCCGCAAAACGTCAGATTAAATTGAAAACCTAACCTGGTGACAGCGCGTCCAGTCAAACGTCATGGTCTACGTTACCAACCGAAGCTCAGTGGCCGGTGGTAGAGTTCCTGTATATTATTTAGGATTAGGCAAACGCGGCTGTCATCCGCCATAGTTGATCCAAGGTACAGCTGAATTAAAAAAAAAAACGGGAAATGAAATTTTTCCAATTGTAAATTTGGTTCTATTTGTCAATTAATTGTCTACTTGACATTACATGTATACCTTTCAAAAAATTAACCTGTTTACTTATAAAATGACGTACCGTCAAATAATTCTGACCTATTTCTAATAAATCCGTTTTCACACTATGAAAATATTGAAAAAAACATGTCGATTTTTTTTGACATTTCCCGATTTTTTTGAATTCAGCTGTAAATAGTTTCTAATCGTTTCCTACGTTACAAATCAAATGACAAAATTACAAATTAATTTATCTGACGTTGATCCGGCGGATCCAAACCAATCAAAATTCGAGGGCCGTTTGCCTAACTCTTATCTTAATAGTAATATAGAGGAACTCTAGCCGGTGGGTAGTTACAACGCCCTCTGTCGATCGCGAGAAGCGTCGACAATCTGGCCCAAACTGGATCCGCTCAGATCGTCAAGGTTTTCACGATCGGGTCTCGGTACGTTCCCAGGGCAGGAGCGCCACCGGAGAACTAGGCCTAGAAGCCTGATCTAATAGCCTGCGCCAGAAAACTGCGCCCAAACAGAAAAGCCTACATAGAAGAAATGATTTTTGTTAGCGGCCATGTTAGGTACACGCCCTTGCACGTTTTACTTTACCTGGGATTTTATAACTTTCCAGGCTTAATATGGGGCTTAAAAATGCCCCAAATGTGTTGGATGGTGTCACGAGATCTTCCGGCACGGCCGCAATTGAGTTACTCCTCCACAAAGAGCAAGTCCTCCGATAATTTCACAACACACGTAAAAGACGTTAACACTCAACCAAGGTCTGAACACAAAAGAACGATAGAAACGGCTCGAAGATGGTGATGGCCGCTAAAATACGGGTGGTAACCAACGGCGTTAACAGAAGGCTGTCACGTGGTGTGCCACATGAATGAGATTCGAGTAGTAAAGAGGAGGGATGCAAGGTAACCACCTCTATCCAAGCGCGGTTCATATAGCACTTTGCCTCCGCGTTTTCTTGGCGGGAGATTTGAACGTAACAACTTTTCTTGGCTGGAATACTTTGGTGCATTTTTTTCAAATTACGTGAGCCTTTTAACTTTTCATTCGAACCTATCCCGTCCCATTGAACTAGCCGGAGTGGGACGTTTGTTAATTTCTCTTCCCACAATCTTGCTGCTGGAAGGTAGGACGACGCAAAATTTTAACGTTACATAAAAATTATTCGATAATTAACCAACTTCATAGGTTCCACTATTAGGTACAAAATAATCTTCTGTACTTTGTTACATTTAAACATGTGTGCATACGTACTTCCACTTGATGTTGAAACACAATTTATGGATATGTATCACGACAGAAAAGTCTGAGAGATAAAAGAAAATAAAAGCAAATAGAAGCTCCGCAAAAGTAAAGTGTAACGCTCTCGTTATTTACCGCCTTAGAATTTAGTTCACTCGTCTATCGTCTTATTAGTTTAACACGATGCAGACAAGTGTATTTAAGTTTGGCTCCTTTATAATGCTCTTGTTTGTTGCAGGTTCCCCAGGGAACAACAAACTCTCCCCAATCACTTCTACTTCACGGACTTCGAACGCCACAATGCTGAGATTGCCGCCTTCCACTTAGACAGGTACATTACCGAATTTCACTCTTTCAATTTCGACGATTTAACACCAGAGCCCGCCTTACTCCGGAACCATTAGCTGATTAAACGCAGCTGAGCTCCGGTTTGATAAACTATCTAGTTCAAGAGCTTTTGATGTAGGAGTATGCATTTGTAATTATTTTCCGAAATTCACATACAGTATGATTTTAAAATCCAGTAATCAGATTTGTTACTTGTTACCTGTACAGAATTCTAATGTGTAGATATAAGTAAGAATGTTGAATTAGAAGAAGGTAAAAAAAGTAAAGAAAAAAGAGGAAATAAATTTTCCTCTTTTGCAGGAGTCGGTGAACTTTTATAATGAACGTGTTTTTTTTTTTGTAACAGAGGAATCGGTTACTTTGAACCACATTCGACCTCCGAACTTGTTGAAAGTTTCAATTTTAGTTCCTTGTTAAAATTGTAGTGTAAAGTTAGCCAGCCAGACATTCGAAACGTGTAACCTTACCCGCATCCGAAGTTATTTTTCAGAGCTCCACTTCGCGCAACTTTTCAGCTCTTTCAAATAAATTCTTACTTTGAAATTTATCGCTGTTTCATTTGAAATGCCGCTCTGCTGCGGCCGCGTCTCGAACCCCCCCAACATCCAAGATCGGGCCCGGGCTAATTCATCCAGATAAAAAATAAGCGGGCGCACGTGCTTATTTCGCTTCTGAAAATTTGATGCTTCGAACTCTCTTGAAAAATCATCCGACCTTTACTTCGAATCATTCACGCTAGATTTAATATATTTTATCAATTTTCATGTTCGTAAAATATCCGCTTTCTTTCCTTGCTAGAATTAAGACGACTTCCTGCGACAACGAATATAAGAAATCGAACATCTTTCATCATAAATATGTATATTTGAAACCTAAAGATAGTTTTGTGCTACATATACATAGAATAATAATTGATAATTAACCCTATGCAGGGTGATTCTTGAGAAGACCAACAAAACTATGCTGATATTTTAACAATAGTAGTAGTGTAGCTATGGGCAGTCTGGCTCATTTTCTTACGGAGAAATTAACATTATGTATTGTAATGCGCCCACTAATTAGCCTTGTTTATTGACGATTACGTACAATTAAACAAACAATAAAAATGTACAAACAAACCAACTTAAGATTTATGGCCAATTTAAATAACTGTCCCGTGGCTTCCAAAAGATCGCACCGCTGGTTAGTAATATTATCTGCACTACGGGTTTGACTGCTACCTGCTATTGTCTACTGCGGCCGCCTACGAGTTATTCTACTGCCTTAGATTTTCTGTTTACAGTTGAACGACCTCCGGAGAACCCGCTATAAAGAATAATACCTTTAATTATAGCTCGTGATCGTCGTGAATAGGAAACTACGTCGTGATAACCCATTTTCTTAGTAGAGCAGTAAATAACTCTTTAGAACAAGGAATTTGACACTTTCAATAAAACGCAACAATTAACTTTAATTACTTATTTATTGCAAAAAAAATGGGAAAAACTCCTGATATCCGCCTCTGGGGGATCGGATATCGTGAGTGTAAAACCCTTGCGTTTGAAATCAATACAACTAAACAAAAATTACGATTTTCAGAAAGTACAGTATAACTCGCTTAACAGATTTCACCTTCGAATATCGGCGCGATCGATTTTCTTTCGATTCACACCTTTGGTGGTTTAATGTCTACACAGATATTTGTTGGAGAGCTCTGCTCCTTAATTAGATTAATAATTAATTGAATTTCAAATTAACTCGAGTCTTGGTACAAGTGGTCGTCACTTCTGATCGTACTCAAAGACTTGTTCTGTTTAATAAACCAACGCACAATGTGTCACAGTGGGACCACCGTGTACTTAATTAATGGAGTTAATTAATGAATTAATCAGATGTTTTGGAGAAGTATGTGATACAATTGCCGCCTTCAGCGATCAATTTGCAAGTAAATCAGTAGCAATCACCTGTTTTTCAGGGGCTCCCGTGGGAGGTGTTGGGTACCTATCTCTAGCTAACCTGATTAATAACGGTGGCGTGTAGTGAGCCGAACTTCTTCTACTCCGCCACCAGAGCGTTAATTAATTGCTTTGAGGGCAGTACTCTCTACTCACTTGCCTGCTTTCCAGGACCCTCTGTCTGTCGCTCTCTCGCCGTCTAACCTAGCTAATTAATTTATAGCACAAGAAATTAATTTGACTGGTTTTTGCACTCCACTATGGGTGGTTTTGGCATTACAGTCTCTAGGCAATCGCTTCTAATTAACCGACAAATCTCTCGGCAAAGACCACAGCTTGACCCACACACGTATACAGGGTGTGAAAGAAACTTTGTTAAGCAGATGGCTAGGAATATGTAATGCCAATTGTTTGGGTTCGTGATTCCACGAAATTCGTAATGACAATTAATTGTCTTGATTCCTGAGTTAAATTGTGCTGGCACACGTGATTTCAGCGGCAGATATAACTTGCCTCACGCCAGTGATTGGGATTGGCGACTTCCCTGTACAAATCGAAAAACAACCCTTAGTGTTTCCAATTTGCCGGAGGAAATCCCCAAGGGTAGAATGTTCTCTAAAAGTACACTGTATGGAATTCCCAGGTAGATGCGGGAAATAGTTAATTGTTGTTGGTTAATTAAATTACAGAATTGGTCTAATAGCTAAAAAAACAATGACCAATAAATTTTTCTAAGATGAATATGAAGTTATCTAAATGCACTGTCAATATGAACTTTACTGACTCTTTAGTCTAATTATTGCAAATCAAATTGTCCCTACGCAGTTATTACCACCAAAGGTGCGCTGAAGGAAACAAATAAATGTCAATTACCTAAGCCGTCTCACACCCGCACTTTGATTAAAGCACTCGCGTCGCGACGCACGCGTTTGTTTTGAATTGCCCTTCTTAACACACTGTATTTAAACCGTACCGAAATAATGATTTATCTATAAAATGAATAAAGACTACAAGCGCTTAAGGGAAAATACAACTAAGTCAAATTAGAATTGAACTCGACCGTTCTCTTCAAAGCGACAATGCTATCTGCCCCTTTTCCGCGTTTCTATTCCGCAAGTAAAAATTAACAACACCCCTTCGGACTTGTCAGATAGATTTTTAAAAACCCACCGACCAATGGTAACCGTTGCTTTGAATTCTAACCCGCCTTGAATGCATTTTCTCATACACCTACAAATTACGTGCCCGAACTGTCATACGGAACGCGTCTGCCACACAACATCTGCGATTTGTTTTCTCTAACTTCATTTCAAAAGCCTCTTGAGTTGACACAAAATTATGACGCTAGACTCGGGAAAGAAACAGACAAAAACAAAACACTTCAACTTGAGCGTAATTCGATATGCCTTTTCCGCTAATGTACATGCATCCGTGATTTTAGCGCGACAAATTGTATACAAATCTAAGAAAACCCATCTAAAACGTCGAATAGATTTATTTTATGACGTCTGTGTAATAATAATGCCTCTGCAATTACCGAATTTCTAAAGGCTCTTTGGAGTGTTTGTTTTCAAAACAATTTTAGCGAACGCTTCAGTATCAAGTGTGTATGTATGGTTGTCTATCATGACTTTTACTAGACGCTGGCAGCAGTTTATAAATACTTTGATGAAGTTAAAACCCCGAGGGAATCTCATCATTTTTCTTTGTAACTATTATATTATTTACGGCCCTGTTTATGTCAACCCAGTTCCTACCTCGCTACCGCATACTTCTCCGATTTTTCTGGAAATTGAAAACTGTTATTCTGAGATACATACATTAAGATATTTCGGACATGAAAGTATTAGTTCGCAATTTTTGTTTTCGAAATTGAACGACTTCGCCTCAAAGCAATTTGCAGTCTGTTTAATTCGGCTTTATATTTAGGAAGAAAATTTATTCGCCTTGGTAGGTATACACGAAACAAATGCTTTTTAGTTGCGTTTCCGACTTACAGCTCGATTATACTTTACAATAAGCTCCGCAGACGTATGTAGAAAAATTATACGTTGTGTAATTTAATTTGGTGTTATTGCTGTGAAGTGCGAACTAGCACTTTTATGAAGTAAATAGAAATAAAACTTCACTAGAAATAAAACTTGGTTTCTCCTTAGTATTTTGCACAAACTGATTTACAATAATAATTACAAGGCAGAATTCTCATTCTTTTCCGGCTGTCGTTTCTTTTTAGCAATCCCGAAAAATTTCAAATTAAAATTCCACTTCCTCTTCATGAACAACTCAAATTTACTCTTACTCTTAAGATTTTTCATACCCGTCGTAACGTCTGCTGTCTGCGAATGCGAAGATCCGGGTTTGATCTCTTTGGAATCGCTTCTTTTACCCTCGAGTACCCTTCCCCTTTCCCGAGCCAAAAGCTCTATCGTTTCCATGCACTCATCGACGGGCATAGAAGTGAATTCCTCGGCCTCCTGCAAACGCTTTCTAGAACCCCATTTCTTACCAAAATTCGAAAGATATAATTGATCGTCAAGGCTTTTAAAGGCATTTGCAAATAAGTTAACGTTAAAAGTCCTGTCTAAAATCTGATGTTTTTCGCCTTTCCTATAAAATGTCATTAAAGCATTATTCTATGGCTTCTTCATACGTGATTGTACCCCACGTGATCGAATTGGGTCTGATAGTTAGGCAGCATCGAAACAAACTATTGGGGTTTTGTCCCAAGGAGCACCAGAGGCTTTTATTTAAAAAAAAATCATGTTTTAAAAAAAATTAAAAATCTCGTTAAATAAAAAAAACTGGATCCAAATTTTTAAAATTAAGATATTGTCACGATGTCATTATCTGAGAAAATAAGTAAATTTAAATTAGTTTCGTAATTATTGCAATTATGTGCATTTCAAAATTATGCGGAATCAGCACCCATTGAAGTTAAGTAGAACAATGCCGCGATACACATACTCGCATTTCACTACGCATAAATGCAAGCTATGCGGAATGCGGGTGTGTTGTTTGCATGTGCCAATTAAGATCGAGGCAATTAGAACGCTTTAAGAAAACAAATTTGGCAAGGGTCAATTGATGCTGACACCTTTTAGAACTTTGTACTTTGGATCGAACCCCAGTCACCAGAACGAAGGAACCAATTGTGACGTAGATTTAGGAAATGTATAAAAGATCGACCCGCAGGTAGACAGGGTATTAAGAGAATTAATTATTAAGTAGTAGCAGCGGTATTAAAATTATTAATTAGTCAGATATTAAGTAGTAGCAGTATTATTAATTAGATGATTATTACTTAATCAAAGAGTGGTCATGAAGTAGTAGTCAAGAGTAAAAGTAAGAAGTAGTAATTAATTAAGTATCGGATAGTGATTAGTAAATTAGAAGTGCGTGGGGAAAGCCAAGCGAGTGGACTCTACGAGCGCAGGGCTGGCCGCCGGGCCAGGCCCTTCCCCCTAAAGCAATGTAAAGTAAATTTAAAGTTTAAAGTTAAGGTTAGGTCAATTAAATTCGGTAATTTAGTTTAAAGTTTAATTAATGTTTAAAAGTAGATAAAATAAATAAGTTAAAGATAAGTGATTATAAGATTAAATTAAAAAATAATTTAAAAGGGCGTAAAGTAATTATGTTTAAAATGATTATTAAAATAAAATTAGTTAAATAAAAATTAAATTAAAGACATTTCTCGTAATCTTAATTCGTAAATTAATTAATCATAATAAATTTTCCTTTTTAACGCGACAATATATTTTAAGACATGTGACAAGTGGCCATGAAGTTTATCTAAAATGAAAGACGAAACGTCGGCAAAAGAAGAATCAGTGGTTCGATTGAACCGAAAACTCTTATGAATATGTTTTTTTTTTAATTCAGAAAGTTTTTACTTTAAGCATTTTTTCAAAAAAGAAAAAAAAATGTCTGCATGAAGTGGCAGGCAGCAACAAGGAAGTCAGCAATTACAGTTGCAACAAAAGCAGCAATGGCCCTGAAGTTTCTCTATGACGAAAGACGAAACGTCTGCAAAAGAAGTGTCAGTGACGCAACTCAACTGAAAACTCCAATGGACAATGGTCGCGGAAATCTTCAAATTGACGTTTTTTATTTTATTCAGAAAGTTTATACTTTCTTCAAAAAAAAAAAAAGAAACAGAACAAAACTTGTTCCCAATCAAATTTTTGCATTTAAACTTAATGAATTTAAACATTTCTCAAAAAACAATTTGATTATAACTTTGCGTCTGTCCATGTTCCTCCCTTCAACTATTTTTGCGGCGATGTTATCGCAATGTGCAATCTTTGACGCAAAATATAACAAAAGACGATCGACAAATAAATAAAGAAAATTTATAAATTGAAAAATTAATAACATAAAAATAAAAAATTCTCACTAAATAAACAAAACTAGGTCGACTTAAGATGTATTTTAAGAATTTGACAATTGTGCAATTTTTGACGTAAGGTAAAACAAAAGACGATCGATAAATAAATCAAGAAAATTTATAACATTAAACAAAAATAATAAAATAATATAAATAAATAATGCTTATTAAAAAAGTCTCTTCAAATAAATAAAACAGGTTCAACTTTCTAAAGATATACTTTAAGACATTTGACAATTGTGCAGTTTTTGACGTAAAATGAAACAAAAGACGATCGACAAATAAAGAAAATTTTAAAAAATTACGCAAAAATATAAAAATTCTCATTAAATAAACAAAACTGGTTCAACTACTAAAAATCAGGAATTGCTGAATCTTTTTATTAGTTTTAATTTACAACAAACTATACAGGGTGGTCCCGAAATGACGTACCAAAAAGAAATCAGTTATAGGAGATGATGAGTAAAACTCATATACAAAAAAAAAAATTCTAATAAGTCTTTTCGTTTTTGAGATAAGAATTATTGAAAGTTTGTTGAAAATTTGCTATATGCTAATGAGTTTAGATGCTACAGATACCGTTGCTAAAATAAATGCAAATATTGTTGCCATACAACCAGTATTACCTTTTCAATCCCGATTAACGTTAGCGTACAGCAAATTTTCAATTATTTTTATCTCAAAGTTTTTATCTCAAAGTTGAGTTTTACTCATCATCTCCTATAACTGATTTCTTTTTGGCATCTTATTTCGGGACGAATCTGTATATAACGCCACACAAATAACTTCCACATCTCAAACATGTCTGATAACTTCTTTGTGAATGTGTCGTCTACCTACACAAATCACTTATCCGATCATGAAGCACAGATTTTAGAAATTTACTTCATCCATTCTAATCCGGACAAGAAAAGGAAAGTAAGATTATTTACTAGGAAGAATTTTCGGAATTTTAAAAGTCAATTACGAGAACAAACTTGGTCAATTGTACAGAAAGAGAATGGTCCTAACTTAAAAATTGAAGCATTTCTAAAAAAATCTTCTTTGATGTCTATGAAAATTGCTTTCCTCTAAAATATAAAAAATCTAATACTAACAGAAAACAAATATTATCACTGCTAGTAATGATAAAGGAAACTTTAAATCTTATTTATGACACCTATAAGCAATAGCCGGATGACAGTTTGAAACGAATTTATTTGAATTATAAACAATTTTTTTTTAAATGTGTGGATGAAGAAAAAAGACCAGTAATATAAAATTAATAACAGCGGCTAGTAATAAACAGAAAGCTATATGGAACCTCATTCTCATTAATAATACTGTGAGAAGGCCAAGCGAGTAATATGTATTAGGGTGGGTCATTTTTGTATGGAAAAAAACGAATATTGCGCTTTTGATTTTTAATAGCAAAATTATATTGCCTTTACATGAAAACAGTGTAATGCTAAAATTTAAAGTAAATAGCACCTCATCTTCAGGTTGCGCTTTGCCTTGGAAATACGAATAACTTGAATATATTCTGGTAGTCATATAACATAAATGTCTCAAGGAAAATAGGGTTTTTAGAATAAAATAATCATTTATTAATAATTAAAAAAATAATACAACAGAAAAATTAATGAAAATCATTCAATATTGAAATCTTTCTTGCTATCGAATTTAGGCGTTGCTGAAAGATTCGAGTTTTAATTTTATCCAACTTCTCTTGCCCTTTTAGTATACAGTTTTGATCATAGCTCTGTTATTATTATTATTGCAAATATGAACTTTTCATGGCATACTATATGGCCTTTCTCGTATAATTTCAAAAATTCAAACGTAAGGCGCACCCTCTAAATATTAATTAAATTCAAAAATATTTCGTAGGTGTCATAATATCACTAAAAGACAACATAATTTTGCTATTAGGTAAGATTATATCAAAGTTTGGTTTTTCGACCCACCCTAATATGTATACCTACGACTGAAGAACTTGTAGAATTTTTCAGTAAAGTTGCTGTTCAGCTCCAAATACAAATTCAGACGGTAGGAAGTCTCCCACAAGATTTTCTCGCAAATGTCCATACAACTGCAAATTCGATGTTCTTTTCACCCACTACACCCGAAGAAATTAAAATGGTGATAAGGAATCTAAAGACGAAAAACACAACAAATTGTTATGATTTGAGTACCCGAACCATAAAGGAAATATCAGATGATATTTTAGCACCCCTAACAGATATAATGAACTGTTCATTTGAAAGTGGTGTATTTCCAGATTGTTTAAAGATTGCGAAAATTTTACCAATATTCAAGAAAGGAGATGCAACAGCGTGTCAAATTATCAGCCCATAGCTATACTCCCATCGTTCTCAAAAATTTTTGAAAAAATAATGTCGCAACGTATAATTTCATTCTTTGAGGCTAACAAATACTTTTCTGTAAGACAAAACCTTAGCACCATGGACGACGCAATTCAATCATTGTTATATTTCATAATGCAAAATATGGAAAATAAAAGTTCAATCACGGCCTTATGGTGTGACCTTAGTAAGGCGTTTGACATTATGCCTCATATGGAATTGTTTCACAAACTTGAACACTATGGAATCCGGGGTGTAGCTGGTAAATTAATAAAATCGTACCTCACTAACAGAAGACAGTTTGTCTATCACAATGAAACAACGAGCAACTTGAAAACCATTGAATCGGGAATCCCGCAGGGGTCTGCTTTGGGGCTATTATTATTTATAATTTTCATCAATAACCTGCCTCAAGTATTTAATTGTCATGTCACACTTTATGCGGATGATACTACATTTGCACTAAAAGATACAGACTCTTCGGTTACACGGCAAGAAATAATAAATACAGCAAAACTTTGGTTTTGAGCCAACAAACTTACTCTAAACGAAAACAAAACAAATGAGTTAAACTTCACCACCAACAGAAATGCAGATATTCATTGTACGAAGTTCTTTACTAATAATAATAATAATAATGCCTTATTCACCCAACAGGCTATACCCAATTACAGAGTGAACACATTAAACACAAGTTGTGTACGTCAGTTATATTGGTAATATATACAATTAGATACATTCAGATCACAGTAACAGTATACAAAATAAATAAGTAAATAAATAAAGAAATACGTATAACCCCGAAGACAACAGTATCTATTACGCCGGCCGTTTCCGTAGAGCTTTCTTGAAAGCGTGAAAGTTTAAATGAAATATGTCAATATCATTATATAGTTTATTGTAAGTGTCACACATTCCGTATACTGGCGATTTCTTCAAACAATTTGTTTTAGGTAATTGTAGATAAAAAGTGTTTGGAAAACGTGTTAAAAATGTCGGAGTTCTGAAGTTTAAAGCACTCAAAGTTTAAGCATCGTCAACCATATAATTCACTACTTTATATAAATATTGTAGCTGCAGATATTGCCTTCTCTTTGTGAGAGGCACAAGTTCTTTGTACGACATATAATTGGAGTATATTTTTGTATCTAAAAAGTATTTCAATTTTAAATATCGAAACTGCACACGTTCAATCATTAGTTCGTATTTTACATAGTAAGGCTCCCAGATTACAGAAGCATATTCCAACTTCGATCGTAACAATGATGTAAATAACACATCCACAGGTTTAGTTGAGTTGAAATCCCTAGTTTGTCTAAATATGAAACCCAGTAACTTCAGAGCCTCCGATACCGTTTTTTGCACGTGATTGTTAAAAGTGAATTTGACATCAAAAGTAAATCCTAAATCTTTCAACATAGAAACCCTTGCTAAAAAGGTGTTGCCCATTGCATAGTTAAATTTTATTGGTTTAATGATTCTGTGGTAAGTCATAATTTTACAATTGTCTATGTTGAATAGCAATTTCCCAGCGAAAACATGTACGTTTATTCAACGTTAATTTCACGTTGTAATGGTGGAAATAACGTTATTCGTTGAAAAATGCAACGTTGTTTTTTGGTTGAATTAGCAACCATAATTATATCACGTTTGTATGACGTGTTTTTTAACGATCAGTTTAATATGGATGTAATTATAACGTGAAATAAATGCGTAACAATTTTGTCTTTTTACGACGTGATTTATACTATGAGTAAATGCGATGTATCTACCGTACGTTGATTACCACATCATTTCAACGTTAATTCAACATCTACTATTCTACGTAATAAATGAGAAAAAAATTAACGAAACTAATACGTTAGATAAATCATAATTTACAACTAAATTTTTAACCCACGTTTTATAACGTTATTTTAACGTATACCGAATAAATATGCCTTACAAAACGTGATGTTGACGTTAGAAAACACTTAATTTTACAGTGATTGTCTATCGTGTTTCACACCTTTGAATTCTAATTTTACTAAAAATCTATGAAATATGAGGTTCTTCTCCATGCTTGGCAGCTTTGAAATGAAACGAAACAGGTATGAAAAGTACTGCTAATTTGGACATACGAGTCAACCACAACCCCTTTTTAAGTTGACGTAATCTGTCAAATTTTTTTAAGTTAGTTTGAATTTGATGCCCAAAATCTGTGATTAAAAATACTAAAGAACGCAATAGTCAATCAATTATACATACATATTGTCACGAATACTCATTGGGGACAGCTGTATACAGACTGGAAAGTTTAACTGGAATAAATTCTGTAACTTAGAATCTGTAAAAAAATTCTTGGAACAGGTCAATTTTTATTTTTAATGGCGCATATTACAAAGGGACTTTTTTAACTTTTCAATTATTTGGAGGGGTGAAACGACCCCTAACTTTGTTTTTTTTAATGGAAGGATATGTTGAAAAAATTAGGAATACAGCTACGTTTTATTTTTTTATTTTTCTTTAGCAGTAAAAGGTAAAAAACAAAAAAAATAATTTTTTTACTAAAACCGTTTTTAATGCCAAAAATTCAGGAACTCCATTTTTTATTATTTGATGAGAAGAAATAAGCATTCCATATGGTATCGTATTGTTGCGTGCAGCCAATAGATGGCGCTGCCAATGCGCTAAATTTTTAATTGTACGTAATTACCTCACTGAAGTTTTTCCCAATAGGTGGATAGGAAGAAGATGACCGATGACCGATTGAGTGGCCAACAAGATCTCCAGATCTCACCCCTTTAGACTTTTTTATGGGGATATTTAAAAGTAAAGTTTATGTGACTAAACCAAACGACATAGCAGAACTTCAGAACTTCAAATTTTGCATGAAATTAGGAGAGTAACGCCGGAAATGTTACAAACTGTTAGGGATGGAATTTATAATCGAGTAGGGTATTGTCAAGTGAGAGTGGCGAGCATTTTGAACATCTGATGCGTTAAAATCGTTCTAGTCAAAAATTAATTTTTATTTTTTCGCCTTTTACTGTTTAAGAAAAATTAAAAATAAAAACGTAGCTGTATTCCCAATTGAACAAGCTTTAAGAAAAAATTACTCAACATACCCTTCCATTAAAAAAAATAGTTAGGGGTTGTTTCTTCCTTCCAAATAATTGAAAGTTAAAGAAATCCATTTATAATATGCGCCATAAAAATAAAAATTGACCTGTTCCAAGAATTTTGCTACAAATGGCAATTTTCTAAGTTACAGAATTTATTCCAGTTAAACTTTCCACTCCACTGCAGTGTTCATGAGCAGCATGTAATTTTTTTAAAATTTTCATAAAGAAATAATTTTGTAAATAATAAAGTAAATTGAGAGACTGTATTAAATGTGTTTTGTCGAATATTTTATGTTAGTGTAAATATTTTTAGAAATAGGCGATTTAGAATTACATGCGTATTATAAATAAATAATTTAGAATTTTTGAAATGTATATACAAAGAAAATAACCTTAGGATTGTAATAATTAGAAAAATTGATTTAATGATGTTATGGTAATATGGATGTTAGAAGGAAACTGTAGGTAGTAAAGAGTTCGGAAATTGAACGAGTGAGGGCGGCGCGTAGCTATTGTAAGTTAAAGTCCCCGGTTCGGCTTTATTACTACTGAGTAGTCACGGAAGCGATACGGCACTGGGATCTCCAAATGGCTTAGCGGTCTAGTCTAGCCGACTTGGAAAGTCGTGTCACTCGGCGGCGTAGGTTCGAATTCCACCATTAGCCATGTATGTTTGTTCAGTCTAATGATTTAGACCCAGCTTTAATACACGTCGTAATTGTCTGATTCAACGCTACACGTGGACATTGCCGCGACATTTTTTGGTTGTTTTAACGTAACCATAATACATGAATTCAACGTTTGTTGCATGTTATTCCACAACGTTTTTTATACGTATGTATGCACTGGGATTTAACGTAGAAATACCGTGGACAAAGACGTTTAAAAGAAGTTGATTCGAGCGTTGTTAAAACGTATTAATAACACACGAATTCAACGTTGATTAATTGTTATTCTACAACGTTTCTTACACGTGGACAGAGACGTTTAAAAGAAATTGATTGCCGCGACATTTTTTCGTTGTTTCAACGTAACAATACCACACGAATTCAACGTTTGGTTACATGTTATTTTACAACGTTTTTTACACGTACGTGTTTTCGCTGGGTTAGAGTTAATAGACCAGGTTACTAGGGCATGCAAATCGGCCTGCAATAATTCACAGTCATGCAACGTCTTAATCTGACGAAAATTTTTAAGTCGTCTGCGTACAGTAAAATTCTACCTGATTTTATACCGTCCGTTATATCATTAATAAAGAGAAGAAAGAGCAGCGGTCCTAAATTACTACCTTGCGGAACGCCAGACGTTGGTGAAAACATTTTAGAACTGTAACCCATACAAGAAACAAACGATGTTCTGCCAGAAAGGTAGCTCTCCAAGAGACGAATCAAAGGTTCATGAAAACCAAAATTTCTTAGTTTATTTAAGAGAATACCATGGTCTAACTTATCAAAAGCTTCAGAAAAGTCAGTATATATTACATCAATTTGCGTTTTCTCCTCCAAAACGTCTGATACACTTTTAAAAATACAGTTATAAATGATTGCTTCAAATATTTTAGCTGGTGGTCGATAAAATAGCAATTGGGCGATAGTTGTTAATTTGATTTTTTTTGACCTGCTTTGAAGACGAGATGTATTCTTGATTTCTTCCAAACGATTGGAAATGTATTTTGAGTAATACTTAAATTAAAAAGTTCATACAAAGGACGTACAAAGTAACTTTTACAAGCCTTTATTATGTACCGGGGGATGCCATCAGGACCAATAGCAAAATTGTTGAGACGTTGTAAGGCCTCATCAACTTCGGTTTCAGTTATATTATCTACCTTTACATCACAAATAATTTTAGGGTTAGATATAACATCATTGCTATTTTTGGAAAGGCTATATACACTGCTAAAATATTCGCTGAAAGCATCGACTATCTCATTACCAGAAGTATATGTTTTATCATTGTACAACATGGTCAGTGGCATACCAGAGTTAGATTTTTTTTTGATTAACATACTTCCAAAAATAACTTGGATTCCGATCTATATTAACTTCACATTTATGTAAAAAATTAAGATACGCTAAGTTAATTTCTTCTTTTATTGACGCACGAAGGTTATTAAATTGTTCTTGAATGCGAGGGTTTCAATTTTTCTTTGAGCTTCTATGTAAATTGTCTTTTTTCTTTAATTTATTTAAAATACTCTTATTAAACCAGACATGATATTTCTGACTAGTTGCATTTACTGGTATGGAGATCGAGATGATTTTATTTAGTTTAGAGTAAAAGTTACATGTGGTACATTTTTTTTTAATTTCCTTTTCTAAAGTTATATTTTAATTCGGTACTTAATTTACAATGTTCTCCCTTCTTTACCGTTGTGATGATGGAAATAGCTGGATGATGAGAATCCTCATTGACTATGGGTTCCGACATTTTGTACACTGTACAATTTTCAAAATTAGAGAAAACAAGATCTAGAGCGTACTTATTCTTGTTGCAGATATCATTTATTTATTTGAGTAAAGCTGAAATAATTCATAAAATGTTCAATTTCATCTGCCTTGGGAGTATACTTGAATATTCATTTAACATGGCAACCCCAAGTGGATAATACATATAATAGCCAATATCTCTAAAACATTATACGCGTTAAGAAGAATTAAGAAAGATGTAAATAAAGAAGCGGCGGTAATAGTTTATTATGCCCAAGGATTTTATATGCTATTGAGGGTGAGTTCGCGTTTACGCTCAGATCGATCGGACTGTTTCTTTTTCTCACTCTTACGTGCAGTGAAACGCAGTCGCTCTCCCTCACACTTTAACACTCAGATCAATCTAAGCGTAAACGCGAACTCACCCTGAGATATGGGGTCACTTAGCACATACTGCAAAACTCTTCATTCTGCAAAAGAAGGCAATTCGCATACTGGAAGGCGTTTCTACTGATACTATTGTAAACCTTTTTTTTATACAAAATAAAATGCTTAGCCTACCAAGTATATCTATATATATCCTGGAGGACCTTAAATTTTAGACAATTTAAAACCACAATTAAATGCTATTTAATTAGGAAGTGCCCTTACTCTGTAGAAGAATTTATCCAACAAGACATTGAACTGCAACTTGAATGATAAAATTACTTATGTGTGTAGCAGACAGAGCAACTAATAAACTCATCTAACTTGTGACCCTAAACTTCAGTGTTATTTGTTATACTCTGTCTATTCTAAATTTTTATCTTTTTTGTTAATTATCTTGATTTGCATACATTTGTAGCATCGTTATTAGCTAATAGACATACCTAGATGTATATCAGGTTATAATAATACATAAATTCAAATTCAAACTTTCTAAAATTAGGCTTTGACAATTGTGCAATTTTGGACGTAAAATAAAACAAAAGACGATCGATAAATAAATCAAGAAAATTTATAAAATAATAAAATAATATAAATAAATAATATATATTAAAAAAATTCTCTTCAAATAAATAAAACTGGTTCGACTTTCCAAAGATATACTTTATGACATTTAACAATTGTACAATTTTTGACTTAAAATAAAACAAAAGACGATCGACAAATAAAGAAAATTTAAAAAAAATAACAAAAATAAAAAAAATTACATTAAATAAACAAAACTGGTTCGACTTTCTAAAATTAAGATTTGACAATTGTGCAATTTTTGACGTAAAGTAAAACAAAAGATGATCGACAAATAAAGAAAATAACACAAAAATTCTCATTAAATAAACAAAACTGGTTCAACTTAGTGATGTCAAATTAGATGTAATTTATAAAAATGTAAATTACATCGTAAGATTTCCTGAAAGTTTCAAGATTGTGTGTAATTTATGTAATTTATGAATTTTGTAATTTCTCTGCATTAAAGCATACTTTATAATGATATATCACTTAAACCACCCCGCTATTTAAAATCTTGAAGTTCATAGTGCGCATAACACCACGTAGCCAATATTCTAAATTAATTATGTTAAGCATTAGTATTTTTATGTACTTTGATTTGATTTTTGATCTTATTTGGTTCCAAAATTAACAGGGAGAAGGAACTTTAGACTAGCACTCTATAGTTGATATTATTGTTAAATCAATTGCAAATAAGCTCTACTATGGTTCAGCCACACTAACGGCAAATGTGCTGCCTAACGTCATTTTTAACGTCTAGTTTGCCATTAATCAATCGCTACACATACAATTATTGTCAAGTTAGACGTGAAAAATCACGTTAGGCAGAACATTAGACGCAGCGTGGCTCCGACAACGATAGGATTATTGGCATATATTGGCACTAATTTTGTAACGGCGTTGAGAATGGCATTGCGCGCTAGACGATAGCTCGGCTGGCGGTTTTTCATAAACATCAAACGAATTGCCGGCGAACGTATCGCATAGTTGTTGCCATAGATAAAGAAAGATATATGTGAGAAAGACAGAACATACATTTTTTACACGAAAACAGCGACATCTTGTGTTTTTAGTCACGTACTATCTTAGTTTTGATTGCAGGTTTCTTTCATTATTTCAAGTACTAATTTAAAATATAATTTTTGAATGTTAGGAAACGGAAAATGCTAAAATATTTGAATAGAACTCCTGTGATATTTGACATTTAAGATAAAGTTGCCAATATTTAAGTAAAATACCACTGCTGCAGCCGCTTCGGAGCGAAATGTGGGACAAATAATGACCTTAACCACCAATGTAAAATTTAGCGCTTTAATTTTCTCGCGTTAATTGTCGGGTTCTTGTTCGTTAGAATGCCGTTAGACGTTAACGCAGATGTGCCCGAAGCATAACACTTCCTCAAAGCAATGCGTCTACATATCAATCAACCTGTATAATTGTCGACGTCTTGCTTTTGCTGTACGTTGACAGCTTCTTCAGGATAAACAATAAACAAAATTGTCAAAGGAAATTAAACCAGAAATGAAGAAGTATAATATTAATGTGAAATTGACAAATATTGTAAATAGATTTATATTCTACTTATTTAAACAATTCTTAAATTATTAAATACAATATCATTCAAATAGACAAAATCTGTGCTTATATGATGTACCGTTGTCAGGGACTCGAGTGCAATAACTATACAGGGTGGTAGCTTGGGTCAAAACAATTAAAAAATGTTATATGACATGGTGTTCTAAATGTAACCGTTTTCGAGAGAATTACAAAAACTCACATTACAATGAGACTAAAAAAATTAAAATGCGTGCATCTAAAGTACATAGTGTTTGCATTGAGAATGAACGATTTACAATGTTATTTATTAAATTTTTACGTCAGTTTCGCGAAAGTTAATTTTCTGTGTAATTAGAATTTCAAATAACCGTCTGACGCAAAAGCCCGACATCTTTTGGTGCTTTTATTACTGTAAATTGCCGCAGGTTGTCAAGGTCAAGGTCAATATCACGTGTTTTGTGTTTGTTTGTAAACATTTCATAACAATCGGTTTGGTTGAGAGGTGCCGAAGTACACTTATTTTTATTTATTTTATTTTTTTCTATCCGCTGCAGAAGACGAAGGAAATCTTAGCAAATTTGGCTTCATGTTAAAAGTTATTAAATGGTCTTTCAAACGAGACAGGTTTTGTTTTAATCTGATCTTTAGTTTCAATGATGGATTGATTTCATTGCACGTAAGTGTGCGTACAAACAGTTTAATTTGTTTAATGTTTAGTTATGTGCGTTTTTAAGAAACTTATACTCCATTTCAATCTCGTTAAAGCTTAAATGTACTAGTACATTTCATAAGACTCAATCAATGGTAACGTCATCAATGCTTCCTTTGCTGTTAAAGTAGTAAAAAATAGTAATTTCGGGGATGCAGTTGTTGTAAAATAAAATGTGTTGCTGCGTTCAATTTAATCTTGGAAATTAAAATTATAAAAGAAGATAAAGTTAAAGCCTTGCTGAGATAATTGTCTACTTACAAATCGATTCAAAATCTACAAATTCTGTATTTAATGATAGACCAGTTAAACAAAGGTATACGTATCCTTGGATACGCAGCATACAATTGAACCTAAGCTAAGTTAATGTGTGCACATGAATCTAATTTCAGTTTTTTCAAAATTTCTCAATGAAAATTAAAATAAAATAGCATGTGTGGCATATCAGTGAATTCAGAAAGAAATGTGCTATCTATCTGTCTAAACGACAAAAATCGCGCCCATAAAAAAAATGAAGTTGGCTCTGGAAAAACAAAAACGAATCGCTCTAGAAATAAAGTACGTTCGGCATTCAATCAAGCGTAAAAAGTTGCTTCAGGAATGTTTTCATAGATTTTGGAAAAAATCAAAAATAAAGAAGTTATGTCCGATTTTCGAAAATCACAATTTTTCGTTTTTCTTCGATTGTGAAAAAACCGTTCGAGATATTTCAAATTCCTTAACAGATTATTAATCAGCTTAATTAATATCATGCTGGCCCTCGAATTTCAATCACCCTGTATAATATATTTAAACACATTTTCAAAAAATACAACTTAATTTTAGCTAGCAAATCTGTAAACAATTTAAATATTATTTTCTCAAATTTAAAAACAAAAACATCGATATTAAAACAACCTAACGTGGTTTATGAAATTAAATGTTTAAATTGTAATTCATGTTATATAGGAGAAACAAGTCAAAATTTAAAAAAAAAAACGTCTAGATCAACATAAATATCATATCCAAAAAAATAATCAAAATCATTCAATGCTTGTTGAACATTCGTTAGAAAATAACCATAATTTTGATTTTGAAAACACTAATATTTTATATTATGAGTCTAATATTTTTAAAAGACGTTTTATAGAAATGTGTAAAATAAAAATTCTATTAACGTCGAATTCTATTAACAAACGTACAGATTTTGCAAACGATACATTTTCTAGTTTTCTCGATTCTTTAAATAGAATACAGATCTGTCAATTTTTAACATTTATTAAAATAAAATATTCAGTGTTAAAAAAAATGAATTTACTTTTTCAGTTTCCGTTGACAACCTTGTTTATTTTGACAACTTGTTTATATTTTTCACTTAATAATAATAATTCTGACGAATCTGTCGAACGACGGTGAAACGTTAAGTGTATTGTGCGCGATTTAGTGTCCGGTTAAAAGATTTTGTTGCGTTGTTGAAACACTAACCTATTGCCCCGATCATGTAACATCGACAAGACATTTTTACTGCCTATGTATAAATGCTAGGCAAGGTCAATGGCTTTAAGTAATATTGGCGTTGCTGTCAAGTTTCCAGAAAATGTTTTTCTTCATAACTCGAAAACGGTTAGAATTAGGACACCGAATTTATAACATTTTTTCATTGTTTTGATCCAAGCTATCACCGTGTGAAATTATTGCAGTCGAGTCCCTAACACCCTGTATTAGCAGAATTTAAAAAAAAATTAATTTTACATGATTTTTACAAATCTGTCTTTTGAAATTAGTGTCGTGATGTAGGATATTATTATTAAAAAAAAATTGTGCAAATCGGTTTTGATTACAGCGGATTCCTCGAGCAGGCTCTGTACAGCTGTGTCAGGCCTAGTGGGGCCTTCGTCAGCAGAACCGCTGTAATCAAAACCAATTTGCACAATTTTTTTTTTTAATCTCATATGCTTTCACAGAAAGTATGGCCGCCTTGCATGGGATGACTTATTATGTAGCGAACTGGCTTCAATTTTTCAATCCTACTACAATGTCAGGTCAAAAAGCGATCGAAAGATGTCGCTATTTAAAAGATATTATTATTATCAAAATCAAAAGATGGTTTGTAGAAATATGCAAAATAAAAATTCTTTTAATAAACGCAAAGAATTTGCCAATTTGATTTACATTTTTTGTTTTTCGTAAATTTGATATTTTTTTATAACAGAAAATTCACTTGTATCTGAATCTCTACAATTAAATTATTCTGCAACAGAGAGCACAGGTACTTATTATTAACATTCAGTATCAATAAGAAAAACTAAGAAAGAATAAGAAGTTATATAACCTAAAATTATTTTGTTTTGTTTGTAAAATTACAAAAATTACAGTAACTTTTGTAATTTTACATGTTACATAAATCTCATAAATTACATAAATTTCGTTAAATTTCATAGGCAAAGTAATGTTACAGTAATTTCTGGCTAATTAATGTAACTTACAAATTGTCATTTTACACTAGTATTTATCACTAGTTCGACTTTCTAAAATTAAGATTTGACAATTGTGCAGTTTTTGACGCGTAAAATAAAACAAAAGACGATCGAGCCGTTTTTATTTTTTAAAATCTTGATTTTTCAAAATTTGTTCAAAATTATTAACCAAATACAACATTTTGTTTTTACTCAAAAATCGTGATTTTAACAACACTGAACGTCTTTAACACAACTGTGATGTGACACATATTAATTATTCTTTTTACATTCTATAACCATGACATGCTCCAACACAAACAGTTAGCAGAACTGACTGGGGGTTGTACTTTTGTTGTTGCATGTCTTTGCGCTTGCTACTATTTCAATTTTTAAGATTCTCACAAGCACTTTATGTAATTGAAGATTCAATAACAAAGTTTAGTCACATTTGAAACAATGTACTTTGGAAAACATTATATTCCCAGAACGAAGATGTAACTACACCATTGTCAGCTGTCACATTAGCCAACTGTTAGACATACGTCAGAGGTCACGTGGGTTACAAGATTAAATGAGGACCCGTTATATTAATTGTTTAATTAAATAAACATAGAGTCTCCCAATCTTTACTTTAATGTTCTTTATCATATTTTTACTTGCGAAAAACCAAACTATTTCATAAGGAGCATTCCCGAATTTCGTAAAGATGTTCCATTTCTGCTGTATCATGTTACAAGATTACATTAATTGTTTAATTAAATAAATATATAGTCTCGAAATCTTTACTTTAATATTCTTAATCATATTTTTACTTACGAAAAGCTAAACTATTTCATAAAGAGCATTCCCGAATTTCGTAAAGACCGTCCCATTTCTGCTGTATCATCTTATTAAACGACGCGTAGGCCCCATAAAATAGGGCCAAACTTAAAATAGGAAGATCCGGCCGTTCTCTAAACGCGATCGCAACATTGTTTCAGGATATTAGGTTTTAGAAGGGCCATGCCAGTAACAGGGAGGCTGTTGAACATGACAACCGATCTGTACCAGAAAGCCGACGGGGAGCTCCTCAAGACGTTCTTCGTATCCCCGTCCGACAACTTGTGCTTCCACGGCAAGTGCACGTATTACTGCGATACTTCGCATGCCATTTGCGGAAATCCTGATAGCCTGGAAGGAAGCTTCGCCGCTTTCCTACCCCCCAAGGAAGTCGCCGTTAGAAAGGTAAGTTTGAAATATTGCCACCGCGATCTTCTATCTCGCGTTGCATCGCAACTGTACGATACTAAAGCGGTCACGTTACGTTAAACTACTTTATGGAAACTAAAGCCGCGTACACACTTGTGCACTGTAGTCAGCGCAAATTTTTCACAGTGCGGAGTCACTTATTCCTTCCTTTCAAGTTTGTTAAGGACTTGTTTAAATATTCTAACCTTTACAGGTGTGGAGACATCCATGGAGACGCTCCTATCACAAAAGAAGGAAAGCACAGTGGGAAACGGAATCAAACTACTGCGCCCTAGTACGTGAAATACCCCCCTACGACCAAGGTAGACGCCTTTATGATTTAATGGACATGTCCGTCTTCGATTTCCTCATCGGAAACATGGATAGACACCACTACGAAACCTTCAGGTAATCACTTAAGCCGCCCATGCTGAAGCATTTTTATAAGAAATGCAAAACTACTTCCACAGGATATTCGGGAATGATACTTTCCCCCTTCATCTCGACCACGGACGAGGTTTCGGCAAACCCTTCCAAGACGAACTGTCCATTCTAGCTCCAGTTCTTCAGTGCTGTATGCTGAGACAATCCACCCTTGAAACATTGCTCAAGTAAGTAAGGAGCTTTAATGAGTTTTCGAGAAAAAAGTTTCCAATTAGTTGCTTCCTGAGTGACAACGTACGCCAATGCTCGCACCTAAATTATGTACGTATGTTTTCCACGGACGCGTCGAAACAATTCCATTCTTTTAAATTACCATCCTGAAGATCGATAGATGTATAAATAACGAATTTCCTCTGACCTTAGTCACGCTGTCACGGAGATGGCAGCTAATTTAAATCATTCTGGGGGTTGACAGGGTCTGCGCCGCCTTTAAACAGCCGATGCCGGGGTGTATCGCCGAAGTATCGTATCGGAATTTTTATGCTACGCCGGAATATATTGTTACGGTTATCGTCGAGATTTAGAGACGTTCGCTCTATAGTTGTAGATGTTTGTTTAGGACTGTAATGAAACTGCGTTAATCGACGATTACCAGCGGAAAATCAATTCGTTACAGGGCTGCACGTATTATGTCATTATGTGACAGGTCATATAAAAGCTTGTAAAAATGTTTGTGCCGGTCTAAAATTAAAAATGTGGTTAAATACTTTGTTAAAAAAGAGTATGACTTCAAATTTTGGACAACTGTATTTGTCCAATTGTATTTATTTGTTTATGAACGTGAAAACCATCGAATGCACTGTACAAGTATTATCAAAATTCAATTAAATAAATAATAATAATGGCATACTCCTGACGTCATTAATGTTAAATATACAGGCTGCGAAAGGATCCCTAAAGTCAATAAATAATAATGTCATAGTCCTGACGTCATTTATCAGTGGCGGCTGATGTATACGAATAGAGTGGACACAGGCCAAGGCCGAAACATTCTGTTCTCTCTTCGTTGTGTCATAAGCAGAGATAGCTCTTATGATAGCAAATATGTCGCATGCCCCGCTGAATAGGATGGACCGGCCGCCGCTGTCATTTATGATAAATATACAGGTTGCGAAAGACTCCTGAGGTCAATAAATATTAATAATGTCATGGTCCTGACGTCATTTATGGTAAATATACAGGTTGCGAAAGGCTTCTAAGGTCAACAGGTGCTTATCCGACCGCACACGAACGATACTCATCACGGCCTGTTATAGGCGATCCGTGAAAATACGAGCATTAAATGCTTCTATGGCTGCATTGATAAATAGCTCTTAGAAGCTAACGATAGGTAGCTCAAATATGTAAATACGGAAAGTCAACAAAAAAAAATAATAACTTTTTGCATTATTGAAATTTTCATTTTTAAATACTTTAAGTAGAAAGCTATTTAGTTGCAATAAGTGTTTGTAAATTTTATTTGAGATAAACAACTAACGGGCCACGCAACAGTTACATCTACACAGATCAATCTCCTCATACAAACTAAAGCAAAGCAAGGCATAAATCCCTTTTTTCAAATCATTAGAAATCAGGTAAAGAATTTTTTAAACGATTTTCAAATTTTATTTCGTAAAAGAAGTTGGAAGCTGACAGCCCCTAGACAGCTCAAAGCTGTTTTTTATGTAGAGGGAAACCCACTTATATTGGAAAACCACCATCTATTGAGCAAAGTTTCAACTGACAGTCATTCTGGATGGTAACAAACAAATTACGCGAGTTGTTAAAACATGCCGAAAGTTTATTTTTCGTTTGTTTCTACGGAAGTGGTTCACTAGCTAGGTATTTCCTACGGTATTTCTCTTGATGCGGAAGAGAGAGAATGTCACTTGTCGTCAGTAAAGGACGATATGAAATGCATTTGTGTGAAATATTGAATAGCGCCATATAGTGCATTTTTTTTTTAATCTGTTGACCATGTGGAAGGCAAAAAATTCTTTGTTTTGTCACCGTTTGTTTCAAATTGTTACTTTTTTTAATTTATGAACCCACTGAATTGTGCTCTAACATCGGTTGATGTGAATTGTATTTTTAGTATTTAGTATTTTTCAAAAATTCTATTCTAAAAAAATATTAACTTATTAAATGTGTCGTCAAATCGATTGTCTCTTGTTCTTATTATTATTTTTTTAATCTTATTTATTTTTTGAATTTTTATTGTTTTGTTTTCTTTGTTTTGTCATCATTCTTTTCGAATTGTTTTTTTTTAAATTTATTAATTAATCACTTGTGCTGTAGAATCGGTTGCCTTTTGTTTTTATTATTATTTAAATTCTATTATTTAGTATTCTTTCAAATTCTATTACTTCTTTTGCTTTCTCATGGTTCTTATCTTAAAAAAAAAAATAATTTATTAAATTGTGTCATAAAATCGAATGTCTTTTGTTTTTGTTATTATTTTTTGAATTTTTAATATTTTATTTTCTCTCTTTTGCCATAATTTTTTTTTATTTATTAATAATCAACTGAATGCGCCCTGTGTGGCGGGGGGAGAATTATTTGCCGAAGAAAACATCTGCTTGTCGAAGCGTGTGGCGGGGGCGTCTCTTGTTTGTTTTCTTTAATTTTATGTATTTTCAATGAATTTCTTAGGTTTTTTTTTATTTCTTCCTAAATCTAGTAATAAATTGAGTAATTTTTTGTGTTGAAAAGGGATTTTTTTTAACAACTCTTGAGGGACTTCTGTTTTTGCGAATTGATAAATTTGATAACACTGTTCCGCACTACAGAACGAAATATGGATAAGAGCTTAGCAGCAATTCGCAAGCTGTATATAGAATCGGAAATTTGGGTACTTGACATAGAAAGTCTGCTTCGATTCGACTCGTGGAGTACTAATTACCTACAGCCCCGGAAAGGCGGGCGGTAGCCAGCATCGAAAACAAATGGGCGTGATTACTCAAGTTTCTGCCTTTATTTTTCTAGTGCGTTTCCTGTCGCACGCATTATAACAGGATGTCAAGTTGAACATTTATCGAATCTGTATGTTAGCACTAAGATAGGGATTTAAAAAATATATAAATTGACCTATAAGATAATAGTATAACACTGTAAGAGATGCAAAGAGTTCCAAACGGTGTAAAAAAAATTAAATTTCATCAATCATTGGAAGTGTAAGAAAATCCAGGCATCTTATAATTAACAAGCCTAGTACGGAAGTTAAATTCAATGCAACACGACCGCGGGAAAATTCGCCCACCTAAAGATTATGTAAGTAAGCGTGGCGACGGCTCGCTTTATCAAACCTTGGCCGAGATGAGATATGATTGACATTTGCAAATTCGAAGAACTGCAGTGGCATTGAAAGCCGACCTCGTGAATCATAGAGAAATGGTACACATATAGAATACTACGTAATCTGTTATGACCTTTGCAAAAATCGTATAAATGGCAATGGCTTAACACGATAGGCATTAGACAGCTTCTAGCAGTTTGGTCGTGAAGACAGCTAGTGCCCGTCTTGTGAAGCACATTTCCATAAGCTCGAGGGCGTAATCGACATTAACAGAATGTCTTAGTGTGTGTGGCTGTTCTCCAAAAAGTCCGTCCGTCTCTGTATCTACGAGTAGTACCAAAAATATTTATAAGTAGATAAAGGGATTGTATATAAATTTGGACATACGTTTGGGACAACATCTAGAAATACGTTTTATTCTATCTCTGTTAGACATACATTTAAAGTATATGTTTTCTTTCTTTAAAAGTCGGCGCATGCATGCATTTTCAGCTTCGTTTTTTTCACCTTTTATTTTATAATATAGCCCGTCCTATCTTCGCCGTTTTTCAAGTTTCAGAGAAACAATCGCTACAAGAAAACTCTAACCCTAGTAATAAATTGAATGAATATTTTCCAATAAATTGAAAACCGCCCGTATATAAAAAGTGGTCTCAGAGGTCTACGAAACGATAATAAAAGCCAGATTTAAATAATTTGTTAAGTCCAAATCAACAAGGATATCGAAAAGACAGATCTTTAACAACAGCAATAATCTGGACAATCATGAAATCGCATGTTGCGATCTAGTTATCAAAAGCGTTTGACATTGTTAATAATCAAGTATTGCATTATTATGGAATCAAGGGTCTGTCATTAAAAATTCAAGATCGTACTATTGCTATCATAAAAAACTAGGACAAGACTTTTTAAGCTGTGTAAAACTGCTACCGACCATAAATTTAAAATTATTTGAAATGGTCACTCATTGTCAATCATACCTACAGTAAATATTGTTTAAAAAGCTAGGGTAGCTGCTTGCATAGAAGAGGGTGTCACAGTTAGACACCTTGCTCAGAATTTCAGCGTTAACAAATATATAGTTAATGATTTGACAACAAAGTAAAATTCAATATAATAAAATAAATAGAATGCATGGCTACTGGATTTAAAAGTTCTCCTAGTTTTTTATGATATCGGTAGTACATAGGTCGTGGACTGCAAAAACAAACATTCTTCTAGTAAGAGAATATAGCATAGTGTTCCCTAGGGCTCCATACTAGAACCCTTGCTTTTTCTGATACATATCAACGAATTGGAGGTAATGCAACAGCAGATGGCGTGTACCTATCTGTTCGTCGATGATACTACTTTTCTAAAACCATATGTAGCAACGACCACGAATTAGAAGAAAAAGTGCTAGCAGCTTTAGAAAGCGCAATCGAATGGATTGTCATCCATTAAATTGAGACGAAACACAAAAATTGAAGTTCAGTGCAAAAATAAAAACAGTATAAGAAAACAAAATATAAAAACTTGTTTTAAATAACTCCTGATGATGGCATAACAGCCGAAATGTACATAGAGTGTTAAATATATTTAGTGAAACAATACCGAGTGTTCTTTACCTTTTTTAACTTTATTTTATTATAATGTTTCACCAAGCGTCGACAGTTTCTTCCATTGAATTTATAAAAACTTGTGATGCATGATGATCAGGATAAAGACTACAATACGCGCGTCGCATATCTCCACATTTAGGTGTTTGCAATTTTCCTCTCACTTGACGGGGACTACCAGCTATGTGACACAAAATGGTTTCCAAATTATTTAAGTAAATGTCATCCAGAAAAAAATGCATCATAGATCAATGAAAGACAATCTCAAGTAGCTACTAGAATTAAATAATTCGTAACTTTACTCCTCGTTTCTCGTATAGTTTCGTAGAAGACAAATCTAATTTGCAAATAACTGCTAATTCAGTTCCTTGGTTTCAATTTGCCGTAGTCTAATTATAAAAAATTAATGAGTAAAATCGATATTTAAACGTTTTACAAACGAGAGTTCCAAACTGAAACATTAGCGGCGAAATACGGCAGAACTTTTCGTATAGCAAAAAGTAAAACGTCGGCGTGATGCAGCTTTCATTGAAAATCCTGATTGGCCGCAGTTAAAACAATCGCTTTCGGTGTGGCGCCCCCTACGCCTAATTGCGGCCATAACTCAGCATAAGCATAATCGAGCGCGAGCGCACCCCAGCAGCAGGAATTCGCGGCGAAACTTTTCCTGGCCCCGAAATTAATTATGAAATCGCGTTAATAAAGCGTCTTTTTTATCCGTCTCCGGGAGGAACTTCTTTCTTCCGAACACAATTAGCGTAAATGGCTATCGTTACACGCGATTCGCAAACTACAGTTTTCTATTAAGGGTGGTTTGCGCCGTTCCCAAGAGAGCGCCTCGGGCTATGCACACTTTGAAGACCCCAAGATCTATAACGATATTACTTTTTCGCAACTCCACTTCTTATAATTAATAAAGTTTAGGAGGTCCGTTAAAATTTTCCGCTGCGGAATTCACATCCGCAGAACGATCGTACCATTTTATCGTTTCAATTCTTCGACGAACTCGAATCCCAGATGCTCCTTATACTTAGATAGATTCAGAATAAACAGGGCTGGATTTACTGTCCTGGCTCCTCCCAAAATTATATTTGTTTTACCTTTACCTAATCTCTCCAGTTACCTAAGATTTTTGACTATTGGACTTTTTTAAACTCATTTTTTTAATTTAAAAAACAATATTATTATTATTATTATTTTAATGTTTCAGAATTTTGTTTGTTTGAAGCTTTTGCTGACTTTTTTGAGATTTTTTTAAGCAGTTCTTAGCGATTCTCGATTTTGATAGGAAAGCGCCATCTAGCGAGCATTATAGTTTCCAAGCAAAGATACATTTTTTTAAATATTTTTAGGAGCTCTTGTCGAGTTTTTAATTTTTTTTAATTAGACAGCAATTTCAAGTAGACAAGCGCCATCTAGTGATCAATTTCTTACATCGAATATAATTTAATTAAAACTTTTAATAATTTCTTTCAAGCTTTTGTCGACGAGATTTTTAAACTAATAGACATTAACGATTCCAACGTGGTAAGAATATCAGGAGAGAGTCATACTAACATTAGTTTCTCGTCTAACCTGGTCACCAAATATGACCGCTACATGTCATAGGCGCACACAAGCGTTTTACATAATTCTGAAACAGTTCATCTCATTGTTTATAACACACTCACTACATTAAATTTAACTAAACAAGATTCGAGGAATGTCAATTGTATTCTATACGGAGTTCTATGACTAAAAGTACTTGAAAGAACTTACATACATTACGCTTGATGCGCCACTGAACATCGAAAATTCCGAAACTAACCTAAAAATCATTCACTTTTTAATAGTCTATAATAACGTATCAAGGTATCGTTCGCATATACACTGTAAAAAATTTTATGGTAAATTTACCTGAATAATCATTGGTTATTTGTGGCCAGCAATAATCATGGTAAAAATACTGTAAAAATAGATGTAGGTTTACCATGAAATAGTAAAAATATATGTAAATTTACATATTCAGGTAAATTTACCATGAAATTTTTTACAGTGTACTACTAATCACAATTGCTAAATAAACACATAGATTGCTCTACACTCAAATATAAACACAAAATCCAACAGTTATTTTACGACAACGGACGTCAACAAACCGCCATATTGCAGAAACTGACCTACCGCAAAGTGGTAACTTCCGTCAAATGTAATTGCATTGTCCCATGCCGTATCTTCCTACCTTGAACGATTCTGGCAGAAAAGCGCCATCTAGTGAGCATTATGACTTTCATAGAAAGTTAAGATATGTCATTTTTTAAATAATTCAAAATTTATTTTTTTTTTAACTTTTGTCAACTTTTTTGTGAATTTTATTCAGACAAGCGATTTTTAAGGTTACTGTATCGAGAAGGTAGCACCAACTTTCTATCTCTTTTAATTTGGGGTTAATCAAATTCATTCATAAACTCCCTAGCAACAGTAACTTGTTATGTATCTATCCTTTTTCTTCTTAGCGTTTCATCGCGTCCTTTTTAATTTGGAGGACGAAACCGCGGAAATGAATGGCGGTACCTTCTAAATACAGTAACCTTAGCGATTTTGACAGGAAAGCGCCATCTAGTGAGCACTATATTTATATGCATATTTCAGAATTTTGTCTTTTGAAATTAAAAAAAAATTCAAACAACAGCAATTCTAAGTAAACAGAAAAGCGCCATCTGTGAAAACTTTTAATCATTTTTGGAAGCTTTCGTCGACAGTTTTTATTTTCAGATTTTTCAAACTAGACTCTGATAGAAAAGTGCCATCTAGTGAGCATCTTCGTATGTATTGTTACGGAATAATTATTTTAATTTAGAATTTTTTTTCTTGGAGCTTTTGTCAACATTTTTTAAAAATTCTTTGCGCTAGAAAGCGGTTCTAAGTAGTCAGGAATCGCCATCTAGTGAGCACTGACAGTTCTCGTATAATGCTGGAAATAATTTTTTAAAGATTCAAATTAAAATAATTTTTCGAAGCTTTTGTCGACAAGCTTTATTTTTGAGATTTAACTAAATGTGTACTGGCAAAGCGCCATCTACTGACAATTTCCGTATACAGCTTGCTTATGACGTTAAATGTAATTTTTCAAATAATACAAATTTTTATTTTTTGAAGCTTTTGTCCACAAGTTTTTCTTTTAGATTTAACTAAATGTGTATTAGCAAAGCGCCATCTACTGACAGTTTCCGTATACAGTTTGCATATGATGTTAAATGTAATTTTTCAATTAATACAAATTTTAATTTTTTGAAGCTGATATTTTTTTAAAAGATTTCGTAAACTACAATGCGATTTTAAATAAACTGTAAATATTATCTGAACAGTTTAATTAAAATTAAAATTTTTAATATTTATAAAAACTATTTTGTCAATCTAGTGCCATCCATTAGGTATTTTTGGAACCATTACATACATACATTTTTCGACAATTAATAGAGTTTCAAATTTTTAATAATTTTTTGGAGCTTTTGTCGACAAATGTATTTTGCTTTTTGAAGATTACTACAGATATCACTGATATCAGCAATTATAAGCAAACAGAAAAGCGCCATCTATTGAGCATTTTCACAAATAATTTTCTTATAAAATTAGAGATAAGATCTTATACCGTTTGTCCATCTGACAATGAGACATAGGGATTTAACATGGGAAAACAGAAATTGCTTTATATTATCTACCTGAGTACATATATATGAAATTCTGGGTTATAATCGGAAAGATTATTGCATTCAAAGTGTTTTGATACTAAATTTGTGCAATTTTAGTTGTTAATTATTTAGAAATTAAGAAAAAAAGTTATTATTTTTTTCCGGACAAGATTAGTAAGTATTTAACGAAGAGTTAGAAACGGATGTCGTGGTCAAGTTAGTTTGTTCATGTTTCACTACCGTAAGGTCACGAGTTCAAATCCGAATGAGGACACTTTTTTCTTTTTTTTTAAATATTTTTTCAGATTTGAAATCACTTAAACTCTTAAACTACTTTATTATTTTATTTATAAGTTTCATTTTAATATTAATTATGTAACATAATAAATAAAGTTATAACTTTAACATAATAAAATTTTGCAAACGAAAAAATATACATAAATGGAACTTAATTAATATTAAAATGAAACTTATTAATACAATAATAAACTAGTTTAAGAGTGATTTCAAATCTGAAAAAATATTTAAAAAAAAGTGTCTTCATTTGGATTTGAACTCGTGACCTTACGGTTGTGAAACATGAACAAACTAACTTGACCACGACATCCGTTTGGAAAGTTTTCGTTAAATACCTACTAATCTTGTCCGGAAAAAAATAATAACTTTTTTTCTTAATTTCTAAGTAATTAACAACTAAAATTGCACAAATTTAGTATCAAAACACTTTGAATGCAATAATCTTTCTGATTATAACCCAGAATTTCATATATATGTACTCAGGTAGATAATATAAGGCAATTTCTGTTTTCCCATGTTAAATCCCTACGTCTCATTGTCAGATGGACATACTGTATATGTTTCAATTAACAAGCTGAAGCTTTTGTCACCATTTTCAGACTTTCTAATTTAGATAGCGATTGTAAATTAACAAAAAAAAACGACATCTAGCGAGCATTTTATGTACAATAAACAAGTAAAAGAATTAAATATTCGTATTTTTGTGATATTCTCAAACAATTCTCCACCTATCAGAAAAAGCTAAATATGCGCCCCTATACAGGGTGTTGAAAGAAAATTCAAGATGCTTCTTTGTGAGATTTTGCACGTTTTATTGTTACTGTTTTTTATCATCATCCATATTCTTTATATCTAATCCTATTGGATACTCTCTATAGAAAGAAATTGTGATAATTTAATAAAAGAAACGGTGTACTATTTAAAGTCCCCGAAAGATGATAAGGGCCTTATTTGTATATTAATGGAACGAAAGAATGAAATGAATCAAACAAAAGTGCTTTGTAATAGTCGTTGCCACCAAACTTTAAAAAAATGTTCACGTGTCTTCAACACCTAGTAAAGAGTGTTTTTTGAAATCTAGCGTTGAAGTTGGCCATGAAAATTTCATTGCGAACCATCATCATCATGACAGTTGTTAATTTGACGTTTGAACTTACAATTCCTAACCTTGCTTTCGAGGTTTCGAACTCAATAGTACGATAAGACAACACAAGAATGTAATCTATTGTAATAAAGAAAACAGACAATAAGAATGAGATCTGTTGTAACAATGAAAACAGACAATAAGAAAATAAGATCTACAACATATAATCAAAATTGTGGTGCGTTCACAATAAGCACCTTGTCACGGTCAACTTCGACGCCAAATTTAAAAAAAAAACACTCGTTACTAAGGTTACATAAAATGAGTAAATATAATACAATGATGAAATTGGAAATAAAAACTTTAAACTCGTAGAGATCTTTTTTTTAAGAATAATGTGAACATACTACTCGTATAATGAGTGGCTCTTCAGGATCGGGGAAGTCAAACTTGTTACGATATTGACGCATTTTAAAAACTTCTGATTTATTCGAATACATTTTGTTTATAAATGATAGACGTGTCTTCGACACCTAGTACCAACGACACGCGAAATAAATAACGGGTGTTTTTTTTTAATTTGGCGTTGAAGTTGGCCGTGACATGTTGTTTCTGCGAACGCACCACAATTTTCATTATTTGTTATAAATTTATTTTCTTGTGTCTATTTTTGTTTGTTACAACCGATTCTTTTTGTCTTTTTTCGTTTATTACAATAGATCACACTTTTGTGATGTCCTATCGTACTGTTGAATTCGAAACCTCGAAAGCAAGGTTAGGAATCCAAGTTCAAATGTCAAATTAACAACTGTCAGGATGATGATGATGGTTCACAATTAAATTTTCATGGTCAACTTCGACGCCAGATTTAAAAAAAAAAACACTTTATACTATGTGTTTTTTTTTAAATGCCATAAGGGGTGGCTGTGGAAAATAAAATTCATGTCTTAGCTCCATTCATGTACTTGAAATTTTCAGTTTTGGCATGTGTTAAATGCCAAGCTACGACATGAGGTTTTATTTTCATGGCCAATCTTTATGGCATTTTTAAAAAAATACATTGTATAATACGATGATGAAAGGGGAAATGAACTTTAAACTCATAGCGTTCTTTTTAAAGAATCATGTGAACATGTAACTGTAATGAGTGGCTCTTCAGGATCGGGGAAATCAAACATTATTGTTACGTTATTGACATATTTTAAAAACTTCTCTGATTTATTTACTAAAAAAAAAGGTTGTGTAGCTTCAGAATGGCTACAAAATCGCAATCGAAACGTCGAGCTCTCGAGAAACTCAGACATAGCTCATCAGAAACCTATTATTTTTTTTTTAATTTCAATAGTACTAAATAAATAAAATGTGTTTATTACTGAATAAAAGTAAGTCATTCAAATATGTGCTGAAGTAAATTCAAGTTTTATGAAATCTCTGCCGCGTTATGCAAAATAAGGTAATAAATCCTCAGATTACATTAAATTAACCAGCACCGTCTTTACCGTGTAAATATTTGTACGTACATTCTGTTAGATTAAGTTTATCTTAACAGGCGTTCACGTGACACGTTAGCATTTCAACACGAAGTTCCCGGTCTGTTTCCTTTCGGAACGAAACGGGAACGGGAAAATATAAACGGCCGTAATTAACTTAATTAATAATTCGCGTGCGTCTTTCCGAAGAAAGTAAAAAGGATCAACACGTTATTGTTAACGTATGTAGGTCGTGGTGGTCTTACCTAGGGATAAAGTATTAATATTGATGGACCGTAAATATTCCAGTAGCCAATCTGAGCTGTTGAGTAATGCATGGAGTGTCGAGACAGTTACCCGGGCCGAAGCGAACGATTACCACCCTCCAACCCCTTTTTATGGCGTCACTTTGTAAGCACGAAGGGAAAGTGAGTGATTAGCGATGAAAAGATCGCCAGATTATCCCGTCATCGGAAAAGTAGGCTTGATCGAAAGCGGCTATTAAGTTAATTTATCTAATTTAGATAACAACGTGAGATAATAAATACTAATGATCTGACTCTTGTCACCGGGGGGAATGTCACCCGGGCGAGATTATTGTTTAAGGAAATGACTTTATTAAGGAGATCTTTTAAAAGCAGAAAATGCGTTTACAGCGTTTTCCTTTCATTAACGAATCTTTAATTAAAACAACAAAAAGCCCACCCACCTCCTCCTCCTCCTCCTTATCCGCATTTCTTTACGTTTCATGTTAAAGATGAAATGTAAAAATATAAACTTAAAAAGAAAAGATAAGGGTGAATAGGTTTCAAAAGAGAAACAAATCAATTATTTACATAAAATGTAATTAAAAGAAAAAATTAATAACTAAAATTAATTCGATTCGAATTCGATTTTTACTTGATGGAGCAAGCAATACGATAAATAAAGATAACAATTAAATTTTCCTGAGAATATAATTAAGAAATACATCTAAAATAACACAGAAAAAAAAGTGTTAGTTTAAAATAGTTTTCAGTTTCCACTGCGATTTAACAATGCTGAATAAATAAAAAGCCCTCGCGCGGTGTGGTGTATCTTTTATATAATTTATTTCGTTTAGCTTTAATGCGATGGCGCCTTTGTCTGGGTTCTGTTTTTTAGGTGCGTCTTCCGCTCTTTTAAAATATTTGTCGCAGCTCTGCACTTTCGGCGTTCGTTTTGTTTCCGCTTTGAACTGTCGTTAAAGAAGTTAAACTTTATTTAACAAGAACTACAATTTTATAACGGAATTACTGAACCAAAGAAAAAAAAACGCTTTTAAGTTTGCAAATGGGCGAAAGTACCGCGTAACTTAACAATGAGAGGAATTGCATTTAGTTTTATTATCAGATTCCTCAAGTGCTTTATTTATTCGAGCTTGCTTTAATAACTGATTATATTTGTTTCAGTTTAGTACATTAAATACTTTTAGTTCACACATTAAAACACATTAAGAAATAATGAAGTCTGTAATAAAAAAAGTAACATAAAAGCAAAACGTCTACAATTCTTTGCTTCAGTTCTGCTTTTATAGACGAACCTCTGTGTCGAAAAATGTTCCACAGCGCATGTAATCTGCGCAACAATCCATTCCTTTTTGCTTTAATGGTGATCTAATCACCAGGATGTAACTTTTAACTAAAAATATAATTATGTTTTTAATAATTAGATGTTTCAAATCATTCTAAAAAGTTAACTCAAATAGGAACTTTGTTATTAAGCATATCAGAAAAATATGAATATAATATAATTGTTAGCGAAAGAAATCAGGTTACCCATAGAAAAAAGTTTCAAATTTACGACCGTGACGTACGAATCCTTATTTTTAATGTGTAATCCCGAAACGTTCGTTTTAACTTCCCCAGTGAATATTTTTTTTCTTATTTGGAATTGAATATAGAAGTTCATAAAGACGAAGAAGCGGGTTTCGTGCAACACGCGATTATAATCTCTTTCCTTCGGTCGTCTGCATCGTATAACCGCATCCAGAATGAGCAGTTTCGAGATTACTTTTTACTGGCCGGGTTAATCTGCCGCCAAACGGTCGCGAGTCACGATACGAGGGGGTGAATTGGAGGAAGAGCGCGCGGTTCTTGCAACCACCTGTGCGGGCGTTTAAAATTTCGAGTTAATAACTCGTTTAGTCAGTTTTTAAGTATCTCATTTATATGACGATGATCCAGAACAAATTTGGGGGAAGGAGGGTTGCGAGTGATAATTCGGAAAAACGGGCGCCACCAAAGTCTCTTGGGCGCCACCATTTTTTTTTCTAGCAAGAACAATCCAACCAACTCAAAGTCGGAGTAAAGAAATGTTTCGAAAAAGAAGTGACATTTGGTGGAATTAGTATAATAACTATTCCTAGCCGTTTCATTTCTACCAGACAGGATATACAGGGTGGGCCAGGTTAAATGTTATAAGTCAAATATTACTAAATCCTGTGGCATAGCTAAACATATTTGAAGTAGCATTATACTATAAGTCCAAATAAATACATGTACGAGTATTGAATATTAATCACCCATTTATTTTTTACTTCATATAGGAATGAGAAACATTACGAAATTTTAAGTGACATATCAATTTATGAATTGCTTCAATCTCAGATGAATGTTTTGCTTTTTCATGACCAATTCATACCAAAACATTATTTGGACATATTGTATTTTTCTTTCCTGTCGTCAAAAGAATGACAAAACTAGGGTGGCAAACTACTGACCCACAACTACATTCAGTAGTTTTTCTAAATTATGGAAAAGTTGATGTACAGTAGGGACAATAGAATCCGAGCACAAAAAGTAAGAGTACCTACTGACTTTGCCGAGTGAAGTTTGGACAGAAAGAAGAGTTGCCGCGATTTTTCAATTTATTAAGTTTGACATTTCAAATCTGCTCTTACGTCCTGACAGAAACATACATGTTCTAAAATTTAGTGTGACCAATTCATACAAAAATCTGAGCCAACACAATGCTAAAATGTTACGCTGACTTGTTTATGATGGCAGAGAACCAGGAGTGTTATTTGCAGGACCTAACGTTACAAATTTTATAACTCGCGCTGGGTGGTTCCCTTCTGAAAAGGACCCGCGGCGCCCTGGAGAGTATCGCATCCGATGGCAATTCTACTAAGAATCTGAACATGTGTTTGTTATTTAAGCAGCAATAACCGATTTTGTTTTGAAAAATAAATCCGCAACCGTTTCAATACCCTTCTCAATGAAAGCCTGATTTACCAAATTTGTCTAAATATGCTTGATATATCAAGATTTTATTGTCCGCTACTGTACCATTAGAAATGTGAAAGAGAACATTAAGAGACTTAGTGCACGTAAGAGTGAGAAAAATAGCGCTCCGATCGAATTAACGAAAATGCCTTAAATAAGAAAGAATTAACGTCAATTGATTGTCATTTTGTATTGTAACACGGAAATTAGAACGCCGCCAACGCAAGACATTGGATACCGCAGCTGCCCTGAAACAGTCCGCCTTTGCTTTCAGGAAAAGTGGAGCTAATATAAACAATTACAAAAGGCGGTTTTACCCTCGACGGAACCATCAGCATGAGTCACCGAAAAACTGAAAATACAATGATTTATCCAGGATTGCATAAACGCTTCCGGCGAACTTTCTAAAAGAACTCTATAAATACTCGAGAAATTCATTTGTAAGGTGAGTGTTTTTCTAGTCAGAGGAAAGTTTCCTCCTCGTGTAGTGCAGTGTGGAACCTGTAACACGCCGACGTGCCACCTTGTTTATTGACTTTTATGGACAACTAAATAACCAATAAAACTGTCCAAACAACAAACAAATTAAACTTATTGCCAAATTAATTTACTGAACCGAAACTGTACTGAAAAGTTTACTTGCTGAGAACTCCCAAAAGATTTTATTACTTCAATTAGGCATGCACTACCCTACCCGTCTAGACACTCGGCTACAGGACTACCTAGGATTTACTGCCGGCGCTAAAAGAAATACCCTACTGACCTACTCTACCTGGCCTACGTTCTGAGGCGACGCTTGCGGACCCCGCAATAAACATTTATAACTCGTGATCGTCAATGCAACACCTGGCCTTACGTTGTTGTAACTCAATTCTTTTGGTGCGTCGATGAATAAACTTGAGAGATTAAGGAACTAAATACGTTTAAAGAAAACCCGGAAGTTAGATTTACTTAATTATTTATTGAAAAAAAAAGGTAAAACTCCTTGTACCACCCACTGCGGGATCTGATCCAGTAATCGTAAAACCCTTGCGTTTAAACCAATACAGAGAAAACAAAATTACGGTTATCAGGAAGTACAGTAGAATTCGCTTAACAGATTTCACTTTCGAATATCGTAGCGATCGAACTGACTTAAATCACACAGCTGGTGGCTTGGTGGCAAATAGTTGTTGGAAAACTCTGTTCCTCAATTAAATTAACAATTAATTTAAGTTCAACTTAGATTGGTCTTGGTACTAGTGTTTGCCACTTCAGATCGTACTCGTATTGAGACACGTTCTGCTCAATCAACCAACGCACAGTGTGACACAGTGGGTCTACAGTGTACTACTTAATTAATTATTCAGATGTTCTGGAGAAGTATGTGATATAAAAGGCCGCTATCGGCGATCAAATTGCAAGATAATCAATAGCAATCGCCGCTAGTTTTTCAGGGACTCCTTTCGGAGGTGATGGAAAACCCTATCGCTAGCTAAACTAATTAATTGAGGTCGAATGGGTAGGATCTTTTCTCAACTACGTCCAATCGCCTTAAAGGTGTGGTACAGTATACGCTTTTAAATCACCCTACGTCGTTTTTTCCGTCGGCTAAACCTATCTAACTAATTTGTTGGCGCAATGGACCCGAATGACTGTTTTATCGGCACTCCGCTTTTGCGGTTTTGGCATTTCCAGTCTCTCGGCAAATCGCTTCTAATTAACTGCAAATCTCTCGGCAAAGACCACACTTCGGTCCACACACAGGGTGTGAGAGAAACTCTGTTAAGAAGATAGTTATGAATAGGTGGTTCGGCCTCGTAATTTCACGAAATTCGTAACGAGCAATAAATTGGCCTTGATTTCTGGGTTTAGGTTGTGCTGGCACACTTGGTTTCAGCGGTAGATATAACTTGCCTTAGACCAGTGATTCTAACTGGCAACTTCCCTGTGCAAATCGAAATACAGTCGTTAGCGTGTTTCCAACTTGGCAGAGAATATCTCCAAAAGGGTAGAGCTATTTTCCAAGATTACACTGTATTTGAATTTCCCAATAGATGTGAGGGAACAGTTAATTGGCTTTGGTTGATTAAATCGCAGAACTGGCCTAACAATTTATGCAACAAATGACCAATAAATTTTACTAACGTGAATGCAACTTGTTGAAGTTTAACCTCGACTCAAATGCAAATAAAAATATTTTGACTAAAACTTATCCAAAGGCAATACGAATACTGAACTTTACAGATTCTTTAGCCACTGATTAATGCAAATTAAAATAATTCTTAATCAATTTATACCACCAAGTATGTGACGAAGAAATACAAATAAATTTAAATTACCTATTCGCGTACCCGAGATGAACACAATACGCTCACGCATGTTTAGGTACACCCGCGGCGCGAATCCGTACGTATTCGTGGTTTTGTTTGTTTAATTGCCTTTTTCTTAACACACTGTATTTTAACCGTACTGAAATAAAATGATGTAGTTAGAAATATGAGAAAAACGACTGCAAGCACTAAAAGAAAATTCGCTAAGTCAAATTAAAGAATTCAACCGTTCGCTCGAGAGACTAAAATCTTTCTGTTCTTTCCGGAGCTTCCCTCTTTCCAACTAAACAATTGACGAGCTTCTTGGAAAAACCTCACATATCTATTTTTACCGAAATCGCGATTTCACTGCCATCTATTGCTTATAACAGTAGGCTATCAATTCTTATACTGGGATTCCGTAAAAACGTCATAAACCGGGAATATAGCTTAGCAAAATCTGGGGATTTCTGTAGCAATATGTTATGTCTAGGGTACATTTTTTGTTTTTCCAAAAAAGTTGTTTTTGGACAAATGAGGTTTTTCCAAGAAGCTCGTCAATTAATCTCCCCCCTCGGACTCCGCAAGCAAATTTTGAAACAACCCCGGACCAGTAATCGCTGCTCTAGCCCAAAATCACTCCTACTCCTCATTTCCTGTCTCATACTCATAAATTAAGAAAACTCCAATTAGCTTGTCAGCCAAGGATCGGCGGGTGGTCTTTCGCAATTTCAAACTTTCCTGACTCTCTCTTCATAACTTAACCTTACAAGCGTCTACTTGACACTTTAATGTATCCGGTACTTGGCCCGAAACATTAAGCAGACAAAGCGAACTACTTTCCACTTGCAATGTAATTGATCCCTTTTCTATAACTGACATGTTCTAAAATTTAGTGTGACTAATTCATAGAAAAATCTGAACCAACACAAAGATAAAATGTCAAGCTGACTTGTTTATTATGGCAGAGAACCAGGAGTGCCACTTGATCAAGGCCCAACGTTACAAATTTTTATGACTCGCGCTAGGGGTTTTCGTTCTTCTGAAAAAGACCGCGGCAACATGGACAGGGTCCCATCCGATAGCAGTTCTTAGAATCTGAACATGTGTTTGTTATTTACAATTAAACAAGCAACCTGATTTTGTTTTGAAAAACAAATCCGCGACCGTTTCAAACCATGTAAGTCTTTACTTGTAATGAATGTATTTAAGCTAGCTGCGTCCCTTATTTTTGTTATGTAATTTATTACGTAACAGTTTCTACAATATTTTTTGACAATATTCGTGACAATCAAAATATTTGTCAAAAAATTATCAGATTTTATTGTATGTCTAGGATAGGATGTTTTTTTCATAAAATTACATCTATTTTCATTTACCAAAGTTTGTAAAGTGGCTAACGAATCACCCTGTATGATTTCTATAGAACAACTTATAGGATCGACTTCTTCTTCAGCAACAGGAGAAAAATTGTAAACATATCTCAAAAACGTTCAAGGGTACATAATATAAATTTAGGTGTTCCTCAGGGGGGGAGTAGTGAGACTATTGTTATTTTTATTATTTTTAACGATCTGCTTGATCATACTTATAACATTTGGATTAGTATCTCTTTATTCTTTTGTTTGTTTTAAATTTCAATTCACTATTCTGCTAGGGATTGAATATCTTTTTGAGAAAAGTGAGACACTGAGTAAAAAAAAATAAAGCAGAAAGCACCGACATCCATAAAGCATAAATTTCTCTCTGCTTCTGCGAAAAGCAGCAGGAAATTTACTGTTTATCCGTACTTCATTTTCTTATTCCATTGGAAACCGATTATAAACTACCCCCGCTTTTTGCATATTGGCATTTCAGTGAATGTATATTACGAGCGTTATCTAAAAGCCTCGCCGTCGCACAGAAAAGCGTATGGATGTTAAAGCCGAGCAGGAAATTGACTTTTATGAAATGTGTACAGTGTTTATTCAACCCAGGGGCGGCTTAAGCGCTCATGCATGATACATGCCCGTGCAGCTTCTTGCTCGAGAAGATTAAATACTAAAAATGAAAATTTCACCGCACTGCATTATTTAATGTCTTAGATTTTTCGGGCGTTACTTACTTGAGATTTTCGCGGATTCAAGCACTAAAAATAAACGGGAAGCGTCACTTGAATTATTTATGCACGCGAAACGTTCTACAGTCGCTGTATATCCACGGCTTAGGTAAGCGGAAGTTAAACAACGGACTGTCGAGTAAAGGCTCGCGTTCAAAGGACCTCGGGCCAACCTGAATTATAGATATCTGGGGCAATAGCGCTAATAACTACGTCTCTGTCTATCATGCCCAGTAGTATTAAGTGTTCCAAAGTTTCACTAAGATCCTTGAAGAGGATTAGCTTAGCGTTAATATTTAATCGCTTACCGAAGTTAATTTTACAATGTTTAGTTTGATGTTTTTAGGGATGAACGTTGAGATTACTTAGGTACGGATTTACATTTTACAGGAACATCCACACTCCCTATCCTCTCATTAAACTTGCCTAATTATCAATTTAAATACAACTTATTAATAATAAAACTATTCCGCTTTCAAAGTACATACATACAAGATGCATCAAACTCGGTAAGTCGGTAGATATCGACAAAAGAAATAAAAGTTTCGTATAAGCCTTTTTTCTAATGAATACATTTTGAGAAAACCGAAGGGAAAGGAAAATTGTATATTTTTAAAACGTACCGTAGATGAGGTCGAACGGAATCCTTAACCTGCCTTAATCTTCGTCAAAAGAATCAGTTTATTGTTTTATTGCCTCATAAAATGTCGCCTCAGATGATGTGATGAAACACATTTAATCCATTCTGGTTATAGAATGATTTTTAGGTTAAACATAAAGAGTAACGTCGAAAGCGAAGCATAATTTACGTGAATTTGGTGTAGTTTGTAACTTTCATTTTTAACCGTTTATTAGTATATGTAAGTGTGTTTGTTTATATGTTGTCATACGTGTTTCCAATGGGCGATTTTACGTTTCAAGAATATGCAGACATGCATATTTTACATGAAGAATGTCGGGAAAAGACGCGATTAGCAGCACGTCTCTATGCGGAAAGGTTTCCTGATCATCAACGAAAACCGCATTCTAACATTTATCAGAATAGCTCAAAATGCACGTTCTTTCAATGTTGTCACCTTTAACACGTCTTTCGGTCAAGGGCAGAATTAAAAGCCTCTCATAAATTCTTTCGCATCCAATAAATATTTATTGCCTTCTTGCAGCTGTGTAACATTAATAAAACAATTTAAATCGCTCGTCTTGTTTCACGGCGGCAGAAATTTATCAAAATAATGCAAATTTCAACTTGCTCAGATTGCAAAATTGTATTAAGATATTTTGTTCCAAATAATGTCAGAAAAGTATCCCCCTAAGTTTGGTGCATCACCATTGAAACACCCTGTATACAGAAAGCAATCAAAAATAATAGTAATAGAATTCTTTCGTTTTTAAATTAATTTCTTTATAGCACCCACATCAAAAAGAATCAGAATAACTAAGTCGAATAAACAAAAAAACGCTGTTGATAAAACGAATCCTTATAATTTCATTAAAAAAAAGAAAAATTGTCAAAAAAAGAAAATATTCATAAATCTGAAATTTCTCGCACGTTATCCATCCATCGATCTGAAAACGCATTGTCTTGCCGGGGCTCTGTCTGAAATTAATGTAAACGATATATCTTTCAGAGTCCTTTCAGGTTATAAGAATTTTAAACGCTCCCCTTCATCCGGGCGCGACGTCGATTGTGAATCGAGCTCTAATGGAAAAGAAATGTGAATTGCTCAAGTGTCTGAGTGTCCTCTCGGATTTGATACTTCTTAATGATTACTTGAACTTCGCCGGGGCAATAAAACCGAAGGAAAATAAACCGTGAATTCATTCTGTTTATTCGATTTCGAAGCGATTCTAAATAGTTATTTGCTTCAGACGGATTTCCGCTCGCTTACATGTCAAAGAGTTTAAATCCTAAAGGCAAGACGTCTATTTGGATGTTTTATGGCATAACAAAATACGTACTTTTTTTATAGAAAATTTGTACTCGTCGGTACATAAACTAAAACTGAATCATTTTGACAAGATTAATGTTAACAATAGAAATAAAAAAGGACAAATGATTGGTTTTAGCAGTAGAGATAAAAAGGATACTGTAATTATATTTGTAATGTCCAAATTACTTAAACCCGCTCATTTGAATAGTATAGTATGTATAAAAAAATGAAGGAAGTTCAGGAGAAGTGTTTTGAAAAATGTTATTTGCTACTTACCTGGAGGCCAGCAAATTGTGCGAGGGACTGACGTTTCTCCAGCACCGCTCGGCTAAGCTCTTGGAGAAGGGAGGTTCGACATAACCCCAAAGCAAAAGGTGGGCAAAGTGAATAAAATAAAAAGCACCAGCTGAGCACACTTGTTTTTATTTAAAATCCTCAAAGATTTGGTAAAAATTTACAAAGTTAAATATGACCCAGATGGGGTCCAGTGAAACGAACACGCAAGTAAATAAATAATCTGACAAGTTAGAATTTTTCCGACTAACATATCTGTTCTTCGTTTACAATTAACGTTTAAAGTGATCAAAGAAATTTACTTGATCAACAACTAAATGAAAATAAAAATTACAACGCCGCGGAAGGTGAATCAACCCAAAAGGGTAATTAAAAAATATAATTAGAGTAATTCCGACCTTGTAATCATGATACCGCATAATGACAATCAGCTGTCAACAGTGAGGGAGCACCCTCCAACGACGGTAAGTACAGTCAGTCAATGACGTATTTCGACTTAGGTGTTACGTCATCGGCGTCGCTTCTGCAGGTCGGTTGAATCTACTTTCATGAACGAAGGGTGGGCGGGGATGCCGGGGATTTTATACATTTCAAACTCCAGTTCCGGCCTTTTCTCTCCACCCAAGGAATGACGATTTTCTCGCCCAAGGTGAAAACTAACACTAAAAGCTAGAACTTGAAGCTAGAATTCGAAGCTAGAACTCGAATCCTAATGGAAGAGAGAGACATGCGTTACTCACGGGGATCAATTGCACAAAATGGCCAACAAAACATACCTGTTCCTTTTCACAAAGGCAGGCCTTCGGAAAGCTGTTTAACGAGCTTGCAAGTTACTCGGCGTGCTTTAGCAAATCTCGAAGAAAATGCGTTTCAGGTTTCAGTCGCAAATTCCATGAAAGAAACACAAAGATTGAAGACACAAATAGACGAGACGCATCGCTCGAGCGCTGTTGAAAGGATGACCGCGAGACGAGCACGACGTACCCTTCCACTATCGCTACGACGAAAGTCGTTACAAATGAAATCAGTGTTAGCCGGGCGACAGAGTGAAATGGAGATATACAGTAGGTCTAAATAACAGCGTATGGTCTTTTCTGATGAAAAGTTGTGAAACATTGTGAAATATGGCGGCCGGCACGTAGGCCGTTGAAGTTTGGCTTTCCGTAAAAATACAGGGTGTCTGCTAATTATTCAGCCGTAACATATTCCAAAGGTAAACCAAGTTTGGCACAGTAGCTTTCTCAATATGCTTATAAACAAGAAGATACTCACTCATAAGCAAGCTTACGATTTCGGCCCACTTCGAACATATTGGATTATAAATTCCCCGCCTTCGCACAACACGGCAGGTAGTAAATATTGTCTTACATACTTTTTTGATTTATGTTAAACTTTATTTAATTATTTAATGCGATCGCGTGGCCCATAGCAAATTTGAAATAAGTATGTTTAAATGCGACGTGAGCTGAAATCGTAAGCCTGCTCATAAGTGATAAGTACAGGGGAGAAGGGATTACATGGTTTATAAAGTGTTTAGCTACGCCGATAAAAAAAGACTTGAAGCTTTAGTATGGGATTATTAATGAGGTAAATCAAAGGGAAATCAAGTTTGGCGCAGTAGCTTTCCCAATATGCTTATAAAAAAAAGGAGGTACTCATAAACCTGGCATATAAAGTGTTTAGCTAAGCCGATAAAAAAAGACTTGAAGCTTTAGTAGGGGATTATCAATGTTTTCGAAAAAGTTAGAAAGTATTGATAGAAGAGCTACGAGTGTGAAGAAGTAATGAAAAAAATTGTAAACGTTGTATACCAGTTGTAGATGATGGGACCTTTCAGAAAATGGTAGTAAGGCATTATGAAGCCTTTGCGAAAGAATTAGAAGATTACCACCAATGGAACTTCAAATAATGACTCAATGGTAGCTCCTGCTACAAATAACAAAGAAACTCAACCGAGCGAGCCCATGCCTCGAGAATTAATAAAAGATTATGGAACATTATAAGTGACCTCATTTGCCTCCCACAGTCAATGGAAGAAGTTCTGAGTCAAAAGGTGAGTTGAAAAGTCATCAGTCTCCCAAAGCAAACTCCACTCCAATACCATCTGGTAATCATGTCCATGCCCCCTCCTCTTCCTAGGTTTACCATTCGACTTCATCTCAAGATCCCCCATAAGTCGACCTGATCCACATACTCATGGCTGATGAGCACGCATACTACACAAAAACATTTCAGATTCAAAGAGACAACTCGTTAAAGAAGATGGTCCACATAATTCTGGCGACAGGGACAGAAGAGATTTTGATTAAGTGTATTTAAAAAAAAGTAGAATTTTTTTGTTTCAAATTGAGGAGGTCCAATAATCATATTTAATTGACAAAAGATATAGAATTGAGATACGTAAATCACGGCATACAAATCCATCTGAAGATCGACTGTCAAACATGGATTTATGGGTAAAGAAGAATTGGCTGAAATAAAAGTCTTGGGAAAGGAAAATATTTGAAGGAAACAAAATTGAAGACGGTTGGGAAAAACGATGAAATGCAGAAATTTACGCATTGTATTATTTATTAAAGCGAAAAGGTTGAAGTTGCTTGATCATTTGGTAAGGTTGGGTGGGTAACAGTAGGAGAGTTAAAAATATCGCATGGAATGAGGAAAAACAATCAAGGACTGAAAGGCGATGGTAGGATAAAAATGGGGGAAATAGAAGAAGATGATGAAGCTATGGGCCTAAGTGGCCTGTTAAAGGCTTCATTTGTAGCTTGCTAAGCGAAGTGCTAAAACATCATCTTACAAAGCTGTCTTGTGCATACTTTGAAAAAAAAAATTAATTTCAGTGTATGGAATATTTTTGCCACATTCCTTTACAGCAAAATATGAACTGGAGGGAAGCAGATTTAGAAAAATAATAATTGAAAACGAAGTTGGAACAATTTGAATAGACTCTTTGATCTAATTTGAGGAGGAAAAAAAATCAATGTTCCATGTAGTTAAATTTAAAGTGAAGTATTTAACACAAAAGAATAAAAATATTGAAGTATCCGGTAAAGCATCGTTCCATTCCCATCCGCCTCGGATATTTTTTTTTATTATCATTAAAACTGGCGACTTCGTAAAAGCCCCAAGTCGCTCGCCATGGTTTTTTTTTTGGCATGCTTAAATACCCGCCGCAACAATCTTCTTCTTTGTGTTGCAACATAAATCACATTACGCCCTTTGATTTTGCACAGAAGTCCCGGCGTATTATTCGGCCGTTCATGTTTTTTTGCCCACCCGAATAAAAACTGTTTCTGTGTATTTTGCGGGGCCGCTATTAAATTTATTACTTTCATAAAAACCACATTATGTAATTAGTTTGAAAGGAGCCCTCATCCTCCTCCTCCTCCCCTTGCGCCACCACCGTTTTTATTATCCCGCTCGCAAATGGCTCTACCTTTGAAAAAGTTTCTGGCCACGTTTATGCGGATTAATGACGTGGAAAAAAATCTGCTACAACGTACCTATTAAAAAAAAACTGATTCGGTCGGTGTTCGGTTTGTAATCTCGGGCCTTAAGTACGCAAGAAGGGCGCGATTAATTACATTATGTTTTTTTTTGGTGGAAGTAAATGTAAGCCGAGCCCTTTCTTGTTTATTATTGGGACAGCTTCCGATGTTCTCATTTCCTTTCTGTTTAAAATTTAATGTGATTTATTTTAGGGGGGAGTTGATAAAACTGAAGAAAAAATTATTGCAATTTGATTTATGTTTATCAATCAATTGATAAATTTAAATTTAGTACATTTTTTGTCTTCATTTCAAACATTATTTGGAAGGTCCATTTCTTATCCCGTTCGTTAGAAAACTTTTAAGGATTGTCGGTACATTTAAATAAATTATTGGCTAATAGTTGCCGAATACAAATACATAGGTATTTTCCTTCATAAATTACTTGACTAAAACAAAATGTCATAGCCAAGTTAGGAGAAAAGGATAAAGTACCTGTTCATTAATAATCAATTAATCACACTGTATTAAATTGTCTTAAGCAAAATAATTTCTAATTAATCATTGGAAAAACAAGAAAAAATGTAAAGTAGTTTTTCCGTACCTTGCGCATGCTTGGTGCTCCTCCTGCCTTAGCATACATTATCCTTTGTTAAAATCTCCTGCGAATTTTAAACTCCATTATAAAAAAAAGTCGTCACTTCACTTATTAATTTTGCACTCGCATTAGATCAACTACTGAATGCATATTGTAAATCGCTTTATTATATGCTATCTTTTATAATTCTTTTACTTTTTGTACAGTTAAAAGTTTTCGAATAGAAACAGGGATTGTTGTGTCCGAGTAAAACATTTGTTGGTTTGGTTTACTTACTTATTTTCTATAAATTCTTCAGAAAATCGATATTTTCTTGAAAACAAACAAAAGGTACGTTGAATTGATTGATACCACTAATGATCACGTCGTAGAACATTTTACATTCGTTTTCAAGTCAAACTGGTGCCTAAATTTTGAAAAATGTAGAAGTTCTTTACTCCTATTATTTATTTACATGGGGGGAAACAATGCCCGTCATTTTATATTGAAACGTTCCGAAATAAATCAAATGAATATCCATTATTTAATCGACGCCTTTAAATCTTTTCAATTTTTGTTTTAATTTTATTTTATTTCCATAAGTTTTCTCCGAATGATTTTGTATCTTGCATAAAAGAAATACGCGCGACTCTTTTTTGTGTCCTCAGAGAAATAACAATGTATAACAATAAATATAATTGTCTTACGCATAATTATGGCACTGTTTATTAAATTTTTCAATATAACAAAAAAAATGTGTGCTCACTTTGTACCTATTATTATATTTTTCCCACTGACTATTCTATTGGAGTCGGAATTCAACTTAGTACAGGGCGATCGAAATTGATTGTCCTGATCCTACACTGCTTTCCACGAGCTTGATATCGATATTTACATCCAATTATTAAAATGAAGTAAGCAACGTAGGGAGATCTGGGGAATTTACTAGATATCCCAAGATTTGTTGACGGTTTATTGCCGTTCATTCCTGAAAAAAATGGATTATTTCATTGTAATAGCAATCTGATTAAACAATAATTAAGTTTTTTATTAATACAGTTAGGTTTGGATGTAAGTTTCATGAATGTTCTATGCACGCACTGCTTTTCGTTCTAACCTTCATGTGATAAATGTAAATATTGATATCAAGCTCACGGAAAGTAGTGTAGGATCAGGACAATCAATTTTGATCTCCCTGTATTATACTATTCCTCAAATCACTTTATTTCTACGTAATTTGTGAATTGCGAATATTTTCCTTTTTCCCCACAGCTCTTATGTCATCAAATTCTATTGTGTTCCCCCCTGCATTGTGATTTAAAGAGAATACCAGTATTAACAATATGGCCATCTACCCGGCAAAACTGTAAAGTCAATATCTTCGTATGCAAAAGGTGCCGCCACGTCCTAAATAGTGTTTACTTATGCAACCTGACAAGCAAAGAGTGCAATCCCCACCATATGAAACGCGCCCTTAAGAAAGAAACATTAAATACAATTTTAACAAATATGTATAACCTTAAGTAAGCTTAATGTATTGTAACCACTATTAGTACAAACGAAAAGAAGCGACGTTATGACGTATGTATGAGACCTTTAGGTCAATGGTAAAATCTACATTTACTTTTTTATGAAAAAACGTTTCAGAAGCATGAGTGTTTTTGGTAGTTTCTGAAACGTTATATTTATTTTCTAGGAAGAAGATTTAATTAAAATTTTTATTTAAATATTAATGTGCTTCAGTAATCATTATTTGCATTATAGGCAATCAAATTTCAAGCTCTTCGCATATCAACAATTATCAAAATATAAATCAGTATCGTAATTTCCATAATAAACAAATCTGGTTAGGGCAAAATCGATTTTCATTAATAATGTCCATTAAATTGCGCCCGGGCGCTCTGCATCACAGATCCGTTATCACATCAGTCGGAAAACGAGCATAAAAAATAAATCCGCTAATCATTAATGTAAAGGCTGATAATCAAAGCGCTGACAACCGTCAGCAGGCTGGTACTGAAGGGCATCAAACATTTAAAACACCTTCCCCGTTTCGTCGCAGTTTTCCATCTCCCGCCTCTTCGCCGTTCGCACGTTAGTTGTGCACTCCCCCTCGAGGACCAACTTCCCCCCGAACAATAAATTGTTTCGTATCTCTTTTGTCTCGAGCGTTCATTGTTTCGGATTCTTTTGTTTCCGCCCCATTAATATTATTGTGTACTAATTAAACGCCGGCAATATTTTCGGAAAATTTCAGGCACGGCTTTAATTAACACGGATTATTTTATTTTACCCACGTTAGATTTAATGTACTGCAAATTTTGGGGGGGAGCACGAACGGCTGGCGCGATGTTCACGCCGCGGCCGGGGGCAATTAGCGATCTACGAAACGCAAGACAACTCGATTATTCAATTTTCAAATTGGGAATTCTTTCATCTGAAATTAATTTAGTTGTTTTCAGTTGTGCAAGTTCACGGAACACAAACGCCCTTGTGCTTTTATTATTATTTACTAAAGAAATGCATTCAAGATTTCTTTACTCAAAAGTTACGTCTAAAAATGCGATGTATACAAGTGTCCCATAAATAAGGGGCCATAATGCAAGGGCTAACACAATGATACATATAGAGTCCGCGAATGTGAATGTGAATGTGAATGGTCTACTTCGGTAAATTTTTTTGTGAACATTTTCGGAGAAATTACGAACGGAATACGGTCCTGTTTGCTTATAAATTCTATGCGTCATTGGCACGCTGACGTAAAACGATAATAAAACTGATCTGCTCAACATAATGAGATGTATTATTGCTGCAGTCTTTGGACTCCGATCGTTATGTCATTACTTATCGCGATGTTTACAGCAAGTGTTCGAAATGCCCTCCTTTGGCGTCCATACGGCGACGAAAATTTGCTTGCACTAAAGTTTGCTGCTGCCAGTTCTTGTTGTTGCATCCACTGGCAAAAGACGCGTCGCTGATGGTAATCCTCTTCTATCAAGTGTTGCACACGCTGCACGTGATAGAGATGTAACAAATTTTCTCTCAGAATACAGTACACAACAGTACGTGGCACCCCAATTTCACATGTACTGCGCCCTAAATTATTATTATTATTATTAAAAAAATTTGTGATACAATTTTCATCGGACAAGAACCAGCTTTAATTATTATTACACATTAGAAACATATCCTCATATTCTACAGTCGTAACCATGCTGCGTTAAGTGCTTGTACATCAACACAATGTCACAAGTAAACTGATTAACCTTTGTGATTCACTGAAAGCTTTCGTCTTGCGGCGCAATAGGGGTCGACTTGCGCAGGTCAGAAAAAGTTTTTACACATGGTCACCTATCCACTGCTGCCGTGTGTCCCCTTATTTATGGGACAGCCTGTATACAAGGTGATCCAAATTATGTGTTGCAAGAAGTGTTAGGATAGGTCACGAAATACTAATACTTCTTTCTCTTAAACAACACCAAGAATTCATGAAACGTATTTTCCACAAGCTCGTTGAAAACCTCTGTATTATTCGTTGTACAACAAATGTTGAAAATACTAATGTGTGTCAGATGGAGAAATAACTACCACCAATCGAAACATAATGGAGAACTAATATCTAATAACGACTTAATAATTAGATTCTTCTTCTTTTATAATAAAAAGTATGTGTACATACAATTACAGAGAAACGATTTTCACAACACATCACAGAAGCGAAACATCAGCAAAGTGATCCACTAAAATGTGTATACAAAGTGAGCTTTAAGAAGACGCGATATATAATTTTACGGCCACGTATTTTATTACACCCCTGCATTCGCGTCATAATCAAGTTTTTTTTTTTTAGTGCGATACGTGTCGTCACCTAACGCATGTTTTTCACGCCGAGTAAATTATTGATGCGAATTTTATCACCGCGCGCCATGGCGAAAATAATCCTAAAAAGGAATTTGCAAAATAATTTTACGTAAATTCTTTTCGCGAATAGAATATAAATTCCAAACATATTCCATACATATAGGGTGACTCTTGATTAAACCGACAAAAAAATTGTACAGTTTAAGGTCAAAACTCAGTCGTGCGATGGCGCGACTAAGTGGTAATTCTATTCAAGAATCACCCTGTGTATATTGTTGAAAGCCACAACTTCTCCTGGCTAATTGAAATATAATGTGCATAAAAAATCAAATTGTTTTCTTTTTATACTATACATGAAAGGGTCTGTAGAATCAACTGGTTTCTTCTGCAGAGGAACCATAAAGTAAACAAAACAGCTTTCAGCAGGATTGAGTTAATTTAAATCATTTGATTAAAATTACTGATTTTTATTTTCAAAAATCAAGATTTTTAAAATCTGTAGAGTTATTAATGAAATACAAAATTTTAATGAAATTTGACATTTCTACTTGCAAAAATAAAGCTCACCACTAATTTTTACGACGCCGCTGACCGACTCGATACTTGCACTTCGCAAGCATTTCGCTAACCGATAACCTTGGAATATATAATTCTTCCGCTCATTAATTATTAAATAAAAAATTACGCGAAGATTACATTAATCGTAACATCACCTGGTAAAACAAATACCCCTAATGTATTTTTAATGAACCTGTCACAATAAATTAAACGCCAGAACTTTCCACTTGGTACGTGACACCCCGTGAGTTATGCCCCGTCTTATCAAGATTTTTTCTTCGCCCCGCGAAATGAAACCCTTTCATAAAGTCGCCGTTCTGTCTGTCCCGGAATTTACGGCCTGCGATGCAGAAAACGAATCGTACTCGAACGCACTACCCACCGATTTTCCGAATCGACAAAGAACCCAGGCTCCAGGCCCGCCGTTGTCCGTTGTGCAGATTGTATAACGCACAAGGGCGCTTAATCAAAGGGGCGCCAAATTGTCTATAATTATTTAAATACATAGGTATAACTGAAAATGAATTGCTTCGAGGTTAAAAGCAAAAATAATAATTATTCAAAAGGACCTTGTTTGTAAACTTTATTTAAGCATAATTAATTTTTATCAAAGTATGTAGGGGAGGGTGGACCACAATTTTTGGAATAAAAATTTGAATTTTATACTTTTGATGAAAATGATAGCATAGGTAAATAATTTAAACTTTTAGCAACATAATACGTTAATAAAATTGTTAATATGTGATGAGGAAGGCAGTTAAAATTTAAAAAATATATAGAACTGTTTTTGTCTCATTGTGGCCCATGTTATGGGATAGAATGAGACAGTATTAAAAGATTACATTAATTTAGTAAATTTATTAAAAGACAAATGTAAAGTAAATAAAAATCTTTAAAAAAATGTCATAAACACAATACAATTCCAGTGCATAAGAACAAAAAGAAAAACAAGGCACTTTTTTAGGTTCAGTCACTAACGAACATAAATATTATTATTAAACCTAATTGAAAAATTTATTAAATTGTTCTGGCGCTTCAGTTCCTTTTATGTACTTTAGTTTTCGAGAAATAATCAAAAATTATACCCATGGCGATGATTCGTCCCTGGTTAAGAAAGAACAGCAGATAAACGCAATACAGTCATAAAAGTATTTTATAGTTTTATGATTATCACGACGTTGGACGTCAAGGCTCCACTTTGAACACCTGCTTTGACAAATAAATCACTGCAACACGAAAACAATTCAAATTTCCGTGATAAAAATTCTTAGGGTGTCTTAGGGTCTTTAATTACGATTAACTATTTGATTGAGATTAAAATTAGCGTTGCCTTAGTTTAACAATTTGATTTCTAGGGCAACACGAATTTTAAGCTCAATCAAATAGTTAATCGTAATTAAATATTTTATTTCCTTTCTGTAAACCCACCCCTAGTATTTTTCTTTAATTTTAATCTAAATTGTATTGCAAAGCGTAAGATACATTTTGGATACATTTTTCATTAATTATAAACTATTCCATAGAATTTTTTAAACATTTTTCGCGTAATCTGTGACATCCATACTGTTATGCGTTTTTTTTTTTTTTCACTAAACGATTGTCAGTCACCCTGTATGTACACCGTGTTGATTCGTTTTTCAGACAGTAAAATAGCATGTACGGTTAAATGTTTTGCAAATATTGGCCCTCCTGTATATTTTGAGTAAAATGGTAAAGGAATATTTGTTTAGAATTTTAAAATGCATTATTCAAGCATACAAAATATCTTTTGCACAAGGGCGCTCGACACCATAGTGGCGGCCCTGACTATAAGCTCAAACACGAGCTTTTAATTAAGTAATTAAGATTTGTGGTACAATTGTAAATTTACTGTTGAGTTTAAACCGGTTGGCTTTCGCCCTCTCTGCTGTTTGTTTTATATGATATTGAACTATCGTGTAATGTCGCGAAATTATTCAATTAATCTTAGCTGTAGCAACGAGTTTCTTAAAAAAATCGTCACTGATTTATAAATGAGAAATCATTAGAAAAATGTTGGACAAGCTTCGATTCACTAAAGAAAAAGAGAAACATGTGAAAAGTTACGTTTCGTTAATCCCCGAGAAATTATATTTTACAGAGGGTGGCGCCATCTCTTGATGAATTAGGAAAGTTTCTTGAACCAATTTTGACAGACATTCTTTCTGGAATCGATTTATAAGAGGTTAGATTTAAGAAAATAACATTTTTACGCGTCTAGTAAAAAAGTGAAAAATTCTGTATCGTATAATCCTTGAAATATTACATTTTACAGACGACGGCGCCGTCTCTTGATAAACTAGGAAACTTTCTTTATGCAATTTTGACAGATTCTCTTTCAGGAAGTCGAAATGTCGGATAAGATTCGAACGTTATAGTGTTTTTGATCGATTCACTAAAGAAAAGAAAAAATGTGAAAAGTTATGTTTTGTTAGTCCGCGGGAAATTATATTGTACAAAGGGTGGCGCCATCTCTTGATGAACTAGGAAAGTGAGAGCTCTAACAAATCGATTCCAGAAATTGGTTCAAGAAACCTAGGTTAGATTTAAAAAAATAACATTTTTACGCGCCTGGTAAAAAATTGAAAAATTCTGTCTCGTGTAATCCTTGAAATATTACATCTTACAGAAGGCGGCGCCATCTCTTGATGAACTAGGAAACTTATGCAATTTTGACAGATTCTCTTTCAGGAAATCGAACTGTAATAGCGTTTTCTACTCGTAGGAACTGAGTGCGCACTGAGGTTTTCAGTGTTCGGATTTTGTGCAAGCTGTCACTAATTTAATGTTCAGTACTTGCACTCTCAGCGAAATATACCAGTAAAATTAGTGCACATTTGGTGCAATTGCGCACATGCGACGATGTTCAGCGTGTTTTTAAAGCGTGATAGCAACGGTGATAGTCACTAGTATAACCGCATAATACCACAGATTTATCTATTCGTGTCTATTCTATCTATGCGCATAACCTAGAAAACGATGAATCAAAATAATAAAGCGCTTTATATTTATTATAAAAGTATTAGGATCGGAAGGAGAAAAAACGTATAGAGTGCCATCAGAAATTTTGCTACCTGTACATCATGTGTACATCTGAATAATTTCCAATAACCTCCTTGTAATTAGCTATTTTGTTTCTTTTTCGTTTTTCAGCATAATTTAATAGAAAAGCCATTTCATCTTCTTCAGATGAAGATGACGTTTCTTCCAATAAACAATTTGCGAGTACTGTAAATTCTCTATATGCGTCCGCCATATTTGCACTCGAATACTGGCCCCAAGTCACACAGCGAGGGCCACTTTTCTTGCACTCGGTGCGAAACTTCTCGGTGCACATGTGCCAGTAGAATATAAAATTCTTAAAAAGTGCGCACTACATCTACCAGTGGAATGTGACATTTGCACTCAGTTCAAGAAAGTGCAACGAGCAGAAAACGCTATAAGAAATCCTGAAATGTTGCCGCCATCTCTTGATAAACTGGGGAAGTTTGTTACAGTAATTTTGACAAATTCTCTTTCTGGGAATCTTGTTTTTCTTTTTTAATTTCGAATTGAAGTTATTCTAACAAGCTTCCCCAGTTTATCAAGAGATGGCGGCAACATTTTGGATGTCTTGAATGTTTAAATCGAATTTCTTACAATTCGATTTCCTAAAAGAGAATCTGTCAAAATTTCTTAAAGAAAGCTTCCTAATTCCTCAAGAGAAGGCGCCGTCGTCTGTAAACTGTAGGACATCAGTTCCATGAACTGTTTGTTGTTTATATTTTTTATTAGATTTCAATACATTTTTTGTGCTGGTAGTAATTCATTCAATTCAATTTATGCTTCTTCAAGATGAAGTTGGTGCTTGTTAGGATTCTGTGGTTATATTAATACCGCAGCATAACATAAAGTTGATCTTAATTAGTTCGATAATTAAATAGTTTATACATATAATCCAATACTTACGAGGGCCTGGCTTGTTTGTTTTAGATTCCACAACGGTCCGGTGAAATTGAGCGCGGCGTTGCGACGAAGCATGGCCAAGGATCCTATAGCTCCAATTTTATGGGAACCGCATCTAGAAGCTTTAGACCGCAGGGTGGAAATCATCCTCAGGGGTATACGCGACTGTTTAGCCAAGGGGGAGGAGGTGGCCGCCTCCGAGAACGACGCCGACGAAGACGAAGAGACGTAGTATTCGTTTTAATTTCAGACATCGCCTTTGGTATACTTTTATCCGCAAACGAAGCTCATCGTTATTGAATATCATTTGAATTAAACAAATTCTGTATTTTTGTATATAAACGTGTACAGTACTAATTGCATACAACATGTACGGTATAAATGTAAATATGGACGGCAAATATTAATTATTCAATTTATGAAATGTTGCTTTGAATCGCGAGAAGAGAGAATTAATAATTACTTGTGATGTAATTCCGGGGAAAATCTCGCCTTTGATAACGCTTCAAAGGGGCACAAAAAACACCCATCTGTAATATGTTTTTTTAATTAAAAGCGTGCTAATAACAGAACTAGATTTACTACTCATTTTATTATTACAACGTATCCCTATGTTGGTATGAATTACAAAAGAATCTGCAATTACACTGATTTTATTATTTATTAAATGACAACAACACAGTTTAATTTCAGGATATCTTTGTGCCCTTTTGAAATTATTGTAAATAATAATATGTGTATATGTAAAATACATTATTTTTATTATTATTGTAAGTTTAAACATGACTAGAATTAAGGGACAGTGATTTTATGCCAAAAAACGAACATATTACACCATTACTGAATAAAATGTTATCATATTTAATGGACTCATATTTCATTAACCAAAAACAAAAATCTTTTTTATTTACAATTTTTCGGACAAGGATCTACTCTAAAAGCTTTTCGTTCTTCGTACTTTTCATCTCCTCCAAAAATTTGAGTCTTTTATCGCGCAGCGATATAAAACGATTTATATTTTTAATATGAACATTGTTATCGATAACTGTAAATAATTGTTGTAACATATTGTAAAATTTCGTAGCGCAAAAGTGTAGACGCCGCCGCGCCGTCTGAATGTGTTATGGGGCGGTTGGCCTTTACGATTTTGGGGGGTCTTAAGTTTTTAAACATGTCATGAATTAAATATACCAAAGCAGACTGTCTTTGCATTGTGATGAATAAATAACTGAAAACTTGGAAGCGTTTTATTATCAAAACTTTGGCTGGTATTTCGTTTAAAAGGGGTAAGAAGACGCAGAGACTTTTATGGTAGGTAGGTACGTCGTTTGTTGAAGGGGGGGGGCGACGTCGCGTCGTCCGTATAATTGGGGATTTAAGAATTTAAAAATTAATTAAAATGCTAAAATATTGAAAATTTAATTCTTTTTAAAACATAAGATTTATATTTGTTCGCAAACAGATCATCAAAAAGAAATAAGGAACAACAAATGATGGAAAAATGACTAAAGGAATCAATAAAAAAAGATCTGTGACAGAAATACAGTAAACATAAAAAAGAATAAGAACTAAGAATCTAAATTTGAGCTTTTGTCCAGTTTGAAATTCAAACTTAAAATAAATGTAAAACTGTCAAAGAGGTCCTGACACAGTGACATTAAATCCCCCATGCAAGTATTAATTAATGAGATGAACCCCCTGCTCCCCCCGTGTGTAAACAATCACGAGCTTTTATTTAACATTAAATGCAGCTGATACGAATTGTTTGCTTTAGTAATACACATCGTGCCATCACCAAATAATTAATTAACTTGCTTTATAATTTAAATGAAATCCCCAATCGTCACCGGTTGATCGATAAAGATAATTAATTAATTACGGTCGTCCCACACTGATTAATACATACCCCAACGTCCACGTTGTTTTTAGTTTAATTTAAATCGTACGAATTTCATAGTCTGTTAATTGATAAAGTTAATTAACGCCTTCTTATGTACAGCGCGAGCAAAATAAATTGGTCGTCAAAATATCATTCAAAAATTTGATGGAATTCTTGATTAAATTGACGAATACAATTCACTGTGTCAACCGCTTTAATTATTTTGATTTCACTGACATTAATTAAATTAATAATTTTTTCTCGTGTATCTTAATTGATATAGAGTATAGATGATAATTAATTCGTAATGGTCGTCGTTGATTAATAAATTCCAGACGTCCACGTTTGTTCCCGAACTAGTTCGCCGGTTATCGAACAGTTTCTAACGTACGTCAACCAACTTAATAGTTTAATTAGATTTTGATTTCGTTGAATCCTAACGATTTGACTGGGATCGCTCCCGTCATGTGCAGCCGCTTCCCGAATTGTTCCCGAACAATTATAACGCGTGAGTATGAAATATATAGGGATGAGGCGGACCGCAGGAATGTTTCGGGCTGAATAACTTTATAGTTTCGAATTTACAAAATTCATTTCGTATTGTTTAGTTATTTGTGCAGAACTTTGCCCCCGTTCGTTCCATACCAACGATAAGTTTGAATTTAAAACTATAACTAAAACATCAGGATCAAAATTTAAAATTTAATCAAAATGTGTATTGAAAAAACCTATCTCCCTTGTATTAAAAGAATTAAAGAAATAAGTAATCTTTGGTGTATTCTAAGGTCTCTGCGATTTAGATGGAATGGAATCAGCTCGCTCAGAACGTACGATCAGCATCGAAAGTTTTAATTAAGTTATCCTCCCTATGAACTTGAGATGGAACTGCAAATGACATTGATCTCCTAATAAATAAATAAGTGCTTAATTTTTTTTATATACTTATAGAGAACTTACACGCTGATGTATCTTTTTGCTAAACAAAGAAAAATGACCGGTAATAACCACCGTACATATTAAATTTTTTATATAATTTTATCTTCTCACAGAGAAGCGAAACTTTTAATCCGGATTATTTCTGTCTCTTCTTAAATTGGCTTAACTTGCTTGTTACTGGAACAGCGACGTACATTTGCGATCAAAAATTAATGTGACATAGTTTCGTGTGCTCGACAAACTAGGATTAAATTGTCATGTGCAGCAGTACCACAGGAGAATCTTTATTTTAAATAGAGATGAAGACAATTGCGGAACAAAAGAAAATGAAGAACGATTAATTTAATTTTAATTTATTGTTAAACGAAATATAAAATTTCTTCGTTACCAAAAAAAAAAGATAGTGGCCCGTATTCTCATCTTATAATTAATTTAATTAATTTGTTTCCTATGGCAACGATCGTCCATTACTCTCTTACATATTAAATTGACATAAAGCTATATAGTTTCTTATTTATTTTAATAACGACTTTAATGCTACTTTAATCATAAGTTCAGAATGTATTTAATCCAATACAATCTACATTTATTTAATATTTTTATGTATACTATCACTTTTGGAAATAAAAGAAACTTCAATGATTGACTCAAATAATTTCTTATTATTAAAAGCAATTTTAAATATTTTATCCCAATTATTTAAAAATTAGATTATTTCAAAAAAAAAACTCAATTTCTGTTTATGAGCACCTACAGGGAATCTGAAAGAAAATTTTCCAATCTTGATGTTAAAAAGTTTAATAAAGAGACATCATAAAATTACATGTGATTTAAGCAGAGACAATAGGGGCATTCAACGGACACAATCGATTTATGATTGCATACGGTTTAGCGTTCAACACATCTGAATCGATTCAACATCGATCGTGAAATTGTCCATCATAAAAATTTTGCGATTCGACTGCGATTAATATGGCGTTGCGGTTTGTATCATATGTGCGAGTTGTATATAACAGTTTATAGTTTATTTCAAGGATTTATTAGAGAAATAACTTAACCGCACTGCTTATATTGTGATATTGCTATTGTTGAATAGCTAAAAACCAAATATTATAGAAAGTAGGGTTATACCGGTCACGCCATCGTTCAGTGCTTACATGAATCGATTTAAATCGATTCAATCTGATCGTAATCAATAGATTTGTTTGTTGAACGCCCCTATTGAAAGTAGTAAGAAAAATAAAAGAAATCACAAGAAAAAACGACGGCGTAGATCAGTTTTTATTTTTAGCACAAGAAAGAATTAAAAAGAACATCACTTCTCATCAGTTTTCTTTTTGTTTATTGAGAGTCGGAATGAGAACGGAGGATCTTCTTTTATTTTCTCATTTTCTGTTCGTCCAAATCTGTGTTTCGTTGTCGTTTGTTTCAGTCTTTTTTATCGTTTCTTCTTGTCGAATTAATTCTTACTTCTAACTTTTAAAGAAACGCCTTTGTAAAGTCCTTATTTTTAAGGGTGATAAAGAAACAGAAAAAGAAACCATGAAAATTTGACAATTAAGTCAAGTGGAAACGCGAAGAATAAGGTAAAGAAATAAGGTAAACGAAGATCGACGTTTCTACAGCAGCGAGGTAAACTGAAGAAGATCGACGGTTATTAAGAAAATTTTTCGAAAATCTCAAGACTAAAAAAAACAACAATTCGACAAAATAGAACTGAAGCAACCGAAGAATAAGGAGAACAAAAAAACAAAAGAAGACCAACGTTTCTATGGCGAAGTGTAAGAAAATAAAATTGCCGACGGCGGCGATGGAAAAAAAATACATGGCACATCCCCCTCGTTTCTTCGATTCTGAGGTGCGTTTCGACCATCGTTACTATTTTTCATACCACTTTAATCTGTTAACATGAACTGTCTATATAAGTGTTAACTGCAGCACGAAAAATTAATGCAACAAAAAATAGTGGAATGATGCAAAAAAAACAAATGTAAGCTTTCAAAGGCTTAGCCGATTTCTTACTTGTTCTCAGGCTCAGCTTCCTTTTGCTTACATTTTAGTTTTTGCAATCATTTCTGAACACACTGTGCTTGAAAATATAGGCGCACATAAAGCTGAAGGAAGAAGAACTAAAGGCACTAAAAGCAATTCCTGGACCAGTAAAATTATATGTTAATTAATGAAGAAAAATATATAAATGCAGTAAATTGAATTACGTCGAAGTGTTTTTAATTAAAACGGGTAACCTATGTCATCATCATCATCATCATTACTAATTGAAGCAATTAGACTAACTTGGTTTTAGACTACTAGACTTGTACCAGATCTAAATTCAATTTCTACAGGAACAATTTCAAACAAGAAAATTTATACCTAGAGATAGTTTGAAAATAGAACACGTTCTATTTTTCCAGATAATTTTTGATTCAATCTAAATCACAATGCAATTTTCTGCAGAAAATAAGTTGTTCAAGAAATTGCACTAAATCTTGTACAAATTGGGCAGTCTAAAACGGCCTTTAAACTTGGCTTAGAACAATTTTTCAATTTAGAAGCAGGAAGTATATACCAGCCAGATTTAATTTAAGCTCATAGCATGGAAAATGGTAAAATTCATTTTTAGACAACTGCTTATGAAAGTGATATATGTATATCAAATAAATCAATAAACCTTTGAGTGAAAACTAAAAATTCATGCAATAAATGTCATAATGTTGATGCAAGATATTATTATATTTTTTAATAAGCCCGAAATTTGCTAAAGTCCGAACAGAATCGACATGCGTTGTCCGAAACATTTAAAATTGCAATGGCTTTACTAAAGTATAACTACATAGTGCAATGTATGATGGCGTGGACACCATATAGCTCATATTCATATATGACGCTCAGGTTGTCCATTAACATGTACGGAAGAGTTTAATAAATTCGCAGAATTGAGAGAAGGTAATGGAATGTTAGGTCTGAGGAAGTCTCTTAATGTAGATTGTAATACAACAGTTACTCTGCTTGTGAAGTAGAAGAGGGACGTCACACTAGCACGATAAGTAGCATTTTCGACTCTCGTTACAAAATATCAAGTAATACAAATAATCATAGCGAGGCAAAGATGAGAGTTAGCAAAACTGCTACTTTTCGAAGCAGCTTCAAACTGCGACGGACAATACTGCCCACATCAAGGTAGCAGCTTTGTCGTAAAACTTTTTTTTTAATTCTGCAATAAACGTCTTTTTTGATTGTATATTTTGATTTACTATTTTTTCTATATTAGCTGCTTTCGTTCGTACCAATGATTACTAATCTTAAATACTGGATTCACTTGGTGCACATTTATTCGTAACTTCCTTCCGTTCATTTTATGAAATATGAGTTTCATTCCTTCGTTTTTTGTAGAATCAATACATAAAAGTTAGGAATAAATGTACACAAAGTTAATCCAGTATTTACGATTAGTAATCATTGGCACCAACGAAAGCAACTAATGTAGAAGGTATTAATTGTGGCACCAAACAATATGTTATCGTATAATTATAATGTGCCTTCAATTTTTTATGGGCTATCGTAAACCCTCGAAGAACGGTAATAGGAATCATAAATTCCATAAAATTTTCGATGAACCTGCTACATTGTTTTAGCATATTTGTCAGCGTAGTTTGTAGCTGCTTCGAAAAAATAGCAGTTCTGACCACCTCTGGTAGTAACAAACTGAAAGATTGTTTCTGAATCTCTTTAGTTCTACGACCTCCCAAAGCTTAAAAAGTAAAATAAAATTGCGACCTGCGACCCAACATATTTTCGATCAATTTGTGATTTAATACCCAAAAACCATTACTTCAATAAAAAGAAACAGAAAACCAAATAAGAGATTTTGTCTGCGTCTGTCAGACAGACAAAAAAACTTCTTTGACTAAAACTATGAAATCAACCTATTTTAAAAGACTGAAACAAGTAACCCAATAAAGAGAATATGGAAAAGTGAAATCTAATAATGGTTAAGAACAAACTAAATTTGTAGAATGCCAGAGAAAAAATGCAAAAGCGATTTGATAGAATGTTGCTTTGAAAAAAAAATTATAAGAAGTTTTCTCATTTCTGTTAAATTTTTCTGACTGTTCTCCTTAGCTGTCTCATATCTAATGTGTTTTACTATGTTTTTCAGTTTCTTGTTTATTTAATCCGGTTGTATTAATTTTGGAATTTTGGTTGAATTGCGTACTCTAAAATTATGTTGTCTTTATGTTCATTTTATCCAGAACTGTTTTACTTAGAATACAATTTATTTTGGTGCTTTATCATTAATTTCTAAATTTAATGTACCTTCTGGTTCAAATAATTCATAAGTTGACAACAAATAAGTTCTAAAGACACTAAAAGCAATTCCTGGACCAGTAAAATTATATAACGGTCATATTAAAAGAAAAGTGATTTGACTTATTAAAAAGAATAAAGAGAAAAGGCAATCGATGAAAAAAAATTATTTATTACCTCCAATTTAATATATGCAGCATTTTGTGAATTAGGCACTTATTATTCTACTTTTTTTTTGGTCTTTTATGGCATTCGAACCTATAATCTTTGATTGACAAAACCAAGGCTGGATTGAATTAAAAATTTAAGCCAGGATTAAATTGAAACCTAGATTAGAATGTGACATACATTATGACGTAGAGGTAGAGCATATTGAATGTCACATTGGAACTCATGGAAGATTTGAATCCAAGAATGATCCAACTCGTCGATGTAAAGGATAAGACAAAGAAGAACAAATATAAAAGTAATATTATTCTTCTTCAGAAGCTTTTATAAAATTAATTTAGTTAAACAATTCTTAAAAAATCAATTCAATTTATTTCTTTCTATATTTGTTTAGATTTAGAGCAAGGATCCTCAACCCTATGTCCACGGACGCCACGGTGCTCTCCGATACTGTTCGACCTCTCCAGAGAAGTTTTTATTGATAGTTCATTTTAAAAAGTTTCTAAAATACTTATTTTGTCTTCTAATAACATTAAACGCACAGTAATGTGCAGTCAGAGAAAAATAATACGACATTTGATGAGTCGGGTAACTAATGTTATCGTTGCCAATGCTATCGTTGTTACTAATTCTGTCACTTGACCTGGTGCTTTCTGTTGAAATTCGAAATGTTTCATAACTTGAGATATGTAGAAAATTCGGTGACTTTTTGAGCGATTACTGACAAATCCATTCTACATGTTAAAAGGGTACTTTTACAATTATTGTGTATTATTAACTATATTAATATGCTTTTGTAAAAATACAGCATCTCATAAATCATTAAGGTGCAGATAGACATGCGAGAAAACTTGCGCAAGTTCTGTCCGACACTAATGTCGATAATGCAAATAGCACGTAAATAGAGTTGCGAGTCGACTCGCTGAAATGTCTGCAAGATCTCGCGCGAGATTCTTTCTTGCAAGTCTAAATAGGCATAATTGTTGTTGCCGAAATATCGAAACAAACTGGAAGTTAAGTAATAAATCGCGAAGCTACAATTATGTTATTTAGACTTGCAAGAAAGAATCTCGCACGAGATCTTGCAGACATTCCAGCGAGTCGACTTGCAACCCTATTTACGTGCTATTTACATTAGCGACATTAGTGTCGGACAGAACTCGCGCAAGTTTTCTCGCATGTCTATCTGCACCTTTAAGCTCAATACGTAAATTAAATTCGATACAACGTCGCCTATGCGACCGCGGAAAGTATGCTCGCCTAAAAATTATGTAAGCAAACGTTACAGCAACTCGCTATTGAGTCATGACCACGGTTAGGCGGGAATAGCAAATAATCGCATGCATAATTTGCAATAGCAAAGAACGTTTAGTGTTTAATTTAATTTATTTAATTTTTAATTCGAAAATACGAAATTTTGTTTAAATTTAACAATTTCTTGAAAATTAAATGAAATTAAAATTTCGTCCGACGCTTATGGAGAAATGAGCCAGCGCAATGATCGTACATAAACATGCACAGTAAAGCGGCGACCCAGCCGGACTGTTGCAAGCGGAATCTCATCCTCCTAACCCTGGTCATGATTGACCTTTGTAAATTGCATTCGAAGAATTTTAGCTGCTTAGGTGACTCATCGAATAGGCCTCGAATGGGCTTAGATGTTGACGCCATCGATTTAACTAATTTCTGTGATGAAAAAAACATTGAAATTTGTGCTATAAAATGGAAACCAAAAAATGTAAGTTACAAGGTGATAGTTTTATGTAGCTACCGCTCGCCATCTGCAAATATAAAAATATTTATGAGCACTTTGTGTGAAATTCTTGATAGTTTATACTGGGCAACCGTTAGAATAATTGTATGCGGTGATTTTAATATAGATGGATATAATATTAGTAATAATGACTTTAAAAGTTTATGCAACGATTTATTGGCCTACAACTTGGAGTATGCTGTACGGTGGCCGACTCGAGTTACTCCCACTTCATTACCTACTGTTGACAATTTTTTCCACAGTGGTAAACCTCATATATGTTGTGTAATTGACAATTATATATCCGATCATAATGACCGTGCTAATCCAAAAGTAGGGAATACACGATCCAACATGTCTTAACACATGTACGCGCGTACATGTTCGCCGAACATCAACGTCAAATAGTACCATACTACACACGATCGAACATGTCTTAAGACATCACAGTCCAGTTATCAACCAAGACGATGTCCGAAGAGTCATGTTTGGTGGCAGTGGCGTGCACCTAATAATAGTCGTCAGCTATCTGAAAGTGAAAAAGCTGTAGTAAATCCCCAGTTTAATAGTTCCACTTGCAGAATCTGCCACCACACATTGCCGGAAAGTTATTTATTAAAAATCATAAATTGGCTGTCTTGAGGTGCTGTGGAAAAGCTTATGCACGACGTCGACGTACTGCATTGAATAAGTCCGTGGCGAACATGTGCGTTTGGCAACCACACGGTCGAACATGTACGTGCAAACATCAACGCACGCACTTGTTTTCAGGAAAACCAGAAAACAAGTTCGACGGACTTTTTGTATGTGCGTACATGTTCGAAGCGTTTTTCGTGCCAACACACGCACGTTGATGTTCGGCGAACATGTACGCGCGTACATGTGTTAAGACATGTGGGATCGTGTATTCCCTGCTAAACAGACTCTTTTGATACATATAATTCCAATAAATTCTTCTCCTACAAAATTCTTCCACTCAGGGTTTATCCAGTTATTTAACAAAAATTTCCCATTGGTCAAGCAATGTTACAAGCCCGATCCACACCCTAAAAAATGGGTCACAGATGAAGTAAAAATCTCCAGTCAAAAACTAAGAGATCTTTACCAGCTTCAATGTAAATTTCCCAACTTAAAGCCGGCATACAAAGCAGCCAAACTGAAACACTTCACCCTAATAGGGAATGCCAAGAAAGAATATTATCAAAAGACTATCTTCTCATCGGAAAATCCCACTAAAACATCTTGGGAGGTAATAAGTCATCTTTCCAGAGGAGAACGAAACCATAAAAACCCTAGTATTGAGATCGATGGTCAGTTTGTAAACAATCCAACAATCTTAGTAGAATCCTTTAATAATTTTTTAATCCTCTTGATATTACTGCTAAAATTACAAAATCAAATAAATGTACCATAGATAACTTCCGGTCCTGTAAATCATCGATGTTCTTAGGCACTTGCTCAGCTGATGAAGTACTAAACACCATTAAAACTAAAATAAAACCCAAGAAATCATCTAGTTTCGATGACATTTATTATACAAAAAGTGGCCGAATATTTTATATGTAATCCGCTGAAATTCATAATCAACCTTTCTTTCTTAGCAGGAGAATTTCCTGCTAAGTTAAAATGTAACAAAATCATCCCTGTCTTCAAAAAAGGAAACCCTCATAAACTTGAAAACTATCGACCGATTGTCAATATTCTCAAAAATATTTGAATACATTTTTGCAATACGTTTGTGGAGTTTCATCACTCATTTCAATATTATATCTGAGGCTCAGCATGGTTTTGTACCAAACAGATCCACAGTATCAGCTGTTCAGTCCTTTTACGAGGTTGTTATGCAGTACATCGACGTGGGCGAGAGCCCTGTTGGGATTTTTTGTGATCTCAGCAGGGCTTTTGACTGTGTCGTGTCGATCTCAAAACTATGTCCGAGAAACTCTCTTGTATGGGAATAAGAGGGGTTGTGTTGAATTGGATCTCAAAAAAAGTTAATCAGAATAATGGTAGGAATCTCACGATCTTCTTGCCGTGAGATTTTCAAAAAACTAAGAATTATGCCTGCTACATCTCTATACATTTTTCAGCTTTGCACTTATGTTTATGAAAACCAGTCAAAATTTCTGAGGACGAGTGATGTCTATTCTGGAATCTTACGAGGGAGTGACAGATTTCGGCCTCCATTCAGCAGGCTAGATGTAGTTAGAAATTCGCCAAATTACTTAGGATTAGAATATTTTAATATGTTACCTTCAAAAATAAAAATGTGCACCAACATTAACCTCTTTAAATCTAAACTTAAAATGTTCCTACTTAAACTTTCTTGTTACTCACCATCGGAATTTTTAGAAACCTGTAATAGCAATACTAATAAAAAAAAATGTTACTCTTTATAATGATGTATTACCTTATTATATAAATCTGTTACATACCTATGTCAGCAACAAAATGTCTGGTACTTTTTTTGATTCTTTCTGTTAGTTTATGATGAATTTAAATAAGCACTTTGACAATTGTATCTAATACATGTAGTATACCTACTAAATACTTTGACTTATCTCGTCATGCTCTGTTTTGTACTGAGACCAAATAAATTATTGTTATTATTATTAAAAAGCCGGGTATTATGCAAGCATATGAGCAGGCGGTTTCAGAAAATCACGATGAATCATAGGGCAACTGGCCCACATGTAAAGTTATACGTTATCGGAATTTCCGTTGTAAAACCTTATAAAAAGGCAACTGCGCTGACGATAGATATCATACAGCAAGTAGCCGTATGGTCGTGAACATCTCTGAACGTCTGAAGCCGAAAGTAGTATTCATCGAGTGTCACAGTGTGATCAAACTCCAAATGTCAAGACGTTAAATCTTCATATTTCCGATCACCTTGGGCAACTTAAGCAGATCCGAAGCTCATACACGGAAATACCTGAAAATAAAAAACCGAGATTAATACGAGACATAAACGAAACAAATATGGAAATACTTACACAACAACTAATGTCAGTACAATGGACTTATATATTTCAAAATACTACAAACATATTCTCCAACTTTCATGGAGATATTTCACGACTCTTTCCCTTTAAGATATATTCACGCCAACAACAAAAAACTGAAGCACAGGCTACAGTTGCTGTTAAAGATATAAAAATATATTAGACGCTCTTTATACTATTGCACAAGTTACAAAAACTAAGGAGACTTTCGAATTATTCAAAAAATATACTGCCTTATAAAAAGTGAGCAAATAAAAATCAGATTAGAGTAGGCGGTGCAATGTCTGTGATTAACTGAATTAGTTAATGTAATGGACTGTCAAATTTATTGACTTTTTATTTAATCACAGACATATATTTTCTTTGCACCGCCTACTCTAATCTGATTTTTATTTGCTCACCATTTATAAGGCCGCCATTAGAATTTCTAAGCAACAAGCGATAGCACGCTATATAGAGAATTCTGAAAATAAACAAAAAGCAATTTGGAATGTAATTAGGGAAGAAACACAAGCTTGCCCAAAAGAAATAACTAGTAACCTATCCGCAGAAAAACACAACAACTATTTCACTCTAGCTGGAAATAATATTGGATTAAATCACAACGACGCACAAGATCCGAGCTCCCTACTAGAGAAAGTGAACATTAACAATAGAGAATCGTTTTTTCTTAGTCTAACCACAAAGGAAGAAGTACATTCGGTCATTAGGAACTTAAGAGACAAATATTCAAGAGATGCATACGACGTGTCGGTCAATCTAATAAGACGTGTGGGGGACATCATCGCCGAACCTTTAGCAACTGTAGCAAATAATTGTTTTATCCAAGGTTATTTTCCAAACGAAATAAAGATTGCACGAATTGTTCCCAATGATCCGAAAATTTTCCATCCAATATCAATACTGCCAGCAATCTCAAAATTTATAGAATGTCTGATAAAGAGACGTCTCAACGATTTTTTCGAGAAGAAACACGTATGGCAAATATGGATAAGGCAAATCGACAATCACGGCAAAGATTATGGATAAAATATTAGAAGCTATTGACGAAGGGAAAAAGTGGAATCAGTCTTCTATGACCTCAGCAAGGCGTTCGACAGCATAAGCCATCCAATTCTATTGAAAAAATTACACTTCTATGGAGTAAAATATAGATCGCAGTACACTAATTGGAAAAATGATGTATCTAGAACACAAGGTGTACCGCAAGGTTCTATTTTAGGACCTCTACTGTATATTATTTTCAAGAATGACCTACCTATCAACGTGCCTGCTCATGGAATCTTCCTATATGCTGATGATACCATCTTTACAAATGCAGATGATACAATGGAAATCTTAAAAAACAAAACGAGAGAAACTGTAAAGAAGGCGGAACACTGGTTCAACAAAAACAAATTAAAAATAAATTTGGAGAAAACTCAAACTTTAACTATTATTACAACAGCTGACAGATATGATAACACAGTGAAGTTCTTAGGCCTTCATTTACACACGAATTTAAAATGGACACACCAATAGAAAAGAGAAATAAAAAACTATCCAGAAACTTGTACAACCTTAGAAGACTCACGAAAATAGGAACTTACCAAGCAGCAATGAGCGCTTATTATTCCCTCTTCCACAGCGTAGCTACATACGGCATTCTAATATGGGGGGGGGAGCTTCTCCTGCAGAACACTCCGTATTCCTGAAACGAAAAAAAAGCAGTAAGGATACTATGCAATGTAGACTAATTTAGCAGTTGCAGGTAATTATTTGGTAAGACTGGTGTACTCACCCTAAAAAGTACGTTTATACTTACCTGTGTGTTACATACATTCGATAATAAAAGTTTATAACGTGCGAGTGTTACATTTCACAACTACAAAATTCAAAGCAAAAATGAAACAAATGTTGAGAAAATCGGAGGGAGGCGAGGAAGCCAAATTGGACACAGCAGAAGTGGGAGGTCCTCCAACATTCGCCATATAGTCCCGATTTGGCCCCCTCCGATTTTTATTTATTCGGACCCCTGAAGAAATTTTTGGCTGGGAAACGCTTTGCGAATCAACAGGAATTGCAAGACACAGTTGTGGACTACTTTAATCGACTTGACAGGAAACACTACCGTGAAGGCATGTTCAAACTACTGTCACGCTGGGATAAATGTCTCAATCTTTATAGAGAGTAAGTCGAGAAATAAACAAAAGTAGGTAGTTTTTTGTAGAATGTATTAAATATTTTCTTTAAATATACATGTTAGTGAAATTTTGGCTTGTACCTTTAATATCGGACAGCCCTCGTATTATTATTATATCCGTCCTTTGTATCCAGTACTATGGTTTGAGTGAGAAAACATACATTAGTTTGTTTGCCAATTAGTTATGTTATGAAAAAGAAAATTAACAATTGCTTTATTTGGTTTATGAAATGCTGTTTTTCTCGTTATAAAATCATTTTGAATTTGTTTTGCATTGTCTTGTATATCATTTTGACTTTGTTTGATATCGTTCTGAAATAATCTGTAATTACCAGATAACTACAAACAAAGAAATTGCTGCTTAGGTCCTTTATGGTTTGATTAAAATTTTGGTAAAAGAGTGAGGAGAAGAAGTGGGAATTGTTGATTATTTTGAGTGATAACAGAACTTCTCTCTCACTCTCGTCGTGACATCTAGACGAGCACTGTGTCTGGACGGGGCCTTGTAAAATTGATAAAGTTGAAAGTAAAGGATAATTCATCCCTTTTCTGTTATCATTTTTAACCACCCATCCCTCACGCTTAAATAGATGGTGTTTACTGCCTTAACGGTATTGTGCTCTAAGGTTTAAAAAAAAGTTGAGGACTCCTGATTTAGAGCATGTCAATGTATGATTAATTGTTGTGTATTTGCTGAAACAATTAATTGAATGGTTTACTTGTTCAAGTAATAAATTAACCCTTTTTTAGACTTTGGAATAAAGTTCAGCTACTTGTCTTTTAGTTATTATCAAAGAGAGGAATTAATACGGGAACGAAAGCACGCATAGTAGGTCAGGTGATTCGACAAAGCGCATGCATTCGCTACAGCCCAGCGGACCATGTACGGACACATAATGAACCTCGTGTAGCGTTCCGTCGAGTCAGCTGGCCGACTATGCTTGCTTTCGTGAACCGTAAAAATTCCTTTCTCTCGTTATTATACAAATGTATGGCTGGCGCAATATTAGAATGAAAACAATTCCTGTAATAGTACGGTTCTTGGCAGTTATTATTTTGTTAACATGGGAGAATGTGATAGAATGCACTTGGAGATCAGTTTGATTTTGGAAGCTATTAACATAAACAACTTAATTGAATCGCGGTAACAGCTGCGAATCCATCCAGACAATATCCTAAACAATAAACACGTTTCGTGGCGTTAACGTAACAATCACACACGAATTATCTCGTAAAGCACGCCACATCTGCGGCGCATTAAAACATCCCCCGTAGTTAATTTAACGCGCTAAATAATCGCAACAGAAAGCAACTTAAATTGCCCCGCTAATTTATGTTATTAAGTTACAAAAAGCTCGCCGTTTCCGGGATACCTCTGATAAAGAAATTTAATGCTGCGCGGTTCGGAGGGCAGCCGTATAACTCGCAGATAGCGGAACGAGTCATACGCAGACGTCCCTTCATCAGCACTAAAAGCCCGGAGAACTTTTTGGGGAATAAAATGTTGGTTAGTTTTTTGTCGCTCCGGGCCCGGCGACGAAGAAAATCAATTAGGTGTTATAATCGTCGGCAAGAAAAATAAATAGAAGTTTTGTTTTAATTAATTTTTTCTGTTCAAATTAAATTTCACCATAAAAGAATTCAGTATAAAACAATACGGTTTCTGAACTAGATTCAGCTAGGCAAAAAAAATTTCAGTACGTTTAAAATTTGTCATAACGGGATTGAGACATCGTCATCGGTTTATTGTCAAAGGCAATCAGTTCATTTTAATCAAAAATAAACCGGTCTTAAGTGTACCAATTTAATGACAAAAAAAAGCCAGGAGACAACAATAAATAGCGCAGGTTTGCAACCTTGGCCTTGTTTACGAATATCACATTTCACATGTTCATAAGTTGCAGCTGCGCAAACCTTGAGCTTGTTTACTAATAACATGTGTAAGTAAGAGTAATTGTCAACTCCCCATATTAGTCTTGTATGGTCTTGTTAAAACTTTCATTTCTTTAGGTCTCACTCTATCTCTTATCTTCAGTCTTATTTCTAGCATTCTTCTTCGCATTGGACTTTGAGTTATCCTCTGTTTTTTTTTCCGTGTGCATCTTTCCAAGTCAGGACTTGCCTTCTACGTCACCCCATTCCTAATCCTCACGCTTGAGGATGTTTTCCTGAATTTTTAGACTGGAGCTCTCCAAATATAATGATGGATTTTGGGGCCTTCATAGAGTAGAAATGAAGTTAAAGAAAATGTTTCCAAAAGACGTCGAATGGAGCAGAAGAACATCAGTGAAGGGGAGAAGCATTTGGATCACTTTGCTTTGTTTCTTTCTCTCATTTCTTTACGTCTCATTCTATTTCTTGCCTTCAGTCTTATTTCTAGCATTCTTTTTCGAATTGGTCTTTGAGTTATCCTTAGTTTTTTTCCCCCGCGTATGTCTTGCCAGGTCAGGACTTGCCTTCTACGTCATCCCATTACTAATCCTCACTCTTGCTTGAGGATGTTCCCCTGAATTTTTAGATTGGAGCTATCCAAATATAATGATGGATTTTGGGGCTTCCAAAAGACGTCGAATGGAGCAGAAGAACATCAGTGAAGGGGAGAAGCATTTGGATCACTTTGCTTTGTTTCTTTCTCTCATTTCTTTACGTCTCATTCTATTTCTTGCCTTCAGTCTTATTTCTAGCATTCTTTTTCGAATTGGTCTTTGAGTTATCCTTAGATTTTCTTCCCCGCGTATGTCTTGCCAGGTCAGGACTTGCCTTCTACGTCATCCCATTACTAATACTCACTCTTGCTTGAGGATGTTTCCCTGAATTTTTAGACTGGAGCTCTCCAAATATAATGATGGATTTTGGGGCCTTCCAAGAGTAGAAATGAAGTGAAAGAAAATATTTCCAAAAGACGTCGAATGGAGCAGAAGAACATCAGTGAAGGGGGGAAGTATTTGGATCACTTTGCTTTGTTTCTTTCTCTCATTTCTTTACGTCTCATTCTATCTCTTATCCTCAGTCTTATTTCTAGCATTCTTCTTCGTATTGGTCTTTGAATTATCCTAAGTTTTTTTGTCAACTCCCCACATTGTCTTGGACATGGTCTTGTTAGAACTGTCTCTTATCTTCAGTCTTATTTCTAGCATTCTTCTTCGCATTGGTCTTTGAGTTATCCTTAGTTTCTCTTCCCCGCGTATGTCTTGCCAGGTCAGGACTTGCCTTCTACGTCATCCCATTACTAATACTCACTCTTGCTTGAGGATTTTCCCCTGAACTTTTAGATTGGAGCTCTCCACAGATAATGATGGATTTTGGGGCCTTCATAGAGTAGAAATGAAGTGAAAGAAAATGCTTCCAAAAGACGACAAATGGAGAAGAAGAACGAATTAAAGACCACAAAAAGACGTACAGAGAGGATTGAATAAATCGTTGGCCAATGGAGAAAGTTGAAGAGGAGGAGAAGAAGAAATGAATACCGGCATAAGGAAGGAGATGGGCACAAAAAGATTAGGCGAATCAAAGAGTGGAAGGATGGAGTTTAAGGAAGAAAGAAACGGCAGACAAAGAAGGTACTGACGTGACAAGTCAAAAGGAAACACGAAGCTGTTAAAAACAGAAGAATGAACTTTAAGGAAGATTCTTCTAGAAAGGACCCAGAGTCACAGATATACAAGTTGGCAAGTTCAAGACAAATAAAAAGAAGAAGGGGGAGGTCAAAAAGAGAATATACTTTGAAGATGGAAAAAGAAAAAAGAAAAAGAAGGTATTGGTTTGATAAGTTAAAGATCTTCGACAATTCGCATTGTTCCTTCGAGGATAAATAGAAACATCTAAAGAATCAAAGAGCACTTTAATAAGGAAAATGCTTACTCTTACTGATGAGCAATTCAGATCTGGCTTAATAAGAGAATCCCAATGATACGTAATAATTCCATCGGTTTCAAGGTATGGCCATTTCTGTCTAGTTTCAATGAAACAATCGGTGTATGTTGGTGAAGTTAAACAGAAGAACACTGAATGCCATTGGCAAATAATTTTGTTAGTTTGTTAAGTATCAGGTATTTCTTATAACCTTTGAAATTTTCATAACATTGTGAAGCAAGTCTTGAACGCGTGTTACGACCTGAATATCACGGAAGGAAGTCATCATCTTCTTTCAGCAAAAAAACCAACTTGAACAACTTCATCAATTGGTCATCATTCTTTATAAATATAAGTTTTCTACATACGAGTACAAAGTCGAATTTTAAACTGTTTCACCTCGTATAATTCCAAATAAACTTGGGCTTAAAATAATGCCTGAAAATAAAATGAATCTGAGGCTGGAATAAAACTCGAGTATGTGCGCACAGAGGAGTTTTTCTTCGTCTTTACGAGGTGCTTGTTAACGCGCGCGAAAGTGGCCATATTCCCGCAGTTTAACCGTTTCAGGGATGTTTTATTTCTGCTTTCCAGCGAATTTTATTAGCGCACTGCATAAAGCAAATTACGAGCAATCAAATGCACTACGAGATTTTTTAATGTGCCGAATCTCCAGGTTTAACAAGAACCAATTTTGCAATTCTTTGCTTCAGTGAATTCACTTTTTTTCGATACCACAACACCTTCTAACTCCTTAGAATAATAGCAAGTCGCTAAATCTTGCTAAGAAAGCAGTTTATATTGAAGCTCCAATTAATTAATTACAATCAAAAGTCGGTTGGAACGGATGCAAGTGTGCTTCGTTCGTTCGAAGGTCAGACGCGCTGACACCGTGTTGTGAAAAATCTAACACTTTAATTACAAAGTGTCAAAGCTATTCCAGATTTTGAAAGTTAATTTAATTTGATTTATTTATGTTACCGTTTATATAAATTTGTGTTCTGAGACAATTATAAAAAGACTTAATTTTATTTTAGTTTTTGTTTTAACCGCCATATAAATGCAGTAGTGAAAAGTGTAAATAATTTATTTGACTAATTTACAAGCGACTTCCCCTTTTTTCGTTGACGTTAAAATACAAGTTCAATTGCTTGAGCTTTCTTGGAGTGCTTCTTCGAGGATTTCCTTTGCGCTTTCCTCGAAAAACACGTTCGCGATTTGCGTGGTTTTGAATGTCAATAAGTTCACCGAGTGTTCGCAGGTGCTCGGGCTACAGTTTTTGAGTGTTGTTAAAATTTACTCTCGAATGTTGATTTTAGAAATTTCAGCGTGTATTTATTTTAGTATTTTAGTAGTCCCTCGTCGCGACGCGCGTCGCCGTGCTCCACTTCGCAACTTTGAATCTAATTTCCAGCAAAAATTTACACCCGCCGGGGAACTACAACAGCTTTTCGGTATTTGCGCCACGTAAAATAGTATTTAACAAAATGAAAATAAGTTCTGAGAAGGTTGGAATGGAAAGTCTTCCGGGATGCGATGGGAGGAAGAGAGAGTATACTTATCTCATAGAAAAAGGAAGAGTAGTTTATAAAAGTGGTAATAATCCTACAGTTCCCGGGAGGAAACATGTCATTTAAGGAATTGCCAGTCAGATTGTCTTGCCATTCTGTGTTGAGTATTTCCGCAGAGGTATCTTTCGCTTTCCTAAGGCGCAATCATCACTCTTGAAGTCTCTTATGTCGGGGTTTTTCTTTGCCCAAGGCCAATAAGATTTATTTAAAGATAATCTAAACAAGAACAATTTTATTTTCACCGAATTGCCTTCCTCAGCTCACATCCATCCTTATACCTACTTACAAAATAAAATACGCTAACATTAACAAATAGTCAAAAATTAATCTCTTTTTAAAAAGTAGGTATATAGCAACTGTACATAATATAAACTTTACATACGTACAGAAAATGAAAACTGCTCGATGATTTCTTACAAAAATATGAAAGGACACAAGAGAAACAAAGACGCACGTTAATCCTATTATTTAATCTGTTACACATTATTACCGGCGACTAAATAAAAAATTAATTCGATTATCCGGGACTTCGGTGTTTCTGGAAAAATTTTCAGCTTGACACGCAGCTCTGTCTCGTGTCAAGCAGATGTGGGGGCATTCGGGAAAAAGGAAAACAGGTTGACGGGCTTGGGTGTGTGCATTTCAGAAGAAAATAGGGGCTGAACATTGCCACATGGTGCCGACGTAATTTCATCAAGGCTAACCACGTATGTTTACCCTGTCAGTTAGTTCCGGTAATGAATTAAGACTGTTAAGGGGTTTGTTTAAATTGCTGCCATAATTTGTAAATTGTTTTTCTTTTTTTTACTAAATTTTTCAGAATAGTTTTGCTATAGAATTATGGAAATTTTTATTAGAAAATATTTAAGGTCATAATAAATCCATTTCAGAATTAAAATAGTTTTTGGATTAATGATTCTAGCTTGTGGAAAAAATACCTAAATTTTTAATAATATTTTAAAACTATTAAAAAAGACTGATCTATAAAATCTGAAACATCAAATTTCAAAGAAAAAATGTGTACTTAAGGCACCTGCACCACTGCCAAGGCCCCTATGTAAAAGAGGGATAATACCAGTAGAACGACCGCTCATGGTATCTTTGAGGGTGGTTTAGATCATATCTAAGCCAACTTACCTTTAATACTAAATGGACCTCTTATGAAGCATTTATTTGTTGTAACAGTTGTACGGGATTTGCTCCAGCAAGTCCTACCTCAGTCATCTCCTCATGATGATTATCATCTCCACACTAAAACCTCATTTGAATTTGATATATACATAGCTTAGTTATCACTTTCCTTCCGTTTCCTAATTCCTTTAAATCTTCTTTCACTGCGTCTCTCCATTTCCCTCTCGATCTACCTCTTTTCCTTCTTGCCTCTGATGTCGTCCAGACACATTTCTTGATTTCCCTAACTTCTACCATTCTCTCCAAATGACGGAACCATTGTAGACGTCGAGCTTTTATCGTTTGTGATATTGCTCGTTCTCCATACCTCTCATACACCTCTGCATTTGCCAAAACTCCCCCACTTTCTTATCTCCAAAAATTCTTCTTAGTATTTTTCTCCCTCATACTTCCATTTTCCTTTCCAATTTCGCAGCTCAAAATCGTTTTCTGTTTACAAGATATTTCATTTGCCCTAAGCAACCTGTTCAGATCTCTCGCACCTCGCACATCTATTCGCCTATTCTTTAATTTATTTCTACCTCTTCATTCCATATCTTGTCCACCAGCGCCCCAGGTCCACTTATTCCCTTCCCAATAACTCTTCCCTTCCCAATAACTCTTCCCTTTCCAACTGAATCTTAAAAGATTTATCCCCTCTTTCCCATTCCTTCCCCGGCCTCATATATTTGGTTTTTTCTTTATTTACTCTTAAACATTTGTATTACTGCATAAAAATTAATTACAAGGACTATGTGGATAACCTAGCGTTTATGGCAATATTGGTTTTATTTTGTCGACTTTATTAAGAATCACCATGTACACATACAAACATTTGAAGTCTTTAAAATCACATTTTAAATTCTTCTTAATTCTTTTTTCTGTTTTAACCAAAAAATCTCTCTCAAATTTTTCTTTGTAAATGCAATAGGAATCAGTGAAGAAAGGGATGCAATTCTACCAGGATGCAGCAGTCTAAGGAACGCCAAGGACGTCTCATTTAATTTATCACCAGAGAACAGATGAACTTAGGTTTCACCTAAGGTCACATTCTTTTACATTTATTTTATATTTATTTATTCACACTCATTCAACATCATCATCAATAACGACAATAATTCAAGGCAAACTGCCTACTTCTGTTATCAAAAACCTAAAACTAATTGCTCTCTGCTTATCACCAATAGGAATTTATTTCTACAAGCGCTTTAGCATCATCACAAAAAAGGCGCCCTTTAAAAAGGGCATAGAATATTTTGAAAACTCGATCCTAGTCGAAACTCTCTAGGATAATCCAGAAGAAGACAATCACAGTCGATAATAAATTTTTTACAAACTCAAGGTTCAACTCAGGACCCCGCGACGCGGGGGGGCAGAGTTATAGGAGGCTCTAAATCCTCCTTGTCTGTATTTCTTTACCACTTTTTAAATTATCAACATAATACCATAAACATTAAATGCACCATGAAAAAAGTGAAGAGCAATAGCGTATCGTTTCAACGTCGCGTGGCGGGGGCGGGGGTAAAAATTTGAAGTTCCGCCACTGGTTCATCTAAACTTAATTATAAAATAAACTTGAAAGCTTCCACGGTTTTCGCAAGGGCTTCTGGGGTACCGTGTCTATTGATTATTCTGTTGCTGACGTTTCGTTCCTTATTGTTTTATCAGGACACGTTGTTGTTGTTGTTCCTCACGTTATATTCTTCTCGAAGCAATGTCAACGGGAGTACAGCAACGATTTTATCAACAAACAGAACAGCAGCGACAAAGGCAAGATGAACAGCAGTAACGTGTCCCGCAACGAAACGTCAGCTTCAAAAAAATTACTCCGGAAGCCCTAATAAAGATTAATTATGAGATAATGATTATAGTCTTCTATAGACTTCAAGAAAATGTGTTTTTTGAAATAAGTTTGTCGATTTAAATATCTCCATGACTTACATACTGTCATTATGAACAATTTGTATTATAACTACCTACACAGTGACATTTGGATTCCTTCAAGAATTATAAAAGAATGGATTTTGGTATAACCAGAGTCATATCGGTTTGGTTTGTTTTTTATTTTTAGGGCAGTTAGGATTTCATCTTGTAATATTAGATGCCTTTGGGGAGTTTGATTTACTTTTTTTTATTATAGGTAATTTTAAGTTCTGAAGTTAGGAGGATAAGAGTATTAAGAAAGAATCTGAGGGAGGTTGTGAATGGAACAATCCGCAAGTGCATTCTAAAATGTTGTCAATTGTTTAATAAAAAAAATTATATTGAAGTATATTGAATTTATTTGTTTGTCCAAATAATAAAGAGAAAAATTATCTGATTAGTTTATTCTCCCAATTGCGAAGTTGAACTTGAATGAAGTTACCCCAACTGATATAAATTTTAAATAGGTTTAGATTTCAAATTATGTAGTTTCAAATATTCACCTGAAATTTATCGCAGTAAATTTATTCTGAATTAGTACAAAAAAAACAGGCGGAACCAATCTACAAATGTTACATTTGTAGATTGGCTCCGCTTGATTTTTTTTTACTATTTCCTACATCTACAAAAAGCAGTGGAGACTTTAACTTATTATTATTCTGAATTATTCCGATCGTTAATAATTGAGCCATCTGGCCGATAAAATCTAAATTTGTTGCTGTTTATTAAGATTTCATAGATTCCAATCTGATCTATTATCAGCCAATTAATTTCCAAAAAAAATGAAGACGTCAGCGGAGTTATCAATGAGAACATAAAATTAATAACTCAGTAACAATTATATTTTATCTAGCCCTGAAATTATTGTCATTAAATACTTAAGTGGTTCTCAATTACTTACATTATTATTATTTCTATCAAGACGCTTTAACTTTATTTTTTTTTTATTTGACTTTTCCTTTTAAATAAAAACAAAAATAGGAAATTAAGTTCTTTCTCATTAATCAAGACAATTCTGTATCCTTTCAAAAGAACTTCTCTATTTCCAAGAAACCAAAAATTAATTTAAAACTTTCTTTAATTATGAATAAAATTAAACAGATTCTTATAATTAGTTTACGGCCATTATTTACAGACTTATTAAAAAAATTAACGAAAACAATCAGTTTTTGATAGTTACTATCGGATTATCCAGATCCTTAAAATAATAGTTGATGAGCTCCAGAGCAACGCCGTTTGTCCAACCGAAACCAAACTGCGGTTCGTATTCACCCCCTATTCCGTACGCCCCCTTCCGAACTGCGTCGTATTTCTCAAATAAACTTCCATAATTCTTGAAGCCTATTAAGTTAGCTTCGATCCAGTTCCTGGCTAATTTCCTTGCCATCGCTAACGCCTCAGGATGACCGGATTTTTCCAGTCCTTGAATAACAATGGCTTGTAATGGGGGCCAGGCGTTTGGGTAATCCCATTGTTCTCCTGATTGATCGAAGGACGTTGGAATACCTCCTTCGAAATCCGTGACGTTGTACTTATTTAAATAATCGACGACGTATTTGCCGTAAATGTGTCGCTCGGAGAGATCGAAAGCCAAAGCCCATAAGGGTGTCACATTACTGGGGTAAAATTTCTTCCTATGCATGCGTGACACGAAATCAAAGTCGTACCACATTTTTTCTTTGTAGTGCCATAAAATGGCCCTAATGCCCAATTTCCATTCTTCGGCCTTATTGTGCCAATAATTTTGGCGCTCTGTATTACCAAGACACTCGTAAAGAAAAGCCAAATCAGTGAATGCTCTGTAGAGGATTGCGTTCAAATCGACCGGTATAATTCGACTAGTCTTACTCAGAGCCAGGCTGTAATCCCGCTGTCCTTTATCTTTAATGAACCAACGCGAAGAAAAATCCCAACCACTTTCCGCCGCGCTTTGAATATCACAATAAAACTCAGTCTTCTCCTGATCCGAGCTAAAAACACGCGCTGTGTTTAAATCCTCCACGTACGATTCGGCTCTGGGATCAGTACTTTGCACGTAATAACGAGCAAGCGTGTAGTTTTTGCAAAATTTTTGAATTTGCACCGTCCTATTTTTCAACCAAAATTGAAGTTCCTTTTCCAAATGAGCTATGACCTCCTGCAACCATATAGTATCACCGGTATGCCTAAAATACAACGCTGCCATAGGCGTCAACATTGGGGGTTGCGTTCTTCTGCAGTAATAAGTTCGACCACCGTTAGGTACAAACCCGTAAATTTTGACCATAAACACGAAATTATCTATAATCCCCCTGACCGTCTCAAACATCTCGCTTAAAAGCAAGCCCTTAATGATCCAGTAGGAATCCCAATAATAAAATTCCTTAAATCTACCCCCGGGGATGATGTAACCATTTGGGACCGCCACCACTGAATAATACCGTTGTTTCGCGAGGACCTCCGAATGAATTTTCCTGCCCAACTTCGGCCAAATCGAAACGATGTCTTTTGCGAACATGCGCAGCTCGTCGTTTTTAATCTGCTCCAAGAACTTGGGATTTGGTTTGTAATCGGGAGGCACCCACGCCTCCAAGATGAAACGCGATTCGAAATGCGTCCGGATAAACTCCATCAGCGTTTCTTTGGACGGCTTCCCTCCGGTCTGTTCCATTATCTCGTCGAAAGAATCCAGGACTTCGTGACTCGAAGTCTTAATGTTCATATCCACGAAAGTTTTCGAATCGGGGAACACCCTGGACGTCTGTACCACGTGCAGCAGTCGGCCTTTACAATGAACAGGTACTAATATTTGATATTTTCTTTCATCGGTTATGCGTCTTGATTGAATGTACTTGAATATCATATAAAAAAAATGCAATACCATGTTCACCAAATCTTAACTATTTATCCGTTAAGATACAAAAAGATTTTGATATGCATAATGAGACTGAGAATTTTGAAAACGTCAGTGATGATAAGATAAACTTCAAAAGGTATAAATGCTGCATCCATAGCTACAACAAAAAGTTTTCAACAAAATCAGTTTAGGTTATCGTCACTAAAAAATAACTATTTTATTTAGGCTGGGTTTCTCCTAGTTTAACTTCAAACTCCTGTTTATCTCTAGAGAACAATTGTTTTTATAATTGCTAGCATGGGAATAAACAGGAGTTTAACGTTAAACTAGGACTGAGAAACCCAGCTTTTAGTGACTGTAGTTTAGGTTGAGATCGCATGTGTTACCTATCGGTCATTTCCCTGGGTCATTCTATCTTTTCTTCATTTAGAAATCGACCTCATTGTCAGTTCAAAACATTTATTTATACTCATACATAGATCAAGTTATGGTTTACAATAATACTGTAAAATAAATTCTAAAATAACACTGTTCGTCCAGCCAAATCCACTTTGAGTGGTGTATTCTCCGCCTCCACCATATTTCCCAATTTCTACGCAATTGTACTTCTCAAACATGTCACCGGTTTCAGAAAATCCGACGTAATTTGCGGTCACCCAACGAACAGCCAGTTCTTTGGCCAAAGCCATAGCTTCTGGATGTCCAGATTTGTGTAAACCTTGGACAGCTATGGCCTGAAGAGGGGGCCAAGCGTTCGGGAAATCCCACTGTTGGCTACTGTACTCCAAAGACGTCGGGATTCCACCTTTATAATCCATGATTCCATGCCTTTTCAAATAGTCGCTGCAGAGCTTACCCAGTCCTTTAGCCTCAGCCTCATCGTAAGCTCCAACCCATAAAGGAGTTATATTGCTGGCATAATATTTTTTCCTATGCTCACGCATTTTCATATTGTAGTCGTACCACATGTTATCCTCCTCATCCCACAAGATTTCTTTCATATTCTTTTGCAGCCGATTAGCCAATTCCAACCAGTATATTTTCCGTTCGTTATTCCCCAATTTATCATAGAGGTAAGACATGCAGATGTAGGCCAAATAGAGGAACGCGTTTAGATCGACGGGCAAGACATATTTCGCCTGCGTAAACGCCAAGCCAGCTCTAGAATCGCCTTTCTCATCGTAAATCCAACGCGACGAAAAATCCCATCCACTTTGCACAGCGCTTTTTATGTTGCTGTAACACTCTTCTTTCTCCTTCTCGGAATCGAATTGCTCCGCAACTTCCACGTCTTCATGGTATGACTCGGGGCGTGGACCGTAACCATCAATAGCGTAATACGCCAGGTTATACTCCTGCTCGAATTTTTCGACCGGTACAAACCTCTGCCTTCGCCAGTACTTTATCTCCCTCTTCAAGAAGATGATATTCCTCTTCAACCATTTTATATCGTTCGTGTATCTGATATAATTGGCCGCCATTGGGATTAATAAGGGCGGTTGGGATCTCTGCGCGTAATAAATGCGCCCTCCGTTCGGCACGAAGCCATACACTTTCACCATCGAAATAAAATTGTCGATCAAACCCCTGGCCGTCTGGTACATCTCACTGATCAACAACCCGTTTACAATCCAGTAGGTGTCCCAGTAATACGTTTCCCGAAATCTTCCCCCGGGAATTATGATGCCGTGGTTCAATGGAATCAGCGAGTAACGATCGGGGTTTCTGTAAACGTCATATTTCAATTTCCTACCCAGCTTCGGCCACAACCAAACCAGTTGCTTCGCAAATTGTTTGATTGACGGGTCTATTATCTTCTCTAAGAACTTGGGTTCCGGCTTGAAATCAGGAGGAAACCAGTCCTCAAGTTCGTTTTCGGTTTCGAAATGGTCCCTCACGAAACTCAGGAGCACTTCCGTGGACGGGTCGTCCTCGTAATGGACCATCAACTCGTTGAAGTTGGAGACGGTGTCGAAAACGCTCTTCTTCATTTTGAGGTCGACGAAAGTTTTTGAATCCGGAAACAAACCGGATTTTTGGATTGTGCGCAAGAGGCGGCCATTGCAGTATATTGGACTTTCACAACTGGCTGCAATTCCTTTGCTCCTGTAAGAGCCTTGTTGCCTAATGCAACACATTACAGTTTGTGGTGTTGTATATCTATACGTAAAAGCACTCCTGAAATAGAACGACCTCTGAAGCTGTAAGCCTAGTAAGTTATTAAGATTGATTACCTAAATAAATTCATTCATTTGCCATTATATTATGGCGACCCAAAATGCAAAAAGAAATTTATTTACAATCGATTTCACTTGACAGCAGACATGACATTTACTTACATGAATAATAAAATTAATTTTCAAGTGCCTTGGATACAGCAAAATTTTCAAAATGGTATTGGTGGTGTTGAGAACGAAAAGTAACTACCAACTACCAACCAATTGGAATTTATTGAACAAAATTTGATTGCGGGCATTAGAAAAAGAAATTTAAACGAGTAAGTAAATGGCCCCCTGATTAAAACAAATTTTTTGCCTTTTAATGTAAACTAAGTTTATTACAGACAAAAATAGTCGATGAAATTCTCACATTTTTTTTTGTCTGCTTTAGTACTTCTTGATTTGAACAATTAAAAAAAAAAGTAGAACATTTTCTCTTCCATTCCCACATTATCCAACTGGGTCAGCCTTGGACCCTTATGGTCGCAAAGTCTGCTCGTAATTAGTTTAAAAATAGAGAAACCAAAATATTAATTACCCTCAGATGACTGAAATCACGAGGAAACTATTTCGCTGTTTAGTGGGATTTTTTTCTAAGTCTGATGAAACAAAGCAGCAGCTACGGAAATGCGATCTCGCTTTAATAAATCACACTTGATTAACTTAATGATCGTTGGTCGCTGAACTTCAAGGATTTCATAATGCAATGGCAATAAACGTAAAGAAAGTACTCATGTATGTGTGTGTGTGTATGTTAAACCTTGAAAAGAGACAGAAGTGTTGAATTTTCAGTTTTTCTTTTTTAAGTCACGACAGTTTTCTTTAAATCATAATTTTTTTTATTTTGATTTTGATTTATTTTAATATACCTATACTATAGTCTATTCCACATAAAATTTCTCGTAAGCAATCGTCTCAACTTTAGAAATAAAAGTTAGAACAGAGTATAAGTGTATGTATACAACACACACATGTTTAGTGCCTGGTATGTAATTAATTATTGTTAATAATAATTCTCAAGATCAAGGAAGGTTATCTTAATAGTGCAACTTTAAAATAAACCCCTTTATCAAATATGCGGAATTAAAAATAAACGTCTTAATAATAATCTTAAAATTGTTCGCTATGTGGAAACCTTAGGTGACCTTAAGTGCATAAAAAGTGATTCACATGTCTGAATTATTTATAAATTCCCGAATTGTAAAATGTAAATGTTTAATGACAATGTTTTTCTTGCAATTAAGTGTTGCTTTTCATCATTATTCAATAGAACCTTATTTAATAGTATTGTTTTATTTTTTCTAACAAAGTAGAACTGGCGACAAAAAAATTAAAAATACACTCACTGCAAGATCTTGACAGTGCAAACGAAGATAACAAATGAAGACTTTGCATTTAAGTTTGTAAAAAGTATTTTTATAGAATTCATCTCCTTACTTTATGAACAAACCTTGTATGTACACTTTTTTTTAAACAATGTTGATATATGTATGTACAAAATGAAACTATCATTTAAGTATCATTAATTTCGCCAAAAAATACAAACTAATCAAATAAACACAGCCTAAATTCTAAACGCAAAATTTAAACAATTTGCATGCATAATATGGCCCGTACTTAGGACTCATTACAATTGCAAATGGCGTCGATATCATAAACATGTATCTCGTTAATATTCCGTGACACATTTTTTTCGGCTGCGATTTGAGGTACCCACCCCTCGCCAATGCATATTTTAGGAAGCCCACCCAGCCACGGAAGGAAGGGGATTAATTAAAACTACTTTATGAAACAAATTCAATTTTAACTGTAAACTGTGGCAGACCTTGTGTTCTCGCGCATAATTAATTTCGCATTATCTGTTGGAAGGCGAATTTGTTGAATTTTTTGCGCTTTTTGTTCAGAAACAGCAAATTATTTCAATTATATAAAAACACAATACACATAATTACAATTTAATGGACACAAAAATATGTTCATTTCCGGTTCATATTTTTTCGAGTGATGAACAATAACATCAACAATACACTTAAGGTTTTTACTACCTTGAAGTTGTTAACATTATTTGAATCCGCTGCAATCAAGTTTTAATTTAATCTCGAAAACATTATGTACATTAAACAATTGTATATTTATTTATTTATTTCTCATATATTTAAGTAACGAGCGTCTAAATAAAAACCTGGTCAAGTGATCGAGAATTTATCCATTGCATTTACTTAGCAGAATTACTAAATGTAGCCTACTTGACCAGGTTTTTATTTAGACACGAGTTACTTGAAAAACAAGTAACTTTCGACAATAAGCAGAATTATTATAGCTTAAATTTAAAAAAGTAAACTAAACAGAAAAAATAGGTACGAAGCTTGTGCCCAACCTGATCGAATAATAAATTGTATATAAAATACACAATGAATTTCTAGAATTATCATAATATAATTTATTGTCGGTCTTAATTTTGAGAATTAAAACATCCTTAATATTCTGGATTCATTTGGAGCGCCCCTCACTAATTGAATGCTATATAAAAAAGGTGTCAGCTTATTTAAGAATTTAATCCTAGCTCCAATAAATAAGAAAACTCCTGCAGAAAGACATTATTAATTAAAAAAGAGCCAATACTTTCTTTTTTAATTTTTTAAAATTTTGCCTTTGACAAGCATTTTACTTTTCCGTTAAAAATTAATTATGTATTCAATTTTCTGTCACATTCTGTATTGTATTTTCTGCTCTTCTTTCCTTGAATAACTGATTACGTGATTACTTTTTCAAGTTCTTCAATTGCAGTCACTTTTATTATTTTATTTTCCTGTTTCTTCAATTTTTGATTTTGGTAAATTGTATGTTTCTTTTCGCGTGTCTCTTTGGTCAATTGAGTATTTTTTGTTCCTAAATTATTTGTGTGTTCATGTATATCTTCATGTTTTACTTGTCGGATCTTTTTTGTTTTATTATTTAATCAATAGATTTTTTTTTACATTACTAAATATTAATTATTGCCTTTCTTAATATTCTGCGTTGTGCTCCTTTTCCCTTTTTATTCATAATAAAAACCAAATAGCTTTACAATTTCGTTAAATATTATTAATTTTTTGACACACGTTATCTATGGTGCTTCCTTGTTTCTTCCTTTTCTATTTTTCTTCTTCGTGGTTTAAATACTATTCTCGTTCATCTTTTTGTTGTTTGTAGTACTGTTCGTGTATTTTTTTCTCATTTTCTTAACCAAATTTTTGTTTATTTATTCGTTTCTTTTTCGTTGTCGTTGATCTCTGTCTTTTCAATTTTTCTGTATCGTGCACATTTTGCACAACTTTTTTGTTTACAATTTGAAAATCTTTGTTTCCTATCTATCCACTGTCTTTTTTTTATCTTAAACATCTTAAACCAAGATTGTATTTTTAATTATCGTTAGTACATTTACTTTAATTTGGATCGATTTTTCTTTTAAAGCTAATTAAAATTATAGCGAAACATGATTATTTTTTTGTTTTCTGTTTGGATTTCAATTCGAATGCTTTCAACTGTCTCTTTGTTTGTTTCTTATAAGTATTTTTTTTATTAGGAAATTGTTTATGTTTTTTGTTACCTTCTTCACTAGCTCTATTATTATTTTTTATTTAGAAGTTAATTAAAAGTAAAAAGGCAAATGGTTAATTTTTCTTGCGTTTTTTTCGAACTTTTTTCGCTTTCAAAGTTACTGCTTTCATTTGTTATGTAGCTACCGTTTTGATCGATTTTCTGTCTTCTTCACAATTCGAAAATCTTCATTTTCTATCTATCCAGTTATCCACCCTCTTTTGTTCTTTTTTAAATAATCTTATTGGTGATTATTATTATTTCAGACTAGTACAATGATCTCGGTTAAGGTTAAACAAAGTGAATAGTGACTGGTGATGAAAGCAGACTTCAGTGACAGTTATTGCAGTCTCTAGACCTCTAGAGTAATCAGTGACTGGTGATTATTATTTCAGGCTAGTACAGTAATCAGTAACTGATAATTATTATTTCAAACGACTACGATGATCTCGATTAAGGTTAAATAAAGCGAATAGTCATTGGTGATGAAACCCGACTTCAGACAACAGTCATTGTAGTCTATACAGTAATCAGTGACTGATGATTATTATTTCAGACTAGTACAATGATCTCGGTTAAGGTTAAACAAAGTGAATAGTGATTGGTGATGAAAGCAGACATCAGTAACAGTTATCTCTACAGTGATCAATGACTACAGACGATTACATTGATTGCTATTCCAGGCGACTACAATGACCTGGATTAAGCACAAACAAAGTAAATAGTAGGTATATTCGTTTTAGATGACTTGGACTGCCCCAAGTCACCTACGTCAAGAAAATGTGCATTTGTTTTAGATTTTCGGCTTGCCGGATTTGACACTGACATATTCGTTTTAATTGCCACTACGGCAACGCTGGTGTTGACGTAATGTGCACCTACTCGAGAGTAGAGTCTAGTTGCGTCAGCCGCAAGTTAACCTTAATTTTTAGTTTTATTTCAGTTATTTGTTACTACGGATATCACATATATAGTGCGATTTATGTATATATTCGCTGCCAAAACATTCTCGCTGTATATGTTCATAAGTAAATACAAAATTCTATGCCCGAATTCATAATACTTTATTGAGACTTCCTTAAATAAAACCGGCGTAGGCCATTATGCTCATAAAAATAAGTAATACAAAGTCGTAATATAAAAATGAGTTTATTGTGTTAAATTAGTGAGGTTACGTAGTTATTAATGTCAACTTGTCAACACAAAATCTATTCGTTTTAGATCAATTTCTGGTACAACCACAACTTGACCTATATGTGCACTAATTACTTGACGATGACGTTATTGTGGCAAACCCAGGATTTCTAAAACGAATATACCTAGTGATTGGTGATGAAAGCAGACTTCAGTAGTAGTCTATACAGTAATGAGTGACTGGTGATTATTATTTCAGACGACTACGATAACCTCGATTAAGGTTAAACAAAGTGAATAGTGATTGGTGATGAAAGCAGACTTCAATAACAGTTATTGTAGTCTCCAGAGTAACCAGTGACTGGTGATTATTATTTCAGACTAGTACAGTAATCAGTAACTGATGATTATTATTTTAGACGACTACGATCATCTCGGTTAAGGTTAAACAAAGTGAATAGTGATTGGTGATGAAAGCAGACTTCAGTAACAGTTATCTCTACAGTGATCAATGACTAGAGACGAATACATCCATTGCTATTCCAGGCGACTACAATGACCTAGATTAAGGCAAACAAAGTAAATAGTGATTGGTTATGAAAGCAGACTTCAGTAGTAGTCTATACAGTAATCAGTGACTGGTGATTATTATTTCAGACGACTACGATGACCTCGATTAAGGTTAAACAAAGTAAATAGTGATTGGTGATGAAAGCAGACTTCAGACAACAGTTATTGGCAGTCTATACAGTGATCAGTGACTAGAGACGAATACATTGATTGCTATTCCGGCGACTACAATGACCTGGATTAAGGCAAACAAAGTGAATAGTGATTGGTGATGAAAACAGATTTCAGTAACAGTTATCGTAGTCTCTACAGTGATCAATGACTAGAGACGAATACATTGATTGCTATTCCAGGCGACTACAATGACCTGGATTAAGGCAAACAAAGTAAATAGTGATTGGTGATGAAAGCAGACTTCAGCAGTAGTCTATACAGTAATCAGTGACTGGTGGTTATTATTTCAGACGACTACGATGATCTCGATTAAGGTTAAACAAAGTGAATAGTGATTGTTGATGAACGCAGACTTCAGACAACAGTTATTGACAGTCTATACAGTAATCAGTGACTGGTGATTTTTATTTCAGACGACTACAGTGATCTCGATTGAGGTTAAGCAAAGTGAACAGTGATTGGGCATGAAAGCAGTGATTTGGGAAGAATTCACTAAATGTGGTTAGAGATGTATGCAGTGATTAGATCTTAAAAACGCATACAGTGATCATGATTCGACACAAGCTCAACGATAATTAGTTGAGGTCATACAAATTAATTACTGATTTATGTTTGTAATTACCTTTTTTTTCGGTAAATTTTCCTTTAATTTTCATCTATTTTTTTTTTATTAATTAAAACGGAAAATGATTATTTTTTGATTTTGGTTTCAGTTCGAATGTCTTCAACCGTTTTTTGTTTGTTTGTTCTTTTCATTACTTTTTTAATTTGAAAATTGCTTATGTTTTTAATTACCTTTTTCACTAGCTCTATTATATATATTTTTTTTAATTTAAAACTTAATCAAAATTAAAATATTCTTCCGTGTTCTGTTTTTTTGCACTTTTTTTGTTTCGCCTTCACAATTCTTTTACTTGTTTTATGTAGCAACTGTCCTTTGTTTTTCTAATTTTTTTTTGTAAATAATAATTCTTATTTTTTTTACTTGTCCTATTATTTTATCGATTTTTTTTGTCTCCAAGTTAATTAAAACATTTATTAATGATTAATTGTTTTCTATCTTTTATAACTTTTTTTGTTTTACCTTCACAGTTAACTGTCAACTGTCTTTTTGTTGAATTTTTATTATTTTTGTTTCGAAATCGTTTATGCTTTTAGTTTCATTCAAAAATTATTCAATAATTCTAACTACTACGAAGACAATTGTTGTTATGGTAATTAACTGAAGGTTAACTTTAACCTAAAGTTAACTTGTGTTTGATAAACCAGGCCTAAGTGGTTCTATTATATAGTTTATTTCATTTTGTAATCATTTTTATATTTTCGTCTGAATGTTAATTCAAACTGGAAAAAAATAATAAGAATTAATCTATACACTTTCGAGAATAACTTGCTTTTAAAGAAAAAAATATTGCTTGCTCGTTTGCTTGACCGTGCACTTATTATCAGACTTCGGCGTTTCTTAGGACACAAGTTTACAAAACACAATAAAAAGGCGATGTATTTTAAAATGTTTCCCGATTTTAATTGTTATACCTCGTGACGTGCGTTAATAATTTAATATTACATTAAGATCCCGCCCGCTAGTGATGTCATCATCACCGTGAGCCACATAGTTTATGATATTTATTATGTGTCGGCGGCGGGGAGGACGACGCATTCCATTCCATTCCGGCTCTGAAATGTCTTTATGCCGCGTAAGCACTATAAGCAGTAATGCCGCGTTTCCACGAGGCCAGTAAACAGGCCAGTAGCTGGAGTCCTGTGACTGGACTCCAGTGACTGGGCCTTGCCAGTACAATGAATTCCTATTTCAACGTGGCTAGTTCACTGGAGCCAGTTAGCGTCCAGTGGTGTTTACACGGAGCCAGTCACTGGAGTCCAGTCACAGGACTCCAGCTACTGGCCTGTTTACTGGCCTCGTGGAAACGCGGCATTACTGCTGCTTACTATAGTGCTCAGAAGGGATTAGGGCGCAATTTAACATTTAACATAGGGAAATGTTACTTTTCTTACTCAGTGTATATCTTGTTTTAGCCATTCAAAATAATTGTTTTGTTTTTTTTTTTTCTATTAATGTAGAAATGGACGAATAATGTAAAGGACTGTTATCTATTGCTACACATTGCAGAGTAATTAAAAAAATAAATAAACAAAATAATGAAAAATTGTCAAATCGTTACATAATTGCATAATCAAAAGAGAAATCTTGTGGTATTGGTTATTATTAATTAATGACCTATAAATAACGAACCTCCAATTAAAGTCATTGTGGTCACAATTAATGTTTTTTGTAGTATTTATTATTATAATTTACGACATTATTGCAAAACAGCTTGTAATTTGTACGTACCGAATGAGCTTTTGTGATGCATTTATTTTTGTCTGTTGCCATACATCGCGCACTGCTTCTACGAAAAGACAAAATAATGAAAAATAAATATGATGAATACATAAACGCCAATAAGCACCTTGCGGTAATATTGCTGATTAACAATCCGCAAATAACGAACCTCCAATTGAAATAATACATAGATATTAAAAATCTAATTTGAGGTTTCTGTGGTCGCTGTAAAAAAATATTTTTCTATCAATAAATAAACCAGCTCATTAGAAGACATTAATAATTTAAAATATTGCGCAACATCTCGCGTTTAAGAAAAATATATGATGACTAGATAAACACCTTGCGGTAATAGTGGGATAATAATTAATAATGTATGTAATAAGTAGGTAAGCAGCGGATTCTCGTCGGGAATAGAGCAGGAGTAGGAAAGCCAAACCATATACGACTCGTACAGAAGAGCCCACTACCAAACTTGCAATCACTTGATTCGAATATCATGTATTAGTTTATATAATTGTACGTCAGGCTTCAATACGTTTGATTTTCTTGCAAATTTTAAAATATTCTAAAAAATATTGCATTATTTAAGCGTATTATTCACTCGATAATTTGGATTCTTAAAACGATTAATTTATTTGCATTTTTCGCCTGTTCGACACGTACCCACTTTCGCTTGCCTGACAGCCGTCCGCTGCTTAGTAATAAGTACTTTCCTGCGGTTGCTATAAATTAATTTTTAAACGAACCAGATAATTAGAAGCAATCGATATTTTACGACATTGTTGCACAATAGGCCTACGGAATCTGGAAAATCCGTGTCTTTTGAAAGTGGTCTACGTATTCAATTCACCAGATATTATAGTGTTGGTTATCGGAACGACCTTGTCTGTGCTTGGCACAAACCTTCCTCCTTGGAACATCGAGATTTATATAAGGTTCTCAGAACGTAACAAGGTATTTCACAAACCACGCGAAAAAAAAGTAACCTGTTGACCTGCGGGCTTCCCTAATTTAGAGTAGTTCCCGCGATGCTTTTGAACGTTCGAAATTTTTGATTAGTTTTGAAACCGGACGAGTTAAATAACAGGCAAATTTTTTTAGTCGTCTTCGAGAAATCGGAAATTAAAAGTAAATTTAATTATCGATTAATTATTTATTACGACCTTTGAACTACAAATTTCTTTTGGAAAAATCTAGATTTGATTAAATTTTTTGAGGATTAAATTATTTTGGTTTCCCCAAGAACTTGTTGTAAGTAATAATCATTAAGTTGATAATTAAAAGAGTTGACATCGAAAAAATAAATGATTCGGTTTTCGAAATATCGGATTATTAATAATTCAGTTCTTTTACTGCAATGCATCGTATTTTAATCACGATGGCAAATTAATTGAATTTCAAGAATTTCGTTAACTTAAACATACTGCTTTTAAAATAAGGGTTGTTCAAAACACGGTGCGAAGTCCTTCTACTTTCACTCGCTGCATTAATTAAAGGCTCCCGCAGAAGCTCGAGTTGCGTGAATAGAAAATATTTTCGCGCCCAACATGGGGCAAAGTTGACATCCCTTCTTCTACACAGCAATTTTTTTAATGGTCTCTGCATTATTACCTATCTAAGGTTAATTAAAGCTGGTTCTTGTCCGATGAAAATTGTATCACAAACTCTTTTAAACGGACACTAAATGGCGCACAAACACTTAACGTTCGACAGCTTCGAACGACTGCGAAACGTTAAGTGTTTGTGCGCCATTTAGTGTCCGTTTAAAAGAGTTTGTGATATCTAAGGTTAGACAGACCTGAATTCAATTATGTAAGGGTTCACAGCTAGTGTTAATAATAATTTTTTATTTAAATTAAAATTGAAATCAATTATTTTTTTAAAGTAGGCGTATCGAAAAGTTAGTTGTCTTTTTTTTAAATAAAATATAAAATCGAAGTAGAAAGGTTAGGAATTTTTTTAAAATTTAATCAACCATGTAAAAGTTCAAACTTTATTGTTGTAGCCGCTTCAAGTGATTACCCTTCACACTTTAACCAGTTAACAACAACACGTTTGCAAAAAATAATGCAATATACCTATAAATCAAAGTAGAAATAAAATAAATAAGAAAATTTAAACGTATTTATTTGATTAGTAATTGAAGTTGTCTACGAGACAGAGCAAGCAAGTTTCTCATGAAAATATAATTAATCTAACATTGATTTACTATTTTAAAAGTAAAAAGTAAAATTTTTAGCTGATGAATTAAACTGGAGAGACTATAATAATTATCTATTTAAAACCACCTTAAATTCCTCGCTCATAATAAAAATAATTTCAAAAGGGGAACAGAATTTGTGTATGTACATATTATAATTTTTTCGTCATTCAAATTACCAATTGTTATATTATTTCGTGGGAGCAAGAAATTAACAGCGTGACGAGGAAAAAAATAATTACACAACTGTATTTCTCACGATGGAAAAATTACCAGGCCAAAGTTCAAACACTCTTTCAATCGTTATTATTATTAATGAAACTTAACTTTAAACAATTTAAGGTTCACCGAGCGTCAAAATTATTCGCGAGGAAAAAAAAATACCTCCGGTTGATTGCAATTAATAAAACGACTACGTTAACTTCGTTAAGCTCGAATTCCAACGTTTTGCAAGCGCTTGTGAGTCGTCGGACGATGAATCTCTCGCATTTTTCAGACTCCTGAAAGTTCTCATAATACTGTTTAATTAATGGTCATTGTGTAAGTGCACAGTTGCATGCGTGCCTGCATAATCAGGTGATGTGTCACGTATGCACGCATGCATCACATTCATGTGTTGTTTGCATAAAAAAAAGGAACATGAAATGTAATTAATAGAACTTGTGATAGATCTGAAGTCCGGTAAGCTGACCGTTGATAACAGTTATTTTAGTTTCCAACTCATGTACCATTTATAAAAGCGAAATAATTTTGGTCTAGTAAACAAAGTGACCGAAAAAACAGTGGTTCTCAAATACATTTTGAAAAACATTAATATTAAATTTTAAATTTAAAAAAAATTAGAACCAATGGAAATATTTCTTTATTTGTGTAGATATCATCATAGCAAAGCAGAGGTTCACAACAGGGTTAATAAAATCATGAAAAGAACCAATGAAACTGCAGGATCTTATGAGGGTCGATTAATTATAATGATCTACCGAGGGTGGATTAATTTAAATCTGTATACAGGATGATTTATGACATGTGTGCCAAACGGCAACCAGCGATAAGGTGGGTCACCTTGAGTAAAAAAAAGTCCATATCACATTCACCGGGTTACCGCAAAAACAAGCTGACTCCATTTGTTGTCAATTAGGAGTTAAGTGCTCCATTAGATTGAAAATGCTCAAAAAACATACTTACAAAATGTTTAAAACCATATAAATCAAAACAAAATGTTAAGGCAGAAGAAACAAGTGGCCGAAATAATCTAACTCCATTTTAAACTGCAATTTTGAACCGTCAAAGGACGACTTCTCAAAAGTTCCAAAAATGGAGTTGTCTTGTTTTGGCAGTAACCCGACGATATGTCCTATGCGTTTTTATTTCTGAGCTATAGCGATTTTTCTTTTCCTTAAGCCACTAGTGTAGATGCCACTGGAAGACATGTAATGCGACAAGTCTTTTGGTCAAAAATGTTTAAATTAAGTACTGTTCAATGAATACTGTCACTTAGAGAAACGCAAGAAGTAGAAAATTTAAAAAAAAAAAACACATACATTATCACTTAAATCTTATTTACTTAGCAATATTAACCTCATTTAATAAAAAAAGAATAAATTTTGTTTACAAGAGGTGCCCAAAGTGGCCTGCTTTGGCACGAATGCATGCATGGCAACGACGAATAAGTGAAACAGTAATTCTAAACTCATTATTATTTATGTCAGCTAGTTAATTGTTAATCCTTTGAATTAATTATCCTTGCGAACTAAAATCTTCCGTTATACTTAATATTACTTCTACAAGCATCTAATTTTACTGGATCTGTCAAACTGCAGATTATTTGAGTGCTTTTGGTTACTATTGCAGTAGCTTGTTTCATAGTTAACGTGATAATCTCATAATTAATGGTCCAGGATTAATTTTTACTTCTCAAAAGTTTGGATCGGATATATATTTGTATATATTTTTTTATTCAAATTGACCTCCCCTATCGTTTGGTAAACATGTCATAGATCACCCTGTATGTATTATAATTATTATTTTATCATTACAGAGGGACATATGCCCACTCATGCCCACTCTAACAATTTCGTTTATTTCTGTTGAATATAAGTAGATATTAAAAACTAAAAAAAAAAAGTTTAAAATTCTGTCCATACGTAGATTGTCCTTCCATCTGAATAAAATCTAAATTTAAGACTGCTCATATCTTTTAAAATAATAATAACAATTAAATTTGAATTGCAGATCGACGAGAAAAGAAATTTTTTTAATGTTTAAAAAAGAGTTTCACTGTCTAAATCTAATAAGAATAATTTGATCGATAATCATAGGAAAATAAATTTAACAAATCAGTTATTATTGCAAAATTAAGAACATCGTGCAACTTAGAGAAGAAAGAAAGAAATTAAATTAAATGTGATGTGAAGAGTTAAATAAGTAGTAAAAATAATAAAGACGTAAAAGCAACAACAGAACCAAAAATAAAACAGACATAATTTAAGTTTAGAAAAAATAAATAAATATTAAATTAGAGAAATTAAAAAAATATATTTTTATCATTTTACTTACATTATTCCATATCATTATTATTATATTTTTAAAACATACATTTATTATTGGTATTGTACAAATTGAAAACGCACTAAATAATTTGAAAACCATTTGATTGTCGAATACGTTAAAGATTGAATCATTTTAAATTATTATTTCTTTTTTGGTGTAAGAATAAATTTTAAAGAAAATAAAAAAGAGCCTAAGCGCAATTATTTTACAGAGTTTACAGATTTAAAAAAAGCAGTTTTATACACACGACTGTTTTAATAAGTATTTTATAACAGATAAGGAAATAACATAAGAAGCAAATTAAATTGAACAATTTAGAATTTTGTTGCACGTCATTTTGATTGCATCCTTTGGATAGCTATTTCGGCACTAATTGGGGCCTCATCAGCATAGCTCGGGAACTCCGCCGCAATCTTACCAACATGTGCTATTTACGGCCAGTACAGTAGGGGACAATAAAATCCGGGCAAGTCATTTGCGCAATGTAAACTTTACTTTAATATTTTTAACGTTTACTTCACATCCACGACATTTCCTTTACATCACTAGTAATTCTGACGTTTAATACATTTTTATGTATTTATTTTAAAGAAATATAACCTTAATAAAAGCCTGTTTTACCAAATTTGTCTAAGTATGCGCGACATGTCAAATTCTTGCCGGGATTTTATTGTCCGCTACTGTACCTATCGAATACCGTTTCTTAAATTTAACCTTGCGATAGAACCCAGCGAAAACACGTACGTGTAAAAAACGTTGTAAAATAACATGTAACCAAACGTTGAATTCGTGTGGTATTGTTACGTTGAAACAACGAAAAAATGTCGCGGCAATCAATTTCTTTTAAACGTCTCTGTCCACGTGTAAGAAACGTTGTAGAATAACAATTAATCAACGTTGAATTCGTGTGTTATTAATACGTTTTAACAACGCTCGAATCAACTTCTTTTAAACGTCTTTGTCCACGGTATTTCTACGTTCAATCCCAGTGCATACATACGTATAAAAAACGTTGTGGAATAACATGTAACAAACGTTGAATTCGTGTGTTATGGTTACGTTAAAACAACGAAAAAATGTCGCGGCAATGTCCACGTGTAGCGTTGAATCAGACAATTACGACGTGTATTAAAGCTGGGTCTAAATCATTAGACTGAACAAACATACATGGCTAATGGTGGAATTCGAACCCACGCCGCCGAGTGACACGACTTTCCAAGTCGGCTAGACTAGACCGCTAAGCCATTTGGAGATCCCAGTGCCGTATCGCTTCCGTGACTAATTCGTAAAGCGGAAAGAGGCAGTAGTAATAAAGCCGAACCGGGGACTTTAACTTACAATAGCTACGCGCCGCCCTCACTCGTTCAATTTCCGAACTCTTTACTACCTACAGTTTCCTTCTAACATCCATATTATCATAACATCATTAAATCAATTTTTCTAATTATTACAATCCTAAGGTTATTTTCTTTGTATATACATTTCAAAAATTCTAAATTATTTATTTATAATACGCATGTAATTCTAAATCGCCTATTTCTAAAAATATTTACACTAACATAAAATATTCGACAAAACACATTTAATACAGTACTCTCAATTTACTTTATTATTTACAAAATTATTTCTTTATGAAAATTTAAAAAAAATTACATGCTGCTCATGAACACCGCAGTGGAGTGGAAAGTTTAACTGGAATAAATTCTGTAACTTAGAAAATTGCCATTTGTAGCAAAATTCTTGGAACAGGTCAATTTTTATTTTTATGGCGCATATTATAAATGGATTTCTTTAACTTTTCAATTATTTGGAAGGATGAAACAACCCCTAACTATTTTTTTTTAATGGATGGGTATGTTGAGTAATTTTTTTTCTTAAAGCTTGTTCAATTGGGAATACAGCTACGTTTTTATTTTTTAATTTTTCTTAAACAGTAAAAGGCGAAAAAATAAAAAATAAATTTTTGACTAGAACGATTTTAACGCATCAGATGTTCAAAATGCTCGCCACCTCTCACTTGACAATACCCTAATCGATTATAAATTCCATCCCTAACAGTTTGTAACATTTCCGGCGTTACTCTCCTAATTTCATGCAGAATTTGAAGTTCTGAAGTTCTGCTATGTCGTTTGGTTTAGTCACATAAACTTTACTTTTTAAATACCCCCATAAAAAGTCTAAAGGGGTGAGATCTGGAGATCTTGTTGGCCACTCATTCGGTCATCGGTCATCTTCTTCCTATCCACCTATTGGGAAAAACTTCAGTGAGGTAATTACGTACAATTAAAAATTTAGCGCATTGGCAGCGCCATCTATTGGCTGCACGCAACAATACGATACCATATGGAATGCTTATTTCTTCTCATCAAATAATAAAAAATGGAGTTCCTGAATTTTTGGCATTAAAAACGGTTTTAGTAAAAAAATTCTTTTTGTTTTTTACCTTTTACTGCTAAAGAAAAATAAAAAAATAAAACGTAGCTGTATTCCTAATTTTTTCAACATATCCTTCCATTAAAAAAAACATAGTTAGGGGTCGTTTCACCCCTCCAAATAATTGAAAAGTTAAAAAAGTCCCTTTGTAATATGCGCCATTAAAAATAAAAATTGACCTGTTCCAAGAATTTTTTTACAAATCGTAATCTTCTAAGTTACAGAATTTATTCCAGTTAAACTTTCCACTCTGTATACAGCTGTCCCTAATGAGTATTCGTGACAATATGTATGTATAATTGATTGACTATTGCGTTCTTTAGTATTTTTAATCACAGATTTTGGGCATCAAATTCAAACTAACTTAAAAAAATTTGACAGATTACGTCAACTTAAAAAGGGGTTGTGGTTGACTCGTATGTCCAAATTAGCAGTACTTTTCATACCTGTTTCGTTTCATTTCAAAGCTGCCAAGCATGGAGAAGAAAAATTGCAAGGAAACAACGAAAATTTTAAAACAAATTCAAATCCATTTAATATTTGAGTAAATAGAAGTACAAAAAACAAATAAAATTTATGTTAAAACTGAAAACAGAAATTATGTTATGTTATGTTATGAAATACTTTGAAACACGTAACCAAAAAAAAATTACAACATTTCATTTAAAATAACGCTAAAAAAACGTTAAAAGAACATAAAACGAATTAAGTAATTGTTAAAATTGGAGTTGACTTAAATAAATAAAATAAAAAAATTTGTGATTGTTATAAAGCCACAAAAAGTACGTAATAATTTCTTATCAATGTGAATTCTTATTTAAATCATTACTATTATACTCCTACAATAATATTAAAAATATATTATACAGGGTGTGCTGGCAAAAACCGGAAAAACTTTGAAACCAGTTAATCGATTTCTTTAAAAACCGGTTTCGGATATAACTGGTTATCCAAATAATGGTAAAAACGGACTTTTCGAATATCCAAAAACCAATTATCCGGATAACCGGTTTTCTTCAAAACCGCGAATATCCAAAACCGGTTAACCGATTATAATCGAAACCTTTTTTTTGGGTAATTACCCAAAAAAAAGGTTTCGGTTGCCAGCACTAATTTAAACGGGTTTCTTCTTTTCTGTTCCTGTTGAATATATAAAAGTATATTTCTTTCATGCTCCGCATAATTTAAAATTATTTTGAAATATACAGGGTGTCCCAATGTGGCAGTACGATATGTAACTTCGTTATTTTAAATGGAACAGCCTATATTTTATAACGAATTTGAGTTTGTCAGTTTATTTTAGGGTAAGTTTGATAAGGATTCCCTGTATCCGTATTTTAACATATTAATTAAAACCAATCAAACATTTTACTCGTTTTGAGTAACACCCTGTACAATATTAATAATAAAAATAGTGGTTTTGGCAAGGTAAACAAAATGTAGAAACTAATAGAAGTAATCAAAAGAACATAACTAATAGCCAATTGCCAAAAGGTTGAGGAGTAGTAACCTTGAAATGTAAATGTTCTGTGCCACTGTGCGCAATAATTTAAGAAAAATATTAAAATTAAATATTAAAAAAGAATATTAACTAATTGCAATTAAAATAAATACGAAGAAACTAAAGATAAGCAAAAAGAAATTAAATTTGATTCAAATCTTGTATTTGTATGTATGCATTACAAACACAGGGTGTTTACGGGAAAGGCTGTAGTTGACTTTTTTAATTAAAAAAAAAACATGACTGTACCCGATAGATTTTACGGTAACAACAAAGAAATAAAAACTACTCCTATTTAGTTTCCAAAATTCTAAGCGTTTTCAAATATTTTTAATCAAATCCGGAGACAGTCCTTTGTTTTTCATTATCATTTTGTTCGTAATTGAAAAAGAGTCACGACGGAACTTTTCTAATTTAAGTAACTAATAGGTACATATATAAAAAAGAAAAAAAAGAAATCTATTTTAATTCTTTCTTTAAATATCAAGCTCGTGATGTTTTTTTCGCGAATCCCCTTCTCAGAACTTCTTTTTTTCTACGATCCCTCCTGTCAAATTTGAACGGTCTCCGCAGGGGGTCATAGGATTGACAACCGTCCCATTTTTAGCTTGTTTCTTGGAACTGGAGATCTTGTCCGAAGAAAAACAACAGGTCAACTTCTTTCACTTCAAAATGTACTGCCGAGGTTATCGAAACTACAAGACGAAAAGTGCTTCTCACACTCTATCCGCCAATTATCACAACAGATTAACCTTCTGTGGGAACGTGCCACAAATTGTTACGTAAAGATGTTCAGCCAGTGGCGTAGCCAAGTTGCCAAGGGCCCCGGTGCAAAAGAAAATCGGGACCCCTAACCAAAATAACGGTAACTTAAAAAAAAAACAATAATAATAATAAACTTTATTCTTTTAATTAGGTAACCTAGTTAAATTTCGTTATAACACTGATGTAGTCTTTTGCAATATTTATTTATATGGGCAATTGAATTTAGTCGGAACAGCAGTTACTTTTCAACTACCCTGTAAATAATTAAGTACCTACAAATTGGACGTAATTTGGAACGTCTGATGTGGGCTAAAAATTCAATCATTCATAAAGATATGGCAGTATGACCCCTTCCTTACTCTCACGCCATTTAATATTCTTCTTATATTTATACAGCCGCCTATTTTTAGAGTAGTCCCTGTATATAAAAAAAATCTTCGGACAATCTGATTTCACATTTGATGTTTTTGTGACTCTTAGAAAATTAATTCCTTAAGAAAAAACAAAAGAAAACTGAAACAAACAATAAAATGCAAAATTCATGAAAGCAAAATAAAAGGAGATCGACGGATAAAATTATCGAAGCAAGTAATTTCAAATTTCGCGCCAAAAATGTAGTTCGATAAAATTTTCATAGATGGCGCCAATGCAACCCAATTTTGTACAGTTTCCGTTAGGTCTTTTTATACCTAATTAAAATTGTGTACAAAACATTAAGGCCCGATTGTACAATCATGGTTTAACTTTAAACTTCGCTTTATTTCCATGGCATCAATTGTAAAGACAATTGTTTCCATAGAAATAATTTTAAAGTTAAACCATGATTGTGCAATCGGGCCTAAAACATTTTTTTTAATGAAGAATCTAGAACTGAAATATGAACTGTGTTTAGATTTAGAAAAAAAAATGGTCATTTGACAAGGCTTACTACATATATATATATATATATAGGTGGCGCCATACAATTTTGATTTACCTACTTTGTAGCGAAAATCAGAGGACTAACAAACAGAGAAAACTGTAAAAAGAAATGCAATTAGAAGATTAATTCTACTTAAAGCTGGTTCTTGTCCGATGAAAATTGTTTTTACACTAAATATTTAGTGTCCGTTTAAAAGATTTTGTGATAGAAAATCAATTCGTTAAGAAAGTTACAAAAGAGAACTGAAACAAGCAACAATAAAATGCAAAATTAATGAAAGGAAAGCAAAAGAAGATCGACGGTTCTTATCCGCGAATAAAATTTTAAATTTCATAGATGGCGCCAGTGCAATTTCGTAGTTTCCGTAATTTTTAATGAAAAATTTAGAACTGAAATTTGAACTGATTTAGAAATGTTAAAACATTTGACTATTAAATATGTAACTTCAATAATTTTTAGATACATACATATTTCAAATTTTGCATCTAAAAAATGCTATTTGACAAACAATTTTGAAGAATGAATGAACTACAAAAAAAAAATCGACGATTGAAAATCTGCAGACTAACAAAAAACAAAAATTATTTAATCATAAGAAAAATAAGTAAACAAAAATACGCAAAATTTACTTTATTATAATGACATACAAAAAAAATTAAAAACATCGAGGAAACCAACAACAATAAAATATGAAATTTAATGGACAGAAAACAAAAGAAGATCGACAATTCTCATTCGGCGGTTAATAAAGTAAATATGAAAAGTTATTCACAAATTTCGCGCCAAGAAAAATTGTAGTTGGATAAAATTTTCATAGATGGCGCAGGCGTAAGGTTTTTATAGGCATCTAGAAAAATGAACAAAAATTTGTAACAATTTTTGTAAATTTTTCTAGATGCGTAAAAACCATTTTTTAGCAAATAAATAAATAAATATTTATTAATTTACGAAAAAATGATAAAGAACAATTTTAATTGAGAATTTTATTCTCTGTCGATTGGTAAAGTAATATAGAGGCTGTTCCGTTTAAAAAAAGCGTCTTTTTGACTTTATCTCATAAAAGCGACGTTCAGTTCAGTATAATTATTACATAATTATACAGGCTGTCTTACGAAAAACGCCCCAAGCCGTAACTCCGTTATTTATAGATTAATTTTAACAAACAAAAAGGCAAATAAAATGAGACTAAAAGTACTATAAGGTGAGTCCAGTTTCAATTTTTTTAAAAATTACTTTCAAGGTCAAATGACTGTCAACTTTTATTTTTCAAATGGCTCTGTATATTTTTTATTATTATATCTGCTAGAGATTTTTTTTCTAAATCCAATGATGCGCAACACTTTGACATTTAAAAAATATTTTTCGTAAAAGAAAAATGAACTAGTCTATTACGCAAAACGTGCTTTTCATAAAAATGTTAAAGTTTGTCGTGAAAACAATGTCACTGAGCGTTATTTTTCACAGTTGTTTCAAGTTGTCAAGTAATTCTCTTTGTATGATTCATTGTTTTCTAAAAAGCCGATTATGGATAATACTCCGTTGATTGACTTACTCCAAGCATATTTTGAATGCAATAAAAACACAAGCAGTGCGTCTCTATATACAGGATTTTTTCCCAAAGCAACTTACACAGTTGTAGACTTAATTTTAATAATTTCATTAATGTTTTCTGTAATGCTTGATTGCTGTTTTATTGCATTCAAAATGTACTTGCAATAAATCAGTCAGGTGATTGTTATCCATAATCGGCTTTTTTTTAAGAAACAATAAGTCGTACAAGTAGAAGAACTTGATAGTTTAAAACATCTGTGAAAAATAACCTCAGTGACATTGTTTTCACGACAAACTTTAACATTTTTATGGAAAGCACGTTTTACGTAATAGACTAGTTCATTTCTTTTTTTTACGAAAAATGTTTTCTAAATATCAAAGTGTTGCACATTATTGGACTTAGAAAAAAAATCTCTACCAGATATAATAATAAAAAATATACAGAGCCATTTGAAAAATAAAAGTTGACAGTCGTTTGACCTTGAAGGTAATTTTAAAAAAAATTGAAACTGGATTCACTTTATAGTACTTTTAGTCTCATTTTATTTGCCTTTTTGTTTGTTAAGATAAGTCCATAAATAACGGAGTTATGGCTTGGGGCGTTTTTCGTAAGACAGCCTGTATAATTTAAAATGGTTGAACAGTAACACACTTCGCTTCGGAACTTCAAGGTTCCTCGAGGGCCCCCTTGAACTTGGAGGCCCCGGTGCACTGCACCTCTTTGCCCTACGATAGTTACGCCACTGTCTTCAGCTCTATCCTTACCACATGATATTGGTGCAAGAATTGCTGTCCGGTGAGCCCCATACAGAGGTTGTCTTTCTGCAAATCGTATATGTATAATAAATTATTTAATTTGTGAGTAGTAGTAATTATTGTTATCTTATTGTTTATGTCATGCTGACATTTAAAAGTGAAGTTATGTTCAATTTTAGCATTGCGACATACGTTTTCCAAAATAAAATATTTCCACAGGATTATTAAATGAATATTTTAATTTATTTACAGTAAACTGTTACCTAAAGATGTTTAATTTTTTTTTTTTAATTAAAGTTCATAATCATTCTTTACTATTTAAAATTCCAAATCATATCAAAGAAAAAGTACTTTACCGATACTATTTCGCGTGTTCTCTAATTTTATCATAAGTAAATAATAAAATGTAGACTAATTTTATTTGGGCTCCGCTTTTTCGCCAGTGTCCCGTATATGAAATACCTACTACATATCGAGAAACACAAGAGATAGAAGAAAGCAGGTTGTAAATAAAAATAACATTATTTTAAAATTATTTCCCTATACGTCACTGTCTTCCGTAAACTTGTTTGTTTATTATTGTTCCAAAACAGTGTCAAACAGAAAACGTCAAAAAACAACAATCAGTATACCTCTCCTCGTTCGTCTGACGTAACTAAAAAACCCAGAGAAAGAAATTTACGTAAGGTGTAAACGTAAAAGTCATTAATCAATTAGTGCACGCGAATTTGTTTAAATTAGTTTTTCCTCCGTGTCTCGTCTACTACACGACCGCATATTAATTAGTTTCATTGACGTGTTCGAAAATTCTTTCGCTCAGTCTGAAATCGCGCGCAGTTAGAAACAGAACCGTCGCAGATACTATTGAAATCAACAGTAAATGTGTAGTGAATGTAACAGTCGAGGTAATTACGAGCACTCAAGTACGAACGCGTTTTTTTTTTTTTTTTAATAAGTCGTGTTCGATCGACGATGTGCAAAAATCCGGCGTAAATATTTGAACTACACCATCATATCCTGTGACAGTGAATGGAAAACGAATCGAAAACGAATTTACCACCACCACCACCAACCACCATCCAGACGTGTGCGAGTTCGGGTCTCCAACTGCGAATGATAATAACGAGCAACTAACTATAAACAACTGATAAGAATTTCACACTGATAAGTTACGATGCGCCAATAAATACAGTGAGACAGTGGAATTTCGTACAGTTCAGAAATGAAGTGCGCTCGTGTGATTTTGCTCCTCACGGCGCTCTGCGCTTTCGTGACCGCGAGAAGTATAATAACCGCGAAAGAAAAGCGCGTGTTACCACCGACATGTCCGAGCAAAATCTACTGTCAGGGGGAACTGTTACATACAGTCCAAACAGCGCAGATTTTCACCGACTCCAAGACTTTCGTCGACTTGAGCATCAAAGGCACCGTGGATGAAACCTTGGAGAATTTCGAAAAGTTATTGGCAGAAACGAACGACAACCCAACGAAGCAGCAAATCGAAGATTTCGTCTTCGAAAACTTCAACAACGAAACCGGAAGCGAACTGGAGGAATGGACTCCACCAGATTTCAACGAAAACCCGGCGTTTTTGAAGTACATTTCTGACCCTGAGGTTCGGGATTTCGCCAGAGAATTAGTTGCCTTATGGCCGTATTTAGGGCGAAAAGTCCGAGAGGAAGTAGTCGATCACCCTGAGCATTACTCAATAATACCCGTCGCCAATGGTGTTATAGTACCAGGAGGTAGGTTCAAAGAATTCTATTATTGGGATAGCTACTGGGTTATCGAGGGCTTACTGATAAGCGAGATGGCCATGACGGTACGAGGAATGATAGACAACTTCATTTACATGGTCAAAACATACGGGTTCGTGCCCAATGGTGGCAGGGTTTATTACACCGAGCGTTCTCAACCGCCTCTATTGACGAAAATGGCCACGGCTTACATCAACTACACTCAAGATTTAACGTGGTTAAGTCAGAACATACAGTACTTAGCCGACGAGCTTAACTTTTGGCTAAATCGAAGAACGACTACTTTCGAAAAAGACGGGGAACATTATACTTTAGCAACGTACGTTGCGGAGAGTCTGGGGCCTAGGCCAGAGTCATACCTTGAAGACATACGCACGGCGGCTTTTGATGAGGACCCCGATAAGCAACAAGAGATTTACAACGACTTAAAAAGCGCCGCCCAAAGCGGATGGGATTTTTCACGCAGGTGGATCTTCGATGAAGAAGGGGGCATAAACGCGAATTTGTCTTTTATTAACACAAGGCGAGTGGTACCCGTCGATTTGAACGCGTTGTTATACGGCGCGTTCAAAGATATCTCCCAGCTATACCTCCTTCTGGAAGACCAAGACGCTGCCGATGTCTGGTCACAAAAAGCCATCGCCTGGCAAAGAGCAATCCAGAACGTGTTTTGGAACGAGCAAGATGGTGTTTGGTACGACTTCGATCTTCAACTCTCCAAACAGAGGCGATACTATTTCGCCAGCAACGTCGCCCCCTTATGGACGGGGGCTTACGACGAAAGTCAAGGCCAAACCATCGGCCGCGCAGTAGCCAATTATTTAATCGGCTTGGGCATTCCGGATCACCGAGGGGGTATCCCGACGTCTTTGATCCACTCCGGTGAACAATGGGATTTACCGAACGCTTGGCCGCCTTTGCAAGCCATCGTCGTCCAAGGCCTCGAGAGGACCGGGGACGTCGAGGCCAAACGCCTGGCGAGGGAATTGGCCGAAAATTGGATAACTGCGAACATCATCGGGTTTAGAGAGACGGGGGCTATGTTTGAAAAGTACGACACCGAAACGCCGGGGAAATATGGCGGGGGTGGTGAATATGACGTTCAGTTCGGATTTGGCTGGACGAATGGCGTGGCTCTAGAGTTCATTGTTCAGTATTTTAGTTAATTTTGAAGCAGTATTATGTATAATAAATAAATAAATAATTTATTGTTTGAAATGAGAGGTTATTTTTTAGTTGTCAGTACAAAAGTTCGGGGAGTATCGTACCCGTTAGGGTAATTTACTTCTATTTTACAAAAATTATTGCTTAAGGACGCAGTCATATTAAATAATCGTAAGCATATAACTCGTGTCTAAATAAAAACCTGGTCGAGTAGGCTACATTTAGTAATTACATTTAGTAATTCTGTTATGTAAAGTAAATGCAATGGATAAATTCTCGATCACAACCTACTTGGCCAGGTTTTTATTTAGACGATCGTTATAATCCCATCGTTCAAACTTCTTTAAGCCCGAACCTCTTAGCAGGGGCAAAATAACGCCGTGAGTCTTTTGGCGTATAGGCGGCGCTGTGGTACCTGAAGTTCGAGAGTTCTACATGCAAGGGTTCGGGTGCTAAAGCGAGAATTTACTTAAATAATAATAGAAGTAATAATTATTAGTATATTGGGGTCGATTGAGTTTAGGACAAATTTAGTTCATAGATAAAGTTTGTTTACTTAAAGAAATTTTCAATGTCATTGAAAAGTGTACCGTAAAAATTATTGAATTGTTAATTTATTCGTTCTAATCCAATTATTGGTGTTACAGCAATTTAAAACATTTAACATTAATTTGTTTCGTATCGCTTAATTTGCATTACTTAAAGATTCATTGATTTAGGACGAATGTGAAATATTTCTCGAATGAATGCAAATGAATGAAATGCAAACGCATGCAACTTATTATTTTCAGAATTCGATAAATAAGTATAAACAAATTTTAAATATAGAAGATTTTTTTAAAATAAAGGAGCGCGTACGCTTGTTTTAACGAAGTTTCTATTTCTGTTCGATATCGAACGTGTTTATTTCTGTTCTAACTTTTGTACTCGTTTTCGATAAAAACTTTCCCGGTTTCTTGCGACCTTAAACGTGCATATTGTATTTCAAGAGTGAATCGAGAAACGATTTTTATTTATTTGGACGTTTTTTTCGTCCTCCTCGGTTCATTCACACCGAGAATAATCGGCCAAAAATTTTTCTGAAGCTATTTGCGAAATCGATAAATAGAATAAGCATTTATGAAAATATTGAGTAGAAAATACAACTTCGTTTAAGGTCAAGGATGACGTGATAAATGACCTCAAATTTGTGGCTGGCAGTTTTAGTGATTATTGTAATAATGTCCTGTGAAATAAATAATCATCGTGTAGGGTCTGTATTACGGAAACAATTTCCGTAATGATGGAATGTCCCCCCAAAAAAAAAATGGAGCCTCTTTATCTTTCGATTTTAATCTAACACAAAATCGAGTATCGTTCGGAAATAGAATCATTTTTGAATGCTATGGAATAACATAAATCGCCAATTATTGTTTATCGCAGATGAACCTATATTTTCTAACCTTCTTTGGTCCCATTGAAAAATAAAACACTGTAAACGAAACACTCGAAATATTATCGACTTTTAAAGTGAAATTAAACAGAACAAGTTATATTCAGGTAGAGTGCGAATTGCGTGAAACTGATAAGGTTTAGCCTCCAGTGATAAAAAAAGCGTTACTGCAAATATTTAATTAACAATTAAGTTTTATTCTCCTTGTAGTCGTCTCCTTGCATAACGCAATTATTGAATCACGCAAATCCTCGAAATGCAAGATAATTTTATTAAAAAGAAAAAAGAAAAATCGACCCTGCAGTTTAAAAGAAAAAAGACGTAACTATTTTAAATGTGAAGTCTTGCTGTGTGTGACATTTGCTCAATGAACACTTTTTTTAATATTTGTATCAAAATAATTAACTCATTTAAACTATGGAAACTGTCATGCTATTTTATTATACTTAACAAATTGTTGAAATAATTTTCTACTTGACTGAAACCATTAAAGCGATATAAATCTACATTAATTAAATTCAGTACAGTCGATGCCGCCATGTGTTTGTGTTTAATAATTAGCTGTTGAATCTGATAAAAAATAACATTGTCGAACCATAAAATATTTCAATAACAAACAATTTAAACAGAGTTTATGAGTCGACGAGAAAACAGGAAGTACTTGAACATTGTTCCGAAATTGTTTGTATTCTTATTTTTATTTTATAATTTATTTATATATTATAAATTTTTAATAAAATATAGTTGTTTAAATAATTTTTGTTAACATTACAGGAAGCAATCTAACGAGCGTCTAAATAAAAACCTGGTCAAGTAGGTTGTGATCTAGAATTTATCCATTGCATTTACATAGCAAAATTACTAAATGTAGCCTACTTGACCAGGTTTTTATTTAGACACTTGTTCTATTTATTTGACGAAATAAACGTAAATAGTCGATGGTAATTTCTGTTTAATTTAACTATGTAGTAATATTTAATTTAATTATATAATGAACTGTACATACACAAAGAATTGAAATAATCTTCTTTTCGCTCTTTTTCACACGGATCTAAATGAAATAATGTTGACTCATTTAATTGGTTTAATTTTTGAGATGGATTGGAATTCTACAAAATAAAGATTTTAAATTCAATCTTACTATTTACCGGTGAGAAGTTAGCAACAAACCTCCAGCAACAAAATTTCAAAATTTAAATTGCCTGCCAAAGCCGTCCTAATTATCACAGAACTATAATTTTAACAGCATTGTGAAGATCATTAACTATAGTTTGTCCCTGGTGTATCACAAAAAAAACGAAATCCAAATTATTGGCAGTAATTATTACCCAGTATCTAATTACATAAATAACTTGTTAAAGAAACTACGATGAAAACTTGGCTATTACCTTAATGTGAACCAATCACAAACGATTGCTGAGTAAGCAACTCGGCAGCTGCTGTCCGTTGAATGCGCACAATGCATTGCAGGATATGGAAGCAATCTCTTAGCAATCTTCAACAAAATAAATGTGCTGTTAGTGTCAGTTATGAGTTATATCCCGAAATCTTAAGAAAATCTTTGTAAGTATAAGATAATTGCTTAGCACATTATTTAAAACGTGAAGGAGAACATTTCGAACATTTATTACAGTGTTTTTGTTAATAAAATAAATCCTAAAATTACTTTACTGAAACTAGTTTTGTTTCATCGTGGGTAATTGGTATACACTTGCAAAGCACTGACTCGTTTTTTTTTTAAACTGAACATAGGAATATTTACATTGTATGTTCAGAGTTAAAAAAAACTCACGGTATATACCGTGAGTTTTTTATACCTCTGAACATACATAAATAGTCCTATGTTCAGTTTAAAAAAAAAACGAGTCAATGCATTGCAGGGATATGGAAGCAATCTCCTAGCAATCTTCAACAAAATAAATGTGCTGTCAGTGTTTATTGTGAAATGTCATGATTTAAATCCCGAAATCTTAAGAAAATCTGTGTATGTATAAGATAATTGCTTAGCAAAAAACTGATTCTGTTTTTAAAATATCACGACATATTTTTAAAGGTCTCATTGAAATGTCTTCCGTAGTTTACGTTTGCAAGAAACACTAATTGTTTGAGAATTTTCCTTGCATCAGCTTCGTGATTACGCTCCAGATCTTCTTTTGACAATATTCGCTCGGAACCCTCTTCAATCGTATATAGTTTTGCCGTGTATCGTTTTGATGTACACCATTTCACTTCTCCACCCCTTCTCTGATTTAATTTCACGAAATTTTCATATTTTTGTGTACAATCTTTAAACTAAGAGATTAAGAGGGACAAGAGGACTGAAATATTTATTTGACCACCCGCCGCAATTTACTATAAATATTTTGGGGAGAAACCTGCGGAATGGATTAAGACCCAACCATCGCCGCAATTTACATCTGCCCGATCAAATATATCGAAAGATGCCACCAGTAAGTTTTGGCCGGTCGATTTTATTGATTACTGATCGATTGAAAATAGTTAATGTCACGCACTTAAAAGACGCCAAATAAAAAGTGAGCAAATAAAAATCAGATTAGAGCAAGCGGTGCAAGGAAAATGTATGTCTGTGATTAAATAAAAAGTCAATAAATTTGACAGTCCATGAATGTATTACATTAATTAATTCAGTTATGCCCGGTTGCACCAACTTTTTAAGCAGAGCTTAAATTTAAGTTATGTTTAGAATGTGACATTTGCGTATGGTCAGTATAATGTCAAATACATTCTGATTGTCATTTAAACTTCAACTTAAATGTCAATTAGAATGTGACTAATATTTTGTTAAATCTATAAATGATGTCATAGTCTAAACACCACTTAAATTTAAGCTCTGCTTAAAAAGTTGGTGCAACCGGGCATTAATCACAGACATACATTTTCTTTGCACCGCCTGCTCTAATCTGATTTTTATTTGCTCACAGGTTACAATAGCACATAACTTTTTGTTATTGAAATATAGAAATATAGAAATTTTGCACACACGAAATTCTGGCAAAATACGAAAGAGAACATTCAAATCTATTGATTTAGCTGTTTCTGAGTTTTGGCTGATCGATTTTATTTATTAATTATCGATTGAAAACGAACGCTCCCACGACATCAGATATTCAAAACAACGTTAACTGTAAATGCACATCACTTCTTATGCAAATACTGCACAAACAAATTTCTTGCAGAATATGAAAGAGAACATTCAAATCTATCGATTTATGCTATTTCTTAAGTTTAGGCCGATCGATTTTATTGATTAATTATCGATTGAAAATAGTTAATTTCACGTACTTATGAAACGCCAAATACAAAAACACATAACTTTTCGTACAAAAGTTACACAAACGAAATTCTTGCAAAATATGAAAGAGCACATACAAATTTATCGATTTATGATGTTTCTAAGTTTTTGGCCATTGCTATAGTTTTTTTTTTTGCATTAAATACGTATATCCCGAGAATGCCTAAATACAATCAATAATTAATCAGTCAATAAAATCGATCGGCCAAAACTCAGAAATAGCATAATAAGCAGAAATAAATCGATAGATTTAAATGTTTTTTTTTTCATATTTTGCAAGAAATTCGTTTGTGCAACATTTGCATAAAAAGTTATGTGCATTTATAGTTGACGCTGTCTTAAATATCTGAAGTGTCGGAGCGCCCGTTTTCATCGATAATAATTAGTCAATAAAGTCGATCAGCCAAAATTCAGAAATAGCATAAATCGATAGATTTGAATATTCTCTTTCATATTTTGCCAGAATTTCGTTGTGCAAAATTTCTACAAAAAGTTATGTGCTATTGTATTTGGCGTCTTTTAAGTGCGTGACATTAACTATTTTCAATCGATCAGTAATTAATAAAATCGATCGGCCAAAAATTACTGGTGGCATCTTTCGATATATTTGATCATTTGCTATCTGATTACATGCAAGTTTTCATCGTAAATAGTTTCTTTAAAAAGTTATTTATACAGGGTGATTCTTAATATGTCCGAAAAACTTTAAGGGCTTCGTCTCCGAGTAATTTACGTCAAATATACGCGCGGTCTAAAATCAAGATAATTCCTGCATGAACTTGCGTAAACCCTCGGTCTCCAGAAATCGCATCCTAGGTATTTGTTTCAATTCATCATTATTTGAAGAAAGCGCTGTGCGGTGAAAAGTCCCTTTCCTTACTGAGATCGTGAAATTGTGTGTTTCTATTTCAAGATAACAATTGTAAGTAGGTACTTATCGTTATCGATAGCTTCAAATCAATACCACGTAAGTCTAAAAAAATTACCATTTTAGAGGAGGCAAATAAAAGTGTTTCATTACTATCTGCAATGATATTGGTAGTATTAAAGCACATAATAATAATAAAACGTTTTCAAAAAAAACTTCTATCGACGTATTTTTCAAAAAACTTCTTCATTTTTGCTTTTCATTAAACAGGAATCCAGTAAAACTATTTCCATTTCGACATCAATTGAAGAGCAACAACTTTTGTTTTTTAAATGGAATGGTGTTATAGTAGTATATAAAATGTTACTTCTGGACCAGGGTATGTGGCATGCGGAAAAATCCACATAAAATAAAGCATTACTTTAAAAGCAACCAAAAATTCTTCAAAAATCAATAATTTTTTATGCACCCCAAAAGTACCCAAATATTTGTAGACCACCAAAAATTGGGCACACGAAAAAGCCATTACAAATTCGTTTGTTTTTAAACACTCCAAAATGGATTTTTATTTCTGGACCAGACCAATTGGCGCACGCAAAAATCATTGAAAAACGTCCAAAAGAAGGATATGAAACAACCGAAAAAAGCCAAAAACTTTACAAAATTTTTTGTTTTTAAACATCGCAATATACTTTTAATTTCTGGACCAAGCCAATTGGCGCATGCAAAAATCATTGAAAAAGAGTCAAAAATCTTATCCGAATCTTTCGGTTTTCGACACCCCAAAATGGATTTTTATTTCTGGACCAGAGCAATTGGCGCGTAAGAAAAAGAAAATTAGTCCTAAGAGTTATTAAAATTATTAAAAAGGAGGTCAAAGTTCCTTATTTTTAGGTACCCCAAAATGGAAAAGCCATTTGATGAACCAGGATAATAATTGATAAAATAGATTGGTTTTATTAATTTTGTAATTGGATAAATTTCAATATATGATTAGGTATTAATACTTAATACATCTTCCTTGCATCTTAATTAACTTACATAATTTAAAATCCTAACCACATTATACGAGGGTGCTAATCAATAAGGGGGAGTTTTTGAACTAAAATTCAGTAAAGGTGCAATTTAAAAATTATTTATTATGTATTTCCATTTTCAAAGATCCACCCGCATACGAGGTCCTCCTAGTATCAACATGAAAAGAAAATCAAACACAATATTCAAATATTTTATTAATAACTAATATTTCAAACTAAAATAAAAATATCACAAAATCTTTTAAGCAGACACTAAATCGCGCACTACACACTTTACGTTTCACCGTCGTTGGTGAAACGTAAAGTGTATAGTGCGCGATTTAGTGTCCGCTTAAAAGATTTTGTGATACAAATTTCATCGGACAAGAATCAACTGTAAATAAAATAAGAATATTCAATTGTCTTTTGGAAAAACGATGCAGTCTTCAATGTTTACACTATTTACTAAGCAGCACATAAACGGCTCACCTTTACCGCTCATGCAGATTCCAATTAGAACGTAATTTTCTATTTTAGGATATTGCTCCAAGATTTTAACATAAGGCACATAAGGCACGTTTATAACTTTACTACCGCAAAGAATTTCTTCAAGGGCCTCTCGTGCAGATTTCTTGTATCGTGAGTCATGCTCAACAGATTTGGCGACCTTCTCCTCCAATATACAAGCGAAAGTGTCATGAAGCAACCATTGGTCAATGTTGCGAGTTCTGAAACCTACATGAACAATTTTCTCCATAGAACATTCTTGGAACCCTGTTTTAAGCATGGTGGTATACAATGCAGCCTGCAGTGAACGTTCATTTACATCTTGTCCATCGAATTTTCCAAGAAGTCGTTGCAAACGATTGTAGAAATATCTCAACTTTTCCTTGAATATCTCATCGTTTCTTTCTGTAGGCAAATTGTTAAAAATCTCTGCACATTCGGTCATTGCCCCGTCACTAAGTCCACAAAACCTTAAACAGTAATCTAGGAACATTCGCTGAAATGCGACAAGAACATCCAGATTTGGAATTTTCACATAAATCCTCGTATTATCTGTAATATCCACATTTACGTGAGAACTAACGTTTCACGAGTGAGATATCCTTGTTCCACGAAAAATGACAAGACCACATCATGTGAGACAGTGCATTCATTGTTATTCAGAAATTCAGCAAGGTCCTGAGCTCTCACTGTGTCACGGGGCGTGAAAGATATGCATCCATCACTTCTTATATTCATTACCTGTATCATCTTGTCCATAAAATCTCTATCTCTCAGAAGTGAACCCAATGTGCTAATTATGGCGTTGGTGCCTCCCCAAAATGATTTTTTAGTGATCTCTGAAACTTTCAATGTCGAACGCGCTTCAATATAAAACAGAACCGACCTTAAACAGTATACAATTTTATCTTTAAAGGTATATCCATTGTAGAGCTTCTTCACCTCTTCTTGAAAATATAGGGTGTTCCCATTAAAATAACGAAGTTACACATCGTACAGTCTAATTGAGACACCCTGTATATTTCAAAATTATTTTAAAATACGCGAACCTTGAAAAGATGATAGTTTTGTATAAAACATTTTTCCATATATTCAATAGGAACAGCGTTATTGAATAGACCCTGTTAAATATTACACCCTGTACATATCTTCATATGAAGTTTTTTGACGCAAATTACTCGGAGAATAAGCCCTTAAAATTTTTCGCACATATTAAGAATCACCCTGTATAATTAGGTACTGGGCATTAATTTTTTCTCAATTGTGATACACCAGGGATAAACTAAAGTTAATGATCTTCACAATGCTGTTAAAATTATAGTTCTGTGATAATTAGGACAGCTTTGACAGCCAGGTTAAAATTTGAAATTTTTTTGCTGGAGGTTTGTTGCTAACTTCTCGCCGGTTATTATTCGAAGAAGTTAAAAAGATTGCTAATAAATAATTTAATGAAATATTATCTGGATTAAATGAAATTAAATGAATTAATTTATTTCAAAATATTGCTATACAGGCAAATCAAAATAATACCAGAGCTGCTTGTGAACTACATTGATTAATCAAAAACAAATTTCTGAAAAACATTTTTAATTAGTTTTCTCAAAGAAGAAGAGACATCGTATTTACTTTTCAGCAAGGGATTTGCTCGTAAGTAACAGTGACACTTACTTTAAAAGCAGAAAACAGTTTGTGTCCGTTTTTTATGTAAAATGCTAAGGCTGCGTCCGACTCGTGGTTAAAGTAGTCAACCCATGGCAAACCATCTGTCGGACGGTCGAGTGGTTACGTTTTAAAAAGCGACCACGGCGCCCATGGTCTGACCAGGAATCTGACAATGAATCGGACGAATTCGACTGTGTTTGTCAACGAGTCGGACGCAGCCTTTATCAAAAACACATCTCGTATAGTACCGCAAGGAACAATCTTAGGACCATTATGTGTTGGTATTTGATTTGTAAGCTTGTAAACTGAAATCGAAATTAACTTCAATGTCATATATTTTCTGTTGGCACTCGATCATAAAAGGCGATGAGAAATGTATCTTTTGCCTTCTTCCATTTAAAGATTTGAAAGTTTTCTTATTTTTATATTCTTGTAATGAAATGTAAATGAAATTCGCGAATTGTGTTGCTTTGTTTTGCGTACTTCATATGCTTGCTTATGTTATTGATTCGCTTTATTATTTTAGTTAGACTATTAACTAACTAAATAATGTTATCTTTGCAAAATCGTGGAAGTTACATAAATGCAAACGTGAACCGCAAAAATCCCCCATGTTTTTATGTAGGCAATTTACACGGTGAAGTACCGCACGCCTAGAAATGTTAGGTACGAACGTGTCTACTTGCACATGCACATGCAAAAAAAATTAACGATCTCGTAAACGCACCTTGAATTCTAAAACAGGCGCTTTTTTCCCGATGATTAGTTTTAAGTGTTTTACATTTTGCTGCTCTTGTTTGGACCAGGCCTTATTGGAATTAAAGAATAAATGAATAATTTCAGAACATTTTCCAAAGAAGGCAATCGGCGATTTGTACTTGGCAATATACGTATCAGTTGTTCCCATTAATTTGGCAAGTAATATAGATACTTCCAATTAAAAAAAAATGCTCTGGTGTATCCTCTGCCTTAACTCGTATGATATCCTTCACCTTGATTTGATTCTGGATGGACGATGAACTATTTTTAAATTTACCCAAGACATTGTTACTAATTGATTCAAAGTGCAACTCGGTAATTATTTACGAGTTACCTAGAATATTAATTACACGTTAGTTACATCTGCGGTCAACAATCGTTATTGCAATGTTGTGTAACGTGATTACAAATTAAAGCGTCTGAACAATCAAGTATTTTGTTCGAGAATCATCCTTAATTTCAAGAACATTGATAAAATCGATAAAAATCTGCGAGATATGTACGTGTGAATATTCGATGACATGCAAAAACGAATTGTCAAAAAAAATCAACCACAGAAAAAAATTGGAATTTATTTCACTCAAAATAAAATATTAAAACTTAGACTTAAAAGTCTGGTTTACGTTACATACCTTAAAATAATACAAAAGCAAATGAAAATACTTATTATTGTTTGATTAATCGTAATCAGTTCTCTGCAACTTATCTGTGACAATGACAATAAAATTTTGCCTGATTATCAGTTGATGTCACATTCTTATGAACAAACAAGCTGGCATGATATCTGCAAAAAAAAATTATCTTTGATTTTATTTTAAAGGTTTGTTGCCATCCTAGTTACATCCTGCTTTAAAAATGTTGTCTATTCCTAATCTTTATGATCCCTAAAATCAGTTCCATACTCATGCTGATTAATAAATTCAATTGTTATCGTTATTTAATAATAATTGCTCGAGTTAGTTGAGTTTGAGGCTTTGAATGGATGTTTAAAAAGAATTATTCATTAGGTACGTAACAATATAATTTTTTCGCGCCATAAAAAGTTACATAAAAGTGCACTTGCACAACGTGACATCATACTGTGAACTCTGCAAATATTAATTGCATATTTATTCGTTCGAAAAGGCAAGTACGAAGCATAAATGAAAAAAAAATTATATTGCACGTCCTATGTAGGTTGTTGTTGCAATCACTTTAGACATCACGATTTCAGATAATATTTTATGGTCACCGTGTCACCGTAGTACATTAATGTAACAGAAGTAATCAATTTTTATGATAAAAAAAATATAAAAATTTTTTATTATCTTCAATGAAGAATGTGCAGTTTATTACAATTTTATGATTAGTAACCATTTTTTTCAAAACCACAGGTTTTTTTATGTTAAAAAAAACATTACAAAATATTCCAAAATCAAAAATACTTCGCTAATTTAACGTTTAAATTACTTGAAACAAGTTTTGTTTAAAGAAGTTATTACTAGTTCTTCTTTAAACAAAACTTTGTTATTACCTTATTACCTACTATGTACATAATAACATTTTAGTTTCTCACAAATAAATTCTTTAATAGGAAGTCAGAGCAATTGAATATTTTTCAATCAAATAAATAAGACTATTAATGAGCACTTAAGTTAACCAAATGTACTATGCCATGAATAAGAACTTTATTAGTAAAAAAAGAAATAACACGGAAAACAAAACTAAATGTATATAAGACAATATTTAGGCCAATAATGACATATGGATGTGAGTCATGGATACTAAACAAGAAATTGAAACAAAGACTGGAAGCCACTGAAATGAAATACATGAGAAAGGTTAGAGGTGTAACATTAAGAGATCGGATTAGAAACATACAAATCAGAGAAGAATTAGAAGTAATGCCGGTAACAGAATTCGTTGAAAGACGACAGCTTAGCTGGTGGGGTCATCTACAGAGAATGGATGAGAAACGACAAGTAAAACAAATATGGGAAACAAGGACGATGGGGAAAAGAAATAGAGGACGACCACAGAATACATGAAACAAGATACTGAGAAAAATACTGTTAAATAAAGATAAGACATGGAATAAAGCAAGAATAATAGCACAGGATAGAAAATTATGGAGGAAGTTCGTACATGACATATAGAACGGACAATCTATTAGTATGAAGTTGTTAAACTAAAACAAGAATTAGACTTTACTTTACTTTTTATTTAATTTAAGGAAATAGAATAGAAAACTATAACCCAGAGTTAGAATAGCTATGATACATGGTTATAGTTATTAGAATAAGTATTACGTTTGTAGCTTCAAATAACCCCACACCGAAAGGTAGAGGGGATATGATTATATATAATGAGCACTTATAAATATGAAATTTTTATGCAAATTCGTTGTGTAAAGCAAACAGAGAAAATACCTGACATGATTAAAAACAAATTGCAATGTTTTCGACGAATGCACTTGCTAAATAATCCCGATCATCTGAGTACATAAAACGTAAAAAAATTAAAAATATTACTTCTACAGGTATCTCAACCAAGGTTACTAAAGAGACAAGGTTGCCTGGTAACTTTCAACGTCATCGCAACGTCACTCAGTAGGCCCATATAATGCATGTACACAAATAGATGGCCTACTGGATGACGCGTCACTCCACGACTTACCAGGCAACCTTCTCTCTTTAGTAACCTTGTATCTCAACAATGTGTCCCCGTGCAATATCTCGGTAATTACTAAAGAAACAAAAAAGTTTCAATGATTTTTTTCTTAATATAAAAATTTATTATTTTCACAACCTAAATACCAATTAATGAACGATAAGAAGATTACAGCGTTCAGAAAGAACTCTTCTAGTAAAGGGCCCTCTAAAATTACAATCTTTAATATAAATATACAATGTGTCAGTAACAAAATAGAGGAACTTGATATCTTAGGAAATCAAAATAACATCGATGTCATTTGCCTAAATGAGCATTGGCAAAGTAAAGAAAGGATAAACTTTTATCAAATACCTAAGTATCACATTGGATCTCAATACTGTAGAACTCAACACATCCACGGGGGTACCGTCATCTATACAAAAGCAAACTTAACTATCAATGAAATTGAAAATGTTAAAAACCTCTCTAAAGAGAAGAACATTGCCGCGGGATATCTAAACGAAATAAAATGCTGCATGATTAGTATCTACAGACCGCCAAATGGATGCCTGTTAACACTTTTCGACACATTAGAAGAATTACTAAATGAAACTCAAAACTTTGAAAATATCCTAATATGTGGGGACCTTAATACTAACTACCTAAACGACTCTACAGCCAAAAACACATTAATTGATCTTCTATCAGTAAATAATCTCAGAATGACGATAGATAACCCCACGAGAATCACTGAGCACTGTAAGACCTGTCTGGATTATGTCATAACAAATATAAATTATGATCTTGTTGAAGTCGAAATCATAGATCCTGAATTATCGGACCATCTAGGCCAAATGTTGAAATAAAAAATTCTCCGAAGATTATTCATGATGACTATAAGCTGTGCAGACAAATAAACGATGAAAAGATAATTTTTTTTTTAAGAAGTCTATTACTAAATTGGGGCACAGCCCAGTTGCGCCAATTTTAAACAGGTACAAGAAAACGTATAACCCAATTGCGCCCGCAACCGACCAGCCCCTAAAATCACCATAACCCACTTGCGCCGATTGTCTCTACGGGAGACCTATTAGAGATTATAGCGGTAGAGGATTAATTAATAATCATTGACAAAGTGCACAAGACATTTATTCAAAGTGTACAAGACATTTATTTATATACAAATTTTATTATAATGATAAGACGCAATTTTTACAAAATCGAACCTTTCAATTTGTCCTTGTTTAAATAAATTTAATTTTTTCATAAGATTCCAATTCTGTCTTTATACGATTTATTTGTAATTTTAATTGGTAAATGAATACTATTCATTTTAATGTAAGTTTTAGTTTGAAATTCCTTCAATATTTGAACAAATTTAAAAATATCCGGATGAGGTGCATAAAAACTTTTAGTTAAATCAGAGTGAAAGGATTCACAGCAATTTGTTGTTCTGTAACTACTAGCTTCAGCACAAGCCCAAATTTTAGGAGGAAATTTAGAATCCTCGTCTATATAATTATAAACAAGATAATCAAAATAATTTCTCAATCTTTCGTCATTCGTCAACATTTGATCAAAATCAAAGGCAAAACAGTCTCCCACTGTTTCTGGCTCTAAAAATGTCAAGCCAAGTGTCCAATGTAAAATACTTCCAATAAGTGAATCATTGTTTTTGTATTCGGACATCAACCCTAAACTTTGGATTTTTCTAATCCAAGCTTGACTTAGATGAAATCTGCATCCTATAATTTTTGTTTCTGGCCACATTAATCTTATGGATAAATGAATAGAGTTTTCAAAACTGATGCAACTTCACAGCAGGTTCAAATTGATATCCTAGTTTTACGCATTCTTGGCTTACGATTTCAAAACATTTTAAATATGACTTAAAGCGACTTATTTGGTAATAAACAAAAAACAAGAGGAACATAGTGGCTGTTTTGCATACCGTGTATAGTAAACAATTGTAAAAAGAATTTTGGGGTATATTTAAAAGTGCCATCTACATATATTGTTTTACACTGAACTAGAAACTTTAAATTAGTAACACAAGAAAAATTACAATGTTTGATTCAAAATCATTCGCTAGTAGAAAATTTTCTCCCTCTTGAACGTTTGAATCGACATGTCGTTCAGAACAGTTTGTAGCTCACCAATATTTTTCGGTAATTTTGGCAATTCTTTTCTTCTACTTTCATACACACGTCTGCGTATGTGGTGTATGTCCTTGGTTGTGAACTTGTCTAGTGTTAGGGGTGACTGAAGCAATTCTCGATGAATAAGTTTTGCCGGTTTTTCACAAATATCGTCGGAAGCTTTTCGTTTGATGCCGTTTGAAAGTATTTGGCGCTGCAATGTTGTTGAAGATTCGTGATTGTGATGTAGGTTTATCTATATAAGAAAATAACAAAATTTAGGAAATTGTAGAAAAAATATTTAAAAAAATTGTTATTGCTTTCTGCAGTGGCGAAGCCTAATGACATCAAAATCGTTGTTTTTTTTTTAACAAAGGTTCTTTCTTTTTATAATATCAATTATAATGCAAAACACTATACTTACCCAAAATTGTCTTCATTCCTTCATCGGTGAATAACTTGGAAGTACAGTTTTTATTAGTACACCTCCACTTTATCCCACGTTTTGTTACACTGCAATGTCGAAACTTAAAATTTTCGAAAACCACTAACTTCTTGCTTTTTTCACTATACATAAACTCCATTTTTATTCTGTCACAAGGAACTACAACACTTAAGATTTACATCAGTAATGAACAATTTTTGTAAATAATTAGGTAGGGGTGGTAGGGAGTAGGGGGTGGTAGGGGGTTTAAATACTCCAAATGGACACCTACCTCCTCCTAGGGACAGGATGTTATTGATAACCTGCTGAGTCTATAGATTAGGATTATTTTTACCATCGGCGCAACTGGGTTATCATTAATTCGCCGACCCTTTTGAGACCCGGATTAGACCATGTAGAATAGGCGCAATGGGGTTATCCCCCTAAATTGAACCAGAACCTAGATTATTCGAATTTCCATAAAAACTTCTTAGAAATCTACAATACGAATTTCCTAGAAAGGTACAAACCCACGAAGCCCAAATTAACAAATAATAAATGGTACAGCAATGAACTTAGACAAATTAGAGAAACATTATTACTAATAAAATCGTCAATGAATCAAAAACGGGACTGAACGATCTATATAAATCCTACAAACAATATTATCGTAATGAACTAAAAACAGCAAAATCTAAATATAACACCAACTATATAAGAAACTCAGATAATGTCTCCAAGTCTGCCTGGAATTTAATAAACCGTGAAAGTGGTCGTAAAAAACTAACAACAAACATTGGAAAAGAGATAAGTGCTGAGGAACTAAACGATTACTATGTGAATATTGGAGTTAAAACAGCAAACAACACGACACAAACTAAATACGCTAACACGGCAATCGAATTCCTACAGATGAGTAAAAAAAATAATAATTCAATATTTCTGAAACCAACGGATGAAATAGAACTTACCACTGTCATTAAAAGCTTACGTAAAAGTAGCGTTAAGGATGTCTACGATCTGGATTCCATGCTACAGAGTTAGCGACTATCTTCACTAAATTAATAAATTCTTCGTTTATTACGGGATTATTTCCAGATGAACTCAAAATAGCGAAAGTCGTACCAATCTATAAAAAAGGAAATAAAAAAGACCTTGGAAACTATAGACCAATATCGATACTCCCAATATTCTCTAAGATATATGAAAAATTAATAAAAAATCGTGTTATTGACTTTCTTGAAAAAAACAAAGTCTTCAATAAATCGCAGTTTGGTTTCAGACAAAACAAGTCAACAATTCAAGCAGTGACTTCTCTAATGGATAATGTACTTACTGAACTGGAAGAAGGAAGAAAACCTACAGCAGTAATGTGTGACCTAACAAAAGCTTTCGATACAGTAGATCACGGCACCCTGTGGGAGAAATTATGGTACTACGGTATTCGCGGCATAGCCCACAAGCTCTTTGAGTCATATCTGGAAAACAGATTTCAAAAAGTTATCTTACCAGAAAACCAATCTATGCTACAAAAAATAACTTATGGCGTGCCACAGGGGAGCGCGTTAGGCCCAGTTCTATTCCTAATATATGTAAATGACCTTCCAATGAACATACCAAGAGAGATAAAATTTGCTGATGATACGACTTTTTTATTTGAAGAAAGTGAAAATTTGACTGGCGATACTGTATTACAAATTGCAAGAGAGTGGTTCGAAGTTAATAATTTTGTGTTAAATGCTGAGAAAAATCAAACTATCAAGTTTAGCTCGAGAAGAATCGTAGATACTGAAAATACGGCAACGCTTCTTGGTGTTGTTTTAGACACTTCGTTAAGTTGGTTTCAACATATCGATAAATTGGCTGGAAAACTTTCGGCAACCGTGTACCTTATTAGAAGAATACGAGAACTAACAGATATCAGTACCGCACTGCTTGTGTATCACTCGTTATTCCACAGTTTATTAGAGTACGGAATAATCAACTGGGGAATGTCGACATTCGTCAAAAGGATATTTATGCTACAAAAAAGAGCAGTCAGAACAATAGAAAGAACAAATTCAAGAGCCCACTTTTTCAAAAGTTTAAAATATTACCCTTACCGAGTGTCTATATATACCACAATATCCTCTACATAAGGTCGCTAGAGAATACTACCAGAAGATGTGAAATACATCATCATGATACACGAAATAAAGAAGACATTTACCCCCCGTCCGTAAAACTCAAGAAAGGTCAAAACGGAACACGCTATTGGGGCTATCGTTTGTTCAACAAGCTACCAACCTATATCAGATCTTTACCAGTCAAAAAATTCATTCATTTTAATCATAAAAGATATGTTACAATACTATTGTTTTTACAGCATGGATGAATTTTTTGATTGTAAGCTCGATTATTTCAAATCTAGCTAAGCTGTCATATATTTAGATTTAGGTGATTTAAATCCGAACTTCTAAGTTCTCCATTTAATTGTATTTGAATTGTATTTTACTGATTTTATTTTAAGTTTGACCATGATGTGTCTCTTTTTCCTTTTGACTATGCCTTGATTATATGTATTGATTGGCAATAAATACATCTTATCTTATCTTATCTTATCTTATCTTATCTTATCTTATCTTATCTTATCTTATCTTATCTTATCTTATCTTATCTTATCTTATCTTATCTTATCTTATCTTATCTTATCTTATCTTATCTTATCTTATCTTATCTTATCTTATCTTATCTTATCTTATCTTATCTTATCTTATCTTATCTTATCTTATCTTATCTTATCTTATCTTATCTTATCTTATCTTATCTTATCTTATCTTATCTTATCTTATCTTATCTTATCTTATCTTATCTTATCTTATCTTATCTTATCTTATCTATCTTATCTTATCTTATCTTATCTTTATCTTATCTTTATCTTATCTTATCCTTTTATCTTATCTTTATCTTATCTTATCTTTATCTTATCTTATCTTATCTTTATCTTATCTTATCTTATCTTATCTTATCTTATCTTTATCTTATCTTATCTTATCTTATCTTATCTTATCTTATCTTATCTTATCTTTATCTTATCTTTATCTTATCTTATCTTATCTTATCTTATCTTATCTTATCTTATCTTATCTTATCTTTTATCTTATCTTATCTTATCTTATCTTATCTTATCTTATCTTATCTTATCTTATCTTATCTTATCTTATCTTATCTTATCTTTATCTTATCTTTATCTTATCTTATCTTATCTTTATCTTATCTTATCTTATCTTATCTTATCTTATCTTATCTTATCTTTATCTTATCTTATCTTATCTTATCTTATCTTTATCTTATCTTATCTTATCTATCTTATCTTATCTTATCTTATCTTATCTTTATCTTATCTTATCTTTTCTTATCTTATCTTATCTTATCTTTATCTTATCTTTATCTTATCTTATCTTATCTTATCTTATCTTATTTTATCTTATCTTATCTTATCTTATCTTATCTTATCTTATCTTATCTTATCTTATCTTATCTTATCTTATCTTATCTTATCTTATCTTATCTTATCTTATCTTATCTTATCTTATCTTATCTTATCTTATCTTATCTTATCTTATCTTATCTTATCTTATCTTATCTTATCTTATCTTATCTTATCTTATCTTATCTTATCTTATCTTATCTTATCTTATCTTATCTTATCTTATCTTATCTTATCTTATCTTATCTTATCTTATCTTATCTTATCATATACAGAATGAATCAAAACAGTGGTACCGAATGTAACTATTTTATTTCAAATAGCACCCTCTGTATATAATGTCATATTTGGATTAAAATTCTACACATTTTCTGTTTACCATTGTCTACACATAAACCTAACCATTCTTGAGGTTTTTAACATTTTGTCTAAAAGCTGTCATTTATTCTTATTTCATTTATTTTTATTAAAAATTCCCTTTTTCTGAAGAAATTTCCCTTTTTTCAATTTTAAGGCATAAAAATTTCCACGATTTGGCAACACTGATTATAACAAGTGATCAAATGATAAACGAATTAGAGTTGGCGTTGCACCCAAACACGCAAGTGTGCAATTAGTTCATCGGAAGTTCCTTCAGTCACTTTAGACGCTTCTACTCGAACCTAACTTTAATTTGGAAAACGCTTTATTTAAAAAAATAAATAAATAAATTAGATGGGTAAAATGACCCCTGCCTTCCTTCATCGAGATACCTTTGAACTCTACGTACAACTGCGTGGCTAACGTTAAACAGCATTTCCGGCGTGTTACTTATGTCACAATTGACTCATTGATTGACAATTTATTAATATTAGTATGACGTTATCCAAGACACACATTTAAATTCCAATTTGATTTAATTTTCTAAGGTGGTCCTGAAAAATAATCGAACAATTGAACCGGTTGACATTAATAATTAGTTCGTTTTCAAAGATGGGAACTTCTAGTTGTAATTTGCTGAATTATTTCTTCTAAAATGTATAATAATTGCCTAAAGAAGTCACGTACTTAAAATAAGTAATGCATGTACAGTGGTGTACATGCATTACTTATTACATTATTATATACATGTAAGTGTTACGTGTCCTTCGAATCGTAACGAATCACTTGGGCACCAGTGTTACATTATATTGTCGCTTGAAAAATTAATTATTAATAGGTTTGTTCCAACACCAATGGCTGACTAGTTCTAAACTGTCAGAAACGGTTGTCCACTGAAATGATGATTGACTTTGACAACTCCGTCAAGTTTACAACTTTCATGAGTGCATGCTTTTGTCAGTTCCGAACCAGTCAGGAACTGCTGTTGGAATAAACCTAATGTCAACCGGTTCATTTCTTCGCTTGTTTTCCACGGCCACCTTCGACAATTTATTCGTGATATTGCCCGAGAACACACGGTTGGAACACCTACATATACAGAAAGTTCATTCTTCATATTATTACAATATAACGTTCTAAGAAACAAATGTTGAACCATATTTCTCTGTTTTAGGTCGAAACGCTGTTGCTTGAAACTCCCGATTATCAGAAATGACGTCTACGTCGTTTCGGTTCGTGAAAAAACGGCTCGGAACTTGTGCCGAGCACTCGGCTCATGACACCATAAATCAATGGTTCAGTAACAAATACGAACAACAAATTACGAAGTAACTAGATTCGTTTGTCGACTTTAGTTAAATAGAATATGTAAGTATTAGATATCTACTTGTGTTAGATACAGATTCTATTTAATGAGAATTGAATAGAATATATAAAATGTATGTAAGTGTACAACGAGAATTGAATAGAATATAAAATGTAAGTAAGTGTATGTACATTATACTGATAAAAAATTGTGACACTTTCACCAATTTATGCAACCTCCGCTTTAACTGAAATTTCGATTATCCGAAACAGATCCGGTTCCTCCTACTTCGGATGATCGGGAGTCTACTGTATTTCAAGCAAGTCGCCATTTTGTAAAAGGCGTTGCAATGTAATATTAGATTTTTAAGTGTAATAATGCAGTTATGCAATTAATTTCAAAACCATTTTCATTTTTAAAATTAAAAAGTTTGTTACAAGTCGCTTTTGATCATCAAAATCAAACTCCTTGCTATTTTTCACTTCTCAAACCATGGCCAGCTCCATTAACATTCACTGACGTGTATGTATGGCCGTTTCAATTCGCCTAAAATTCGGTTCCAAGAAAGCATGCCATGGAGTACTCCCCTCAGCGCTCCCTATTAAAGATACTACAAAACTACTAACGGTTAACCATGACCAGCTACATTAACATTCGCTGACGTGTATGTATGGCCGTTTCGGCCATTAAAAATTTGACGGGTACTCCACTCAGCGCCTCTTGTGAGTTTTCAAGTAATTGCAACTGTCATTACGTTACTATGAGTAGTTTTGTAGTATCTTTAATAGGGAGCGCTGAGGGGAGTACTCCATGGCATGCTTTCTGGGAACCGAATTTTAGGCGAATTGAAACGGTCATACATACACGTCAGTGAATGTTAATGTAGCTGGCCATGCTCAAACAATTGTAGGTCAAAAATCGGCCGCAAGATGTCGTAACCTAACTGTCGTAAACTGTTTATACCAAACTAAACTGAAGAAAACTAATGCCCGTATTTATGCACAGACAAATCTCAAGGTAGACTTAAGGAAAAAATGATACTTAAAGCTAACTTCATATCAAATTGTGCGTCGTATAGTTACATTGTTCAAAGTAAAGATTTGTCTGTGAATACGGGCATCAGTCTTTACGAACAAACTAACTAAACACTGATGTCCGATCGTACCAACTTTTTAAGCAGAGCTTAAATTTAAATTGTGTTTAGAATATGACATTTATGTATGGTCAGTATAATGTCAATCACATTCTGATTGACATTTAAACTTCAATTTAAGTATCAATTAGGATGTGACTGACATTTCGTTAAACATGAAAAAAATGTCACAATCTAAGCACGTTTTAAATTTAAGCTCTCATTAAAATATTGGTGCAATCGGTCACGAAATTATAAAAAAATAAATCGAAAACTGTATTAATTTTATTCAACAAAAATAGAAATTAGTGAAAATTAATTAAAAAAAAAAGAAACATTAAATTAATTGAACTAATTTCAATGTTTTGTTATCTATTAGGTTTCGAATGTACCGGGCGAGCCAGAACAATGGCACAGAAAACGATATCGAATGTAATTCATCTCGATCATATTGACAACTGTCTATTTGCCAAAGATTACCTACACAATTTCAATTTGGAAAGTATGTTCTTGAAAAATTTAGAGAATTAGAAATGTTTGAACTTTTAAAAGCGCTAGAAAGCAATAAACAAAAACACAAACAATTCCTTCGACTATCTGGTGCGCAGCGCTTGTTATTTACTTTACAGCTTACAGCTGAAATTATAGTTTCCATCACTTTGAAGGTGTCGAAATTAATTTTGACTGATCGAAATGTAGTGATTTTACCGATAACGTATGACGGTGAATTTCCACCAATCACAAAACGGTCGAAACTGTCAAATTCAAACGGGCTACAGTATTTCTGACTTACCTGGTTTATTACAAAAAGTGAAAAAAGAAAATTACGTTATTTACGAAACTTTCATACAGTTCATTCTACTTTATCTTGGGTGTGTTAATTTTTTATTTGATGTTTGCATTAGTCGTAAATCTTATTTTTTTAATTTGATGTTTGTATAATAATAATTAGTCGTAAATTTAATGTTATTGAAAGCATCGCCGAGGAAATCAAAAACAAAAGATAAATTTCATTAAAACATCAACATTCGATTATAGTAATTTTATCAATTTATGAATAGTCTTACTAACGAGAATCGTATCTGTACAAAAATCCGCGGTGTTTACGAAAACAACTTTATTAATATAAATACACAATTAAACCCACTTGGTAATTTTTACAAATCATGGGTATTTCTGTAACGTAAGGCATTTCTTTCTAAACATCACGTTTTTCGATTTTCTCAAAACCATCAGGATTTTTATTTATTACTCGAGTTTCGAGGAATAGTTACTTTAAAGATTGCAAATGTAAAAATAGAATCTTTTTTTTCGAAAGTAATTAATATTGAAGTGATTCCTTTTAATGGCATTGTTTTGTGTAACTTGCAAACCGGAAATTTTTTTCACGAAATTAACTTCGTTTTCAAGCTGTATGTGTACCGACTTTATACATATACTCAAGGTCTTCAACCGGTAAGAATTGAAACGTACAAACTTGAAAAGCGCAAAAAATCTCGAAAAACTCCAGCCGAGACTTTCGTAATGCCTCAGTAATTTGAGTTATGTAAAAGTCGCCCTCGGCCAGCACGCTTGTTTTAATAATTATACTAATTCGGAAATAGCCAGTAAATAAACAGTTTTATTATGCAATACTTAATTTACAGTAGGTATAAAACATAAAAAAGAAATTATTTACAATTTGCACATATCTACAGTGACTTTCATAAAGTTCGTAACAAATGGGAAACATTTTTATTATTGACTTTTGCCAAAAATTTTTACTACAGTTGGTTCGTGCATCAATCAAAATAAAAAACAACATAATTCCATCTAACCAGTCATTTGAAATATGGCTAAAATTTTGAAAAATGGAAATTCGCGAAAATGAAAAATTGCCATAATTCAAAAGTTATTAATCTTTTTCTACTAGAATCGATGCACTCAGATAAAATTAAGTATAATCAACAACCTACAGCGTCTAAATACAATATTTTACTAAAATTTTGACCAAAAATAATTTTTTTTAGAATTTCATTTTATGTGGTTTTAAAATTAAAATACTCTTTTAAATCCTTCAAAAACAGATATCATCTCTTTCTTTGATCTGTGTTAACTAAGATAAATACCACTAATATGAAAGTATTACTTCAAATCGGACGTCTTTTACAAAAAATAGAAATTTCGCTATTAAAAACACGTCTTTGTTACATTGCGTTTTTAACAAATAAGAATAAATTGTTTCCGTTTCTTTTTTGCGTAATAGAAAGGCAAGATGTAAGTATGCTCTTTTGTACAAAAAATGTCATTTACAGCATATTAAATGCATACTTCTGGTATTTTGAAAAATATTGTGAATTTTCAGCGATAATCCGTAAAATAATATTAGCCGTGAAATTAACGTCAAGCGAAAACATCAGTTGGTTCGTTGATATTTCTTGTTGAGTCAACTTTGTCTTTAACGGAATATGTATTAAGATTAACTTTGCTATGAACAAGAAATATCAACGAACCAACTGATGTTTTCGCTTGTTGACGTTAAGTTCAACGTCATGGCTAACACTATTTTACGAATTTTCGCTTAAAATGTACAATACTTTTCAGAAGGCCAGAAGTATGCATTTAATATGCTGTAAAGAACATTTTTTCTATAAAAAGAGCATATTTAAATCTTAGCTTTCTATTATGCAAAAAATAAATTAAAACAATTTATTTTTATTTGTTAAAAACGCAATGTAACAAAAACGTGTTTTTTAAAGCGAAATTTCAATTTTTTGTAAAAAACGTCCTATCTAAAGTAATATTTTCAGATTAGTGATATTTATCTTAGTATACACAGATCAAGGAACGAGATTATATTTGTTTTTGAAGGATTCAAAACAGCATTTTAATTTTAAGATCACATAAAATAAAATTCCAAGAAAATGGATTTTTGGTCATAATTCTAGCAAATTATTGTATTTAGACAGTGTAGGTTGTTCATTACACTTAATTTTATCTGAGTACATCGATTCTAGAACAAAAAGATTGATAACTTTCGAATTATCGCAATTTTTCATTTTCGAGACTTTCTATTTTTCAAGTTTTCAGCCACATTTTAAACGAGTAGTTGGATGGCATTGTGTTGTCTTTCATTTTGATTGGTGCACGAACTAACTGTACTAAAATTTTTTCACAAAAAACAATAATAAAAATTTTTCCCATTTGTTACGAACTTTATGAAAGTCACTGTATAAGAATTTGAGCGTCTCAATTAAATAAAAATATTTTCTTTATTTTTCTACTTTGCATTTTCAAAATTTAAATCGCCACGTCTGCGAACACAGCTGTCAAATATTATTTCAACATAATAATTTCTTTAAAATTTCTTCGTCTTTGTAACCTTATTTTCCACATATTTAGTTTACACATAAATAATGAGTTTCAAAAATACTAAAATCACAGAATATTTCACACTCAAATAAGTGCAAAATATAGTTATGTAAGAAATCAAACTCAAAATCTATGCCTATGTCAAACGTCCATGTCAAATAGTCGAATCAGGTCAGTCGACATAAGTTGTCAAACTACTAATAAAAAAACGACAACGTATGTCTAAATTCGTAAATTCTACAGAAACAAATATCAATGAAATCTAGAGACGCTAGGGTTCATAATTGGAAAGACAAAGGATCTATCTATGCAAGGGAAATCGGTGCACTTTAAAACAAAATGGAGAAAATAGATCTGGCACACTTTGCTGTTCCAATCTGTGTCTTTACACCATATTTACTCCAATATACCGTTTGTCCATTTGACAATGAGACATAGGGATTTAACATGGAAAAACAGAAATTGCTTTATATTATCTGTCTGAGTTAATTTTTATGAAATTATAAGTGGCAATCCGAAAGATCTTGGTATTTAAAGCATTTTAAAATTAAACTTTTGATATTTTAGGCATTAATTATTTATAAATTAAGAAAAAATGTTTAAATATTTTTATATTGAGCTTAATAGCACGTTTTAACAACCATGGGAATCCATTCTTGTGGTCTAGTGTTTCAGTTCGGGTTTCATAACTGAAAGGTTACAAGATCAAACCCGAATAACCAAAATTTTTTTTTCCATTGAAACTTTTTTAGATTTCGATTTTTTTTTAATGTTAATTTGTATTTATTCTATCAGCTTTGTTTTAGCACAGGCCTTTAGTTTTTCTTTTAATTTTTTATTCATAAATTGCATTTTGAAATTCAAATGACATTAGATCAGCTTACGAGATCAAATTCATCATTTATTGTTTTAGTTGACACTTTCAATCTGTCACAATTATCTAGTTTTCCAATTTCTTAATAATTCTAAAGATGGTCTTAGTTTAGAAAACAGAATTTTAGTTATTCGATTATACTTTCAAGGAAGTAGTTATCGTCAGATTCATGCTACTTTGATTGAAATGTTTCAAAATATTCAAATTCCTGCTGTGTGCAGTTTGCAACGTTTAGGCCCGGTCTTTTCATCTCCAATTAACTTTACTTGGCGATTAATTCCCATAGTAACAATTGTGATCCATAAAGACTCCAACTCTCAAGCCCGAATGCATAGGCGCTTCGATGTACGCCTGGCGCCGATCGAATTACGAAGCTGCCAGCAATATTTGAATTAATTTTGTCACATTTTCATTTGTTATTTGCTGTATTTTTGATGATCGATATAATTTAAAAAAAAGACGAAAATATTCGTTTAGATAAAACACGTTATACCTACGTATCATATAGCCGTAAACAGCACTGGTTAATTGGCTAGTCGACCGATTGATATTTACAGCACATCAGCGCGAGCGGTGAGTAACATACAACTGGGCGGATAAACGGATCTTTTAATTGGAGTCTTTAGTGATCACAATCATTATAATCTTCTTTACTATGTTACATAATTAATACATATTAAAATGAAACTTATAAATAAAATAATAAACTAGTTTAAGAGTTTAACTGATTTCAAATTTGAAAAAATATTTAAAAAAGAAAAAGAAAAAAGTGTCCTCATTCAGATTTGAACTCGTGACCTTACAGTTGTGAAAAGACGAACGAGCTACCTCGACCACGAGACCAGTTCATAACTTTTCGTTAAATAGCTACTAAACTTGTACGGAAAAAAATAATAACTTTTTTCTTAATTTCTAAATAATTAACAAATAAAATTGCACAAATTTAGTATCAAAACATTTTGAATGCAATAATCTTTCCGATTATAACCCAGAATTTCATATATGTATATCTACTCAGGTAGATAATATAAAGCAATTTCTGTTTTCCCATGTTAAATCCCTATGTCTGTCTCATTGTCAGACGGACTTACTGTATGTCCTCCTTTGTCTTGACTATTATGCAAATTACCATGTCGAACAAATCGGATTCCAATCTGCAGGTACAGTGTGATTTTTAATGACTGAGGATACGTAGGTGCCATAGTTTTTAGTGTATTTCAGGTTTTAAGTGTGGCTACAATGAACATACTATAGATATCATAAAAAACTAGGACAACTTTTCAATCCAGTAGCCATGCATTTCCATTATTTTATCATATTGAATCTTACTTCGTTGTCAAATCAGTAATAAAACAATATTTACTGTAAAATGATTGACAATTTCAAATAATTTGAAATTTGTGGTCGGTAGCAGTTTTACACACCTTAAAGAACCTCGTCCTAGTTTTTTATGATAGCAATAGTACATATTGATTAATCATTGAATTTCAGAGTCGACACGTGTTATTTTCTTTGGTTTTTTATAGGAGCATTTTTACTTCTTTTTATTTTAAGTACTATAGAAAAATTACACAGGTGAGCGATAGAAAGGGGTGTTGCCAACATAACAATTTACTATAACAATTTACTATCCTCAGTCTAACGTAAAGTCTCTATATTACTACACCTACACCTACACCTACACCTTTGCAAATTATCCTACAACCAGATTATTCACTAAATAATGCATCAGTTAATCGCGTAAACCTCCAATTTCTGGCTGCCAGTTTTAAGCATTGCGTTGCCGTTCTATGTTAGGTTTAAATTCAATGGTAAAATGGAGCGTGTGGACCGCAAAACGTAAAGCTAGACGTACGTTTTGAGGTCCACACGCTCCGTCTTATTTGATATGATTTGTCTGATTCGACAAATCATTCGATAAGTCGTTGCAAGTAGACCAGCCTTAAGGCCGGTCCAGACGTAGCGACTTGTCGCATCAGACAAAATGAAAAGTATGGACCACAAGTGTGGACAACAAAAAATACGTCTTGTCTAACGTTTTGCGGTACACACGGTCCATTTTGCTTGATACGTTTTGTCTGATGCGACAAGTCATCATTGCGTCGATTTTGCTTGATTAATTATCGATCGAAAACAGGCGCAGCGTCAACTATAAATGCACATAACTTTTACACAAATGTTGCACAAACGAATTTCTCGCAAAATATGAAAGAGAACGTTCAAATCTATCGACCTATGGTACCCCCGAGTTTTGACCGGTCGATTTTGCTCGATAAATTATCGATCGAAAACGGGCGCAACGTCACCTATAAGTGCGCATAACTTTTTGTGCAAATGTTGCACAAACGAATTTCTTGCAAATTATGAAAGAGAACATTCAAATCTATCAATCCACGGTACTCCCGAGTTTTGGCCGGCCGATTTTCATTGAATAATTATCAATAGAAAACGGGAGCAGCGTCAACTAAAAATGCACATAACATTTGATTTTATGCAAACGTTCCACAACCGAATTTCTTGCAAAATATAAAAGAGAACATTCAAATCTAAGGCACTCCCGAGTTTTGGCCGGCCGATTTTCATTGAATAATTACACAGCCCAACACACATTTTAGAGCCTGGGATTTTGCAAGTGTTTTTAGGTAATTTTGTGGTGTAGAATTGAAAAATACCGTCAGATTTGGTCTAACAGGTCTAGTTTCCGAGATACGACATATTCATCCTAGTTACTGAATAAATAGGTAATTATTTTCGCATAAACGTTTTAATTTTTTTAGATAATAGGGAGTTTTTTACTTTATCATTATTTCCTAGGCGATAACCAATCAGATATCAGGTTGCTATGTGATAAGGTTACGGTACGGTGGTCAAAAACTTCCTAATCTGACATAGCCTGATTTATGTTACCGTATTTTGGATTAACGTACTATGGTTCAGATAAGACGACATGAAATATTAAAAATAGCTACTTTTGTAGATAAGGGCGTGAAGGAGGCGGAACTATAAGCCCGAGCCCGAAGGGTCGAGGGATTATAAGCGCAAAGGACCAAAATCGTCTTTCACGTCCGAAATGCAAACAAGATTTTTTGTAAAATCGTTTAAATCCACCTTAAAGTTTTGAAAAAATAAATGGCTCGATTCGTTCTCAAAAATCAAGTTGCGTTGTTGGTTGCTAATGTGATGCAAAAGGCACTATTTACGCCCGCAAATTATTGTAAATATTGTTATAAATGACTTCATTTTGATACGATTTTACAAAAAAAATTAATTGTATTTTCAAACAAAACGAACAAAGCGAACAAGACGCAATAACATTATAGTAACACTTTAGTGTCTTCAGTAACACTTAATCTTGAAAAAAATCAAATGAAATAAAATAAATAAGTAAAAATAAACATAGCTTTTTTTATGAAATAGAACAAACGTAGTAAAACTTTCTCGTCGTAGGTAAATATGGTAATGTCGCACTCCTATATGTTTATAACAATGGGTTGAATGGTAAAAATGTTTTTAAGTTAGTGGTGTTGTATCTCAAAAAGTATAGCTGATAGAAAAAAACTGTTTTCATTTTTGGAATCAGTATACCAAATACAGTCAACATCAGGTCTAACATTCCAGGCACCAGACTAAAATTTTTTATTTGTAGGGCTGTGTTATCAATAGAAAACGGGCGCAGCGTCATATATAAATGCACATAACTTTTTATACAAACGTTGCACAACCGAATTTCTTGCAAAATATGAAAGAGAACATTCGAATCTATCGATCTAAGGTACTCCCGAGTTTTGGCCGGTCGATTTTGCTTGATTAATTATCGGTTGAAAACGAGCGCAGCGTCAACTATAAATGCGCACAACTTTTTAACATAACAATTCAACAATTCAATCCTAAATTCGAAAGTCGCCGCGCGGCGGAATTATGTGGAAACTGAAAACTGGTGATGAAAATCAGTGTTGCCAACCCTACAATAATAATTGTAGTTCTACAATAATTTTACTACGTCACAATATTTCACAATAATTAAAGAAAATTCTACAATAATTTTAACTAATGTAAGGTAAAAGTATTTTTGGGGTTACTCTCGTGGCAAGCAGTATCGCTAACTCAGCTTATATTGGTGGGACATGTATCATCATTCTGACTTTTGACGTTACGTTGGTATGCACTGCTTACATTTCTGCATACGCCAACTACATGTTACCTGTTACTAATAACTAATACCATGCTCATGGCCAACGCCAATAGGCCTACTCAATGGTGCACCTGTTATTCTGGGAATGTGTAATTTGTAATAAATTATGTAATTGAAACAAACTGAAACTTGCTTAAAATTTTGAGCAGAAGATAAGTTAACATGACACACGTAAATCTCTATGGCAACAGTTAAAAAAAGCAGTGTACAGTGAAAGCTGTCTTAGGCGGACACCGACCGTGACCAGCAAACCGTCCGTCCATTAGAGGTGTCCGCTTAGGGTGGCCAAATGTCTCTTTTAAAGAGAACATGTCCTCTTTTTTGACACGGATCTTTCTTTTTCTTTTTTCGGTGGTCAATGTTCTCTTTTGTTCTCTTTTTTCATAAGTACGCATGTTAAACGAATTGTTAATTTTTAATACGTTTGTCGGCTCTCCAGACTTCCACAATTTAAATTTGGCGTCATGTATTTCAACGCTAGTGATAAGGTAAATAATTATAGAATTAAAGTAAACACTGTAATGAATAATGAGCCAAATGAATAAGACGAAGCAAATGCTTTTACTTCTGTTATAATTTTCTTTAAAGCTTAAATACGTGGAAAAAGTTCGAGTGCAAATCATTATACGATTCTATTTATTAAAATTTTTACTACGTTACAGGCAGAATTATTTAGAATTTCATTTTTCTTCAAATATTTGCAGTTTTCAATGAAAAATTTGAAGTAAAAGCATATGCTTCGTTTTATTCATCTGGCCCATTGCATATTTTTGCAGCTCTGGCCCTTTCCTTTAGTAACTGGCTCTACTATTAATGATTTTGGTTTTTTAGGGCCGGTATTATAGCATTTAGTTTAAACTGCAGTTTGACACTTAAACTTTAGATTTTAAGATATTCCCGTTTTATACCTGCCGATGACAACAGCTTCTAATGGCGTTTTCGATTGATATCAGTCCTAATCCGTTCTAGTGCAACACCCATCCAGATCAGTTCACGACAGAATTGCACTTGATCGGATTAAATGTGCTCCGATGAACGGTGATTGATCCGCTACACAGATATTTTATGTGCAATCCAGTTCAATCGAATCCGCCAATTCTTGATCCCTAAAAGAGCAACAGCCATCCGAATACGCCACCACAAGTGCTCGCTCTATATGCGCATGTGCAATTTGATCTGGAGCTGCTCGGAGCAGTCAATCGAAAACGCCATAAGTTTAAACGTCAATCGGTGGTTGAAGAGAAGCTTAAACTTATGGCGTTTTCGATTGAGATCAGTCCTAATCCGCTCTAGTGCAACACCCATCCAGATCAGTTCGTGACAGAATTGCACTTATCGGATTAAATGTGCTCCCATGAACGGTGATTGATCCGCCTCACAGATACTTTATGTGCAATCCAGTTCAATCGAATCCGCCAATTCTTGATCCCTAAAAGAGCAACAGCCATCCGAATATGCCACCACAAGTGCTCGCTCTATATGCGCATGTGCAATTTGATCTGGAGCTGCTCGGAGCAGTCAATCGAAAATGCCATTACTGTTAATATAAGTGAGGTTAGTTTGATCGAATTTTTTTCATTTTATTGTCTAATTTGTGTTTAATTTCTTACTCATTAGTCTGAAAATATTATACTGATCTGATTTTAATCTTTAGATTAAACTGCCATTTTAAACTGATGCTATAATACCGGCCCTTAGTATTTCATTTGTCTTTGGCCAGTTTCTTTTTTCTGTAGTCGACAAGGCTAAAAGAAAATGCCAATTCAATGACGAACTTGAAGACAAGTTCCCATGTTTTCAGCCAAAAAAAGCATCTACAACTGAAGCATTTTGCAGTGTGTGCAATGTAACAAAATGTTTGTTTTGTTATTTAAGTATATGTTCAAAAATTATGCTTATAAATAAAATAAAAGTGCAAAATCAGTCCCAGTATCATTTATTAACCACTGCCACATTATAATTACATGCGGCAAATACAAGTAGGACAGTGATGAGAATTTTTTTTTCATCGTGTCCTCTTTTTCATCTTAGGAATCTGGCTATCCTATATCCGCCTAAGAGAGATACAAATGCATGTAAATTACACAAATGGGAGATTAAAAACCGTCCAGCTAAGAGAGGTGTCCGCTTAAGAGAGCTGTCTACTATGGGCACTATGGGAGCTTTCACAGGGTGAGTTCGACTTGGTTACTCTTTTGACTCTATTTGCTCTTTCCACTCTAAATCCGTTTGAGTAGGACCAATGGAGTGAACATTATAAACTCTAATGCCTGATTGCACCGCATTTTTAATCATTGATTAAATTTAAGTCGTGTTTAGAATGTGATATTTATCGTAGATCCAGCATAATGTCAATCACCATCTAATTGACATTTAAACTTCAACTTAAGTGTCAGTTAGAATGCGCCTAACATTATGCTGGATCTACGTTAAAAATCACATTCTAAACACGACTTAAATTTAATCAATGATTAAAAATGCGGTGCAATTGGCCATAAGTCGTTCAACTTGTACAAGAGCAGAGTAAATAGAGTTAACTCTACGGACTCCTCCTGGCGAGGTGGTGCTCGCAGAGCTGTCATGCGCAAACGACATTCGCGGCAAACCTCACATAAACCTAACCTGTCTACAAGCCGTGGTCAAGGATATACGTGATCTCAGAAATTGACTAAAATTAAATTATTCTTTGTTCAAAAAAATTTCCATGATTTACTAAAACAAGAATAAAAATTATGTTGATCGAAGTATGCATGTATGACAGTTTCCATATTTTGCAGGTTAAATATGTCACCATCGCTACCCGTCGACTCTTTTCCGTTCGGGTAACAACCGTTACGTCACATTACTCTTTAATCACGTGACTTCACTCCACGCCCTACTCTCTATCCTCTCCTGCTAGCCAAGCCGAACTTACCTACAGTATATTAAAAAGTGAGATTAGACACGGTTCTATTTTGTAAAAGTCATATGAAAAATCAAACCGTGCAACAACTTAAATAAAAACTAAAACAGTGTGAAGAGGAATATACAAAGTGGTCAAGAATCACTGTTTGAGTTGGCAGTGCTGAATTTTATTTTTAAATGGTACAACTGGAGTAACTTCCGGTTGTTGACGACTTGACACTCAGTCGTCACTTTAAAAGCATCATTTGACATTTCAATCAAATTAAAACGCTAGTTTCTATTCACATAACCTACAATCTGGTCGCTCTTCAGGTTATGTCAAATAATTAAATAAACCAAGAAAACATACATCCGGTTGCAGTGTTGCAAATAACCGAATAAAAAAATGCTCCTAATTGTATTGCCAACTCAAACAGTTATTCTTGACCACTGTATTTTATATTTTTTACAATTTTTGTTATTGAATAAAATGTTTTAATGTACTTATTGTTCTTTTCTTTATTAAGACCATTTTACTTTCAAAACATTTCTACAATAATTTTTAAGAAAAATCCAATAATTCTGTCATTTTCTACAATGTAAAATTTCACAACGTTGGCAACACTGATGAAAATACATGCTTACACGAACGTGCGTTTGACAGTTGTTGGTGTGAGCTGCTAATAAGGGAGTCAAATAAGTGAAAAGTTGTTTTATTTGGGATTATAGCTTGGTATAAATTATAATGTGTACCGTACTGCAGTGTAGAGATCGCAAAAAAAACTATGTATCCCTATCTTTTTAGCACAAGAAATGACGGAGAAGTGGTGATATGTAGCGGTATCTAGCGGAGATTAAAAACGCGAATAGCGGACAATAACCGTTGTGCTCGAAAATTATACGTATTAACAGTATCAAAGATTCCGACAGCCAGTTATTCTTATGGTCGCTGTGTTAAAACTTATACATTTGAAAATTCGCTCCTGAATTTACTGAAAGATAATTGGAAATAACTGATAATTTAAATTTAACGCCTTAAATTATTTTTTTTTAAGTTGGTGAAATACACAGGCGCACAGACGCAAATGAGGGTAACGAGATTAATGTAATAATAATTCAATCAATAATAATTATGTGAATAATAACGGTTATTTTTCACAAAGCCCACGCCCACGCAAAAAAAATTAAAATCACAAAATAGAAACGCGGGAAATTCAAACTGTTACCATTTTCGTCCATACTGTATGACGGTATTAGTAGTGTAGTTTTATAGAAAGTGAAAAAAATAAAGTTTTTTTTGTAATTTCATTAAAAAAATTCAATAGAGTAACAATAATTTATCTCTCTTTGTAAAATTCAGTAAAAAAAAGGATTTTGGTTAATAAACTGTGGTATATTTTTAATTAAACTTTATTGACAATATTTAATTCTGTCTGTAATCAAATTCTTTTTGCTAATTAAACAACTACTGTCCCTTCAGCTACTGAAAGTACAATAGAGACCAACAGAAGTAAAAAAATACGTATTAATAAATTTATATTTATTAAAAATGCAAGCTTTCTAAATATATTTCTTTGGTACAATGTAACAACAAACATATACAAATGTGCAAGTTTAGGTAAATACTTATAAACAATAAGCAAACGAAGTAATGCGCGCTAGCGCCAGTGAACAATTCATTTTTCGGTAAATTCTTTATTAAAAATAATAATTATAAATATAAAAATAAGTTTCATTATTAGATTATTTAAAGGTATGCAACGACTTCTTCAAAATAATAAAATAAAAAAATTGAAGTCCTATAACAGATTTAAGGTTACGTACATTATGTTTAAAACAGGCTCAAAACATGTAATAGTGATTATAATCTATTGCTTTCATTTTGCAACATTTCAATTTCGACTAGCATGTCAAACTACGAAAGATATTTATAAACAAATGTAACAATGTATCACAATAAATAAATATAAGTTTTATTTTTCTGCAAACAAGTTTTACGTAGTCTCAATAACATTTAATACTTTTAAATTATGCACTTAAGAAGCTGAATTAAAAAGGAACTACAACTTAAAGAGGCAAAACTGTGCCGTCAGTCTGTAATTTCGTAACGCTGGTGCTACTAATTTGTCGCTGTAAGCTCATATTCTGTGCATTATTGTCTGTGGCTACAGTCTGAGGGTTGCTGCTGCTTATATTGTTAGACTCCAATTTGGATTCCAATTTAGTATTCGACAGTGTCGTTGAACTTGGCGTACCTTGACTCGAGGCGTGACTGCTAGACCTGGAATGACTTAAACCAACTGGTTTTTGCACCAGTGGCGTCGGTGGAATCTTTGTGCCCGTAGGTATTGCACCGGACTGCATCTGCATATGATACTTGTAAATATTTTCAGTCGATTCGACAACACCCTGAGTCAAGTTGAGACTTCTCCCTCGAATTCCACCTTCCTTTGATTTAGGTGACCACCAATTAACGAAAGTGCCAACAACTGGTACGTGTCTTAAAATACCTTCTTGCCATAACCTTTCTTCGTTTTCTTTTTGTAAATCAATGGTTGCTGTTTCGATTCCTTGAAAAAAAAAAATATTAATCACTTCATGCTTTTGATAAAGCAACTAAAGCTGATGTAAAAAGTTTACCTTTTCGAACGATTTCACCCATTGTATCTAAAACCCGTGAGTTTTCTTCTACTGATTGTCCAGCACGAATGACAAGATTGAGGAGTTCCTCAACATCAGATTGTGGTGTGAGCATACCGAAACGAACACACATCAAACCATCTGTGCCTTCTCCGAGTGAAAACGCAGAGTCTGTTGACCTCAGAGTATCCACGAGTGCCATATTTAAAGTATTTAGTTCTTCCTTAGCTTGATCCGTCAGTAATTGTTCCCAGCCCTCCGGCGCATATCGTACTCCACCAAGACCTAAAAAAAATTGATTCCTGCATCTCCCTTTCTTCTGGAATAAAAGAAAGTGTTTACCTGCCCACTCTGGTAAGTCTACTAATTTTAAAACTGGCGAAGCTTCAACTAATTTAACGAAAGTCTCTTTGTGTTGAACGGTGGCCCTAAGAATAACTAACTGCTGCTCTAAACATTGCACAAACGATTGAATTTCTTCTACAGTCGGCTGCTGGCCACTAGATAACTCAAACGAACAATATCTTAACACTATGCCTATGTTTTCTAATTCGCATATATCTAAGGGAACCTACAGCAAAAGATGCTCATTATCAAATTAGTTTTTGTGTTTGTTGTATTTGACAAACCTGAGGTGCATCAAGTTGTAAAATTTGTCCCAGCCAAGAGTTTAACTTGTCGTAATACGGAGGCACACGGGTTAATATTTCTCCTTCGTTTACGTCTGGAGTAAACTGGAAGACTACGCTACTTGCAGTTGTTTCAAATAACAACTAGAAATTATTTTTATATTGGAATTATTTTTGTTTATTAAAAATTTACTGAAATTAAACAACTCTTTGGCAACTTTCACCCGATTAAAGTAAATGAACTGAACTCTAAGAGTTGTTTTATATTTCGTAAAATATTATATATAAACAAAAATTAAAACTTACAGGAATATTGGCGGGTTTAGATATCAGTTCAGAGACAGTGCAGGTTCCATCTTCTCCCCCTGGTTTCTGACTCTGTCGAATTATTATGTTCATTAAAATGTAATCAATTTGATGAAATGGAAGGAAACATAATTTAAAGGAAAGCAATATTTTCACTTTTCACTAATTACTAAATCCCAAATTCTTTCTTAATTCTAAGGCAGAATATTTAATCATTTCATCTGTGCAGGATATAAAATAAACCATAATAAATAAAATTTTTCACTTACTAACACCCTAACATGTCTATACACATCGACAGCAGCCCAAAGTCGTTCACTTGCCAAGAAATTATCTCTGATTCGTGAATGAACCCCTTCCTTGCCTAGAGCTTGCAATGCAGCCCACAAAGGCAAAGAAAGTATCCTCCGCCCTTGATGATCGTGCTTCAACCCAGCTATTAACGGCAAAGTGCTCTCTCGAGTCGAACCAACTTGCCTATTTTTCATTTGCGAGGGGCTTAAATTCGCAGGATCCCACAACCTATATAAAGTCTGCATCAAAATTAAGAAAAATCGCACATCATGAATGCAACAGTGAAATACTTTCGTGAAGGATACGATCATGGGAAGTCCAGGTATGCCCAGCCAACTACCTAATGAAAGTGTGAAACTGTCTGCTATAGGGGGGCACTGAAATGTATGTAAGAGTAACGAGGAAAGCTGGTTTATTTCTGAAAAGTAACTTACATGTCCGTTGTGTTGGTGTAAAGGCAGTGCTAAAGCAGCTAGACTATGTCCTCGTAAATGCAGCCAGATGTCATGGGATTTACATAACTCCTGCAATCGTGTGATATTATCCACATGACCTGTAATCGGCGTGCCTGCATCGCCAATCACAATTAAGGGCGTTCGACCTGCGTTAATATCTTCAAGTATCATTCTGTGAAGTGCAGCTATGTCCATTGTGTATTGAGAACCTAATAATGAAAAGCATATAGCAGATATTGCTAATTGTTAAATGCACACTCACCGAAATGTGTGTTGACAGGTACCGGCCTGACACACACGAGAGGTAAGCCCAACTGTCGACATAAATGCTGCACCACCCCTAAAGGGCTTGCAACGCTGCTATATATTGTCGGCAATGATGTCGTATATGCTAGTGCACCATCTTCTAAAAAGCGTGGATATTTGTAATGAAGCATCATCCTTGTAACTCGCACCAAGCCCTCGAGTTGGTCATCGTGATAAAATGCAGCAGCGTCTATAAAGCTTCAATAATCACACGTCAGAAATATATGTATATAATTTACACTCTTATTATTAAATTATAATATGAATGTCGAAGTAAATTTTGAAAAATAAAGCCAAATCAGAAAATTTTGGTCCTTGCAACCACGAGGTTTATGTTTGGAAATTAAAAATATTACATCACATATTCGTTTAAACGGACACTAAATATGAAAAATATTACGAATATTGAACAAACTAATAAGTTGTTAAATAAATAAAATGCTGAAAAATGTTTTTTATTTTTCTCCTAACAAAATTGGCGTTTAGCGTCAAATCTTGAAGGATACATTTCTAACTTATTTATCGTTTTTTTTTTCCAAGTTTTACATAATTAGTGCCACTAATCAAATGAAACCATTAACGTTTGGAATGCACAGTATACATTAACATAATATATGGAATATTTTTAGCATGAGTAAGACAAACACCTTGGCTCATAAAAACGCAGTTAATTTTGCTGTCAAAACAACAATTGTTGTTGGAATAAATCAGTAGATACTTAAACGTTAACTTGCATTGTAAAACGGGGCCTTAATGGTTCATTCTTAAAAGATTAAATTAAAAACAAAACTGGATTTAACTTCACTTAAGTACCCAAATGTTCTCTATTACGGGAATTGTCCCGTATTAGAGTTTACGGTCCCCATTCTCAATGTCCCCCGAAGTGTCCCACATGTGTCCCATGCAAGTCTCAAATTATACAAAATAAACATAAAAACTATGACAAAAATACACATGCCGCTTTCATGTTGTATTTAGTTAATTTACATTTTAATTTATTATAGCCCTTTACACCAAGCATTTAAGCACAACTTAACTTTAAGGGACCCATACGCCCGGTATTTCAGTAACAGTTTAACCTTAGTCTTTAGTTTATTCCCATAGTAACAATTATAAGAACAATTATTGCTATGGAAATAAACTGAAGATGAAAATTAAACTGTAACTTAAATACCGGGCCTTAGAATATGACTTACACAAGGCTGTGCAACCTAAAAATGTCACAGTATAAACACCACTTAAATTAATTTAAACTATGCTTAAGTATTTGGTCAAATGGCCATTAGTGACTAGTTCTGAAAAAAGTGTAGATGAAATTTAAGGTCTGTTCGATAACTCTGCACTTTTCTACACTTTTTGCCCCAACTGCTCCTGAGAGAGTGCGATGTATATAAAATAATATAAGTAGGAGTGAGAAAAATAGAGTAAAGGTGTAGAAAGTGCAGAGCTATAGAACAGACCTTTAACCTATGAAATAGGTACATATCGTCTCCCTAATTCGCAAATCACATAAGTGTCAAACTGGAAATTTTGCAGGAGACACAAAACTAAATTTTGTAAGTCATATTGATAGGAGATTTCAATTTGCACAATTGTATGATGATAGATAATACCACAGCATAAATACATACAGCAGGTTCACTCTACTTGGCGGGAAAATTTCCCGCGCAAACTGAGGCGCCATATTCCGGATGGAAAATCTGTCATGTGATTTGTTAGAGCGCATTCGACTGGACGCACGGAGTGTTTCTTTTTCTCACTCTTACATGCACTGACACGCAGTCGCTCTCCCTCACACTTCTGCTCATTGCGTGCATCGAGCATTATGTCTAATGCACCCTTCAATTGCACGAATACGATCAGTGGTGTCTCGTGTAATTAGCAGCATAATAGGTGCTTTCGATTATGCATGCTGGGGTGCACTGAGTAAACTTAAAACTCTAGGCTTTCAAGTAGTGATCGGATAATTCAAATTAAAAATAATCTGTCTTCCGATTATCAAAATAACCTAAATAATTCGATGGCGCGTGCGGAACTCATCAATTTGTACACTGATGATGAACCAGGCCTGGTTCGAAAGTACTTTGTAATAAAACCAAAATAAAAAAAAAATTGACCGAATAATTTCAATGAAGTCTCCCTTCCAATCTAAATACATAGTTCGATTATCAAAAATATTTTTATTGCGGCACTGGTTTATACATCCGCAAAATGGCGCCAAGATCAAAAAATTTTGCTCCGCAAGATCAAAGGTGCCGACAAACAGTTTCCATGCTGGTTATGCTGTGATAATACTTTATAGATTTACAATTGTGCAAATTGAAGTCTCCTAACAATATGACAGTCATAAAAATTTAGTTTTATGTGTCACCTGTTAAATTTGCAGTTTGACACTTATGTGATTTGCGAATTAGGGTGACGATATTAAGACCACGGCTTGCAGGGTGGGGATGGGAGTATTTTTGAAGTAATACAACAAATAAGCAACAGATGGAGCTGGCATTAGTATTGCCGATTTTAGTTCTTAAGCGTGTTAAAAGTGAAAACAGCTTGTCGAGAAGAAGTTCACTATATGTACAACAGAGAGCGCCGCAATTGAAATGCGCTTAGAATGCGTTGGTACATAATAGCTGCTTTCGTTCAAACCAATCATAGAATCAATGATTAGGTGAACAGAATCATATGATCAACCAATATTGATCAAAACACATGAAACCGATAATGTTTCTAGGTTACGTTTATGTGATCTAATCATACAAAATCACACATAACTTGTGATTATCCAAATTGTAATCATGATGGCTTAATCGGAGGTGGGGGAGAAAATAATCACAGAGAACGAACACGCAGAATTGTGATCACGATTACATGATTAGTAATCACGGGTATAAACGAAAGCAGCTATTATTGCAAATTATTTCACAGATATGTCCTTCTCTCTCTTTAATAATTTCGAAATATATAATAGTATGTGCGCCGTCCATGGAACGTCGTTTCGACTATTTTTGTTTATTGTGGTTAATTGTGGTCGATGTGTTTAGTTGGTGTTTAGCTGTTTGTTTGTTTTACCAATAGTTTTTGTGGTATCGTGTTGTTTTTGTGCTTTTACAATGGCCAGAACGTACGCAAAACGGCCGAAAAAAAACAAAAGAGCAAAATCGATGAAAGACATTTGGAGAACAAGAAAATGTATTATGCATGTAAAGGAGAGTGAGCAAAAGTAAGATTCTCATATTTTCGGGCCTATTTAATTTTTATAAATAAGCTTTCTGATTAAACTTGACACTATTATAGCACCTCAAATGTCAATACTCCCCGAATATTTGATGATGTGGACATGGAACATTCCGAAAGTGTAATGATAACTGAAATTCCAAATTACAAGTGAGTATCATAAATAATGCACATTAGGATTAAATATTATGAATGTATATTATGCATGATGGCGATGGAGTATGGGGTAATCCTGTGTTTTAGGTACCTATTAATGCGCATGCGTCAATAAGTGGAATTTTAAGCGGTTTGTTCCAATGATGTATCAAGTAGTTAGATTCCGTGTAGAGCAAGAGAAATTGATATTAACTTAAGAGTGAGATGGTATATACACCCGTTTCAAAAGCATTGTTCATTCTAAGTCACAAGATGTAGGCTTCGAGTGACATCCTTGTCGCATACATGAGCTAAAATTACTCACAGATATTCACTATTTCATTCACATGCTGATATCAATCGAGATTGCAGGAAACATATGACACCGTTTATCTAGGTCTTATCACATCATTTGGTTTATTCACAGCATTGTTGCCAGATTGAAATAAAACCACTAATTCAATTTTATGACTATAACCATTATAAGATTCATATTTGTTCAGGAAAAGTACCATAAAGTGTTTGATAATTTTAATAAATTTGTTTAAATAAACACAAATAAGTAACCTTCATCAAATTTAATTGAATTACTGCGCTCTGTAATTTAAATCTGGCAACAATGATGGCTTGATATTTCACTTTATTGAAAATAATAAGTTATATTTTAATGAGTTATATTTAAAAAAATTAATTTTTTTATTGTTTTCAGCACAAATGGAGATGATGATGGGCACCAAAATATTGAATGTATTGTGTCTCAAACATCTCAAAGAGAAACTAATGAACCTAATGTTGCAACATTAATGAATGAGTAAAATATTAGGTTTGTTCGTACAGCAGCTTCTGACTAGTTCAAAACTGTGAGAAGCATGCGTCGATTGAAGTTTCATATTTAATGCAGCTCTTGAAAGCGGTGATTAATTCGATGGGCGAATATATTTGACAGTTTCAAACTAGTCAGAAATGCTGTACGAACAGACCTATAAACAATCCAAAACTAATTATTTATCCATATCCTATGTTTCAGGATTTCAAATTGGTGCACAAGAAAGTATAGGCCAAAGTTTGCTCTAAAAAATACTTGTCGTGTGTGTCGATGGTGTTATATCTACTGAAGACTATGACGCGTAAGTATAATTGTAAAATGAGTTATCTATAAATTTACAGGTTATGCTTTTTTAGTATAATGAATACTGAGTTAGAACATGAACCTTCTCCGAGAGAATGTTCAAGTATCATGGGCAACCGTATTGTGGAACTTGGTTATGTGATTACTTGGGCAATGGATCTGCAGTACAATCACTCTAAAATTTGTACATGCGGAAAGTTGTACGTTGAAAAAGAAAATCGAAAAAATAACGGACTGGTGAGCACCATTGTATTTAAATGTACAATGTGTAATCGTGTTTATGAGTACGATACAGAGAATCCAAAAAAAGATGTGTCCGATATAAACAATGGTGCTGTATGGGGTACATTAGCTACAGGTAGCACTTATGGGCATATGGAGGAATTCCTTAGCTGCATGGATATCCCATGCATGACAGATCATATGTTTTATAAAATTGAAAATGATTTGGAAAAAGTAAGTGTACTTGTCTACTTATTGTAATTTGTACTTATTTTGTTTAATTCTGTGGGATTGGGAAACATCTTTGTGGAAATCCATGGAAAACGCTGGAGTGCGTGAGAAACAACATGCAATTGAAAAAAAGCAATTATGTTCAGATGGTACCCCATGGATAACAGTTTATGTGGATGGCTCCTGGAGCAAGCGTTCATATGGAACCAATTTTAATTCATTATCTGGAATGGTTGGGATAATAGGACGTTTTACAGGCGAACTCCTGTATATAGGCGTGCGAAATAAATATTGTAGTATCTGTTCACGTAGTGTAAACAAAAATGAAGCCATAAGAGATCATACTTGCTACAAAAATTGGTCTGATGCATCACCAGCAATGGAGGCAGACATTGCTGTTGAAGGCTTTTCCAGTAGTGAACGAATGCATGGCATCAGATACATGCAGTTCATAGCAGATGGCGATTCTAGTCTTTTTGCAAAAATAAGGACGAATGTACCATACGGTCAGCTTGTGAGAAAAATAGAGTGCACAAACCATGCCCTTAAAATTATGGGAAACATTTACGTAATATCAAAAGGATACTACAATAAATGTACAAGGTCGAAAAATGTTAACACTGAATAAAATAAATTTATTAACCAAAAGGGCAAAATGTTCAATATATGAGCATTCAAAGAAAGAAAATAATAATGTTGAACTTTTAAGAGTGCATCTGAAAAACAGCGTTAAACATGTTTTTGGAGATCATTCTGAGTGTACAGAGGACATATGTAATACGCCAGGTGATACGTCAAATAATAAGATTCCGGATTTAAAGGCGACTGGCATATATGATCATTTACATGGTAACATAACATAAGGCTTACAAAAATCTATATTCATTATATTTCCTTTTTTTTTTAGGAACTTTGAACCTTTTATTAAAAAAAGCCCATCTATTAATTGAAAACGAAAATAATAATGCGGCAGAGAGGCTTATGAATATAGTGGCTCGTTTTAATATGGGGAAGAGGCTAAACTTGATTCAAAGAGGATCATACCAAAGGCGTGTGTTATTATCAGGCCTAAGGTATAATAAATCAAGACAATGGCATTCAAGTCCATGAAAACGGCGAACAGGTCGAAGCCCGGGGCAATATTTTAAAAAATTTATTTCAAAGAAAACTTGCTCAAATAGTAACGGACCAAAAAAAAAATTAGTTTTTGAAGAAAATGAAAATAAAAAAAAACAAACAAATACGGATTATGGTTTTTATGCAGAAGAACCTGAAGACTGTGAAGATATAGACTTCATTAAAATGGAAGCTCACTTACTAACTGAGCAGTTACGGGTAACAATAACTTACAGTTTATGTGTTACATAATAAACTCTTTAATATACTGTTATCAGGTGTCAATAAATGAGATTAAAAATATAGAGCAACAAACTGTTGGACAATTCAATAATAAAAATTATGCTCAGTATAAAAGTAAAAGGCTTACGGCATCGATGTTTGGACGAGTCATGAAGAGGAAGCCATATACGTCTTGCCATAATATTGTGAAGGATATACTTGCACCCAGAATTTTTTTTTCAGATGCCACTGAATATGGTATAATCAAAGAGGCTGTGGCAATAAAATTATTTGAAAACACAATGGGTTGCAAGGTGAATCAATCAGGACTGTGGGTGGACCAAACATTCGGATTTTTAGGAGCATCTCCAGATGGTATAAATAACAAGAAAACTTTGTGTTCAGCATAAACAGTTTTGATTTCATTTTAGGACTTATTGGTGATACTGGTTTAGTTGAAGTTAAATGTATTTACGCTCCTAACAGACAATTTTCTACCCTCAAAGAACTGGTTGAAATTTTAAAAAGCAAGACATTTTTAAAAATAATAAATGGGGAAATATCCTTAAATAGGAAACACTCTTATTATTTCCAGGTAATAAACAAGAAATTGAATAAGAGAATTATAACATTACTTAAGTAAAATATTTACTTATAGATACAAGGACAATTAAATATAACGAAAAGGGATGAATGCTACCTTGTTGTATATGTCAATGATAAACTCCCACTTTATATTGAAAAAATACAAAAAGATGAAAAACTGTGGAATGATGAAATGCTACCAATACTTACAAAATTCTATACAGAATGTGTAGCCCCAGAAGTAATAAGAGGAGATTTGAGAAAAAAAAGAAAATGTGTGGATCCTCCATACATTCAAGAAGCCATAGCAGCACATGAACTTAAAAAAATTATCGTTTCAAACTGTAAATAAAAATGTTTTAATAAATAAAATGTAGTTTTTAATGAGCAGTGACATTTCCAAGTAACGTATATGTAGAATCAAAAAAATCTTTAGACTTTTTGCGAGTATTGAGTCCTGAATTGACTCACATAGACATAGCCAGCCAATGTTACGTTAAAATACAGTTTATGCAATTGCATAAAAAGATCCATTTAATAAACTGTATATTAACGTAATATTTTGGCTCGTCATGTCCATGTCATGTGGTCACCAAGCGATATTGAAAACAAATACGTCATGACATTCTTCATTAAACAAAATAGGTAAGTGTTCCAATAATTCTAATGATGAAGTTTCTTCCTGATTGTTTATAATTCTATTTCATTTAGAATAAAATAACTAGCAAATCAGAGCACTAATTTAGAGTAAACTTGGTAGGTTATGCCAATATGGAATGTGGCACTATTTTTTGAACCTAGTAATTTTAAATGAATAAAGTTACAGAATAAAGGCAGTTACTAGAGCGCCCTCATTTGGAGAAGGTCAGAACTAATCCGGAGAAAATAGTTTTAGTGCGTCTCAGAACCACTGGACTGGATATTAAAATCTAATTACTGTCATAATTACAGGAGATAACGTTCTCATATTGCAGAAAATGGTTTCAAATGCATTTGTTGACGTCCTGTGATAATTCTTTTTCGAATTTTGTTGAAACAAAAAGTTACAAAATTACAATTTTATTATTGAATTAATCATATTAAATATCAATAAAATTTAATGCTATTTTCAGAAAACCTTTATCGAATTATGAAGAAACATAATATTTTAAAAAATTTAAAATAAAGTAATTCCTGCATGAGATTTATATCCACAAAAATCATTGAATGCTTTCACAAGTACTGCCATCTAGGCAGAACACCCGCTGGCGCCCTGGTCTTAAAAAATGATAAAAAATTGCAAAAGCAGATTCATGTTCTGAAAAATATAGCATTGCAATGAACACCTTATTTGTGTAATAAATGTTAACAATAAAACTGTTTAAATATTGTTCTATTTGTTTATCTGGTCTCCCTTCCGGCGATCTTTATTGACAGACAAGTGAAATGAATTAAATTGAAAAGTGACCTCAGGTGTCCCTCATTTGATCTAAAGAAAGGATCTGATTACTCTATCTTTAAGGCCGCTTTACACGATGTAATTTGTACTGTAGCAAGGGCCATGCGTACAGTGAAAGTTTAAGAACAGCAAATGCAAGATTTCTTGCATTCTGCTGTAATTATTGTTATTGCATTGCTGAATGTTTTCAGGAGTTTTAATGTTTATTTTTGATACTGCCAACGTAAAATTTCAACAACGAAAAACACTATATTGCTTTTCAGGTTACATTTTAAGTGCACAGCACAGTATAAGAATCTACGCAGTAACGTCACACGAGTATAACTGTTACTTTTACCATTTTGTTTGAAACCTTCAGATTTGAAAATTACATTACACTTCCATAAGGGTATCAAACAGAATGGCCTTTTTTTGACACTGACGTTTAAGTGACGCTAGTGGATAATTACTTATACTGTGTGCACAGTACCAATCAGATTGAAATATTTAATTTTTGTTATGTTGACGATACACGTACAATGCAACATAACTTGCCATCATCTAAAAGGCCGCTTTACAATTCGCAATTATTTATTGCCGACAGCGATTTGCATTGCACGCATGCGCAGTATGTGCATTTTGTATAAAACACAAATACTGTGCATGGGTGCAATACAAATCGCTGCAATTTTCATTGTCTGCAATAAATAATTGCCAACTGTAAAGCGGCCTTAAGGTGACGAGCAATATGCAATTTTTCCTTGCCGTTTATTGCAGCAATGTTCCTTGCATTGCTCTGCCTCTTGAAAAATACGTGTCTCTTCTTCAATTGTAGATTCACAGTTAAATGTCAATAAACCTGCATGAAAATAAACAATTTAATAAAGTATTTCTTTTAGATTGAATTTATTAGTCTAAATTCACCAAGAAACGTCCAGCAAGTTATGTTTACCTAATCTTAAGCAGGCTTTACACGAGCCAATGCAATGAAAGGAACATTGCTGCAAAAATGGCAAGAAAAAATTGCATATTGCTCGTCAGTTTACATGATGGCAAGTTAAATATGTTGCATTGTACGTGTATTGTCAGTATAAAGGCTACTTCTCATTTTTCACATCTATGTACGTACATTGGCCAAGTGAATAAATAAATTGATTGATTGGCTGATTGATAGATTTACAGTTCGCAATTTTTATTGCCGGCAATAAATAATTGAAGCGATCTGTATTACACACATGCGCAGTATTTGTATTTTGATCAGATGTGGCAATTTTCATTGCAATTGCAGAAAATAACTCCAAGCCCATTTTTCTTCTATTGCAACGGCAATTCTTGGTAATTTGTGAATAACTTGCAATAAGTACATACATTGCTGGCCTGTCCAACAGTATCTATGCGCTTCTTGTGAGTAAATGAAGGAGAGGCTCATTGAAACTTGTGTGGAAGTGAAATAGAGATATTACAATGTTGCGTGCGAAGGTAGGAATGCGGCCGGCGCGGCGGCCGGAGCGTGGCCCGTGTTATCAATCGGCAACGTCGATTGATGTAGCTATTTCGTTTACTCATGCGGTTTCTACTATTCTATCTTGCATTTACTCACGAAAAACGCATAGATAGTGTTGGTCAGGCCAACTGTATATATGCAATTTCGACAATAAAATTGTTGGAAGCCATTGCGATTTACTTTAACTTTTATTATTTTTCTACCACAAACAAATTTAAAACACTAAACATTAATGTATTTTTTTAATAGGTAAGTTGTAAGCTTGATGCATCAGCAATTTTTATTGCCATTTGTAGTGCTCAATTTTCTTTATTGCTGCAATTATTTATTGCCGGAAATAAAAATTGCAAAATGTAAAGCGGCCTTAACAAAAATGAAATGTAAAATGTAACCTGCACCAAAATTAGTACAGTAGCTATGTACGTTTTACGACACAAAAGGTAGGGAATTAGATTTTTTTTCTTCTATTTGTTTATATTGAGGCGAATCATAAGAAACCAAGTTTTCCAATTCGAAAGTCCTCGGCGGAACTTTCTGTGACCTGAAAACCACGAAATTTTTGGAATCTTTCTTGTTTTTTCGAAATATCTCGATACTGTTAGACCTTCAGAAGCTATTAGCAATATTAAAGAGGACAAAATTTTGAGTAAGTTTTATTATTACAAATTTTTTTCTAAACCCAATAGCAAGCGTGCCACTGCGCTCGGAAAATGAGAAATGTAAATACATTATTATATTGAATTATATTAAATGAAAATGCTTCATAACATTGTTTTTAGCCGTTTCGATGATCGAGGGTGGACATCATCTTCATGTTTGGCAGTACAAGTTGCGACGTTAGAAATAGCATCATCATGAATTGGAGGAGATGTGGTGTCATGCAGTTCTGCATCAATTTGCTCAATCATGACCATCGTTTCATTTTCTTCATCCGCTAAATCATGTGGCAGTTCAGCCATATTTTAACATGTAAAGCCACTGCAGTACTTACAAATGTTTGAACATTTCAACCCTGCTTTTCGACAGGAACATGCACCAGTGCATACCTTCTTGCAGCAGCAGTATTCAGGTGCTGGATCTCTGATCATTGCAACAGGCTCCAGGCCATGAGCCCGACGTACCCAACCCCACTTTTCTGGGTTTTTCACATTTCCTAACCAAGTTTGGATTTGGTGGTAAGACCGTAGTGAATGTTGGCGAGCAGCATCTTGTGTTGGTGGTAGTCTGGAAAGATTTAATTTGCTCTTTGTTGCAGACTTTGTAAACAGCTGGTACTTCAGAATGTTAAACGATTGGTCAGATTTTACAACTGTACAATGCCAAAAAAAAAATTTTCTCCAACTGTGGCTATTTTTCCACTGGTGGCATCTGGCTTCTTAAACAATTTTACAACTTGCTTCATTTGTGAAAGTTTTTCCAAAGCAGTACAGTATTTAATCTTTCCTAGGCCAAACTGAGAAGTTGTATCGCATTCAGTAAAGGCATGGATGAAAAAATATTTTCAGGGTCATACTTGAATGATGTAGTCTGCTGCCACACCACCCTCCCACTCTCCTAAAGAAGCAGACGGCTTAACCAAGTAGAAGGTATTTCACTGACCTTCAGTTCTTCCACTCTTCTCCCTCCTTCGGTCAGCAATTTTTCAATAAGTTGGAAAAACTGTCCTCTTTTCCGAGTGCTGTGGAGCGCTTGCTATTGCGTTTAGAGAAAGGTTGTAATGGTGAAAGTTGTAAAAAATTTTATCGTCTTCAAGATTGATATTAGTTTCCAAAGTTCTAGATCTAACCAGCACCGAGATATTTCGAAAAAACAAGAAAGATTCCAAAAATTTCGAGGTTTTCAGGTCACAGAAAGTTCCGCCGAGGACTTTCGAACTGGAAAACTTATTTTTTTATAATTGGCGCCAAGTAGAAGAAAAAAATCTAATACCCGATCTTTTGCGTTGTAAGGCCATGTTTCTTGCAGCTACTGGGCTAAATGCTTTTTATTAAAATTTGGTTTTGTATTAAAAAATAACGTTAAAACACCTAACAAAAATATTCTGCAATGAAATAAGAATTACAGCGGAATACCAAGGATGTAATGCAAGAAATCTTGCACCAGCTGATCTGAATGCAATTTTTGTGTGCAATGTCCATTGCAATGTATTGCCTCCATGTAAAGCCTGCTTTAAACTTTCACTGTGCGCATGCACAATAGAAATTGCATCTTGCTGCCAATACAAATTGCATCTTGTAAAGCGTCCTTTAGGCAATTCCAAACATGTCAGTTTTTAAATGCAGTTATTATGTATTGCATAACATTTTTTGATGTTACTCAAACCAAGCAATAATTAAATTATAGAAAAAGAATTATTTAATTTGTGGCTTCCAATTATTTTCATTCAAAAGCGCCAAGTAACTTAAAAATAAGTAAAGATCATGCACCTATTTAATTAATTATGAAAAATGTGGGTTTGTAAGTACACTTTTTTGAAAAAAGAAAAGATTTCTCTTTTTAATACATAATATCATAAATATTTACTATTTTTCCTGTTTAAATAAAGCAATAATTGCATATGTATTTATCAACTTTCATTTTCACTATTAAATTTTATTGTGATAATCATTTTTGTAAGTGATTCATTATGTTTTAAGTAAGCAATAAAAATCTGATTAATCTTGAACCGAAAGCAACATTTTATTTTTTGTTGCATAAAAACAAAAATTTCCAAAACAGTGCTTAAAACATATTTCAAGATATGTCTCATTATCAGTTGAAAACAAAAAAGAAATACCTAAACGCTAAAATTTCTTATCTCTAGATTTGATAAGGGCCCAATTTTAAGCAATTTTAACTTACCCAAACATAGCACTGATCCACCTTGTTGTGTCCGTTGTAAACCTCGTACTCAATTTCTGTAAAATGTGCCTGTCTAAGCTACCACAATAAGCAGTCAAGCTGTGTGCCGTTATAACCAACTTAGAGACAGTATCCAAGGGAGAAAACACGGTGGGTTCACCGTCTTCATCTGTGGCTATCAGCGTCTGAATCGTCTGTATAATATCATCGCTCCTCTTCTGATCCAAGCCGAGAAAGACGGTGGGTTGAGTGAAGGCAGAGTCAGATAAATTAACCCCTTCGGCCACCTGCTCTAAACGACTGACGATTTGGGAGGCCTCTATAGCTATTTCCCCCAGTTGGGGCTGCGAAAATTAACTCAATTAAGTGCACACAACAAAAACAAAAGGCTGACTTACGTTCTTGGGGGCGTTGGAAGTCACGTTATTTTTCGTAAGGTCCATACTGACACTTTTCTCCAATTTTCCGGCGTTTTTATCTTTCACTGGAGTCGCCATCGTGGCACACGATTTTCTGTTTCAATACGCGACTTGCGTTTACTGTCACATCAAAAGAATTTCAGATGTTGGCACTATTTTTTTTTTCCTAATTGTTGCTGTTAAAGCAATAAAACAGACGCGGTTTTAAATTTGCATTAAAGCACTTATAAATACTACACATTTACATTTTTGTTATAAAAAACTGAGCCACTAGTAAACTTATGAACTGTGAACGTAGGACGAGCTATATTTCACAAATGGTTAGACAATTGACAGTACGACATACGGGTGTGTTAATATGGTTGCCTATATTTGCAGATGCTCACAAATTTATTTATTTTTATCTCAAAATAAAATTATAAACATACCCGCTAGATTCTAACCTGTAAAACTCATACTATTAAAATTTATAATTCTGTAATATTTTCGTTTGATTAAATCTGAAAATCAAAAAGAATTTTTAAAGTATCTCAAATTTTAAGTTGGCAGCATTGTTTGAGGCTTTTTCACAGATTTATCAAATAGCCAGATTCCCTGTAGAGAAAAAGGAATTGATATTAACTTAGGAGTGAGATGATAAATACACCCATTTAAAAAGCATTGCACATCCTACGTCACGTGACATAGGCTTCTAGTGACATCCTTGTCAGATACATGAGCCAAAATTACTCACAGATATTCGCTATTTCACTCACATGCTGATATCAATCGAGAATGCAGGAAACATAAAGGACTCCCCACACCGACGCGAAACTTTCGCGACGCAAAATTTCCGCTCCGAAAAATTCGCCGGCGGTACGGCAGCGAATCTCGGTATTCACACCAACGCGAAAGTTTCGTAGTGCTCACGCGATTTTTTCGTCTGTAGATGGACTAAGATATACTTTCAAAGCCCGCTACAGTTTTTTTTTTTCGATTGAACATACGGTATTTAAAAATATATAAGCAAACCTACAATTTTCTTTTAGCTCTAACCCTCTCTGCTCCCAAATCTTGTCCTTTTTGCTCACATTTTTGTAGTCTTCATGACTTAAATCGTAAATGATAGGATACAGCTTAACAATTTCGATTAATTTTTCTATTAACGCCATTTTTAATATACGCGAAACTGCAGCGGCGGCGGAAAAAACCGTGCATGCAACGTCAGACAATTACAACGCTGCACTGCCGCGACCGTTGCGGAATCCGCGCGTCCCGGTGTGAGCAGGTCCATATACCGCCGTGTATATTGGTCCGCTGCGGTTTCGCAACAGTAGCGGCAGCGAAAGTTTCCCGTCGGTGTGGGGAGTCCTTAAGGCACTATCTATCTAGCCTGTACCAGATCATTGGCTTTTTAAATGAGACGCACGGTGTTTAACTCTGGATTGAACTCTTCTAATCTGAAATGTAAAACTGTGTATGCTATGCAGAATACAAGTAACATTTTGAACAGTGAAGACTTTTATATTCAAGAGAATTATAAAAATGTGGAGAGTACTTGTTCTATGCATAATTCACACGGGTAAGTGATTCTTTTTTCTTCCTTAGGTATTAGTTGTTGGTACCGCAGGGTATCAGGGTGTATATAAAAGAAATCAGAGGTAACTAATAAATTACATAAACAATGACAAAAAGCAAACTATAAATTGTCAAACGTCAGAGATTTTATTAATCGTTAGTGTGGCTCTTAAAATTGAGTTAATTAAAGAAGAACTGGTTACTATTGGCAACAGTACGTTGTACCTGCATTTTTCTCAGGTAAAAATATTACTGCTCATGCGTTAGCCTCAGGCGGCGTCATTGTAGCGTTAGCATGAACAGTTTTAAGAAAATACCGGCAGCCTTAGGTACTCGGATACGAAGCCGCGCCCCGGTTCGAGAAATATTTTTTTGTCTTTACAGACGAGCACGGTTTCAAAATTAAACACTGGTAAACTGAAATGATCACTAATGGCTGTCCACATGTAGAGAATTTTAAAACTGCAGACGGTTTCAAGACATTCAGAATAATCCATGCAGTTTTTGTGATCTGTTCATCTCCGGAAGCAAGAAAAACAAAGGTTAAGACGCACTCAGTTACGCTAAGTAACGCTAAAACTTGTTTTCTTTTTTCTAAATAGAATTACGTGTAGAGGTTAAAGTCTATGTAGGTTATATTTAGTGGATTTACATTTTCCGCTGAGTATCTCAATCACGGGATTTTATAATAATGTTCGTCACAAACTCATCCAAATGTTAAATTTCGATTAGTTTTAAACATGTAAATAGTACAAACAAAAAACCCAGAACCGTTAGTTGGCATTACCTGTGGCCATTTTGTTGGCACATGTTTTGCTGCCCAGTGGCGTAACATACGAGGGTCAAAATAAAAATATCGTAATATTTCATGTTTAATCCCCATCATACAGACTCATTTTGTTGTTCATCCAACACTTCAAAAATTTTTTAAAAAACATTTCGTCACTATATTTTCTTCCGTTTCAATAAAAGATTAATGAGTTTGCAATGTATTTTAAAAATTGTATAAAACAGGCCGATTACAACTTTCCAAGATGACTGCTTTAGACATTTGCTTCCATTTTTGTTCATGCTTTAATAAATGTAGGTATGTTTTATTTAGAAATTCGTTGCAAGTCGATTTTGATTAGAAGAGATTCGGCCCTAGTTGGGGCCTCGTCAGCATAGTCGGTGAGATTGTAGTGGAGTACTCGAGCTACTCTTCCGCTGAGGAGGCCCCAACTATGGCCAAAATAGCTGTCCAGACTTCTACATTATCAAAAAAGAGCATTATTTCGTCGCTTTGTGTGGAATAGCTTATTAGGCAACAAACTGGTTGCTGTTTGTCATTTCTCGCACAATTTTAGATCAATAATCGACCGTAAAATGTCACGACCTAAACTGTACGTTTCATTGAATTAAGAATGTACAGTCATGCGCACCTAAAATGTACCTCCTGCACGCAAACCTCATCTTTAAAACCTTGTGGTACAAGGCTCACAGAACTCTCAAGTTGTAGCATTTAAACTGTGCACGGCTGTACATAATAAATAATTTAGAAGTTTTAAAAATGTGAATATTTTCTTTCCCCTAGGTGAAAAACTACTTTTGTCATGTTTGCAAGAGACTGGGCCCATACCTACACGCCTGCTTACAATGTGTCTTCTTCGGATGCCACAAGCATATCCGAGAACACACCAAAAGCCAAAAGCACTGCTTCTCCATGGATCTCACTTACGGGCAGCTGCACTGTTCTTACTGCAATGACTATATTTACGATTTAGAGATTGATCAAGTCGCCATGGACAATAAGCTAGCAGCTGGAAAATGCAGAAAACGGTATTTTGCAGAAAATATTTAAACGCAAATGTTAGACAGCAAGAAAATAGGTTTAAATCTTTCTCTTTTTAATTTCTTCAGAATGAACTTTTTTCAAACAAAAGCGTTACTATTATTAATCTATGTTTTTATTAACTGATAACTTTCTTAATATTGTCAAAAAAACACGGATTAAAAAGTGCCCAAGAAGTAATTATTAGTTTCGTTCCATAAATGATCAGAGACAACGTCAATGATGAAGAATTTTTGTAAATCTTTAAAATTTGAAATGATCTCAACTTGCTTCTAAACTTGCTTCTCAACTATTCAAAAACGCAATGGAGAACGAAACGTCGGCAGTAGAAGTCAACGTGTCAACAAATTAAAGTTGGCTTTGGAATTTTGTTTCAAGTTTGAGAGTTTATATTATTTAACATAACCTCATTTTCAAGCTGAAAATATTATGACCATTGTCTGTCAATTTTAGCTCTTTTACAAAAATAACTTTCCACAGTGATTGTCATTTGTTCTTGTCTGTTTAATAAATATGGGGATTCGCACAAATTTGTTTCGAAAAAAAAATTAATCGCGTTCGATCTATTAACCTCAAAATCAATTTTGACGCATCTAGCGTACGACATGCGTGAAATATTTTCAACGCCATCTTGACTACAAATGTTTTTGAACGGGCTTATATTTTTCAAAAAATGCAACTAAACTCCGCCTCTTGTTTTTTTCTGGAGAAAAAAGTGCTCCTAAAATTTTTAATTTTTGTGTGACTTTTAGCTTTGTATGCATACTGTATTTTCAAAATACTTTGAACGTTTAAATGCACTTTTATAAAGCTTAGTTCAGATGCATCCGGATACGCAAAATATTTATTGCGGATCGTTTCCCGATTGGTTCGTTATAAATAACCAACCAATCAGGAAAAAATCGTATCCATATACATCTGAACAAAGCTTCCACAAAGGTTCTTGCTGAAAATAATTGTAACTTTTTTAATAATCAGTCTTGCTTTAAATTAAGGAATAACTTTTGATAAGACCTTCTTCACTGTGTTAATGACTCTCTTTATTATTTTTGAAATCCATAATAAATTACTTTCACAAAATATACATGTAATTGCAAAAGTAAATTAAAAAGTCGACGTTTCGTTGTACGTTCCTCAGGATCATTTGTGATTAAATATTTTGCATTTATATTTCAAGGTTGTTTAGTTGGACGACATGGGAACCGATAGGTGAAGAGCGAGACTTGTTGAAGTACAACCCGAAGAGAATCTGCATTACACCGGAGTCAACGATCGGTCTCAGGGGTTTATTAAATTTGGGTTCCACTTGCTTCATGAACTGCATTGTACAAGCACTGATGCACACACCATTACTGCGTGATTATTTTCTCAGCGAGAGGCACAAATGTAAAGCCAGTCCCGGCACGTGCCTTGTATGTGAACTCTCAAAACTATTTCAGGTCTGTAAAGTAAACAGCTGTAAGAATTTTTTATTCTGTAAATAATTTGCCAAAAAATAACTTTTCTTTGTCTCTGAGAGATACCTAGTTTACTAATTAAAAATAAGATGCAACATGGTCATGGATAATTGTGTTTCTCGCTTTACTGAAATTTATTAAATTTGTGTAAATAAGAATTTATTTCTTAAAATCATTTTTTAAGTTGCAAGGAATGTTAGGCAATTATTTACGAACATTTATGAATTGACCCAAATTGACCTTCGTCTCTAGAGTACTCGAATTAAAATAATAAAAAAGTTTTGTGCAAATCGGTTTAGATTACAGCGGATCCCCCGAGCAGGCCTGTACAGCTGTTTTAGACCTAGTTGGGCCTTCGTCGCTACTTGAAATAAAATAAAGATTATTTTTCTCTCATTTTTTGTAACTAACTGCATCAATTATGTTGACTAACTAATGCATGTTATTTCAACATGTTGCAAACTATTGGGGCTCAATTTGGGTTAGTACATAATATACATTGTGTATTATATTATGCCACTTATAAATATTTTAAGAAGAACCTTTTTTTAAATTTTATAATTGCCTAATATCTGTTGTGATTAAGAAAAACAGAACTATAATTTTGAAAAAAACTTAAACATAGAAAACTTGTATTCATAGGAATTCTATAGAGGTGCAAGAGTACCACTAGCATTACACGAATTACTACATTTAATATGGACACATGCGAGACACTTAGCAGGATATGAGCAGCAAGACGCTCATGAATTTTTCATAGCAACTTTAGACGTGTTGCACCGACACTGCTCTGATGCTATGTCCCCATCGCACAAAGTGTCCGACAGTATTAGTGGATGTTCCTGTATAATTGATCAAATATTTACTGGTGGGTTACAGAGCGACGTTGTGTGTCAAAACTGCAAGTAAGCAATTATAATTTTTGTTTACTTTGTATCAAGAGAGATGCATAACACTAAAAATTATAGTTCTAACTTGAGCATTTTAGAATAATAATTATAGAATGACTTCAAGATTTGTAAGATTTGGTCCGGTTTATTTTAGTGGTGTCTCGACAACGATTGATCCGATTTGGGATTTTTCGTTAGATCTAGGGCCAGTGACGCTAGGTGGAAGACCTCCATCTTCACTAATAGACTGTTTAGAAAGGTTCACCCGAGCCGAGCATCTAGGGTCAAATGCAAAAATTATGTGTTCAAACTGCCAGTCCTATCAAGAATCTACGAAGCAATTAACTATGAAGACTCTCCCTATAGTTGTAACTTTTCACCTAAAAAGATTTCAACATTCCAAGGAAGTAAGCAAGCAAGCACATTTAACTTTAAACAATTAGCGTTGGTGTTTCTCTTTTTTTTGTAGATAGAGAAGAAAATTTCGACATTGATTTCTTTTCCAGAAATGTTGGATATGACACCGTTTATGAGTCGACCTAAAACTACATTTTGTTATCCAATCCCTTCTGATAATAGATACTCACTTTTCGCCGTTATTAATCATTTAGGGAATTCAATCAACGCAGGACATTACACAGCCTTTGTTAGACAACAAAGGGAGTATTGGTATAAATGCGATGACCATGTCATTACTAGAGCAAATCTTAAAGAAGTACTTGATTCTGAGGGGTAATATTTATTCATAACTGTTAGAGTTGATTTTACGAGGAATATTTATTTCAGGTACTTGTTATTTTATCACAAACACATTCTGGGCTATGAATGATTTTCAACAATTGATTTTGCATATCATGAGAAACGTTTTAATTAATTGATTTTTACATTCACGCAGTGTATATACCTACTTTAAAATTATTTTGAAAACATGAACGCCATGTATTCCTAAGAAAATGAATTCAATTATTTTACTGTGATTTTTCTTTGTGTGTATCAAAAGGAAAATCTGAAATCTAGTTGCCTGGAGAAATTTGAAATATATAAATTTCTATAAAAAGTGTATGAACTTATGGATGCTATAATTTCATTATTTAATGTTATAATTTATATTAGATTGTACAAAATTATATCCAAACGGACTCTTTTTGCTTCAACTAAATTTACAAAAGACATCAAAATTCAATTGTGTATAAAATAAGATTCTGATCATGATAGTTACAATTTAAAAAATTAAGTTGAATTATAATCTCATGATAAAAATAATATATCTTGTTATATTCCATAGGTTTGTATGCTATTATTAAGTTGGATGTTGCGTCTTGTGATTTTATTTAAACTCTTTTAATGTCTTATTGTGATTGTAAATTAGCTCAATTTTTTTATGTAAACTTTAATAAACTTTTTCAATAAATTTCGTAGGTGTCATTTTATTATACTTGTCATATTTCAATAATTCAGGTTTTTATTTGCTTTTTAAATTTTTTTGAGTTTCTAGAATCAAAATATTTAATTCACAACTTCAATAAAATTATAATAAAATTTGGAAAACGACGTGCCAAGGTCACAAAAAAACTTCGTTAGAAAATGTGAATTATATTTGCATCGTTGGTACATACAAGGCTAAACAAGATGACATGTTTCGGTTCTACGACCATTCTCAAATCTACAATTAATGAATTTGCGCATAAACAAAGTAATAAAACCGAACCGAAACATGTCATCTTGTTTAGCCTTGTACCAATGATGCAAATATAATTCACATTTTCTAACGAAGTTTTTTGTGACCTTGGCACATCGTTTTCCAAATTTTATTTCAATCAGTCACAAACAGCATGGATCATGGATAATCCACTATTAAAGTTATAATAAAAAAAGTCATTTTAATCCCAAATCATATTATATTAATTATTATAAAACATACCGAATATTCCGGCCCATCTAAACTATAGGAAATTAACATGGGATTTCAAATTATACAAATATCTCAATATATACAGGGTATCCCAAGTTGAGTGCCCTATTAAAAATTTTCGGGGAAGGGAATATATGTACAAAAATTCTGAAAATTAGTACACTGCACTAAGGGAAAACGATCTTTCAGACGAAAATATTTTCACTTGTGTATTTATTATGTTGTTATGAATCAAAATAAGTTGAAACAAAACAATTTTATCTGTCACGCTGTCACAGTTGAATTGCATGACTGAAATTTCAAAAAAAAGTACCAAAATTATTATGTAATCAGAAATACATATAGCGGTGTTTTAGACGATCATATTTTTGTATCAAATTTATTACGAAGTGAAAAAGATAAGCTACCACAGTGAATGTTGATTGGTTGAATTGGCACTTCTCACTCAAAGTTAGTATATGGGAAGTTGTCTCATGCACTCGAATTTACATGCTAAAAGCCGAACGCCAATTCTCGGTGGCGGGGTGCGAGGACTGACGTCACGAGAGTCCGCCCAATACATTCGTACGGTCTTTCCGTTTCAGTACAGGGCATTTCCAATGCATTTTTACGAAACGGAATTGCATGAAGCGCCTTTAATATGAATGATAATCCGAAAAGAAAATAACGTACAGTTACCGCCGAAAAAACTGGCATAAGGTTTAAAATGCATAATGTAATCCATGAATTTAAACATTTTGAAGTGCGTTTTCTGTTAATCATTCGAAAATTCATTCAGCCTTTATTTGACGGGTATCTCGCATACGTCACTCCGCCGAAAGGTGTCGAATCCGCCCGATGTTGCATGAGGCAACTTCCCATATACTAACTTTGGGTATTACCAACGTTTTAAGGAGACCTTAAATTTAATTCGTGTTTAGAATGTGATTGATTATATACAGACCAAGCAGAAATGTCACAACCTAAGCACGACTTAAATTTAAGGTCTCCTTAAAACGTTGGTAAAACCCAAGGTTACTAAAGAGACGAGGTTGCCTGGTAACTTTCAACGTCACTCAGTAGGCCCATCTAATGCATTTACACAAATAGACGGCCTACTGGATGACGCGTCACTCCACGAGTTACCAGGCAACCTACTCTCTTTAGTAACCTTGGGTAATACCGGCCGTCAGACTGTCAAAAATAGACATAAATTAGGGCCTATTCTGCATCGGAGACGTTAAATTTAAAGGGTTGTTAAATTTCGTTACCATAGTGACAGATTAAGTTATAGGTGTTTGATTTTAAGATCGCAGCGCTACCGTGGATAAGTCTGAACCTCTGTAAGCTACACGGAATTTTTGTAATGCACGTGTTTAAGTGCGTACTAATACAAATACACAAGTAGATTTAATGTGATGTCACATATAACACAATCCTGATACATCATACGCTCAGGATCGACGCCAAAACACGATTTGTTGTGTAGCATACAAGGGTTTGTTTAGTTGACACCAGGTGGCGAACGCTTAGCTGCAAACTTCAATAGAATATCCGCTATTGGGGCATTATTTTATGCTCGATTTTTAAGGTTTAAGGCAGTGTTGCCAATCGTACAATAATTATCGAATTGTATGATAATTTTAAGGACACGTACGATAGCTTTTTTTGTACAATATTTTTACAATAATTTTGACGATTTTTTTCAGCAAAGCACATATACAGGCTGTCTTACGAAAAACGCCCCAAGCCATAACTCCGTTATTTATGGACTTATCTTAACAAACAAAGAGGCAAATAAAATGAGACTAAAAATACTATAAAGTGAGTCCAGTTTCAATTTTTTTTTAAATTACCTTCTAGGTCAAACGACTGTCAACTTTTATTTTTCAAATGGCTCTGTATATTTTTTATTATTATATCTGGTAGAGATTTTTTTTCTAAATCCAATAATGTGCAACACTTTGATATTTAGAAAACATTTTTCGTAAAAAAAGAAATGAACTAGTCTATTATGCAAAACGTGCTTTTCATAAAAATGTTATAGTTTGTCGTGAAAACAATGTCACTGAGGTTATTTTTCACAGTTGTTTTAAACTATCAAGTTCTTCTACTTGTACGACTTATTGTTTCCTAAAAAAAAAAGCCGATTATGGATAACAATCACCTAACTGACTAAGTATATTTAGAATGCAATAAAAACAGCAATCAAGCAGTACAGAAAACATTAACGAAATAATTAAAATTAAGTCTACAACTGTGTAAGTTGCTTTGGGAAAAAAATCCCTGTCTACAGAGACGCAGTGCTTGTGTTTTTATTGCATTCAAAATATGCTTGGAGTAAGTCAATCAACTGAGTATTATCCATAAACGGTTTTTTTTAGGAAACAATAAATCATACAAAGAGAATAACTTGACAATTTGAAACAACTGTGAAAAATAACGCTCAGTGACATTGTTTTCACGACAAACTTTAACATTTTTATGAAAAGCACGTTTTGCGTAATAGACTAGTTCATTTTTCTTTTACGAAAAATATTTTTTAAATGTCAAAGTGTTGCACATTATTGGATTTAGAAAAAAGATCTCTACCAGATATAATAGTAAAAAATATATAGAGCCATTTGAAAAATAAAAGTTGACAGTCGTTTGACCTTGAAAGTAATTTTAAAAAAAATTGAAAGTGGACTCACCTTGTAGTACTTTTAGTCTCATTTTATTTGCCTTTTTGTTTGTTAAAATTAATCTATAAATAACGGAGTTACGGCTTGGGGCGTTTTTCGTAAGACAGCCTGTATAATAGTTTTAATGATAAACGGAATAGCATTTTTATTCAATATTTTCAATAATTCATAATTTCATCAGAATTATCAGTTTTTTTTTAACTACGTTTGATGTTATATTTGTTTTTAGTATATTCAGGTACCTATACAATATACAATTTTTTTACAATATGCCGATCTGATCAATCTGAATTAAGAACACAGCATGACCCCCAACTGCAAGTGGCAAATCTATTTCACGACAGTTAAAAGGAGATAGTTATACATATAAAAGTTCTTAAAATTACGATCGATCGATTGGCATTTATTAAAAAAGTAATGAACAAACTTCATTTTTTTATTATATGCCGATCGTATAGGTCTGAGTTCTGAGTCAAGAAATTGAAATGACATGACAAAAGCCGTAAGGCTGTTTCACGAAAGTTAGAAGGAGATAGCTACATAAAAGTTCTTTGACTTATCGACCGATGGCATATAATAAAAAAATGAACTGCACATGTAGTGATTATTTTTCAGTAATTAAATATTGGTATTCTTCATCCAAAAATAACAAAAAAAAAAACTATGTAAATGTACAATAATTTGGAGAGTGAAAGTTGATAATGTACAATAATTTTGGTATACCCGTACGATAGTTTGGCTAGGCAAGGTTGGCAACACTGGTTTAAGGTATCCCTAAATTTTAACGGCCAGTTAATTATAGTTAATAAGTTACAGAATATCCCCGGGAGTATCTCAGTTTATCCTAATAGCTTAGTTCTTTGTTTCTTTTAACTTTAACTAATGAGTTCTTGGGAAGCTTAACTGAGACGATTTGCTCTATTTTAACTGAAACTGAGTCTACTCTTGAAAAGACTTAGTTGTAAATTTTTTGTGATATTATATTTTGAGGTTATGTTTGATTGATCATGTCGAATTTTTTCCATCACAACAAACATTACTTTTTGGTTAATTATTTTCATCTGAATGAGCATTTTTAATACTTTCTTAGATCTTAGATGAGACAAAAATTTAGTTTATTTTTATCTAAACTCAGTCATATGTCGTCTCAGTTGAACTCACTACTGAGACAATTGTTTTTGTGATATTTTATAATTAACAATAAATTGTTAAAACGTAGTTATTTGAAATCCTATTCAAATTTCAATAATTTACCCTAAGTGGGGTAACGTGAAAAAATCCCTGCCTCCTTAAAGAACTTTTCAAATTCGTTTGAACTTTTCTCTTATTCTTATCCAAAGACAGTAAATATACAAAATCTACCTCTTTAAACACCCTTGTCAAGAAATAAGCTCTTATGCAATCTGACCGCCATTTTTGGAACATCCTGTATAATTAATAATAATTAAAGTTAAGTAATGTGTAATAATAAATTAATTTCGTGTTTTTATTTTCGGTTTCAATCTGTACTTATATTTTTGGTTTTGCCAGAGTGCCTAGAGTATGAAAACACTGCAATTAAGTAAAAAAAACAAAAAGAAAATTGAGGTTAGGGGAATCAAGAAAAAACACTTGTTTTTTTTTAAATCATTTGTGACAGCTTTATCATCCATTCTACATTTCGCCTTCGTTTTTCATGTTCACCTCAAAATTTCCCGTGCAGAATTCAACCCCAGCAAAATGGAAATAACCCCTCCAAAATTAAAGTAAACGTAAATAAACAGCGCTTGTGTTTACAAACAAATCGATGCCGTTTGACACAATTGAAAAGTAAGGTTAGGACAATGGATACACTGACGTACGGAACCCAGAGGTATTTATTTCATATGACGCTTTTTCTTTATCAGTTTTATCTGCCCGGGGCTTGATTGTGCTACGTTAATTTTTTTTCCGGTAGGCTCGTCCACTTGGACTTGAAAGGTGCCCCGCCGAAAGTTTCTTTTTTGGAGAAGGTAAATAAGTAGGTCTAATAACCCAGTTTTTTTTTTGTTGATACAATACAAAAAGAAGTAAATTCGGTGATTATTACGTCAATATAAGCAAAAGAAGTTAGCAGTCGGGTAAATCAAAATTTCTCTCTTAGTTTCTTCCATTCATCAAAGATATAGGGGCCACCGGTATTTTATTAGAATGGGAAGACACTTTTCCATACACTCGGGATTTAATTCAAATCGGAGGCCTTTCAAACAGCGCACAAGCCAGCGGAGCACCGTACAGTATAGAAGAAGCAAAACACATTTTAGACATAGGTTAGTATCTAAGTATATCTTCAATTCATGAAATAGTCAAATAAATAAATCATTAACGAAATGCTTCATTTATAAATTATATGATATTATATTACAATCAATTTAAAGTTCAGTTTTTACGTCATCTTTAGGGGACTTAAACAATGTTAGTTTGTACTTTCTCTAAAAATTTTTAAGAAATCTGAAATATCTATTCTATTCAAAAAAAGAAAACTTCAATATTTCATTTATTGATTATTAAATGTATGGTGGATTAATTTCCCTTATTAAAATGTCAATTACTATGGCCCAGTATTTCATTCGGAGTTTAACTTTAAGCTTCATTTTACTCGAAATTAGAAGAATAATATGAAGACATAAAAGAGAAAATTGTTAGAAATATTGCATTGTTAATAAAGCAGTTAATTTACAAAACGATATTTTAAAATTGAATCTAACTTTTCTAGCATCAGATTGTGGTTTGACCGTGATACCCTTAGTACAAACATTCGGGCATATGGAGTTCGTGTTGAAACATGACCAATGGTTGAGCCTGCGGGAAGTTGAAGCTTACCCCAGTTCCATGTGCCCGAGTAACAGCGGCACGATGCCCCTGATAAGGAGCATGATAAAGCAAATCGTTGCTTTTCACACCAACATACAGTATTTACACATTGGTGCAGATGAGGTAATTCTTTTTTTCATTGTAAATTCTATCTGCTTATGGATTAATCAAGTTTTGATTCCTTCCAATGAAGGAAAATGGTAAGAATATTAATACACTTACGTGCAAAGAAATCGACCCACTTCACACTTTTGACTTTCATTGTTTTTTAAACTGAAATTTGATGAAATTATGTCATTTGAAAGAGTATTTAATTTAATATTTCTTAAAATTTCTTTTGTCTTCTGAAGCAGATAAAAAAGCAATCAAGTCAAAAATGTGAAGTAGAGGTCAATTTCTTTGCATGTTAGTGTAGATCAAACTTAAACAGAACAAACAAAATGAAAACTTATTTAATATTAATCAAAGAGTTTTAGAACTTGATTAAAGAGGCCATTAATTTCCTGTACTTTATATGCATAATCACTTTGTAATTTTATTAAAAGTTTTCTAAAGAAATTCCACGGTCTGTAAAACTAGTTTATTTAAAAAGGATAATTGTAGCAATCATGAAAACTTTTAGGTGTGGCATCTAGGCATATGTCCAACATGTGCTAAACGAGTTCAAACAAGTAAGAATGGAAAAGCGGCCTTGTACTTAGACCACGTCACCGAAGTGGCACAATACATAAAAGAAAACTATCCCAGCATCAAGATAATTATATGGGATGATATGTTACGAAATATTGACGAAAACGTCCTGCAAGGTAACTGCATAATTTAAGCAAGTGTAATCAATCACATGAATGAGGATGTGTTAATAATTTGCAAATGAAGAATCATCATTCACTATTAGACTTGAATTGATATTGCAAATACCATTGATTGATTAACTTATAACGTTATAATGCCTTCGTTCACAGTTTTCATTTATAATTTACACTTATAATGATCTGTGAAATGAATTTATGTGGAAACAAATATGTTTGCATGAGAAATACGTTTATTTGAGGAGATATGAAGAAGCCTAAATTAGGAGAAAGTTATATAGAATGTAAAAGGAAAATAGTCTAGTTTAGTTTAACCATATTCATACCTCTTCAATTAAGCAAAATGCTCAATTACATATAGAATCCTGAAGTAAGACAACTTGTATATTTACTTATATTTAAGAGTATTACATCGGTGGCCTAGTAGAACCGATGGTATGGCATTATAATAACGCAGAGTCATTTCAACTTGGTGGAAATCTATGGGAAAAATACAGTAACGTTTTCACAAATATTTGGGGTGCAACTGCTTTCAAAGGAGCAACAAGCAGTTGCCAAATTTTACCAGTGAATAAATACCACGTCAGTAATCACGAAGCCTGGCTCTCAGAGCTTGGGTTGCACGCAGGAAAAATACTTAATTTTAGAGGAATTGCACTCACAGGCTGGTCCAGGTAAAAATGCCTAAAAATATACCACAAAATTTTTAATTATGATCGATCGGACAGGTTGCAAAATTAATTCAAAAGTCGAAAATAATATTTTGCAACCTGTTTAATATCGTATGATAATTAAAAATTATGTGATAATTTTGTGCTTCAATTCTGAAAATGTAGGTATGACCATTATGCAACGTTGTGTGAGCTCCTTCCAAGTGCCATTCCCACGCTGTGCCTCTGCATGAAGACTTGGTTGGCTGGTGGTTACACTCAAGATATTCACAGGTTACATTTCGTAATAAGCAATAATTTTAGCCATGACAAGTCTCTTTGCTTCCAGTTTAGTTGGAAAAATGTTGGGTTACGTTGATACAATTCTTCACATGGAAAGTCCCATTCGACCCACTCCTATTGCCCCCCAACTCTCATTTCCTGGTTGGCAGGTTTTCGTGGGAATCGAATGGCTTGTTAATATTAAAGCAAAATACCGCAGTATCATCGACAGTGATCAGTAAGTAATAGCGTTTTCGATTGACTAAGCTAGAGCACTCTTAAAATATCTCCATCTCTTATTATTACATGAGGTTAAAATAAGATAAGAATAGTTTGTGAGTACTCTAGAGCAGGGATGCAAACTTTTTTTTACCAATGGATCAAATTTAAGTTAAAAATTTTGTAGTAATGGACTGTGAGTCATTAAAATTTTTTCCCTGATTCTGATGTTATTGTACTTATAATATACACAGATTACATTTACAAGGAATCAATTTCTTCCGAAAATGTAAACACTTCAACTTACCTGCAATCCATTGTCGAGAATTTTTTGAATTAAATTCAAATTAAATTTAATAAAATATTGGATCACAAAATCTTCGAAGAAGCTGTCAAACGGTAGCGAAACGTAAAGTGTTTGTGCGCCATCTAGTGTCCGTTTAAAAAATTTTGTGATACCATTTTCATCGGACAAGAACCAGCTTTAATTTAATAAAATAATTGATTAAAAATTCAATTTAAAAAAAACCTGAGGAGAAAGCAAAGTAGAGATGGGCGACTAAACGATTTTATGCAAGTTGACTTGCAGGTCAAGTCTGTCAATGCAAAGTCGATTAACTACGATTAATAAATCAGCAATGAAAGTCGAATGATTAGTCGACTATTCAGTCGACTATTTAAATGTGTTTTTGGCTAAAATGAATTACGCAATCAAATATTTAAATCACAAAATCTTCTAAGCGGACACAAATCGCGCAACTATACACTTTACGTTTCGCAGTCGTTCGACTGCTTCGTCAGAAGTGAAAATTATGTTGTCAAAATAAACAAGGTTGTCAACGGAAACTGAAAAAGTAACTTGATTTTTTTTTTTTTGTTTTTATATTTATTTTTTAATCTTAAAATAATTTGAACATTACAAATGTTAAAAAATTGACAGATCTATGTTCTATTTAAGGAATCGAGAAAACTACAAAATGTATCGTTTAAATTTGCAAAATCAGTACGTTTATTAATAGAATTCGACGACATTTTTATTTTACACATTTCAATAAAACGTCTTTTGAAAATATTAGACTCGTAATATAAAATGTTAGTATTTTCAAAATCAAAATTATGGTCATTTTCTAATGAATGTTCTACAAGCATTGAATGATTTTGATTATTTTTTTGGATATGATATTTATGTTGGTCTAGACGTTTTTTTAAATTTTGGCTTGTTTCTCCAATATAACATGAACCAACTGTAAATACAAATATTTAAAGTAAAATGAAATTGTTGTTATTCTATACTATCATAATAATTATTCTAGTGGGCAGTCAATCGAAAACACTTACTAATTTATCATTTGAACATATTCCTAGATTAATAATTCATGTTTATTTTTATTTAGAATGAATACATGGTTTAATCAATGGCAAGTTCTGAACAACTACACAAACCCCATGCAAATCGAAAGTATATTACCAGTTTTAACAAAGTAAGTCTCACTTCAATTTTTTGCCAAAATAACGCTGTGCCTCTTTTAGTTTACACCTGGAGATATCATCGTTGGAAAATTACTTGAAGGCAAATTTGGAACAGTATTTTTACCCGCACTCTTCCGAAGAGTTCATCGGGACTCTTGTTTTGCCGATCAAGCAGCATTTGAGACAGCTCAAGTGCGAATGTGAAACACAGCTATCATTAGGGTGTAGAATAAGAGGTCAGAAACGTTTGAATTTGTAATTGTTTTTATACTGATAAGAGTCAAATTTTGACATATTTTTAGCAATTATGTGATATTTCTATTAATATTACTACTTTGTACCTAATCTTCGTAAAAAAAATTGTAAAATGCACAAATTTAATAAATGATGTCACTATTAAGATATTTCAGAGGATGTCACCCTGTATGTGGTAAAGCAAATGATTCATAAAGAAAAAATTTTCTGTATGTCAGATTATACACGTGTTGTCACTTTGACAAATGCTGCTTTTTCTACAAGTTTTTATGTGTACATGAAATTATTATTTTTTCTATTATTATTCGTGCTGATTCAATATTATATTCTAATATTTTCACACGGTATTGGAAAAATATTAGCAAGACGGAGACTTATTAAGTATGGCAACAATGCGACAAAATGATGACCTGGACATCGAATACCTCCAAGTTTTGAGGAGGATGAAACCGTACATTACCTGCATTATGAATAACTATTACATAGAGTTAATTAGGGTGTGGCTAGAAAAATTAAGCGACGTTAATTTGGAAGATAAGAAGCTACGCAATGCGTACTTGATAGAATTGGGAAAGCAAATCGAAGTGGGTGTTTTCGAAGAACCTTTTATTAACCCACCGCCGGAAGGAATTCTTCCACCATTTCAAAACACCCGGCAAGGCCCAGTAAGTTACTCTTCATTATTATGAAACGAAACTTTTTATAATATTTAAATCATTACAACAGCTTGAGAAAGACAAAAAGAATGAACAAATGTGGCCAAATATGAACACAACTAGCGAAGATACCACCAGTCAACCATCGACCCATAATTACACACACTTTGGATTATCACAAAACACCCGCTTTCCTGTATCCGGCAGTGGTTGTGATGTGCAAGGCAAAGTTGGAGCTGAAGTCAAACCGGGTGCACCTTCTAGAAATGTAACAAGAAAAAAACTGCACAAATCAAAATTTTCCCAACCAAACATTGACGTTAATGAGAAACTGAAACTCGTGGAGAATTTATCCAAGAATGTCTGCAATAATCTACGCCAGGCCAAGAAAAAGAAGCAACAGAAACTAAAAAAGCCGCAACACAATATTTATACTGTGACTCGGCAAGATTTCGAAGCAAACCAGTATGGCAAGGCTTACGCAGGTCAGAATTTTTATGAACCTGAAGAAATTTCCACTTATCAAAACGTGAAGAAACGCAAACATAGTAAACCCAAGCGAAAGCGAGGTCATCAAAGACAACTGGCAAGCGAGGACAGTTCGTGGTTTGACCTGACTGAAATTAGCACCCCAACGGGTTTTGCTTCCGGAGACACCGAGATGGCCCCCTTGATATACGAAGCCAACGATGCTATTGATATGCAGGACATGTACGAAACTAAAATTGCAAATCTGTTGAATGTAATCGATGGATTGAAAAAGGAAAATGTGACATTAAACCAGCACGTGGATCAGTATGAAAAAAATCTAAGCTTGCGTAACATTTTAAAGTAAAAAATTCTTTTAAAAATAATCGCGTAATTTTAGGTAACACAAAAGCCGAAACTAGTTTACATAATCTCGCTGGGGAAGTCGAATGCCTAAAAAGTAGATTGCAGGTATTTATTAATTTATTTACTTGCGCTTTTCGGGGTGCAATAGTGAAAGTTTTAGGAATTAGTAGATATCAAACTAGGTTTGCAAAATAGTCATTTTGCTGTGACAGCCGAATGGCAAAATACGATCACTACATTACACAGAAGGTTAAATTCATTGCAGCGACGAAACAATGAGTTAAAGGTAGAAAATAACGAACTCGAAAGAAAACTTAATGAAGCTGAAATGGAACGAAAAAAAGTGATATTAAAAAATTATTTAATTCAATGTAATGTGTACTATTCTAGGATTTAATGTGCCAAAAGAAAAAGCTAACGGAACTCCATACTAAAGAGGCGGATATGTTAAAGCAGATTCATGCGAGAGCTGCTACAGATCTGGAATCGAAATATAATCTAAAAATGGCAGAGCAAGAGGAAGAATACATTAAACAGCTGAATGAACTGAAAGAAAACGAAGAAGATCGCTTCGGCAGCATTAAAAATGACTATGAGAATAAAATAAACGGCATCAAACGCGACTACGAGATGAAAATGAATTACATGAGAGAAGAATTCGATAAGATGCTCAACATTAAAGATGCCGAGCTTGAAAAACTGGAAAATCTGTTACAAGAGCAGTGCATCAGGTGTTTGCGTTAATTATACATAAAGTTTAGAGTTGATTATAATTATTTTCAGAATGCAAGAGGAAGTACAATTAATTCGTTGCCAAGTAGAGAATAATGCTCATTCGACTAGTGAAAGTTACATAGATAAAATAGCATTTTTGCAAAAGTGCATCTTAAAAATGGAACGCCTGTTTCGAAAATCTGAGAAGGAAAATTTTAAGCAACTATTCAAATTAAGACGTGAATTAGAATTTAAGGAAAAGACAAACCAAGTACATTTCACTTCTATTGTAAAATTAAATTGTACCTATTGATTTTCAGCTGGCATTGACAACACAGAAGGCAGATTTAATATCGAATACAGTCGGTGGCAAACAGTTTGAAATAGATGTAATCATTACCCAGCTAGAAGAGCATTATAAAAAATTATTGTCGGATCAACAGAAACGACACATAGAGGAAAGGAAATATGATTCAAAAGTTCTTACAGAGCTTAGAGATGAATTGTCTAAATATAGAACGGAATTTTAACATTAATAAATGTACGTATTTTCTAAATAAATAATAGTACAATTTTATTTGGTTGATTAAAGAATCAGAATTTCATATGTAGAGGTATTAATGGAAGCTGCTGCATAGCTAATTTTTTAATTGAACTTTTACAGGGTTGACTAAATCTACTACTGTCTGAACTATTTAAAAAATAAAAATATTAAAGTAATATTAAAAACGCAAATGATTCGTTTACTTTTTACTTTAATATTATCATAAAATAGAACATGAGTGAAGGTCAAGTAATTTTAATTTAATACAATTACATATTTCTTTCTATGAACTATAAATACGAAATATTTTCCCAAGACCTATAATTAAAAAACACATTTTGTTTATATTATAGCAATATTTTGGGAATTTGATTAAGTTGAAAACAATCCAATGTGAAGATAAAAGATTCCATTTATTTTATTTTTTTAATAATTGATCTGAAAAATTAAGGAATATTTTTTTTAATGTGGGTTTTTATTATTGTGCTGTGCTTACGTGTTGGCAGCGTTGATATTTGAATGCCAAATATCAATGGAATGCCATTTGGTGGCAGTATTGCCAGACGTATGTATGATTTTTGGGATTTTTGAGTTAGCAGAAAACTTCAGGATACGTAAGGAAAAAGGAAAACTATGTAGTTTTGGTAAAAACAACACTCTTGATTCTTGAGCCTTGAATTTTTCTAGGTTTGGCAAAATCCGATTATACCTATTTATAAATCACACATTCTTTTAAATGAAATAAGTATTTACTTAAGGGCCAGTTTCATCATGGAATTTAAAGGAGACTTTAAATTTAATGTCACTTTCAGATGTCAAAACAAATATGAAAACACATTTGTTTACACATGAACGTGACTTTAATTTTAAAGTCTCGTTTAAATTCCATTATGAAACTGGCCCTTAACAGTGCATGAATAGTTAGTTAGTTACACGCAATCAATTAAATCAAAAGGACCCATCCATAACTATACATGGCGTTCCAAAATGATTGAAAGGCATTTTAATTTAATGCGCAATCATGTTAGTAATTTTCATCTTATAATGTTGGTATTTCTGCCGGGCGTCCATTGGTCTATTCCCCGTATGCACAAACAAATCTCAAGTGTCTCAAGAGTCAAGGTAGACTTAAGGAAAAAGTGACACTTAAAGCTAACTTCATATCAATTGTGCGTCGTATAGTTAAGGCGATTTTTCGCGATATACCGGTACCATTGGGCGCATTCAGGGACGCTCAGCGGCTGAGAGGCGAAGTAAGCAACTTCCCTGAATGGACAAGCTGACAGACCGCTGAAAGAAAGCCGCTGAGATATTTACTCAGCGTATAAATTGTAGGCTGAGTTCCTCAGCGCTATCAAAAAGAGTGGTGGGGGCATAATTTAAATTTATTGGTTAAGTCTGTATTCAATTTTTCCAGTCGATGATTGGTGAGGTAGTTTATTCTGACCGTTTACTTGACAATTTTGTGCAGATTGACGGGATTGGCCGTTTATTTAACTCGCCCATGTAGTAAGCCAAGCATGTGAGACCAGTGTTGCCAGATGTGGCGCTTTAGCGCCAAAGTGGCGCTATCATTTCAAAATTGGCGGCACACAAATTCGGTTTGGCGCTTGGCGCAAAAAATGGCGCTATCCTATTTTAAAACATAAAAATTACGGCGCTTGTTGGCAATTGATGATTTCATTTTGCTGATATCTGTGTTGGTATCCCTGTTCGTCAAAAATAACAAACGTCAAGTTAAAACACAAACTCAACAATTTATCTGAAACACCGAAACCAGTTGTAAAATCGTTGAAGTAACATGGACGAATAAAAAGTGGCTTAAAGAAGACTGGGCAAAAGATACATACGACTTTCTGTTGAAATTATAATGTATGTATAATACACTGCGCCAGTAAATTAGGGGAAGATCAGAGAAACGCAAACAAGTTAGCTAAATTTAATATTTAAAGTTGGTTCTTGTCCGATGAAAATTGTATCACAAAATCTTTAAACCGGACACTAAATAGCGCACAAAACACTTAACGTTTCGCCGTCGTTCGACAGCTTCGTCATTTTTCACTTCTGACGAAGCTGTCGAACGACGGCGAAACGGTAAGTGTTTTGTGCACTATTTAGTGTCCGGTTTAAAGATTTGGTGATACTAAATTTAATAGTAAGCAAATGTATAATAACCAAACTGAAGAAAGTAACAGTATCGAAGAATATGAAGAACTAATAGAAATCTGTGAGGAAGTAGTTAATGAAAAATGTAACAAATAAATATATGTATAAATAAGTGAATGAATTTTGTTTTTATTTATTTACTCATTATTTTGCTTTATTTGGCGCCAGGTAGCACTTTAGCTAGTTACTTTAAATTTGGCGCCAAGTGGCGCTTCGAGTTAGAATATTTGGCGCAATCTCTTCTTATTCATCTGGCAACACTGTGTGAGACAGCTGCCATTCAGAACTTCGTTCAGGGAATCACTGCGTCTTGACTCTTAGAAAATGCTGACTAAATTACAGCTTAGCTAAGCCGCCGAGCGTCCCTGAATGCGCCCATTGTGTTACAACACTAACATACCGTTCTATTTTAGCGAATGATACCACTGGAGGAGAGCGTAGTATGACGTACATTATGACGTAGTTAAAATACTTACTGCATGTAACTGTAGGTAACCCAAAGCGCAAGCTGTGTTACCTAACTTTCATCATTAATGACGTTAAACCAGTACCAACTGAACTCAAGATGTAATGTACGATGAATTAGTTGAAATTTAGTAACATTTTGCTATTACAAGTTTTTGAAAATGACAATGTTGCCACCGCTTCAATTATCACTAATGTCAGACGTGTTTACTTTGAATATACAACACGTCCATAACCTATACACCATCAACCACCGATCATGTGTAAACACTTCAATACTTGACAGCATTGTTATAGCATTACGTCATAAATATGAACGACGAAAGTTGGCTGAAAGTTTACAAGAACTATACATACGTGTTATGTTACGTTATACATCTATACCTATAAATTTGTAACATATTATGTAATTATTATAAATGATCGGAGAACTGTGGAAGTCAAAAATCAACATTTCGCTGTACGTTGACAGTTGCCTCAGATTGCGTATTCTCATACAATAACCGAACCTTTTTAGCGAGAAACACGGTATCATGTAAAATGTTTTAAAAATTAGAGTGGGATATAAAGCAACAAGGTAACAAAAAGCAAATTTTTGCGAGATACCGGTATCTTTGTGTATGTATTCATAAGCATACCACTACATTTCTGCGAGAAAAGGTATCATAGGGGAATCTCAGATGACGTCATTATTGAGCGTCAAATAACATACCGAATGTAACACAGGTCGCAAGGTGTGTTACTTGCGGTATGTGTATAAAGTGAGGTTAGTTGTTAGGAACAGTGGGATACCGTTCACCTCTATATTTTTTCTTAATAAGGCAATGCATTTTATTTGTGAAAATAAAATGTGGGGAATAATTAAATGTGTTTTTCTTTACGCGAAAGAACTTATAATAAAATAAAATTCCATTTTGATGTACTTACTTAACCGCTGCTTATGGTATGGTTCATTTTTAAGTGATTTTATGTATTACTGACACAATTTTTAACATAAACTAGTTCAAATTGTTACATGCACCTGAAATATACCATACCAATACATACTTTTTTCATTTTCTCGAATCAAGCGGTAACGCAAGAACTTAGTAGTGGGGGGTTAAATTAATATAACCGCATGTAACCATAACGCATCATACCGGTATCTCGCAAAAATTTGCTTAAAATGTAACCGAATTTAACCATATCGGTATGTTTTGCTATGTCGCGAAAAATCGCCTTAACATTGTTCAAAGTAAAGGGTTAGGGATATGCCCGTATGCACAGACGAATCTTTCAGGTGCGTGTAACAATTTGAACTAGTTTATTTTAAAAATTGTGTCTGTAATACATAAAATCACTTAAAAATGAACCATACCATAAGCAGCGGTTAAGTAAGTACATCAAAATGGAATTTTATTTTATTATAAGTTCTTTCGCGTAAAGAAAAACACATTTAATTTATTCCCCACATTTTACTTTCACAAATAAAATGCATTGCCTTATTAAGAAAAAATATAGAGGTGAACGGTATCCCACTGTTCCTAACAACTAACCTCACTTTATACTCATACCGCAAGTAACACACCTCGCGACCTGTGTTACATTCGGCATTCGGTATGTTATTTGACACTCAATAATGACGTCATCTAAGATTCCCCTATGATACCTTTTCTCGCAAAAATGTAGTGGTATGCTTATGAATACATACACAAAGATACCGGATCTCGCAAAAATTTGCTTTTAGACTTAAGCCAAAGTAAATCTTTACTTTGAACAATGTAACTATACGAGCACAATTTGATATGAAGTTAGTTTTAAGTATCACTTTTTCCTTAAATCTACCTTGAGATTTGTCTATGCATACGGGCAATAGTGCCATTGGGTTGGGACCAGGGTTGGGAAAACTACGTGTAAAAAATATTTTCTACATTACATTACATCTAAACGTAATTTTTATGTAGTTAAATGTAATTTTTACACGACGTAGTTTATCTGAAACGTCACATTTCTAACCTCAAAATTGAATGTTCATTTGACATATTTCAAGTATTTGAAGTTTTTTAATGCTTTTTTACAACAATTTTATGCATTTTACATCAAAACAGATATTATATTGTGTATAAATAATTAATTATAACCTGAAAATGAAGAAACAGAAAACAACGTAGTTTATACAGTAATTAATTCACATTTTACGACGTAGATAATTACAAAATCTACGCGTAATTAATGGGTATTTATACGTCTTATTATCTACGTCCCAACCCTGGTTGGGACGTAAAAAGTGAGAGCCATTAATTACGTGTAGACTTTTGTAATTATCCGAAAAAATGAATTAATTACTATAAAAACTACGTTCTTTTCTACAATGCGATCGAAAATGATTGAGCGTCCTTGAGAAAATGAATACTCAAAGATGATCAAAACTACCTTCGGTCTAGAAAATTTTCGCGTTTTTGAATACTCAAGGTCAGGTAACAATCAATAGAGTTCGTATGTAGTGCACGGTTTGTTTATTACTTGAGTTTTCTACGAGTTTTTCATGTCGAAATTAGTACATATTTTTGAAGGACGCTCAATCATTTTCGATCGCATTGTATGTACTTCATTTTAAGGTCATAATTAGTTATTTATACACAATCTAACATCTATTTTGATGTAAGATGGATTAAATTGTTGTATATAACTATACAAGAATTAAAATAACATGAAAAACGTAATATTTATTTGAAATACGTCAAATGAACATTCATGTTGAGATTAGAAATGTGACATTTCACATAAACTACATTATATTTAACTACATAAAAAATTACGACCTAATGTATAAAATATTTTTAGGTGGTTCTTCCGCTCGATCTTTGCAGTTACGTCACACTTTCCCAATTCGAGAAACGAAATCAACATATTCTTTTATCCTCATCTAATACGTATGTGTGCCATATACCAGTAGCGTACCTACTCTCGTCTACGTTGTGATTTTCATATTTTCGTTGAGTTCATAAAACTTTAGTGAATTATTTTTATCCAAAATATTAAGATATAACTTGTAAGAAATTAAGTTGCCTTTTGTAAATTTTCCCTTGTGTAGCCCATGGTTCAGTACCACAAGTACAGAATTTAGTACCACCTTTCAAAGTAAGCTACCCAGCGCAAATTGTATAAGGGGGTCATTTTAATCGGAGTTGCAAGTTACAACTTGATATGATCCTATTTCCGAGCATTATCGAGACTGCACAACGATGTATCCTGCTACTACCGAACATGGCCGAGATTGCAGTTTCTTACCAATTGCCAAGGAGGTACCACCGTTGCTAGGTTGCAAATCCGATTAGAATGACCCCCTAATGGCCGTATGCACCGAACGAATTGACTCAGCTTAACTTTAAGCGTCACTTAGAATGTGACTTACACAGGGTGCATTCGGTATAGCGCTCGAAGTAACTCGTGTCTAAATAAAAACCTGGTCAAGTAGGCTACATTTAGTAATTCTGCTATGTAAATGCAATGGATAAATTCTCGATCACAACCCACTTGACCAGGTTTTTATTTAGACGCTCATTACAAAAAGCGTGCGCGATTTACTCTTTTCTGTTTCTTTATTCGTTCGGCGCACACTCGATTATGTTTCAAATTTATTCAGAGCACTACACGGAGCGTACTTTATGTGCTCTTACTTCAATGTGCGAGCAGAGAGAGTAAGGTGGTAAAATAAATCTTTTGATTTAAATAAAGCAAAAAATGTCGAAGATGGTACAATATTTTATTATGTAATATGTGATTTTATAAGTGAAAATGCCTTAAATTGTTTTTGCGTCGTGTCAGGTAAATTGTGATACCTTTGTAAGCAATATTTTTAATTTCTTTTTTCCACCTTCATCATTACTATCTAACACATGCCATATTTCTAGCGCAATAAATCCAGCAACAACTTTTGCGCTCATTTCATCGTACGTTTGCAATATTAAAAAATACAGGGAGAGCAAAAATGGCTGACGTGTGCCGTTCCATACCAATAGGGTATTTGCCGCATACTATGTATTTACATTAACCACAACTACATTCAGTGGCGTTCTTAAAAATTTTTACGTCATCTTTTGACTTGTGATTTGTTAAAACGACCAAATTCAATGAATAAAGTGGAATTAAATTAAAATTAATATTGTTATTAATTGAAAATGTCTATGGATTCCTTATTGCATTTAAATTAAATCAAGTTCCAAATTTATTTTCATAAAAATATTCTGTACATGCTTTCGTGCTTTCCAATTTATTTCTAAAATAATACACTAAAAAATACTATGTATTAAACACACTGTTTAAGGAATTACAACATAATAAAATCAATCAAGTAATAAAAATACATACGTAAATCAATATAAAGTTGAAAATATTGCACATTAATTTGTAGACACAAAGAGCAGCACAATTTACCCATGCAAAAAATATTTAGTAGAAACACTATTTAAACAACACTAAAAATAAACCACATACTTGAAAATGCACTTACTCAGAAACACATTTATTAATATTATTACAAAAATGTTGAAAGTGTTCTATTAAACTCTAAGCACAAATTAATCCTAGTTTTCATATTGTTAAAAACATTTTGAAGAATTTGTGGTGTTATTGAATTTATTTTATTATTCAAAGCTTGCTCCAGTTCTTCTACAGTATGTATACGATTTCTAAATATTCTGTTTTTTAAATAACCAAACATGAAATAGTCTAATGGTGTTAAGTCTGGCGATCTTGGTGACCAAAGATGTCTGCTAATTATGCGATTATCAAAAAATTCACGTAAATATTCCAACGTAGCACCTGCTGTATGGGCTGTTGCACTATCTTGTTGGAAGTAGCCGTACTGTAATTCATCATCATGCAATTGTTCAATAAAAGGACGTAATAGTTGCTGCTGATAATTTTGGGCATTTATATTATTGTAAAAGAAGATGGGACCAATAATTCTTCTTCAGTGACATTGCAACCCACACACCAACTTTAACAGGATGCAGACCTTTCGTGTGAAGTTCATGGGATTTTCTGTTGCCCATACACGATAATTCTGAGAATTAATGTAACCATCCAAATGGAACCATGCCTCGTCACTAAAGAACGTTAAATCAAGAATATTGTCGTCATTTAAATGTCTGTTGAACCAGTTGCACAATTCACTCTCTTCTGAAAATCTGAGGCAAAAGTTCTTGTACAACGCTTACTTTATATGGTTTACATATGTAAGTCTTTCTTCAAAGCAGTGCGACAAGAGCCATAAGATACACCTGAAATAATACATTAGAGTATGCATGACAACAAAACTCAAAAATTTGAAATACCTGTTTGAAGGGACAAGCCAGATGGGTTTTTTAGGACTGGCTAACACATTCTTTGCCTGATGTCTTCTACAACTTCTTCTGTTAGTACTTTAGATCTACCAGAGGATTTTCCTTTACATACACTGCCTGTCTCACGGAACCGATCTACAATACGGTGAGCATGTTGACGGAACGTATCTTGTGTAATATCTTCATCCTGATAAGCTTTTGAAACTGATGAAAGCAAGACATGAATGAATACTGCCAATTACCATCCTGATCCCTTTCACCAGACCGAAAATACGCTTCTAAGATAAACTTATTATGTTCTTCAGTAAACATTTTAAACTAAAAATAAAGCACATATAGAATTTTTTCTACTTTGTTTATAACAGTTTTACGTACCAGATTAGTTAGACAACTAAAACAGAGCCTTAAGAAAGACTTTGTTATTACAAAAGAAAACACAAAATGACTAAAACCAGGGAGAACTTGTATGTACGTATGTGCGCTACTGAAAGGTCAATGACACTTACGTTTGACAGCGATTGACATGCATGGAAGTAAATATTGGTACAATATTGATAAGTGGAACACATTTTCGATATAAGGTTGGAACAACTGCAACTTCACACGTGTCAATCATTGTTGCTCTCATTGTAGAAAAACCGTTAAAACTAGACAAATGCTCCACTTGTGCTCCAATTCATTCCAATAACCCTAAACGCTCTCATTGATTTGTCACATGACTAGAGTTACTCTGCTCCAATCTGAGATTCTTATGCCGAATACACCCACAATGTTATGAAACTTCAAATGTCATAATTAAAGACTCCAACTCTCAAGCCCGAATGCATAGGTGCTTCGATACACGCCTGGCGCCGATCGAATTACGAAGCTGCGAGCATTATTTCTTTGATATAGTGAGAATATTTGGATCAATTTTGTCACATTTTAATATGTTATTTGCTATATTTTTGATGATCGATATAATTTAAAAAAAAAGGACGAAAATGTTCGTTTAGATAGAACACGTTATACCTACGTATCATACACAGCTGGTCTAACCAAGACTAGGAATGCGTTTCTTATGAGTAAATGAAGGATGGAATAGTAGAAACCGCATGAGTAAACGAAATAGCTACATCAATCGACGTTGCCGATTGATAACGCGGGCCACGCTCTGGCGTACTCCGGCCGGCGCATTCCTATCTTCGCACGCAACATTGTAATATCTCTATTTCATTTCCACACAAGTTTCAATGAGCCTCTCCTTCATTTACTCACAATAAAGCGTATACCTAGTCTTATTCAGGCCGCTCCGGTATAGCCGTAAACAGCACTGTTTAATTGGCCAGTCGACCGATTGATATTTACAGCGCATCAGCGCGAGCGGTGAGTAACATACAACTGGGCGGATAAACGGATCTTTTAATTGGAGTCTTTAGTCATAATATAAACGTCACTCAAATTTAAGCTCGATATGAGCTCGATTAAAGTGTTTGGTGCATATGGCCCTAAGGCTTCACTTTCAACATTTATTATCTAATGTTTACGAGAGCCCAGCTTATCAGGTGCTCACAGGAACCATTTGTTATCCAGCAATATAAATTGGATATAAATTTCATACTGCGCATGATTTGAACGGTTCAGAACTTGAAATTCTGTCAAATGGAACAGACCTCTAGTCAGTCCGCCACTGCACGTAGTAAATTCTCATTGGACAAACATCTATTTACTTTAAAGTTATTTTGTTTATAGTAAAATTAATAAAACATTATGTGATAAATCAAATAGGAGTATATTCTTACCCTTATTAATAATGTCATTATTTTTTTTTTATAAAAATGATTTTTAATAATTTAAATGAATAAATTTATATCACAAAATCTTCTAAGCGGACACTAAATCGCGCAACTATACACTTTACGTTTCGCAGTCGTTCGACTGCTTCGTCAGTCGAACGACTGCGAAACGTAAAGTGTATAGTTGCGCGATTTAGTGTCCTCTTAGAAGATTTTGTGATACAAATTTCATCGGACAAGAACCAACTGTAAATAAGAATAAATTTATCTAATGTTGGCATTAATCCCCGTTTGAAAGAAGTTGATTTAATTGCGCAGCAGATGGCGCTTCAAGAAACAGAAAGTAAAAATGGCGTTGAATAGTTAATGTGCAGTGATGTGTTGACAAAACTTAAAGCCCTCAAAAATGTCCAGTACCCCATCGAATCGTCGTAACGGGGCCCAGAAAATCAGACTGACGAGTAAGTAATCCCGACACACTGATTAATCACCGCCGTGGTAACTCGAAACAATCAAATTTTCATTTTGTTTGACCTGCTGTCATAAGTATGCAATATGGCCTCAGTGGGGGGACCTCCCAATTTTATTAATTTATGATGTAACGCGTTAATTAATCTTAATTTGTTTCAGTCGTCTGTGCGAGGAACTTGGTCAGAAAGGATATGTTTCGTAAGTGAGGCGTTTCGCAAGACGCCTTATAGGTTAAAAGTAAACTGTCAAAATGTGATCTTGCTGTGCCTCTTTTTAGGGTTGCCCGATCCCTTCGCCAAAATTTCTGTCGACGGTAGTGGACAGTGTCATTCAACTGAAACGGTCAAGAATACTTTGGATCCCAAGTGGAATTCGCATTACGATTTATACGTCGGGAAAACTGACACAATCACTATAACCGTATGGAATTATCGAAAGGTTCACAAGAAACAGGGAAGCGGATTTTTAGGCTGTGTAAGAATTGTTAGTTCGCTGATACAAAGATTAAAGGATACAGGGTGTAAGTTACAAGTTACTTTATTTTATCATCTAGTTTTAAGTGGTTACTCATGTGACTGTTTAGTCTGTCAAGGATAAAAGGGATTAAAATAAATATACGTTCTACTACGTCTTACAGTATGTATGTTTATGTGTAAGGATGTTTTTTTTTTGGGGGGAGGATTTTAACTGAAGCGGGACAGAAAATTACTTTGTTTCTCTTAAGATACTGTTTAACATGGTAAACTTTTTTCCATAATCAAATGCATGAGAGCGTTCAGTATGAAGTTACTTTAACATAAAATAACAGAGAGCAAAGGCTTAACTTTTACAACATATTTATTGATATTAAATGCAATTATATTATTAAGGCTTAATTTTGTGTTACTAATAATAATTTCTAATTGACAATATTGCTATTGTTTATAGACACTGTTTAAAGTTGCTATCAATGCAATTATAAAAGTAAAAGTAGTTTATATTTCATAATACGTCCTTGAACTTTAATTTGGTAAATAAAATTGTATTTGTAAATTCCTTAAAGTGGGTTTTGTTTGTCAACATCAATCACCATTCAATTAAATGCATTCATTTTATTATCAAAATCTTTCTACTTAATAATAAAGATAGTAAATAAATATTGCTTCTATTTATGTAAAATAGTTGGTTATTTCACGACTAAATATTTACTTTCAGATCAGTGCTTAGACCTTTGCAAAGCATCTCAAGACGACAGGGAGCCTGTGAAAGGTCAAATCATAATATCTTTAATGTCGAGAGATGGCCCTTCAGGAGGCACGCCGTTGGCTGTGGTGGGTCCCCTAGGAGAACTAAGGGGGCCAGGTGATAGAGAAACAACACCAATCGAAACTGAAGAGTTACCACCGGAATGGGAAGAACGGCGAACACCAAATGGCCGATTATACTACGTCAATCACATCACGAAGTCGACCCAATGGATTAAACCCCAATCCGCACATAAAAACAGAAGTCACGCAAACAGAAATGCACGTGTCAACAATAGCAATACTAGTAATGGCGATGCCAATTGCAATTTGGACAACTTCAGAATTCAAGAGTTAGTTAATAATAACACAGAAGAAGTGCAATCGCCTGTGATGAGTCCAAGTTCTAGCACATCGCCGGTGTCTCCGGTAGTCAGCCCCCAGAAAGAACAGATAATTCCGTTGAGGCCTCTACCTTTGGTTCCTACGAGCCCACAGAATGATTCAGGGGGTCAGAGGCAGAATTTCGTTGCTTCGCCCACATCCACGGCTGTTATTCCAGCACCTAATAATATAAGTTGTAACGTACCTAGTATTACAAGTGTTAGTTCTAATAGTAGTAGTGCTCAAACTGTTAATGGCAGCGCGCCCCAACAAGCTGTGATTCCACAACAAAGGCAGCAGAGAGAAAGAAGACAGAGAAGCGGCGAAGAAAGAAGGCAAGACGGAAGCCGAAGGAGAGTCGTGCGAAACAGAAACTCCATAAATGGTCCTCAGATTGCAGCTGCACAAGGACAAGCACAACATTCTGCACATTCAAATAATGCAAGACTTGATTTGCCTGCCGGATATGGTACGATACATTTTTTATTTTGATTAAAGCATTTAGGAGAATTTTGCTTGTGTTTAGAATTGAGAACGACACAGCAAGGACAGGTGTATTTTTATCATATACCGACGGGAGTATCAACTTGGCATGATCCACGTATTCCTAAAGACTTTGCGCCCCTTGGTTTGGCTTTGGATCAGTTAGGGCCTCTCCCTCCTGGTTGGGAAATGAGACAAACTTCTTCAGGCCGAGTAAGTAGATACTTATTCATATCTCATTTACAATTTGTTTTAATTTAGATCCCAAGTTTGGCAAGAAAAGATGTCATTCATTTTGCTTTATGTTTTATTTTAATTTTATTTTACTTACTCTTACTTACTTTTAATTAACAAGTAAGAGCGCTAGCACTAAGATTAAGAAAAGAAAAGGTACATGAATGTTGGGTGCAGGGATATAGAGTAGCTGCCTACTGGTAGCTCTTGTCGTATTTGTCACTATTAATGTGTTTTAAAATGTTGTAAATTGGCAAATTCTGAATAGATAGCACAGGAAATTTTCTAATTAATTTCATTATTTCAGGTATATTTTGTAGACCATAACAATAGAACCACACAATTTACTGACCCACGATTGAACACTCAAATATTAACCAGCCTATTACGTAATAAGTCGTCTGGTAATTCTACTACAGCACCTGCACCATCCACAACCAACACAATAACCACTACAACATCTACACCCAGTACGTCAACAGCTACTGTAACAATTTCTACCGTTGTTACAAGTCCAGCTGTTGCTACGCAACAAAATTCTGCAAATGCCGCTTCAGTATCCCCTAGACATAGACCTAGCGAAGGAGATTTACCCCATGGATTATTAAACGAATCTGAATTTCTGCCTAAATATAGAAGAGACTTGGTTGGAAAATTGAAAGTTTTAAGAGCAGAGTTGATCACATTACAACCACAGAGTGGACATTGCCGGTTAGAAGTGTCCAGAATGGAAGTTTTCGAAGAAAGTTACAGGTCTTAATTTCTGTTACCTTTTTGTTAGTTGATTGCATAATCCCTTGTTACAGATTAATAATGAAAATGAGACCGAAAGATATGAGGAAAAGGTTAATGGTTAAGTTCCGAGGAGAAGAAGGTTTAGACTATGGTGGAGTAGCAAGAGAATGGTTGCATTTGCTGTCTCGAGAAATGTTAAACCCACACTATGGCTTGTTTCAATACAGTCGCGATGATCATTACACTTTACAAATCAATCAGGATTCATCCGTAAATCCGGAGCACTTATCATACTTTCACTTTGTGGGAAGAGTATTGGGCATCGCTGTATTTCATAATCATCAATTGGAGGGTGGTTTTACACTGCCTTTCTATAAGCAACTATTAAATAAGCCAATCACATTGCAAGATATTGAAGGGGTAGACCCTGAATTACATAGAAGTCTTACATGGATACTGTAAGTTAAAATACAAACAGATTTCTTTTTAATCTTTAACAGAACCTTTAAAAATCGCACAATTACTCAACGTTTCACTATCGATTGATAGCTTCAAGAGAGTATTTTAATTATAAAGTATGATGTAAATATTTTATTTTTTACTTATTTACAGTTGGTTTCACAAAATCTTATTTTTTACAGGGAAAATAATATTGATGGGGTGCTAGATACAACATTCTCGGTCGAAAACAATAGTTTTGGTGTTATTAAAGTCCACGATTTAAAGCCCAGTGGTGCAAGTATACCCGTAACTGAAGAAAATAAAAAGGAATACGTAAAACTGTACGTGAACTATCGCTTCATGCGTGGCATTGAACAACAGTTTCTCGCTTTGCAAAAAGGATTCACCGAGTTAATTCCACCCGCACTTTTAAGACCGTTCGATGAGCGTGAACTGGAACTCGTTATAAGCGGCATCGGCTCGATTGACATTGCAGATTGGCGATCGAACACCAGATTGAAACACTGCACTCCTGAAACACCCGTCGTTCAATGGTTTTGGCAGGTGGTGGAAACTTACTCTGAAGAGATGCGTGCCAGGTTGTTACAGTTTGTGACTGGCTCGTCACGAGTGCCCTTGCAAGGTTTTAAGGCACTTCAGGGTAGTACTGGGGCTGCCGGTCCTCGGTTGTTTACGATTCATTGCGTAGATGTGTCGCCTCAAAATCTGCCTAAGGCACACACTTGTTTCAACAGGATAGATATTCCTCCTTATGAGAATTATCAAATACTTGCCGATAAACTTACACAAGCTGTCGAGGAGACTTGTGGATTTGCCGTAGAGTGATAATTTAGATTTGCTGATGACGATACTTTTCAATTTTCATTTAATTTCATATGCAGAGAATGAATATCAAGTTTACTTTTTTTTATACAACATGAAATGATCACATGATTCGGTGTGAGTTTTATGTTTGTCAGTTTTTTTTTTTTTTTTTGTAAGATGTGATAAAAATACGTTGTGATGCCTGTGGGGCTAATTTATTACTCAGAGTAGAACGAAAGTTAGATATAGTCACTTGCCTCAAAAATCTCAATCATGAGGTTCACATATTTTCAGCTGAAAAATAATATTGACCTTTAACGAATTTTGTGTGTGCATATCATAAATAAGGTAGTAATTGATCAAAAAGTAAAATGGTTTGAGAGTCTTTTTAAATGTTAGGGATGAATTTTGAGTTTATTAACATACATGAGACAAATTTAAAAACAATAATCTTCCAGCGCATTGAATGTTTAGATTAGTTACTGCGCCTGAATTGGTAATGTTTTAGAAAATTTGGGGTTCCTTTTTGCACTCATTTTGTGTTTGTCCCAATTTCTATAGGTATTTACGAAAATTCACCCGGTGGGTTCACCAAATTTACCGATTGGTAATCAGTTGATACACTGGTGCAGAGATCAGTTGACTGAATTTAAAAACGCTTCGGTAGATAAACTTCGGTGAACTAACCAAACAAAACCTATAATAACATTAGAAAATAAGCATATTTAATGATCCATATCTGAAGCTGATGTTTTATTTTTGAACATTTTCCCAACTCCACATCCATTGCAACTAGTAATTATTTTAATTTTACAAAACGCTGCCTACAACTAATAACTTTTTCTAGGCTATATTTAATGTATCGACCGCATGGACCATTAGGCGTTTACGAAAATTCACCCGGTTGATAACCAGGTTAAAAGTGTGAGAGAGAACATTAAGAGACTTAATGCATGTAAGTGTGAGAAAAATAGAGTACGGTGTATCCACCGGGTTAATTTTCGTAAATGCCTATTAACTTTCCTCGGTGCACAAATCATGCACCAGGTGCATGAGTTCGGTACACGTGGTAAATTATCGAACGCGGTACTAAGGTAACCGGTTGAATTATCGAGAGCATTCGGTTTATGCGGTGTACACCCGGTGAATTTTCGTAAATGCCTATGACTTCAGTGCTTCATCTAAAAAAGCACTGACTATTATTTACTTTTGTTTTGTAAATTAAATGATCAAATACTGCAATTTTAAAATTAAAAGATCTAGCTTGAAGACTGGATTTAGTGCCTTGTCGCTTGTTGCTATTATATTTCACAAGTGCCTCACGCTGATTGTAGATGCTTTGTAGACAGTATGAAGTAATACATCCAATATTGAACTTCACTAATATGTAAAATAATATTAGAGAAAACTAGAGCCACTTGCAACAATGAATGAAGCAATGGCAACTATGATAAGTGGATCAAATGTGGTAAAATACAATTTTGACATTTTTTTTTAATACTGTTTCAAACAACTTACTGTTGATACGATTTAATCTGATTTCCTTTTCACTTATAAAGCTTGAAGTTAATTTACGACTTTCTAGTTTTATCCTTTGATATTTAAATTTGAAAATTATTTTAATTCGAATGCTTTTTAATTTGATTTTTTAAGACAAAGGAATTACGTACATCAAAATTTTTTCACTTCTTATTTCAGTTAAAATGATTAAATAGTTCAATTTAATTTAATTTAATTTAATAATCATATTATTCTACTAATTTATAAAAATCTGACTGAAGCAACTGACTGTGCTAATTTTTTGGTTGAAAGTCTCTGCAAGTGATAACACCTTTTAATAATTAGTTTGCATCACATTCATAGTAATAAAATAATTACCAGTAGTAAGCCTAAAAGAACGTATGCACAAATATTGCACTGAATTTAGTTATTAAATAATTGATATGGGGTTTCTATTAAAATAGTTCGTAAGCGGTTTGTGATTTATTATTTATATATGAAGTTGTATTGTATATATTTTGTAAATATATTTTTAAGATGATTTGCACAGTTAATTAAGACCTTTTTTTTATATATGAAATGTTATATTTTGCTTTGAAACTTAACGAGCAATAAAATTCGTACGTTATTAAAATATACAAAATATATTAGAAGTAATATTTTTATATTAGGATCCATAATGTGCATTTACTGTTATAGTTTCTATTAGTTTAATGACCTTCTGTTACAGAGAAGAAAAGAATTCTGTACCTATGTAGAGAAATATCTGTGCTTTATAATTAATTGCCGTTTCCATTTTCTTTGTTTTCTGTATGTTGTAATACTCTTTGTACATACGTTTCGGTTAGTTACAATATTTGTTATATGAATATGTTACATTTTAGTGAAGCAGATTTATTTTTAATGTACGTACACCTAAGATTATTTTGTAAAAAAATGTATTTTCGGACAAAATTTAAAATTATATTTAAAAATTATTTTATAACTATCATTATTTATTATTTTTGCCCCTTGAATTAAATTATTTCTTGAAATTCTTGAGAAAAATATAAGACAAGAAGGGTTGGAAATAGAAACACTTAAAGATCAAGTTGGTGATAGGAACAAGAAAGAAGCTAGGATCATTGGACCCCATAAACAGACTGCCAGAAGATTTTTAAGAAAAGTATATGAAAGAAAAACAGCTGGGAAGCAATAGAAGAGGAAGACAAAGGAAAATCTGGCAAGAAGGATTGAAAGAAGCAGCATACAGTGAAACTAAAGAGCTTATATGGCATAGAAAGATCTGGAAAGAAAATGTTTCAAGGCAGAAAAACTGAATAAATCATTTCAAGATTTGACCGGTGAGTATTGCAAAGGCAGTTTTTAAAATTTAAAAGCTTTTTCTATTATTTTTAAAGTTTTTGAGTGCTTACACCAAATGAAATTTACGTTATTTTTAACGGATCTGCTTTATTCATCAAAATTCCTATGATGCCATAAATTCGGACGGTTAATTTCTCACGTAAGGCTATGATTCATTTCGTGTTGTTTATAAACGTTGCGTAATGAAAAAGTACAATTTATCACTCTTACATATTGGAGGAGCTGGTATGTTTATTGTGGCCGTGACCCTGATTAAAAATTTATGAGTGTTACCTGTGGTGTTACGAGAACAACATCGTGATTTCATACGTAGAGTTATTTACGCGTTGGTTCGAAAATGCAGAATTTATTTTTTAAGTGTAAATTTATGTTTATGTAAATTTGAATTGGTTTACTCGCGCTGATTTTTTTTGACAAGAAAATATATAACGTTTTCGATTGACCGCACTAGTGCGCACTTAGAGTATCTTCATCTCGTGTTATTACAAATACACTGAGTGCAACCGGTGCAAGTGAATCGAAAACGCTGATAGTTTTGAAATACTTATGTTTTAATAGATAATACTTATGTTTTAATAGATAAGGAATGGATTATATGTAATGAAGGTTTTGAGCAAGATACGTTTGTTCGGTCAAAGTATCACGGAACACCCGGTAGAGCATCGAGACAAATGCATTTCAAAATTTCGAAATGCACATGGGCTATTATTACAGCTTTTACATAAATAAGAGGGGACGTTTTGTTTGTAAAAAGTAGAAGATTATCGAAAGTTGAGGTTTTTGTATTCCGTAATATTCGGTATAAACAAAAGATGTCAAAGCAGATAAAAACTAAAACTGTATCTTTTAGAAATTTATTGCAAGTCGGTTTTAATTACATAGCAATGGATTCCTCTGGATAGCTGTTTCGGGCCTTATTTGCGGCCTCGTCAGCAGAAGAGTAGCTCGAGAACTCACCGACCTGTCCTAGTTATCGTGGAATCGAGCATTGGCCGTAAGATGTCGCGCTCTAAACTGGTTTGAACTTATGAATCATTATGAATGTTTTAAAAACACTTTTTCTTCGAACAGTTTAATTTCTTACTTGTTCAATTATTGATTAATCACTACCAAAACTTCAAAATGAAAACTGACTTTTGAATTATAATAATTGCCAACGTTGCGGCATATAAAATACAGATTTTTAAAAATCTTTATTTAGAAGTTACAAATTTAAATTCGGTATTTATTTTTGCCTCACCCCGTATACAAGATAACAAAATATTTAGCATTTTTATTATGTATTAATTTAATAAGTAAACAATCTGGCAGTAAGGTGGGGTAATATGGTGATATATTTTTAATAGTGCGTAGATAATCTGTAAAAAATCATACAGATTACTTAGCATATCAGAAATGTATGAACTAAGTCAAAAGATTGTATCTATCACGTGAAAACAATATCAGTTTTTTTTTAAAACGATGTACCTACTTGTATCACACTTACCCCGGTGCTTGGAGTAAATGTGAAAATTTGTTATTGTTTCTTACTTAAATGTAAAGCAGATGTGGGCAGGACGAAGTGTGAAATAATATACTCCTACTATTCGCTTGAAATTGCTCTACTAAATTAATTAAAATATACATATACCTCTAAAACTATTCCCGTCAAAATTATTTTACTACTAAACCTAGATATCTTTCGCTACTTTTGCATCGCTAAATTTATAAATTTAATATTTTAGCAGGCATGATCACATTTACCCCAATTTCACACTTACCCCACCTTACCTTAAACAAAAATAAACATTAAATTTCAAAACTAAATTGTGGCTCGTTTATTTGGAGGCATTTCTGAATAAATTATGTATTTCTAAGCTATTCAAGAAAATATGCCAAAGAACATGTTTTCTGATTACTTCCAAACTAAGTCTGAGTTATTTTCTGGACACACTGTATGTATGAAAAATAATCTTTTTCATACAAATTTTTTTAATTACTTTTTTTTTATTAATAAAGTTAAAAAATATGACAAAAGTACAAAGACTTTTGTAAAATAATTCACGTACGATTGCCAATTTCTAGATTATGAAAAAAATAATTATTATAAAAATATTACAGATTTAGAAATGTTAATTATAATGAATTCAAAATTTATGATAAATTCATCCCCATCTGATTTTTAATAATAAAAGAACCAAGTTTAACAAGAAACTTTTATTAAACAATAATATCAACTAATGTATTTAACTATGTACAGCCATTTATTTATTTTATTTAATATAATAAAGTTCTATTCACTGTCCATCCGAAAACTAGCAATTTCCTGTTAAACACCTCGCGCAAATAAGCACCATCGTCACTGCACTAGCCACTAAGTTACTAGCTGATGATGGCGCCTCTTTAACCACCACCCCATCGTCCTTGCCCGTCGCATTTAAATTAGGCTCGTTCTTTTGATCAGGCGCAATTTTCGAAGCGGATTCTGCAACCTTGCTTTTTGGATTTGGTTCCGGTTCAGGCGCTGGTTCACGCAACGTCGCATTCACACCGGCATCATTATGAACTGAGTACAAAAGAGGCGCGTTGTCATCAAAAATGTAACTCTTCTCCCCCGTCGCTGCTTCCAGTATCCTAAAGTTGTATTCGTTGAGGTCGAACTTGCGATGTATGAAAGTTTGCAGCCGGTTTGTTAAGGTGACGATGTTTCCGGCGCCATCAAAAGCAAACGAATTTGGCCACTGTATGTAGTTTTGGTCTTTGCTGATTATTTTTTGGGATGAAGCGAAAGGTTTACTAGAATCCCAGGTGGCGACTCCACTAATCGAAAGCAAGCCGTAGTAGAGGATGCCTTGATTGGTCATGATCATGCCATCAGTTTCCGATGCTTTAATCCCTACATCACTGTAGGTACCTTCGTATTCTTTTCCATGATTAGCTGAGCTTTCATTTCTTAATATCGAGCTTTTTATTGAGTAGAGGTGGCGACTTGAAACTGGGCAATAGTAGACATCCCTGTCTTCGATGAGGGTGATGTTGAGGTCACTGGTTTGTATTTTAGGGCCAAGAGCGATTCCCGCGATGTTGATGGGGGTTGAAACAGTGACGTCGCTAACTCTGAAATCGGCAATGGAAGGATCTGAACGCATGGATTTTGAATGGCGAATTTTCCACGAGTGATTTTCCTTGAGTGAATACACTATTATTCCTGGGTCCTTATCGCTGTTATCGGTGATGTATGCGTAACCTGAGCCGGTGTCATCAACGACGATGTCGTACAAATAATTAAAATTTTTGCTGGCCACGTCATCTGGAAAAATGTAAGTCGTAGTGGTCCTATTGTTTTTAATGTCGAAAATAATTAATTTAGGCGAGCAGACCGTGTTTGGTCTTTCCTCCAAGGTCGAAGTTCTTCCGATGTCTATGATCCAAGCTTGTCCTTTGGAATCTATTTCGAGGTTGTGCACGTTTTGAAGGGCGTTGCAATCGCCCACATTGTTCATTTCCCAAAAGGGAAAAGGTTCGATTAGAGGAGCTGTGGATCCTGAAACTTTAAACCTCCCTAGTGTTACTGGCACACCATCCCGCAACCTTGGTAATCCCACGTAATAATAATCCTGGTGGTAATTGATTCCGGCCAATAAATTATTTTCGGGGATATACATGCCCCTAGCTGTTGCCGTCATCAAACTCTCCTCGTTGGGCCAAGTAAAATTGATGTAATGCCATTCTTTGATGACGCGAAACCGCGGCACTTCAGCACATGCAAAACTGATTAACAAAACAAAAATTGCAGAAGGAAACATGTTTACGTTTATCGCATAATTTCACTTCTGAAACGTGCCCGTTGTGAATCAGCGGTAAAACTAAACAGGTAAATTGTGTCGGCGGTTATTTATACGAGTCGTGAATTCGCTAATAATGCTAATTGCCTACTGATTCAATAGATCGTACAAATTATAATCAGTGACGCATAAGTTGTTCTTGAAGTCTTCGCCTGTTTAAACATTCGAGTCGTGGTTTCGGCTATTTAACTATACCCGTTTGGCTTCGTTAATTAATTTATGAGCAATTGTTTACGCTTTCAATATCGCGTTTTATGTGCAATGGTTTCCAATGTAATACCTGCGATGGTACTTAGTGTTATGTATCAGCGTCATTTATTGCATTGCGGTTTCCTAGTCGTTCGTTCGTGAATTTTTAAACAGTTCTTGTATGAATTTGAAAACCCAATTCCCGGAAAATACCAATAACTTCCTGAAGGTTTTATATTTATACGAAGGTTTCATGCAAATGGAAGAAAACAGGAGCGATACAAAATTATAAAATTTTCACAAAATTTGTAATTATGATTGGTCGGACAGTTTGTAAAATCAATTTCAATATCGACTTTTCTGTGTCACGTTCAGGTCTGCTATAATTTTGTTATTTAGCCTGAAGAAGCGTGAAAAGTCGATTTTACAAACTAGACGAGTGAAAATAATTACAAATTATCAACCAAAATTATATTTCCAAAAGGTCGTAGGATGTGTATCAGTAAAAAAATTGAAGTTGGTAAGTTTCAGAAATGTTAAGTTCCAGAAATGTTACTTCCTAAATCCGACCATATAGTTTTAATCACATTGACCTTTTTTTTTATTCGACGTCATTTTCATCATATAATAATAATAATAATAATAAGGTTTATTTCACAACAAATAGTTTAAGTGGCTCCGATGAGAGCTGTCTAGTAGGATTGGAGCAGTAAAATTTCTTGTAGTTAGGTACCAACCTTTAACCAGACCCATTTTGAACTGTTTTCTTTTTTAATTACACGAAATTCTTTTAATTAACAACGAACATTTCCTTGTTAAAGTTTTATAGACTACCTATTAGGCATGATTCAATATGAAAAATAATCTGTTAGAAATTACAAAGTTATAAATTATATCATCTGTTTCAAATATGTAGAGTGTGCAGAAGGGATATCCTAAATAGGTTTGGTTAAATGGAAAAAAGTTGCAACACAATCAATGCTTAATTCGTCTTTAAAAGCGGAATCAATTGTCTCCTGCTTGTTTTTGAGATACAGAGTGTTCACGAGAAGCCGCTACAATAGTTTAAAAAAAATATTTTCGCTTATAAGGTGTGTTTAAAAAAACGTTATCAAGTAGACTTATGCAAAGTCACGTCGTAACCATACGATTATTATAAACATAACCTAACTTTTTATATCCATTTAATTACGATTTTCTACAAAATGGATAATAAAACGATAAAACATTTATTCATTTACTTTATTCCAAATACCTCGAAGATGTAAACAAAACCTTTGACAGTTGACAGCTCGCAGTTAATCAAGGTTGCACTAAGCTACGACGTGCCGTAGCCGTAAAAGACTCGATGACGGATTTTTATGAACGCACGTTACAACTTTCTTATTTACACTTTTACGAAGTAACTTAAATTAGAAAAGTTTCAGGACTTTTCCTACTGGATTTTACGTCGATATCGGAAAAACAAATATGTAACCGGTTTTCGAGATATTCAACTATTTTTTAATTTTCTAATGTAACATTATATTTTTTATCATGCATCGCGTTCAAATTGTTTTTCTGTTGTTGCCATAAAATCTATTTTTTTCTAATACTCCATAAAAATAAAATAAAAAAGTTAGCCTGTATGTATAGGGGTCCCGTGACGTAATGTCACCACTCCACATGCGTGACAAGCACTTCAAAGTAAAAAAAGAAACTAATAAAGTTTCGTTCTAAAGCAATTCGTTTCAGAACTACAAGTTGTTTAATGTTTCATTTTTATTTTTAAACTTCACTTCAAAAATTGCTCGAAATGCCCCCATACATTCTATTCAGTTTTAAAAGAGATATCCTTAACAACATATCGTTATTATTTTTAATTAATTCTGGGGCCTCAAAAATGCAAAAAAATGCAGTAAATAGAAGTGTGAAAATACATAATAGTCTCAGTTTCTGATCATTTTAAATTCTTTTATTGATTAAAAAAAAAACGCCTGGAATTTATTTATTTAAATATTTCAAGAAATAAAACTAAGAAAAATATTATTTTACTTTGTGGCATTTTTCTTGATTTTACAAAATGTCGGGATTATTATTTACATATTTAAATAAATAAAAGTACTCTAATAATAAAACGCAATAATTTTCGTAAACACCTGAAACTTTATTATTTATTAGAGGACGTTCTTAGAAATAGAAAAATCCCAATCACATTTGGATATGGATTCACTAAAAATAATAAAATATCTATGTATAATTAAAGTAATAATGATATGTTGCATCTCTTTTAAAACGAACTGGAATGTGTTTAGCAAATATCGGGGGCCATCCTGAATATTTTTTGAGGTGATGTTTAAAGAGTTATTAAACGCACTGCGTATTCAGATTTTTTTACCTTCGTTTTAATTGATCGTTACGTGAACGGAGAGGTGACATAAGGTGAAGTTTAAAGATTTTAAACACCCTGTATTTCTGAATCGGATTGCTTTAGAATGAGTTTTTTTTTATTGAGTTTGAATTGCTTGTCACATAGATGGAGTGGTGACATTACGTCACGGGACACCTGTATATGCGAAAATGTTAAAAAAACGATTTCCTTTTTTTCTTTATATTTTTTTTCTTTATTTTCTTTATATTTCCGAAATGGAAATATCGTATTTTCAAAGAATCTTATTTTTGTTGTATCACCCATGTTTTTTTGATAACAAAATATGCATATACATAGTATGATCGAGAAATATTTTATTTCAACATATTTTCAATATTAATACCTAAAAAGAGAAATATTCTACTGCGTTAAGTTACCCCATACCCGCGCACAATTACCCCGTATGTATGGGGTATCTGTCCGCAGGAGCATTGTCATGAATTTTATTTTTTATTGTCCGTATTTTTTTCCTTTAAGATCTCTACGCTTTGAAATTTGTTCCACAAATATCTGGAGCATTGTGTAAATAAAAATGGTGGCATTATCTTTATTATTTTTTATATTCTGGAGGTCTGAAGCAAAAATGCGCAGTCACCCCAGTCTCCCCTAATTTGTAATTTTTTTTAGTTTTTGCTATAAATCGAGTAGAAAAGTTACTTCGTAAAAATTCAAATGAAGAAGTTAACTACTGTAACGATTTCCCGTGAACACCCTGTATATGCCAAAATGGTAAAAAGTCGATTTTCTTTTTTTCTGTATACCTCTTTCATTATAAATTATAAAAATAAAGTTGTGATCTAACATTCTACAAGCACTTTTCGTTTCAGTATCTTCAACTTTCAAAACAACAGTTATGAGTTTATTATTATTTATTGTAAAAAAAAATAAAATATAATGTGCGATATATCATCGTAAACAGAATTTTAAAAAGTGCCATCGAATAGGATATGTAATAAATTCATAATGTTGTATTTAAAAAATCAAAGTGGAAGATGACATTGAAGAGATGAAACGTTTGATTGCAATTTTACTGGATCTATTAGACACAGAAACAAAAAGTCGAGTCAGAATTTTAGTATTATTTATAATTTAAAGTTATAAACAAAGAAAGAAAATCGACTTTTTAACATTTTTGTCTATATCTCAAGAAAAAGCAAGAGAAAATGGATTCTGTTTTTAAATGCGAATTAAGAAGCATTAATTGATGCAAATTTTCTTCTATTTAATCGAATCTGTATCTCTGATGATTTACAAAGGTGATTCCTTCACCATGGCACAACTCAATTTGAAAGAGCCAGTATAGTATGTCTGCAAAGTTTTCGACTTTTGAAAATTCTATGAATTTATTTCAATATAACGATGTTCTTTTTACAACCTAGAGAAGATATTTTTATCAGAATCATTTAAATGTTATTAGGTAATTATATCAAATTTAAGAAAAGATAAATCTGTTCTGCCACGTCTTTTACGGAGGGGCTCATAGTTAATATACAGGGTTGAATCGAATTGAGTGCAATAACTTCACAGAGTGGTAGCTCGGTGTCCTGTATGTTACTGTTTTCGAGTTATGAAGAAATAAATAAAGGCATAAAATATTTTCTTTGTCAGACGTTCATTTCTTCATTTAATCGAAATTTAAAGCAACAAACTTATTTTCGCGAAACTGACGTAAAAAATTAATAAAAAAAATATTGTAAGTCGTTTATTACCAATGGAAACATTACTCTGGATGTAGGAATTTCCATTCTTGTTGTCGCATTTTGATGTAAATTTTTGAAATTTCATATTTTTTCTCGAAAACGATTACACTTGGGACACCATATTATATAAAGTTTTTTGATCGTCTTGACTCAAGCTGTCACCTTGTGAAATTGTTGCACTCGAGTCGAATAAACCCTGTATAGAAAATAATCAAATGTGCGGTATTGGTAATCTCAGTTGTTTTATAAATAGGTATATGGAAGTTTTCGCTTAATAAGTCAAGTAAAATTTTCTCTCAGAAACAATATTTTTTGCTTGGAAATAGTAGTGCCTTCATAAATAATTGAGAATCACGTGACCTTTGGCGTATGTAAGAGGTTATTTTAATTCCCGTTTCCAAGTTTTCAAAGTGACAGCAAATTTTCGCTTAATAAAACAAGTAAAATTATCTCTTAGAAACAATTTCTTTTTTGCTTGAAAATATTACAGTGCCTTCACAAATAACTGAGAGTCACGTGACCTTCGACGTGTATAACAGATGATTTTAATTCTCGTTTCTAAATCTTCAAAGTGATAGCTTTCAATTTTATTCTATTCTAATCTAAATTAATTAGAGATCTAGAGAAAGGGAGAATATGTATCATCATCTGTTCGTAGTGTTCATAACACACTAAGAAAACAATATAAAATCGAACTTTGAGATACCTCCAGTTATGTTCACTATCACCTACATTTAGTAAAAATAATGTAAAATAAATAAAGAAAATCAAAATTCTTGAATTTTTGCTACAAAATTTAGTGATAGTGTTAGCCAAAATATGGTTTAGACGTTTACAAAAACTTTATCTCTAATTTTAGTGTCGTGTCAAACGGCCTTTAAATAGTACAAAATCAAGGTTTCTCTTTGTTTTTGAGTTTTTTGCAGTCCTAATGATTTTTTTAATAAATAAATTCATATATTTACTTGTAATATAAGTCATAACTAAAAAGAAGATTCGAGATAAATTTTGTTCATGATGTTTTGGTCTTAGTAATTTAATAAAAATTCCTGCGTGGCAATGAGAGTAACAAAAGTGTTAATACAAATATCAAACCATCACGATTTTCGTATTACAAACGAAGTTTATGTCATTTAACCTTTAAAATTAAATACCCGCTTGTTATTCTGTTGAATTATTTGACGATTAAACAGAAAAAGTCACACCGACAGCTCTTTGTTAATCATTTGCTCTCTCTTAAGGAAAAATGAATAGGAGCAACAGCATCAAACTTATGTAAATTTGCCGCGTGACTATAGTATTTGCAATAAATTATGTAATTCCCGATCTATTTTTAAAGTTTTAGGGCAGATGAAGGCGGTATAATGGAGTTTACATGTAAAAAAATATACAGTGTGGGTACAGGCTAAATGTTACCTGTAAAAATAAATAATCAACTGAATTAACTTCTATAATTTAGTAAACATTGTTTAAACATCAAGGTACGCAATATCTTTATAAAACAAGGCTAGAGGCAAATTTATACGACAATCTTGTACTCATGTTTACTTGTTATTCTTTCAGCTTCTGCTTTTTTACCTTTGAAAAGTCGATTAGCAAGTTAAATTCCAAAAGAAGTTCATTACTTTAACTGCACGGTAATTCCTGCCCCCCCCCCCCCCGAAAAATATTTTAAATTCGCTTGAGCTAAGTTTTGGATTAAATCGATTAATTTTTTTTAGGCCATTTCATTCGTAATTTGAATAATTTAGTAGAAAACAGAATTTCGCTTGGAATCGCTAATTTGTTGTTTTTGCTTGTAATGCGGTTAATTTTTAATTCGTCTAATGGAAAAGTTATTTAAAAAATATCGGGATTTAGGTTCAAAACATACGGACCCACTTGTACCTGTCGAGAAGGTGGTTACTTCGAAAGAAGCTTTTTAGAATGCGTTTCTGTATACAGTCACGTACCCTGAAGTGAATTGACCTGGTTGCAAGGATAATGGAGCCTTCGGATAAAATGTATTTTTTTTTTGTATGAAATCGAAATTTTTAATTTTGAGATCAGGGAATCACCGAATTTATGAATTATATTGCCATGTATCTCCAGCTGATTGTTGAGACGACAGTTTGAGGATGTGGAGTAATGAAACATCATGAGACGGCTCTGTAACACGCTGTGAGAGAATATACTATTATCATTAGTTTGATTCAAATACTTGTTACTGTTTAATTTTTTAAATGTGTTAAGGTACACATGGATGACTACATACGCGGATATTTAACAAAAATAGAATCTCGGTGTAGTCCTGCAATAATTTCAAGGCGAATAAAGAACTTATGGTGAATATTAACAGACATAATCTACTGCAAACAAAGTATAACTTCGTTAGCACGTGTACGATAAGCTCTCGTTAATCGAAAACAACAAAAGTCTAGTGCAGCGATTTTCCCAAAAACTGGACCGTAACGTATAAAGCACGTGACGCTTTAGAACAATTTAGCACCTTCACAATGCAAAAACATTACGTCAGCGATTAACTGCGCGTTAAAAAAATTACCTTCGGTTTCTGGAGCCACTTATTTAACAACAATAGCCAGAGGAGAGCAGCGACAATAAATTTTTTTACCTGTGTGAATACAGATGACGATGAGTAATTTGAGCTTGGCGTTACATTTTTAATTATTCAGGTTTCAAATGATGGACATGTTTTTATGAATTGCAAGGTAATCAACAGTATTTATACTATTATTACGGTAATTATAACACTTTCGTGTTTTGGCAAACTAAAGTCGTGAAATATTTTTTTTTGAGTGTTTAATAACATTGTTTACGCCACGATATGTTTTAATTACGTATATTTGTTGCAGTATTTTGGTTACAAGGTTGCAGATGTACAATTAATAAAAAACACAATTTTATTTTACGCATAAAAAATATGTACGTGCAATAAAAATTGTCTTATTGCGTTGCATTAAAAGCAATTCAAAATTTAAGCTCTCTGTTACATAACTAAATCCAATATCTTTTTTATTTAAATCTTTGTAATAAAATATGTAATCAAATAATGTATGTATGTCTTGATTATTTTCTTGAGCATTGATGGTGGTTACAGTAAGTGAAACCTTTTCTTTTTCTTTTGTCTAAACTCTAAATGATCAGCAAATAAAAAGAAATTTTTCACAGTAATAAAGAATGCGATTCTAGAGGGGACTTAACTCATATTAATGTAAACAAAACATAAATTATTTGAACCTCGTTCTTAAATATCTAACAATTATTGGATCAAGAAAATACCACCCACTTAAAGGACAATTAAAACCACGTACTAATAAGAAATATTAAAAATCACTTCAATTTTGATTAATTTATAATAATAAGTTATTTATTTATACTTATTCATTGCTGCCATGTATTTCTGGTTGTACACATTTTAGGCGCAGATTCGAAAATGCTATGAGGGTCAGACTAGCCTTTAACACAATTTTCTTAAATGTACCTTAAATGTAAGGAAACGGTAAAGTTGTAAGTTAAGTAATATAATTTCTTTAAAAGGGATTATAATTAAAAAAATATTTTCTTGAATTTTGTTAACTCCACGATGCTAAAGAAACAAAGACTACATACAACTAAGTCTAATTCATTTATCAAAACCAAAAGCATGATTTTATAAATAGACGTAACTTTTTATTTTATAAATCACTGTTATTGGGAGATTAATTATGAATTTATAAGATTTTCGTTAAAAGTGCAAAAAGTAGATTGTAACTTTTTATATAAACCTGAACAATTATGACGGTTTATTTCAAATAGTTTTTATTGCGTAGTCAACATGACAAAATGAAAAATAGTTTTGTAATAGAGTTCATTACAACACTAGTGATGTTGAAGCAATATAATTTATATTCGAATTCTGAACATTGAAAGTCTTACTTTGGACTGAATCATACCATTTTAAAAACAAAACTGTCTGAAGAATTGTTTTGTTTATAGTTGTTACACAAACTACATTAACAATTAAAATCACAAGTGAGAACAGGACCAGTTTATTGAAAGTGTTATCTACTTATGATATCTGATCTACTATGTGTAAGTAGGCTTTTGCATCTCAAATAACGCATTAGTAAAAATATTTTCTTTGCATTGGACATTAAATTGAGAGATAAACTGAATGGCGCAATACTTTGAAGAGTTTTAGTTAAGGTCCCTTCGAATATGGTGTGAAATAGGCAGAAATTCACAAAAGATTAATTGAAGTAAGTTCGTCATTTAGCAAAGCAGTATTAAACACGTAGATATCAGAAAAGATGTTTAGTAATAGTAATCATTTTGCAATAAAATATGTTACTTCCTTGAAAACAAATAAAAACAGTTTAAGAGATGTATTAAAAAAACAATAAATATGTCGTAAACAAAACCAACACGGTTTCCAATTAATTATAAACTACGTTGTTTTTGCATACAAGAAAAAATTGTTCCAAAGTCAAAATTTTAATGATACGTAAAAAATACGTTTTCTAAATTATCTCTTCAATCAAAATTTCCTTTTAGTGCTTTATTAAAATTTTACTTTGATAATCTAAAGAAGAAAATTGAGTATTTAATTATGTTTATTTTGAGTGGAGGATATGTAATCATACGGTAATAAAGAAAAATCACAACTTTATTTAAAATATAAAAACACTTGCAGACACTAATACTTATAAAAAAATATTGTCTCACTGTGTCAATAAAAATATAACAATTCACATTTATAAATAAATAACGCAAACCCTGTGTTACATACATAACTCAAACCTGCGATATCTTCCTTGAGGAAGGTCTAAAAAACAGAGCCAAATTAATTTAGCTTTTTTCAATTTAAATTTTAAATAAACTAAATATCACCTGGTTACATTACAACTTTCATTCAACCTTACTAATTTCACGTTAATAAAAAATACTTTAGCAAAATTACACGATGAAAAGAAAAAAAGAAGAAGTAAAGAAGTAAATGGAATGCACATGATCTTTTTCACACGCATATTGCTGCAGAAAACACATGAGAAAACGTAGATAATTGACTATACCTGCAAACTGCTATACACAGACACTATCTCGATCGCTTTGAAATCCTCCAGGCGTTTTCATCGAGTGATTGAACTTTCTTAATGTGGCTTCGGCCCCAACTTAACCAGGCAAAACCAATCACTGCACAAAACAAGGTTTCCACATAGTATCCGTCCAGCCAAATCGCACATTTGCCACCGTGCTTCAAGCAGTGCTGATAATAGAAAGATTTAATGAGAATGAGATTACTAATAAATAATAAATTTTCTCGACGTACCTCTTGTTCTACATCATCAAGGCAAGCATTATCGAGTACTTCGGATGCACCAAGACATTGCTTCCATGTTAGGGGATCAACGAGCCACAAAGACACAGTTGCTGGCCAATTTCCACCTAGATTTGTGACGGTGTTCAGAAGAGTCATGTAAGTGCCTCCAACTAGAGGGTCGCTGATGCGAGCAAAGAATGCCATTACTGACACAAACATAGTATACACACATACCTGTAATAAAAACAAATATTTTAGATAAATATTTCCATTACTAAACATTTTGAAAAAGGTTTCTCGTTTTAATCAAATTCTAAATTATTAGTTTACCTGGTGCAAAGCATAGCAAACTAATAAGAGGAAATAGTACGAAATGGGCAAACCAGCTGATGCATCAGGTACTAAAGTTGGAGTAATCCAAACTAGAAAGGCCGCAACAAAACCAAATAGAAGTCGATATGGTATGGCTTTTACATACAAATCCAAAGGACGAGGACCTATAAAAAAAAAAAAAAACACATACTTCATAGAGTATACCGTCTGTTTGATTATAAAGGCCCCAAGCTATAACTCATTTATTTTTGCTTAAACACCCAGTAAAGTGTATATATTCTTAAATGGGACGTTGTTTTCTAGAGAATTATTTTAAACATTATTTTTTTGGCTTCACTGTATAGGAGTCATGACGTCATCGACATTTTTAAATGTCACTATGAAAATTTTTTTTCTAAATACAATAGAACTTCCTTTTCTCTTTCAACCACATTTTTATATCCTTACATAGAAAATGTTCGAGAAAACTGAAAAAAACTACCTACATAACTTACCATTTAACATTTAAGGCACGCTAATATTTCTAGCATGCTATGAGTAATTTTACTGAAATTTGTCATACTTTATCTAATTTGGTAAACAATTTCTAAAATATCGGCACTGTCAAACTGACACTGTTTTTTCTACATTCGTAGTAAACCTCTAGCATATCGGCTTCTTCATTAATGTAATTCATTTCTCACCGTTTCAAACTAATTATAAGTCAGATTAACAGTGCCGGTATTTTAGAAATTGTTTACCAAATTAGATAAAGTATGACAAATTTCAGTAAAATTACTCATAGCATGCTAGAAATATTAGCGTGCCTTAAATGTTAAATGGTAAGTTATGTAGGTAGTTTTTTTCAGTTTTCTAGAACATTTTCTTATGTAAGGATATAAAAATTTTATGTGGTTGAAAAGAGAAAAGGATGTTCTATTGTATTTCGCAAAAAAATTTTCATCGTGCCATTTAAAAAAAATGTCGATGACGTCATGACTCCTATACAGTGTAGCCAAAAAAATATTGTTTTACTTCATTCTCTAGAAAACAACGTCCCATTTAAGAATATATACACTTTACTGGGTGTTTAAGCAAAAATAAATGAGTTATAGCTTGGGGCCTTTATAATCAAACAGACGGTATAAAATATTGCAAATAAAACAATTAATAAAGGTATTAATGTTTATTAATACAAATAAAGTTAAAAATATAAAGTAAATAAACAACATCTTAAGTATACATCTTATTTATCCATGTGATAATATTTTTATTTTTTCTTCTCTTATTACAATGTTTAATCTTTCGATGAGGTTTATAATGTTCTTCTCGATATTCATAAAATACTTTCCAGCTGCTATACGCATGATAGTTATTTTTTGCAAATGGCAACTTTTGCCTCTTACTTCCACCACATAATGTGACAATTGAAAAGCTTGTAAACACTTTGTAAAGAATTTTTGGTGGAAAGTGCTTGCCACCCAGGCGAAACACAAGTTTGTAACCGGCATCAAAATACTGTGCGCTGATGGGGTCAACCTGTTTCAAAACTGTCTTAGGGTTCTGTCTTGAAAGTGCGACAAGTCTTTGCTTAATTTTGCTGTAAATTTTTCGGCTTTTATAAGTATTCCAAGCCTTTTGTATACATTTTGCTGCCCCATCTTCATTGTGAAACATCTTTTGCGTCTCTTTTATTGTCCCATCATTTTCTTCTTCAGTTTTTTGCACCTCATTTATTGCCACGTTATTTTTATCACTCAAATAAAAGTTATGGTTTTCATGTAAAATTGAAAAGATGTTTTCATAGTTTTGAATTGCCACATTACTTGTGTATTCCATTAAAATCTATGACATTAAACTTCACAATTCAAATACGAGGTATGTTGATTTTCAATGATTGATACAATCGATTTTCATTATTGAGTTAATTCGAGTTTTATAGCTTCAAGGACTTATCTAATCTAACACCATAAATTTTTATGTAATGTTAATGTTATATGTCTAAATTTACAATCAATAAATAATTACTGCTTTGGAATTCTTTTTGCTCATTAAAAATTGAATGTAATAAATAAAACTGATCACTGGATAATTGTAAAAGGAATTATTTAGTTTACTGTAAATAACAACGTTTGTATTTACTCTCAACCTTTTAAGATAATTTCTTTATATTTTATTATTTAACTCACCTGTTGTGTATTTGGAAATTGCTAAAGGCAATGCTATCTGCAAGGGTATTAATGGAACGGCCATCAAACCTAAGCGTTCCTTAGGAATTCCTGCCTCAACTAATTTCAAAGTCATTACACTATCTGTAGCAGAAAATCCGATCTAAATTAACAAAAAAAGAACAAAATTACTAAACACAGCAAGTTAAATTAGATATTCTCACAAACCTTGCACGTTAATAAAATGGCAACCAAAGTCTGAATGGGTTTTAGCTTCAGTATCTCTAATAAATACGAATAAGCAGTCTTTAAATCCCTGTCAGGTACAACTTCGTGCTCACTGTCATGTGCTTCTACTTCACGTTTAACTACGGCTACGACCGTAGTCATAAAAATAAATACCCAACCCCAAAAAACTAAGAACCCCGATAAAGTTACAATACCTAAAATCAGAATTAAATTGAATTTGGCTATCAAACAAACCGCTTTTAATTTTACCTTCGTCCTGAGGAATACTTCTTAAATAAGTGTTACAAAAGCTAGGAGATTCGAGTGCCATGAACAAAACATAACTCAGGAAAAAACCGGCGGTCTGTCCAACACTGTTGCAGGTTGAAGCGTGTCCAACGTTTCTCTTCTTTAACATCGTCAGTGCCCAACCGTCGACTGCGATATCCTGAGTCGCAGCTAAGAAATTTAATGAAAAAAACAGCAACGTCAAAATACCAATGTTGGGGCTGGTGGTCTTGCTTCCTAACCATTGATCGACGTGTGAACTTAATAGTAACATAAAAGCACCGATCAAATACTGTGTCGGTATCAGCCAGGTTTTCCGCCTGCCAATACGAGTGGAAAACATAGAATCTACCATTGGGGCCCATAGTAGCTTTAGACTGAAAGGCCAATTCACGAAACTGAATTCTGCCTATTGGGGAGGGGGGGAGACGAAAAATGAGGTTAACTTCAAGTTTGTCTTCATGTTTCAAGTTCAAACTCACCTGCTGTTTATAACTCACTCCACGGTTCTGCAGGATCATAGGAATTGCTGCGCTTAGACCAAGAGGAATTCCCTGCAGTGTATACAGGAAAAACAATAGCGCTATGTTGAAACCATCACCTCGTAGGTTAGAATTCGGTTGAATCGTTACAGTTTCTCCATTTCCCATCCATAGTGTTTCGGAATCGCGATTTTTCATCAGACGTCTTCTTTCCATGGCAAGAATGAAACCACGAATCCACACTTATTTCAATAATCCGTTATAACAGCAAAGCCACGTCAGTGTGACCTTTTCCATACGTGTCCTCTATTTTATTACTGTTGGAGCGTTGTGTAAACTGTGTATTGCAAGGAACATACTCGTCGAAATCTAAAACGTACAAATCTTGGGCGACGTAACCTGTCACGTCAGCAATTCTTAAAGTATGAAAATTTTTAATTCGAATAACTTGACAGCACGACTTTTATAAGCAAGTGTTTATTCAATGCTGCCAAATTAAACATTGCAAAATTACTAATTGTAAGCTCAAGTTACATTTCCGCTAATAGTCGTAAGAGGGCGCTTTCTATCATCATCCAGTTTAATTTATACAATTTTCAAATAATTATAAACAATTAAACTGCTTATTTCTTTTTTTTTTAAGTACATTTAGTTTTATTCAATACAGTATACAGTCAACATCTAAAGCTAGAGAGTTACTAAAACAAATATAAAATTGAATGCGGGTAACACAGATTTATATTTGATCGGCAGTTTGATTTCAAGCGTTTTCAAAGTCTTCGCGTTTTTTGTGTGAGTTTTTTAGAGAAATGATTCTTTCTTCTAAGTTTTTGTTATTACCTAGTAGCTAGTAGTTACATTCAGTGCGTGTTAAATGTTGAAAGTGAAAAAGCTTCTTCTCCGCTGTGTAAAGAATTTATTATTGTTGTCTAGCTTCATCCAAATTAAGCACAAAATAGGTAGGTAATGTACTCCTGAACAAATGTATGTATAGAACTTACGAGGTTACTAATAATGCAAATATGTATTGATATATCATAAAAACATTATTATAAAAGAAGAATGAGTTGTAAAATTATTAAATCAACTTTGAAATGATAAAAAATACTACAAGTAGGTATAAGTCATATACAGGTGTCTTGTAAATGTCGATAAAAGGTCAGGTAGAATAAACATCTTTCTTTAGGCGTGCTGAAGGAAACCTTAAATAAATATTTATGGTGGCGCTAATACTGTGCGATTCAAAATTATTTAGATAAGGGAAGGCTATGAAAAATAAAACCAAAGTCTTAGCTTGTTTCTAAACTTTTAGTTTGCTTTCTGATTCTTGTAAAATCTGTTAGTTGTTTAAACACTGTAGTAATTAATTAGCAAGCAATTCTACGGCATTTGAAATTGGTCGTTATCATATTAAAGAGTTTTAATAAACCCTTATGTATTCAGTTCTTAGGCATTTACGAAAATTAACCCGGTGCATACACCGCAGCGTTGCCAGACAAAATTTTCTACAGTCCCTAGATTTTGTATTAAAAATCCCTAGATATCCCCAGATCCCTATTTAGATGCTTTGACAGTTTGACTACGTTTTGACGTTGTATTAAGTGTGTTGTTGAATGCATAGTAATACTAAAATTCCAAAAATTTATTTTTATAATAGGAACAAGAATAACAGATACAAAATTATTATAAACAATTCCAATAAAATTACTACAGTTATCATAGTGTAGTAATTTTTTTTTTACAAAAAAAAAGAAAACGATACAATACTCTGCAATTACTCATTTTGAGTATAAACTTTGCTATTTAAATTTTTCAACAAATTAGGGTCAATATTAAAATTAAAACAATTTTCGTGTTTTAATAAAGATTTTGTATGCAGAATGCCACATAAAGTTCCTGTGGATAGTTTATTTCTAATTTTAGTTTTGTTTAAATTTATTACTGAGAAAATTCGTTCCACAGTTGCACTTGAATGGGGCAAACACAAAATATCTAACACAAAATTAGAAAGTATGGGAAACATTAACGATTCATCGGCACATTTGATTTGAGAGACTTTTGTCCAAAATTCGGATACGTTAAGGTTTTTTAAATCATTCAGGTCTATATTTCGTAGTTGGCGCCACTCTCGATCTAAATCATTTAATTTATTTTGAGAAACTAGATTTGGGAAAAATATCGCTAAAGGACCAATTGAGTTATGTTCTTTTGAGATGACCTGCTCAGGACTGATAATAGCCAACTGTTTCAAAATTTTCGTTGACTTGCTCTTTACATCAAACCGTTTGTAAATTTGGGCGCAACTCTCGATTAAAAATTCCAAGCATTTTTTTCTAAAATTTAACAATTCATGATTATTTAATTTATGTAGATTACTAGCAATAGAACCCATTATATATGCACCTAAATACATATTTTCGATCGGTACAAAATTGTGAGGATTTTTATATTGAATTTCCTCTATAGGTGTTTTTTCCAAATATTTTTTATTTATATAACAATCTAGAAGTGTTCTAAGAACATTTTCAATTTTTTTGTATAATGTATGAACTTTAATAGTTTCAGATTGCATTTCTAAATTTAAATTGTTAAAAAATGGCAAAACAAAGTCCAAAAAATGATAATATAATTTCACTGAAGGATCTGTCAGCCTGGTTAGAATAGATTCTGCTTTATTGACTTTTTGATTTAACTGGTCTGTAAAATATAAAACTAGTGCATCATATTGTTCCAAGAGTCGTGCTACAACTTGATGCAAAGACAACCATCTTGTCTGAGATGGTTGAAGAATTTTGTGTGGTCTTACTTTAATAAATTCTTAAAATTCACAAAATTCAGTTTGTCTCTTAAAACTATACTGCAAATATGTATGAACATCTCTTGCAAGATCTTCTACCATGTTAGGTAACTTTTCACACGCATAATTTGCACATAAACTGAAAGAATGACGTGAACATTTTAAAATAAATAAATGTGGAATGTCAGCTTGTAATTTTGTAGAGAGGGAATTATGCACACCCATCAATGCACTGGCTCCGTCTGCAGCAAAACCAATTAAATTTTTTTTATAATCTATGTTACCTATATTTTAAAAAAAAGTCTCTTATTTTTATATAAAGTGCCTCTGCTGTGGCGTTTGGTACAGGCAGTAATCCCAAAAACAAATCTTCTGCTTTAACATTGACCACTCTACATACTAATGCCAAACTTTTTATTGCGCCCCTATCAGTAGATTCATCTACGATTAAAGAAAATTTCTGATTTTGGATTAAATTTAATGTTCTTTCAAAACCATGGGAACCAGTTACTTTATTAACGATCGCTGTGGCTTTTGTTCTGTTATTAGTATATTTTTTGGCAATTTCGGAATCACAAAAGCTTGTCCTAATCACTTCGGACAAATGGTCCATTACATGAAATGACAAGTTATGCTCTGCTATAAATGCTGCTATTCTAATTTCTGCTTTTTTAATATTATTCTCTAACGTTACATTTGTTTGGAAAGTTGTCCTGGATTTTAACGTGTGCTGTTTAAATAAAGATTTGGCCTTATTTGTGTGTGACGAAACTTGGGAATGTCTCGAAAGCTCTGATTTGCCACATACCAGGTCCTTATTGCACACTTTACACCCAGCGAAAACATGTACGTTTATTCAACGTTAATTTCACGTTGTTATGGTGGAAATAACGTTATTCGTTGAAAAATGCAACGTTGTTTTTTGGTTGAATTAGCAACCATAATTATATCACGTTTGTATGACGTGTTTTTTAACGATCAGTTTAATATGGACGTAATTATAACGTGAAATAAATACGTAACAATTTTGTCTTTTTACGACGTGATTTATACTATGAGTAAATGCGATGTATCTACCGTACATTGATTACCACATCATTTCAACGTTAATTCAACATCTACTATTCTACGTAATAAATGAGAAAAAAATTAACGAAACTAATACGTTAGATAAATCATAATTTACAACTAAATTTTTAACCCACGTTTTATAACGTTACTTTAACGTTTACTGAATAAATATGCGTTACAAAACGTGATGTTGACGTTAGAAAACACTTAATTTTACAGTGATTGTCTATCGTGTTTCACACCTTTGAATTCTAATTTTACTAAAAATCTCTGAAATGTGAGGTTCTTCTCCATACTTGGCAGCTTTGAAATGAAACGAACCACGTATGAAAAATACTGCTGATTTGCACATACGAGTCAACCATAACCTCTTTTTAAGTTGACGTAATCTGTCAATTTTTTTTAAGTTAGTTTGAATTTGATGCCCAAAATCTGTGATTAAAAATACTAAAGAACGCAATAGTCAATCAATTATACATACATATTGTCACGAATACTCATTGGGACGGCTGTATACAGAGTGGGAAGTTTAACTGGAATAAATTCTGTAACTTAGAAAATTACGATTTGTAAAAAAATTCTTGGAACAGGTCAATTTTTATTTTTAATGGAGCATATTACAAAGGGAATTTTTTTTAACTTTTTAATTATTTGGAGGGGTGAAATGACCCTAACTATGTTTTTTTTTTTAATGGAAGGATATGTTGAAAAAATTGGGAATACAGCTACGCTTTATTTTTTAATTTTTCTTTAGCAGTAAAAAGGTAAAAACAAAAAAAAAAAAGAATATTTTAACTAAAACCGTTTTAATGCCAACAATTCAGAACTCCATTTTTATTATTTGATAAGAAGAAATTAAGCATTCCATATGGTATCGTATTGTTGCGTGCAGCCAATAGATTGCGCTGCCAATGCGCTAAATTTTAATTGTACGTAATTACCTCACTGAAGTTTTTCCCAATAGGTGGATAGGAAGAAGATGACCGATTGAGTGGCCAACAAGATCTCCAGATCTCACCCCTTTAGACTTTTTATGAAATTTTAAAAGTAAAGTTTATGTGACTAAACCAAACGACATAGCAGAACTTCAGAACTTCAAATTCTGCATGAAATTAGAAGAGTAACGCCGGAAATGTTACAAACTGTTGGGGATGAATTTATAATCGATTAGGTATTGTCAAGTGAGAGGTGGCGAGCATTTTGAACATCTGATGCGTTAAAATCGTTCTAGTCAAAAATTTATTTTTTATTTTTTCGCCTTTTACTGTTTAAGAAAAATTAAAAAATAAAAACGTAGCTGTATTCACAATTGTTCAAGCTTTTAGACAAAAAATTAATGATCATACCCTTGCTATATAAATTAATAATAGTTAGGGGTTGTTTAATACTTCCAAATTTTTGAAATGTTAAAGAAATACATTTATAATATGCGCCATAAAAATAAAAATTGACCTGTTCCAAGAATTTTGCTACAAATGGCAATTTTCTAAGTTACAGAATTTATTCCAGTTAAACTTTCCACTCCACTGCGGTTTTTATGAGCAGCCTGTAATTTTTTTTAAATTTTCATAAAGAAATAATTTTGTAAATAATAAAGTAAATTGAGAGTACTGTATTAAATGTGTTTTGTCGAATATTTTATGTTAGTGTAAATATTTTTAGAAATAGGCGATTTAGAATTACATGTTTATTATAAATAAATAATTTAGAATTTTTAAAATGTATATACAAAGAAAATAAGCTTAGGATTGTAATAATTAGAAAAATTGATTTAATGATGTTATGATAATATGGATGTTAGAAGGAAACTGTAGGTAGTAAGAAGTTCGGAAATTGAACGAGTGAGGGCGGCGCGTAGCTATTGTAAGTTAAAGTCCCCGGTTCGACTTTATTACCAGCCTCCGTCCGGTTTACGAATCAGTCACGGAAACAATATGGATCTCGGGTCGCCAAGTGGTTTAGCGGTTTGGCCTAGCCGACTTTGAAACTCGTGTCATTCGGCGGCGTGGGTTCGAATTCCACCATTAGCCATGTATGTTTGTTCAGTCTAATGATTTTAGACCCAGCTTTAATACACGTCGTAATTGTCTGATTCAACGTTACATGTGGACATTGCCGCGACATTTTTTCGTTGTTTAAACGTAACCATAACACACGAATTCAACGTTTGTTACATGTTATTCCACAACGTTTTTTATACGTATGTATGCACTGGGATTTAACGTAGAAATACCGTGGACAAAGACGTTTAAAAGAAGTTGATTCGAGCGTTGTTAAAACGTATTAATAACACACGAATTCAACGTTGATTAATTGTTATTCTACAACGTTTCTTACACGTGGACAGAGACGTTTAAAAGAAATTGATTGCCGCGACATTTTTTCGTTGTTTCAACGTAACAATACCACACGAATTCAACGTTTGGTTACATGTTATTTTACAACGTTTTTTACACGTACGTGTTTTCGCTGGGCAGTAGGCGTATGTTGGTCCCTTTTTGCTTTTCTGCAACCAGCCTTTAAATATGTCGTCTTGTTCCCAGATTTCCTGATACTTTTGTGCATACGACTTCTTTTTTCTTTTTTTCTGTTGTAAATGCAAAGCTTCTTCAGAAGAAGACGGCAATGAAGTTTCGACAACTTCCTTTGAGGTCGAGGGTTTAGAAGCCATTTTAGCGTTTCTGAAAATTTAATAAATGAAAAAGTAGGAATATAAATAATTTCCACTATATTTCAAGAGTAAATTGAGTTTTTATTAATTATACTTATTAAATTATAATAGATAAAGTTACCACATACCTTATTTTCACTCAAAACTTTAGTTTAAATATAACAAGAATTTCACTGTATGAATTCGAATTGCAATTTGCGTGGAGAAACGCTGGATTGTATATTTATACCCCCGGGCAAACCACGTTACTTTTAATATTTTAGGAGCTTTACCTATTTACGAATTTACGATGAAACAATTAAAAAATTTGAAACATAATGCCGCGGTAAATTGAAAATCTAATTTGTAATCAGAGACGTTAAAAGTTTAAAGTCTGTGTTTATAACCTACCAGCTACTACGTCTTTTTAAAGCTATACTACTTGTCAATAGATGGCTCTGACTTGGTGGCATATACTTTGTTCTTGCAACCAGTGGCGGCTCGTCGGGGTGGGCAGGGTGGGCACTGCCCACCTTGTTAAAGTTTATCAATGCAATTTAATCTTTAAAATAATTTAATAATTTAATAATTTTTCAAATGTTGCCCACCCTCTGCATATCTTGAAGAGCCGCCACTGCTTGCAACATATTCTTTAAGAAGATTTATGTAAAACTGTTCCGCAATTAGATTAAAATAGTATATTATTTTACGAGTTTCACAAGAAGGCTTATTGTAACACGAGTGGAGTTGGAATACGACTAGCGAAGCGTAGCGAGCTAGGAGTGCCCCTACGGAACGAGTGTTACAATGCCTCTTGTGAAACGTGTAAAATATAGTATTTTTTCTACTTTTCGTGACTTATTGAACAAAAATATGAAAAATACTGTCAAAAATTTGATCTCCTTAGTATATGTATGGGGAATTTTAGTTGTAATGCGTGGCAACACTGAAAATCTTTCGTTTTAATCAAAAGTCACATTAACAAGTTATTAATTTTTCTTATCCAGCTTCATTGTGAGTATTCTGTTAAGTAACAAATAAATACTCAGTTATTTCGTAAAATCTATTAAATATTTTCAATTAAAAATTGACTAAAATTTCCCCAAAAACGGTTTCACAATGAGCTTCATTGTGAAACTGTTTTTGGTGTCACAATGAGTTCATTGTGAACGCAAAGTAGAAAAAGAATATTATTTACTACATTTGTCAGAATTTTTGAAATTTTCCCTAGATTTGCAGCAAAATTCAAAAAAATCCCTTTTCCCTCAGACACATCAGAAATCCCTAGATTCGGGATAAATCCTTGACCTGGCAACACTGATACACCGTACTCTATTTTTCTCACTATTACATGTACTAAGTCTCTTAATGTAATTTCTCACACTTCTAACCCGGTTATCAACCGGGTGAATTTTCGTAAACGCCTTTTGTTACTGTCGTGTCAAGACGGCAATGGTCGTGTCGTCAAATGTAGTTTGACGTTTCAGTTTTGACAGATGGTCAATAGGTTAATTGTATCAATTAAGCTAAGACTTCTTATCTAAATAATTTTGGATCGCGCCGTACATCTTTTACAGTCTGTCTATCTACCTGTCTACTCTCTTTTATTGGCTTACGACTGAAGAGTCATTTCAACTTACACACATTTTCTTGCTATATACAGTCTGTTCAAACTTAAGTCGGCAGTATTGATTGCTAACTTTATTATTATAAAAGCAAGAAAAACAAGAAATAAACAGAAAACTTAAAAAAATGCATCTGTCAACAAAATAATTTGATTACTGCGGCTTGCAAATGTTTTCTTTCTAAGGCATAGGCACCTTGATGAATTTGTAAAAAATCAAAATATCTTCTTTATTTATTTAGTTAAGAATTATATTCTCTATCGATTTGTAAAACAATATACAGGCTGTTCCGTTTAAAAAAATATCTTTTGCCTTTATCTCATAAACACGACGTTAAATTGTTTTTTTTTACTGCATATTGTAATCAGCGTAAAAGTACTACTACACAGATAAAAATGCGGTATTAGATTTAACACCGTTTTATCTCTTTTTGTGTGTTCCCTCGCGTCTATTTGCACAAGTATTTAAACACGAAGATGTTAAAATTTTAAGAAGTGAAAGTAATATCGAAAAGGAAATAAAGGTGTTAGTTTGACTAACAAAGGTGTTGAAATTATTTTTTCAAGGAATTGCAATTACACTTTAAAGGTGTTAAAATTACGCTTTGCGGGTGTTACAATAATTACACTTTTATTTTTTCTTTAACTACCAATAAGTGCTATATTTTCATTTTTAGATGAGAATGTAACACATAAAAGTATGTATAACAGAATGCTTTTGGAACTTTTTAACACCGCTTTGTTGTTGAAATAATATGTTTCTCCTAAAATGAGTTACATGTTCACCGGTTCGGAAACATTTCAACAAACAAATAGGTATGTTAAATTTATCTTCAACACCGTAAAAGTGCAATATTTCTCCGTTTTGTATATTCAAAATTTTTGACTATTATACAAGTAGTTAAATGAACGTCAAAAAGAGTTACTTTGACAAAATAAAAGAATGGTTTTCACTACATCAGGTGAAATTTTCACTCTTTTGGTATAACGTTTAACTACATATTTACTCCTTAAACTCCGCAAAATTTGTATTTGTGTAGTTTACTAATTAATTGAATTGTACCTTTTATATTAATAAATAGTGCCGACTTAAGTTTAAACTAAACAAACTTTGTAATATCTCATTTATACAGTGTGATTTTTAATGATTTTTTAATATAGGGACCGTGCACATGCGATGACAGCGCCACCAATGGCCATATTTTGCATAAGTGGTATGAAAACACGAGTGACAGTATGATGACAGTTCAAATGTACATCTGTCATTTCAAATGCCCAGTGTGCATTTGAACTTGAATTTTGTAATTAATTTCATACCAGAAGATCAAATAGTTATTATGTACTGCAACTGTAAATTGTCATAAGAGTTATAGTAACGGGAAGAATGTTAAACTTTACAATTATCCAGACAGTAGCAAGAAAATATATATGGATTGAAACATTTAAGTTTGTATGCTGTTTTGAAAGTGATTCATAGATTTCAATATCGATTAGTCATAAGTACAACGTACTCTATTCGAAAAATGTGCAGGAGACTCAGATGAAATGAAAGTTTGAAGAATATCATGAGAAGTCGGAAAGCAAGTCAACAAATGTAGGCCAGTTTCAAATGCGGTTGATGATTAACGGATGGTTAGTCTTGGTATTGTGAATACATTTACGGTCAGGATACTGATGGTATGCGTTTCATGTGAAGAAGTCAATATAAACAATAGCCCCAACCGATCATCAGACCGACTTCATGTCAAATGCATGTGGAACATGTTTTATACTATTTAACTGGAATACTTTGTGTTAATTGTATTAAAAGACTGATTATATTAGTGATGTTTCTTAAATTGAGGTTTGTACTCAGATTTTTGTTTAATTTATAGCACTTTTACATTAATTTTATGAGTCACTCTCGTTACCCATTTTATTTATACAAATGGGTGTAAAAGAGCAAAAAAGAGTGAAGAATACGTTCCAGTTAGGCAAATTTCCATAAATTTGTGTACGGAGGTCATGCATTTAAAATCACTGTGTTTGAAAGGAAAAATTTAGAAATAACGGAAAACGCCCATGTCCAACAATAAACAACTGCCGATCTTCTGATGTGTTTTCTGAAATACTGTGCTCATAAACAATAGAATTCAATTTGTAATATATTTTCACATCTATTAGTGACACCATGCAGGATTTGCATAAATTTTGCATATTTAGAAATTGTACTGATCATCAAACAATAAAACTTGTTGCAAGATTTGAGTAAATTTAGAAAAAGCCCTAAATATTTTTAATACAATTACAAGAAATAACAACAAATCTGCCCACAGCCAAAAATTTTATTGACCATCAAGGCCATGCAAAATTTCTTCCGCAAATACAAAAATTTTCGCTTGGCTATTGAAGTTATGCATAGGATGACTGCGCCTGATGGCCGGCCACTACCAGCTGGTCGTCCACTTACATAAATAAGATTTTAAAATATATTTCAACATCCATTGTAATTGCAAAATTAAAAATTACAGAGTGACGTTAATAACGTCGCTTCAACGTGTCACAGGTGTATTAACCTAAAAACAATGTTTTCATACCACTAATGCATAAATCACCGCCAGGCGTCGCTGAACGCAGGCATGTGCACGGTCCCTATACTTGTAACACGTTTTAAATGTGGCTGCGATGAACAAATATTGATTATTCAATGTTAAATTCCAGAGTCGACCCGTCATTAAAAATCAGACTGTACATCTGTATTTTTATCATTTATAATTTGAATCTAAAAAAAAAAACTTATAAAGACAAGTAACGTGTGTTTTTTAAAATTTCTCCTTATGGTTGGCCGTGAATTGTTAGTTGTGAACTAGCCTCAATCGACCTGACATATGAAATAGCATAATCCCACTTTTAAACTAATAAAAGCAATGAATAGGCGCTTTCCAGGTTAGCGTCGAAGTACCTCTAAGGTACACTGGAGTAACATAGAAGATAGAATTACTCCGGTATAGTTCAGAGCCTCCCCAACTCTAACCTGGAGAGCGCCTAATAAAAGAAAGAAAATTGAGGTTATGATATACGTCAATTTATTAAATTTCTAGTAAGGCTGGTTCACAACTAACAATTCATGGCCAACTATGAGGAAGAATTTTAAAAAGGGCACGTTATAAAGCTTAAAATTCATAATTTTTGTTGTAAGTTGGTTTTAATTGTAAAGCGGGAAACACATTGAGGCGGTTGCGGTAGCGATTGCGGTGGTGATGGCGGTCACAAACGTTCAGACAGTAGCGATTAGACAAGCAGCGTCCTGTCCACCGCTGGACTATGTTTTAAGCGAGAGACACATTGAGGCGGTTGCGGTAGCGATTGCGGTGGCGGTGGCGATGAAGACCGTTCACATGTATGCGACAAGATAGATCTGCCAATGAATTTACGCAACTTTACGTAACTTTACCGTTTTCATCGCCACCGCCACCGCAATCGCTACCGCAACCGCCTCAATGTGTTTCCCGCTTTACCGCCCAACACTCTGGTGGCGATCAAACATAACAGGTTGTATTTCACCGTTAACCGCGCGAGAAAAAATGGAAAATGTTACGGAAAATTCATTGATTATGTTAAGAATTACAGAGTGCTTTATGATTTAACACATCCGGATTACAAAAATATACGGTATTACTTGATTAGGCAATATTTGTTCTAATATCTCGTCAAAACATACGAAATTCATTCGAAAATACGCATAGAAACGTCTTTTTATCGTTTCGTAGTTGCGGATATAATCTGTGGGATTCATTCTCTTTTTTGCGATTCAAGTTAATCTCATGGATCCATATTTTCCTTTTTTTATCTCTGAATAAATAAAATTAAAAACCAAATCGATTCTGTAGAACATCACTTGACTGTGACTTGACTATGACCCTCTTCTGCTTCTGCTAACAAAGTTCTAAGGAGTGCTGCTTCCTTCTTTAAGAGATCCAAGATTGTATCTTTAATTATTATGTATTATTACCCCACAAATGTTAACACTTACTATACATTACAGTATTTAGAAAACTAAATATCATCGCGATTTCAGTGTATGCACCAGAATCGCTATTGCAACGCCACCGCCACCGCAATCGCTACCGCAACCGCGTCAATGTGTGTCCCGCTTAATGTGAGATCAAAAGTCGATCACAGGATGTCACGATTTAAACTGTTCTTAAAATTAATCATTGCTAGTAAATCATTAATATTGAAAGAAGTAATATAATTTAAATTCAGTAATTTTCTGAATACTTAAATTTTTAATATTTTCAATTAGAGAAACATGATTTAAATTGTCCATCGATTCACACGAAATTACTTTAATTCTTGCTTCGTTGATTTTTACAACAACAGTGACGACATTTAGTGGTAATAAGAATGAAAAATAAACCATAGTTTTAAACTGATAGAAGGACACATTGAGGAAAACTATTTTCCTTTCTCAGAACAAGCACCCGACCAATATTCCTTTCAGTATTTAAACCTTCCAATAAGAAATCGTACGATCAATCAGTCTTTGGATTGCAGTTGCCGTGGAATTGCTAGATTAACTACAGGGTGTCCAAATTCTTCAACAGTCAACAGACAATCACGTGTATTCTGTAAGCACCAACTCATTTCAAATGATATCTAACAATAATTGAAGAGAAACGAATTGATAGGTAACCATAGCAACTACAGCAATTCACCAATGACGTTTCAATATGCCGTAACAATCAATTGAAAATAATATGGTTTTTAGGAAATCAATATTCTCTTCATGATTGTATAGTGTCACTTCCTGTTGGCTAACAATTGTCAAAATGTAGAAATGAATACAAGTGTAATGTAATTATGACAATATAAATGTCAATGCAAACATGATAACTTGATTAACTTGCTGAAATTAAGTTATCATTTTGATAATAGTAGCTGGGAAACGAAATAGGCAGTGTCGAAGAATATACATAAGTAATTTTATGTATTTAGGGTAAATTCATTAATTACAGTTTATCAAATAGAATTTTTAATTTAAATTTTATTGATTTTTCTTTGTTGAATAATAAAAAATCACTCTGCGTGAAAATAATTAAAGGATTGAGTCAACTCTAAACTATAGAATCAGTCAAAACAGTCTTTATTGTTGTATGGCATACAGAACACAACGAGTAACACATTTAAAGCACATAAAATTGTCGGATATAAACATCATGCATATAAACTATTAGCAAAATTCTTTTGTTAACACTTACAACATGTCGTAGAAAGCAAATTTTTCTCGACAATAAATTAATATGCAAGTTTCCCTATTTTTAAAGGCGGGAGTGTTTAAAGGTAAACGACAATCCATACAATTACCAAGAGTTTCTCAATTCGCACATTTACAACAAACAATCAATATTCTCGGGTTTTGATGCTATCGTTCCGCAAACATGAGAAGTCTTCATTTTCTTTTTGTTTCCTGTTCATACGTATTTCAAGTCCCTCCTTATTAGCTGTAACTTTCACGGATTCTTCTCATGAATATAGGTTCCGTGTCTTCTTCATCTTGGTCCTGAAAATATGTTGGCGTTTCTGTTTGTACAACGTGCTGTGCGCCTCCTTCTTTACAAGTCAACCAGTATGTATCCATCAATCCTTTTCCCTAAAATACATAAAGAAAAAAAAATGCGTTTGAGTGTTTTAAAGTAACTTACCTTAACGTCAACTAGGCCTCTGTGTTCGGTCCTGTATCCACCAATGGTGTCTAAGGCTTTCTTCATCTCCAAACTTATGTGAATTTTACAAGCTGTAAGCAAGGTTAAATTGAGAACGAGGTACATATATGATTGTTGATTGGGTTAAGGCAAACCTTCGCCTGTCGATTCCATTCTAGAAGCCGTGTTGACCGTGTCTCCGAAAAGACAGTACCTTGGCATTTTGGAGCCCACAATTCCAGCCACGACGGGTCCTGTGTGAATCCCGCAACGGATCTGAAGTTTTTCTGATTTCCGGTGTGGAATTTTGAACTGTGTCGAACCTGATAGTAAATCTAAGGCCATGCTAGATATTTCTGTTACGTGTTTGTTTCCTAAATTAAATATGTATGTGACTTTAAATTTTTATCGAAGCAGTTGAATACGTACCATTTTTAACTGGTAAACCGGAAGCAACCATGTAGGAGTCGCCGATGGTTTCGACTTTGTACACGTCGTAGCATTCAATCCTGGCGTCAAATAGTCTGTAGATTTTGTTCAAAAATGTGACTACTTCTAGAGGGGTACTGACTGCTGCTATTTCTGTGAAACCAACTATGTCACTGAAGTAAATTGTTACAGACGCATAATATTCAGCTGGTACCTAAAAATTTGAATATTTATCCAAATTTATTTTATTTTAAATAGACCAAACATTTTTTTTTAAGTAATATAATTAGGTATAAATAAATTTCATGAAACCTGTCTGGTCTGCTTTAGCTGGGTAGCAACACTAGGCGGTAGCATTTGGAAAAGTAGATAATCGCTTTTCTTCTTTTCCGTTTTCAATTCCTTAGCCTTCATTGCCAAATTTGCGGCGTACAACTAAAACAAAACAGAATTTCTTTTTCTACTACAATTTAAAATTTCGAAATTAGTAAATTATTATTAATAAAAAATACCTGTATAGTTTCTACGGCATTTCTGACCAACCATATAATCACAGGCGACACAGCCAAAACCACAACTAAAATTATTATCCCAACAGCTTCTTTGTTAGCGGCATCTTGTAAGTCTTCGTTTACGTAGTCTCTGCAATTGAAAAGTCGTGGGCAAATACACAAAAAGAAAGGAAAGTTTTCAAACCCTTCCCGAGTAAATTTAAATTATAATCGATCAAACTACTTTGATTAGAAAGGGTTCTCCTACCTAATTTGATGCCTCAACTCTCTTTGGAGTTTCCTAAGTTCGTCCGTGTAATTGGCAATCGTGTCAAAGTAATCTATAGCTTCTGAGATGCTGGCCTTCCTCTGGGTGTTTTCGATTATAATATCGCGTCTGAAATAGATTTGCATTAAAATTTTTGCCCTCTTTGGGGTGAACTTCATTCGAAAGTAATTGCATTTCTTAACTGCACCATTCTTTACTTGTGTTTAATTGTGCCGTAGTTAACCATCGCCTGGGTTAATCGTCGGTAAACGTTTTTCATCAACGGTACATAATTCAAAGAGCCGTTCAGTAGATCTTTTGCAATGGCATCGTGACGTATGTAGCTGCTGTAATTGCTACCGTTTAGGTACCCTTTTCCAAAATAGTGGACCCCGTAGACACTCGATATGCAAGTGCTTTCGATGCTACGTAGCAGATTTTTAAAGGCCAGAAGGTATCTGAAAATGTTGCAAATTGGAAATTATCACTTGCAGCCGTACACTTTAAAATTGGAAATTACTCATACCTACAGCTATTATTAAAAAAAATATATTTGAATCTTTTTATACATTTAAAAGAACTTTTTCGGTTCCTCTTGCCTTTTAAATTTTGTCCCCAATTCGATTTGGAAGCAGTGGTTTGTCGGAGGTATAATAATTCCATACGATTAAGGCCCAGTTGTACAATGCCAGTTTAAATTTAAGCCGAGGCTTAAACCCATAACAACGATTATTTTAACAATTGTTGTTAAGGTTTTAAACTTTGGCTTAGAAGATATATGTATATGTATATTGTTTTAAATTGTAAAAAAAGTCTGGTACTCTCTATTTTATTCTTTTTTTAATTTAATTTTTCTGTATGAAATGAGGGCGAACTATTTTAATTTTAAATTATGTTTACCCTTGTATAAGTTCATGGCGTCTTTTATGGAAAGAAATTGCAATTTAATAGACCCTCAGATCGTCGGCGTCGCGTCGGATATAGTGACAGCTTAGTAATGAAATGACTATCCTTCAAACTGTAAGTAAACATTTATAAAACGGTTGCAGCTGGATTTATGTATTGCACGTTGTAAACTCAGATCTGCAAGCGTACTTTTTAACTCTATTAACTCGTTTTAATTTAATTTTATAGTTTTCTGAAAGAAACGAAGGATGATTAATTATACAGAATGTATTATGCGCTAAGACTCTTTGCTATGTTATTATTAGATTAAAACTCAAAAACAAAATTCAATTATAAACAAGACTGAAATATTACATACTTTACATACTCAGAAATTTATGCGCTATACAAATTTTTATAATTGATTTAAATTCAATTACAATTAAACTACTCAAAAATTAAACTTAGTTTGTTACAGCTTTATCAAATTAAAAAAAAAAGAAAACTGAAAACAAAAACAAAAGACGATCGAGTTGTTTGGAAATGCCTTTAAAGCAATTCTGAGGAAATGTGCAAAATAATAAAAAATAAAAAGTGCTGTTTGGAATCCTTTGGTGCACGTAAAATATAAACATGAAAAAAAAAAAAGAAACAAAATATGAGAAAATTGTTAAGCATTTGTAAAAAATATATAGAGGGTGACTCTTAGTGCATATTCGGAAGATAGAGACTTTATTATTGCATATTCTTAAAATTCGTTTGCGCTGTGACTTAGATGAGATATAGCTGCATGATTTAAAATTAGTTACAATAATACAGGGTGTTTCGTCTGGATGTGTCAAACCAAAGTTACGTATTTTTAAATGGAACACTCTACATATTTTGGTCTCACCCGATTCGTCTTTAAGAATGGAACACTTTTTTATAAGATGATTACTTACCTAAATCTAAAAGTTTTTGAGATATTGGCATTTAAATGCAAACGTGGCCTTTAATACTCTGTAGGTAACTTGTTTATTAAAATTTAATTTTAAAATTGTAGGAGTAGACTTATTAGCTACAGAAAGCAATGCTTGTTTTGAAAATATATCTATTAATTTTTACAGGGTGAGTCGTAACTCGTATGCTTACTTTACTCCGATTTTTAAAATGCAACACCCTGTATATTGTTACTGATTTTGATACATTGTTCATCAAGCTTTTCAGTAATATACGGCTCGGTATAAGTTACACTTCGAATGTACTATCGCGGCCTTATAATTTCGCACGATTTTTTATCAAGTAGCCAGAATTTCTCTAAATTATAGTTTTGTAGAACAGGCTCTTTCCTCAATTTTGACACTAAAGACCTTTTAATAAAAGTCAGGTTGTTTGGTTATATTTTAAGAACAGCAAGAATAACAGAATAAAAGCAGTGACAAACCATCTCCTAATTTTGCGATTGCAAAACCCTTCTCTCCTTCAGAAAGCACGTGATTTGGCATTGTGTTGCTGCGACTTTAGCATACATTTGAAATCTGACGTTTAAAATGATAATTTTTGACAAGCCGTCAAAGAAAGGCATATTTACAGCGGAAAATCGAATCGGGCGAAATTATAAGGCCGCGATAGTACATACAATAAGACTTCAAATTCGATGAATGTTTAATGCACGTATTTTTTCGACATCCACCGTATTATTTCGCTTACAAATCGTTAATTTTAGCTTAAAATTACTTTAAAAAGCTGTATCCAATATCATTGGAGTTTTTAGTAGATAGATTTGAGTATTAACACTTGAGTTAATGTGCAATAATAAAGTCCCTATCTTCCGAATACGCACTAATGATTCACCCTGTATATAAATAAATAAAATAAATTTGTTTTTGGTAAGTTGCTCCATGATTGATATTAGTAACCAAAAGTTTTAAAAGAAACTTTAGGATTTGTCTTAGGGTTATAAAGAAAACGCAGTGCGGAGAGTTAGATGTTTACTGCCGACATGTTTCGATCTTAGAAAAGGCCATCTTCGGGGCGACTATAATAAATCGGGGGTAATTAGTGACAGTTTGGGGCAATAAATAATAAATTTACATACCTAGCTAAGTTTGGTAGTTGTGTCACATAGTTTTCACAATAAAAATTATTGTACCTATGTCAGAAACAGACATATTAAACATATTAAAAGTGTTAAAAATAATGTAAATAATGTAAATTAGAGTTCAAATCTGTAGGTAGTCTTGCTTGGTAAGCTCTAGATTTTCTGCAATTCGCCATTTTCATTTTCGCGAAATTTGACGTTTTTCATATAATGACATGATGGCAAAAAAAATCAGCTGCGCAAAATAAAATACACTTTCAAACATATAAGTAGTTACAAAGTACCGTATGATTTTTAAAATTTTAGATAAAGGGAGGCCGTGAAGAGGAAAACATACAGCTTAAATTAACTCATACGTACGTTTTGGTTAACATCACTGCAAAAATATGGTTCAATGATGAATGCCTTTTGAAGTTTTGTAAATATTATTTTGAAGAAATTGTTGTATTTGCTAATTTTACGCCATACGTTTTGCTTTCACGGCCTTCCTTTATATAAAATTTTAAAAATCATACGGTACTTGCCCACAAACAAGCAGAGACCTGCTTAATGACGGATTACATCTCAGATGCCTGTGTGGAGTAAAAGTGAAGTACCAATAGAATTTTTTTAATGAAACTATTTTATATCACAAAATCTTTTAAGCGGACACTAAATCGCGCACTTTACACTTTACGTTTCGCAGTCGTTCGACAGCTTCGTTAGTGTCCGCTTAAAAGATTTTGTGATACAAATTTCATCGGACAAGAACCAACTGTAAATATGAAACTATTTTACATTTAAGGCCCGTGTGCCACTATGTTATTTCTTGTGCAAGATTTGTTACGAGAAGTGCCAATTAAACCAATCAGAATTCACAGTGGTAGCTCATCTCCCTCACTTTGTAACAAAAATGTTATCAAATCTTGCATGGTGTCACACGGGCCTAAGGCTGTTAGTACAAAAAGTATGCTAATAAATAAACGAAGCATTCCTAAGGGCACAATAATCTGCATACAAAAAATGTTAAAAGTCATAGGATAGGTGGTGAATCATAGGGTTAATATATTAACTTAATATGATACGCTCTATATTCAATATCACATTGCATGGAACCAGAGCATGTAGCGAAAAACTAATTTCAGATTTGAAATCAGTGATGAAAATATTACTAAGATCAGTTAAAAAATCTCTTGCAACAGCCAATAACAAAAAAAATTGTTCCCCAGTGAAATCCATTGAAACTCTGAGAAAATAATAAAAAATTTAAAAATGCTGATTGGAAATCCATTGGTGTAAGTAAAATAAAAATTAAAAAAAGAAGACCAAATATGATCAGTTGTTGGGGAATAATAAGATTTTGATTTCCTTGAAAAAAAAAGTCGACTTTCTCATTTTTTCTTTCTCATTTTTTAAGTATAAGACTTGTTTGTCACTTCATGAAACAATTGTTTTTCAAAAGCCTTTTAATTACATTTTAACTTCTTATGAGCCGAAAGTCTTTTGATTCGATTTAGCAGTGATTTATTTAAAATATTTAAATTAAATTAAATCAATAAAAAATAGTGGGGAATCGAATCTTGTTTTTCAAGATTTGTTTGTCACTTCATGAATCGATTGTCCTCGACAAGTTTTCAATTGTTTTTTCCTTCTCAAGACTCGATAAGAATCTTCATGAGTTTATGAGTCAATTGTTTCCCAAAAACCCTTTAATTACTTTTTAGCTTCTCATGAGCTGAAAGCCTTATCTGTTTTATCTCTTTATCTATTGTTTAAATCAATAAAGAGACAATTGACAACCGACTTTTGATTTAAACATTGTCTTCCTACAAGTATACTTAAGTATTAAAATTTTTAAATTAAAACTGGTTCTTGTCCGATGAAAATTGTATCACAAACTTTTTTAAACGGACACTAAATGGCGCACACTTAACGTTTCTGACGAAGCTGTCGAACGACTGCGAAACGTTAAGTGTTTGTGCGCCATTGTGTCGGTTTAAAAGAGTTTGTGATAAAAAATTTTTAATTAAAGTTCACATAAGTTTTAATTATTTCGATTTTTATTTAAAAAAATTGTATACATATACAACTCGGACACTGATTTGTGTTACGTAATAGCACAGTATAAAGATTACACAGTAGCGCGACTCTCATGAAAATATTCAGTTCGCGCATAACATCCCGCGCAAGGTCTGAGTCACAATCTCGGGATGCAGAGCTCATTCATTCACGGCTCTGGTACCGAATGGATCTTTATAATTATGTTAATACACATTATTTATGCCTTGTTTTTTTTTACCACGTCCACTAAACACTAAAATCCGGCCCTGGTGTGTGAGCACGTGTAAATTTACAATTTACAACAAAATCGCTCACACGTAAAGCAGAACAAACAGTTCGACACGCCCCTTTAATCTACTCGAGGTCAATGAAAATCCAGTAAAGAGATCAAAGTGCCGACGAGCGAGTTGCGCTACTGTATTCTTTATACTGTGGTAATAGTCAAGATAATGACGTAATGGCCAAGACATATTGGAGTAAACAGGGAAAGATAATACTGTCAATGACGCGTTTAGTACGATATATTTCCTTTTTTGTCTTCACCATCAAGTCTATGTATCATCAATCGGTTTCCAAATTGTATAAAATGTTCTTACCTCCATACTCCGCTGTTATCAGTCTCTTTAATTTGATTGGTCAAGTGATGTAACATTGCTGCGTTTACCGCCGAATACCAATGGAATACTTCGGACATATTATTATTTTCTGGACGTATTTTCTTCCTGAAACATCAACAATAAACGAACAAAAACATTTGTTGCAAAAATGATTAAGGGCCGGTACTTTAGTTACTAATTATTGATTATCTTTAACCTTTGGTTTATTTTCTTCATTACAATTACAAACACAATTGTTTCTATTGGAATAAATAAAAATAATAATGAATAATCAATGGATTTGACAAATGAAAACAACAAATTTATCAAATAATTTGATGATGTCATAAACAATAATAATTTAATTGAAATTATTTTATTTGGCCCGAAATACAAAGTTAGTTTAAAATCCACGTTTGCGTGCAATTTTTTTTGGCTTGGAATGTACGCAGTAACCGATACAGATTAATGATGTGTATTGATTAATATGTGTTCTACAAACTGCAATTAACGGTAAACATTAATTAGGCGTGCATTAATAATTATAGAGATGGAAAGCCATTACGTTAAATAATTTCCGTTGTTGATCAAACTTGCTTTGATGTAATGAGAAGGTGCACACACCTGCTCTGTTGCTATCAGAGTTAAATTAATTAAAATCAGTGAAATGATTGAATCGTATGTATTTATTTTATTTGCTCTCATTTTGATGCGTTTCTAGGTTCAGGGTCGGCTTTGCATTCGACGAATTTCTATAAAAGTGCGCAAACTCGCATAAAAAATTATCCTTGATGCATAGAAGCTATTAATTACAGGTTTAAGTTCGGTTGGGTTAAGCTGTTGTGTTTTCTTTGCCTTTTTTTTAAATTAAATTATTATTAAAATGAACGATTCGCAATGTCGGTGTTTGAGGAGGATTCGTAAGTCATATTTCTCTTGATTTTAACGTGCTTTGTTGTTTGTTTCTGGGACAAAATTACTTTCAGAGTTTGTGTTCCTCAAAGTGCGTTGTGTTCAATAAAAGATAAAAGTCATCACTTTTATTAAAAAATTAAATAAATACTAATTACTAACTTTGAATACTGAATATACGTCACTCTTGGTTTCATTGTGAAAAAGTTTACGAAATAATTAATTTTGCGACTATATTTTTCAATCAATTAACCTATTTTAAAAATTATTTTTTATATATGGGGCATGATCAAAAAGTACGGGTCGATTGCCCTCATTAACAATAATAAAAAAAATTTAATATCTTTAAAAATTTTGAAGATAGTGATTGACATATATTTTTTTCTTGTTTCAGGTTCTGTTATTTAAAATCAGCTGTGTTGGGTGTTTGTGTGTTGTGGTAGAATTTGGTGAGTTATGATTTGGCAAGTAGATCGGCACGCTTCGTATAACGGTAAGGTGAGTTAATCCTATTTAATCTAAAATCTAATTTAATTTAACCTGAAAACTTTGACCTTTTCAAACTAATTTTTAATTATTACTTAACTACTTAAATGTTGCATTTCGAGCGCCTTTTTTGCGATTATTGAGTAAATTGTTTTTAAAAATGTTGTAAACTAAAGAGGACCAGTTTTCAATTCGTATATTTTTATAAATGCTTTTTACAAGTAATTATTTGTTTTAGTTCCACGTCGGTATGCCGATAGGGTAGAAGAAGGGTAAGTGATTTGAATTATGTACTGACAAAATATGACGTACACATAAAATACAGTATTTCTTTAACATGTTTATTAACTTCGTCTTTGCCATAAACAAACCCTCAATACCATTATCATATTTTTACTTAACCAAACAATGTAAAACACTTTTTTCGTTAAACTCTTAATTAACTATTCAACTCTATCCTATTGAATTTATTTCAAACAATTTCAGTCCTGAATGGTTATTGATTATAAAAATGCAAGTCTTGATACAATGAGATCTAACTTAATTTTCTTTAAAGTAATATAAGAAAATGAATCCACCCCACCCCCAAACATACCTGATATTGCAATTACAGAATTAACCTGAACTGTAGGAGTTATTATCATTTTCTGTGTAACAGCTACAACCATCTTAGGCTACGTTTTATTACAAGGAAAAATATCGTTTTAGTTTGCTACTGATTGTTGATTAATATATTTGCAAATTTTACAAATTATTTTATTAATAAGTAAACATACCTGAATTCACCTAGTCGATTTTGAAACGTGGTCTTATCTGAATATAATTCGAATTTACCATTATCCTTTGGCATCATTACAAGAGGCCAGCTGCTCATATTTTCCAGGGCCGAATCAGTTAGGGCGAAGCTTTGGTTTAAGTTTGATCTGAAAGTTAACGAATTAACAATGTTACTACTCTTATAGTATGGTGCTTGAGTTGATCATCAGAATGTCGAATTATTAGTTAAGCAGTTTAATATTTATTTAAAAAACATGAAATTTATTCCTAATCTGGGCCATGAAGATCTTTATTCCTAATTTTTTTTTTTATTATTTGCTACTTATGTCTAGGATTTACCTCAACGTGCTTCCGTTTGTGTAAACAAAGAATGCAACTTCTGATCGTTCTAATTGAATCCTGGTTACAACTTTGCCGAGTTCAGTTGCTATGGTGACCTGTAACAGAAGCCAGAACAGAATGAGTGCATCATGAAGCGAAACATGCATGCATCTACAGAGAAACTCTAAACTAACAACACGAATTTGTAAATGATATCTAAACCTAGTTTAAAAGATATCATTTTTAAAATTAAATTAATCTACTGTTTGGTTTTAGTTCATGTACTCAATTATAATTTTTGATGTTATTGTTTTATTTTTCCTAGTAAATTTAGAATTCAAGTTAGAACATGAGCATCCCTCGTATAATATGCAAATGCAGGTGCATAAAAACATCAACGCCTTCAGATATTTACTAAAACTGACTGCACGTTAATTGTTGGCCGCAAATTTAATTGAACTCTCTCCGTTCAAATTACATGCTCGTAATGAACGACGAGACGCGACAAAATAGAATTCAAAGCACGATCGGACGTCCACAACAAAAATGCATTGCATGCAATCGAATAGTTTTCCATTATATTTAATTGAACACTGCTTCTGCCCTGCGAATTTATGGCGGAGGGAAATTTTCCACCAGTCCTTCCAAACTTCTCTGTTTCTACAATGAACGTAATTTATGATTTAAGGTTAAAGGAAAGCTATTCGATTCAAAGCTTAATCTTAGAACCGTTTGGCACTGTATAAGATTTGATGTAAAATATTGTGTAAAGGCTGTTTTAGACTAGCCCATTTCTTGTACAAGATTTTATTCAATTTCAATAATAAATATTTGGAACAAGAAATTTCTGGGCTGCAGATAGAACATGTTCTTTTTGTTTCAGATAGTTATTAATTCAGTTTAATTTTTGAAATATTGAACCAAATCTTGTACAAGAAGTTGGGTAGTCTAAAGCGGCCTTAAGTTTCGTAAAAAACAAAAATATTAAAAAAAAATAAAGAAGCTGTTAAACGTACAGCGAAACGTCGACATTTAGATCAATTTTACGGAGTGTCCTATTACATGTTTCGTGTTTACTTCTTTCGTAACGTTGAAAGACATCGCCCCCTAAGTTCTTAACACCAAGAGTAACAACAACATATAATTCGCCCCTTTGATATATTACGTTTGAACAGTAATGCGATATAATTGTTATGGCCACGCGAAATGACCAGACCAACCCCGTAGAGTAATTAACCGCCTCGTAAACATCTACGAAAGGGAGTGCTAATCGGCGGCCAGCGACTTTATTTTATTCCTTCTGAGAAGGAAAAATCAATGAAATGAGAAATGAACGCCAGATAATGGAAAGCTACAAATAATTATCTTGATATGGTGCTCTTAAAATGATCCTACATATTTCCAAAATACGGTTGGGGAGTGTTTTATATTCTTTTCTTTTTACATGAGAACAACCCCTTTAAGAAGACTATAATGTTTTTAACCACACCATAGTATTTAACCTTTTCATGGTTTGTAGAACGAAGCTTCGTTTCAATTAAGATAGGAGGAATAAGAACATCATGTGAATGTTTGACATATCACGTCACTTGAGATCCTTGATTGTATTCTTAATATACACGCCACCGTTTTGCTTTATTTCTCCACAGAGTCTCGTTCTTTCAGTTTTGCCAACTTTCTTTGCGTTTTTCTACGAAATAAATAATCAACATTTAGGTTTCTTTCACTGCAGAAGAGAAACATGGAGCTTATGGCGCCAGTTCCGCCTCAATTTTTTTTTAATTTTTGCAGTTGTACACTGTAACGTAGCACTAGCAGTTTCGATTGGAGGGCACTGTATGCACTTAGAGCGCACTCAGAGTATCTTCATCTTATTCTATTGAGTACATACTCAGTGTATATAGTGCACCCCAATCGAAAGCTCTACAAGTCTGATTAAAAATTCAGGCAGTTTCACGTTTTTCCTAATCTCCTGCTCTTTGCACAGCAACATTTGAAATGTTCATGTTTAACATCAAACTATTTTATTAAGCAAATAAGTCATATAATCACAACAATGTCAAATAAGGCTAATGTTTTAATGAATTTGTAATTACTATAATAATAATAAAGCAAACGATTCCAATACTTTTTAATAAACCCTCGTACTTGCTTAGTTTCTTGATTTTTATATTTAAACTCGAGGTAAACTAGATAGGAAAATTTAAAAATCTCGTCATTTCAATTAAACAAATTGGTTAAGAACAAAGAAATTTCCTCGCGCAGTTTACTCATTGTAAATCGAGTCCTTCGTACCTTCATTTAATTAAATCCTTCGACGCTTTAATTACATGAGGGGGGCGTCGAGCGTATTCGCAATCAGCTTAAGAATTTTTGTCTTTACTTACTTGGGCTTCAATGTCCATCACTTCCTGTCTGTACAGCATGATGTTTTGAAGTATAATTCCGGTTTGGACTATGAGGGCCAGAATCGGTATGAACGGGAGCACGATCATTTGCAGGAGGTGAATTTTGCGACCCCTCCCGTGGGCAGGGTTGGATTTGGTGCAACAGTATCTCTTCGGAGCTTGGGAAACATCCTCGGAGCTCAGTGAGGGTTGAGATTCATCATCACCGGCTGTTGGGGTGCTGTTCGTGTTCGAGACCTGTTTCATTGAGGCTGTAAAAATAAAGATGGAAGGTTAGTTGGTCCCTATCGATGGTTGTGGTTCGTTTTGAAAACTGTGACAAAGAAAATAATAAAATATATAAATCGGAAACCAATTTGTATAACAGCAGTTGGCATGACGGTCGAGACAAAGAGAGATAATACATTGAAGAAAAAATGATAACGATAAAGGCAAGAAAAGAAAAATATTAAGAGAATTTGTTTTAGATGGAGAGTTTTCAAAACTCTATTGTGTTATGATCGAAAGGAATGAATTTTGAGAAGGACTCTTCGTGTTTGGAAACAGCATGACATCAAAATAAAGTTATTCCCCGAAGAGAGTGAACATCACCAAGTATTATGTTGATTACCCCAACCATTAAAAGTCTACATGAAAATAATTTCGCGGTTTTTCGCAGACAAATTCCAAGTAACGCGCATTATTCCATATCATCATAAATTACAGATACGCACGTCGAATTCGAAGGTATGTATTTACATACGAACTCGTGTTCACTCGAAAATCCCCTAATTGGAAATACGTCGATTTCTATCCTGAAATTTGCATTTAAACAACAACTCATGTTGATTTGTTTCCGCTGAAATCCGAGTATAATTTTTTTTTGTTTAGAAATGTTTTATGTTCGGTGACGGAATACGCTCGCTAAATAAATATCTATAAGTGCTGTTTTATTGAGGTGCATGTGTGAGAATATTGATTATTCATCTGTGTAAGTGCAGTTTTGTTTGCTGCGGTTGCATGCCGAGATATGACAGGCTGATATGTCTTCACATAAGAAGTGGAAGGTTTTAGTAGTTTCACAACTAAACCGTTGACATTCGATAATTTTGTCACCCTTATTGTCAGAGGGAAAATTTAAACTAATTTAAAATGTTTTGTTTCACGCCAGTAATATACAAGGGGCATCGATTTAGTTGATCGCGAGTGTACATATTTATAGAGACTCATATTCCCGTTTTTGTAAAACCGTTAGTAAATGTTGAGCATTCATTTGCCTATACATTTTTATATAAGGTGCTAAGAATCATAGCGATGGCAAGTCATGAGAAGCATATTTCCTAGAAAATCATGTTTTGAGTTCACCTCTATGAGGTAACTCCAACTTTTTGGGTTAATTGTTTTATTAAATCAAGATAAAAATATAAACAAAACCACTATGATTTTCAGGACCCCATGTAATTCTGCATATCTTGACACATTACAGAAGTTATTAAAATAGAACTTTGCTTTCAAGCTAGTGGAAAACATGTTTACCTTATGTTAAAAGCCTTAATCAAAAATTTAAATTATAAAAGCCCCCAAGAGATTTATTCTTAATTATTATTATGAAGTTGGTTGGGCACGAAGCATCTACATAATGATGTAGAAGATTGGAATTACTTCCATCTAGTTGGCAGTGCAGTTCCGAAAACTATCTAATTACTTCAAGTTATTTCATTTAAGATTCGTTTGTGTTCGATGGGAATGTCGTTGGATCGATATGAATTGCCCACTGTTTGAATTATTGGGTCCGAGATGGAAAACGTATTAGTTTTTGATTAATAGAAATTGCAAGTATCTGGTTCTGAAACGAGAAATTTATTATTGGTTTATAATTGAATGAGTAAACCAGCAGATGAACTGAATTATTGTTATTATTGATTGACATTCGCAGATGTTAAATTGATTGACAGGACTGAATGAATTTTAATCAAAATACATATTTTAAATTAAATTGTGAAATTGTGTTCTATTCTTTAATGTTTTGAAAATTGAATAACCAGTGTTTATAATTATTATATTAATTTAAGTACCTTCCTTCCATTATTTTATATTATTAGGTAAATAAAATAAAATTACAATATTTTGTAACAGAAGAGCAATTAACAATTAAATCTCAGCACAAAAGATAAAAGAACGCAATTAAAACTTTGAACTTTTGCACGAAACTATAAACCTCTTTTCGCATATTTCAAAAAGCTTTCTCCTGAGCGGAATAATTCAGCTGGATCTTCTATCCTCGAGGTATTTTAGTTTGCAGGCTTTAAAGCAACATAAATGCATTGCAGTGCGCTTTGTTTTTATGGATCCGAATTATGGGATTCCCCAGATTATTGTATATTACATTAGAAGAGGGCTGGAAATATAACATCTGCAGCACGTTTTATCTTTGGTAATGCAGCTTTTAGCGAAGCAAACATTTCAAATGGATGAACACGTCCCGATTACTTACACTAACATTTTTTTGTGTAATTTTTATACGTGTGTGAGCAAAACATTAAATGTGTTACATGTTTTCTTTTGAAAACTTAGCATTTTATTTACTGACGATTCGTTGGAGTTGATCCCAAATTAGGTGAAACTAAAATTTCAAAAATGATTCGACAACCAAATTATGGTGTCCAGCCGAACGGAAAATGGACTTGTACAAATTGAGATTCACAAATTCAGTTGACTGCGAGGCTTTTAAATTGGGGCTTTTAAAATTGCTTAGCGTTGCAAATGCAGTTCAGGGAGTCGAATCGAATTTAGGAGAAGATAATCAAAATTAATGTGAGAGTAAGCGTTAAATCATTTAAGGGAACGTGACATTGCCTTCAGTTTTAAAAGACTTTGTTCACTAAATCGTATTTTCGACGTTAACGATAATATTTAGGTACCGGGTTATTCGATGATATGCATAAATTGCATTTAGTGTAAAGCTAGATTTTAATGTTGTCAATTTCAAACTGCTATTCATCATCTCGATGGAAGGATTTGTTTAAAGCAATAAAAATAAATGGTTAAATTTTGATGTAAAATTATTTAAATAAAATCACAAATTGGGATAAGCAAAGTTTGAACCATGCAAATACACAAAGTCCCGAAACGGTCGAATAAATTTGTTATTTGAGAAGTAATGTTTTTGAAATTTGGTTACGGATATACCGGGTGCTGCACTGATGAACGCAACATAGGAAATCCCATGTTAATTTATAAATGTTCAAATATTGGCTTCCCTAATTATTTTACAGCAAAATTTCATTTAGGTTTTTTAAAGTACTCTTCAAGATAAATCTGTCTGTGCAGTTTGTGAATTTTTCATTAGCACAGTTTCAAGATATTTTAAAAAGGTTCAGTAACCAAATTCAATTCATATCGAGCTATCAGCACGGCCTTGATCAGTTGCTTTACTTTATTTTGATGTTCACTGTTCAAGGCCTTATTGATAGTTCGACATAAATTAAATTTGGTTACTGAATCTTTTGAAACTGAGCAAATGAAAAATTCTCAAACTGCACAGACAAATTCATACAGAAGAACAGCTTTTGGAAAGAATTAATTTAGCTTTCGCTGAAATCCAAAATGGGAATTTTCAATTTAATTACACCCACGAATTAGATCGTCGATGTCAATCAAGATTGTCTTGTAACTGGAGGAGGTGTTTTAAACAACCCGAAAGGATCACAATCAAATCATAGCAACCTACGTTAATAAAATTTATATGTAACAAAGTTAAGCCCTGTATCTATTAAATGCATAGAAATCGGACACATGTTTATATGAGAAAAAATGTTTGAAATTTCATTCTCTATAACCCCTTTCATTTTCCGTCGCGACTTTTGAAACACCTGTAAAAATGGACTAAATTTCAAAAAGAATACTTCTCAAATAACAAAGTTATTCGACCGCTCGGGACTTTGTACTAACCCTATATGTACATACATTAAAAGAGAGATATAAAACGAACACTTTCAACTATTTTCTTTTTAATTTAATTTATAAATTGTTAATACTTTTTGCAATCGTCTCGTTGATGATATTATATTGTGTGGACCACATGAAATAGGTTTTTCTTTTTTTTGAAGGTAACGCTTCTTTAAGGATACTACGAACCTGACTTTTACGCCTAAAAATTTTCAATACACTAAAATTTTCTTTTATTATAACAAAGTACTCATAGTTTTACGTTACGTATCGGATAGACAACGAACTGCACACTTGCGTATTGCGGGCCGGACGCAACTAATGCACTTTCAGCAGCTTTCAGGAGTCCTGAGCTTGCGTTTCAGACGTGTACACGCGCAAACATTCACACGCTTTGTGTTGAATATTGTAAAACGGTTTTCACGAACAGCGATTAATTTAATTCGTCCCTTCAAGTTACATTTCGATAGTTTAAAAGTTCGCCTACATTTCTTTTATTTACTACAAGTTTCTAATTAGTCTCGATATTAAGATATTTACTTTTCAAGTATATTACATTCACATACAAATTTTAATACTAGCAAACCTGAAATTAATGCGAAAAGAAAAAGGAAATTGCCATTCAATTGGATATATACAGGGTGTCCCAACAGCGTGTTCTCGGGCCATATCTCCATAACTACTGAAGATACAAAAAAAATTTCAACACAATTTCTTTTTTAATTTAAGAGGTCTACAACACAAAATTATTTTCATCTATACAGAGTGAATCAAAACAATGGTGCCGGACACAACTTTTTTATTTCAAATAGCATGCCCTATACATATATGAAACCAAATTTGGATTACCCATAAAATTCTGCACATTTTCTGTGTGCCATTGCTTATACCTAAACCTAACCGTTCTTGAGATATTTAACATTTTGTCTAAAAACTGCCATTTGCAGCCAGTATTTTATTTATTCATATTTTATTTATTTTTAACTCTAAGGAAAAGGTTTTTGGTACAGATGTAGTTGATACATAAGCTCATTATAAGCCATTATTAAATGTACTTTTATCGCTACAGGGTGGTCATGGCAATAAACAAAATATCAGAAATTTCAAAATGGCAAAACTCAATTTTCTTAAATAGCATATCCTATATTTTCTATCCTAGATTCTTCGTTTAATAAAGTACTTTCATTTTTCTTAAGTATGTCTTATACCTATATGCAATATTTTTTGAGATTTTCAGATCTATTTGAATTATTTCTTTTAAAACGAGCACTTGTCTAAGGTGGCTGTGGAAAACCAGCAAACAATGAACCGGTTGACATTAATAATTATTTTTTAAAGTGTTAGACTGTTGGGAACTTGTTAAGACATGAATTATTAGATTTATTGAATTATTTCTTTATTAAATGGTTGCATAGCCAAAGTTAGTTGGATCCGCTGGCAATGGGCTTGACGCTTGGTCGGGCAATTATAGGTGTGTGTTCGAATCCCCTCCTGGTATATACAGGCTGTTACAAATTCGAGGCTCACCATTGAGATCTCGGAAACGGTAAGAGATACGAAGTCGGTTAAATTGGGGCAAAGTTGCGTATTTTGATGCTGAATAATAATCCGTTCTGAAAAATCTTCTACGTTTTGTAGTTTTTGAAATATTTCAAAAAAATCAGAAAACGTAATTTTCTTTTTTATTTTTTCCTGAAGTTATTACTGCAGGGATCACAACAAAATTAATACATTCTTCAGGCACTTTTTTAAGCTCCTTATGATGATATCATTAGATTTTACTTAAAACGTTTCGTCTCGTTCTGACCATCATCAACTTCATTTTTTCTTATGGGCGCTACATTGGATTTTAATACCATTGAAAAGATCTATTTTTTCTGATGCTTTTCCATGTATCACACATCCCTATTTAATAATCTGAAACAGCTGGAAATGCAAGAAATTGTTGTAAATAACACTGCAAAGAAAAACATGGTATGCAGTGAAAACAAAAACCAAAAAAGTTTGATATACCTTCGGAGTTTTATTTCGTGCATCACAAGAGCTGATTTTAGTAAAATTTTTAGATCTAAAAATGAATGTTTTTGAATCCAAGAATGACGTAAATTTAAAAATTTATTGTGGTCTTAACAACAACAATTCAGTAACAACGAGCGAAATTTCCTTCCAACAATATCCAGAAAGACAACTACAAAACAATAGTTGATTAGATTTGTAATTAAATTATACATTATTATTATTAAAGCAAGAAAATATCAAATTAAATTATGTATGTCTTTAGAAAACTCGTATCTTAAAAGATATTACTGCTCAGAGAAAACATTCTTTCTTGTAGTCTCATAATTTTATACATTTTATAAGTAACTATTTTTTTGTAATCTATCTGGCCATGAAAACAATGACAAATGACAACGATTTTGAAACGTCAAGTACAAACTACCTCTACTAATAATTCTTCGTTCTCATCATCATTAAGGCGATCTCGATACGTCCTTCGAGCTTTACGAAAATATCCATAAAGTGCAATGTTTCCATCTAGCTTAATAATATTGTTCTGTGTGGATGGCATCTTTCTGGGTATTATTGGAAGTAAATTTCTCTTGCTATTACTAAATTGTTGTTAGCAAAATACATTTTTAAATTTATAAGAATGAGAGATTTTTAAAGATATAATTTCTTGTGATACTTTCTTGCTTTAATCATAAAAATGTATAATTTAATTACGAAACTAATTAAATACTGCGTCATCGTCATTGTTGGAAGTAAATTTCTCTTGCTATTACTAAATTGTTGTTGTTAGCACAATACGTTTTAAAAATGTACGTCTTTCTTGGATTCACATCATTCATTTTTGTATCTAAAAATTTTTCAAAAATCTACTTTTGTGATAGACGAAATAAAACTGAAAGTATATCAAACTTTTTGGTTTTGTTTTCACTGCATACCATGTTTTTTCTTTGCAGTGTTATTTTTCAACAATTTCTTGCATTTCCAACTGTTTCAAATTATTAAATAGGGATGTGTGATACATGGAAAAGCATCAGAAAAAAATAGATCTATTCAATGGTATTAAAACCCAATGTAGCGCCCATAAGAAAAATGAAGGTTGATGATGGTCAGAACGAGACGAAACGTTTTAAGTAAAATCTAATGATATCATCATAAAGAGCTTAAAAAAGTGCCTGTAGAATGTATTAATTTTGTTATGATCCCTTCAGTAATAACTTCAGGAAAAAATAAAAAAGAAAATTACGTTTTCTTGTTTTTTTGAAATATTTCAAAAACTACAAAACGTAGAAGATTTTTCAGAACGGATTATTGTTCAGCACCAAAATACGCAACTTTGCCCCAATTTAACCGACTTCGCATCTCTTACCGTTTCCGAGATCCCAATGGTGAGCCTCGAATTTGTAACAGCCTGTATGGGTCCTATGTCCTATGTGAGAGATGGAACACTTATGTGTCGGATTGTGTACAGGATTCATTTTGGCCCCTTCAAACTAGGTTTTCTGCGTTTTCCCGGTTTGTAAGACGAATACCGATGGAAAACACCTAGTAGATCGGTCGCAGCCGCAGCGGGCAATATTACAATAGCTAGCTTAACGCATAGAGAGCTTGGGGCATGTATGATGTAAGTACAAAAAAAGTATAACTGTTTAAAGGAGTCATGTACTTGAAGTAACTAATGCTTGTACATTGTTATCGCTTGAAAATTAATTATTAAAGTCAACAGCTTCATTTGTTTTCATATTTAGGGCATGCCATTTGAAATAAAAAAGTTGTGTCTGGCACCACTGTTTTGATTCACTCTGTATAGATGAAAATAATTTTGTGTTGTAGACCTCTTAAATTAAAAAAGAAATTATGTTGAAAATTTTTCTGTATCTTCAGTAGTTATGGGGATATAGCCCGAGAACACACTGTTGGGACAACCTGTATATATAGTTTTGAAGAAAAAAGAGAAAGTAAAATTTGTTAAATTTAAATTAATTTTCGTATTCAAATTTCTATTGTCTATAATTTTCTATTCGAGATGGTTTCATTTAAAAAAGATAAAAATTTTGTGAGGACTTTACACATTCAATAATTATATAAGGTGTCCATAAAAATTCGGGGGTTTATTTTTCAATTATAATACTTGTGCAAGACTATGGTATCAAAATTTCTCCTCTCAAAGATTAACTTTGGAGTCAAGGTCCTTCTTTTAAATGTAATGTTGAAATTAATTTAACGAATTCTTTAAACAAATTGTCTAAACTGCTACTGCCTTACACTTTGTGTACGACCTTTTATGGGCACTGTATATTTTTTGAAAGAATGCCTACAAGCTGCGATAATCGAAAAATTGCTTAATTATATTTTTACTCGTATTTAAAAGATGTCTTAATTAATTACGAATTATTATTACTTTGCAATATGCCTTTCTAATTTCTGTTAATTTGCAACAGGCCATAATGAGGAAATTATATCCCGAGGGTATGCGAAGCGGAGTGCTTTTAAATGCTTGAGGGTTATTATCAACATTTATGCCCTTGGTGCATACAACGTTTTATTTTATTTTGGGCTTAAAATGGCCAAAAATTCAAATTCAATATTTTTATATCATATGCGAGTGATATGCACATTGTTTCCATAAAATAATTATGTAGATTGTTTGCGTTTGCATCTTTAAAGCAATACTAGGGTCAAATTATGCCCCCCCCCCAAATGAGTGCCAATAAATAAGATCATGGTTCCAAAATAAAATAAACAGTTTTTATATTATCTATTTATCACGTCGCCGTCGGTCATTTCGAATTAGTTTCAAAACTTGAATGCGTGAATTACCTAACTTGTTTATTAAATAATAACAATAGCTTTAGTATTTGATGCTATATTATCAGCACGATTTTTTATTGTTTTTTTTTTATTAGACCAAATAGTTTTTCCTGCCAAGTTTGAGATATCAAAAAACAAATAAAATTTAACAGCAAACAATAATTTTTATTGGACACATAGCTTTGGCATCTAGCCTGCATCTTTATTAACAGGCCTTATAATTTTGGACATTAGTTTTCGTGAATGGAATTTTCCTTGCAGGCGGTCACTCCTTGACCTACACAGGACGCAAATGCCATTACGTGCGGAATCACATTTTGCTCGATGGTTCCGGTGAGGAGGTGAGCCCATGGTCCCGAGGCAAAAATGCCAACGTCATCACCTCCATGCGTTTCGGATCCCAAGGGGACGAACGCTGGGAATTGATAGTTTTTATCGCCTGAAACAAATAAGTTGCAAGCCTAATCGCTTTTACTTTAAAGACCAGGACTTACGTGTATCCACATTGGAAGCATCATATCTTTTTCCACCTGCGTCCTTTCTGTATCCAGGCCCGTTACCATAAGAGAGTGTTAGGTAGGGAATGCCGTCGGAGCCTTTACCTGCAATGCCAAGAATGTCATTGCCTCTTTCGGGATAACCATTCACAGACATCACGTGCGCATGATCGGAAGTAACTACAATCAGAGTGTCTTCGTTGTTGGTTATATCATATGCCTTCTGAATAGCTTTGGAGAACTCGACGGTTTCATCCAAAGCTTTCCGAGCTTGATTATCATGGTGAGCGTGGTCGATTCTTCCGCCCTCAACAAAAAGAAAATATCCGTTCTCTCCTTTGGAAAGAATTTTAATAGCTGCCTCAGTCATTTCTTCTAGGGTCGGTTCTGTGTCTGGGTTAGCATCAAGATGGTATTGGCAATGACTGCTTTCGAAGAGCCCTAGTAAGTAGTCAGTTGACTCAGAGACGTTCAGAAGACCTTCTCTGTTCCAAACGTATTCAGGATTTTTGCCCTGTTTACTTTGCAACCAGTCATCAATTAGATTTACATCATCCTGACGACCTCCTGATGAACCTTCTTCATCTTTTATGGCTTTGGGCAAGAACTGAGCTCGTCCTCCTCCTAAAATGACATTGAAATTTTCACCCGTTTTTCCATGCACCAGTTGATAAGCGATGTCTTGACATTCAGTCGGTGCAGTTCCTTCCCAGTCACGGTTAGCAGTTTGGGCGTACACTCCTACAATATGCCAAAATAGAACGTTGCAAGTGTTTGTTTGTTAGGAACTTACCAGCAGGTGATGCGTGGGTTACTCTGGTTGTTGTAACTATGCCGGTCCTTTTGTTCTTTAATTGAGACCATCTCCCGATGGAAGTGACACGATTTTCTTCCAGCAAACTTGCATTACAGTCATCATGTTGTACCCTGGCGGTAACTCCGATGGTGGCTTCGTTGTTTTTTACACCGCAGAGGTAGGCGGTTGCAGTACAGGCCGAATCAGGTACTTGTTTATCGACGCAGTACGTCTGAAAGATTTTTTTTTTAATTCGCAATCCCAGATTAACTGCCCTGGAAAGTCTGACTACTTCTATTTTGATTAATTTTTACATTATTTATTTTGGATGAAGTCTGAAATAGTTAACGTTTTTATAAAAAAAATATTGACATCTGACATGCCTTAGAAATGTAATTATAGGCGTTTTCGGAAATTCGGTCGGAGCAGTCAGGTTCTTGGAAAAGCGTTCGTTTATTAAACCTGGTTACTTGTTCTGCATTCGAAAATTAGTAAAGGTACGCAACCCAAGTAACTCTAGTCATTGAGTAGGGTTACTAGGTTCTGTTATGAGGTTGTGTTTATCTGTTTCCTTTTTTTGAAGTTTGGGTAATTTGAAATGTGTGACATGTACTAACGAATAATTTAATTAAAAGAAATCAAAGTGTTTAATTATTTGTGAATTATTTTGCACAAAATGACGGGTTTGTCAAATTTGGCCAGATATGGTTATTGTGATACTGACCTGACAACCACATTCGCGTTCGAAAATTCGCCGACCTGACTACTAACCTGCTGGGGTTAATCTTTGCAATCAAAGTTATTTTCCGAAAACGCCTTTAGTATACACCTTCATTTTAAATTCAAAGTTCTTATTGTTAAATGCAAGAGGGCGGTTGACATCAACCAACGATGAAAATATAGTTTTCTGTATTTCTTTCTCTCTAAGACATTATTGTTGGTTGTGGTTGTACATCATGTACATACTTGAAGATTCAAATGGCTCAAATGAGGTGTATTAAAGCAAGTATGGAGACAACAATAATCACTTTCGTTTTTAGAAATATTTTTGAATTCCATCATGATTAATTGTAGGTACGTACAGTCGTTGTATTGTCATTTTATTATTTGGCTTCCCTCAAACGTATTACATAAAATCATATACATATAAAAAATGCAAAAATACAAGGTGGTTTGATGAGATAAATTATTTTTAGAAAAGAATTACCTTAGAAAGTCCGACGTATGGGAACTTCTCGAAAGCAAGTTCTCTATCCTCACCCGTTTCGTTGTACTCTTGGCCCCAATATATTCTTGCGGCCTTAAGGGTAGGTATTGACATACCATCCCCAAGGAACATGATGACGTTCTTTGCTACATCTAAAAGTACGAGTAAACATATTCTATAAAGTGAATTTTAAACATGTTGCTTGAAAAGCGCAAATTTTATGTTGGAAGTCAAGTCATTATTTGTATTATATAAAATTGTTAATTTAAATCGGAAACTACAAGTTTTGTTTCATGGAATTCATTTACAAGTTACTTTTGCACTTCACGAATAAATAATTCAGAGTTTATATAAAAATCTTTTATTTATTCAGTACGGTCGTTCGTGCGGTTAAACGATTACATTCAAATATTGCTCGCGAGTTCCAAACCTTGGCCACCGGCCATCTTTTTGTTATTTATTGTAACCCTGAAAATGAATGAAAATACCAACATTAAAAATAACATCAAATTACATTATTTATATTTGCAAAGCACCAATTACGCGATCGCATTATTTTTAACGAACAAGTGCAATACGAGTAGCATTAAAAAAAATATGTTACAATTTAACAACCAGGAAGACAGAAAAAAAGAAAATACTTTTTTATTATTTATAAATTACAATAAATTATATCAGCCAGTTAGTAGACTTTAATCTAAATGTAGTCTAAATTTAGTTGTGTGAATGAAAGTGAACCTAATTTTCTAATTACTAAGTTATTTGTCTAGGATAACTCTTACGGTTCAGGTAACTTCATTTTATTATTCTTGAAATACATTGTTTATCAAAATTTCCACTACAGGTAAAAACCGGTTTTTAAATGCGATGTATTTGTTCGTTTTATAACAGCTTGACTTTTAGATTAACGTTTGACGATTTATTCACTTAATATGCAGGGAAATTGGTTTTGTGGTTAAGATGGAAACACTGGAAACATAAATTGATTTACCACAAATAAATACAATAAAATTGCGCAACAAAAACGGAAGATTTACTTCGTATTTATTCATAATGTCAAAGAAAAGTGAGAGCGAATATTTGAAAAGCAAAAAACCCGTTTCGGTGGCTTAAAAATGTCCACATGCGTGGGCAATATTTCAAGTACGTCTCGTTTTGAGCTGATTTTTTTTTTTTTAGTTACATCAGATACCATATATTCTTATCGAAATTTAAATAAATGCTTTAGTACACTAGGAAGGCAGTATAGTATACGTAGTCGTATACAAGGCAGGAAAAAGCAAAGCTTGCATGCGGCTCTTAACGAGTGCAAGTAAAATGCACTGCGCTTTTCTAGATGTAGAACAGAGATGGACATAACAGGGATGTTGTCGCAGTTCCTGTGCTGCTCTTCTCCTTCCAAGGTGTGCAATGCACCGAGTTTTAGCACCGCTGGTTTTATAACCATCTCTGTTTTATATCTAGTAAATCGCAGTGCATTTCACTCGCACTTGTTAAGAGCCACGTGGGAGCTTTGATTTTTCTCGCTCGGTATATTCTCTGTTATAATTGTTAGTTGTAAAAAAATGGTACATTCGTTTTTGATTTTATTTTGAAAAATTATTTCCGTGAATTCTTATAAAAAAGGGGAAGGAGACAAAGAAAACTTACTTGTATTTTGTTTCTGCAGTAACTTTGCTTCGATGGCTTCCTGAGCTTTCAAGTTCCAGAAACTTGGATCTTTCTCTCTTTCTAGTCGACCAGTTTTATATTCGGATGTTATTACTGATCTAGCACTTCTTGTGTGTGGGTGCATGTAAGCCTCATCTGAAACAGAATGTTTCATTTAGGCCCAGTTGTACAATTCCAGCTTAACTTTAAGCCAAAGCTTAAACCCTTAACAACAATTGTTGAAATAATCGTTGTCATGGGTTTAAGCTTCAGCTTAAATTTAAACTAGCATTGTACCTAAAACTGGGCCTTAATCTGAAAATTATTAAAGAAAGCTTAAGGTTAGAATCGTTACAGTACTGTGGTTCCGTCGTTATACCGATTGTTTCATTGAATCTTAAAAAAACGGAGACATAACGGAAATAACTAATTTCGTAAATAAACAATGTAAACATTTGTTTACTAAGCCTGCCTCGCTGTACTTTCTGGGCACAGCTCACGTAAAATCAGGGCAAGCTAAGCGCCTATATTTTCGTCTCAAAATGAAACATACAGTATGTATACTGCATTTTAACGAAACCGCTGTTGCGCTTTGCAAAAAATATAACAGGAAGAAGTTTTCATTCGTTCTATATATTATAGATTCGTTTTCTTTTTATATACAGGCTGCAGTGCAACGTGTAAAAAGGAGCTGCCAAAAAATCCTTTTCAACTTAGAGAATCCTCCAATTTGTTTCTAGATTCAGGAATCAAAAATGTAAAAAATTCGTTAAAAATATATAAAGTTAAAGAAACCAAAGAAACAGACTATCGATTTTACAGTGCAATTCAGTTGATTACTAGGCATGTAAATAAAAAAAAAAAACAATTTGGAAAGAATGGTAATGAAACGGAGAAAACAAAAATTTTAAAAATACAGTCTTTTTCTTTTGGTTTTCCCCTTTTGTCAATTATGTTTCCGAATTTGTCAAATGACTTTCCAATTCGCAGGCATACTATACTTTGAACAGATTGGAAAGACATTTGACAAATTCGGAAACACATTTGACAAAAGGAGAAAACCAAAAGAAAAAGACTGTAAATATAATAAAAACAAAACAAAACAAAACAAAACAAATTAACAGAATTTTAAGAAATATATAACAGTAGTAACAAGAAATAAAAACAAAATTAGAACAAAATTCATTAGATTAATAAATTAAAAAAGAAACAATTGTAAACAAACAAGGACAAGACAAAGAAATATTTTCCTTCCACAGAGTCAGTAGATTATTAAGAAAAAACTGCAAATATAATTCATTTTTTCCTTTACTGACAAGTGACATTTTCTTATAGATCTTCCGTATGGCTGAGAATGGCTCGTCAATCACCCCCCGTAAAAACAAACGAAAGAAAAACTTTTGGCTTGTTTTAACAGATGGCACTGCTGAATGTCTTACAACAACGAAAGTCATTTTTTTGTTACCGTCCAGAAATGACAAATGTCATTTGAAACATTGCTCAATGAATATAACCCGTCAATAACTAGTAAATCACCCTCGTAGAAGCAAACCACTATTGAATCACCCTTGTAGAAACAAATAAAAAATGTCTATCGGCAAGATTCTACAGATGGCGCTGTTGAATGTTATTTAATAGACACTTTGGAAAAATTTGTAGAGCGTATTCGTATTATACAGGGTGTCCGTTTTAAATTATGACGCCTGAAGGTTTTAGGAAAGGCAACCCATCAATCAAATCAGAAATAATAACTTCGTGTTTACATTAACGTTTTCATAAACTATTGAAAACACGGAAGTAGAATGGGTTGCCTATTTTCAATTTTTAAAGACGACTCAAAATGAGCACCATGTAATCAAAGAGCTTTTTATTTTAAAGCTCGTTCATAGCGTCCAGTTTGATTTTACGAAATAAAACTTAAAAATCGTTTTTTTTTTTTTGGAAAAAGCACTTAATCCCTAATGATTTGAAAAATCTTTAAGTTGGCAACACTGGGTAGTACACGGACGCGTGGCAGAAATACCAACGTTATAAGACGAAAATTACTAATGCGACTGAGCGCTAAATTCATCATTTATGAAAGCTCTGTATTAACTCGAATTACTTTATTGTAAATAATTTTAAGTAACGAAAATCAAGTTGACGGTAAAAAAGTGAGTAAAATTAAAATTGTACGTCTGCCTTTACTTAAATTTTAAATTACTTTTCAATATTATTTTAAATAAACAATATCCAAAGCACATTATTAATTCAAAAATAATTTCATGGAGCAACTCGTCGATGAATAAACACATTACTTCATTGCTTCCATTTTGAAGTAAATATCTAAATATATTGCGTAAATTATAGTTAAATAATAATTTGAACTGCAATATAAGCAACTAGTGTGTACTGGAAAAAAAATATTTTATTATAATATATAATAATAAATTTTACTAAACAATTTAAGTAGCGACATCTTGTAATCAAAACCAATTTGCACAAAACTTTTCTAATAAATTTTATAGTAAAAATCAGCTATCATCTGAACTCTCATCTTTTCTTTGCTTACTTCTTTTTCTCTGTTTTTTATCATCTTCCCTATCATCATAACTTTTAAGTTTTCGTCCCTTCTTTTCATTAACATTATCCTCAGTGGCATCACTAGATTCTTCAGTGCTTTCGTATTGATTCCTTCTCGTTTCCTTTGGGTGCCTGTGCTTTGTAGTTCTCTCGTCTTCATCACTGCTGAGATCTCTTTTCTTTTTATCGTTTTCATATCTCCTGCTCTCTGCTTTTTTTTATATCTTTCTGATTTCTGCTTGTAGTGATCTGTATTGTCTGATTTTCTTGATCTTTCATCTGAATATTCTCTCCTTCCTTCACGTTGAGTTCTATGTTTCTCCTCGACTGTGAAGTTTCTTGATTTAAAGTAAAAATTATTTCGTCTGTCTTTCGAATGACTGCTCCGTGTCCTTTCTTTAGAACGAGAACGGCTCCTTTTATACCTTTTCTCTCTGCACTGCCTTCTTTCTCTGGAACGACTTCGCTTCCTTCGATCGTAATCCAAAAAAACGCCTACGCGAATAGCGTCGATAAATAACATAACGCCTATTAATAGGTCTGTTTGTTATCCTGAACTGGTGTACACCAATGCATACTTTTTCGCAAAATGCGTTTTAATGCAACTTGAAAAGTTTGTGTGATATGTCAGTATGGATGTGTGATTCGTTTTAACACATTATCAAAGAATTTAGGCTTCATTAAAGCATATTTCGTTAAAAAAGTGTTCACTAGTGTACACCAGTGCAGGATAACAAACAGACCTAATATTTCCACATAGGCAAACAAATGACGATAACTGACAAAAATTTTTCTGTCGTCAGATAATTCAATATCTTCTAGTTTAAGATTAGCAATAAAATGCACAATTATTTTTTTTTACCTTGCATTATGAATATTATTATTTAGTTACTGCGTAAGCAAAACTAATTTATTTCATAGCAAAACTTTTGTTCACTTGTGGAATTTTAGATAAGCCGGTATTTTGCATTACGTGTTTACTTTCACAAAGCAATTACTGGATGCAACCGTTCGTTTGCGTTTCTTCTTGAATTTCTGAACAGGCTAGAAATAATTTGCCGTTTCTCTGACATTTGACCTATTTTGCAGCTGATTTTAGTAATTTTACGCCTCGGTTTGTTTAAAATGATAGATCCTACTTGTTTTGTAAGTTTTCAAGTAATTTTTACAATGCCGCCGCGACCTCTAAGATCATCGCGCACGATAAAAATTTACCGCCTTAAGCCTTGTTGTTTATTTATTAATAATCGCAATCGCCTTGAGCCTCTCTGCATACGAAGTCCATTAAAAAAAATCACCGTTTAATGAAATGTGCAATTCTTGGTGCGCCGGTACTTTACAATTGCCCCTGCTTCATTATGGTAAATTCTACCGGTTTTTTTTTTTAATCATGAAATTAGTAGCATTTGCGAAACCGTGACGAAGAATACCGAATATGCTGCCGGTACTGATATAATGCGCCTGCTTGACCTACATAGTCATTTTGTACGCATTTTTTTATGTTTGTGACAAATGATATTGACTGGTAACATTTTGTACGCACTTTTTGTAACAAACTTAAAAAGTGTGTATGAAATTGAAGGTTCCTTTGGTGTCCTTAACTAGTAAAGTTTTTGAAATGTCTATATGTGTCGCAAGAGGGCTTTGAGAGACTGAGACGTATCTCTCTGTATGTTGATACCTGCCTGAGGATAAATAATAAAAACACTTTAGAACTAGATCGGTAGGGATTGCTTGGTTTGATAGTAATAGACAGGACAGTATTCTAAAGGGAACCCTACATGTAGACACCAGAATGCTGGATTCCAGAGAGGGTTCCGTCTATATGTAGGGTCCTCTTAATAGTTGATGCAATCACCAGATTTCGGACATTTCGGAGCGTTGCCAAGACTACGCAGTAAATGGGCATTTTTCATTGGTCCTCGTATTGCGTAACCATGGGAACGCTCCGAAATATCCGAAGTCTAGTAATCATTATTGCCCTGCCATAAGAACTAACATAAAAATGGAATACTATACTGCAGTTAGTTATAATCCGAATTTGAAACAGAATTCTTTGGGACTGTTTTAAATATCTGCTTTTAATTCTATCACTTAAAACCAACTCAACATTTCACAGTAAAGTGCAGATTAATAATAAAATGAGAAATTTTAATTTTTGAAGGTATTTTAAACGTTTTTTATGAACATTTTTAAATTGTTTAGAAATTATTGTAATTTAATTATTAAGTAAGTAAATGCATTGATGTTGGAATTTTAAATTTTATATAATTTAGTTTTTCACGTGAACTGGAAGAAAATGGAAAATTGTACGTACACATCTAAGTTGAACTTATATCTACATACATACAATCCTTAATCTTTATATCTATTGTAAAATAAGATTATTGCGAATATGAAAACAGGGAAAGTGAGTTTTGAAAGATGCTTTCTTTTGTACAGTAAATATCGCAGTTTGCGATATTCACCGTGTATATTTTTAGGTATTTACAACTTATTTATTAATTCGCTTAATGTTGTATTTTTTCAATAAAATTTTACGTGTTTTCAAAGTTTCAAGAGATCAAACAAACCCGATTTTATTGTCTGTTAACCTTGTTATGCTTAAACATTTTTGAAAGAGAAAGTTCAATTCTTTTTGTTGCCTATATTGTATTCAGACGTGAATATTTTCTTTAATGTCCTTAACCCTTTTATGCTTAAACATTTCTGAAAGGGAAAGTTAATTATTAAATGATCCGAGCGTATTTTAGTGATTTTTTTTGCGCGAGTTAACTCAGTATGTGTCATTTATTATTTAACAGGAAAAAGCAGACTCGGTTTAATTCATTTTTATTATACCACCCAAAAATTTGCGCTAATATAATGGACGAAACGTTATTTGATTTCAAGTTTAATTGTAATTATTAATAATAGAAAATTTAAATGTTATGCAAAGAGATAGAATGTATTTTTTAAACCTTAAACCTTGTATTTTAAATTTACTACGACTTTGAGGAAACGCCTTTAAACATTATTTTGTTAAGATCTAAAATGTTTTTAGTTTAATCTTATATGAGTTGCATTGTAATAATAGTTATTTATATTACAAGTGGGATAGAGACATCATTATAATATGAGTACGATGAGTTATCCTGACGAGGGCGTCAGCCCAAGTTCAGGAAAAGAGCACAAATATTATAATGATGCACTATCCCACTTCTAATATACAACATTTTATCTACGCCTGCAACGTGGTTTTTATTTTAGTTAATTTAAAAAAATATTGTCGGAAGCCATCAGTAAGCGAAAATGGCAATGGCCTCGTTGTAGCGCAAATCCATAGTAATCGCATAATAATAACTTTTAATAAATTTTTTCATTATATAACTAGTGTTATAATAAATCTCATTATACAACTCAAATGAGTGACATAATATAGCTATTATGAAACAGGTGTGTATAAAATAATTTTTATGAGCGCATTTGCAAACAAAATATTAATAGGCATACGTTTGTGTGCTTCTTTTCTAAAAATCGCTTCATTATTTATCTTTTTGTTAAACTTTTTCTGCTGAGAGTATATTTTAAAAGAAAAACGTCATGTATTTTATTGATATATTTTGTTAACGAGATTGCAACGAGCAGTAAAAATATATTCTAAATATTTTACTTTTTAATAATCATAGTTATGTAATCAGTTACTATTGAGTGCAAAAGATATTATAGGTATGAATCTGATGTTTGGGAATAACAAAATTCTTCAAAATTTAATTAAATTTATTGTCGTGTAACAGACATGTGCTATCAGGTGCACAGAAAAATAATTAATCGACTGTAAATGGCTATTATGATTGAATTTAATTTATAAATTGTTATTTCTTTCATTACATTTTCCTACATGATTATATAATATAATTATAATATACGTATAATTACTAAAAATATATAGAATAGTAAAATTTCTTGTCAATATAGGAGTTGCTTATTTTTCTAATAATCTGATGGTACATCGGTTTTCTAAATAATACTTTTTCTTATAAGTAAAGCATGGATTTAGATGCATTTTTAGGTCACGAGTCATTCTTTTAGTTCTTATTATGGGCTATTCTGTAACTTATTAACAGCTGTTAAAATTTGAGGGTACGTTAAAATTCAAAATTACTATGGTAACGAAATTTAACAACCCTTTAAATTTAACGTCTTCGATGCAGAATAGGCCCTTTAGTCTTTTAAAAATGCACCTAAATTCGTACTTTAGTTATAAGGAATTGAAAGCAGGTTCTTTTGTAGAATTGTAACGACTGAAAAGCGAATCTCAGAAACCTGTATGGAACACAAAATAAGCTATACTTCCAATGACAGATGCTACCTTTTTTTCCTAGTCTTTAAAGCGAATTTTGTCTTCTACATTTCTTGCATGTAACTATTGACGACTGCCAATCGTACCTTATTGATTTCTAATTATTATTGTATGTACGAGTATTTTATATTATTTTCAAATAAATAAAAAATTAAAATCTTCGTCTTTGCGATAGTGCTAATTATTTGTACATATATGCGATTTATTTGGTCGCCAATAATTAGTCGAAGCATTACAATAATTATGACTTAGTTATGAAATACCTTGATTAATTAACGCCATACTAATTTTTAAAATACAGTAAAATTGTCTTCATTAAAAAATCTACCAGCTTCGAAATTATTGTTGCACCATTCACGAAGTTAATTTTTTCAATGTTAAATTAAATTATAAATACTTACATATGCCTTCAGAGGTCACTTTTCAAAATGTACGACCTAAATATTATTGAAATTTGTTGCAAGTCGGTTTTGGTCGCAATGGTTTCCTCTGAACAGCTGTTTCGGCCCTATTTGGGGCTCCTCAGTAGAAAAGTAGCTCTAGAATTAGGCCAAGAATTCGTCGCAAGGTGTCGCGGCCTAAACTGTTGACTACTAAATATTATTGGTTGCTTAAATTAAACTTGCATGCTCCAATTTGTTTAATAAATATTAAATTTTTGATCGCCTATTAAAAGACGAATATTTAAAAAAAAGCACTTAAAAGGCTATAGAGATTAGTAATAATTATTTCGACTTTTTGTTGATAGCTATTATTTTGTAAAATAATAAAATGGTTCTTCCCCTAAGAGAAAATCCTTTTTAATCGTTATTTATAATTTAGAGGAAACAAATTTACTTTTGCTTTATTCCTTAAAATGCAGTACTTTAATTCGAGAATATTAGGTAGGGTTCTATTTTAATGTTTATTTGATATTAATTATTGTACAATTGAAATAAAAATATCCTTTCAGGTTTTTTTACTTTTAAACGCGCGAAAAAATAAATAGTTATTTATGTATATGCAAAGAGTGGCCAGTTTTAGGTTTTTGATATCAGAAGTAGACAATGGTTGTGGTTTGGATGACATTAGGTAAAATCTAAGGTCATCCGCTCTCTGTTATATGGTAGACGATGTGTAATTATTCAGAGAGGCCAAGTGCCAAATTATACGGCACGTGTTACGTGAAATTATTTTTCTGTTATCCTTACAAAAAGCATAATTTTTTTTAGGAGTAATATTTTAATATTCGACAATTCAATGATAACTTTTATGAAACGAAAGTTATTTTTTCTGTTTTGGTTCTTTAAAGCTATGTACACACGGTGACACTTTTGTGTCTAGATCGAGTGTATACACCGAGTGTCGGCGTGTGTACAGCGTCAGAGATCAGTGTCGCTAGAGCGAATTGCAGTATCGCGAGTGTCGTTGCAATTCACGTGTGGACGAGTGTCGAAAAGAGGTCTAGCATGTTTCAAATCTTTCGGAAATTTTTAATCAGTGTCGCAAAGATGTCGAAGTTCGAGTGGACCAAGGAAAAAGCAAAAAAATTGATACCCCTTTTGGAAGGGCTCCCGGTCAAACCGGACAGCTTCAATAAATTGAAGAAACTGCCTCAATAATTTAATGCAATTTTAGGAGAAATATTTTTAAATATCTGGGGTCTATTTCATAATAAAATGCAGACTAATGCCCAATTGCACCGCATTTTTAATCATTGATTAAATTTAAGTCGTGTTTAGAATGTTATATTAAACGTAGATCCAGCATAATGTCAGACGCATTCTAATTGACACTTAAGTTGAAGTTTGAGTGTCAATTAGATGGCGATTGACATTATGCTGTCATGTATTCACGATTGTCACATTCTAAACACATCTTAAATTTAATCAATGATTAAAAATGCGGTGCAATCAGGCATAATAATACTAGCATTGAATAAAACGTTTGATGATTGGATTAAGGACGAAGTAAAAAGAAAACTATTCGTTCATTCAGCTGACAGTTTCGGTTTGTAAACCGAAACTGTCAGCTATAGTTTTTTACTTCGTCCTTAATCCAATCATCAAAGGTTTTATTCAATACTAATATTATTAGCTTGTATTTCATTATGAAATAGGCCCCTGGCCTGCTGCCAGAAATTTTAGTGATAATGCTAATCTTTCTCCCGATGGTATGCTGTGTCTCTTTTCTGTATTTTTGATGTAATTTCTTCCAACAAGTAGTCAAAATCTGTAACTGACTTACGAAGAAAATTCTTGTATAATTTTTCGTCACCAGGGGCCTATTTCATAATAGAATACAAGCTAATAATATTAGTAATGAATAAAACGTTTGATTATCGGATTAAGGACGAAGTAAAAAACTATAACCGACAGTTTCGGTTTACAAACCGATACTGTCAGCTGAATGAACGAATAGTTTTTTACTTCGTCCTTAATTCAATCATCAAACGTTTTATTCAATACTAATATTATTAGCTTGTATTTTATTATGAAATAGGCCCCAGTTCTTAATTCACGAATAACGTGTTATAGCAACCGAAAATTTATTTATTTTTCACCCTCTCCTTTATCCACAACTTCCTTTCTCATCTTGTACGATTTTTTATTTTTATTGCGATACAAGTACCTACCACAGCAGCAAATATCTGTTCATCAATTGTTTGATTCAGGAAAATTGTACAATAAAATACTACCCGCGAAATTCCTAATCTAGCGAAATCGTAGAGAGGTGTAGACAAACGTGATACTTTTTGCCGACACTTGAATCCGAAACTAGTGTCCGACACTACTCTATCTTAAAAAATTGCAGTACGTGTGAACAGTAAAGACACTGCTCTAGACACAAGTGTCCGTTCTAGGTGTCGCCGTGAGTACATAGCTTTATGACTACATTGTGAAACATTTGGGTTTCATAAGTAGCTCGTTAAGGCACACGAAATTTTATTTTGTTAGGTTGGCGACAATATATTATGTTAATTTACCTAAATAAACAGAAAATAAAAAGAAGAAGAAAGGTGTAAGTCTAAGTATGTAGACGCAAAAGAAGAAGGAATTGTTGGCAAGATTGCCTAGGCCTAGAGCCTAGATGATAGAGTGATAGACTGATAGTATATTATTTTTTATAAATAAAAATGTAAAATATAGTGTACATAAATAAATTAAATAACATAACAATTTATTATGTTGCTATCTCGACTTAAAAAAAATAAACTTCAAATTGACATACACTGGAAACTACTCAATATAGGATTGCTCATTCCCCTTGCATATGTTGTGACGTCAGCCACGGACCTCATATAAATGTAATGTCTAACGCTAAATTTTTTTAAAAATAAAATTAGTATAATTCATTTTTTTATTTAAAATAATGACATTTTAAAAGTAAATATCTAATTACAATAAATTAGGTAAAAAGTGTACAGTAGCGGACAATAGAAACCGGGCAAGAAATTGACATATCATGCATACTTAGACTATTATGGTAAATCAGGCTTTTATTGAGAAGGTTATGTAATTGTCAAAACGTCAAAAAGATTTGAAATGTCAAACTGAAATTTCTCAGCCTGTCTTTCTGACCTGGCAGTCTTACTTTTTGCGCGGAAATTTAATGAGGCATTTTGTCAAAATACAAGATAAAAACGAACTTTTAGCAACAGATGTATTAAACGTCAGAATTACTGATGACTTTTTGTGGGACCGGCGATTGAGCAATCCTGTAGGTTAAATATTCTTGGAAATTAGCTATATTTGTTGGCAACTCAAATTCTAAACATAACCTCTAAATTGACATTTGAAATTGTTTTAAGTACCAACAAACGTCACCAACCGCCATAAAAGAATTTTCCGTTATTTAAATGACTCAAATTTTAAGCTTTTTTTACATTGTGAAATAAAATACACAGAAAGAAATGTTGGTTTGTATTTTCATATTGTATTAATTTTTTATTGCAATTACCTAAGGATTGCATTTCTTGAAGTCAAGTACAAACACAATTTTTAAAAGTCGCTCATTTAAACAACAAAAAATGTGATAATAATATCCGTTCTTTTTATGACAACAATGAATTGTTTTCGCCAAGCGTTAAATAACTTGCGTTTTACAACAAATTATTTAGTCCTTCGGTAGTTTTTTTTGTCGTTTAACGTTTGTTAACTTTCGATCATTAACTCGTGCTTAGATTAACATTAACAAAAGTAACGAGGTGGCAAAAGCGGCGCACCAAAACCCCTTCGGTTCTAAATTTACACCGAGCCGTTGCATCGCGTCGCGACGGCGATCGAAGCGGGCGTCGTTGTGCCAAAAATGCACTCAAATTCACCGGTAAAATTACGCAAGAACTTTTTGGTATGTACTTACTCTCATCTATGAATAATAGCTCGGGCCTCGCGAGTGTTGACGCGGCGAGCGCGAATACCACTACTACCACACCGACGGACATGGCAATTAAAAACCTGTGTACAATGTGTACTCTTAACGCATACCGAATTATATAGTAAAGCACCTGTTCAGTACTCCCACTACCAGGAGTCTTATCTTGACTGTACTTGAAAATTTGACATTCAGCAGACCGAAAAGAGCGAGAACACCTCCTTGTTGGTGTCCACAAGAAAGAAAACGAGGCTGCTTACGGAGAGATATTAATGATGGCAAGCGATTTTTAAATCTTTCCGAAGACTACAATAATAATCTTACCAGACAAGCGAGAAGAGAGCGAAATGATTTGTTGCTAATACCAGAGTAAATATTGGCGAATTATTTTCACTTTCTTGTTTTGATTCCGAGTACGGCAGCAAGTGTAATAAACAATGCAACTATTCGCACTGATTGGTTTATTGTTGATTTTTTTTTTTACTATTCGAAATTAATTACTATTCTTTTTGATCATCACTTACTACGTACAGATAAATACAGAGTTAGTAACATTTTAATTCCCTTCACTTTTTTGTTTATCCTGTGTGTGCGTTCACAAAACAAGAAATTAGTAGGCCAAATTATTACTTGCAAAAATATCCTGGGACCAAGCTGTATATACAGGGTGATTCTTGCATAGGCCGACAAAAAATACTGAAGGAAGAAGACACTTCCCAGAACATAGGAACTACTTATAATTAATTAAGAATTTACCTGAATGTACGTTATGTCCATGCATAAGACGAGAACCAAAAATATACATCTTTAAAAGCGTGTGTTCAGTCGTAAAACTTGACCACGAACTAATAACTAACGGTTCCACAGCTGATGATTAATGCGTCGTACAAGTGTATTAACTGCTATGATATTAATTAAAATTAATTACATTTTCAAAGGTTTATAAAAGTGAAATACTTACATCGAAGCGAACAATAATTTACGACAGATAATTCCGTCGCTTTAACAAAGGCTCTGGAAAATATTATAGTTTTTCTAAGCATTAAAATACAATGTAACGACAAAATTATTGTTTACGAGCAGTTTTAAAACAGTAAAAACAATAAAACTACATCTAAATAAATATACTATTGGCACAATGTTGTCTGATTTTTATTATATTTTGTCCCTCTATAAAATCAAGTAGGTAAACTACTAAAAAATTACAATAACAATACAAACTGACCAGTCAGCTGAACTAGGTAATCATAAAAAAAATAATAAAACACCAGTTAATCAATAAAATAAAATAGTTTTTACTAAAAGAAAAGAAAACGGTTTTTCTGCAAAAGAGGAAACATTTTTTATTTTACGTTTTTGGAAAAAAATTCTTTATAAAAGTTTTTGCTTGCATTAAAACCTATAAAAATGCTCGAAATGCCTCGTTTATGGCTTTAAATTTGAGAAACATGCTTATTTACTCTCAAAAATTTGTTTAAGTTCAAATTAACTTAACAAAATTATTGCATTACCGGAAAGTGTCAATCTGAGCAGTATGTGATTTATTTATTAGTCGCTGGAAACTTCATTGTGCTGACTTTATATCTTTACTTTGCTCGTCATAATCTGTTATTTGTATTTTATAATTCTCTTGCTTTTATAAATTTTAAATGGCAGTTCATTTAATTACTTCTCTTTATAAAAAATAACACACCGAACGCACGTATTGAATTTTGTTAGACTCTGTACAGTTTTGTTTTAACAATTCGTCTTCCATAACAATAGAATTTGTTTCTTATCGAATGCCGCACACAAAATAAAATTATAATAATTAACAAACCAAATAGGTTACGAATGTGTTTACTGATTCTGGTTGTCATCACCATTTCTTTCGTATTAGCAAAGTCTATTATTATTCAAACGTCAGCAATAAACCGAAGAAACGACTTAAAGAAAACCGACTGATTAAAATGCAAGGGAAGGATAACGCGTAATATTGGGCCATAAAAAGATGCCGAAATGTTTATGATGGACACGTTGCTTGTAGACATAAACTTATTTACAATACAATTTAAATTAAAATTATAGAAAATTACTAGGAATTATTAACAGGGAGATTTGATCTGCTTTCGTGTTGTAGTGATTTATTTGTTTACCTGTTAAAGCCGGTGTTCAAAGTGGAGCGATTCTTAACCTTAAATTTGTACTGAATAATTTACTTCAGGTGATTTTACGCTTTTGCCAAGTAAACACTTTGGAGTTCGTATTTTAGCTGATTGCGTTAATTTCGTTTAAAGTCAAGGTCAAGTTTACACCCGACGCCGCGCCGTAACAATCATGAATCTATAAAATACTTTTATGACTAAGTATTTATTTCGTTCATTGTTGCTCGGTCTTAACCGGGGACGTAACGTCGTTTTGGGGATAATTTTTATTAATTATTTCTGAAAATTAAATTTTTCCCCATGTTCTGCTATGTCTATTCTTTCACCGTTTTCTCTTTGTCGGATTGACGGTCTATTCAAGAATCACCGTGTATGTAAATATTTTTCTTTATGCTCGGAAAGATTTTTTTGACGGTAAGAATTATTTAAAGAATCTTGGCGATTTTGTAGCCATTCTCAAGAGAGTATCAGAATTCACTGAGTCGTCAATCTATCTACTCTTCAGTACCGATTCTGAATACCTAGATATTTTCTTTACTTGCACACAGGCCCGGATTATCCATTAGGCTGATTAGGCTTCAGCCTAGGGGCCTCAAACAAATGGGGCCCTCGGGGTCCTAAAGGAACAGTAAGTATAAATAATGTTTGATTTTAAAGAAACTGCCCATACGAAATTTGATATACGTATAGAAAACTAAAAAGAAACCTGCCGTGCTTGTTCAGATAGATTCGTAATTGTTAAAATTAATTTAATTTGAAACCATTTTGGAAGATTTTGCTTCAGTGATATGTAGAAAAAATCAAGTTTAAGTTTTTGTAAATTTTGTTTATTAAATTTTTCATTTTTTGAAAGCTGTAGGTTGTATGCCTATCTGTGTGTGTAGTGAACAGTTTTGATACTACGTAATTATAATATCTGTTTCTACACTTTTAACACCTTTACTTTATTTTTCTCATTCTTACTTATGTTATGTCATATACATCGCACTCTCTCAGGAGCGGTTGGTGTAAAAAGTGTAGAAAAGTGCAGAGCTATCGAACAGACCTATTTTTACAAGCCTTACAGGCCAGCCGCTGCCCAAAGATGCACCAAATTGTCTGTAATTATAACAAGTGATCAACTGAAAAACGAATTTAGAGTTGGCGTTGGAATTTTAAAGTAAGTCTAGGATAACGTCATACTAATATTAATTGTCAATCAATTGGCATATATTTAAAGTGATTTTAAAATATCAGCAATTTTATAAATAATGCTTTTAACAATTGAGCAAAAATCTTTTATTGTAGAGACTAATTCGTTTTTCAGTTGATCACTTGTTATAAATAGATATAACTAAAAATGAATTGCGGTTAAAACATAGTAAAAATAATTATTCAAAAGCAAACTTTATTTCAGCAGAATTAATTTTTAATAAAGTACTTTAGTTAAGTAAGTATATACAGGATGAATGACAATTGTTTCACCAAAAAAAGAAATACGAAGAGAAGCGATATCCAGAGTATGCGAAAAATGTTAAAAAAATTCTATGTACTCTAGTTTTCGAGAAATAATCAAAAATTATATCATTTGTCCCTGGTTAAGAAAGAACAGCAGATAAACGCAATACAGTTATAAAGGTGTTTTATAGTTCTATGATTGTTATAGAATTTTTCATAAGAGAAGAGCTCTGCGTCATAAATAAAACGCGTTTGGCGTTGCATAATCAGACAAAAAAGCATAACTCCATCCTTTTTCTTATTCACTGTTGACAAAGAAATAATACTGAAATATTTGTCGGTTGTATCTTCTGAGATTGATGACGCAGAGCTCAAGTTCCGTGAACTTGGTATTATGACGTTGGACGTTAACTTAACCTTTAAACGGAATCATTGTGATCAGCTGAAATACGAGCTCCAAAATATTGACAGATGCATGCGAATCACCCGAAGAAAATTGTATGAAATAAGGAAAACAACGGCTCCACTTTGACGAATAAATCACTATAACACGAAAATAATTCAAATTTGCGTGATAAAAAATTCCTAGTATTTAACTTTAATTTTAATTGTATTGCAAGTACTCTACACATACTGGCGTAAGATACTTTTTGATTACATTTTTCATTAATTATAAACTATTCCATAGAATTTTTTAAACATTTTTCGAGTAATCTATGACATCCACTCTGTTCTGCATTTTTTTTTTGTTGCGGAACAATTGTCAATCACCCTGTATGTACACTGTGTTGATTTGATTTTCAGACAGGGACATAGCATGTACAATTAAATGTTTTGCAAATATGTATTGGCCCTCCTGTATATTTTGAGTAAAATGGTAAAGGAATTTTAAAATGCATTATTCAAAATATGCGCTCGACACCCCAGCGGCGACCCTGACAACTTGACAAATTTATATGATATGAAAGGGGGCCCAAAATAATCAGTAGCCTAGGGCCCCAAGCACCTTTAATCCGGGCCTGCTTGCAATAGGAGTGGATCCAAGTCAAGCTGGACTACCTAGTGCTAGTACCTTCCGAAACAGCAAAATTCATATAAAATTAGGTTTGTTCAATTCTACTCATTAACTTTTTGGTGAACAGTGGGAAATATAGTTTATACATATAGCTGTCTGCCATAAACTGAACTTTTTGTAATTAATAAAATCTACTATAGGGCTATTTATGCTGCAAATTCAAAATTTTCAGTACTTACTCCTAGATATGTATGGAAGTTCCTACGTCATTTCGCTAAAAGAATGGAAAATAAATCTAATACTTTTTAGCTACTGCAAATGTCTTTATCAATAGATTTCTTTATATTGACTCTATGGTTTTAGATTGATATTATAGGAATATCTATTTAGATAAAGCGCAAGATATTTCACAAAATGGACATGAAGATGAAGCAAAGGAAAAAGAAATCAATTTAGAATGTACAGAAATTTCCAAACGTTTTGATAATTGGTTCTTCAAATGTCTTTACCTCTTACAACTTGCATATCTTTTTTTTTCTATTTAACATGATTTTTGCCTAACAAATACCTTTTACAAATTGGAATGCATTGCACTGTGAAAAATTCAATTCAATTCAATTTTTCCACGAAAGAGTTAAACAAGTTCTTATTTTGACCATTCGCGTTTATTGTAAGACCTCCTTCAGTAATGTAAGGGATCTTTTTTCCCTTTCTGTAATATAGGGATCGTGCTGTGTTTTATAATTAAAGTCTCAAAGTCTCACATTCAAGAAATAACGTAATGAAGTTTCAAGTGAATCACTAGTTTTTGTAGAATCTAGTAAAAAGTGCAGTAAGAAATAAAAGTTTAGAGTTACAGGCCTTGGAAATCCTTGCCTTTCACATTTTTGTATGGGGTACGTAATTGTACCTAGGCCAAATTTGAAAGAATTAACGGTTGGACTGACCGTGAGCCAATCAGTTGGATTTGAACTTTGGGCCGATAGCTATGTTATTAGTTAAGCAGCTAAACACAGTGGGAAAATACGAAAGTCTCTTTTACCTCACTTTGTTTTGCCAGTACTGTATATTAAAGCATGAGCACACTATAAAGAGATACGCTTTTTGAAAATGTTTTTCTTAAGGTCATTTTCTTGTGCAAGATTTGGTTCAATTTGTTCAATAAATATTTAGAACAAGAAATTTTTGGGGTGCAGATACGATTGGGAGATAGAACACGTTCTATTTTTCTAAATAGTTTTTCATTCGACTTACTGCATAAATTAATGTTATTAATAAAATTATTCTATTTAATAAAAATGAATAAGACGATTCTTTAAATTATTGAGCCAATGAAATTGTTTAAGAAATTGAATCAAATCCTGTACAAAGAATAGAGTGGTGTAAATCGGCCTTTAAATGTTTTTAAATTCATTTTGCATTTACGTTTTTACTTCACGGAAAACGTGAACTATCATTACTTGCAAAAATTTTTTTGGAGTTAGGCTAAATATTTTTATGACAGATATATCGAAGATTAACGTAATTGCAGTTATTATACAAATTTCAAATTGTAGTATTTTCCGGATTATCTCCAATAAAAATTCAATCCTCTTTGATGATTTTTGCGATTCCGTGCGTGTCTTCCTAATCACACAATGCTACTTTCGCATTGCAAAACGTCGTCAGAATGGCTTTCACCGACAAAGATGATTGCTTGTATGTTGGCAAGGATCAAGCGTGGGTTGAATGTGCGCAACTTTCTGCATTTCGCAACAGGTTTGTCAGCTCCGGTCCCGACAATATGTTAAATAATGGGAGGAGTAGGAAGATGTAAACATTCTGAGTCACTTTTAAAACTGGTTTTATATAATTTTTAATAAAACTAAAAAAAAATTTGAAGTTACCAATCCAGAAGATACACTTATTCACTGTCAAAGTTTTTTATTAAATTTACCTAATCATTTATAATCTTTGTTCTTTTAATTCTAAAAAACAACTTTAATTTAATTTAATGTTTTGGTGGTTTACTTTCAAGAGTTGCAGTAACACGGAGAAGATCGTTTATTTCAAATCTTATAATTTGCAGTCAAATTATATTAAAAATTAATATTTCCCTTTTGTTTAGGGTACTTTTTCGGCACGGCCTGAATGTGATTACTTTAAAATTCGTAATCAACGTATCACAGGCACGTAAATGCAAATTTTTCAAGTAAATTTTTAATCGTTTCACGTGTTCGACGGTCCTCCTGTTAGAAATATTTATGACGCTTGTAAAACGTTCTAAATCTTTTTTTTCGGCAAGCCGTGTGCAAAATCATACCATTTTATGAAAACTTTTATCACGTTTTTATTGATTTATTTCAAGAATTAACTTTGTTTCTTCACATTAGGATAGGATTCCTTATCTGCCTTTATAGAGTTATCCACACGCCCGTGCAAGTTCGCGAGTGTGTTTGTAGCGATGGGCGTATTCCGTGGTACTAGGGAAGATATGGGGTACCCGGGTACCCGAATACTACCCGTATAATTGTTACCCGGGTATCATTTTTTTATCCAGGTACCCGTAACAAGAGACACAGATGTGGATATTTGGGATGGAACTGCACCCGTTATTACCCGGGTACATCGGGTACCCGAATAATACCCGTGAAATTATTACTCGGGTATCATGTCTTTATCCGGGTACTCGTTATTACCCGTGTAATTTGTCAGCATAGAATCTCGGAAAAACATATACCTATCTATTATTACATGATGAAAACTTTATTATTTTTAACATTCAGACACTCATGTAAAATTCGTGAATCCGTTTATGTTGAAATATCCAAACTTATACCCGAATTTACCCGGGTACCCGAATTTATACGGGTATCCGTGTCAGATCCGGACCTCAGTTTTACATGGGTACTCGAATTTATGCGGGTACCCGAGCTTATAAGATTACCCGAGCACGATACGGGTACCCGGGTAGTATCCGGGTAGTTTATTCGGGTACCCCGGTAGCTTAAACATACGGGTATGTCTTCCCTACGTGGTACCATAAAAAATACTACCAATAAATACTCAAAAAAATAAATAAAATTATTCATTTGTCTTTTGCAAGCGACACGATGTGAAAGATATTTCTCACAGAGATTGTTTATAATACAAAGTCCGTAGTGAAAAGCGAAGACCCTGTGAGAACGACAAAGTTGATGCGTTTTCATTTGTGTTTAAATTCTTTTCGCCTTGAGCATCCAATAAAAAAATTAATCATCAGTAAAAATATAAATATGTTTAAGTGCAGCTCATACGATCTCGGTTGTAGTTTGTTTCCGAAAATTTGCATCCAGAGGTGAAACTCGCAAAATATTTGTTAACTAAGGGGGTAATTCTAATCGGGGTTGCAAGTTACAATTTGGTATGATCCTACTTCCGAGCATTATCGAGACTGCACAATGTTGTATCCTGTTACCACCGAATATTGCGGAGATTGCAACTTCTTACCAGTTGCTAAGGAGGTACCACCGTTGCTAGGTAGCAAATCCGTTAGAATGACCCTCTAACACTATTTTTGAGAGTATGTATTTCAATATCGTTGATACCTATAGATTGTTTTATATGAATGTGCAGTTCCACCCCAAATATCCACATCTGTGTCTCTTGTTACTATTTAACATTTTGACTGTTACATCAAATTTTTGCAAGAAGGTTCTTTGCCATGAGATTTTCTATCTGACAAACCCACATATTATTTTCTATTATCCATTGTTTGCACAAATCCTGGTTAATCTACCTGCCACAGCAAAATTATAGCACAGTATACAGACGGCCTTATGGGCGGTGTATGTATACATGTGGCAATTTGGAAACAACACTGTGTATATTAAGATATGTATGTACAGTCGAAAGCAAAAAATAATACACAGAAACAGTAATTGTTCTTTGTCAGAATGGCACTGTTTAAATGTGACTTCACAGATGACATTAAAAGAATTCGAAAGTTTTCAAATTTGACAAGCTTAAAGGCGACGGGCCACTGCGCGCGAAACTAAGCTAAGCTAAGCGAAACTAAGTTTTTTGAAAATTAGATCCAACGTAATCTTACGCAGACGAGGCAACCGAGCGAAGATAAACATTGTTTTATATCTTTGCTATCCTAACTTCGCTTCCCTTAGTTTTAGTTGCCACGTTCCCGTAAGATTACGTTGGATCTAATTTTCAAAAAACTTAGTTTCGCTTAGCTTGGCTTAGTATCGCTCGCAGTGGCCGCCTGCCTTAAAACTTTTTTGAAATCATTTAAAATGCCTTTTATTAAAGAAGAAATGAGAAAGATCAATTACAGGACACTGTTCTTGTCTACTATTTTTGCTTTCAACTGTACATGGCAGGAGTTTGAAAAAGTTTCAAGCAGACATATGTGTGTGTATCTAGTCTCGCTGTCAAAAATTGAAATGATGTTTCATCGTAACATAACTTGTACACTTACTTTGTGGTGTTATTTTATGTTCGATTACTGTTGTGTGTGATCTGATATGCATTTACTTGGACGACCTTACACCACTGATGCATCATGCTAAGAAATGTCGATGTATTTAGAAAAGATGTTAAATAGGTGTACTTAAGATGACATAAATGTTGAATGTTTTTTTTAACATCATAGATCTGATTGCTAGATTTGATGTCCCCGAGTACATGTCCGGGCGTGTGGATGTCCTATTATAGACTTACCGATTTTATTGTGCTTAAATATGCAATGAAGATATAATAACATCTCTGCGGGATTATGCAAAGCTTTGGCTTTATCATTATTTGTTACTGCGATTTAGTTTTATGATTCAATCGTGCATCAGGGAAACGTTTTCCTTAATTGAACTTTAGAACTTATTTTATGATGTTTTGCCAGGCAAACACTAATCCTTTTCATGTCATAGGAACAAAGAAACTGCGATAGGTCGGTAAACGATTTAACATTTTAAAAACCAGAACGCTGAAGGCTACCAGTTCTTTTTTCTTATGACATTACTTTTGGTTGCGGTTAATGTATAAACAAGGTCCCTGTTTAAGTCATCTTGTGAAGGTAATCGAGTTTCCTCTAGGTGTTCTACTTGTGCGGAAAATTTCGGGTTGTTTTTAGAAGAAAGTAAATCATAACTTATTTATTTAAATCATCAACGAGTGACTCCTTGTTTGATTCGTCTCATCAAGCTCTACCGATGCGATGGGTAGAGTTCCTAAATTGTAACTGTAAATTTCACACAAAAAATTATTTCTACATGTATGATGAAGGTACAATTTACATCTAAGATTTTTTTTATTTACTCAATGTTGTTCATTCCGTTTTTAAACGCCTCTTTCAAATTTGGAAAACTTTTAGAAATGGTTTTAGTAGAAATTGAATTTTTTCCTTGTCTTCTTCCATAGTTCTTTGGGTCAGATACATATTTTGTATTTTTGTAAAATGATTGATCTAAGTTTGTAGTCTAGTTTTTTCAATTGTCTAAGGAATGCAAAAATAAAATTGCTTATCCCTTCTGTACTCTGAAATTTTCAAAGATGAGAAAAGGGTGCGAAGTTGCAAAATTCACCGTTTGAATTCTAGTGAAACTATTTATTAAAGTGCAAAATTTTGTAAGAACTGCGAAAACTGAATTGAAATATTTGTGTAAAATTATATCGGGTTTTTCTGCATTCGGTCAAAAATGTTGGAGTAATCTTTCTTCTTTTTTCCACCAAATTTAAGGGCTAGGTGACCTGCTCTTATGACGCTTATGATTTTTCTTTAATTAGGTATTATTGCGACCTTAAAATTTCGCACGATTCAATTTTCCGCTGTAAGTAAGGCTTACTTTAACGGTTTGTCAAAAATAATGATTTCAAACGTCAAATTTCAAATGTAATGTTAAGTTGTAGCATCACAATGCCAAATCACGTGCTTTCTGAAGGAGAGAAGAGTTTTGCAATCGCAAAATCAGAGGATGGTTGGTTGCTACTTTAAGGCCCGATTTTACAATCGTTTGATAAGCATTATTCTTACAATAACGTGACGCAGGTATGACGTGGATATGGAGGAACATTAAAGGATATTCGGCGAACAGTTATTCCGTCCTTATTCCACGATTGTAAAACTGCGCCTTAAACTGTTATTTTAGTTCTGATACTTTACTACCTTGCTGTTCTTAAAATACCAAACAATCTTTTGGTTAAATGTCTTTAGTGTCAAAATTGAGGAAAAAAGCTTATTCTACAAAACTATAATTTACAGAAATTCTGGCTACTTGTTAAAAAATCGTGCGAAATTTTAATTTTAGTAGGTACCATCGTAATCATAAAAAACGACTACATCGAAGTGAAACAGATACTTCCATTTTAAAAAAAAATTAGTTGTGTAACATTACTTTAGGCAAACGGTACTGGTGCTAACAGCTAATTCAGTTGCAACTGCTCAAATGCTGACACCGTCTTGCTATCGCGTTTGAATTATTGCCTTCTGAATTGCTTTTAATCGGGATATTTTTATTTGTTTTATCAAAATAATATTAATGTCAAAATGACAAAAGTTCATTTTGAAGCACGCTTCAATCAACCAAAATTTAGAGTGTAGTCGGTTTTTCTGATTACGATGGTACATAGCCTTTTTTTTAAAAAAAAGCGACCATGAAATGCTGGGACCTTTGGTTTAATTGCCTTCCAAAATATAGAAAAGTGGATCAATTTGAATTCAATCGGAGCTTGATTCTTTTGTTAGTTAGAGACGAGTTTTATTTATCATTATTTTTAAGTCCTAGCGAAAACGTAACGTCTCACCGCCAGATACATATGTATATCTTCATAATTTGAACTATTAATGAATCGAGGACGATGTTTTATGATTTACCTTTTTTTAAATACTATGTATTTGTTAATACGTCTGTGCCATAACTCAGGAAGACGAAGACAACTTGCGGGAAAGTCCCTCTTCACGTATGCGATAAGCCGAGAGTAAAAAGTAAATTCCAAGGCAGTAAAAGCCAGGTCAACTTACGGGAATTACAGGTCGTTTTTTTTTTGTGTAATCATACTGGGCTGAATTAAGATTTATAATATTAAACGTGACTTAGGTATGTAAATTTATGCATATACAGGGTCCGGTAAAATGTATGACTCATTTTATTCCTTTAATAAAATAAAAACTATCTAAGTAATCGCTAATGTTTTTAAATTAATGAGTAAGCCTTGGAGATATTGTTTTATTGAGTGATAGTCTCTCGCGGTTTGCTGCTCGTTAATTTTTTGAAGAAAATAGTCGGACGGTAACGGCGCTTAAAAATCCTTGTCCCACAAAGTCAAGGAAAATTTAAAAAATATTGTTTTCAACAATTGGTCACACAGTTTGCAGTTTCATGGAAAAGTTTCCATAACAAATTGATTTCAAGAAACAGTGCAACTTTTTGGTCTCCAAGAGTACCGGAACTTTCAGTCTTTAATTTCTTTTTTCCGAACCAACGCTGCGCGCCGGCATTTGTTTCGACGTTGTTTTTTTCAAGAGGGTGATGAGATCCAAAAAACTTTTTTGAAGAACGCGCTTCGCGCGTTGAGGGCCGCTCGCCGTTGGGGGGGCTCGCGGCAGCTCGGGAATTGATTCCTTCGTGTTCCCCCCGTTCAGCGCTTTCATTTGAGTGGTCGCACGGCCTACTTATCTCTGAAAAGAAACTTTCTTGACCGTATAAGTCGGCAATCGAAAGTAAAAATTTGCTACACTTTTGTTTGAAGGGCGTGCCGAACGGGACCACATGCGTTGCGAAGGAGAAGGAAGGCTCTATCTTCCGGTCGAAACAACTCGGCAATATCGGCTCCGGTAACGTAGAAAAAAATTCCGGCGCGTCGCTCACCCGGAGCCGAATTCTAAACCGTGCGGAGCCGGTCCTGTGCATCGTACTGGAACGTGCGGGGCCTCAAAAGACTCGGGAGGAAGTAAGCTAACAGCCCTGAAAAGCTCGTTCGCCTGGGGTTAATAGGGCACCGTCCGGATCGAAAAAACCTCCAACGTACCCATAGCCCCATTTAAAATGCATTGGGTGCATCGTTCCGTTCGAACGCATTTCGTCGGCTTACGGTGCGTCCGAGGGGGAAGTTGCGTACGTGGGCGGCAAGAGGAAGCCCGGAGGTAAGCGGAAACATGTCCCCGGCCGGATCTGTCGGTAATTGTGCCTTTTCGGAACTCCGGTGGTACAGCATCGTTCCGGGTGATCGGAGCTTCAAGCGCGCGACGGCATCGCGTTCCTTGACGTTTTCTGCCATACGATGACGTGCAGCTCGATTCGATCCGACCTCCCCCCCAAATACCGTAAAAAATGCTTAGAAAAAGCATGATTTTCAAAAAATCATATCTCCCCATCCGTGTTATAGGGCCGGACCGGGCGCGGTGGGTTACATACACGGAAGTCTGCCGTTGCCTTTGAGAGAGTATAAAAAATTTTTTGAAAAAAATTCGAAAATGTTGGACGGGGTCGTTTTTTCGTTACATTTCGGGCCCTAACTCAAATCCAGGACCGGACTCGGGATCGTGCGTCCGGAGGTATAAGCAGCCATCGGTCCTACGTCTACGTTCCGAGTTTGGTTCGATTCGGTCGGTAAATAAAGCCTTGGTCTATCTACAGCGCAATCCGCAAGCGTAAATGCGCAGTGCGCAATGCGCATACGCGCACTACACACGAAGCGGTCTATCTATACTGCGTATTACGCTGAAGCGCATGTTGTTAACTGCTGTCATTTTATAAAATTTGAAGAGAAAAATGAATAAATTTAAACGGAAATTAGTTGCTATTATGTTAGAGGAAGAAAATAACGATGAAGAAATAATGTCGATGATTTTAAGGATGGAAGAAAGAAATGAAATGTATCCCATCTTTGGTGGAGGTGGTCGGGTGCACTCGATTAATGATAATTCGTCTTCTTTGGTAAATTTACAAAAGTGTTTCGTCTTTGTCACCATTTCAATTGCTTAATATTGCTACGACCAACACTGTGCGCTGCGTAAAAATTGCCGATGAGGCGACTGATGCGCACTGCGCAGCGGAAAACTTATTTACGCAACCGCATTACGCTTAATTTAGACCAGCTACATAAGAAAACACTAAAGCAATGGATGACGGATTGCGCTTTACGCATTACGCGTGCGGATTGCGCTGTAGATAGACCAAGGCTTAAGGGCCGTGGAATTTTTTGAAACCTCAAAAATGGTATTTTTCGGAAACGCCCATACAAAATCTTCCCCCCCCCTCATCAGATCGCGAAACGGACACCGGATTCGGATTTTTCGGTATTTTCTACCCTACGATGGCGAAAGTCTCGTCTCGATTCGATCACGTTCAAGGGTCGAAAAAAATTCCCGAAAAGTACTCTGCAAAATGACATCGACTGACATTTCGCCCCCTGGCTACCCACAGCTACGGGCGGTCGCAAAGCGACCACCACCAAAAATCGTCCAAAGAATTTTCCTAGAAGGCGTATATACGGATTTTTATAAAAAAATTCTTTCGGCCGCAATATCAAAAAAAAACACTTAAAAACGCCACGATAAGGACTTTTTTCGGGGGCGTACGAAAACGGGGGGAAATTTAAAAATCCGTCCAACAGGAAAGTTCCGTATCCAAAAATCCCGTCGGACGTCCGCGGTGTTTTTTCGAAATTTCCCGCATAACGTCTGGAAAATTCGGCGAATGCACTTTTAAAACTTTCTTATTATAACTATTTGAAAAGTAAAATACACGTAAATAGGCCTTGGATAAAAAAAAAATTGAGAAAACTAATAAAAAACGAAGTCAGTACAGTTCTACATCATCTTCTTCATTCTGCTAAGCAAAATTATTGTAAGCATTTAGAAGAGTATATTGCTGAAGAAGATGACCATTTAAAGTATATCATTTTTTGAACATAAAAGTTCCATCCCTGTGTACTTGTCTAATTTGTAATTTAAATAAATAAGTTGTTTAAAATAGGTCATACATTTTGCCGGATCCTGTACATACGTGAGAGGTTGGTTAAAAATGGAAAGATCAAGTAAAGAAAGTTAAAATAAATTTTATCAAAGATTCAAAATGGTGCAGAGATCAACGACGATGAAAAAAGAGGGCATTATTAATTTTTTTTTTAGATAAATATAACTTCGCATTTTAATATTCAGGATACGCAAGTAATAGCAAATTGCACTTTTTAATATTTCTACAGTTTATATTTCACATAGATTTTATTCTCTTATTTGTTATTTAAATTATTTACTTCATTGTTTTTTTAAGTAGTTCCAGTTTCAATTTTATAAACGAAAGTGATAATGAAACAAATTTGTGTTTATTAACATTTATAGCATTCTTAAAATCGACGTTCCTTTGTTCCTTTAATTTTGAAGAAACTCTCAAGGTACAAATATACATAAAAGTTATTTGGAAAATAATAATTTAGTTTCAAAGGTTTTCAACGGACAATTAATTATAGAAATAAAAGTATTTAATCGGAAGTTATTAAATGTCTTAAACTTTTCCGGAAACAGTTTTATTTATGTATCAAATCAAGACCGCAAAATGATATGTACTCATATTTCTTGTCTGGTAAAATATTTCGAGCTTGAGAAAATCATTTTTGTGGCCGTGGTACTTGCATGATTTTTATGTCATAAAGTTATTAAATATTTTTCGAATTATATCCGTAACGATATCTATTATCTATTAGTGATAAACAACAATCTGTCTATAACGACTGCACATTACAGATATTGATGAAACAACTTTACCCAGAGATGGCGTTTTTTCCACATATGAAAACACAGTGACCATTAAAATTATTAGAGCATGTGAACGTACTTTTATTTCTCGTCACTCATCATTTAGTAACTAACGTTTTATTAACTTACTTACATACATACACGTGTGTTTCGCAAATTTGAAACAGCAACGCTTTAATTACTGAAATAATTCAGTCACACAAATCCTTTTAAATGCCTTGAAAAATTAGAAAGTGATTTGTTACAGATTATTATTTAGTTAATTTATTTACATTTTTTTTACTAGACTTGAAAAGCCACGAAATAAAATAAATTTTAGATGCAAACACGAAGTTTATTATAAACTCGTTAATAGTAAGTCATAGTATAGTCTTTTACAACACAAGTTAATGTAATAGAATTTTGTAAATAATTAAAAAAGAAAGGCAAATGGCAAGGGTCGTTTCTCTAATTGTTGGGGCGCCTCCTCCATCCCCATCGGTATCTCCACATACCGTAACTCCGTTTCCCACGCAAGAAGCGAAAGCCATAATATGAGGGATGACGTTTTGTTCCATAACACCAGTGAAAAGATGCGACCATGGTCCAGTAGCAAATATGGCGACTTCATCACCTCCGTGAGTTTCGGAGTCTAGGGGTGCAAGAGCTGGAAATTTATAGTTGGGATCTCCTGTAAAGGAAAAGATTTAAAATGGTCAATTGACACAAAAGGAATGGCTGGGAGATCTTCGGTTGATAACAATCGGAGGTTACATTGAAGATTCTTTACTGAGCAATTTCTTCAGGGTTGTTGTTGCTTCGTAAAGTTTGAGTGGAACTACTAAAAGAGACTAATTTCACAGCAGATGCTTAATGAAGAAAAAATTGAGTAAAAGAAAAAATAGCACGCTTTGGTTATAATCGTAGGATTGTTTCACTATTAATTTTATAATGATAGGGTAACACTTACTCATATCATCCTCCGTGCAATCGTATCTTCTGCCGTTAACAGGCGGTCTATATCCCGGACCATTCGCGTATGATATAGTTGGAAAAGGAATATCATCAGTACCCATGTATGCAACTCCAAAAATATCATGCCCTCTAGGCGGATACCCATTGATGGTAAAAGCATGAGCATGATCTGCCGTGACGACAATCAAAGTTTCATTACCATTAGTTAACTCGTAAGCTGTTCGAATGGCCTTAGCAAATTCCACCGTTTCATCCAGTGCTCTCTGCACTCTGGTATCGTGGTGAGCATGATCAATTCTACCCCCTTCGACGAAGAGAAAGTAGCCGTTTTCGCTCTTCGAGAGGATCTTGATCGCTGCGTCGGTCATTTCTTCTAATGTCGGGTCTAGTATGGGGTCAGCGTCTAAGTGGTAGTTACAGTGACTCGCTTCGAAAAGACCTAAGACGTACTCCGTTGATTCGGGTAGTTCTAACAAAGCCGTCCGATTCCATACGTAAGCCGCATTCACGTCACTCTTAGTATTTAGCCATTCTTGAATGAGATCATGATTATCTTGCCGGTTTCCTCTTGAGTTTTCCTCGTCTTGTACCGTGCTGGGTCTAAATTCTTGACGACCTCCGCCCAGTATTACATTAAGATTCTTGCCCGTTTCACCGTGTATTAGTTGCAAGGCAATGTCATCGCATTCTGTGGGGGTGTAACCTTCCCAGTCACGATCTGCGGTATGGGCGTAGACTCCTTAAACGCAAACGGCAAATTAGTGTGGCATTGAACTGGAATAAGTGAATTTACCTGCCGGAGAAGCATGAGTCACCCTGGTGGTGGTTACCAGACCAGTTCTTTTATTTTTTAATTGCGACCATCTGCCTATGGAAAAGACGCGATTGTTTTCGTCTAAACTCGCCGGGCAATCACGCACCTTTACTTTGCCGGTCACACCGATCGTGGCATCGTTGGTTTTAACACCGGATAGGTATGCAGTTGCTGTACAGGCAGAATCCGGAACTTGAACATCAACGCAATATGTCTAAAAAAAATAAAAATGTAGTACACCATACTCTTTAATTTAAAATGTGGGATTTGACTGCCAATTGAACTACCTGTATATAAAATAAGATTTAATTGAAGAGATTGACTTGAAAAAAGTCCTTGATTGAATCAAGAAAGAAGACATAATGGAGAACACCAAGAAATAGAGGAACATTGGATGTATTAAGAGGAAAACAAAGCTTATACGAAAAGGCAAATAATACGTCGGAGCAATGCAGGAGATATCAGAAATATTCGAAACAACACAAAGAATCAGGCAGGGTTCTATTCTAAGTCTACTACTATTTTCACTGGTTCTCGAAGAAGCGAAAAGGAAGTGTGATGTCGGATGTTGGAAGATGAAGAAAGTTGAGATAGCAGAATTACATTATGCCAACCAACGATGTGACTATAACACCCAAGGATGTAAAAACACTTCAAACAAAAACCGAAAGCTCTAGAAAACATAAATGTGAAAAAGACAGGAACCATGGTAAAGAAAACAGAGCAACAGGCGATACGAGTAAGAAAGGAAAAAATAATACAAGTACCACAATTAAAATGTCTGGGGAGAATAATATCGGAAGATGGTAGGGTGGAGGGAGAAATAAAAGAAAGAATAACAGGTCGAAGTAAACTGTTCAGTAGGAAAAAAAGAAATTCCTAAGGAAGTAAAAACAGAAGTATATAAGAAAATAATAACCAGTACTTACATATGGAACAGTAACATGGACATTGACGAAAAGACAAAGAAGAAAAATAGACGCGATAGATTCTTGACAAGAATAGAAAATAAAAATTGATAAAATTAGAAGTGTACAGACATAATTTAAAAGTGAAATCTTTAGAGGAAAATATGGAAGGAGGTAAGATGATATTAGTACATGAGAATAATGATGGAAGATACTATAAGTTAGATAAATATTTGAGGCCAAAACGAAAGAAAAGAAAAGAGGAAGACTTTATATGGAAGAAGTTAGAAATGCAGTGGTGAAAATGGGAGGAAGTCACTCAGGACAGAAGGAGGTGGAAAGAAATATGGGAAAGATCAACTGGAGAGAGCTCAACTCACCCAAATGTCTTATACCAATAACCCCATAAAGGTAGATAGGTTCAAGGATGAAGTAAGTTAAGCCTAGAAAGGCTTAACTTACTTATTCCTTTAAAAGAATTTAAAAGAATTAAATGTACTTACTTTAGAAAGACCTGCGTAGGGAAATTTTTCAAAGAACAGTTCAATTGCTTCAGCATTACTTTCTCCGGTTAATTGACCCAGGTATATCCTGCTGGCCTTCAAATTAGGAATCGACATACCATCCCCCATGAACATAATAACATTTTTCGCCATGTCTGCAACAGACGTATGTATTTTATTAAGTACAAAAGTCTTTTGGACAAAATTAGAAAATTAATAAATTGAGGAAAACAGATAAGACTTACTCGTGTTGGGCGTTATTCTTAATTTTTCTGCTAAAGTAGACTGTGCTTGCGTTATCCAATAATCAGCTTTATTTTCCTCAGGATTTATCTCTTTAGCAGTACCTGTCCTCGTTGGTCTAGGGTGCATGTGTACCTCATCTGCAGAATTGAAAACATAAAAAGCGCTGACTTTTTTTTTGTAATTTTATTACCGTAATAACTTGTTAACCAATTGATGTCATTTCTGTCTTCGATGACTTTGAACTTCTTCCTGTTTATGGTTTTAACACGATCGCTTATTTGTTCTTGAATTCTGTTGTTAGGAAGCTTCAAGTCTTTGTTGTCCCTAGAATTATCACATGCGTTAGCTCCAGCACCGACACAGGAAGCGTATGCCATTATATGAGGGATGACATTTTGTTCTATAACGCCTGTGTAGAGGTGAGCCCAAGGTCCAATTGCATAGATAGGGACGTCATCACCACCGTGGGTCTCTGAGTCTAAAGGCGCAAACGCTGGAAATTGGTAATTAAGATCGCCTGCAATAAAAAATAATTGTAAATCCATCTAATCAACGACCAAAAAGACATACCCATATCATCTATAGAACAGTCGTATCTTTCACCGTTTTCATATGCTCTATAGCCGGGTCCATTGGCGTAAGATAAAGTTGCAAAAGGAATATCATCAGTGGCCGTGCTTGCAATTCCAAAAATGTCGTTCCCCCTTGGAGGATATCCATTAACCGTCATGGTATGTGAATGATCTGACGTTACAACAATTAAAGTGTCGTCCTCGTTAGTCATATCATACGCTTTTTGAACGGCCTTCGCAAATTCTATTGTTTCATCCAGCGCTCTCTGAGCGGTGGTGTTGTGGTGAGCGTGATCTATCCTACCACCTTCAACAAAAAGGAAAAATCCGTTTTCGCTTTTGGACAATATTTTAATCGCCGCCTCGGTCATTTCTTCTAAAGTAGGATCTAATTCTACATCGGCGTCAAGATGGTAATTGCAGTGATTCGCTTCGAAGAGACCCAAGACGTAATCTGTACTGTCGGGTAAATCCAAGAGGGCCGTTCGGTTCCAAACGTATGCGGCGTTTTGGTCTCTTTTACTTTCAAGCCACTCCTCAATTAGATCGAGGTCGTCCCGGCGATTTCCGCTCGAATTTTCTTCGTCTTGAACATCACTTGGCCTGAATTCTCGGCGGCCTCCTCCTAAGATTACGTTAAAATTCTCGCCGGTTTCGCCGTGGACCAATTGGTAAGCAATGTCGTCACATTCATTTGGTTCTGACGAAATGTAACCTTCCCAGTATCTGTCTGGTATATGAGCGTAAACACCTTCAGAAGCAAAGAAGATCAATTGAAAGGGTTTGTAGGGGGGGGTATTGGGATTTACCTGCTGGTGATGCGTGGGTTATTCTTGTGTTGGTGACGATTCCTGTTCTTTTATTTTTCAGTTGGGACCATCTGCCTATGGAAGAGACGCGGTTGTTTTCGTCCAAACTTGCGGCACAATCGCCTAGTTTTACGTCGGCCGTTACGCCAATCGTGGCTTCATTTGTTTTTACACCAGTTAGATATGCTGTTGCCGTGCATGCGGAATCTGGTACTTGAACGTCCACGCAATATGTCTAGAACATTAAAATGTTTAAATGTAAGGTACCGTCGTGGTACAAAATCTGGTACAACCTTCGTCTCAAGTGAAACAAACATTTGTTTTGGTTTACCAAACTCTTAGGGTGGGTTTACAGAAAGCAAATCAAATATTTAATTTCGAATTAAAGTAATTACGATTAAGTTGCCATAAGAATTACATTGCGAACTGTCAAATTAACAACGTCATTAAAATTTGATTGCAATTAAATTTTCTGTAAACTGGTCCTTAGTGTTTTAAAGTTTTTTTCATAAAAATAATATTCACCTTAGAGAGTGCAGTATAGGGAAATTTTTCAAACGACAGTTCCACTGCTTCATCATTTTCATTCAACATCTGACCTAGATAGATACGTGCAGCTTTTAGAGTTGGAATTGACATCCCATCGCCCAAAAACATTATCACATTTTTCGCTATGTCTGAAATTTATAACATTGAGTAATTGTTTTCCTTCTGCAAGATATATTGATAATAAAAAAATATTTCATTTCGCAATGACAATAAGTGAGTAATAAATTATTAAAATCTCACGCAGACCAAGGGCAAGATAAAAAGTGTGTACAGGAAATGAATTGCATCAATTTATTGAACGCATTCTGTGTTGAATGTTATCATTTATAGCTGTGGATTGATAAATGAATTAGATATGTCAGAGTTGCTATTAATAATGAATGAATTTATCTGATCGAAGAAAATTAGAATAGGAAAAAGTCCACCAAGGCGTTATCTGCTCTAAATACCTACAATGTTCATCAACATGTGACTTTGATGAATTGAATTTTAATTTTTAAGCAAGCTGACATGTAAATCGCCGAAAGAACAACATCAAGTAAAAAATAAAAATACTTTTCAAGTTATAAGTCTTCAAAACGGTATTTGCAGGATTTGCAACAATAAATTTGAAAAATATTTTGAATGATATATCTCTAAAGCATAAAATGTTTTTAAAGTGTTTAATAAAACGAATTAATTCTTACTGGTGTTTGGTTTTTGTTGTAATTTTTCTGACAAGGTTGCCTGAGCTTTTGTCGTCCAAAAAATCGCAGTGTTTTCTTCTTCGTTTATTTCTCGATCTTGCGATGATCGAAAGACTTTCGGGTGCATGTAGGCGTCATCTGCGAAGCAATATCGTAATTAATAACTCGAGCGTTTCTAATGTTATTGTAAATAATTGACACTTGTTATGAATTATGGTAGAGCGTAAAGCCGATAAGAGGCTATTCTCGTTTTATCTTTCCTGAAAAGATTAATCAGTATTGTTCAGTTGTTGATATGAATGGAATATTTGCTTCATTTACGACAGTCTTTGTAGTACATAATCTCCGTGTAATAATCACTAATGTAATATTTTTCTGCATTAATTTTATATGTAGGTACTTATTAGATCGCTACCACTGAAGTAAATGATTATGTAAGATAAGTTTTGTTTGTTTGTTCGAAAACTAAGTTTCAGTTTCATTAATCTTCTGTAATTTTTGTTTATAATGATTAATGATATAATAACAATCCTTACTGTTTCTGCCTCCTTTACCACGGTCGCAAAAACTCTCGATTATTCGGAATTTTGATTTATTTTTTTTAGGGAATTCGTGTTAGTCACAAAGTAATTTTAAAATTAAATAAAATCTATATTATTATTAAGTTTTGCTAAAGAATCGCCATATGTTACAACATGCTACACTTTTTTTGAAGTGAAAATGGAAATGTACAGGGTGGTCCTGAAATAAGGTGCCAAAAAGAAATCAGTTATAGGAGATGATGAGTAAAACTCATATACAAAAAATAAAAAATAAAAGTCTTTTCGTTTTTGAGATAAAAATAATTGAAAATTTGCTGTCTGCTAATGAGTTTAGATGCTACAAGTACCGTTGCTAAGAAAAATGCAAATATTGTTGCCATACAACCAGGATCACCTTTTCAATCCCTATTGACATTAGCGTAGCTACACCAAATTTTCAACAAATTTTCAATTATTTTTATCTCAAAAACGAAGACTTCTATTAGAAAAATTTTTTGTATATGAGTTTTACGCATCATCTCCTATAACTGATTTCTTTTTGGCACCTTTTTCCGGGACCACTCTGTATAATTCAGAAAAGAATAACAGCGAAAATATTAACTAAAGAAAACTAAACAAATATTCTCAGAAATTGAGAAAGTGAGAGTGAAATAAAAATAGAAAAAGCAAATGGCTGCTCGATTTCAAAACAGATCGATTACACGGTACAACAAAAATTTAAAAAAATTAAAACCCGTCAGGTTTCTCAACTGTTTTTAATGTTTTTGGGGTCGCTGAATACGAATCTGCAAACAGTTTTCTCGGGTCACCTCAGGTTCTCGTTGTAGACATCAGTAAAGAAGTCAATGAAGCAGTATACAGAAGACAAAAGAAAAGAAAAACCTGTCGGGTTTCTCAAATGTTTTTAATGTTTTTGGGATCGCTGAATACGAATCTGCAAACAGTTTTTTTGGTACACCTTAGGTTCTCGCTCTAGAAGACAAAGAACTCGTTTATCTTCAGTATACTGCTTCTTCGACTTCTTTATTGGTGTCTAGAGCGAGAACCTGAGGTGACCCGAAAAAACTGTTTATAGATTCGTATTCAGCGACCCCAAAAATATTAAAAATAGTTGAGAAACCCGATGGGTTTTTCTTTCTTTTTATCTTTAATATACTGCTTTATTGACTTCTTTACTGGTGCCTAGAACGAGAACCAGAGGTGACCCGAAAAAACTGTTTGCAGATTCGTATTCAGCGACCCCAAAAACATTAAAAACAGTCGAGAAACCTGACGGGTTTTTTTGACTGTTGGACAGTGTTATGAAAGCACAAATAAAACCAATCTACGGACGATTAATAATTTTCTTGAATGACGAAAAATCGATAAATTTTTAGGAAATCTGGAATTAATTAAATAACTCAGAAACGAGGAAGCAAGACAGAGAGAAATAAAAACAAACTGCAATCGATTTAAAAGTGACAGTCGAATGACGAGAAATAAAGGATCGCGAAAGGAAAAATAAAAACAGAGAATTTCGTAACGAAAACTAATAAAACAAAAAAAAAACTCAGTGCGAATGTTAACTTAAGAACGAAATAACTTTGGGGTGACAAAATATCAGCGAATATCATGTGACAAAGAAAAGTAAAAACAGTGACGATCGATTTCGAAGTGAAAACGGAATAAATAAAAACAGAAACAAATAACAGTCGATTTCGCAAGGAAAATTAATAGAAGTCTAATTTAAAAAAATTCTCAATAATTGAGAAAGTCATGATGAAAATAATGCTTTTCTATTAAGCTCCTTTTCTATTTTACAATATTCGATGAAAACTAAACGAAATTTTATTAGGAAAATAACTTTGTGTTAAAGAACACTCTGTATACTTGTCATCAGCGAGCATACTAGAAATTCATACGACGTTTCTTTTGTATACCGACGTCTCTAGAAGACATTGAACTTCGTCTTTTGATTTTGACATTCTGTATGTAATTTATAATATTAAGTCCCGGCTTTACAATCAGAGATTAACTTTATTGCGTTAGAGCCGATATTTCATTCACAAGTTCACTTTAACTATCAGTTTATTCCCATAGGAACAATTATGAAAACAATTATTCCTATGGCAATAAACTGAAGGTTAAAGTTTACATGTCATTGTCATATCGGCCCTTAGGAACAATTGTAATTGGGAATAAACCGAAAATTAAGGTACATTTACATTCAATTTCGTGCCAGCATTAATTCGTAACACGAAAGTTTGACGTGTGCTTTCTTATGATACCATTTACATTGGCCAATGTGAATGGTATCATAAGAAAGCACACGTCAAACTTTTGCGTTACGAATTCGTGCTGGCATGAAATTGAATGTAAATGTAGCCTTAGAGTTAACGTGTGATTGTAAAATGGAACCTTTGAGAAATACTTACTTTCACCTAATTCTAGGAATTTACTCATAAGACTTTGTGTATCTATTTATCAATATTGTTCTTTCGCAAAAATTTTGCCTTTTTTGTTTCCTGAGCATATTCTCAAAGAATTCTTCTAGAATGTTCTTTTAATCAATCAATCGTCTTTGGTAGTCTTGACTTGAAGGGAAAATAAATTCCTCATTAGACCAAATAAATGGTAATCACTGGGGACCAAATCAGGACGTAGAAAAAGCTGAATCAAGTCTTGCTGTAGTAGTGCCGAGAATGGGGTTTTATCTCAACGCTTTCTAATTAATTATTTAAAGGTCCTTCACGTAAATAATTAATGTAATGCTTCTGTGTTAGTTTATCTGTTAAAATGGTACAATAATTTTTTTTTAAACGTGATCAACGTGATGTTATAGATTTTTTTTGCATTTAAGAAAGTACATTTCGGCAATAAAAGTAATAAAGAAAATGGTGTAATAGCCCCAATATGTAGAAAATGTATGTTGTTGAATGTACCGTGCAAATCTTCTCAAAAGTATACCAGTGGCATAATTTTCTTAACGAGATGTAGTACCATTACAAATCTAACGAACTTTGTAAATAAAATCTATCCAGATAAAAAAAAAGATCGGTTGGATCTGAAGATCTTAATTTTTTAGATTATTTTCCTTGGTTATAATAAAAAGGATTAACTTGAAGACTTTGAGGATTTAGAAAATATGCATTTCTTGCAGTTCTTTTAAAAGCTTGCTTCAAGGAATGACGTACGTACGTTCGTGATAAATAGCTGTCGGAGGTGATCTTAAAAAATGTGTTAATTTTTTTTTTATAGAATATCAAATACATAATTTTTTTTACTATGATAATTTGTGCTTTAATATGTAATTTTTTATGAAAATTTAGGTTTTCTTTTTGAAAATCAAATGTGTCTGAATGACATAAGCTTCCTGGTATAACAAAAATGATATGCAGATTTGAATGTAGCTTACAAAAAAAGTGCTACTAAAGTATGAATGTTTTTAAATTATTAAATTTTATACATCTGATGTTAGATCAGGAATTCCCAACTTGTTTTTAAGCGTCGACCCCTTATAAGAAAAGAAAATTTTGGTCGACTACCTTACCCCCCGAGTCCTTCCACTATAACTTACTATAACTCTAAAATGATAAATGTGTATGCTATACGAATAGTCTCAAATTTTAATTTTTTTTTTTTTTAGATGTAAGGACACTTCGTACGAGTAGTACTTTAATTTTTTTTAGCGGAAATTAACAAAATAACAACATAGATCGTATTTAACAGTCGACCTCTAATTGACCCCCAACTCTCACCCTTGCAGGCTCATTTCAAGGGTACCTCTGTGTTAGACCAAATTTCAAAATTTTTTGAAATTTGTGTCGGCAATTTTACACGTTTGCGAAAACTCGACGATTTAATTTGAAATTTTTTTGAAATTCGTCGAGTTTTCGCAAACGCGTAAAATTACCGACACTTAGATTACCTACCTTCCTCGACAAATGGAATATTTGGTTTTGCCGAGACATTGAAGATGATGAGCACGAACACTATTAAACTCCGAAACATCGTAAATGAACATAGGACGAAATGCTCTGCGAATTTTATATCGCTGGTTTTTATCTTACCTCTGCATAACTTGATGAGATTGGACAGATTGCAAGTACAGTAAAGCTTCGATTATTATAGACTGAGTTGAACTGTCATCTATAAAAGACTGAAGATTTCTTGTTTTATATAATAACCATATGGTAGTAATTCAACATTTTAAACAAGGCTAAAATTTATTTAGAAAATTTACATACATTACATCATGAACTTTAAGGGTAAGCTTAAGTCGTACTTATTTTCATTCTATGTTTGTCATTTCTGTCATTTTCGATATTACAATAAAATACAAATTTCAAACTGATTGGAAAAAGCTTTGTCACTACGCTAATGGAGCTTTCGATTCACTGTACTGCCGACTTTCTGAGTATCTTCATCTCCTATTATTGCATGACGGTAAAACAAGATGAAAATAGTCTGAGAGTGCTGTAGAGTAGTGAATCGAAAACGCTATAACTTCATAATTTTCTAAATATAATTAACAATTTTTCTAAAATCTCCATCCATTAATTTTTTAAACAGTTTTTTTATGTATCCGATGTTAAGAGTTTTCCATCATTCTTACCAATTTTCCACATGTACAAATCAACACAAGAGATGATTAATGTTTTTTTCTGATTTTATGTGCTGTCAACGGTCCTACTTTAGGAAGAACGATCAATTAATACACTTTGAATATGTTATAAAATATCACAGTGAAAATGTTAAAAATTAAAATAGTTTTCTTGTCTTCTAATAAAGAACTGACAACACCGCCTGTGGTGGACTCTACAACACTACCTGTGGTGGACTCTACAACACTACCTGTGGTGGACTCTACAACACTACCTGTGGTGGATTCTATAACACTTGCGGTGGTTTCTCCAACGCTTGTGCTGGTGGTGTCTACAACAACGCTTGTGCTGGTGGTGTCTACAACAACGCCTGTGGTGGTGGTGTCTACAACAACACCGCCTGTGGTTGATTCCGTTATTTTATCAGTCGTAGTAGTAACACTCGGTTCTTCACAAGCGATAGGTCCATCACCCACGCAAGAAGCGTACGCCATAATATATGGAATAACATTCTGTTCCATAACTCCGCTAAAGAGATGAGCCCAAGGTCCAGAGGCAAATATGGCGACGTCATCTCCTCCATGTGTTTCGGAACTTAAAGGTACAAGTGCAGGAAACTCGTATTGAATATCACCTGCAAATTACAAAATTATTAATTTGATCCTTTCAGATCATGGATTTGACCAACCCATATCGTCTTTCGTGCAATCATATCTTTCGTCATCAACATCTTTTCGGTAGCCCGGACCGTTAGCATAAGACAAAGTGGCGTATGGAATTCCGTCGTCCCCTAAAGTGGGTGTCCCAAAAATATTATTTCCTCTGGGAGGATATCCGTTTACTGTCATAACGTGCGAATGGTCGGAAGTAACAACAATCAGCGTGTCTTCATCGTTAGTCATGTCGTAAGCTTTCTGAATTGCTTTGGCGAATTCTACTGTTTCATCCAACGCTTTATGAGCTTTAGCATCATGGTGAGCCATATCTATTCTGCCCCCTTCCACGAAAAGAAAATATCCGTTTTCGCTCTTGGAAAGCATTTTAATGGCTGCTTCGGTCATTTCTTCCAGCGTTGGATCAAGTTCAGGATCGGCTTCAGCATTGTATCTACAGTGACTGCTCTCGAAGAGGCCTAGAATATATTCGGTCGTGTCAGGCAACTCCAGTAAAGATGTTCGATTCCAAATGTATGCGGCGTTTTGCTCCTGCTTGCTTTCCAACCATTCCTCAATTAGATTGCGGTCGTCTAGACGATTTCCGCTTGAACCTTCTTCATCTTTTACGGTACCAGGCAGAAACTCTCGTCGACCACCGCCCAAGATCACATTAAAGTTTCTACCGGTTTCTCCTTGCACAAGTTGGATGGCGATGTCTTCACAATCGTTCGAAGTTGAGCCTTCCCAATCTCGATTGGCCGTGTGGGCGTACACACCTGACGATTAGAATTTTGGTTTTGTAGTTGGAAAAGATTATTTCTGGCTTACCAGCTGGAGATGCGTGTGTTACTCTGGCCGTAGAGACGATTCCTGTTTTTTTATTCTTTAACTGGGACCATCTTCCGATAGATGAGACACGATTTTCTTCGAGCAGACTAGCTGGACAGTTACCATTATTAACAGTGGCTGTCACGCCAATTGTGCCGTCATTATTCTTTACGCCTCCCAAGTATGCGGTGGCGGTACAAGCAGAATCTGGCACTTGAGCATCTACGCAGTAAGTCTATAGAATGAAAAACGCTGTGAAGAAATAAATAAATGAATGCTAAAGTATTTACCTTAGAAAGTCCGGCGAAGGGGAATTTTTCAAAGGAGAGTTGAAGAGCTTCGTCGTTTTCTTTGCCTGTTAATTGGCCTAAGAACACCCTAGTCGCTTTCAACGTGGGGATTGACATTCCATCACCCAGGAACATAATTACATTCTTGGCGATATCTGAAGTTTATCGTGTTTAAATTAGCCCGATTTCTTCATCGCCTTATCTTGAAGTTAAATTTATCTGTCAGTTAGAATGTGATACAGTATGTATACGGCCAACTGTACGTCACATTCCAACTGTTAGATAAATTAACCTTAGGCTAAACATGGTGATGAAATCGGCCATTAGTTTTATTGTTGTGTTAGACTTACTTGTGTTATATTGTTGTTTCAGTTTTGCTTGTAAAGTAGTTTGAGCTTGCGTGGTCCAGAAAACTGCGGTATTTTCTTCCGGATTAATCTTCGTAATTGCAGATGATCTTGTTCTTGTTCGTCTTGGATGCATATAGGAATCATCTGATTACAACGACGAGATTGTATTAGTCATTACTTAATGTTTCAAAATTTTATTACCTTCATTCCTTTCATCATTATAATTGGCTGTAGTACTTTTAGTTCTTGTATCCTTTTTACTTTCTTGCTTGTCGTGCTTAGATCCTAAGTTGCTATATTCTTCTTTACATGCGACAACACCTTCCCCAACACAGGATGCGTAAGCCATAATATGCGGAATGACGTTTTGTTCTATGACGCCCGTAAACAAATGCGCCCAAGGCCCTGTGGCAAATATGGCTACCTCATCACCACCGTGGGTTTCAGAGTCTAGAGGTGCAAGTGCTGGAAATTTATAATTTTTATAGCCTGTAAAAAAAGAGTTGTTTTATTATTTTCTATTTGAATGATGCAAATTTACTCATGTCATCTTTGGTGCAGTCATATCTTTGGCCATCAATGTCCTTTCGATAACCTGGACCGTTTGCGTATGATACCGTCGAAGAAGGAATACCATCTCTGCCTCTGTTGGCTGTGCCAAATACGTCGTTTCCTCTTTTGGGATACCCATTTACTGTCATAGCGTGAGCGTGATCTGAAGTTACTACAATTAAAGTATCGTCGTTACGAGTTAGATCGTAGGCCTTTTGAATAGCCTTAGAAAACTCGACGGTCTCATCAAATGCCTTATGCGCTCTAGTATCATGATGGGCATGATCGATTCGGCCCCCTTCGACAAAAAGAAAATAACCGTTTTCTCCTTTGGACAGAATTTTTATAGCGGCCTCGGTCATTTCCTCCAAAGAAGGATCTAATTCGGGGTCAGCGTCCAGGTGATAATTGCAATGGCTTGCTTCGAAAAGACCCAGGACATAGTCCGTTTCATCTGGCAATTCTAGAAGAGAAGTACGGTTCCAAACGTAAGCGGCATTTTTGTCTGCTTTGGTTTCTAGCCAGTCTTGAATTAAGTTGAGCTCGTCTACGCGATTGCCCGGAGATTTTTCTTCATCTATCATGGCGCTAGATAAAAATTCTTGCCTGCCACCACCTAAGATCACGTTAAAATTCTGGCCGGTTTCTCCATGAACCAGTTGATAAGCTATGTCATCACAATTTGTTGGGGTGTAGCCTTCCCAGTCACGATCGGCGGTATGGGCGTAGACTCCTTGGTTGGAAATATTTAGTTAATGATTTATGCAACCATTTTGAGTTAAATGTACCTGCCGGAGATGCGTGCGTAACTCTGGTCGAAGTAACTATTCCAGTTCTTTTATCTTTCAATTGTGACCATCTTCCAATGGATGAGACGCGGTTGTCTTCTACCAAACTCGCTTCGCAATCACCCAAGTGTACACTTGCTGTTACTCCGATTGTAGCATCGTTGGTTTTTACTCCGGTTAAGTACGCGGTTGCTGTGCATGCAGAATCTGGTACTTGTACATCAACGCAGTACGTCTGAAAATTCAATTTTTTTTACCAGGGAAAGATTTTTGAAATTTTTTTTTTAATTCATAACTTGAGGTTTACCTTTGAAAGGGCAGAATATGGAAATTTCTCGAATGAAAGTTGTATGGCCTCATCATTTTCATTTGTTAATTGGCCTAGATATAATCTGCTAGCTTTTAGCGTAGGTATCGACATTCCATCCCCGAGGAACATAATTACATTTTTGGCAATATCTGACGTTAAAAAAAACTTAATTAATAAATACAAGATGGAGTAAAGTCCTTACTGGTGTTTGGCTTCTCCTTCAATTTTGCTTCCAAAGTGGCTTTCGCTTGTGTCGTCCAAAAACCGGCTGTGTATTCCTGAGGGTCGATATCTCGAACAGGAGCAGATCCTGTAGGACGCGGATGCATGAAAGTGTCATCTGAAAATCATACAATTAAGATAATCGTGAAATAAAATCCTTTTCAGATTTTTTGTATAAGAGAGAGAGAGAGGTGAAGATTATGTTGATTTTAGGAAAGGGGGTTTAGTTTAAGTTACATATATTTTCAGGGCGATGGAAGCCTATTAGGTTTTGTAGAGAGGGTTTGTTTTTTGGGATTCAACCAGGGAGAATTTTTGGGTTTAATTTGCTCAGAGAGAGGAAGAGAAGGGTTGGAATGGAAATTTTTGGTTGTGAGTATTTGCGAGTAATGCTTGAGATTTGGATAAATGCGAGAGAGGAATATTTTTAGCTTTCGGAAGTTGTGCAATCTAGGTGGTGGATTTTGGAACTTTGGACGTGTTCCTGGAAGTTGGGCTGATTTTAGTTTTCGCATTTGCTTCCGCAAAAACTATTGTAGTGAAAGACCTATCCTTTTATAAAAAAAATAAAAGATAAAATGTAAGTGCCTTGGGTCCATTAGAATATATTTGGCCTACGTACACTAAATTAAACTATTTTACTAATTTCATTATTTTATCATTTTCATATCAGCTGCAATCAAATCAATTTATGATATTATTCAAGTACATTAACCGTCAAGGTATAAAATTCTTGCGTTTTCCTAATAATTTTGTTTGATAAGTACAGTGACGTTGGACTTGAACTTAAGCCAAATAATTCAGAGTATTTAAAATCAATATTTGATAAATTCTTTATTGTATCGTCTTTCAAAATTAAGTTAGAGATCTGAAAGGACTTTTGTGACTTCTTGTGCGGATAGTAAAATTAAGTTCTTTTTTTTGTCAATTAAAGAAAAATTTAAATTTGTTAACTACGTACCATCTGCGGTGAATAAAACACTAGGTTTTGCCAGTGCCGAGGTAGCAAGTACTAGCACGATTATTCCGACGAACATTGTAAAGACAATGCCCAGTACGAGATAGATTATGGATTTTATAACAAATCAGATATTCGCACTTCTACTGAGACATCTTATCTTACTTTAGTGTAAAAAATCGGCGCTGTTTGAGAGCTTAGTTATCTACGATGCAGGAAAAAAAAATACGGAAGGGTACTGTCGGTCGAATTAAAATCACATTTGTATAGACTATAGACAATGGCACTTTTGCTTATAGAATTTATTTAAAATTAGAATAAGCAGCCCCAAACGAGAATGCACTGGGTAGTGGGTATGAGTTTCAATTATTGATTTTGATAAGTTCAACTGCCTTTCTTGTCAAAATGTTTGTCAACATGTTTAAAGAAACAATCCTCCAATTTGAAGGATGATCAAAAATAAACGAGTTTTCTTCATGTGTGTTCGGTTAGAAATTTTGCAACATACTGTACATAAGGAGGAAGAGACGTGCTACGTAACTCACTTTTATGGTGGTAGCACGTGCAGTAGTAATTGTAAAGATCTAATATTCACGTGCGAAGCTGTAATTACTGAATTGCTAATTATTCAGTTAATCCTGTTTGTTGTCTTCTGACAAAACAAATAATTACTTCAGGATTTTCCTTGCAGTGTTGCACCATGCAATTCATTTGCGTTAACGGTACTTTTTGCCGTTTTTAGAAGGTGAAGTTCAACGCCCTAAATGGGTTAATTAAATATGTATAAGAGCATTCTGCGAGATTATTTGCATGCAACTATAGTCTAATCACGTTTTTCCTAGATGCTACATTTTAAATTGTAAAGTTGAAGTTGTATATTTTTAATTTAACTACCGGTTTCGATTTTTTATAATATTCATCATGCTACTCTCGTCAAGAATCAATAAAACATTCAGAATTAATTTATAAAATTTAATTGAACTGGTGTACCTATTTTTTTTTGTTCAATTAAGGGTGGGTTTACAGAAAGCAAATTAAATATTTAATTGCGAATTGAATTAATTACGATTAAGTTGGCATAAGAATTACATTGCGAAATGTCAAAATTTGATTGCAATTAAAGTTTCTGTAAACTGGGCCTAAATTTTATAAGTTAATTCTCAATTGTAAAGTAACATCAAGAAGTATGAAAACAATTGTGGTGTCACGTGACCAACTTTAAAAGAATTTAATTATGTGTTTTTGATATGACTTGAGTAATAATGTACAGAGTGATCAACAGCGCCACTTGTTCGTTGCTCATATATTTTTTTTTAATCAATGCCAAAGAAATTTGAAGATGAAAGTCTCCAATTTTTGAATAGATATCAAAATTTAACCCGCTTTTAATTTTTATATGTATAATTTCCAATAGGGTAACAAAATAGTCTGGCTGCGTTCTACATTTGTTTTTTGAGATATTTTTCAAATTTGATTGATTAGATTTATCAAGTTGATTCTAAACGCATTAAAAATTGCCAAAAGAAACTGAGTGTCACGTGATCAACTCTGAAATATTTTAAAGGCCGCTTTACGGTTCGCAATTATTTATTGCCGGCAATGAAAATTGCAGCGATTTGTATTGCACGCATGCGTGGTATAAAAATACAACAAAGTGCATGCGTGCAATACAAATCGCTGCAATTTTCATTGCCGGCAATAAATAATTGCGAACTGTAAAGCGGCCTTAATGGGATTTAATATGACTACAATAAATATGTACAGGGTGATTCACGACATTTGCTCGTTCCTTAGACTTGCTTCTATTTATGAATCGACGTCAAAAAAACTTGAAGATGAAAAATAGCTCTCCTGAATAGATATAAAAATTTAACCCTCCTTTAATTTGTATATAATTTCCAATAGAAGTAACAAAAAAAAGTCTGACTGCGTTACTCATTTGTTTTTCGATATATTTTCAAAAGCATGTATTGCTTAATTGATAAAAATTTTCAAGTTGATTGTAAACGGATTAAAAATTACAAAAGAAGCGGACGCGATGTCGCAACTTTGAATGAAAGATTTTAGTTGGATTTAATATGACCACAGTAAATATTATATACAGGGGGATCTACACCATTTCTTCGCTCTTCAGTTCTATTTAGTTTTCATTTATAAACCGACGTCAAAAAAATTTAAAAATGAAAATATCCGGCGTATTTTTGTGATTTTTTAAATTTTTTATCAACTCTTGCCATGAAATCTGGTTGGCATGTCTTAGCTTAAGTGTAAAATAACGTCGTAGCACTCCTTGATGCTGTATTACAGTAAAGCTAAGTCATGCCGTCCAAATTCCATGGCAAGTGGGGCTGTGCGATAATGAAATTTTACTATCGAATAACAATGGTTTTCAATTTCGATATATCGATATTTATCGATTTATCAATAATTTTCAATTATCGATAAACATCGATCTTCACTATTTGACCTTGACTTAAGATTAACTTCACTGTTCATTAAAAGCTTTCTATAATAATGCTGGTAAGTGACCTTGAATTGGTTTAGAAGACCAAAATTAACTCAAAATAAAGAAAGAAAATTGTAAATGATTTTTACACTATCTGTACTATTTAATAATAATTATATTTCCAACAGACAGTACAAGTCTATAATGGACAATTAATAAATTTAAGAGTGTAGCATAATTACAATATAACAAAAAAAATTAAGACAATTTTTGAAGTAGAGCTTAAATTTAAGTTTTAGAATGTGACATTTACGTAAGGTCAGTATAAAGTCAACTACATTCTGATTGATATTTACACTTCAACTTAAGTATCAATTGGAATGTGACAAACATTTTGTTAAATCTATCACTTTATGTCATAGTCTAAACACCACTTAAATTTAAGCTGTACTTAAAAAGTTAGTGCAACCGGGCATAAGGACTATTTCACCTTGACTTAACATTAACTTCACTGTTCATTAAAAACTTTCTAAAATAATGTTGCCAAGTGATTTTGAATTAACTCGAAAGAAAGAAAAGCAGGAACATTTTTTATTATTTTTACACCGTCTTCTCTATTTGACCTTGACTTCATGATTAACTTTGCTGTTCACTAAATACTTTCTGTAATGATATTTCTGTGACGAACTGATTTAAAAATAAACGTGAAAACGGAAAGTAACTTAGAAATAAAGAAAAGAAGTTACTATCTTCACTATCTGACCTTGACTTCAAGATTAACTTTACTGTTCACCAAACACTTTTTTAATAATAATAATAATAATAATAATAATGTAATGATGTTTCTGTGACTTTGAACTGGTTTGATCTTAACTTAAAGATTAACTTTGCTGTAATTAGAAATTTTCTTTAATAATGCTGCCAAATGACCTTGAATTGGTATAAAACTAAATTGTAAGTAAAAAAATGACTCAAAAAAGAAAATAAAGAAATATTAATATTTTGTTTTACACTATGTTCACAATTTGACCTTGACTTCAAGACAAATTATGCTGTTCATTAGAAACTTTCTATAATGATTCTGCCCTGTGATCTTGAGTTGGTTTCAAAGTAAGCTTAAAGATCAAAAATAACTTAAAAAATGAAAAGAAGACAAAATTATAGACTTTGTATTGAACTACATATATACAATATTTGACCTTGATTTCAAGATTAACTTTTGTGTTCTCTACGACAATGACGCAAAGAGGCCTTAAATTAATTTTAACGTGAATTTAAAGATAAGAAAATCAAGAAAAAATGAAGAGAGGAAAAAGTAGAATTCTTTTTACACTATCTTGACTATTTGAGCTTGATTTCAAGATTAACTGCTGTGTTTCATAATAACGTTCCAAAGTGTCCTTGAATTGGTTTTAACATGAATTTAAAGATTAGAGAACTCAAAAAAAGTGGAGAAAAACTAGATTTTTTCTACACTGTCTTCACTGTTTGACCTTGTCTTCAAGACTAACTTTGCCGTTTATTAAAAACGTTTTTATAAAAATCCTGTGAAGTGACTCTGTATTGGTTTTGTGATGACCAAAAAAAGGACCTCCAAACTAAAATTAACAACGAAAAATCCGACTACCCACTTGATTATTATAATATCGGTGTATCGATATATCCATAATTTATCGGTATCAATATATCGATAAATGTCGATATATCGATAAATATCGTATTTACCGATAAAATATCGATACATCGATAATTATCGATAATTTTTCTGTACATCGATTTATCGATACATCGATAATTTTTCGATTACATATCATTATTCGATAAAATATATCTTATTATCGATAGTTATCGATATATCGATATTTTTGCACAGCCCTAATGGCAAGAGTTGATAAAAAATTTAAAAAATCACACGGTATTTACCTGATTGATTAATAATATTTTGAGAGTTAGACGCATTAGAAATTACAAAAAAGAATAATTGCGGAGTCACGTGACCAACTTCGAAAGATTTTCATTGACTTTAGTAAACATATACAGCTTGATCCACACCACTTGTTCGTTCCTCAGATTCGTTGCTGTTTATGAATTGGCATTAAAGAAAATTGCATTTTTCTCAAAAAATTGAAAACTTAACTATTTCACATTTACTTGATTAATTAATCAAATTTTTCAAACTGCATCTCAATCGTAAGTGACTTTTAAAATACAAAAAAAATCAAATCAGAAAAGAAACCACATTTTGCGGCTTCGAGAGATTTTAATTGTTGCATATAGAGTTCTAAATTCAAAAATTGTGGCAATCAGTAAGATATTTTTTGTTTCTCTAACCCTTTTGAACTGGCTCTGAAGTTTTAGAATTTGTGCATGTTGGCCTGAGTGTACACTTTAACCTTTTAATGATTTTTTAGTGATTTTTTAAATTTTTTTATCAAGTCTTACAATGAGATCTGGGCGGCATGTCTTAGCTTAAGTGAAAAGTACGTCATTGCACTCCTTTATGCTATTTTACAGTAAAGCTACGACATGCCGTCCAAATTCCATGGCAAGAGTTGATAAAACATTTAAAAAATCACGCGGTATTTATATATACGTATTTGGGAAAAATTTGGCTAATTAATTGTTTTTAATTTAATTGTTTTTAATTAAAGTAATTACAAAAAATAAACCAAATTGTTGCTTGCATCTTATGGCCTCCAGGCTCGTAGGCCTCTGTCCCCCCGCACTCGTTGCACTCCCGATTGTTACTGATTCAGGTGAAGATAGAAATGAAATTCAAGATTTTTTATATGTATTCTCTATTTTTAAACAATGTTGTGACAGTTTTATAGAGAGTCTGAGTAAATATTGTTTAATTAAAAATTTTCGTTACCCTGTCTACAAGATTTGTAATTAAAGTGCAAGTATATTATAACTTTTATTAAACTAAATGCTATGAAAGAACCATTGATTTGGATTGAAGTTAATTAACGTTTAAAATTAAAAGATTAAAATTCACATTTGGTTACAAGTACTAAATATATTAGATAATATTGAAAGAAGCTTTTTTTATACAGGATATGTTCGAATTTAGCGAAATCATTTTACAGGTGTTGAGTTCGGAAATTCACGCGGTGCAAGCTCGGAGTGAAAAGTGGAGTGAGAGCGCAGCTGTTTTAATATACGTAAAAGTGGGACAAAAGTGCTCGAGGAGTGAATAGAGTGAGCGCGGAGGAATTACCGAACCTAGCAAGGGTGGTAGCTTGGATCAAGACGATTAAAAAATGTCAAATAATATGGTGTCCTAAATGTAATCGTTTTCGAGAAAAAAATATTGAATTTCAAAAACTTACAAAAAGAATGGAATTTCCTGCATCCAAGTAATGTTCACATTGGAAATAAACGACTTACAATGTTTTTTTTTTATTCAATTTTTACGTCAGTTTCGCAAAATTAAATTTGTCGTTCGAATAAACGAAGAAATGAATGTCTGACTACACCCCGCCAAAATCCACATATGGCTGAAAGTATTTTATGCCTTTATTTATTTCTTTATAACTCGAAAACGGTTACATTAGGACACCATATTATATAACAATTTTTGATCGTGTTGTTCCAAGCTATCGCCCTGTGATATTATCGCACTGAATTCGAAGGGTTGATCAATGAAATCTGGATTCGTCACTGAAGACGATATCTTCAGTCCAATCCAAATTTTGTTTGTGGGTAGAAGGGTACGACAATAACGAGAAGAACGGTAAAATATACACTTTGCTGAAGCCTGAACACCTGGTGTTATCGTTAAGGCACAAAATGTGTTGGACGAAGATCGTTCCGAGCATATTGAACGCAGGTCATTATACCCAAAGCGTCCGTAGTAGTCCCTACATGCAAGCAGATGTTGCCAAAGTTGCTCTGACCAGCAAGACCACCACCAATCGAGTGTGGGATTGTTGAGTAGATGACTGACATATTGGCCAAGGGTTGCAAGTAACTTGAGCACCACCACTTCGAGGTTGCCTAAAACGAGGTACCCCAAGAAGACAGACCATCTAATACAAAGTCGAAGAGTAAATGCTTACATTGCTGTGCGTGGAAACGTTCTCATTATTATTTTTTTTATACTCCTGATTGCCTATTTTTTTTAATTGAAAATTTAAGCGTATTTTGCAAGTTACCCATTGTATCGTGGAACGGGTATCATTGTATCATGGTAAAAGAAGACGGGTTCTATTTCCGACTGGTTGTATAATATAAAAATTGTCCTTGGCTTTTTTAAAGGCCCAATGTTGAAATGCGTTAGGGCAAAGAGAAAAAAAACTTCCTGTCAAAAGTGAACCTGCTGCAACTTCAGTTAATAAAAAAAAAATTAACAAAAAATGAGCGCCTCAGCGTTTTTGGAAAACAGGAAATCAAAGCCGTCGCACTCAATTCTTTTGAGAGGCCAAGAGTAGAAAGTCATAAAAAAGGAAAGCAAAAATGATCTTTGTTTTTGCTAAAGCAACGCTAAACCTTCAAAACTGCTGTCCAGATTTTTTTTAGCATTTGACCTCCTGAATGCGTTTTAGAAAGAAAAAATTTCAATCAAATGATCATTCTGAATAGGGTACTTGTGCCGCTAAGAAACTTTTAACGAAGAATACGCATTGAATTCTTTTTCTTCTACCTTATCATTATTTTTCAAATTTTGAAAATAAATCAGAACTAAAATTTAATAAAAATATAAATCGAAGTAATATTTGTGTATGAATTTCTGTGATAAAGAACTAAATCCACATAAGCGCGTCCACATTCTAAATTTTTCAATCTCTAAACTAAATGTAAAACTAAGCTCTAATATGAAAAAAATTGTTTAGCATACATATGACCGAATGAAGAGCGAAAATTGGTGAACCAAAACCGTCGGTCCAAAATGATCAATCAAAAGATGGCACTTGGTCTTTTACGTCAAATCTACTGAGTGAAACTTGTTTTCCTGCGAGTGCTTCCTTTATTCGATGGACGTTGCATTCCAATATGAAGTTTCTTCTTTTCTTGTACATTTTTTATACAACAGGTTCAGTTTACTTCATGGCTTCCTCCAATTGCACCGCGTTACAAATTTCCTTCTGCCTAAAAGAAGATGGGCAACAGAATACTTCAAGTTGTTTTCGATTTGTGAAAAAAAGCTCCCTCCTCCGTCTTTATTATTGGTGTTTAGAAAACACCTCAAAACTCAAATGGTCTTTCCGTTCCTCTTTGTCTTATCAAGTCAAAAAGGGTAAAGAAAGAAACCAAGAGAAGTTTTTGGCAAAAATATTTGAACTCAACTTACTCTTGTCCTTTTTATTTTTCTGAATCGCTCATAATCGAATAGGGGAACCTGGTTTAGTATGGATAAGTTACGAAGGCGAATATTGAACAAATGTTTTCTAATCGCTTTCAGCCAATTTATTTACTGACTTAAACTTTGACTTGCTTCATTCTTAATTATGTATTTTCAGATGATCTTTTACTCCGACAAGTACACCTAACGAATTATGAAAAAATAAAGTTTTTAATTCTACAGGGTGTTTTAAATTAGTGTTAAAGCGAAAAGCTACCCCACCTTTTTGAACTTCGAATTATGTAAGGGATAACGGTAAGTGAAGCTTCAACACCAATTTGTATACTCTCTGTATAAAAATTAAATGGTACAGTTTCAATTTTTTAAAATATTATCTAGATTTAATAATAACATATCCTTTTTTATCTTAAATTCCATTTACCTAAGTTAATCTTTTACTTATTGTGAGAAACATAAACATGCGACTGAAACTATTTTTTTAAATTTATAATAAACATGTAAGGAATCATATTCAATGAAATTCGTTTAAAAAATACAGGATGTTTCATAACTCGAGGCGAAAAATTAAGGAACTTGTACGCGGTGATATTTTGGTTAAAAAATGTAAAATAAAATTAAAAAAGTATGTCATGAGTAAGGTGACAGAATACAATTGTTTTCAAGTTTATTAGACGTCAAAGTTGCTTTGTTGGTTTCGTTGTTTTATTAAACATGCAGTTTTCAGGAGGAATATTTATTTCATTGCTTGCTATTATTTATTGAAGTTAATCATTGATTACATGCAGAAACTTTAACCTTTAACTTTAACCTAGATTCTTGTCCTTTGAAAATTTGGCAAACAAGTTTGTAATTATGTAATAACTATTACCCGAGCAACTTTTAAAATGCTTGAAATATCAACGTTTCGTTGTAGTACGTTATACACCCTGTATAATTTAAATTCATTAGTACTAGAACTAATATTCATTTAATGATCGAAAGAGAATTTTATTATTTTTGAAATACGAGTAGTTACTATAAACGTTTCTAAATTATATTCAGAATTTAAGCCACTTTAAACTGTCGTCATTTTTTGATAAAAAGCAGCCTTGTGTCCTTTACTTCCGTGTTTAATCTTATTCTAATGAGTTTCGATTTGTAAAAAAATCCATATGAATGTGTTCAATAAACACTTTTGCTTGAAGATAAACACTACTACTATCTACAAAACCTGGGAAGCAACGGGGGCAAGGACGTTAGCAAATAACACAACAGCGTTTGCATTTACGTTGAAACGAGAGAGATTTTTTTAGTTTACTTATTTTATATTTTTTTCTTTTTATAATATTGTAGACATTGCAGTATATCATTGCGGGAAGTCCTGAAATAAGTGGGATTTTTATCATTATCAGTTATAATTATTTCTTTTTATTTAAACAATGATAACTAGCAAACTTGAAATTTCTAAAGACGCACCAGACATTTTACACATCACCACTAACATTTAAATTTGCACGTATCAAGTCGTATGTATAAGTACTACAATTACATTAACTTTGCTTACTTCTGACTGCAGAACCACCTTGGATTCTTTTTATCTACCATCGTGTTTGTTTCACTTTTTTTAAAATAAATAAACGTATCAAATTGTTAATTATAAATATTTACAGTTGGTTCTTGTCCGATGAAATTTGTATCACAAAATCTTCTAAGCGGACACTAAATCGCGCAACTACACTTTACGTTTCGCAGTCGTTCGACTGCTTCGTCAGAAGTGAAAATTATGTTGTCAAAATAAACAAGGTTGTCAACGGAAACTGAAAAAGTAACTTGATTTTTTTTTTTTTTTTTTATGTATATTATATTTATTTTTTAATCTAAAAATAATTTGAACATTACAAATGTTAAAAAATTGACAGATCTATGTTCTATTTAAGGAATCGAGAAAACTACAAAATGTATCGTTTAAATTTGCAAAATCAGTACGTTTATTAATAGAATTCGACGACATTTTTATTTTACACATTTCAATAAAACGTCTTGTTTATTTTGACAACATAATTTTCACTTCTGACGAAGCAGTCGAACGACTGCGAAACGTAAAGTGTAGTTGCGCGATTTAGTGTCCGCTTAGAAGATTTTGTGATGTTAATTATAAAGTAATCAAATGTAATTTCGGCGACCTCGACGCGACAACCGTTTATCAATACAATTTACAATTCAATAAATTCTACTGCCTCGACTTTAATCTAGTAATAAATTGAGTTGGGAGTTTTGATTCGCTCTGTGTGTGTGCACGAGGCACACAGAATATTGCGTTTGGAAAACCATCGATGCAGAAATGTGCTTGTTTATTTTCCTCTGCTTGCGCAAATATAGGATTGTAAATTTCAGTTTCAAAATGTGATAAAACGAACTGCCTGCATAATACTTATGTCGAGCTTAAAGAAATAAATTGATGCAAGTTTATGGAGCTTACACCTACGTTATCGAAGCGGCTCATTATTCTTGGAAAGGGATTATCATTAAATGAATTTCGTGTTGTTAAAGAACAAATGGCATTTAAGTGCTACTTAGCTCGTAAAACGCTTCGCGTTAATTGTAAATACTTTTAGTAATAAAATAATTAAACGTCCTCGACAACTAATGCTGCAAGACAAATTTCATTGTACTATCGGAAGAAAATTAAAATTTACAAGATATAGTTAAGGAATTGAAACAAGCATTGTTAAGATTGTGAAGATGTAATGGGATGTCTTCATTTGAGTCATATTTAAATAATTTTTTGGCATGAGTATAGTGTCTTCATTGAATCTTGTATGCTACGTGACCTATGACGTATTACTGTGTATTACTACAAATTTATGCTGTGTTATCTGGGTTCTTTTAGATATTAGCTTTTGTTGCAATTTTTTTTCTTTATGCGTAAATTTCAGGGTAATTTGTTTTTCGAATAATTAATTCCTTTTTTCTTTTTCTTATTTTGTTGATTTTCCTCTCGGAGGCTCTTCTTTGATGATGAATTTTGCAGTGTATCTCGTAGACCAATTTCTTTGTTGTGGAGTGTATTTTATGTGATAATTTTTGGATGTAGATGGCACTCGCGAGCTTTCGCATTCAAAAATATCTAATGTCAGAGTTGAGTGTGTGCGCGTGTGTAATGAAAAATGTCGTAGAAAAAACGTAAAAATCAGTTTATTGTGTCACTTAAAATAATTTTCATAAACTAATTATTAACAAGAAGTTCAGTTTTTTCTTGTATTATTTGTATTAGGTCGCAAAAGGTTTTTCGCAAAACCTTTCTATTAAATTATTACTCACTCCGTCTTATATGTCCAGCATGACGGGCTGAAGTCTCACGCGATAACTAACACAGCGCCCTCACTTGTCTATTTTCCAAACTTCTTACTATAACCTACAGTTTACTTTAACACAATGAATTATATTATGGCGCTAAATAAATTATCCTAATATTTACAATTATAAACTTAATTCCTACGTATTTACTTACTTGCTCCTTAAAAAATCTAAATAATTTATCTACAATAAATAGATAACTTTAAATTGATTCTTTCTAAAAATATTTACTTCAAATTAAGAGATTTAGAACAACAAACTTGAATTAAAGAATTTCTTAAACAAATCTTCTAAAATACGATTAATACACTATCCTTTGATTTATTTTATTATTTTCAAATTTTCTCTTATTTTAACGAAATTTTCGAAGAAATACATATTGTTCATTAACACCGCAGTATGCCACCAATTAACTAACCTAACCTAACCTTTGGCTAAAATGACAGTACCCAATGACATCTTCGTTTTGAAAGTACGGTATATTTTCCAAAGTTCATTGTTTTAAATGTGAATTAATTGAATCACACAAAACGTTTGTTGGAATCGTAAAAATTGAAATATTAGCAAGTACAAATATTAGACAACCCAAGTGCAACTCACAAAACCCACGATCGGTGCTTGCTGTTGCAGTTCTGTCAAGTTTGTATTGTTGTCGCGTAACTGTCAGTTACAATTTGATCACGTAGATCCTGTATAATCACTTGAATCTGAAACAAGTATTGCTTTTTATTAGTATCTCGTTTTTCATTATAAAACAAAATTGAAAACATAATTTTCATATAAACATAAAATACCTAAAATATTTTGATTAATTAAAAATAAATTATCTTGGTATTGTTTGAAAAAACGTTGCTAATAACACCAAGTGTCTTTACCTTTATTATTAATTAATTATAAAATGGGTCGTCTTAAAAAAAGTTGTACGTACAGGCTGTTTCACTTAAGACGGTTTCTGTCATAACTTTCTAGTTACTCATTTTACAAAAAGAAATGTTTCAAATTAACTTTTTTTTAAACTTTTTTTAAAACATTTCCCTGTTGTAATAGGATAGGTCCTAAAGTAAACGTTCACAATACAAATATGGGGAAAAACTGGTTTGACAATTAACTTAAAAATATTAGAGAACCATTAAATTTTATTACTGAAATCTCGAAACAGTCACCTGATATTGATTTAAAAAAGGAAATAAAGACGATTAAGTCGTATTACTTAGCAAAGATTGAGAAAAAGAAAAGTGATTATGCGTCCCAGCTTATAATGAATGTCAATAATAATCCCAAATGTATCTGGAATCTAATAAATCAGGAGAGATGCTCGTCGGTGCAAAAAACAAAATGTCATATATCATCAAATGAATTTAATACCTTTTTCTCCACGGCTTGGAGAGATAATACAAGAGATCTTCAGGTAACTAATCTAGACCCTGTTAGCATTACAACAAAAACAATCCAATGTACAAAAACTTTCTTTGTTGATCCGGTAGACGAAATAGAATTACCATCAATTATTAAATCTATGTCAAATAGTTCTTCTAATGACTTTTACTTCACAAGCAATAAAGGAGTGATCATTCCTCTCAAAATTATTATTAACAAAATCTTTGAAACGGGAGCTTTTCCCAATGCTTTAAAAAATTCTAAAATTACTCCACTTCATAAAAAAGGAGCTACAAATTTGCTAAATAATTATCGACCGATATCTATTATTCCTGCTATTTCAAAACCAATTGAAATCGCTTTTAAAACTAGGCTTTGTAAATTTATAAAAAAATAATTTATTATCTGCAAATCAATACGGTTTTCGCAAAGACATGTCAACTAAAAAAGCTATTAGCTAACTCTTACAATCAATTAACGAATCCTTTGAGAGAGGGTGTGTTTTATTTGCCACCTTTTGTGACCTTTCGAAAGCTTTCGATTGTGTCTGCCATGAGACCTTGATAAATAAATTATCTTGCTATGGGTTACGCGGAGTAGGTCAAAACTTTATTTCTTCTTACCTATCGGGTAGATTACAGATTGTTGAACATGATAATATTAGATCAGACACCTCACAGGTAACAACGGGAGTACCGCAAGATTCAGTGTTGGGTCCTCTATTATTTTTAATTTATATGAATGATTTTCCAAATTATATATCCAACAGTAAAATTATACAATTTGCCGATGACACAACTATGATAAATGAGATTAGTCAAATTGATCAGAATATGCTATTATGTAAAAATTGGTTTGCGGCCAATAACTTATGTCTTAATTTTGATAAAACTTAAAACTTTCTTTTTTCTTTAAAAATGCGTAGTAAAAATAACATGGATACCGTGAGATTTTTGGGGATTACTCTAGATCATAAACTTTCATTTAAGCAACACATTGAGCAGTTGATACAGTATTGAGCAAGAAATTGTCCAGTATTATTTTTTTACCTCGAGGAATTTCGCAAATTACACCTATCACAGTTAGGCGCCATGCATACTTGGGACCGTTTCAAAGTCAAATTAGTTACAGTGTTCTTTTCGGGGGAAATTACACAGATTGGGAAAAGATATTCATATTACAAAAGAGAGCTATTAGAGTAATAACGAATGAAAATGAAAATTGTTTTTTTAGACATTCAGATAATCATCATTTTGATACTAGATATAAAGATTCCCTAATACCTCCGAAACACAGGTTAACACTAGTCGACAAAAATTTTATTAATGTAGGAATAAAATGTTTTAATCACTTGGCGCAAGATGTTAAAACTTTACCTCTAAATAAATTTAAAATAATTGTCAGAGATTTCATTATTGACCTGTGTCCGTACACTATCAGCGAATATTTTGAGGCAAGCACTACTTTCTAGTGCTATTATAACACTACCGTACTTAACTCCACATACATATAAGTATATTTGTTATTAAATTTTAATTTTAAGTATATTTGTTATTATTAAATTTTATATTTTTATATTGACAATGCAAAAAAACGCTTGTTTTTAATATGCAAATTAAAAAAAAAACCGTTTTCGCGTTATTCAACTTAAAAAAAAAATTATCCCTCTTGCAGTACTTCAAACAAATGCAAGTATCTTCCGAACCAATGACTTGGAAACTTTTTGCAAGCAATCTAATGAACTTGAGAATATTCACACAACGGAATGCCACATATTTCTTGACCATTATTAGATGTGCTATTTAATTATCTTTTCGATGATATAGTTTATAGTTTTTTCAATATATATTTACGTTTTTCGTTGCAGTTTTTGAAAATATGTACACGAAGTATTGGACCTTTGCTGGTAGCTAAAATGAGTAACTAGAGAGATATGAAAGAAAGCGTCTTAAGTGAAACACCTTTGTCAATAACAATAAATCGATGCAAGCTTTTGAGAAGAAAAATTAATTAAAAAATCACAAAAGTAAAAAGTATAATTATTGAAAGAGAAGAAGAAAAATACATATTACAAAAAAAGAGACTGCTTTCTCATGGTAGACTTAAGTGACTCACCTTCTCATCGCTATCGTTGTCGTTTCAGAGATTTTGAACTTTTTAACATACATTTGTTGAGTTCTGCCCTTTCTGGGAAACATTTATCGTCCATTCTTTTTGCAGGAGTTCTCATTTACCTCTATCTATGTGATTTTACGAGGGCAGTATGGTAAGTACCTGGCCTAGGCCAGAGATAACGCTGCTAGATTTTAAAAGGTGGTATCTTTCGTAAATACAACCTTCCACAACAATACTGCCCAACTGTCAAGTCGCTGAGTGATTTAGTTTGTTAATGACAGTCTTTTAAATAGAACAACTTTTGTGATTTTACAACAATGGATAAAATTGAATATCGAGCAGTGATAAAATACTTGTTTTTGAAAAAGAAAACAAATGATGAGATTAAAACGGAACTCAGCGAAGTTTATGGGGACTCTACACCTTCGTTATCAACCATAAAATATTGGACAGCTGAATTCAAACGTGGTCGTACAAGCATCTTTGATGAAGATCGTCCAGGTCGTCCAAATGAGATTACCATTTCAGAAATGATTGAAAAAAATCCATGATATCGTGGTAAATGATCGCAGAGTGCGTGAGATTGCCGAAATTGTGGGCATCTCAATCGAGCGGGTACAGAATATTTTAACAACTCATTTGGATATGAAAAAGCTTTCCGCAAGATGGGTGCCGCGGTTACTCACAATTGACAATAAACACACACGTGTGTCAACTTCAAAAGAATGTTTGGCGATGTTAAACCGCAACCGGAATGACTTTTGGCGTAGGTTCGTAACTGTTGATGAAACATGGATTCATCACAGCACACCAGAGACGAAAGAACAGTTCAAACAATGGATTTTTCGAGAGGAAACTGCGCCAAAGAAGACTAAGACGACTTTATCGACGACCAAAGTCATGGCTACAGTGTTTTGGAATGTACGCGGCATAATTCACGTCGATTACCTTGAAAAGGGTAAAACGATTAATGGAGAGTATTATGTCAACTTATTGGACCGTTTCAACTCTGCTGTTAAAGAAAAACGTCCACATTTGGCGAAGAAAAAATCATCTTCCACCAAGACAATGCACGTGTGCACACTTGCGTCGTCGCGATGGTAAAGTTCCATGAGTTAGGATACGAATTGCTGCCGCATCCACCATATTCGCCGGATTTAGCACCCAGCGATTATTTCCTATTTCCAAATATGAAAAAATGGCTTGGCGGAAAAAAATTTTGCTCCAACGATGATGTCATTGCTGCAACAAACGCTTATTTTGAAGAGCTGGAGCAATCGTATTTTTTACAAGGAATACAAAAGCTAGAAAAACGTTGAATTAAGTGTATCGAACTGAAAGGCGATTATGTTGAAAAATAAAAGATATTTTACACATAAAGAAGTTCTTTTCTTGTCAAGGCCAGGTACTTATCATACTGCCCTCGTATTTATAAACTGAAATTATGTTGCTTTTTCTCTTTAGATATTCTACTACTCCTTTCAGGAGATTCATTTCACTAGTTTAATTATTTTAGTAATAATTGAGAATGAGTGAGGGAGAAGCAATTATCGAAAAATGAAGTTAAAATAAAAAATTAAAACTTCTTGCTCTTTTCCATCGATTAGCTTCCCTAACCTGCTCGGGCTTATTTGTCACCATCTCCATCTTTTCATCTCATCAACTTTTAGTCGTTTTTTTAATCCTTTATTATTTCAACCACAAATTTTTAATAATTGTCTGGTGTAGTTCTTTGCTTTGCTTAACTTGTATGCCATCGAGAGGTTCACTTCATTAACTTTAAAGTGTAATTCTTTTTTGTGGTTGAAGTTAAAATTAAAAAAAAATAATTCTTTTCCCTCTTCTTTTCATCTTTTTATTTCAGGCACAAGGTTCATTTTTTAACATTTCTCTAATTGAAAAGGTTCATTTCACTCACTTTAAAATGTACTTCCTTTTTGTAGTTTTTTCCATCGATTAGATTTCATGACCTGTCTCGACTCATCTTTATCTTTTCTTTTCTTTTATTCTTCTTTTATACTTTAGCAACTGATTATATTTTTTAACATTTCTTTAATTTTGTTCTTTTCCTTTATGTGCTCTCAAGAAGTTCATTTCACTAACTTTAAAGTGTAATTCTTTCTTGTGATTATGTTCAAAACTATTTCGGCTCTCTTTATGATTTGAAATAATCGTTCTCAAAATCTAGCACTTACCATAGATGTTTCAGTTATGAGTAATTTTTGACGACAATTTGAGGCAAGCCTGTCCAAGCCAATTCAGATTAGAGAAAATATTTTTTTAAGGTATTTGGAGAGATGGAATTTCTCTGCTACTTTAGAGTCACGTTTATTACACGTGTAAATACTTAAGCCGTTGCTTATCAATCACTCGAACCACTGGAAGTCATTTACATTCACGTTGCTGCAAACTGTTAATCACTAAAAAATAAAAAGGGAAAGCAAATTATTAATCGATCACATTATGGATATTGGTAAATATTGACATTTGTCAGGCTATTATGTTTGTATTTTTTTTAATTCATGGAAGTAAGAAATGTGTTTTTAATTATTAGTTGTGGCTTCGCAGAATTGAATTGCGAATGAGAATGCTGGTTTTATTTAATTAAAACGTTATGTAGCAAACTATCTCGATTGATGGATGCATTTAGTAGTTTGACGGGTGGTTTACTTGGATGACAACACAATTGGTACAAAAAAACAAAGGCAGTTATACAATAATTAATTTATTAACATTAAGTATTATGATATATAATTTTATAATTCATCTATTATCATTTATTTCGGGTATTTTACACCAAGAAATACATCCTCACTCCTTACAACTTTGAAAATGTCTGCGGGCTTTACACACTGACAAATTCCTTAACGAAATGAAAAAAATGCACGGTTTAAGGATGTATTTATTCACAGAGGAATTGAACGTTAGGCGGTTTGCGTTATTAACTCGGTTGCCTTTTTTAAAGTACATTCAACAATTATTTTCATTTCGTTTAACATTTAATATTTAATACAAACAGCGTTTAGAAAATAACATGTCTAGTTTCTAAGTCTTACATCGTTTATCATGTTACAATAGTAATAATAATAATACAATAATAATAATAACGTCTTTAACAGATTCAATCGAAACTTGATGATAAACTACTGTATATAAATAACACTGACGACGTACAAAAATTCTCGCTTATTCTTCTTTGCCTGAATTTGACGAATTAAATTACATCTGAACTTGTTGGCAGTTTTAAATTCTGTATTTTCTTTCTTTTTTTTACTATGTAATATTCTGTAAATATCAAAAGTATCTTACTGCGTATTTCCATTTTGCCAATAAAATTAATACATACAAAAAAATTAAGTACGAGTTTGCGTGTACATTGTTAACTAGTTGTTTACAACGAAATTGTTTATGTAAGGAAGGAAAAAACCGCAGTAATTTCTGCATTCTACCAGAGCAGTCATAACAAATTCCTCAATGTTTGGATTGTTTGATGGAAGTTGAAGGTAACGTACCTAAGTTAATTTGGGTGTAATAAATATTTTCTCCAGTTTGTTTTTGAAAAATTAATTAAAAAAATTTAAATATTTAATTACATACAGGGTTACAATACATACTACCTAATTAAATTCTGAGGATCTCTTATTAAAAGCAGATCATTTTTCTTTTTCTGTTTTTAAATAGATCACATGATCATTCAATACAGAATTTAAAATTCCTGTCATGATGAATTATCAGGAAGACATACCAATGAACATTTCGTGAAATCTTGGTAAATCAACAATTCCAGCATAAGCACTGATCGCTCTCAAAAGCATATGCAGGATGAACAAGTAAAAAGAGACAAAATGCTTTTGAACCGACCATCACACTCAAATACCTACACGTCTAAAAATCACATCGAACATCGCTTTTACACTTCTAGTTGGGATTATGTTTTGAATCGATGCCTAGGCTGTGGTAAACAGTTTAAGTAAAACTGTAAGCAGATTTTCAAAAAGGAACTTTTAATCTGCTTATCACAAGCTTAGGGGCACTCGCAATTTACTATCCGCCCACATACTATGAAACTTGCTTGCATGACTTTTCAATGATGACTGATTTCTGATGATCATGCAACAAAGTCATTTCTACTGTTCAGTATTTGTTTACACGATTCTTTTGAAACCTAAAGGACGTATAGTATAATTATAAAAATGGTTTTGAATCAGACGTGGAGATTTTATTAACTGTTTACAGGAATTTCTTATTACAAAAAATGGAGACGGTAGAATTTGTTGTTTTCTTTGGGCTTAATAATTTCGATCGAAAATTTTTCTTAAAAAATTTTAGTTTTCAATGCCAATAAACCTGGTAAAGAATTTATGATAAAAAATTAATAACATGTATATTGAAGTTTTTTAGCCCATAAAACTATTATTGTCTTGGAAGTTTCGGACGGATGGTATTAGTCATATTAAAAAAAATAAAAATTTGATCGGCTTACGTCACTTTTATGTGTTATAAAAGTGAACTTGTTTATTTCCAGTTTCCATTGATGCACAGTATATGTATAATACACAAGATGTAGTGAAGGTTAAAGGCTATTGTTTAATTGTAGTAACTGGAATGATCAAATAATATCCTTATTCACTATAATCAAGGTACGTATAGCCTCAATAAATTATGTTGAAACCATTTTTTTTTCAAGGTAAACAAGGAATTTGAATCTTCAATCTTAACTGCATTGTTTTGTTTATGTATTTGATTTTCTCATTTTTTTACAATTTAAAGTACCATCATATTTTTATTAATGAGGTACATGCATACATTGATGTCCGATAAACATGACGCAAATAATAATCATATCTCTGTTTGATTGCAGTTTGTAACTCCGAATATATTTCATTACGTATACACGTGTATTACAATTATATAAATATAAAACGTCTCAAGCACTTTGTTTTCTTTTTTGCTTCTTATATAAAAAAAGGGATTTTTATTCATATTAATTTTGGACGAAATTTTCTTTTCAATTCCGAAAACCCGTTCGAGTTAATATAATCTCCATTGCAACAACAATTCATCGAATTAAGCATTTTAATAATACCTGAACACGTTTTGATTAGCAGACGTATAATACTAGACCGATATAACAACACACAACAAACAAAGTCAAAACCGTTTTGATTACAACCTTGCCCCTTAAATGCAAAACGTGTAATGTCAATCGGATTTAATATAGTTTATTTAAACGTGCTGTAATGTTAAAATGTGAGATTACGTTTATGTTTTAAGCATACTCGCCAAGGGCTATGTCCTTTTCCCTTTTCATTTTACGATTTAGAACTCGCAAAAATGTTTGGAGAATATTTGCGATTTTGGAAAGGGACACTTCACGAATTCGGTCTTAGTGATTTAATTTCGAAATAATTAAGTAGTCTTAAATTTAATTAGGGCTAATTTAGGATGACTCTATTAGTAATAAAGGCGACCTTTAGAAATACTTCCCAAAAATAGGTGCTCCACGACAACAGTCTTTGTGTACATGCTGGAACAATGACAATCATTACATGATCACTCCGTGCCATAGAGTATCTATTTTTGGGCAAGACATATCTCTACCACCCTGTTTTTTTATGTTATTGTATATAATATACGAGTAGAAATATCTTAATTTACAAATTTAATTAATTCATTGATTAATAACAGAGAAGCAGTGCTGAATAAGTAGAACTGTTCATAATTTCGTAACCGTTTGGTTTTTTTTTGCTTGCTTGCTTGCTCACTTCAAGCTCCTTAATTTCGTGAGAGAACTCTGGACAAGAAATAGTAGGAAGTACGATAAAGGAAACAAACTAATTCTTGGCCGTCAGGATGGTGACGAATTCTGAAAAGAAAAAATACTACAAACCAAGTTGTTGAAAAAAAAACATAAATTCAATTAAAGGCAAAACGTTCCTTATAATTAATAATAGAATTAATTTTGATTACATATCAGTATTACCTACTGTATTTTAAGAATTTTCTTTTGTCTTTATCGTGACGTTTCGTCCTTATCGTCAATTTGATTACGAAGTGGTTCGGATTTTGTACTTTCTAATTGGGCAATCTTAGACACGATATAAATAAAAAAAATTTAAAACAAAAACGATCCAGATAACACTTTTAATTTAATTTAAAAGCACTCGATTCATTGTTCTCGATTACCTTCATAATTGACTTGTCCATCGCCGTCGATGTCAGCCTCCTTGATCATGTCTTCGACCTCTTCTTCAGACAGGCGCTCCCCCAAACTGGTCATAACGTGGCGTAATTCGTTGGAAGAGATTAGACCGTCGTTATTTTTATCGAAAACCCTAAATAGAACTCGTTCGTTACAAAGAAAATTCAAATTCAAAAAAAATGTATGCAAAACGTACCTGAAAGCTTCTCTGAGTTCCTCTTCGCCGTCGGAATCTTTCATTTTCTTGGACATCATCTGAAGGAATTCGTTGAATTCTATAGTGCCGTTACCATCTTGATCTACTTCGTTTACCATATCTCGAAGTTCAGTCTCTATCAAATAATCGAAATCGTTACTAATTAATTAATTACTAAGCAATATGATGTTCTGATTTACATAATAACAAACGAAATCTTTTAAGAACGAACGATTTTTTAAACTGATTAAAAACACAAAAAATATTAAAAAAAGAAATAACTAAAGACAACCAAACCTCATTTTGTGGTTGTGCTTCTTTTATTTAAATTTTATTTTTCAGTATTTACTTTTTAGTTTTGTAATAATCCTGTACTCGCTGTGTTTATAAGAAGGAAAAAATATGCAAAAAGGCTATTATTAAAATAACTGTGGTTTAAATTAATGTATTTTTAAGGATCTTCACAGACATAAACAAATTGTATACAGTGGTTCCATGAGAAATTTTACCTGTAGGCCGTTGCCCTAATGATCTCATCACAACTCCTAGTTCCGCCATTGTTATTGTTCCATCTTCGTCTTTGTCGAAGAGCATGAACGCCTCTTTGAATTCTGCAAAAAAGTTACAGGTATGTATATACTGCTTGCCAAAAGTAATCGACCGAAAAACAGTAAACTGAACCTTATTGAAATACTTCTTAAGACCACGGTTTTATTTTAGTGCTTTTAATACATTTGGTAGGCAGCATACATAATGAAGTGGGTTGATGCGTGAGCGGCCTTAAAGCATCAGATAATTCAGAATATGAATTGTATTTGTTATTTATTGTTAGTTAAGATTGCTGATAATAACGAGTATACTAACCAGCCACTTGATCTTCGGATAGCCCATACTCTGTCTGAAAAATAAAAAAAAAACCTTGTTTATTTATGGATCTGCGGAGAAACTTATCTGCTATTATTATTATTTTTTTTCAAATGCAAATATACTTAGATAAAATCACTGTTGTTATTATTAATAGTATTTCTATTCTATGATGAATGATGAATAATGATTTCTGTTCTGCTTAATACTTTATCTGTTAAATTTATATACATAATTGGAATAGGAAACTATTCAAATAATACATTTTTTAATTGCCCCGTTTACCCCGAAGTATTTTTTTTTTCAATTTTTTAATTTATTTTACACTGACTCGCATAAAAAATGAGCTATACATTCGTGTCAGCTTAATATGAATATGAAGCAATCTGTGTATTGTAAATAGTGTTGTAAAAATACGGTATTTTGAAATAGTTTGTACTGGCCTACGTGTATTATACCGCATTTTATCATAAAAAAACGAATTTTATCATAAAATATCGTATTTTATCATAAAATATCGTATTTTATCATAAAATACACGTAGGGCCATATAAAATATTTTAATACACCATATTTTTGCAACATTGGTTGTAAGCAACATGATTTTTATTTAAATCTAGCAAGAAAAATTAATTTCCAGCAATAAATCTTAATGGCACGCTTGTTTTTTGATTATCGACCTTCTGTAAAAAAATAGGTTTTCGAGCATCTTGAAGGAAACTTATTTCTGAAATGCCCTGGAATTGTTAAGAGTGCACGAAAATGTCCTTACAAATGGCTGGTGGCATAGTCTGCCAAGTAAAACGAATTTTAAATATAAATGTTCGCCGCCGCGCCGTCGTCATTTTCGTCGTGGGCGTGCCTCATGATTATTTCGATGTTTCGGGTGACAAAGATGCAGTAACGCGGAGAATTCCAAGTATTCACAGCAAACGTATTGTTGTTAATTTGGCCGAAACTTCGGGGGCTGCAGGATGATTTGCTACACGGTTAAACTTTGATCACATAAATGCCCACGTTCTACATACTTCATTTTAATGTGTTTACGTTATTGTTGGGGAAATTTTCGAAATCGCAGACCTAGGATACAGGTAGATGTGTTGAAATTTGAAATATGTTCTTTTCTGAGGTCCAAATTTTTTGAATTTTCATGATCTAATGCAATTCTTCGAAACAGAAAACAATAATAAAATACTGTAGCAGAAACCTTTCGCTTATGAATGTTTCTTTGATATAAGGAGTACTATGAATTTAACAAAAAAAATGCAGAAAATCTATCTTCAATATATAGGAGGGCCATATAAACTTGTAAGGGGAATTAAAGAGGAAAAACCAAAAATTTATTAATTCAGATTACAGGGGAAGCTTAAAAGTGGCTAAATAAAAAATTGAATAGAAGGTAAAACAAAATATACTAGATAGGGAACAGGGACGTTCATGTGAGGGGACGACCTCCACATTCCATGGCGAAATAGGCTCACTCTCTAAGCCAAAAGTAAAATCGATTGCTTCCTTGCTAAAATTTTTAATTCCATGAAAGGAAAGAGAATCACCAGAGAAACAGTTGACTCCTCCTTCTAACCTTCCACAACAGCATAATACTCCAACTACGTTAAAAATGGCTTTCAGAATTGAAGATAAAGAAGAATGCATCACCGTTTTTATTACTTAATGCATCCCAAAACAAATTTAGAACGAGGTAATTATATCACAAAATCTTTTAAGCGGACACTAAATCGCGCACTATACACTTTACGTTTCACCGTCGTTCGACTTCTTCGTATCACAAAATCTTTTAAGCGGACACTAAATCGCGCACTATGCACTTTACGTTTCACCGTCGTTCGACTTCTGACGAAGGTGTCGAACGACGGTGAAACGTAAAGTGTATAGTGCGCGATTTAGTGTCCGCTTAAAAGATTTTGTGATACAAATTTCATCGGACAAGAACCAACTGTAAATAGAGGTAATTATAAGTCAAATATTTCATTAGGTGCTTTAATTTTCTTTTTGTAAGTCAATCAATCGTTTAAAAAATAAATACTGTTTTATTTATTCGCTAGGAGTAACTGTTTTCAAAACTAAAAAAAATGTATCTTTTGAATTTTTTTTTGAGGATTTTCGGTTGAAATAAAACACTTATAAGATTTATTTATTTTTATTCTACGACTTATGTTTTGGGCATTCTTAGGTCGTCTTCAGGTGGCTTAGTTTTATTTGTTTTTTTTTTTACTGCTCGACGCTAAACGTGTGGTTATACAGGGTGTCCCAAAACTCGCGCCCCAGAGAGAAGGGGACGTGCCTACAGCAAAGGAGATGGCAAATTCGGAAACAAAAATTGTCTAGGTTAAACTGTATTCAAATGAGGACGAAAAAGCGGTAGCTAATGCCGACAGCTCTCGCATAGGTAAAACGAAGGAACTGTAAATATTGCTAGGAGACGGTGGAACATTGTTATGTGTAAAACTTTTAAAAATGTTTTGGTCCACTGTAATGTCAATGTGACAGTATTCCCTGAAAAGTCAAATGTATTTACGTACAACTGAGGCTTTAATAGGGACAAGAAATTGGTCGCAAGGAGGCATTAAAAATTAAAAAGAACAAAAAATTAAAGTAAGTGCTCAAAATGCCCACCATTCATTTCTAAACATAACCGTGCTCCTCTCAAAAGGTTCGATTTAGAGTCCGTGACCATTTGAAGAGTAACCGCTGCAAAAGCATCCTGGATTCGGTTCCTGAGCTGCTCCTCGGCCTCAATAGATGCACGATATACGTTTTTAATGTGCCCCCAAAGAAAAAAATCCAAAGGATTTAAATCCGGTGATCGAGCAGACCAATTTCGTGGACCACCTCGTCCAATTCATCAGACAGGCTAAAATGTGGTGATGCCCTATCGTGCTGGAAATAGTCGTTGATCCGAAAAATCAGTGGCACGACATCTAATAAATTTGGCAGTTCCGTATTTAAGAACTCTGCGTAAATTTGGCCTGTTAAACGTGCCGGAAATTCAAAAAGTCCAACCTAGAAGGCAATGGTCAAATTAGAATCTAAAGAAAAAAATTAATTCTTTGTTGACATACTACGCGATCTCCTAATACACCAGCCCACAAATTAACCGAAAATATAAATCCATTCACTCTTTTTCCTCGACTCAGTAGGCCGTGTTCTCGTTTCGTTAAGTTGCTGGCCTGAATTTTGATAGATGCCAGAATCTGACATTAAAAATATTAATGACAATTCCACACCACTAATCTGACTATGTTGCCAAATATTATACGAAGGAGCACCGACTATGGCACCGTGAAATATGCACTACAGTCGAGCTGGCAACAACGTCTCCGTCAGTGGACTCAAATTATAACCATGAAATTAAAAATAAACATAACCGTTTCATCTGACGTCTATGTTTCATTGTGATACCAACAAAAATGTCACCCTAACTCGCCTACTGGGACGAGGAAAAAGAGTGAATGGATAATACATGCAAATTAAGGGCATTGAAGCATCCTTGCCCGCCAAAAAAAGACTACTCCGAAAACATAATTCTGGGGACGAATTGGGATGATTGGGATCGAGTACTTCTTGGTTTAGCAACCACCGGCAGAATTCTATTCTAGCGGAATAATCTTCCGGCTGCAGATGCTGCACTCGCGTGAAATGGAAAGGGTGTTGGCGATCGTCTTTCATAACCCGTTGAACTGAAGAACACGAAACACCCAGTTCGCGTGCAACTTCTCTTATGCTTCTTGTACCATCTTCCTCAAACGCATTCAATATGGCTTCTTCGTTTTCGACAGTTCGAAATCTTCTAGGAGCACCACCAATTTCGTTACAAGTCGGAGAAACTTGACCGGTCTCTTGCATTCTTGCGACAGCCCTAAGGACCACTTTATGATGATCTAGGGCACGATCGGGAAAGCACTGAGAAAAAACTCGTGCTGTCTCCAAGGCGTTGCGTCCACACTCCCAATAAATAATAATCATGGTAGTACCTACTCGAGTATTAACCTTAATGCCCGGTTGCACCAACTTTTTAAGCAGAGCTTAAATTTAAGTTATGTTTAGAATGTGACATTTACGTATGGTCAGTATAATGTCAAATACATTCTGATTGACATTTAAACTTCAACTTAAGTATCAATTAGATTGTGACTAACATTTTGTTAAATCTATAAATAACGTCACAGTCTGAACACGACTTAAATTTAAGCTCTGCTTAAAGAGTTGGTGCAACCAGGCATAAATCTTTCAAGTTACAGGTACAAAGGTTGACAGCAGTGTCACAATGAAGTGGACCATTTTTTTACATCTTTTTGATATCAACAATGCATTTCTAAGTATCCTAGCAATTTAACGAAACCCTACGCAATACCATAGATGGCCATAGGGCCATCTTCTATTCGCTTATCCTTTCCATTAGACAATTTTAGTTTTCGAATATGTGTTTTGCATTGCCCTTGCTCTCTGAGGCGCGAGTTCTGGGACACAGCGTATATGAATACAGGGAGAATGAACACATAATTTTTCCCCTAATTTACAGACGTTTATTACAAATGTAAGGTAGTGAGAAAAACAAAAACAAATTCAGACATATAAATATATCTAAGCCACTTGATGAAGACTTAGTTGTCCGAAACGTACGTGGTGGAATAAATAATAAATTTTTGAGTATTTTATTTCATAAAGTCCCTAGATAGTATAAAGTACGGCAATAGGGAAGCCATTTTCTGGCCCATTATGCGCGGGAATTTTAAAATGAAAATTTTGGTTGATTTTCATGTCAACGGAAAATGAACGTAAATGTCAATTTTTTAGAGCCTTACTGCGCAAATCTGAGCATGTAAACTGTACTGTTTGTTGACTAGTAAAATTGTCCCATAATAAACTGTAATAACGTCCTTACAACCCTTTATCATGATTAACCATTGTAAATCGATAAAAATAAACAGAATCCAATAACCGTCACAAACCACAAATGAACAAACCAGGAGCACCACGGGGCACGGACGATCACCTTCGAGTTTCGAGCAAGCACAAATATTTTACACATAACGCAAAACTGCAATATTTCCGTTACCTGCAAAAACTACTCCATTTTTTTCTATCAAAACTCAAAATTTTAAGCAAAAGGGTTTTAATAATCATATATTCAACGTCTTTAGATTAATACCGCTTATTTATTATGGTGTTTTTAATATTATTTATTTCGTATTTCTAATTCCTTTTGGGAGCTGACATTTATCAACTGCCAAAAAATCTAAAACTTCTTCGTTTCCATGACAAATATTTGTTTATTCAACTCAAATACACAAGTCTGTTTGTGTCACGTGACACAGACGCCATGTTCTGGCTAGTTTTTAAAATTTGGTCCTAAACTGTGTATTGCCGTACTTTAGTAATCTAGGGACTTTATTATTTCAATTTAAGTAGCGACATCTTGCAATCGCTTTTTGACCTAACATCGCAGTAGGATTGACAAATTGTTGGGCCTTCATCAGCAGAACCGTAGCTCGAGAAATCTACTGCAAACCAAACCGACATGGCCGTCTCGCATGGGATGACTTATTATGTGGCGAACTAGCTTCAATTTGTCAATCCTACTGCGATGTTAGGTCAAAAAGCGATTGCAAGATGTCGCTACTTAAATTGTTTATTACTTTCACATCGCATGGGCGAATAACTCGGACATGTCGGTTTGGTTTGCAGTGGATTTCTCGAGCTACGGTTCTGCTGATGAAGGCCCAACTAGGCCTGAAACAGCAATTTTTCTAATATTTTATTTCAGTTGAAAACCCTCAAGAAAAAAAAAAGGAAAAGAGAAATTGGAATACATTAATTTTGGTGATTTTTTTATAATTATTGTCAAAGTTCGGAATTAGAAGTATTAATTTTTTGTAGAACTATTTTAAGTGTAGATTTAATGGGCATACATGAGAGGCATTTTGTCATACTGATTTAATCCTAGACATACACAGGGTTATGTTATAACTAATTAAAAAACCACTAAAGCCCAGTTGTACAATTCCAGCTTAACTTTAAGCTAAAGCTTAAACCAGAGGTTCCCAAACTTTTTTGTCTCGTAGACCACGTGCCAATTTTTTCTGTTTTGGGTAGACCCCCCCGCCTTTCTAATATTGAATTGTTACAAATTCATCAACTTCAAATGTGTTTTTGACAGCTGGCACAGTGCTACTCACTTTGATAGGTTTAACTGTAGTGTAGAGTGAAAAAGTTAAAAAAAAAAACACATGTTAAAATAATTTACTTACTTCTCTCCGGCACTCCCAATCAAAATTATATTGATTTACTTTAACTTGTATGTACCTAACTACCTATTTATATTTTTAAAAATATTTGCTTAACACTTTTCTTTTCAAAATTCCGAAATCAAATAAATTATCTCTGATATTTGTTTTTATAATTGACGAATTAAACAAGTCCGTACAAGTACAATTGGTACAAGTCTGCGACGTCCTTGCAAAGGTCTGGTATATACAAGTCTGGATAAGCATTGCTACTTCAGGTATGCGCGCAACATATTGATATATTTATGGAAAACCAATATTTCAATCACGACCTGCTTAAATGGGATCCATTCCCGTGGATCCCTATTTACCTCTCATGCACCCCCAATTTTTGTTTTCGCTGATATCGACCCCTTGCAGTTCGGAGTCGACCCCTAGGGGTTGATATAGACCACTTTGGGAATCATTGGCTTAAACCTTTAACAACAATTGTTGAAATAATCGTTGTTATGGGTTTAAGCCTCAGCTTAAATTTAAACTGGCATTGCACAACTGGGCCTAAGAGGACCTTGTAAACAATAAGAGATATAAAAAGGGTTAAATTACAAAAGAAATGTGATTCGTTACGATCTATAAAAATATTCTCGAATATTTTGAATTATTTATTTATTAAGACAGACTAATAAAATTCGTCATTTTTTATATTAAATTCAACGACCAATCTAACACAGACAAAAGAAATAGGATAGGATTGATAGTTTCGTAGATATGACTGTCAATTATCTTTTTATTCGTATGGACCTTCTTAGTCATTAGCCCTTTAAATTATTTATATTCCTGTATGTACAGGGTGACTGACAATTATTTCGAAGAAAAATGATACGGAACAATAGATGTCATAGATTACGATTAAAATTCCTTTAGTATAGTTTATAATTAATTAAAAATTTATGCAAAAAGTATGTAACGTCAGTGTGTGTAAAGTAAAACGCCGAGTTCCCAGCTGCAGGGACGTTTTACGATATTGCAGAGGCTGTAAAAAGGTATCAAACTTGACCGTGAAGGCTGTTACGTTGTTAATTTAGCTGATAAAAAAGTTAATGCGTCGCGATTGATACTCGTACTAATAAATTATCAAATTTTTGTTAAGAGCAAAGTTTATTATTATTAAAACATCGATGATGAACCGAATTTTTACTGTATAAAGAAAACTGATTAAAATACAATGACGAATATGTTGTGGGAATAAATTTTATTTACATTACAATTTAAACTCCAGAGAGTCTTGCAAACCGAGGGTATTTTTATCTTTCCCCTCCTTATTCATACTTAAATGTTTGTTTTTGATATGACAAAAAAGGAAAAATTAACTAGACTCTCTGACTGCCATAAGTATGACACCCGCTCCAAGGACTTACTATGCATGGCAAAACACAATAGGTCTGTTCCAACAACGCTTTCTGAAACCATCAAAAGCATGCACTCATCAAAGTTTTACACTTGACAGAGTTGTCAAAACCGATCATTATTTCGGTGAGCAACTGATTATGCCTGTTTCTAAACGGTCAGAAAGTGATGTTGGAGCAGACCTAATACCAGTAAATTCGGTAACACAATCAATGTCTTAGGCATTAAATTTTTTAACAAATTACCAAGTTATATTGCATCTGAGAAATACGAAATTTTCAAAAAGAAGATTAAGAAATTCCTTAGTGAAAAATGTTATTACTCAATTTAGGAATTTTTAGAAGACAGAGACTTTTGACTGTATGCCCATGATTCTAACTTAGACTGGAGTTAAGTGAAATATGACATGTACATCCGTGTATTAATTACATGGGCAATGTATGCAAATAAAGTTGAAGTTGAAATTATTGAGATTTGAACTGTTTTCGTGCTGTAGTGCTTTATTTGTTCACCTGTCAAAGCAGGTGTTCTAAGCGCCAGCCGTTGTTATCCTTAATTTATACAGGGTTCGGCAGTTAAACCTGACTGAGTGTCACCCAAGGGAGGAGCAAAAAATTGGGAAGAAAACGGTGTAATTCGATTTCACAAGTGTGGAAGTTTTGTATTTATGGAGCAGTGGGGTCACTAAGATGTATTTCAAAAACGGCGATTTCATAGCATTACGCATGAGGCATGATTTCGATGTTTTCCGGGGTTCTGATGGTTTGAACAGACCCACCCCTCCTGCTTGGTATAGCTGAAGACGTAGTGCGAAAGTTTGGCACCCAAACAATTTCGTGTAAGAATCCTTCCGCGGGGAGGAACATTGAAATGTTGGTGGAACTTTCCTTGCATGATCGAACGGAATTGCCGTTTTTGAAACACGTCTCTGTGACGAAAGCGCGATGCTCATGGCCCCACTGCACTGCTCCATAAATACAAAACTTCCATATTTGTGGAATCGAATTATACTGGTTTCTTCCCAATTTTTTGCTCCTATCTTGGCTGACACTCAAACTAAAACCATCAGGTTTGACTGCCGGACCCTGTACAATTTATACTGAATAATTTACTTCAGTCATTTCGTAAATGTTTTGGAGTTTACGCACGACGCCGCGGCCGTAGCAGTCATAAAACTATTTATGATTGTACAAGGTTTCTATAAATGATTCTAACATCGCATTACCTCTGATAAGCAAATGACCATGTGCCACTAACCACCGACACTGAACACAGTCATTGGTAACGTCATCGGTTTTAATTCTTAAATAATGAAATATCTTTTTCAGAAGCTTATTTAGTGCAACATCATCAATTTAAGGAATAAGTTGTAAACTCAAATTGAAACATTTGATACTGGTGTTGTGTTTTAGCAATAATGGTTTATTTAAAAGTTTCAAGTTTATGACAGTGTTGACACTGACATTTCTCAGATAGTAGAATACACATTCAAAAGGAGGTGGAATATCCAACGCAATATTCAATGCCTACTTTGATGTTAGAATCATTTATAGAAACGCTGTATTTATTTCGTTCATCTGCTGCTCTTTCTTAACCAGGAACGTACCGTCATTTCGGGGAAAATTTTTTATTAATTATTTCTGGAAAACTAAAGTACATAAATTTTTTTTCCTACGTTCTGTGATGTCTATTCTTTTACCATTTTTTATTCCAGAATCACACTCTATTAAATTAGACGAATTTGACTATGAAAACTAAAGTACACAGAACTTCTTTAACATTTATCTCATACGGTCGGATATTGCTTCTTTTCGTGTTTTTTTTTACGGAACAATTGTCAGACATCCTGTATAGAAAAAAGAAGAGAGCTAGAAATTTTGGAATTGTCTTTTCTTGGTCAGTATTAAAAGAAAGGCAGATACGAAGACGTTTTAATTAATGTATGTCAACTTATCTTGTAATTTATTGTTATTTGTAGGTAAAGTTCATTTTTTTATTTATATGCCGATCGTATACTGAGTGATTCCAAAATGGCGATTAAGCTTTCCAATTTCTAAATGCAACTTTGAGAAGTCAATTTTAGTTACAAGCAATTTTTGTAAGTTTTAATGAATTTTGTGTAGAAGTTAATTATTCAAGCTTTATTGTGAATTGTAAGAAGTTAAAACAGAACTTTGACTGACTTCTTATATTCTGTAAAATTTTGAAATAAAAGTTTTTTCAACATTTTTCGGGTACTCTCTTAAGTGTCTAGAATAACGTGCTGGAGAGTTTATTCACCATTTTGATATCACTCTGCAGACCTGAGTTAAGAAAATACGACGAAATGACGTGACATACATAAGCTGTAAGGCCATTTTACGAAAGTTAAAAGGAGATAGCTATATAAAAGTTCTTTGACTTATCGATCACTCGGCATGTAGTCAAAAATGACCTGTATTGCGCAGTAAGATGTCAAATGAAGGAATTAAAATGTTTTCTAAATGCATTATTTCAAAATTCGTTTAATAATGAATATTGTTCAGTGATTACCCGTGCAGAATTAAATGAAATTTAGGAAAATGTGTTTTTAATCAAAAACATATGCTACAGTAAGGTTTAATTTAATGCTGGTCTTTGCTGCGCAATTTTGGAGAATGAAATTCGCATTAATAACCCTAGCTTTGTAGTAGGTAATAATTACGTTATTTATAAAAATTTGCTTAATTTATTGTTTTTTCTAATTCTTAGGCCCGGTTTATTCATCTCTGAGTAAGTGGCCAGTAAAATACTTGATGATTAAAGATAGGGCAACGCATTGTGCTAATCCGTCAAGTTATAACTTGGCACTTACTCACAATCAGAGATGAATAAATCGGGCCTCAGTGTTTAATGTAAAGAATTAAAACGGTATCTTTGACGGAAAAAAATGTTGGGTTCAAAGCAGAATGTATTCTATTTTGGTGTCGTGTGTGTCGTGTTATGTTAACTATTTTTAAATTAATTGTTTTCTTGTAAGTTGTTCGTTATTGGTTTACATTCGACCTTTTGGTGTAAAAATGACAAAAAAAATACACGACACAGTTTACCTACAGATTGTTGAATAACGTCTATATTACTCGTGAGCCTGCGCAGTCTGGTGTATTCTTTTCCGTATTTGCCGTCCACTTCACTCATTTTTCTGTCACTTTTCACCGAAAAGCGCTGGGGCGTCTTCTCTGATAAAAGCGTCGGTGTATCCCGCGCACGTTTAAATTTAGCAGCGGCCGAACTTATCACTGAAAGGAAGGCGCGTTCTTTAAGCCCGCGCGCGAATTCGCTTTTCGACTTTTCGGCGAAATTAATTGCGACAGTTTATCTTGGAGGTTTCAGTCGTTTCGCTCGCTAGCATTTGGCTGGACAACTACACGCCGGATATATGTTTATATAATCTTTTATTTATGCTGATTCTTGGCACCGGAATATAGAGAAATAGCGTATTATAGTCGCCGTTCAAAATATATTTACGCGTCCTTTCGCTCACATTTTTCTTAATCCGCCGACGCGAGCCAATAAGACCCTGCGACTTAACCGAATTCATTTCGATTTTGATTTTATATATAAACTGTTTGGCGTTAATGGTGTAAATATTTGGACGAGATATTGTCGTGTTTGAATGCGATGCGTCAGTAGATTCCTCAGCTTTCAATTTACTAAAGTAAATTGTACCGAAAGGTATCAGGAAAATCTAAATCTATCGATGTAATTCGATCATGATTGTTGTATACATACGTATACACATTCGCTTTCCGGTCCGTCGAAAATAATCACGGAAAAGTTATGTAATTGTGAGAAATGGAAGTTTCAGGTTTCGGGTGGTAACTGTGCCAGACAAAATAAACTTAAGAACAAAATTAAACAAGTTTTATTTTGAAAAAAACAGACTCTAACAGAGTAAATTTTAATTTTTTATTTTTTAATAAACGCTTGAGAGGAATACAGACGAGCAAGGCTTGAAACAGACGTTTTTTTGTTACACGTAATACGTGTATGGCGGCATATTCAGTCTCTTTGTGTTAGAAGTTGTTTATAATTTATTTTTATACATTTACATCTTCAACAGGAATTAACTGTTATTATGATTTAGCTTCAATACTGTTTATTTCAGCGTGTCATTTTTAACATACGAGCTCAGAGGCAATATTTCTTTGTCTCCAAAATTCTTGTTTATTATTTTTTCAGGATAAGTGCCCATCGGCCGATCCTCGATGAAACATCGCGGCCTTTAATTTATATTGCAAAACGAGTGATTCACGCGCTCGTTGCAAATATTCAAGGTGACGTTAGTAAATAGATTATTAACTTGGCCTGATCGCACGATGTAGTACCCGCGGCGATCATGCTTTTACGTGTGCCTGGCATTCCCCGGCTAAATTTATCTCGCATAACCCTAACCTACATTTAAACCGGCGTGTCATTAAAATTTTAAACGAATTCGCGTTTATCTGAAGCAGTGACAGTAAAATATTTCTACTTGTTAACAAGTCAAAACATATACAGGGTATTTGTACCACGTTGATACGTTCGAATAATTCCAATTTGGTCGGAATTAAAGGAAAGGGAATTTGGCCAAATTTGGGACGTTTTAAAACTTGAAATTAATATATATATCTTTTATCTAAATCGTAATAGAAAGACGAATTTTATTATTTTGACAGTATTTCTGAATTGATTTCATATGCATTGAAATACAATGCTGACGTTTTGTTAATTTGATACTGATATATGATTTGCCTCGGATCCGTTTCATGTAATTATGTGCCAGTCTAAGCAATTTATTATCGATTCGAAAACTATAATCTGGTGAATCGAAATTACCTTTTATTTTGGATATACCTTCTTTCGTTTAAGAAAAACCGAACGTAATGTATGTACCTTCACTTTTATTTGGAATCGTCATGGTTGCGATTTTGGGTTTATTTGGGATTCAAGTTGCTCATGTTACATAAGGTGGCACGGAACACAGAGCAATAATAAACCGACGAAAAATGTCTTCAGATTGATCAAAACTGAGATCTATTTGCAATAAGTTTGAAATGTATACGGAATTTCTTTTCAAAACAAAATCGATTGTTGCATGTTTCATTTCAAATAGCGAACAGGTGTTCGAAAACTGCACGCTGTAAAAATGCGAGCCGGGGTAAATTAAGCATACGCCTGTCCTTTCTCAAGGGACTGGCTTGCCATCCCAAAGAGCTCTTTAGAAATTCTATAATCGCAGGCATCATACAGATGCATTATAGTTGCACAGACGTCATAAAACAAACCTACTTGACGTTTTAGATTGGGTTGCTTGGATTTTTGTATATATTTTGTCGCGTTAAAATTGTAGATACATGTTCCATGTGGGTAAAGATATCAAATTACATTGCAAGTTGAAACCTTCGCTGTATTCTGGTTTCTTTCAGGCAGGCAGCATATACTTTAAAAATGTCAGCTTGTGCACTTGTATAGTTAAAGTTATGTGTGCTTCATTTGCCTCAGACGACAGCAAGTATTCCTGATAAGCTAATGGGGTGATACATTCTGGGCATCTGGAATAGGCGTGAGTGGGAACTAAATGCAACGACTATGATTGGTCGAAGTGATTTCAAAATTTAGCTGCAAAGTCCGAGGGGTATGTTTTAATTTTTTTCTTGAAAGTACGGGACGCGAAAAACGGGCTGAAACGTTTGAATCTCTCGAACGAACAGTCGACTAATTTTAAAGTCTGGCTTAAGGTTTTTTTGTAGCGCTTGTAGTCATTTACTCCTTTTTCTAGATAAATAATTTATTTCGGTACGGTTTAAATACAGTGTGTTAAGAAGAGCAATTAAAACAAACACGTGCGCGCCGCCACGCGAGTGCTTTAATCAGAGTGAGCGAAATGTTGTGCGCGGAATTACGGAATAAGCGGCAAGGTAATTGACATTTATTTGTATTTCTTCATCGCACCTTTGGTGGTAACAATCGCGTAGAGATAATTTGATTTGCATTAATTAGTGTCTAAAGGGTCAGTAAAGTTCATATTACCATTGCATTTAGATAACTTTAATCAAACTATTTTTATTTACATCGAAGCAAGTATTTAAACTCACTAGAGACATTCATCTTAGAAAAATTTGTTGGTCATTGTTTCTTTAGTTTTAGGCCAATTCTGAAATTTAATCAACCAACAGCAATTAACTATTCCTCACATCTACCTGGGAATTCAATACAGTGTACTTTTAGAAATCATTCTACCCTTGGGGATTTTCTCCGGCAAGTTGGAAACACGCTAACGGTTGCTTTTGCGCCCGCACAACATAAACAAAGAAATCAAGGCCGATTCACTATCATTACGAATTTCGTGGAATTACTAGGCCGAACAATTTAAACTGCATATTCATAGCCATTTTCTTAACAAAGTTTTTCTTTCACCCTGTATGTATGTGAACCGAATTGTGGTCTTTGCCGAAAGATTTGCAGGTTAATTAGAAGTGATTGCCAAGAGACTGACATGGCCATAAACACTCATAGTGTAGTGTCGAAAAACAGCCAAAATTGGGTTCTTGCGCAACAATTTAGTTAGATAGGTTAGCCGACGAAAAAACGACGAAGAGAGAGATTTGAAAAAACGAGCCACAGAGCCACTCTCTCAAGGCGATTGGAAGTAGCTGGGAGGGACCCTACCCATCGACCTTAATTAATTAGTTTAGCCAGTGTTAGGGTATTCCATCACCTCCAAAAAAGGAGTCCCTGAAAAACTGGTGATTGCTATTGATTGTCCTGCAAATTGATCGCCGAGGGCGGCATTTTGTATCACATACTTCTCCAGAACATCTGATTAATTCATTAATTAACTCCATTAATTAAGTACACTGTAATCCCACTGTGACAGACTGTGCGTTGGTTTATTAAACAGAAAAGTCTTAGAGTACGATCTGAAGTGACGAACACTAGTACCAAGATTCGAGCTAACTTGAAATTCAATTAATTGTTAAGCTAATAAGGAGCAGAGCTCTCCAACAAATATCTGTATAGACGTTAAACCACCAACGGTGTGAATCGAAAGAAAGTAGATCGCGCCGATATTCGAAAGTGAAATCTGTTAAGCGGATTATACTGTACTTTCTGAAAATCGTAATTTTTATTCCTTTGTATTTAATTTCAACGCAAACTTTTTTCGCTCATTATATCAGACCCCGCAGTGGCTGGTACAAGGAGTTTTTACCTTTTCTTTCCAATAAATAATTAATTAAACCTAATTTCGTGTTTTTATTAATGTAATTACCACTTTGTTCTTTCAATTGATTACTGTATGCACCAAGAAGAACAGATTATCACAAAGTATATTCCTATTAGCAACGATCACGAGCCATAATCAAAAGTACTATTAATTATAGCGGATTCTCCGAAGGGTCGTTCAGCTGTAAACACAATTTAGGCCAGTAAAACTAACCGCATCCCTTTTAAAGCCGGCCGGCAATAAATCTTACATAGCAGACGTAGCGTAGACTGAAGGTGGCATGTTCCATTGTAATCATAACATCGAGTGACCTGTCTGGAGAATCTCAGTAGCTGGCCGGCCCCGTAGTGTCGTTCCAGTTATTTAAATTGGCGATAAATTTTAAGTTGTGTTTATTTGTACATTTTTACTTATTTACTTGTACGTAAAAGTAAATAAACAAGGGTTTTCTAACGGGCGCGTTACAAGTTGTATTTATACAAGGGGAGATTCAATAATTACCTACCTGGCCATGAAATAAAAGAGCTGCATTGTTGATTTTTAACAGTTATGAATTGGCAAGTTTTTGACACATCTGTAGAAAAATTTAATTCATTTGATAAAAAAAGTAGGAGTTAGTAGACTTTAAATGTCGCAAGTCAAGATTCACTACATGTAAATGGGTTGACTAAGAAATATAAACATTTATAATTTATTCTTAGGAAAGTGACTTACTTGATGTAAATACTAAACGCCATCCCTTTGTGATCATTACTAGTTTGTATAATTTAATTGCGTATTTGGTAGATATCGTATGAGTGGTTTCGAGAACGATAAATTAAAAAAAATAAATAAAAAGCGATTTAGGAAAAGACGTGCTGACGGTCGTCTATTATAATCACATTTCATTATTTATACGAGCTTCAGAAAAGTCCAGTGTTTGTCAAAAAGGTATAAAAAGTATCAAAAACAAATTGAATTTAGGAAAACCAATTGTAGCGACGACTGAAAAAATGTGGAAAAAGTTCAAAACTATGTAAGACTTTCGAATTTAAAATATCATGAAGGGTCTTATTTCATACTTCAAAAATGGAAATTGAAGAAATTCCATCACTACCAAATCCTTATACAGATTCGGTAATTGTTCAACTGGACATCCTGTTATAATGCGTGCGACAGGGAACGCAGAAGAAAAATAATGAGAGAAGTTTGACTAATCACGCCCACTTGTTTTCGATGCCGGGCACCGCCCGCCCCGTCAGCCCTTAGGCAATTAGTTCTCCGCGCACCGAATCGAACCAACCTTGCTATGTCCAGTACCCAAATTTCCGATTCTGTATCTTATCTCAGTAACACCCATTTCTTGTCAAGAACCCAACAGAGCCCACTGAGGTACATCTTATCCAATCTGGAGTACCACAAGAAAGCATCTTAGCACCTGTCCTCTATTTGTTGTATACATTTGATCTGCCAACAATGAGATATAACACAGTTGCCACCTATGACGACGATATTGTGCATTAACATCTCTTGCAGATTCTCAACGCTGGCTTAAAAGAATTCCAACAAATGCAAACGAAACAATCACGTTGAGAAGGGATTCAATGATTGCCAACTACCCCAAGCCAATGATGTCAAATACATCAGTGTTTTACCTTAACTGAAATCTAATTTGAAAAAAGAAACATATTTTCACCATATGGAAACTGTTTAGCCTAAAGTTAAGGCAAATATACAAGTAAATAGCTTTCAATTGTCACTTGAAAACAAAATATGGCCCTATAATACCGTATTTAAGCTAATCTGGTTTTAAGTCTGGGGAGCCAACTCTAACTTGTATATCCTAGAATATTTAAATTATACGAGTTATTTTCTTCGTTCATATCGAAAATTTGTTGAATTCCCCTAGTGCAGAGTGATTAAGGCCCAGCTTAACTTTAAGTCAAAGCTTAAACCCTTAACAGCTTAAACCCTTAACAGCAATTGTTGAAATAATATGGGTTTAAGCTTCAGCTTACATAAATTTAAACTGGAATTGTAACATGTGTTTTTTTTAAAAATGCCATAAAGGTTGGCCATGAAAATTAAAACTCATGTCGTAGCTTGGCATCTAACACATGCCAAATCTGAAAATTTAGAGTAAATGAATGGAGCTAAGACATGAATTTTCTTTTCCACAGCCACCCCTTATGGCATTTTAAAAAAAAACACATAGTATAACTGGCCTTAAAGGTAGAACATCGAAATATAATAAAATGTTTGACCAAAGAAGGGAATACTCCTAGATATATCCATGAAAGAATGACGGCAGTGCATAATCATGATTGTTCATCATATTTCCAAGTCAAATTTTCGTCAAAGCAGTTTCGTTGGAGTAGAGAATCCATTCAGGACGATCCAAGATATGGAAGACCCTTAGAAGTCCGAAATACGGAAATGGTAAAAAAAAGTTAGGATTTAGTGATGAAGTACCGACGTCTGAAAGTGTTATCGACTGTTACAGAAGTTAGAATATCTGAAGCATCAATTTTAGGCTTAAGCAAAGTGTTTGCACGCTGGATTCGTAGGCTGTTGACGCCAGAATAAACATTGTGTCCCCAGAAAATTCCATCGCAAAATTTAGAGGCGAATCCAAACCTACTTTCACGTGACAAGATAGAAATGTCCGGCGTTCGTGTATAAATTCACCAAATAAATTTTGTTTTGTTTGTAGGCAATACATTCTGAGGTCTGAAGGTAAAATGTTACCGAAAAAGTAAAACAAGCCTATGCTTTATTTTGGTCGTCCTTTATTGCAAGACAAAAACTATATATCGAAATTGTTTTGCATTTCATGCTGTGTAAACTTACTTGAATGGTTAAATGGTACAAAGAAGTCGATGCCGTTTGCTGCACCAATGGTTTGGCGTGAACAAGTTAATCATTATGGGCCGAATTTCACTTGTGCCTTAACTTTAAGCTTCGTTTTATTCTCTTAGAAACAATTGTCTTAATTATTGTTTCTATGGGAATAAAACGAAGCTTAAAGTTAAACCATGATTGAAATATCGGCCCTATGATGATTGCTATCTTTGTTTAACTAAAATCAAAGGATTCCGTCAATTGGGTTTACTTTGGCCCATCGCGGAAAACATTAGCCCAAAGTCGATAAAAGATTTAGTTAAATACACATTCACTTAATACCAGAATGGTCCAACTTATATATATTAACGTATATTTTCGAAATTAAGTGACGCCAAAATAAGCACAAATACGACAATTTCTGAAAGACGACAATTTCGATTTAAAGCTAAATGTAAAAGAACTTGCTGCTTGGAAGGTATTAAAAGCTGTTATACTAACGCTGAAAGCTTATGAAAAGTTCAACAAGCGACATTCTGCGATCGCTTTTTGACCTGACATTGCATTAGAAACCGACTTGCAACTAAATTGCTGAAAGCTTAGTTACAAATCTTTTAAAAGCTTATCACAATTTCGGGTGTAGAATGTCGATGAAAATTCACTTTTTGCATTCACATTTTGATTTTTTTCCCGCAAATCTTAGTATGGTGTGATGAACATGTCGATGGGATCCAGCAATGTCAGGCGATTAGTGATGGTTTTTAATGCGAGAAGGCTCTACACCTCATAAATGCAAAAGTTACTTTACAAAGAGTCGTGTGTGGAATACCAATTCCACCTTACTATAACACGAAAACGCTACGTGTTATAAATTTTTTGTTGTTACGTCCTTGAATCGAGTAGCAAACAACAATGTTACTAAGGCCCGGTTTTTTCACCTCCAGTTAACTTTATTTGACGGTTTATTCCCATAGTAATAATTGTGATCACAATGGTTATTAAGGGAATTAATTGCCAGATAAAGTTAACTGGAAGTGAAAAAATCGAAAAACTTGGGTACATTTTTGGGACCCAAAGACAAAACAATAATCTATGCAATTAATACATAACGCTTCTCTACTCTCCAAAAAGGCACGAACCAAAATTGTGCAGGAAAATTAATGGCTACGATTTTTTGTTATAGTGAGGGTATCCTTGTAATTGAATATGTATATGTATACTTCAGAAATTAGAACAAAAGCTCTGTAAAGAAATCTTGCTCTTGCTCGACAACTGCAAGGTGCATAAAGAAAGAAAAGTTAAGGAATTTATCGACGCCACTGGCTTTGTTAAAATGGACCAACCTCCATTTAGTCCAGATCTAGCATCCTCCGACTATTCCCTATTTCGACAATTTAAAAAGAAGCTACAAGGAAGACGATTTTCTTCAGACCAGAATTTAAAAGATCTGAAATTTCCAAAAGAATTTTTTCAAGTGGATTAGAACAACTGGAAAAAAGTGACACAAGTGCATGGACTTAAATGGAGAATACATTGAAAAATAAAAATGTTTCAATTACCTCATCTCTTCTTCTTCACGGTTAGGTCGATCATCTTTGATTATCCCCTCGTACAATGGCATTATTTTGCAATTTGAAATTTTACTTGCACGTATGTTGGAGTGTGAACACGAATCCAATTGTGCTTGCTGGACGTTTGTGCATCATAAAATAAAACCGTAATCCTGGATGTTAAAAATTCGAAGTTTATTTTCCCGTTGGCGTGGCAGTCAAAAAAAAATTTACATCAGCTTGAAGTCTGGTTTATTTATAACGCGATTCTTTTGCATTCTTTTATAAAGCAAATATCATTTTGAATATTAACATTATTTTTACTAACTTGAAATTGCCAGTTTAATCGTATACCTCAAAATTCACCCTATCCCAGTTATTTTAATGTCTTATAAATATGATTTGAAATGATGTTCCTTTAATATTATAAAAATGAATTAAATCTGAGTAAATTACTTCTTAATATATAGGGTGTAACAAAAATGTAGGCTACTACTTCTTCATCAAATAACTCGTTCTCATGTTATAGTAGTTATGCTTGTATTAACATTTTATTTATTTATTATTATTATTTTTTTTAAATAAACAATAAAAGATTTAGTTTCAGATTTTAGAACAAATATGTCTTCGTAGTGTTAAAAAATCAAGAGAGGATGTTCTAAAAATGATCTGCAAACTGCCTCAGGCAACCATCTTACCCAAAAAGAGCCAGTTACAGTATCACCGATTTTTCCACTCCAAACACTCACAGAAAATTGTTGCTGGTATCTCGATTGAAAGACACCATGTACCATAAGTTATGGAAATAAATTATTCCATCTCTTCATCGATAAACAAAATAGAAGAGGACAAATTAAGGCGACTTGCACATTTCTTCAAAAACCAGTTAGAAAATGCTACCCTTGGTGACTATCCCAAAAGCACAACAGAGAAAAATGCTGCATGGGTAACATACATAACGAATGCAACGAGAAGCAATACAAAAGTTTTGAAAACAGGACGATTAAGTTCTATTCTTTTTTTGTGACTTAGGCTGGGTTTCATGAAAGACTTAAGTCAGGATTAAATTTAATGGTAAGTTAGAAGGTGACACACAATATACTGTATGTCATACTCATAATGTGTGTCACATTCTACCTTATCATTAAATTTAATCCTGACTTAAGACTTTCACGAAACCCAGCCTTAGTCTCAACTAAGTGATCCACTCTGCATAAAGCAGAGTTTCTTTCTAATAAATAAAATGTAACACATGCTTGAAATAGATGCATGAAAGATTGTAGGTACGCGCGAATTCTATTGGAATCCAACCAGTCAGGTAGGCAACTAAATCAACTCGACAGAATGTATTAAACTCGGATTTACTCACATTAAATAGCCCGAGAATCTAATCCTTAAAAATAGCATTCCCTTAAGAATCGCTTCCTTAGTTTCAAACGAATTGAATCAAAGTGGTGTTTACCTTTATTTTTATATCGAACAAAATCAATTTGGGTTAATTAGGGAAGAACACGTCGTATACTATTGTGACAAAAAAATAAGCCTTGCTGCCTTATTCTGTAGCTCATAACACATTGTTAAATAAATAAATATAATAATCGTTACAGTGGTTTACACATGATTTCATGAATACAAAAATCCATTTGCTTATATATCATAATACATTTTGAATTTTGTTTAAATTCTAATGTAAAAAGCAGACAAAATCAATTATTGCATTAATTATTCATGCATGATACCCCTGCACCAGAAACATTTCAACAATAAACTTTTGCATTGTAATTATACAATGATATAGTACAAAATTATGACATTCCATACATTTTATTCCTTGTGTATTTTAAATGGTAGATATTTAATTGTTTAAAAATCAAAATTGTTTTGTGTGTTCAACTCGAATTTTCGTATTTTTAGCGTCGTTTGTAATTTAACACTCTCGCCGCCATGTGTATCGTTTACAAAGTCTGCAGAAGAAAGGATTATTCTCGCAGGTGTCACAAATTGTGTTCACTTGGCTGGGCATAATTTTCTTCCCCGTGATTACTTTACCATGTTTTCCATACTTCTTGTAGTATTCTGAGCAACGTCCTCGCTTTTTCTGAGCATGGGGAATAAGATGATGTGTTACTTTTTGCTTTGTTGAAGCTCTAGACTCAAGGTTTCCACTGTCCAATAGAGATTTTATTAGCTTCACTCTGAATTCCGTAATTGTTACTCTGGTTTTAGTCAAGCTATTTATGGAATATAGATAATATGCGTTTACAACCGCAGTGTCCCAGATGATTTCTATCATTAGTTTTCTGTACCATTTGGTGCATCTACGTAGCGCTGTATTATAAGACGCTAGCTGATCGCTAACATCGACTGAGAATTTTCCATTATCGTAGTCGAAGACACATGTTGGTTTCGTCACTTTCTTTCCAAATTTTGTAGACACGGTTTTTGTTTCAGTGCCCTTGTGGCATGTAGTGAGTATTAAAACATCACGTTTATCTTTCCATTTTAGTACTGTTATTCCCTCCTCAGATTCCTTAGCTATTATTTCACCTCGTGGTAACCGTGTATTTTTTATTTCATCTGGTATAAATTTTTTATTTTTTCGTAATGTTCCGACCACATGGGTATTTTTAGAAATCAATTTCAGTGCTAGTGGCACACTTGTGTAGAAATTGTCTATATAGAGGGTCTATATAGGAGATTCTCAATCAAATTCAACACTACATTTTCAGAAACCGATAGTTCAGCATTAGTTGAATTTTGTCCAATATAAACTGATAAATTCCAAGAGTACCCTTGTCAGTACACAGCTTGTATAGTTTTATTCCGTAACGATGTCGCTTGGAAGGTATATGTTGACGAAAACTGAGTCGCCCTCTCCATGGAACCATAGTTTCATCAATACATATCTTCTCACCAGGTGTAAATGAATTTTGAAAATTGTATACAAATTTATGAAGCAAATTTTCTATTTTATGTAGTCTATTTTCAGGCGGAGCATCATCATTATTTGCGAAATGCCAAAACTTGAGCAATAGTTCGAATCTATTCCGCGGCATTATATCTTTGGGAAGTTGAAATGAAAATAATTCGCTAGTACTCCAATAGTCTGCTAATCTAGGTACTCGGACTAGACCCATCCAACCAATCAGACCTATAAACAATTTCATCTCCTGAATGTCAGTAGGTTGCCATGAATGTAGTCTTGAAGCTGATGCAACATCACTCTTCTCCAGAAACTGAGTGGCGTATAAATTAGTTTCATTTACCATTATATTCCAAATATCGTGGGTGAAAAATAATGTGAAATATTCTTTAGGATCAGCAATTGCCAAGATTCTACTAGTAGTTGGATCCATCCCACTTACACCAGAAAACACGAAAGCTTTTTGGATTCCTACAGGATCTCCCCATTTTATATTTGGATTGTCAATTTGTTTACTAGGTTTCCTTTGCGTTGATTTAGAAGCAATTGAGTATCACGTGGTGTTGAAGTTGTAGCTGGTTGAGGTACGGCTTCTTCATCATAATCTGTGTCTGTTGACGTTTCCTCAGACTCTTCATTATAATGAGGATCTGCATCTGAGTCGTCGAAATCTTCATCACTTCTATCAGAAACATCATAATCTCCAGTCCCATGCATTCTTGCAATTTCCTCTACTGTAAAATATTTTTTAGCCATTCTAGTTACACTGAAGCACTTTGTGTTTGAAACTGTACGAGAATAAATTTCAACTGCGCATGTTCCGTGCAGCTACTAACGGATACAAACCGCAACAAGAAGAAATCTAATGATCGAAAAACGTGTATCACAAATGATACATGTGGCCTGTTCCACTAGATGACAGCACCAGGCCGAGTGTATCATTAATGATACACCGTTGAAAATGTGAAATAATAAAAAAATTATAACATCAAAACTGAAACTAATGCAACGAATAGTCATTTAAATAGGTTTTTTAGCTTAAAACATATTTGGCCTGGGGCAACAAAATTAGTTTTTTCGGCTTGGCGGCGAGAGTGTTAAGGCTAGTCTGACCCTGTTTGCATTTTTTAATCTGCGCCTAATATGTGTACAACCAGAAATACACAACAGCAATGAATCGCATAAGTAAATAAGCTATTATTATAAATTAACAAAAGTTGAAGTGACTTTTCATATTTCTTATTAGAGCAATATACCCTTTAAGTGGGTGTATTTTCTTGGTCTAATAATTGTTAGATTGTTAAAAACGATGTTTAAATAATTTATCTTTTGTTTACGTTAATATGAGTTTAGCTCCCTCTAGAATCGCATTCTTTGTGAAAAATATCTTTTCATTTGCTGTTCACTTAGACATCGAAAATAGGAATAAAGAAATTTTAAAAAAACGGTGTTTTTCAGATTTACTTGGGGGGTATAATTTTTTTTCTAATGAAATTAGTTAGGCGCCCCAGGGATTTAAAAGATGCGTGTTTTGATGTATAAAACATTAACAAAAAGTTTGCATTAATACAGAAAAAACGGAAAAGAGGTGGGTCAGACTAGTCTTAATTCCCAACTATGTATTTAAAAAAAAAAAACTGAATGCCAAAGAATTTCATATAGAACTATCCTTTGGATTAACTCGAAATCGAGTTGCTGACACGTGAAATGGAAACGAGAGCGCTGATACGAGTTCACATTTAACAGAATTAATAATGCAGCACCTGAAACACCTGCTCCTGAATATTTCAACATCAACTAGAACTTTTCAGTTTCGTTCGTTTACTCTGGAGATTTAATCGGAATGAACCTAGAACGAAGTGCACGAAAAACAAATAATTGTGTTCGTTTTAATTATGATCGATTTAAAAAAAGGCCTGACTAGCTATTTTCATTACAATACGCCGCGCCGCGCCGATGCGAAATTCAGTACGACTGCGACTGGTGGTTAACTATATTGTAAAATTAAATTAATAATACGAGCAGACATTTCTGTTCTATCTAATTACGGTAGTAACACGTTCAATCACGCCATTATCTATTTGTTTGATATGGCCATTACGTAATAATTATCCCTGCTAAAACGTTTTCATACCAAATTTACTATCGCCTGTAATTAGTTAATTGTGTGCCTTCCGATAGGCAGGTAAATTAACACAAATTGCGCTAACATTTAATTAAATTTGCTGATGGTCCCATTTGATTGTACTAACAGATAAAATATCGGTTTACATATAAATTGTAAACATATAAAAATAAAATACTGGTTTGCTCCGTCAGCAGTTCGAAACTGTCAAAAACATGCACTCATGGATAGAGCTTTTAAAACCGATCGTTACTTCGGTGGGCACTGATTTGGACTGTTCCGAATTAGTCAGAAACTACTGTTGTAATAGGAGGCGAAACTTAGTTGTAGGAAGAAGAGAAAAAATTAGCTACGCCACTGCTCTACAGATTAATTTTCAAGTTTAACCAGAATAATAAATCAATAAAAATTATTCTTACCAAGTTGATGGTAACGATGAGATCATGCTGGTGATGTTTCCCTCCTTTCTTCGGTTTCTTGTTGGACTTGCCGACAGTGGCAGCGGCTGCTGCTTTGGCCGGTGCTTGTTTAATAGGTTGTCCTTTTTGTTGTGCGGTTGGTTTAGACACCGGCTTTCCTGTCGCCTTCTGCTGTGCATTTTTATTAGATCCGTGCGTTGGAGTCCTTTGAGTGGACTGTTTTTGAGTCGCAAGTCCTCCATCTGCCGGTTTATTTCGAGCCTGCGAAGAAAATCAGTTTTGAAATGAAGACAAATTAAATGAAACAGTTTTCGCTTGATCTGATTTTAAAAGTAATTATAAATGATTTCTTAAATGGTAAAATTCAGTTATTTCAGCTGGTTGTGGTAAACCTGAAAAGTATGCCAAGCCATGCACACTTTCGTACCAAGAAAAAGGGCCAAAATGTCTTAAATGCACAACGCATTTGAACACATAGCTTCAAAATGTACCAAAAGACGTATTTCTATAAAATCTTGCACTAAATCGTTTGATAAGTGTTAAATTCGTTAATTAAAGGCACGTAACTTTTACTAGAAATGTATTGATAGTATACATTTAATTAATTACGATCAAAGAAAACTATTATGACAACAGTAATTGTTCACACACGCCTATGTCGACTAACTTACACAAAAACATAAAACTAACATTCTCTAACATCTTGATAATCATTACGAAAACTTCCTGCTCAATCAGTCGTAGTGTAGCATTTTATTACAATGAACTGCATGAAGATTCCAACTTAACGGCTTTGTCAAGATGTCTGCTGGGTTTTCCTTTGTTGGTACATATCTCAATTTGATAATTCCATCCATCACTATCTCTCGAATAAAGTGATGTTTTATTGCGATGTGTTTTGTTCTCGACTTATTTATTGTGATATGCGCATGTGCGATAGTTGCTTGGTTGTCACATCAAATCGAAGTTGACTCTCCAATTGTTTCCCCTAGGTTAAGGGATTTAACTAATTTTCTCATTCAAACAATTTACCTTGCATAGAAGGCCATTGCTATATATTCAGCTTCCGTTGTGCTGAAAGCAACTGAAGTCTGTTTTGCACTCTTCCAAAATACTGCAGCACCCGCTACCATTACCACGTATCCACTGGTACTTTTCCGATCACTTGCGCACGTACATAGCTCAATCTGCATCGGCGAATGCTGTGAGAGGCTGATTCGTAAGTCGATAGGTAATCCTATGATTTTTCGTTTCTTTTACATACCTAAGCACTCTCTTTGCGCTTCCCTATGACTTCTGTTGAAATTGGAACAGTACTGGCTAATTTAACAACTGCGAAAGCGATATCTGGACGTGTCCTTTGGGCGAGATAAAGATAAAGTAGTCATATTGGTCAATTAACCATCCCTTCTCCACGCTGGATGCGACCAGCAAACGTGTTACCTCAAAACTGGAGCCAGGAGCGTAGACTTCATCATAATCTATTCCTTTCCTCTGGCTGTATTCTTTTGCCACCAGGCGAGCTTTGAAAACTTGCGTATCACCTACTATTTTCTTCTTATATATCCATCTGCATTTGACTGGTGTCACGCCAGGAGGTAACTCCACCAATTCCCAGGTATCATGTTTTATCAGCGAATTCAATTCTTCAGTCATTGCTTCTATCCATTGCGAAGATTCTATAAAATTGATTACCTCATGATAATATGATGGATCTTCCTCTTGGGTACCTTTCATAACGTTTGATTGTGGCAATTCAGCGTACTTTGGTTTAGTTGAACGAAGTGTCATCTCATGTTGTCGCTCTTTTACTTGTTGCGGTTTTATAGGATCCTTTTTCGGTCTTCCAGGTTTATTTTTCTTAACCACATGATCCGCTAATGAGTCTATGCAGTCACTTTCTGGTATTTCAAAATTTAATGTATTCTGACATTTATCTTCAGTATCATTAACTTCATCCTCACTTACGTCATCTCCCATGACTGGTCTTTCGTGGTGAATATCTATGAAATTTTTGATTGCTCACTTGCGTTTGAGCTCCTACCAGAAGACATTTCGTTGAACACGCAATCACGTGACTCTTGAATCTTATTCGTCTCCAACATCCAGACACGATATCCGGGGCCATGCAATGCTAATTCCACCACTATTCCTTTTTTAGCTCTAGCTGACAAATTCGAATGGCGTTTCTGCTTTGGCACATGAACAAATACTTCACAACCTATAGCTTTCAGATGTCTCACACTGGGCTTTTCCCCATCCACAATTCATATGGAGTTTTCTTCATGTTGTGGCTATTTGTAACCCGGTTTCTGATGTATGCAGCAGTGTACGTCAGTTCAGCCCAAGAACCCTTTGGCGCAAGTTATTATCTTGAATTTCTGCTCTCACTAAATCCATTGGCGTTCTATTAAGTCGTTCCGCCACCCCATTTTGTTGCGGCATCCTTGTTTCGTGTCGTATTCCAGAACTCTATCCAATTCTTCGAACAAAATTCAAGTCCGTTGCCCGTCCTGATTCGTTTTACCTTTTTGTCAATTTAGTTCTCGACCTCAGTTTTCCACTTATTGAATTCACTCAGAACGTCTCCTTTCTTCTGTAGAAATCGTACGAAAACATATCTGCCAGTGTCATCCACAATGTCAAGTACATATTGCTACCATTGTTAGAGTTTGCATTTTCTTCTGGTTCATCTTCTCCAGGTTCAATGACGGTCCACAAATCAGTTTCCATGAGAATCATCTTCATTTGATACGACCACGATGCATAATTCGCGCCGTTCAATTTCTCAATTGTATTCCTATTATACGTCATGCTTTTCTTCTTATCAATTTACACGTACAGACACAGTATTTCTTGCGCACCCTGGGCCCATAACCATTGTTAAATTCGTTAATTAAAGGCACGTAACTTTTACTAGAAATGTATTGATAGTATACAATTAATTAATTACAATCAAAGAAAACTATTATGACAACAAACAATTGTGCATACACGCCTACGTCGACTAACTTACACAAAAACATAAAACTAACAATAAGAAGATTCATAAAAAAATAAATGAGTATCTGTGATAATGATAACTGATAGTTGGCTTGTGCTGAGAGAAAATAAATATTTGTTTTTAATTATTCTGAAGAAGCCTGAAGAAATTTGTTATATGTTGTATTTTAACCACTTTGATTTTTCCTTATAAAAAAAACTATTTGCAATATTAAATACAAGAATTACAACAACTAACGTAATTTATTCTAGTTAAAGGTTCCTGATCATTATAAACATCATCTATTACAAGTCGTCCTTTAGCGTGCATCTTGACGTATTCACCGTTTGCCAATTTTGACAACACTGTATTTACAAAACGCCGCGTTGTATTTCATGGGCAGTGCCGTAACATGCGTTTAGGGTAAATTTATAATTTATTCCAATTTGTTGAATAGAATTTTTTCGCGTATTTTATGACGTCGATTCTCTTATTGGTTTTATTTTGTCGGGTTTATTAAGTATTGCCCTATATTTAAATTGTCCCAAGAAAAATAATAAAAACTGCAAACATTATTTATCAACTTTTTCAGCAACATTTTGAGATTTTTGTGACAGAAAAGAAAAACTAGAAAGGACGAATTACCTTTACTTCAAGATTTGTTAAAGCAAGTCTATTTTGTCTCATAAGTATGAAACGGTTGCGGATTTGTTTTTCAAAACAAAATCGGGTTTCCTATGCTTGTTTAATTGTAAATAACAAACACGTGTTCAGATGCTCAGAACTTTACAGCAGTATAATTGCTACCGGATGGGCGCCGCGGTCCTTTCCAGAAGAATGAAAGCCCCAGCGCGAGTCATAAAAATTTGTAACGTTAGGCCTGCTCAAATGACACTCCTGGTTCTCTGCCATCATAAACAAGTCAGCTTGACATTTTAGCTTTGTGTTGGTTCAGATTTTTGTATGAATTGGTCACACTAAATTTTAGAACATGTCAGTTATAGAAAAGGGATCAATTACATTGCAAGTGGAGAGTAGTTCACTTTGTCTGCTTAATGTTTCAATCACAAGTACCGGATACATTAAAATGTCAACCTAGACACTTGTAAGGTTAAGTTATGAAGAGAGGAAAGTTTCAAATTGCGAAAAGACCACCCGCCGATCCTTGTCTGACAAACTAATTGGAGTTTTTTTTAATTTATGGGTATGGGACAGGAAATCTGTAGTAGGTGTGATTTTGGGCTAGAGCAGCGATTATTGGTCCGTGATTGTTTCAAAATTTGCTTGCGGAGTGCGAGGGAGGAGATTAATTGTTTAGTTTGAAAGAAGGAAGCGCCGGAAACAGACAGGAAGATTTCAATCTCTCGAACGAACGGTTGAATTCTTTGATTTTGACTTAGCGAGGTTTCTTTTAGTGCTTGCAGTCATTCTCTCATTTTTTCTCATATTTCTAGCTAAATCATTTTATTTCGGCACGGTTAAATACAGTGTGTTAAGAGAAAGGCAATTAAACAAACAAAACCATGAATACGTACGGATTCGCGCCGCGGGTGTACCTAAACAGGTGTGCGTGAGTGTATTGTGTTCATCTCGGGTACGCGGAAAGGTAATTTACATTTATTTGCATTTCTTCGTCACATACTTGGTGGTATAAATTGGTTAAGAATTATTTTAATCTGCATTAATCAGTGGCTAAAAGAATCTCTTAAGCCTCCCATACACCTGCGAACAAATTGCGCAAACTGACGTTGCACAAGTTGTTGTGCAAACAAGGTCACCCATACACTATACGCAATATTATGCAAACTCCACTTGCTTTTGTCGTGTATCTATGGAAACATGTCGTCTGCGGACGCAGCCTGTTTAGCTATAATAATTGCTGTTGCGTCGGATGTTTTGAAAACACTACCTTATACTTACAAGCGTAAAAAGAAATTGCAGTTATAGCACAATGTGTCGCACAAAGCCCATACACGACGCAATAGTTGCACAACGCCACTCGTTGTGCAATTAATTTCAAACAACTTTGAATTTCTGCAACTAGTTGCACAGCACGTCAAACAACACCATGCACTATACAAATGTTTGCACAACAGCCTCTGTTGCGCAATTTGTTCGCAGGTGTATGGGGGGCTTAGTTCAGTATTCGTATTACTTTTGGATAATTTTTAGTCAAACTTTTTTTAGTTGCATTTGAGTCGAGGTTAAACCTCAACAAGTTGCATTCACATTAGTAAAATTTGTTGGTCATTTGTTGCATAAATTATTAGGCCAGTTCTGCGATTTAATCAACCAGAGTCAACTAACTGTTCCCTCAGATCTATTGGGAAATTCAAATACAGTGTACTCTTGGAAAATAGTTCTACCCTTTGGAGATATTCTCTGCCAAGTTGGAAACACGCTAACGGCTGTATTTCGATTTGCACAGGGAAGTCGCCAGTTTGAATCACTGGTCTAAGGCAAGTTATATCTGCCGCCGAAACCAAGTGGGCCAGCACAATCTAACCCCAGAAATCAAGGCCAATTTATTGCTCGTTACGAATTTCGTGAAATTACGAGGCCGAACAATTTGAACCACCTATTCATAGCCATCTTCTTAACAGAGTTTCTCTCACACCCTGTGTGTGGACCGAAGTGTGGTCTTTGCCGAGAGATTTGCAGGTTAATTAGAAGCGATTTGCCGAGAGACTGAAAGTGCCATATCCGCAAAAGCGGAGTGCTGTCCATTCGGGTCCATTGCGCCAACAAATTAGTTAGATAGGTTAAGCCGACGAAAAAACGATGTAGGGTGATTAAAAAGCGTACACTGTACCACACCCTTAAGACGATTGGACGTAGCTGAGAAAAGATCCTACCCATTCGACCTCAATTAATTAGTTAGCTGGCGATAGGGTTTCCCATCACCTCCGAAAGGAGTACCTGAAAACTAGCGGCGATTGCTATTGATTATCTTGCAAATTAATCGCCGATGGCGGCATTTTGTATCACATGTTACAGTTTACTTTCGATCGTGTGCGAGCACACCCTGTATAATGCATATTTCAACGATTCGAGCTATTTTTAACCCGTTTTGTTCTGTTTCCCCACTAGGCGTAGGAATGTGCCATTCCACGCCTACGCAATTCACCCAAAATTCTCTTTTTAAAATATTTTCGCTAAAAATTTCAGACCAGCCGAATAAGAACATATTATAATAATTAACTCCATCCTTGCTTTGTGTCGAGTTTGTGTCTACGCAATATTTAATTGTCCAATTTAAATGGTCCTATTTAGCGACGCGTGTATTAGCGGATGAACGAGTTCGGGCTTAGGAATGTGATTGAAGCCGGAAACTGTTGCAGATGCCAGTAACCTTTACCCTTTATCTTGATTGGTTTCCGTTGACGACTTAAAATCTGCCATTGGCACATTCGAATAGTTCTCTCTCTTTAGTTGTTTTTTTCTTTTCCACCGGTCGGGGGAAGCGTCATTGTTTCAGTAATACTCTGTCTGCCCCATGAGCTGCATGTGTCTTTCATGGAAAATTTAGTGTCGTGTTCGCTTCATCGAGGAGGTGAAAGTGAGTGGTACGGCTTTATGCCGAATTTCTTTAGCTCATTTGGGAGCGGGAAAGCCGCATTTCCTCTGCGGTTTGTGTCAGCCTAGCCTTGCGACTAGGTAAGTTTTGCGTGATGTTACTCTCTCGACCTGGCTCTTACGTTCGTCTTTCTCTTCCTTCGTTTATAGGCTTCTGTTACTGGTCTCCGTTGGGACCAATCTTCTGTTACTGGTCTCCGTTGGGACCAATCTTCTATTGCCGATCTTGGTTTGGATCAAGCTCTGGTATCTCGTGGCAAATTGCGACTGCAAAGCGACGCATCCATCCGAGAAAAAGCCGATGTCCACGGAAACGCCCCATAGACGGACGTAACGATGCTACTTAAGCAGGTCGTATTTCCTTAGTGTTTGTTGAAATTTTCGTTTCTCGGTGGATTGAATGTAGCCGCATTTGTGCACGTAGTTCGCGTACGCTCGCGAAATAAAATCCGTTTCGGAGAATTCTCCGGCGCGTCAAGCGCACAACGCGGTTTCTTTGCCGCTAGAATCGGCGACTATTACTTTGTGTCTTTTTAATTAGCTTTGTAGCTGTTTCGGATCCGAAAAATAGGTATTACCGTATTATGTTTATGGCCTAATTGCTTATTTGAATTGTTCGACCTGCGTTGATTTTATTTTATTTGTTTTTGTGTGTACGTTAATAAAATTGTTTCATGCTTTGGACGTAACGTGTTTTCTTAATTTTTCACGCGATTCCTTTTACAAAAAAAATTAAGTGGCGCCTGTTTTTGGATTGGCCTTCGCGTTTTGGTTTGAGAGGAATAGAGTTCTCCAACCACTATTTGCGTGTGCACCAAGCCACCAGCTGTGTGATTGAAGTCAGTTCGGTCGCTACGATATTCGAAAGTGAAATCCGTTAAGCGAATTCTACAGTACTTCCTGATAACCTAAATTTGTTTCTCTATATTGGTTTAAAACGCAAGGGTTTTTACGCTCATTATGTCAGATCCCGCAGTGGCTGGTACAAGGAGTTTTTACCTTTTTTTTAAATAAATAATTAATTCCGCATTTTATTTAAACGTGTTTAGTTCCTTAATCTCTCAAGTTTATTCACCGACGCACCAAAAGAATTGTGAGTTACAACAACGTAAGGCCAGGTGTTGCATTGACGATCACGAGGTATACATTTTATAAGGTTATTGCGGGTTCCGCAAGGGTCGCATCAAAACGGAGGCCAGGTAGAGTAGGACAGTAGGATATTTCCTTTAGCGCCGGCAGTAAATTCTAGGTAGCCCGGTAGCCGAGTGTCTAGACGGGTAGGGTAGCGCATGCCTAATTGAAGTAATAAAACCTTTTTGGTGACCTTTTTGGAAGTTCTCCGCAAGTAAACTTTTCAGTTTAGTTTTCGGTCCAGTCAATTAATTTGGCAATAAGTTTAATTTGTTTTTTGTTTGGACAGTTTTATTGGTTATTTAGTTGTCCATAAAAGTCAATAAACAAGGTGGCACGTCGGCGTGTTACAAATTGATATAAACGTTGACGTTTTGCTGTACGTTTGATAGCTTTTTCTTTTTCGGGATGAATAAAATCTTAAATCAAAATAAAAAAAAAAATAATAACGAAACACCGAAGTATGTATGTATTACTAGGATATCATTTTTCAATAATTCAAGGTAAACCGTAAGTAGAATTTTTGATTCTAAAAAGATTCTGATTGTACCTACAGCCTGATTACATTCGAGAATTTTTTTTAATTTAAATTATCATGTAATTTATGTCTCGCAATTTGATTATAAGAATAGTTCCAAGTGTTTTCAGTTTTTAACGACACATGTAATTTTCACTTTTCCGCTGGCATTATGGCACGTTGTAGTTGTTCTTGGCGCACCGCGCCGTATAAAATCTATTTTGTCATTGTTTTTACATACGGTTATTAATAATATCCCGGTTATGAAAAGAAAACAGTGTTTTGAAGTGGCTGGGTGTGGGTGGCCGGGTAGCTGCCTTCTGAAGTCTGTTTATTTATAAATAGACTTACGAAGCGAAACACTGTGACAATAATAATAGACGACGTTCACGCCCAACTTAAATTTCGCAAACGGCACGGATATCGAAAAATGGAGCGGTGCATTATTTCGGAAACATTTATTTTTGTTGGGCGTGTTTTTCTAAGAAAATTTCCATGTTACAAAAGTCTATATTCTATTCCAAACATTTTAAGAGATTAATTTAAATTTATACAAAAATACACTAGAATTTAAAAAGAATTGTTGATTATTATATTTACTTATTATCAACTAAATAATATTGGATAATCACATGTAAATCCATAAATCCACAGAGCTTTCGTAACATCTATAAAAAGCAGCCATCGGATTATAATAATTAATGAGGCCCTGTACGTTTGAATTAATGTTATGATAAATTATCCCCAATTAGCCAACGTCGTAAATACCTGTTAAAAGTTTTACATCAACATACATTGTCTCCGGCAGTTCGAGCGAGAGAGAAGTCTTAAAAATAGCACCAACCGTTACAGTGTTTTCTGTTACTGCCCGTTTCACCTCTTCCCTCTGGAGCTCCTCTCGGAAATTCCAAGATTCGAAGTGAACTCCGTCTGGAAAGTCGCATTTATTCTAAATATACTCCCGCGCCGAAGTACACGTCGAATCGATGAGATTTGTGCCGAAATTTTGTAACGCCGGATCAATAGGGACGTCTGCACTGAGAAAACAAAATGTGTTAATTCAACCAAAAATTTTGTTTGAACGTATTTAACCGAAACTTTTTGTTGGGTGAACATTTTTTTGGTAAAATTAACACATTTGTTTTATCAGTGTAAACAAAATGTGTTAATTCAACCAAAAAAAGTGTTTAACCAACAAAAAGTTTCGGTTCAATACGTTCAAACAAAATTTTTGGTTGAATTAACACATTTTGTTTTCTCAGTGTGCTTCTCCTGGTATAAAACCGAAAAGATTCGTGTGGACTTGATTTATTAATTTCTGGAATGGCAAGTTATTGCTTCCACCAACTTTCACTCTGCTCGAAAAATGATCTCGTTCATAAAAGATTATTTTATGTTAATTCAGTTAGTTGAAAACGAGAAAGTCTTCACCCAATATAATATTTCACGAGCAGCATAGCAATTAAGGTAATCTTAGAAGACATCTTAGAACTACAATAATATTTTTGTACATTTTTAAAACACGAGGTCTGTAAATCATGTTACAGGTGTCCGTGTCGTTGTTCGTTATTTTTTATTCCCCAGCTGCGTTTGATGTGAAAAGCAAAAAGCATTTTATTTATAACGTTCTGACAATAGCTCTGCTTTATATTCCCTCAGAGTCAATACGTTTGCCAAATTAAACAAGTCATCGCCGTTCTAACTGACGTTCAGCGCGTTGTAGTAAGTTACCACTTCGCCTTGTAACCGCTTTCCACTCCGAAAATAAAAATTTGTTGATTCTTGTTTCATCCCGCGTCACGGAATGGAAGCAGCAGCGATTTACTGTGTCGCTCTCGAGGAAAACGTTTCGTTTTTCTCTCATCGTCAGTCCGCCTTCACGTTCACAAAAATTTGGCAAACAAAGCGCACATCATTTTTGCGGTTGGAGAAACTGCGGTGCTTGGGGCTGAATGTTCCCGCCCATCAATTTCAGAAGTAATCTTTAGTTCCTCTGCCATAACAAATCAAAATATGGAAAGTGTCCACCCAATATTCTGTTTGTTGCATACGATACAAAAAAATATGGAGTGGAGATTCAATAATTATCTATCTAGACATGAAACGAAAGAGCTACGTTGTTGATTTTTAACAGTTATGAATTGACAGATTTTTGACACATCTATGTAAAAATTCAATTCATTTGATCAAAAACAAATAGGAGTTATTAAACTTTTCAAAGTGGAGACTATATTCAGAACAGGTAACTCGTGTCTAAATAAAAACCTGGTCAAGTAGGCTACATTTAGTAATTCTGCTATGTAAATGCAATGGATAAATTCTCAATCACAACCCACTTGACCAGGTTTTTATTTAGACGCTCGTTATAAAAAGTATCAAAAACAAGTTGAATTTAGGAAAACCAATTGAAGCGACGACAGAAAAAATGTGAAAAAGGCTCTTAACTATGTAAGTCGTTCGAATTTAAAATATCATGAAGGGTCTTATTCCATACTTCAAATGTAGAAATTGAAGAAATACAATCACTACCAATCTTATCTCAGCAACACGCATTTCTTGTCAAGCACCCATAGAGGACACTGAGGTACAGTCCCGCGCACCTTAAATGCACCTCCCGCACGCAATCCTCACCCTTAAAACCTTGTGATACAATGCTCACAGAACTGTCAAATTGCAGCACTTAAGCTGCGCGCGACTATACATCTTATCCAATCTGGAGTAGCACAAGGAAGCGTCTTAGGATCTGTTCCCTATTTGTTGTAAGTATACAATGGATCTGCCAACAATGAGATACACTACAGTCGCCACCTATGACGACGATACTAGGTGCTTTCCAGGTAAACGTTGGAGTAGCTCCGAGTTACTCCAGAGCAGTTCCGCTGCGTTCCATGTACAATTACCTTTAGTTCTTGAACTGCTCAGAATATATCTACCCCCGTCCCCTGAAGTACCTACCTAAAATTTTTAACTCCAAGTTCTGAATGGAGGGGGAAGCGAACGAAGCGACGTATTCTAAGATTATGTAAATTTACGTTCCATGCTGAAACTGCGCAGAGGATTACACTCTCGAGTAGTTCCGGAGCTTGAAGTTCCAACCTGGAAAGCACCTACTGTGTATTAACATCCCATGCAGATTCCCAATGCTGGCTTAAAAGATTTCGAATATAGGCAAGCGAAACAGTCATGTTGAGGACGCACTCAATGATTGCCCGCTACCCCAAGCCGATGATGTCAAATACCTCAGTGTTTATCTTAACTGAAATCTAATTTGAAAAAAAAAAACATTGTCATCATACGGAAACTGGCCTCAAGTTAAGGCAAATATATTAGTAATTAGCTCTCAATTGTTACTCGAAAACAAAGTCTGGCTCTATAAAACCATACTCAAGCCAATCCGGTTTTATCTCTGGGGAACAGCTGCTGACTCCAACCTAGATATCCTCTCATAGGAGTTATTTTCTTCGTTCATACCGAAAATTTGTTGAACTCCCCTAGTACGAAGTGATTTAAAGTTAAAACCTCGAAGTGTAATAAAATGTTTGATTAAAGAAGGGAATGCTTCTAAAAACATGAGAGAAGGCAGGGTATAACCATGATTGCCCATCATATTTCCAAGTCAAATATTGGTCGAAGTAGTTTCGTTGGGGTCGAGAATCTATTCAGGGCGATCCAAGAGGTGGAAGGCCTTTTTAGAAGTTCGAAATACAGAAATGGTAAGAATAAGTAGAGAATTTAGTGATGAAGGACCGACGTCTGAAAGTGTCATCAGTTGCTACGGAAATTGGAATATCTGAAGCTTTTAAGCGTTTCAGAGTATTGCACTTAGATTTAGGCCTTAGCAAAACGTCTGCACGCCAGAATACAAATTGTCCGCAATTCCAGCGCAAAATTTAGCCTCTTTAGGCCCAGTCTTAATCGTGGAATAAGAACGGAATAACTGTTCGCCAAATATCCTTTAATGTTCCTCCATATCTACGTCACACCTACGTCACGTTATACCAATAAAATGCTTATCCGACGATTGTAAAATCGGGCCTTAGAGGCGAATACAAATCTATTTTCACAAATTATCACTTACAATGAAACTTGGGAACATTTTTGGGATCCAGACACAACCAAGAATCCATCCAATTGATGCATAATATTTCTTCACGCCCCGAAATGTCACAGACAAAAAATTCTGCAGGAAAATTGATGGCTTCGTCTTTTTGGGTTAGTGAGGGTACGCTTTTAATTGAATATATGCCAAAAGGCTCAACAATTAATATAGAAGCTTACCGAAGTACACTAAAAAACTTAAGTAAGAGTCTTGAAGAAAAGAGACCTCATAAGCTCTGTAAAGAAATCTTTCTCTTGCAGGAAAATTGAAAGGTGCATGAAGCAAGAAAAGTCAAGGGCGCCACACCACCCTCCATATAGTCCAGATCTGCACCTTTCGACTATTATTTATTTCGACAACTAAAAAGAACCTGCGAGGAAGGTGATTTTCTTCAGATCAGGATCTTATAGATGCCACAGACAATTTTTTTGTGTAGCTTTCAAAAGAATTCTTTTCAAGTGAGTTAGAACAATTCACAGTGGACCAGATTGATTTTCCAGGTATACAAAAATCTATTTTTTTTATTTCAATGTACTTACGACTGTTTCGGTTGAAATTAACGTAGTATTAACTGTTTTAGACAAAATAAATTTATTATTAACAACAATTATATTAGAATTAAAATTAAGAAACGCCTTTAATGTGGATAAATTTAAATGTCGCGAATCTGACTCAGAAAGGTCGGTCTTTTCTGGCTCGGTTTCTGAAGCTATTTCGGAAGTGGAAGGATCTGTGCTAAGCACCATTTCAGTTTCTGAAAATTACCTCCTTTCTTTCCGTTGAAGTGGCCTCACTAGAGATAACTGGTCTTTATTCCTCGCTTCTTTAGCTTCTTCGGACAGTTGTCTATTAGGTAGAAAATGACCAGAATTTTTTGGACCGAGACAGGCATATACTCGTAGTACCATGGATATATCTTTCCACGAAAGTCGGCCGAACGACATCGAAACCACTTGCAAGTGTTTCAAGAACATTGAGAAATTGTTCTCTCAGCATTTGTGAAAAGTGCCAAAGTGCCACTTCCTCCAGGTTTTGGTTGTTCGATCAAAAAAACCTAAGTCCTATCGGAATTTGTTATAGTTAAATCTCCTGTTTCCTTTCATTGATTTTTTCTGTTTTTTCCCATTTGTGTATCTTCAGCCGTTGTGATATATGAAGAAGGCGCTGGAAAAAGAAGGAATCCTCACGTAAAGGGTGAAGAAGACCAAATTTAAGAGTGTTGAGAACGATGACTTTTTGGATAATGCGTAATATTATTATCTTCTTTGCGAGAAGCTCCGCAATTGAGGAAAAGGCGTTACTTTTTCCATCATAAATAGTCATCACCAACCGATGTGTCACGAGGATTGACATTTCATGTATCTACCGAGTGATTTTTTAAACTTTTTATCAACTCTTGCCATGAGATCTGGATGGCATGTCTTAGCTTAAGTGAAAAGTCCGTCAATGCACTCCTTTTTGCTGCTTTACAGTAAAGCTACGACATGCGGTCCAAATTCCATGGCAAGAGTTGATAAAAAAATTTAAAAAAATCACGCGTTATTTTGTTGGCTAGTTTTATCGATGCAGTCACTGATTTTTTTTTCCGGACGCCTTCGACCTTGCCTAGAACTGGGATGTCTTCTGATGTTTAGAATATGTTGCAAGAAAACGCTGACTTATCCCTTTTCGTTTTTAATTGGGAATCAGTCCATGGTACTGTTGCTGTTGCACCATCTTCTGGCCAAATCACTTGTGAATTGAGCCAATACCAGGCGAAGCTTTTGTCTGACTTTAGGAGGTGTGTCCTTACTCCCTAGAATAGTGAGGACAAATTCTGAAAATTTTCTCTTTATGTCAGAATGCTACAGATTGTATGTTTCATTTTCTTTCGTTGGACCGAATAGATACTTTCTCTTTTTTTTTTTTTAATCTGTGGTGGTTGCCCAACGGGGTCCTAAGTCAAAGACTTGTCAGGACCTCAGGAGCGAGAGTGTATTTGAGTGTGTGTAAAGTGTTCCATGGCTTTGTTACTTCCAACCTTCTCGCCGTTTAATGGGAAGCAGTGTCTAATTTTATCCCCAACACTGAAGGGTGCCTGAAGTCGATACCGACCACCCCCGAGTGCGGTCCGAACCGACGACCATGCGATTGAAAGGCCGGTCCTCTTACCACTGGACCATTCAGGCGTTTGAATTCTTGAATTCTAAAATAAAAATGAAAATAAAGAAAAAGTGGACAGAGCTGAGCAGATAACTGTTTTGGATTCACGAAGCAGAAGTATTTTGGAATTTATTAAACCTTGATTTAGAACAAGTCATCGTCGGTCATTTTTGTACGTCTCATTATAGATAGTAATCACATCTGGAAATTCAATCTGGTCCACTGTGTAACACGTCCGACGTGTCACCTAATTTGTTGACTTTTCGGACAACTAAAGTAACCAATAAAACTGTCCAAACAAAAACAAATTAAATTTATTGCCAAATAAAATAACTGGACCGAACGGAACAGACAGTTTACCTGCGAAGAGATTCCCAAGAAAGGTCACCCAAAATTTTATGACTGCAATTGGACGTGCCTCCCTATCTGTCTACGGCTAGGTCTGCTACTTAAGATTTATTGCCGGCGCTAAGAAACTATGCTGTTAACCTACTTTTGTGTTACGGTTGAATGACCCTTGCGGGAATCCACAATAAAATAATATATTTCTAATACGGCTCGTGATTGCTGCAAATCTGGACTTACGTTGCCGTAACTCAGTTCCTTTGGTGCGGCGGTGAATAACTCGAGAGATCAAAGGAACTTACATACGTTTAAATAAAAATGCGAAGTTAGATTTAATCAATTATTTGTTGCAAAAACAAGGTAAAAAAACTCCTTGTACCAGCCACTGAGGGGTCTGATAGAGTGAGCGTAAAAACCTTGCGTTTGAAATCAATACACAGAAAACAATTTGACGGTTATCAGGAAGTACAGTAGAACTCGCTTAACATATTCCACTTTCGAATATCGGAGCAACCTAACTGCCTTCAAATCACACCGCTGATAGTTCCGTACATACACAAATAGTTGTTGGAGAGCTCTCCTCCTTAATTAGATTAACAATTAACTTAATTTCAACTTAGATTTGGTCTTGGTACTAGTGTTTGTCACTTCAGATCGTACTCTAAGACTCGTTCTGCTCAATCAACCAACGCACAGTGTGACACAGTGGGTCTACAGTGTACTTAATCAATGGAATTAATTAATTAATTAATCAGACGTTCTGGGGAAGTCTGTGATACCAAATGCCGCCCTCGACGATCAATTTGCAGGACAATCAATAGCAATCACCAGTTTTTCAGGGACTCCTTTCGGAGGTGATGGGAAACCCTAGCTAAACTAATTAATTGAGGTCGAATGGGTAGGATCTTCTCTTGCTACGTCCAATCGCCTTAAGAGGGTGGTACTATGTACTCCAATTTTTCAAATCCTTCTGCGTCGTTTTTCGTCGACTAAACCTATCTAATTAATTTATTGCGCAATGGACCCAAATTGACTGTTTTTCGACACTCCACTATGGATGGTTATAGCCCTTTGAGTCTCTTGGCAAATAGCGTCTAATTAACCTGCAAATCCTGCAAAGACCACAGTTTGGTCTACACACATATAGGGTGAGAAAAACTTTGTTAAGAAGATTGCTATGAATAGGTGGTTAAATTGTTCGACCTCGTAATTACGAAATTCGTAACGAGCAATTAATTGGCCTGATTTCTGGGTTTTAGATTGTGCTGCACACTTTGTTTCGACGGCAGATATAACTTGCTTCAGACCAGTGATTCAGATTGGCGACTTTCCTGTACAAATCGAAAACAGCAGTTAGTGTGTTTCCAACTTGCCAGAGAATATCTCCAAAGGTAGAACTATTTCTAGAGTACACTGTATTTGAATTTCCAGGTAGATTTGAGGAATAGTTAATTGCTACTGGTTGGTTAAATCACAGAACTGGCCTAATAATTAATGAAACAAATGACCAACAAATTTTACTAGGTGCATGTCACTGGTGGAGTTTTATCGATTCAAATGTAAAATAAAATAGTTTAATTAAATTTACCTAACTGCAATAGTAATACTGAACTTTATAGAATCTTCAGCCACTAATTAATGCAAATTAAATTATTCTTAATTGATATCACCAAAGGTGTGATGAAGAAATACAAATAAATGTAAATTACCTCTCCGCGCAACCCGTGATCCGCGCACAAGCACTCCGCGCACTCTAATTTAAAACACTCGCTTCGCGACCACGCACGTGTTTAATTGCCCTTTCTTAACACACTGTATTTTAACCGTACCGAAATAAATTATTTATCTAGAAAATGAGTAAATGACTGCAAGTGCTAAAGAAAATCGCTAAGCCAAAATTAAAATTGGACTCGACCGTTCGCGCCAGAGCTCGGATTCTGTCCCTTTGTTTTCGCGCTTTGTCCTTTCCAAGTCAAAATTAAACCCAAGCCCTCGGACTTCGCAAGATAATTTTTGAAATCACCTCTACCAATGATAATCGCTGCTTCGAATTTCAACCCACACCCCTGCATGCATTTTCCCGTACACATTCATAAATTACGCCACCCCAATTAGCTTATCAGATACAACTTCGCGGTGGTCTCCTAACATGTGCAACCGCTTGATGCTACAAGTGAACAGGCTGAAATTTTGAATACATCCTGCGCTCGTTGAAAGAAAACAGACCAAAGCGAAACACTTTAACTGGCGACGTGATTTGATCTCGTTCTCATAACAGACCTGTAACTGCCATTTAGCGCGACCAAAATGCATACAAAATCTAAACGAACACAAGCCAAAATGTCAAGCAGACTTGTTTTATGATGTGTGTGAGACTGTAGTGCAATTTGTATGGTGCCGAAGTTATAGAAATCTAAAAACTCTCTGGGTGATATATCCTCTTGAGAAAGGACAAAGCGGCGCGGCGCCCCTAATCATCCGGCCGAATTTTACTGCCGTCAGGTCCGAACGTCTGGCCACGTGCTTGTTATTTGAAATTAAACATGCAATAATCGATTTTGTTTTGACAACAATTTCGCGACCGTTTCAACTGGAAAAAAGTGGCACAAGTGTGTGGACTTAAATGCAAAATATGTTGAAAAATAAAAATGTATAAATTTTTCCCTCTCTTCCTCTTCCTGGCTAGGTGAATAACTTTTTAAATTCTCCTCGTGGCAGTAATTTTTTTATTTTCAAGACGGGAAGTAAATGTCTGAAATGTATTCACTCGATAACAAATGGCAACGTAAAATAAGTAATAAATCATTAAATTATAAGTCGGGAATGTTGCAGAATTCTAATCTTTAAATCCACCCTACAAAGAGAAGCTTTTTTAATCTTTGAGGTAGAATGAAATAGAAGAAAATCAACAATGAGAGAACCTTGTATTTAAAGCAGCTTTTCTTGCAGAAAATTGTATCGAATGTGTTCAATAACTTAATCACAAATCCGCCTCCAGTATCGATAATCGGGGGGCATTTGTTCTAACTTATTGCGTACACAGACGAATAAAAAAGCGATAAAAATGAACCCCTCTACATTCACCAATACTTACAGTAAACATTTCAATTCTGAGGAGGAAACCGAAATACGAAACGGATTCCTCGTTGTGACTATTTATAAAATAATTCTATTTGACTAAATTGTAATGAGCGCGGGCAAAACTTCCTGGCCGTGCGCGTGTAAGTATAGTAAACTTTCGCGCTCGTAATTAATTAATTCAAAAGAAGAAAAAAAAAGCGTGAGTTATCGCCGGACGCAATTTTCGGCGGAAAGCGGGCGTGAAACTGGTTGCCAAATAAATAGGTTTCCAGATGAATTTGTAACTTTTACTTTTGGAATTTATTCGACGAAAGCACATTAATTAGATATTAGTAAGTGTCTTAATTTGGGATTGAAAATATCACTATTTCCGGAGAAAATTTGTGACGTCTTTTTGGTTTATAGTGAAGAAGCATTTCTGAAAATTTTAAGGTTAATAATAGAAGACAGCATCACATTTAGTTATACATATAGGTATTTTAGTTATTGCCGAGCTATCAAGGTTCGGTAAAAGAATCATTTCGAAGAGTTCACAAAGCTAATGTTAACGTGGCTCTTAACGAAGTTAAGCTTATTTTTTTTAATGAAGTTCTTGCTTAGTTTTATCTCTAGAGCGCGCTCGCAGAGTCGAAGATAAAAGAAAGAGCTGGAAAAGCACATACAGGAGAGCTCAATGTGTTAACTTTAATTTTTAACTTAGGAGGAAGGTATCCCAAGCGACCCCTCCCGATTTCGATGAAATTTGGTACGTTTGTAGACCGTATACGTACAAGTGCATTTAAAACCACTTTCTGTTGCTACCCAAATTCACTTTGGGTATAACCTCCTCTGTTCGAGATTTATTAATCATTCCTGGCGTTTTGATTCATTTCTCTAGAGCACACTCGGAGTATCTCAATCTTCCATTATTATCTTGTCTATTCCAGAAGCTCATTCGCAACATGAATTAGTTCAAAAATAATTTGAGACGAGGAAAAAACATAATTATGAGCTATAGGTAGTTATTTCCTTGTTGTTTAATTATGAAAATAAAAACCATTAAAGCTTAAAAATTGTTAACACACTGATTTGTTATCTTTTAATAACGAAAGAATTTGTTGCATAGCTTTTATTTTACTATTTACAGTTGGTTCTTGTCCGATGAAATTTGTATCACAAAATCTTCTAAGCGGACACTAAATCGCGCAACTATACACTTTATTTTACGTAGAAATATCTGAACAAGGAAATACGTATATTAATAGTCCTTGCAGTAGCCAAAGTAGTGCCAATAACAATAATAATAATGGCTTTTATCGCCAAGAATTCGAAAAGAACATTAGCAGTAACACATAACATTTAGTACAGTTATTAATTTGTCAGTAAGCTTAACCACAGCGTCAGGAAATAGAAAGCAGCTTATATTATATTGAAAGGACGAGGGAAGAAGGGCGTTCATTTAAATGGTTAGTCTTGATATTGATCTATGTATACATATACGTACCTATCAGGTTACATGTGGATGAACCAATTAGAAATGACCGTCTTCCTCTTGATTTTATAATTTATAACAGTAAACAAGTTATAAATCGAAAAATTTTTCGGTAAAATGTGAAAATCGAACTCAGGAAAAATCCGTCCTCGTAAAAATAAAACTCGCCGGCAATATTTACATCAACAAGTTAATTAAAGCAACACCTCAACAGATATAATAAATATCGGAGAGTTATTTCGACGGCCGCCGAATCCACCTTTGCATTCTTTGATGATGCTGTTACTCTTGCTCTATGTAGCCGATTGTGACTGCTGCGATTTCGAAGAGATCTAATTTTAGATTTGTTTCACATGAGTGCGTCCTGTGTGTACGTGCGGGTGGAGTATACGAAATATCTTATAAAACCTGGAATTCTCGTCGACGAATTAGTCTCATCCGAAGAACTCACGCCAACACACACTCACACTCCCTGTTTCGATCTTTGTCTCCAGCAAAATGGTTAGTGTGACTATCCGCGTTTTGAGTGACGGCTTTTGATATATATTTTTTTTTGGTGTGTTCTCGTGAATCCTCGTGCATTGTGTTCTAGATAATCACATAATTGAACAAAAGAAACGTGTCCACTATTATTTTTTTTTTTGTTAGAAATTTAGTTAATCTGTTAATTACGTAGACGTTTGTAAATGCCACACATGTCAAGCAAACATTTGTCTGCCAACATCAAAGTGCTTCTGAAATGTTCGATTCATTAATACTTGTCCGGCTAATTCGAGAATTTGCTTGCATCCGCCTTCTCTTTCCTTTTTTAAAAAAAATTAATCAAACTTTTAAACGATTTCTTGTAATCGCTGTGCTTAATGAGTTTCGGGTCCTCAAGTAATTTTAACGACAAAGTTTAAAAGTAATTTATGGCTTGATTATTATTTTCAACAAATTTGAACTTGTTTGTTTTATAACTTAACAGTTCATAGGTTGTTTCGTTTCTTCTGCACTTTTTACACTTTTAACTCCTTTACTCTACTTTTCGCACTCCTACGTACATTATTTTATATACATCTCACTCTCTCAGGAGCGGTTGATGCAAAAATTGTAGAAAAGTGCTCCAGAACAAACGAACACACCTATTGTTAATGTAATTGAAGATGTTAAAGATTTAAAGAAGTTAGTTAAAAAAAAATTCATACAAAGCTTTTCGGTTAGGTACACTATTGTGAGTTAGTTTTAGACCGCCTGATTAACATGTAAAAATTCTTCCTTTTTGAAATAATTTTTTTGTCAAAAACCATTAGCTTGTGTTGCTACACTCGTATGTTGGCATGTTTTCGTTCCTAATAAAATTATCTAAGTACTTATTAATTTCCAAATTAGTAGGCTCTCCTGACTGGTCTAAAACTAATTCACAACACTGTACATGCTGTTTATTAGTGCCTCTTGTTTTATTTAGGAAACAAAGTGAAAAAATAAGAATAGTATAAAACGGTGTGGTTTTTAATAATTCCGACGCCACCTAATAATTTGACTTTTTTAAAAAAGTCAATTTTTAAAACTGCTTCTTTTGATTCGCAGATTTTCTTTTAGATTCCTGTGTTTGTGTTTTTATTTGCTACTACTAAAAATGTTTCTCTTTTTTCAAAACGAAATTTTGATGTCATAAATCGATATTCCATCATTTGATCACATTTCAAAAAAATTAGTTTATTATTTTTGTGAATAAATATGTAAGTCCTGGTTTTGCAAGCTATTTTTTTAATTATCAATTTGTTATATTTGTATTCACAACAAACTGTGAAGCAATAGTAAATTGTTTAAACATTTTTGTTTGAAATTCTTTTAAAATGTTTTAATTATTTTTCATTACAATTGAAAAATAATAATAATACACTAGGAGTATAAAATATTTGAAAATTGTTTAAGTTTCGTTATGCATGGGTTCTTAACACGTTAATCGCCCAAATGTACTAAAAATGTATGAACCCCTGGGCCCATTTACATTTTTCTTATATTTCATACAATCTATGTTCAAAAAAGAGTAGGTAGTTGCTTAAGAGTATTTCAGTAAGGTTTACCTTAAAAAAAAACATTTTTTAAAATGAGACTCGGCGTGTGGGTCTCAGAGCCTCTCCACAGTATAGGTCATGAGACTCACAAGACGGTTCTCGCACTTTACGAGTTTTAACTTCCCTTGTACATGCATGATTGCAACACGTATTAGTGGCATTAGTGCCAGTGCGTTTCTGTATTTAGCATAAATCAGTTGGTATCCAGAATAAGGAGTAAAATAAGTGGTAATTACGAAGAAGAACAAAAAGTCTAAATAAGTTATGGAATTAATTTCTTTCCGATGAATAAAAATAAAATGTATGCATTTAACACCATTATTACAAAATGTACACCCGATAGAATAATAAACCCAATTTTATATTATTAACGATTAATTTGCATTATTCCCCAACATATTAAAAAAAAGTTCGGGCTCCGAACATTTTAGAGACGGCCGGGCCTCACTTACTAATGTTCCATAAGCTACAATGCTTTGCGTGAACCCGACGAGCGCTCACAGGCTCTACAATGGTAGTAAGTATTGAAGCCCATACCGCGGGTCTCAGGGCGAAAACCCAACTTTAATTTGAGACACAAACCTCGGTTCACGTGGCGATTAACGTGTTAAATTAGCTAAAAAAAAGTTAAAAGCTTTCCAGAAATAGTAGTTATGATAAATTGTAAATGGAGACAATTTGTTGTAATTACATAAAGAAGAAAATAAATTAATAAAGAGGAAAATAAAAAATTTAAACCATCACGTTTCTGAACAGATACTTTTAGAACAACATGTATTACATTTTTTGGGATGAATTTAATATTTTTAATTTTATTTTGACAGACATATCCATTTTCTTGAAAACGCAAAATCTAAATTACTTATTTAGTCTTCAGGGATTGTTAACTATTTCTAGATACTTATTGATGGATAGTAATTGTTCTAATTTACCCGCTTATTTTTTTACTATACTTTTAGATCACAAACTCTTTTAAACGGACACTAAATGCCGCACAAACACTTAACGTTTCGCAGTCGTTCGACAGCTTCGTCAGAACGACTGCGAAACGTTAAGTGTTTGTGCGCCATTTAGTGTCCGTTTAAAAGAGTTTGTGATACAATTTTCATCGGACAAAAACCAGCTTTAATTATACTTTTAGAATTTAAAATAGCTTTCCCAAAATGTACTTACCTTAGAAGTGTTCTACATTTGATAATTTTTGGATTTTCATTTAATATTCCTAACCTCAAACTGGCCGCTCTCTGATTATAACTTTGACTATGTATTGCATCAAGCTTGAACAAATTCGACTAATTTTATGAGGCTTTGGCAGGCAGCTTAGCCGCGGTAGAATGAATTATCCCGAATTAATTGCCTGTTCGTATGATCACGAATTCAGTCCAAATTTACCTCGCCCTGCACGACTGGAAAGAGAAACATTTTGCCTGGACTAATGGAGAGATTAACCACGAACGACCCCGGTACAGGTCGATTGGTCATTAGGAGATGAAGCGTTGGCAGGCCGTTGAAACTTTAATTGGGAATTTGAATTTTTAATGTCGGGTTTCATACGGGGATCACGTAATTGTTTTATTGCCTGAAAAAAAAACTCGCGAAAAACCACGTGGTTAGAAATTTAATGAGAGGCTTTGCCTAAATAAAATTCATCAAATTACAACTACAGTTCATTTTTTCTCTATATACCGATCGATCGATAGATAAGTCAAGGAATTTTTTTTTAGCTCTCTCCTTCTAACTTTCGTAAAATAGTCTTGTGGCTATAGTCAAGTCACGTCATTTCGTCGTATATTTTCTTAACTTATAACAAGTGTCTAAATAAAAACCTGGTCAAGTAGGCTACATTTAGTAATTCTATTATGTAAATGCAATGGATAAGTTCTCGATCACAACCTACTTGACCAGGTTTTTATTTAGACGCTCGTTATTTTAAACGATTGGCATATAGTAAAAAAATAATCTGTATGTATGTATATCTTTGAAAATTTTCTTTAATTAAAAAAATGTGCTAGAATTTAAACTGCAAAAGACAATTTGGGATAATGTCACGTGTGGTAGTTATGGGCAGATGTAAATTGCGGCGATGGTTGGGTCTTAATCCATTCCGCAGGTTTCTCCCCAAAATATTTATAGTAAATTGCGGCGGGTGGTCAAATAAATATTTGAGTCCTCTTGTCCCTCTTAATCTCTTAGTTTAATGATTGTACACAAAAATATGAAAATTTCCTGAAATTAAATCAGAGAAGGGGTGGAGAAGTGAAATGGTGTACATTAAAACGATGCACGGCAAAACTATATACGATTGGAGAGGGTTCCGAGCGAATATTGTCAAAAAAGGATCTGGAGCATAATCACGAAGCTGATACAAGGAAAATTCTCAAACAATTAGTGTTTCTTGCAAACGTAAGGCTACGGAAGACATTTCAATGAGACCTTTAAAAATATGTATGTCGTGATATTTTAAAAACCGAACCAGTTTTTTGCTAAGCAATTATCTTATACATACGCAGATTTTCTTCTGATTTCGGGATTTATATCATGATATTTCACAATAAACACTGACAGCACATTTATTTTGTTGAAGATTGCTAGGAGATTGCTTCCACATCCTGCAATGCATTGACTCGTTTTTTTAAACTGAACATAGGACTATTTATGTACGTTCAGAGGTATAAAAAACTCACGGTATATACCGTGAGTTTTTTTTAACTCTGAACATACAATGTAAATATTCCTGTGTTCAGTTTAAAAAAAAAAAACGAGCCAGTGTAAGTGTATACCAGTTACCTATGATGAAACAAAACTAGTTTCAGTAAAGTAATTTTAGGATTTATTTTATTAACAAAAACACTATGATAAATATTCGAAATGTTCTCCTTCACGTTTTAAACAATGTGCTAAGCAATTATCTTATACTTACAAAGATTTTCTTAAGATTTCGGGATGTAACTCATAACATTTCATAACTGACACTAACAGCACATTTATTTTGTTGAAGATTGCTAGGAGATTGCTTCCATCTCCTGCAATGCATTGTGCGCGTTCAACGGACAGCAGCTGCTGAGTTGCTTACTCAGCAATCGTTTGTGATTGGTTCACATTAAGGTAATAGCCAATCACAAACAATTGCTGAGTCAGCAACTCAGCAGCTGCTGTTCACTGAACGCACATTGACTCGTTTTCTTTTTCAAACTGAACATAGGAATATTTTTGTAGATTCAGAGATAAAAAAAAACTCACGGTATATATTCGCCTAATTTACAAAGAAGATTATAGAACTCTAACTGACCATTTGCCGCAATTTACATATTTCTTTAAACATCTACTTGACCAGCCGCCGCAATTTACAGGTTGGATTTATAAAATCCTGGACCGTCGCCGCAATTTACAATCGCCGGTAGTTATAACCACTGGGCAAGGTCCTATTTCGTCCGCCCAGTGGTTATAACATGAGACAAAAAATCGATAAATATGTAATCCAATGTAGGTGGTTTCTTATTCAGGCTTATAATAAATAATTCAAGATCATGATGAAAGGTTGCAAAATAGAAAATCATTTTGAAAATATCTTTTTAAATACTTCGAATTTATTTAATCACATTAGATATGATCTTCAACTGAAGGATTTCTTTTCCGTTTTTCTATGAGAATATTTTTTACAATTATCAATTTCTTTCGAAAGTGAACCCCTTAATTTTTAAAATTCAGTATTTTCTTCGATGTCTTTGTGGCGATTACTGTATATTTTTTGACTTCATAACTTGTGGTTTATACCCTGCACGTTTTTGTCAATTTTGTGCTTGTTTCATAATTTAAGTTCGGTTTTGTATTTTTTTTTTAATCTGTCAGAATGCATGTTTAGTCCTCGAGCATTGCTTCTTTTTGTTAATAATTAATATTTTATCATTTACAAACGCACTAACATTTTAGAAAATCGTTTGTGTTAGCTGTTTATCGTGCTTTTTATGTTCTTTCCAGGTAAGTAAATGAATTTTGTTTGTTGTGTAGAGTATAATTTGTATAATAGTTTAAAATTCAAAGAATTAGTTTTTCTAATATAATTCTAAATTGTTTTTACATTGTACATTTTACTAAAACAATTTGATTATGTATGTGTAAAATGTAAAGTGACATTTTTCAATTGTTCTATTCCACCGATGAGGTTTGAAAAAAAAACTAATTTAATTTCTATTTTCAGGGTGAAGCCTTAGACAAGGAACAAATTCAAAGTAAGTAATATTTTTTATCATTTTAAAAATAAAAAAAAATAGTTGCAAGTCGGTTTTGATTGCAATGGATGCTCGGGCATCCCCTGGACAGATGTTTCGGCCCTCTTTGGGGCCTCGTCAGCAGAAGAATAGCTCGAGGACTCCCCTGCAATCTCACCGACCTGTCCTAGTTATCGCGGATGGCAACACATTGATAACCAATAGTTTATGTCGGAACATCTTGCAGCCAATTTTTGGCCTAAAATAATGTGCAGAAGAGTAAATTCTGCTAACGAGGCCCCAAATAGATCAGAAACAGCTGTCCAGAAGATGTTCGAGGAAACCGACTTGTAATAAATTTTCAAATTTGCTGATAAAAGCATTATTTGGACGCTTTATGTGGGATGACTTATTAGTAGAGGCCGGATTTTAGATGAAATGCCTTTGTTTACTTCTTAAGGTTTTAAAGATGTTTTTAAAGATGTCTTTTAGTTTCATTAGAAATAAAGGGTTTTTCAATAAGTGCGTCTGAACTTTAAATTTAAATTAAAAAAATGTGTGTGTGAGATATAGATATAATATTTATTTCATAATGAAGTACCATCAATGGCAATATGTATGGAAAACAATATCATTTAAATGTCAATCATGGTTTCGTTTCAGAGATTGCATTTGAATGGACCAATTATTGATGACATTTTCACACAAAGCAGGTTGAATTTCAACAATTACGCGATTTATATTGGCTTAAAGCTGATGAATAGTGCGTGGCTTATTGCTGCACCGGACTTCACGTAACCTCAAAGAAAAAAGTCTTAAAAGTCTTATTGAAGGAAAAATTCCATGGTTTCATTAACTCGCGCAATGGTGACATCAACTGGTCGCCAAGATCATGCGATGTAATTAATTCCTTTAGACTTCTTTGGAGGAAGTCTCGTGTCTACTGCGAAAAGCCAAGCACTATTTAACAATTTCAAGCCAACATAATTCACATAATTGCTTTGTGTGAAAATGTCATAAATAAATAAATAATCCAATCGAATGCAATCTCTAAAACGAAGCCGTGGTGGACATTAATTTAAATGATATTGTTTTGCAAACATATTGCCATCGATGGTACTTCATTATGAAATAAATATTATATCTATATCTTACATACAATATTTCTTATTCTAATTTAAAGTTCAGACGCACTTACTGAAAAACCCTTTAGATTCAAATGACTCGAAAGAATCGAAAGGAAGAGATATCATTAAAAAATCTTTAAAACTTTAACAAAGGAATTTCACCTAAAATCCGGCCTCTACTTAATAGGTAGCAAACTGGTCGCTATTTGTCATTTCTTACACAATTTTAGGTCAAAAATCAGGCGCAAGATGTCGCGACTTTGGTTAAAAATTAATTTAAAATTATACAACGTGGTCCAAAACTAATGGGACACAGAGCAACAGTGGATTCCTGATATCAAAATATTGCGATTTAGCTAAACTCTCCTAGTCCAAAAGTTGATAGTCAAGGAGATACAGAGCGTTAAAATAAAAAATTTTATTTTCATTTTCTTCAATAATTGTTAAAGTTTTTTACATATTGCCTTGAAAATTGATATATGGGGGTTTTCTGGGACGAGTAATATTAATATGGCCATAATCTTGAAGTAGTAGATAGAGGGCGCCACGTACGGTATCACACTTGCTTTTAAACTTCTCTAACTTTTTTGTGAATAGACTTATTGGAACTTTTAGCAAAAAATGGTTATTCCCCCATCTTTTCCAAATCAATTAGGTATACCTGTTCAATAGCGCTAAAGTTAACCGTTTTTGAGATATTTGCTATTTTAGCTTGAATAGAACATGGTTTTTACGATAGTTTTTGTTCGATTTTGTTCTGCCCGAGAAGAAAAGTGTGTTTAGGTATTACGTAAACAATATAACGCCATTATAAATCACTACGAAGAATGTAGATTTATTTTCATTTTTCGTTTAAGAAAAACGCGTATACTATCGTGAAAACCACGTTGCATTCAAAGCTAAAATAGCAAATATCTCGTAAACGGTTAACTTTAGCGCTATTGAATAGGTATACTTAGTTGGTTTAGAAGAGATGGGGGAATAATAATTTATTCTACTCACAAAAAAGTTATAGCATTTTACAAGCTAGAATGATACCGTACATAGCGCCCTCTAGCAGCTACATCAAAATTAAGGCCTTATTATTAATTCTCGTCCCAAGAAACCCCCATATGTAACTTCTTAAGGCAATATGTTCGAAACCTTACGAATTATTGAAAAAAATTTTGATTTTAACGCCCTCTAGCTCCATTATTATCAACTTTTGGACTAGGTGAGTTTAGGTAAGTCGCAATATTTTGATGTCAGGAATCCATTGTTGCTCTGTGTACCATTACTTTTGGACCACCTTGTATATTTTATAAAAATTATTTCTACATAGCATTTTATTATAATTACATCATGTAAAGCTTAAAAATCGCACATTCTCTACGTTTCGCTGTTATTTGACAGCTTCTTCAAGAGTGTAAAATAATTTTCAAAAAATTCGATTATTTCTTAAAATTGTCACATCAGACCATCAGTCTAGTTTAATTTACCTTTTTAATTAGTTTTTTTAGTTTTAAGGAAGTTCACAGATTCTGACTTTTCCACACTTCAAAAAAAAATGTTCCTTCTGAAATGAAATTATAAAGTGCAATATAATTCTCTGGATACGTTTTAAATTGTTCTGTAATCGACGTTTCGTTATTAAATAAATAATAATCTAAGGGTGGGTTTACAGAAAGCAAATCAAATATTTAATTTCGAATTAAACTAATCACGATTAAGTTGCCATAAGAATTACATTGCGAACTGTCAAATTAACAACGTTATTGAAATTTGATTGCAATTAAATTTTCTGTAAACTGGCCCTTAGATTTTTTTTAACTTGAGAAAGGTGTCAACGTGCGGCGCGACGTAACGTTGAATACAGTGCGTTCTAACCTGTACCGGAGGAATTATTGTGACAGAATTCTCAACCCAATTTTCCACGAATAAAAACAATCAGCTCTAATAAAAGTATTTATAGAAATAAAAATGTAATTAATTTATATTATTCTATAATTAAACGGGTAAGCGGTCTTCTAATGAACTTTATTTATTATTATCTGCTTAGCTTTCGGTAATTTTTGTTACCTTCCTCAGAGCAATAATTCTAGACTAGAGGATAATGTAAGTTTTTATTACTTTTAAGTATTTAATTTTATTATAATTCTTTATCTTGAAGGTTGTTGTAATTCTACTGATGATGCTTTAAGCCGGTCTAGAGAAGAATAATAGTTATTTATATTACAAGTGGGATAGAGACATCCTTATAATATGAGTGCAATGAGTTATCCTGACGAGGGCGTCAGCCCGAGTTCAGGATAAGAGCACGAATATTATAATGATGCACTATCGCACGTGTAATATACAACGTTTTATCTACACCTGTAACATGGTTTTTATTTTTATTAATTTAAAAAATATTATCGGAAGCCATCAGGTGCCATCACGAAAATCGCAATACCTTGGTTATAGCGCAAATCCATAGTAACCATATAATTTTGTTGTAAACAACTGTGAAAAATCACAATTTGTGGGTAATTTCGTGCATCAATTGTGAAGAAATTCCTTACAAAACCAAGTTGAAAAGCGTTATGAGTGATTCGGCGGAGAGTCTTCCGTCGGATGTAGAAAAGTCTGCAGCAAATGCAGTTTCAACCCTTGTACCTGAGAAGTCAAAATTTGTGTATGAGGAAACTTACGAACGATTGAGAAGTGGTGTGCTGAGAAGCAAATCCAGAATGAAGCTAACGAGAAAGTACTTTTGGCTTATTTTGAACATTTATCCAAACGTTACGAATGAACATGAAGAAAGTTATACTGGACATTGCTACAGAAGATCATCTGCTTCTCTTCTTGCCAACGCTGGGGCAGATATTTTAACAATAAGACGGCACACGGTGGGTGGAAGTGCAACAAAATGGCCTTCATCTGGATTTAAGATTTTGAGATATAAAAATGTTACTATCAATGTTTGTAAAAATGAAAAATAAATAACTCATAATTTTTTTCATTTTATAACTAGTGTTATAATAAGTCTCATTATATAACTAGTATTATAATAAGTCTCATTATACAACTCAAATGAGTTACATAATATAGCTATTATGAAACAGGTGTAGATAAAACATATTTATTGCAGTACAAGACTTTTCTTATCACATATTAATTAATTCTAGTTATATTCTAATTACAATTTTCTTCAATTAATGTCCAAAAATATTAATTTTTTTTGCAGTTAGAATATAACTAGAATTATTGCTTTGAGGAAGGTAACAAAAATTACCGAAAGCTAAGCAGATAATAATAAAAAGTTTATTAGAAGACCGCTTACCCGTTTAATTATAGAATAATATAATCAACTAACGGTCTATACTCCTTGATTCGTAATTAATTTAATTAAATAATTTGTTGAGATTTTCTAAATTAAAAAAGAGGCAGCTTAACATTTATTACTTGTAAGTATTTTACTTTGTTGTTTTCATTTATTTTTGTCAATTTTTTAAAATAATTCATCCCAGGAGACTTAGTAAATACCGGAGTTTTTATAGAAAAAATTTAATTAATGCACTTTTTTATACAACTGATCAAATAGTCTCAACTATAGAGCGTTTCACTCTGAAGTAGGGTTTCTAGCCGGAATTCTCGATTTCGATTTCCCGGGAAATTTGCTAAATTTGATCCCGGGAAAAGACTGCCGAGAAATCGAGAAATTTCCGAATGCTGCGCCTCCCCTTTCCGCTCAAGACAACTGTCCGCTGCTCCGCATATCTTATTATTTTCTACGGGCGAATTTATACAGATTGAAGACTTTCACTTTAGCCAGTAGTAGTTTCATGAAAAGCAACTAAGCGCATGCGACTCGCATATCTACAGCCGTGCGCAGCTTAAAGTATTACAATTTGACAATTCTATGAGCCTTGTACTAGGTTTTAAGGGTGAGGTTTGCGTGCAGGCGGTGAATTTTAGATGCGCATGTCTATACAGTCGCCCTTCCTTTCTTAACGTGAGTACTGGGACTGGGAAAAACGTAGTGGAAATTACGTGTTACAGCGAAAACTGCAAATATACGAATAGTAATCAGTGGATTGTAATATTTTCAAAAGCAGCAAATAAATTAATTGTTACTTGTACAGAATTTCTATTGTAATATCATTTAAGAATTTAAATCTTTCCAATGATATTAAACAAAGATATTTTATTGTTAATATTCATCTGTGGCTTAGATGCAACTACATTAATGCATTTGTGTAATCTGATCAGCGCCTTCCAACCTACATAGAAAAAAACACGTTACGCACACTCTTTCAACCAATCGTATATACATGCTCTGTGTACTATTCTTGAAATCACTTTTGGCTAAAGTGAAAGTCTTCAAATGGTATATATAATATTGTTTCCAAAGTCAGAAATCAATTGGCTGATAAAGCATTTAATGCTAACTATTATTTTAAAAAACTTAAAAATTTGTTGCAAGTCGGTTTTGATTGCAATGAAATTTTAGGTCAAAAATTGGCCACGCGTTATCTCGAACTAAACTGTTACTATTTTAAGAATATTTAATTTTATTTTGTGTATTAGCCACTGTTTTTCAGAAGAGATTTGTTTTTTTTTGTTTTTATTTTATAAAAGAGAGGGATTTTTGCTTTTTTTTAATTACTGATGTTAGTTTTCTAATGTTTATTAGTAGAATTATTGTTTCGTTAAATTACCAAAAATTTTTCTACTTAAAAGATAAAACTAAGAGGTTTTTAAAAGTAAATTTTATGCTAACCCTAGCCCTAAGCCAAAGACAAAGAGAGTGTTACGTATGAATACCAGGCTGATTTTTGTATCCTTGAAGGTCGAATTCTAAATATTAAAGTTGATTTAAATGATATTTTCGTGTACTAATTAATTATTTACCCTTAATCAACGATTTTTTTTATATTTCTCGACTTCCCGGGAATTCCCGGGAACAAACAGACGAGAATTCTCGAGTCTCGAGAAATCGAAAACCCTAGCCCTAAGCCAAAGACAAAGAGAGTGTTACGTATGAATACCAGGCTGATTTTTGTATCCTTGAAGGTCGAATTCTAAATATTAAAGTTGATTTAAATGATATTTTCGTGTACTAATTAATTATTTACCCTTAATCAACGATTTTTTTTATATTTCTCGACTTCCCGGGAATTCCCGGGAACAAACAGACGAGAATTCTCGAGTCTCGAGAAATCGAAAAGGTCGAGAAATCAGAAACCCTACTCTGAAGGGTATGGACTATATCTGTCACTTATTACCTTTCTCGATTCTCCTACAAATAACGTTATCCTTTTTTAACATATCCACGTTGCCAAATGTGTGTTATACTTTCCGACATTTTACATTTTTTTATTACAAATTTAAGAAATTAAATTAAATTTTCACAATGTATTAAATAAAATTTTTAGTTACTTATCAGATGTAGTACGCCATCTGTCAGTTACGGTTTATAATATTAACAATATGGAATATGTACAATCTGACAATGTTGTGCTTGTGCTCTATAAGTAATGTACTGCCAATTAAAAGTGAGACACTCTATAGAGTTCAACCCATTAACAAAATTTGCATATTTTTTTTAAAATAAACATCGTGCTTAAACGATTGTTAGAATGTCAGTTGAATTTTGCCTTTGGGTGTGATCAACCTAAAACTATTGATCAAAGTTGTATGTTTTATTGACAAATGAAGTTTTAAAAAAGCGCTAATTGAAAATTTAAACGAGTCATTTTGATTTAAGGTCCGAGGTGTTTGTTCACTTCTTTTGCCTGTGCAAATATTTGCCACCACCTTATCCTAAGGTTAAATTTATCTTTATCTAAATTCTTTTCGTTTTATTTTTCCGCTAATTAGTTTTTTGTAATAGTAATTTAAATTTTTGGGAAAAAGTGAAACAACATTTAGGGAAAAAGTGAAATAGCTTGTGGGAAAATATGAAACAATTTTATGCAGGTTTGTGCAAGATTCAACAGGACTTTGTGCTACGTGCTGTGAAAATGCAAGGAAATAAGACAGTTGGATGTGTGATGATTTCAGCCAAGAAACTTCTTGAAGATCAGTGACAGTTTCAGTTAAAAATTATATTAAAAATTATATGAAAAAAGGTATTAAGTACCCTGAAGAAAGGGTTAATGCGGCAGTACAAGATATTATAGACAAAAAAATAAAATTTCGTGAAGCTAGTGTGCGGTATGCTATAGACCAAATATTTTTATTTCGAAAAATGCATAATAAAAACCAAAGCGTACAAGAGAGAAAAACTGTGCTAACAAGAGAACAAGAAGAATGCTTAGCGTGTAATTTAAAAACAGTGGCAAAATGGGGATTTCCTCTAATAAAGAAGAAGTCAAGACCGTAGTAAGTAACAAAATAATAAACTTTTTTCGAGCTTAATAGTTTTACTGAAATTCTTTATCTCATTCAAAAGAATTCACATTCTTTATCTCATTCATGACGTTAATTTTAAAAAGTAAAAGCACACGGCACATGTTTTCTATACAGTTTTTCTCGCTCGTTTAATTTTTGCCCTGCAAATGTCAATATCATGTATAATTTGGGAGCTTTTAGCTTGTTTCTCATTTTCCCGTCTCTGTTTCATTTTTTCCCAAAATCGAGGTTAAAAATGAAACGCTCTTTTTATTTATTTTTACTAAATGTATGTCTAATTTAAACAAAAAACATGCATAATCGATAAGATCACGTAAAACTGCATCTAGTAGTAAAATCAGATATTTTAATTTGTGTTTTTAAGTGCCCTAAAAATTGAAAGTTGTATACAGGATGTTTAAAAAAAAACGTTCGGATACTGTAACCATGAATAGTACTCATCAAGAGCAACAAAAAAGTCTTAGTAAGTAAAGGTCCGCAAATAATTTTTTTTCAAGGAAAGAGTTGATTTTGCATTGAAGTTAAAAAATTGTATTATTATAAAGAAACAAACAGTAAACGTGTGATTATGTAGACAAAAAATATCTAAAGAAAATGTTCTACATGTCCACCTCCCGCTTGCACACAGGCTTTACATCTTCGACGAAAAGAAGCTCTTATTCTTTCGAATAGTCCTTGATTTTCTTGAATGGTTTGGCAGTTATGTTCTATTCGCTGCTGCAGCTCATTTACGTTATTAACGGGTCTTGAATACACCAGAGATTTTAAATATCCCCAAATGCAAAAATCAAGTGGGTTTAAATCAGATCTAGGTGGCCACGGCACTGGGCCTCCTCTTCCTATCCAGTTATTGTTGTACGTTGCATTTAAGAAATTTCTTACAACGATAGCGAAATGTGGAGGAGCCCCATCATGTTTTTATTTTTCTTGGAAAACGTGATTGAAGTCATCTAGATCTCCTACTTTAATCCCATTAGACTTCTGCATTTGGGGATATTTAAAATCTCTGGTGTAATCAAGACCCGTTAATAACGTAAATGAGCTGCAGCAGCGAATAGAACATAACTGCTAAACCTATCGACAAAATCAAGGATTATTCGAAAGAATGATAGCTTCTTTTCTACGAAGCGAGAGAGGTGGACATTTACTTTAATTATTTTTTGTGTCTAGATAATCACATGTTTACTGTTTGCTTCTTCATGATAATGTAATTTTTTAACTTCAATGCAAAATCAATTCTATCCTTGAAAAAAATTATTTGCGGACCTATACTTATAAGACTTTTTTGTTTCTCTTGGCGAGTACTATTCATGGTTACAGTATCCGAACGTTTTTTTTTAAACACCCTGTATTTTGTTCCATATTTACCCCACTTGACCCTATATCTCTAAAGTCACCTTATAATTAGTTATTTCGAATCCTGTTATCCAGATATTTTTTCCCAGATCAGGAGAATTTACGGTTTCAATTTTTCTTTCCTAATTCATATTTTATTAAAGTGTTTTCTGAAGTAATTTTTTTTTCAGGCGGCTATTAATTTTTATTATATTTTCGAAACAAAAGCCTTAATCGAATATAAAGGACGAGGAAGATAAATTTTAAAACTAACTAAACTTTCCCGTTTTATTCAGGAATGAGGTTTATGGCTTGTTAAATAAAACCCTGTCGTCGAATGGAATCTCCATCGTATATTTTCCAAGTTAATTTAACTTAAAAACTTCGTCGTTTATTCAGGCCGAACTGTTTGGATATGTTCCACGCGCTTGACCTAAAACACAAAACGGTACGAAAAGTCGAAATTCCTCACATTTATAATTTCGTATTTTATACGTGTTGCTCTGCTGCTTTTTTAATCGGGCAAAAGTCGGAATTACTTTTACGCCCGGCAAAATAAATATTATTCCTTTTCATGGTCGTTGGCTCCGATTATCGATTCGCATAAAAATTAATAAAATATTTGTTTGGACGAGTGCCGTTCGACAGACGGGCGGCAAGTCGGTAATTTCGCGTCGTTATAAATTTTTTTTCCGCAACGAACTATGCAGGACGCCCCTCGTTGAAAATAGCGGGGAAACGCTGAAAACGCGACGTTTCTTAAGTGGCAGCGTGGGCGCTCGCCTAAAATAAAACCCCCCATAGGCATCGGGGCTAATTCGAGCGCGCGGAGAGAAATTTCGAAGCCATTTTTATAATTAGAGCGAGATTTTTTCGTAATAGTGGTGCCCCGTCGTCATCTTGTGTGTGGTATAAATAAATGTGGTGCCAGGATTTCAAGCTGCTCTTCTCAATGAGCCCCATTGTAAATAAGCTTTTGATTGGCCTGAAGATTTGCTTATGTAAAAGCACGATGAAAACTTGTTACGAAAGTTTGGCTTCGATGAGTAATTAACTTGAAGCACATCAAGTGTCGATCAAAGTGGTTTTAAAGTTTCTCAATTTATTGAATACGTATTTGTTTTGCTTTCGAATTCAAGGTTATGAATAAAGTTGCGTTTATTTACACGTCATTATTTAAAAAATCTCAGAAAATTAAGTTGACATAAAGCGCAATCAATAGAGTTTAATTTTTTTTAATTATGGCAAAAAGTTGTCCACTGCTTTTGTCTATGCAATTTTCAAGCCAAATTACTTCTTGTACCCCTTTTAGCTTATTAGTTCGCAGCCAAATGTTTTATAATATAGGGTGAATTTTTGAAAACGATCCACCAGAAATATGTATTTCGAAAATGAAAAGGAAAATAAAATTTTCCAAAAATAAATTGATCTTCAAGATCGAAGCTCAAATCCTCATCGTCTGAGTGATTCTTCGGAAAAATAACTTCACTTTTCTCATACTCTTGAGCGAAGACAGACTTAAAGTTTTCTGGTCGGTTTGCTTGAAAACGTCGTAAAGACATCTTCATGTCTTTGAAGTTGATGATGTCGCCCAATTATTTCATCTAGGAAATATCAAGTCGCGTGTTACATGTGGATTAATATTTTGGCACACATTTTCACATGTGAATGTCAACATTATTATAAAATACTCGTCACTTTCAACCAATCGTATACACATGCTCCTTGACTAAAGTTAAGGTCTCCAAACAGGATATGAATTTATAAAAAAATCGTAACATTTTGTTATGTATTACTTTTTATGTAAATTACATTTATGACGAATTCAAGCAGGAAGAATTTACGTGCTTTATCTTTTTACTTAATTTCGTTAAAAATATAGTTTGCCCGTATGTAATTGTTGTAAAGTACGTGCAGATAATTCAGTTTCAGTTTAGTCGAACGAACTCGAGCTCCATTAATAACTATTTGTAAGTGACATTTAGTTAACGTTGTAAATTACTAATTTAGGATATTCCTCCTGGGATTATCTGTTTCTCATAACACTAAGTCTCTGGATTTATGCCAGTTTGTTGCATATTTCTTGAAAATAGTGACATTAGAGCCGATTATTTATAACCGTCCTCGTCGATCTTGTTATTAAAGAATTCGTGTTCAAATTTCGTGGGTTTTAAATAGAACAGTAATTTTTAAAAGTATTTTTCTTCAAACTGGATTTTCTCATATGAGATAACATTTCTTTTTGTTTGACAGTGCTGCAAAAAGCATTCACAATGTTCGATTCCAGCAAGAAAGGCAGCATCGAAAAAGAAAAGGTCAGGACGATCTTGAACACTTTAGGGCACTCGTTCAACGACCAAGAACTAGAAGCTCTGCTGGAGAATGAAGACACCGACGGTAAGTGACGTTTGATTAAGCGCAGCCGAGCAAAACTTAAAACCTCCAGACAAACGAATAAATAACCCGACAGAAAAAGAAACGTGGGCTTGATTTAAGCGTCTCGTAAAACGTCTGGAAAAATGCGGGCGAGCGTCACATCGCTGCCGGCCGCGTTAAAATAAAACATGGATTTTTAGATGCTCAAATTTGAGAAGACGTTGCTTTCCGTTGCCAAGCAGATTTCTCAGTGTGAATTCGATTCTTTATTAGAATCGAATTAGGAAGGGATCAAGAAGTAATCAATCACTCGGTGTAAACATGTCGAAAGAAACGAAAAATAATTTCTCGCGTCTCATCTTGATTTTTCTCGACTTGTTTCGCAGGATGAGATATTTTTAATTAGCGGGATATCGATTAATTATGAACCTCATCAAACGCACACCACACTTCAAAAAATTTAATCAAGGCGTTGAAGAGTTTTGTCTGCGGCTTTAATTAAACGCCAACGCCCGGGAGAAAATAATCAAAAAAGAACCCCTTTTTCGAATATTATTCTACAAAATTGAATTTCCGTTCATTTTCAAAACAACCTTATTCTTATACCTCCTAATAAGGTGAGATAATCACAAAAGAAGTTTTTTTGTAGGGTAATTATTTTCTATTGTTCATTTATTTATTTGACTACATTTTATTTCACAAGTAATTTAATTTAAACAATTTTGTTTTAAATTATTCAATTTACCCATATTTGATAATAAAAGTAGGTACCCAAAAAATATGACTGTCCTAAACATAATCATGAGCTTGTTTACAGTTGGTTCTTGTCCGATGAAATTTGTATCACTAAATCTTCTAAGCGGACACTAAATCGCGCAACTATACACTTTACGTTTCGTAGTCGTTCGACTGCTTCGTCAGAAGTGAAAAATATGTTGTCAAAATAAACAAGGTTGTCAACAGTTTCCGTTGACAACCTTGTTTATTTTGACAACATATTTTTCACTTCTGACGAAGAAGTGGAACGACTACGAAACGTAAAGTGTATAGTTGCGCGATTTAGTGTCCGCTTAGAAGATTTAGTGATACATAATCATGAGCATTATGGAACATAAAAAAAATACTCATCCTCAATCTTTTTGCTTAAGTTAATAATAAACGTATAAATTTGGAAATTAAAAAAATAAATAAATAAAACATTTACAAATAGATACACTTATACAGAATATCCCATGATAAATGGTCATAGGCTTACGATTGTGTTGCATTTTAAGTTAAAAATGTCTAGCGAACATATGCTACACTGAGAAAAATAAACTGTTCAGTCAACCAAAAACACGTTCAGTTAACAGTATTTTTCGTTTACCTATTAGCAATCACGCGTGGTCATTGAACCAACAGTCAAAAAATGTTAAATATTTTAGATTGAATCAACTCAATATTTTGCTTGAGGCAAGCATACAATGAAGACATCTTTCTAGTTGCTTTAATGCCCAAGAAGATTGATACAAGAACTTTAGATTGTTAAAATTGCTAAATATTTTATTTGTCTGAACGCCGTTAGGGAATTAAAATTATATTTTTGATATGTTTAAAGTAATTTTTCAGTACGGCTAATAAAAGCGTAGAGTCAATTCAATCTCTACTATCGTTTAGGGAAACATCAATTAAATGTTCACCTCTTTGCGATACTGCCAAAGTAAGATAACCCTTCAACCTTTGTTGAGGTGACAAGAGGAGCTGAATAAACCTCAACGAACTTTATAATGTCGGACGCATTCGAAATATGAATGACTTATCCGTTTAAGAAACGATGTCGAACAACAAGGTTATGCTGGGACAGGCAGTAAATATACGTGAAGTTCTAGCAGGCGCCATCTGGAACTCGATAGCTTATTAATATGGGAATTAACCCTCGCTTTTACTTGACTTAACATTTATTACGTTAAATAAAAAATCAAAACAGACACACAAAAGCAACAGCACTTTACGATCATTTTGAAATTTCAACTTTTTGATTTAACATATTAAGCACTTTCGTTTTAAGGAAAACACTAACATCGTTCAGTCAAACGTAATAGTTTAACATTTTTTTAGTGTTACTTGAACAATTTCCAAGATGTTCAGTTAAGAATATTACCGTTGAAACAAGTACATTTTATTTAAGTCAACGCACAAAAAGTTGACATTCAAAAAGTTGTTGACTTAACTATTTCATTTTTCTCAGTGTATAAACTAAGCTAAGTTTAAGTACTATCCATTTCTGAAATAAAAACAGGTCATTCCATTTAAAGAAATCAGATACCGAGTGCTTTGCAAGTACTGTTCGCACTGTAGCTTAAAGATATTTTAACTTTTTTCATATTTTGATGAAGCGCAAAGTTCTGGACACATTGCTGTGTTATGGGACTCTTGCAGATTTTAGCGTTCGTTGTTTTTCTCAGGGAAATTTTTGTCAATATTTTCTAAATATTTGTTTTGTTTATAGTTAAAATCTTATTTGTTTATTGCTATTCTTATTTTATTGATGTCGGTGACAGCTCCTGCTCCTCTGATGTATTTTGCAGTGTATTTCGTAGGCTGGATTCTTACTCGTGCAGTGTATTTGTTATGTGATGAATTTGGATGTAGATGGCACTCGCGAGCCTTCACATTCAAAATTATCTGCGTCAGTGTACGTGTCGTGTGTGTGTGTAAATAAAGAAGAATGCTCGTAGAAGGTGACAGAAACACGGTTTATTAATTTCAAATTCTGATTAATCGTACAAACAAATACCTATCGTAAAAGAGTTAAGTTTTATTTGTTCGCGTGGTTTTTCGATTACTTACGTTAGATCCGAGTTGACATTTGATCCTAACTTGAATCCCCGTAAACCGAATGCAAGGTGTAATGATATTTGTGCCGGTCGCTCTAGTTTACAATAGCTTTACGCGGCGCCCTCACCGACTCATTTTCCGAACTCCGCACTGCCGCTTACAGTTTCCTTCAAACGTCGGGTCGTCATGACATTATTAAATCAATTATTCTAAATATTACAATTCTGAGCTTAAATCTCAGGTATTTACACATTTAATTTTAACTCGCCTATTTTAAAAAATACATATTTACATAAACTTAATATATCTGAAAAACACTTGAATTTAATAATTATGCAAATAAATTCCTGTAAAACATAAATAATACATTACTCTAATATTTACAAAATTATTTCTTTATGAAAATTTAAAAAATATTACGTTCAGCTTATAAACACCGCAGCATGTATGTTTATAAGACACATTAGACTTAAAATGACGCCAGCAATAGACTCTTAAGCTATGACTGCTATGTCATGGGATATGGTTTATACAGGCTGTCCCAGAAATGCATATAAAGCTTTAGGTATTTCTTTTCTACATTCCCTAAGCTGTCCCAAAAATGCAAAAATTAATTCTCAGGGTTTGTTAGTTTCAGCACACGAGACAAAATACGAGGTAAAAAAAAATTGGTAAACTTGACAGCGTTGCTTATGTATGCAGTTAATTTGATTTATAGAAAGGCTTCAGACTAAATAAATTTCAAGTATGCAGTTGCAAATGCAACGCCTTAATTAAATATTTATTTTACTGTTCTCTGCGCTGCTGTTTTTAACAGTAACCCAAAAAGCAGTCGTAAGTGGATGAACTGCGTTTTAATTATTTTCTGTTAATAAGAAAGACTTCCTTCCTTACTGATTTAATAACATTTTCCGTCCCGTTTTCAGCCGCTTACTTCGCAGTTTTCTGTAAAAAGTGGGGTTCGTACAAGAAAAGTACACTACCCTGGGAACCGTTTCCTGCTGTTTTAAAATGAGGAAATATAGAGGAATAGGTTTACCTGAAGCTTTATATGCATTTCTGGGGCACGCGGTATACGTAAATATGAAAAGAAGTATTTGCCGCTGTATGATTTACACGATGTTTTGGTTTCTCAAAAAACAGCCGAAAACTCGTGACTAGAACCATAGCACCACCTATATGTATACAGGGTACAATCGAATTGAATGCAAAAATTTCACAGGGTGGATCAGGACGATCAAAAAATGATAAACGGTGATCAAAATAAAAACGAATTAGAGAAGATATTGGAATTTAAATGTGTCTTGGATAACGTCATACTAATATTAATTGTCACATAATTAAAGTGTCAACAACTTCATAAAAATGGTTCTTACACCTGAACAAAGGTCTTTTATGGTAGTGTGTTATTTCAGAAATGGCCACAAATTTAATTATGAATGAGTTTGCTCGATACCTAACGCGATGGAGGAGTTTCGTGAAGCATATCCTGGCATCTAAGCAGTTTTTAAATTCGAATAGAAACATCAAAAGTGACTAAAGGAACTTGATCACTTGTTATATAATATGGTGTCCTAAATGTAATCGTTTTCGAGATAAAAATATTGAATTTAGAAAACTTACATCAAAGCGCGACAAAGAGAATGGAAATTGCTGCGTCTAAAGTAGTGTTGCCATTTGTAATAAACGGCTCACAATATTTTTTTAAATGTTGTTTAATTATTTTTTTAAACATTTAAATTAACATCACTTATAGCGTTTTCGATTCACTACTCTAGATTCTAGAGCCTTCTCAGAGTATTCTCATTTTAACCTCATGTAATAACAGGAGATGGAGATACTCCGAGAGTGCTCTGGAAGAGCGAATCGAAAACGCTATTAAATAGAAGACTAAAATCTTGAAAATTGCAAATGAAATTGTGTTTTGTTTTTAACTGAATTAAAACTAGTTAAAATTTTAAAAAAATCTATCTATTTGCATTCTATTTTTTATTTTGAGTCGATTTGTTTAATCTGTAGAATTTACAAATTAACTTAGAAACATAATTATCTGATAGAATTTTAATTTTTTCATCCAAAAGTTAGTGATTTCTGCAATGCATTTCGTGTTCCTTTTTTTATTTACGAATCTGTGATGAAATTAAAAAAATTGTTAACATTTAATATCAAATAATAAATTTTACGCCGGGATTAAATATTGTTTACTTTATTATAATATTTTGTTTTAAAGTACATTATCATTTCGCTTTAAAAAATTTAAAAATATTGCCACACTTGTTACTCTTCTTTTAATCTCATTGTTTCTTTCTCTTTTACAAGTTTAAAAAAGATTCAATATTTTCGGTACATCAATCTGTTACATATTACAACAATTATAACTTTTTACGTTTACTAATTCTAATTTTAGTTTTATTGAATTTTTAGGTTTCGTTTATTTAGTTTATTTTGTGTTTATATTGTACTTGATCCAATTTAATTTATTGCATATTGCTCGTGGAAGGCGTTCATTTTATTGTATTTTTTGAGTATCACTAACAACACTTTAATTTTAAACTTTTACAAAAATATACAACAAAACTCTGTCTTGATTTCAATATTTCATTAATTTTTAGTTAATTTGGAACTGAGCTAAAATATTGCAGTTTTCAAATTTTTAAACTTATGCTTACATAGCTATTATTGCATTTCCATTTGGGGAAGAACGGCTTTAGTCCATTCCAAGCAATTTTGAGAAAAATCAAATTTAAATTTTCCCTCTCCTACATGCTTCCCCAGTGTAGTGAATCTTCTTAGGCCCGGTATTATAAAAGCAAGTTAACAGTTTATTGCCATAACAACAATTATGTCCACAATTGTTATCATGGAAATAAACCGATAGTTAAAGCTAACTTACCTTTATAATACCGGCCCTTAGTGTATTTCAACGGACTCGAGCCATTATTACCATTTTGCCGATTCGGTATCTTAAAGTACTCCTAAACTGCTACTGGATGGCACCCCAAGCTCATTTTCAGTAAAAAGTGGACTGAAGCCGTTTTTCCCCTGTACCCTTCATTTGTTTTAAATCTAATTAATATGTATAAGAATATTTTGAAGTTAAAAACATCGCACTTTCAAAATAAAAAGTAATACGTAATTACGAAATACAGGCTGTTTTTTAACTTCCTGCAAAAAATGAAACCAGTGAAAGTTGACATTAAAAGTGATAGAATGAAGCAGCTTTTGTATAACAACTGATTAATGAATATTAGAGATGATAAATGTTTTCGGCGAACGATGAAGCAGTTTGATAGTCCGTGGTTTATTTTTATTATGTAATTACGTAATCCGAGAAGTATGTTGGTGTGTTAGCATCGGCTGTTAAAGTGGGTTAGTTACTCAGTTCTCAAGCGCACTTCGTCACAGATAACAGCGTTGAAAATATGGCCGAATTTTCCAATGGTGTTATTGTGGACATGATTTTAATTTACGGCGAATGTGGTCAAAATGAACAAATGGCTGCAAGACGTTTGTATGCACAGCCAGCGTAACCGAGATCGCCCTTTGCCAAATAGCAGATCCTTTGTGTCAGTTGTGCAGTTTGTTGTTTGGTTAATTATTCGTGAGGAACAATTACCCGTTCCATTTTCAAAGAATGCAAGCTCTGTGCCCTCAGATTACCTCCAACGCATGCGATTTTGTTGGTGGTTACTTCGGGAACAGACGGACAATCCGAACTTTGTTAATAACATTCTCTTTACCGACGAATCAATGTTTACAAGAGATGGTATGTTTAATTTTCACAAGATGCATGTGTGGGAAGGTATGTTAAACGACACTTTAATCGGTATGTTTACGTCTCGCGCAGGGGGGGAACTTCGAACACTTATGTTGGATGAAGGTCACCGTCCGTTGCGTCTAGCGGTTCTAAACATTTCACAAGGAATTGCCGGATGTCGGTTTGAATTTTTTGATTTTTTTTTTCGTTTTAATTTTGGTGGATTCGTGAGAATATCTGTTACCAAATACGCCATTAATTTTTTTACACGAACTTAAAGAATAACTTGTATAGGCGATAGGCAAGGATCTAGAGGTCACAATTTGTCACACATGGGCCCTTATTCTCATCTTAAGATTAAAGCCGTATTTAACTAAAGTCGTGATTAAAATAAACAAGAAACGATATAGCTTTATGTCAATTTAATGAGTAAGTAAGAGAGCGACGGACGAGGGAAATACACACTTTATTAAATTAATCATAGCATGAGAATACGGGCCACTCCTATGAAGAATTTAGTTTAATATAATCTCATATACACGTTTGTTTGTGATTTTCTGTGGTCATTTTAACAAAAAAAAAATTACCATCGAAAACATGAAGGTAACGTCTATCATCTTCCTTCTCTATCAATTATGCCCGATTTCACCAACGCGGATTGCGGATTAAATCTAGTGTCAACACTTAGAATATGATTTACCACTACGTTGTCTAACCTCAAATGTCACATTATAAACACTTAATCCGAGTGCTAGTGTCAATCCGCGTTGGAGAAATTCACCATTAGAGTATTTAGCTTGTTAGCAATCCATTTATTTTTCTTAACTCAATACTGCTTAATTATACTTTAAGTTCAGTATTTGTTATAGCAATTGGAAATGCGAATATACCTAAAAAAAATTTGTGTAGTAGTAGTAGTACACAGGAATTCGGAAACATTTACAGTTCGCGTGCCTTTATATTCCCTACTGTCACGCAATGTTGTGTCGCATACTTTGTTTCAATTATTCATGCTAAAAGCTTATTACTTACCGCTCGGATATGCGCCATGCCGAACTAATTTTTCCAATGACGTTCACGACAATAAACAGTTAATTTAAAAGCACTAAGGTAGAGAATTTTCTAAGTTTTAAGCTTCTTCAGAATAACAAAAGTCCAATTTAATATTTAACAGTATCATTACCATTAAATCCTCTTTCTTTGTTAAATCTAAACTTTCTCGTCGCTTCAGCGTTAAAAAAAAACACAGAATTGAGGTTTATGATCCTTCATGCAAGTCCACGACCATGTCTCTGCGTGTGGAGCTGATCTTATGTATGGCTACCGTAGGAGAAGGGTGCCGCCGTGATAAATAGATAAGGGTGATGGAAGTCAATTGTTCTGGCCTATCACAAAACGTCAATTACGGACGACGAGAGCAAGGATAAAATGTGACCTGGGGGCATGTAATGAATTCCCGTTCGCCGTGCACCACTGGTTTTAACTGCCATCGCTCTCTGAAATGGAGGAAATTGTTTTAAAAAATAAAAAGCCAGATATTGGCTCCTATATGAAACTAAAATTATTGTTCCAGAAATGCATGGTTTTACAAAAAAAAATAAATGACCCCTAGGTTTTTGAGCAAATTTTTTTCTTGTTTTCGAATTTTAGAAAAAATCGTATTTTGTCATTAAAAACCGTATCCCGATTTGAAGTTTAATAATAATAATAATAATTTGTTTATGAATTGTTTGTAAGTTTGAAATTCGCACTCAAATATTTCCATCCCTTTTTGATATTTTTTTGTGATCGTCGTTTGTTTATCGACTGTTTCTGAGTTTGAAATTCGTCCTCAAATATTCGTGCAGCTTTTTGAAATTTCCTTTATTGTTGTTGCTGTTGTTGTTTGAAAGAATAATAATAATAATAATAATAAATTTCTCTTTTATTTATATATTTTCTAAAATTATTTCCTTTTTTTTTCGTAAATTATTACGATCTTGATTTGCTTTTTTGTCTTTCTGTTTTTTTTTCTTTTGTAAAATTTACGATCGTCGTTTATTTTACTTTGTTTTTTTTTGAAAGGAAAGGATTCCTTTTGAAAATATCGGTTTTTTCTTTTTCATTTTGATTATTTTACCTTCTTGCAAGAGTCGAAACTGTTTCGGATATTATTTCGTTTTCTTTCGTAAACATTACGATCGTCATTTGCTTTTGTTTCTCTTTTTTCTTCTTTTCCTTCTGAAAATATCGTTCTTTTTTCTTTTTCATTTCCATTACATTATTTTTGCAAGAGTCGAAACGGTTCTTCTTATTTTGTCCTTATTTATGTTATTTATATTTTCTGAAATTAAATGATCAAACATTTTCTGCACACTTCATTCCCTTTACGATCGTGATTTGTTTTATTTTTCTTCTTTTCGTTTTGAAGTTACCGTTTTTTTTCTTTTTCCACTCCGATTACACAGATTACAGAAATTAAGAAATTTTCCGTGTTTCTTTTTCTTTTGTAAATATTATGACTGTTTTGTCTAGTTTTTTTTTTTTTGTTAATTACTATTACGTCTTGAATGTTTATTATTAATTGTATTTTTAAAGATATTTTAAATTTACAATTTGTTTTGGGTCACAGTCGAAATGGAAATTCTTTCTTTCTCCTATATGCTATGTAGCCTCACGGGTGTCGGATAGTTGTGGGTTCTGTGTCCTTTATCCATTTCTTCCATCTTTTACGGTCTTGTGTCATTTTCTTCATTTCTTCTAGTGTTTTCCCCCTATTTTTCCCCAGTGCTTCTATGTATTTCATCCATGTAAGTCTCGGTCTTCCTCTTTTCCGTTTCTTAGTTTCTTTAGCTTCCAGTACCTTTTTCGGTAGTCTGTTTCTAACCAGTCTTTGTATATGTCCATACCATTCTAGTTGTTTCTTCTTCTCACTTTCTTGTATTATCGTTTGTCGTTTTAATTTTTCTATGATTTCTTCATCTTCAGTTTTCCTATTTCTTCCGTCCATATGTTTCTCACCTTTTGCATTTTATTTTTATTGTCAGATATAAGCACTAGGTTATCTGCATATAGTAGGCTGTCCATTTTAATTGGTCTCATATTCCTATATTCGACTGTGGTTTGCAATAGCTCCGTTCTTTGTCTTGTATTTTTTAGAAGTCTATCCGTTACCATTATAAACAGGTATAGGCTTAGGCTAACTCTGTTTTATTCCTTTTTTAATATTGAATTGTTCTGATCTGTTGCCATTTATTTGTACTTTTGGTCGTGTATCTTCTTGGATTGAGTTTATAATTTGTATTAATTTCTTCGGTGTACCTATTTGCTCCAGGCAGTTTTCTATTACTTGTCTTTGTATGGAATCAAAAGCTGCCTTCAAATCAATGAATGCAAGGATTAATCCCAGCGAAAACATGTACGTTTATTCAACGTTAATTTCACGTTGTAATGGTGGAAATAACGTTATTCGTTGAAAAAAGCGACGTTGTTTTTTGGTTGAATTAGCAACCATAATTATATCACGTTTGTAAGACGTGTTTTTTAACGATCAGTTTAATATGGACGTAATTATAACGTGAAATAAATGCGTAACAATTTTGTCTTTTTACGACGTGATTTATACTATGAGTAAATGCGATGTATCTACCATACGTTGATTACCACATCATTTCAACGTTAATTCAACATCTACTATTCTACGTAATAAATGAGAAAAAAATTAACGAAACTAATACGTTAGATAAATCATAATTTACAACTAAATTTTTAACCCACGTTTTATAACGTTATTTTAACGTATACCGAATAAATATGCCTTACAAAACGTGATGTTGACGTTAGAAAACACTTAATTTTACAGTGATTGTCTATCGTGTTTCACACCTTTGAATTCTAATTTTACTAAAAATCTATGAAATATGAGGTTCTTCTCCATGCTTGGCAGCTTTGAAATGAAACGAAACAGGTATGAAAAGTACTGTTAATTTGGACATACGAGTCAACCACAACCCCTTTTGTTGACGTAATCTGTCAAATGTTTTTAAGTTAGTTTGAATTTGATACCCAAAATCTGTGATTAAAAATACTAAAGAATGCAATAGTCAATCAATTATACATACATATTGTGACGAATACTCATTGGGGACAGCTGTATACAGAGTGGAAAGTTTAACTGGAATAAATTCTGTAACTTAGAAAATTACGATTTGTAAAAAAATTCTTGGAACAGGTCAATTTTTATTTTTAATGGCGCATATTACAAAGGGACTTTTTTAACTTTTCAATTATTTGAAGGGGTGAAACGACCCCTGTTTTTTTTAATGGAAGGCTACGTTAAAAAATTGGGCATACAGCTACGTTTTATTTTTTATTTTTCTTTAGCAGTAAAAGGTAAAAAACAAAAAAAAGAATTTTTTTACTAAAACCGTTTTTAATGCCAAAAATTCAGGAACTCCATTTTTTATTATTTGATGAGAAGAAATAAGCATTCCATATGGTATCGTATTGTTGCATGCAGCCAATAGATGGCGCTGCCAATGCGCTAAATTTTTAATTGTACGTAATTACCTCACTGAAGTTTTTCCCAATAGGTGGATAGGAAGAAGATGACCGATGACCGATTGAGTGGCCAACAAGATCTCCAGATCTCACCCCTTTAGACTTTTTATGGGGGTATTTAAAAGTAAAGTTTATGTGACTAAACTAAACGACATAGCAGAACTTCAGAACTTCAAATTCTGCATGAAATTAGGAGAGTAACGCCGGAAATGTTACAAACTGTTAGGATGGAATTTATAATCGATTAGGGTATTGTCAAGTGAGAGGTGGCGAGCATTTTGAACATCTGATGCGTTAAAATCGTTCTAGTCAAAATTTATATTTTATTTTTCGCCTTTTACTGTTTAAGAAAAATTAAAAAATAAAACGCAGTTGTATTCCCAATTGAACAAGCTTTTAAGAAAAAAATTACTCAACATACCCTTCCATTAAAAAAAAAAATAGTTAGGGTTGTTTCATCCTTCCAAATAATTGAAAAGTTAAAGAAATCCATTTATAATATGCGCCATAAAAATAAAAATTGACCTGTTCCAAGAATTTTGCTACAAATGGCAATTTTCGTTACAGAATTTATTCCAGTTAAACTTTCCACTCCACTGCGGTGTTCATGAGCAGCATGTAATTTTTTTTTAATTTTCATAAAGAAATAATTTTGTAAATAATGAAGTAAATTGAGAGTACTGTATTAAATGTGTTTTGTCGAATATTTTATGTTAGTGTAAATATTTTTAGAAATAGGCGATTTAGAATTACATGTGTATTATAAATAAATAATTTAGAATTTTTGAAATGTATATACAAAGAAAATAAGCTTAGGATTGTAATAATTAGAAAAATTGATTTAATGATGTTATGATAATGTGGATGTTAGAAGGAAACTGTAGGTAGTAAAGAGTTCGGAAATTGAACGAGTGAGGGCGGCGTGTAGCTATTGTAAGTTAAAGTCCCCGGTTCGGCTTTATTACTACTGAGTAGTCACGGAAGCGATACGGCACTGGGATCTCCAAATGGCTTAGCGGTCTAGTCTAGCCGACTTGGAAAGTCGTGTCACTCGGTAGCGTAGGTTCGAATTCCACCATTAGCCATGTATGTTTGTTCAGTCTAATGATTTAGACCCAGCTTTAATACACGTCATAATTGTCTGATTCAACGCTACACGTGGACATTGCCGCGACATTTTTTCGTTGTTTTAACGTAACCATAACACACGAATTCAACGTTTGTTACATGTTATTCCACAACGTTTTTTATACGTATGTATGCACTGGGATTTAACGTAGAAATACCGTGGACAAAGACGTTTAAAAGAAGTTGATTCGAGCGTTGTTAAAACGTATTAATAACACACGAATTCAACGTTGATTAATTGTTATTCTACAACGTTTCTTACACGTGGACAGAGACGTTTAAAAGAAATTGATTGCCGCGACATTTTTTCGTTGTTTCCACGTAACAATACTACACGAATTCAACGTTTGGTTACATGTTATTTTACAACGTTTTTTTACACGTACGTGTTTTCGCTGGGATTCTTCTTTTCTTTCGATTCTTCTTTCTATTAGTTGTCTTATTATGTATACATTGTCAGTTGTCTGCCTTTTCTCTCTCAATACTGTTTGTTCATCCTCCAGTTTATCTTCTATTTGCAAGCTTTAATTTGTTTTGTATTATTTTTGTATATACTTTGTATGTCACTGGTGATAGACATATTAGGTCTGTAATTACCACTTTGATTAAACGCCAATGATACTTAATAGTTACAGTATTTTTCTAAACAATTTGGAACTGCAATAACACCCCGGAGATTTATTGCGGCAGCATCTGATTCACACAGACCAACGCGAATTTCACGCATGCAAATGGGGCATTATCTGATGATAAATTAATCTCGTCGGCCTGTAATGACTTCATTAGGTTATGCAGTCAGCGTTGGAATCCACCCTTAATCGGAAAATTGGCTTAAATACCCCTGTGCTGACGCCATTGTAATAGCGACACGGCCATTGTTGCTGGTTCACTTCGTGACAGCTTCCATTTCGAAAATTAATTTGCGTACATACAATTTGTTTCACTTTCTGAATGCTAAATAAGAGCAACTTTTTAATTCAAATTTTAACAGCTTTTGTTTTGGTAAAATTTAGAAAAAAAATCTCTCTAAATTTATCAGTTTCCTTACTAACGAAAAATTAAAAATTAATTGAAGAATACTGTGCGTAAGTGTTTTTTTATCTAGAAATTCTGATTATTTAGAAAAAAAATCTTTGGCTGTCGAGTTTTTTTAGATTTCTGCCTTATTGTTATTAACAATAAATTCACGCATACAATTTATATACAAATACAAAATAAATTTTCGTACAAACGATTTATTTTTTAAACCAAACTTGACAAGTTCGTAAATTCATTTAATACTGTTATTCGGAATCCTCTAAATCCTCTCTGGATTGTAACACTGTTTTAAACGTAATTTTTAAATGTTTATCCTGCAATGCATTTAACGTTAAGCTTTAGTTCAGTTTGTGAATTTATTTTTGATTTTATGTAAAAATGTTCAGGAATTTGCAAATACAAATACTTAAATATTATTGCGGTGTAAATTATTTAGCGCTCGTGTAGGACGAATTTGCAATTAATTTAGTTCCGAACAGTTTGATTAATTGCGACTTCTGTTTAGTTAAAATTAAACTGGTTTGATTTTACAGAGATGAAATTGTGGCCAACAATATGCTTATTAAAAGAGAAAATTGTTCGGGAATCTCATTTAAGAATGCAATTAAAATTTTCAGAGTAAAGTTAGAAAATTATATCTGGGGAATTCTTGATAGGAATTTGTAATATTAAATTACTTCGTATTCGGGAAAGGTCAAATTATTGTCAGATTCACATTTATTAAAGTCTAATACAGAGCGTTACATTTTTTTTAAACTTCTGCACATGTAAGTAAGCAGTTTGCAAACTTTGTTCCCGGTCGCGGTCTGACGATATAATAATGTATACAGATTGATTCAAAATATTCTTCGATACTAAAAATAGTATATTGTTGACCGAGGCGGTAAAGTGCTTGTTTTCCAGGTCGAGAGAAGATATGGACAGGCGAGGCGAGAAGCCGAGCCTGGCCACACTTCTCGAGACCTCGAAAATTGCTTTACCGCCGTGGTTTACATATTATTTTTTTTCCTACACAACATTATAATTAATTTTGTTATAATTTTGTTGTAATATTAAAATTGAGTTACTATTAAAATTATTATAGATGTTTTAAAACACAGTGTTACGTGTACTAGAATGGCCGAACGGTCAAGCCGGTGGTTTAATACACCAGTCTCTTCGGAGGCATGGGTTCGAATCCCACCGGTGCCGAGTTTTTTTTTCTTGATAATTTTAATCCTTTTTAAAACCAAATACCAGTGGAATTAAATAAACAAAACTTAGTTTATTAATTTTTTGATGTCGATAAGAGCGCATTCCTGAAATTATTGTCGCGCCACCTAGTGGTAAAGCCTCGTAAATTATTTTCTCGGCTAGGCATTTATGTTCATTTTGCCGGGCTAGCCGTGGAAACGTTCGCTTTCTCCTCTCTGATGAGCCGGTAAAATTGAATTTTCTACTAGTGTAGGAAAAAAAATATATTATTTCCTTCACGGCGTTTTAAAATAGTTGTTCTCTGAATATTTCATTTCTAATTTTATCTATTCTTGTTTTCCTTGTATTTTCCTTAAAAACTTCAGGTCAGCTGCGCTTATTCTGCTTCTACTTCTGTCTGTTAGTACCCTTGTTACACTTCCGTGTATTAATGTTGGTGTCACTACCTTTTTAACCACCTGTACCTTAACTTCTTTTGTCACATTTCTCTTCCCAAAGAATGTTGTCTTCAAGGCGTTTAAGATTTTTCCGGCTTGCCCGTTTTAGCATTTATTTCCCGTTCTTGTTTTTGCTTATGTATTTTTCTATGAATTGTCTTAATACGAAGATAGGGTCCTGCGTACTTCTTCCCTTTCTGAATCCATATTGTACATCTTCTAAGGAACTCTCTATTTTTTTCCTTTATTCTCGTTTTTATTATTCTGGTTAAAATTTTTGCCTGTGTTCTGATGAGTGTTATGCCTCTATAGTTGTTATCCCCTTCTTTTGTAGAGGGGCAAGATAATGTTCATATTCCAACCTTTTGGTATTTCCTTTCCCTTAGTGATTCGATTGAATAAGTTTCTTAGGTTTTCTTTTCCTGTTTTATTCATGAATTTCATCACTTCTGGTGTTATATCGTCTATACCTGGTGCTTTGCCTAATTTTATTTTTGTTATCGCCTGTCCGTTTCTTCCTTTGTGATGTGTATTGTTTCTTGTTTTATGTTTGTCGCTTCATCTGTTTCCTCACCGTTCTCATCTGTTAACTCCTTGAAGTGTTGCCTCCATCTTTTTATTATTTTGTATTCGTCTGCAATGATTTCCCCTTTCTTATTTCGTATATTCCTCATGTCATATTCTTTTTCCTCAGTGTGCCATAAAACAGTATTTGGTTTTCTCTAAAATTTTCATTTATACTTTCTCCAAACTTTTTCCAGGATTTTGCTTTTGCTTTAAAAAAAAATTCTTCAAAGTTTAATAATGTGTCTCTAATAATAAAAAAATTCTTAATTGTGTTCTGTGGAAATTTACACGTGAAGGTGCAATTTAGAATAATCGACAAGAGAGCAAAAGAGTAAAATTCCACAATAATAATAATAATAACAAGGTATTAAATATTTTAATTACAAGCTTTTGTACGATTTTATTGACAACTTAGAATCATTGAAGCGTTGTTTTCTTTTTTGCAAAATGTGATCTGTAGAAAATCACTTAAAACAAAGGAAAAATTCTTGGTTTTAAACTACTCGTTTCGTTAATTATTTCATGATGTCTAATCATCAATCTCTTCTGTTATTTTATAAAAGACTATATTGTACAAACCCCTATAATTGTCGAGACTTCTAGGTGCTTCTGTTATTACACGAGAATGTTCTTCACAGAGTCCAATACATTCCCGAATGAGGAACCTCTATAAAAACAGAACCGGGCGCGAGATTTAAATCAGTTTTCTATTCGGTAATGGTGTATGCTAGTTAATAGCGAATCGTAGAACGATAAACTAATTGTTTATGTTAGTGTTAGCTGGTAGAAAAGTGCTCCTTGGACGAGTGTTTTCATTATTTCTTTGAACCCCGAGTATTTTTATAACAAATAAATGCATTTATAAAAAAAGGACACAGTTTTGCTCGGCTCCATTTAATTAATGTTTTTATATAAGAATGAATTTGAAATGAAATGTCCCCCTTCTAGGCAGTGGTTTATTAAATTTCGACTCATTCTGCCGTGTTGCCAGCCACTTCTTAGAAAATGAGGACGACGAGGCTCTCCAGAAAGAACTGAAAGAAGCTTTCAGGTTATATGACAAAGAAGGTAAGTCATTTATTAACTATAAGATGTTTAATCTCTTTTACTTAATTTAGGAAGATATTGATATTCATAAATTGAGAAAATTATTGACTAACATCCAAAAGGACTTTATGGATTGTTAACCACTCATCTTTGCTATCTAGTTACGTGTAATAAAACAAACATTATAGCACAGTTGTCCAGAATTGAAGATTTTTTTGTAAGTTTGTATTTACAGGTTGTTCATGTGACCAACAACCTACCCTAAAATTATGTTGTTCCACTCAACCCACAGCCTACGATATACCAAATTTACTATTAAATTAAATATGCATGAAATCATGAATCACCCCTTATCTTATCATTGCAGTATTTATTATTTGAAAATGTAAATAAACGAGACTGTCAGAAGCACCAAGCTTTGGAATTCACGATACTATACAATTATTAAGAAGCAGTGTTGTTCATAACAACCTCCGTTGTAATAATCTTTTATATACACATTATACAGGTTGTCCTATGACGTGAGGTCACTACTTCGCCTACATAATCTTTAGACCAACTAAGGTAACAAGTTTTCAAAATACAAAGTTTAAAATTTTTATTTTTCAAATTACAATTTTAGAAAAGCCAACATTTATTTTTGTTTTGGTTTAAATTTATTGTAGACATTGCTTAAAATTCTCTCTTGTTAAGAGAGATCTAGTTGCCCTAAATAACGTATCATTGTTGTTCCAAACTGGTTCTACTGTCTCAAAAATGCCTCTCCTAAGTCTCTAAGGCCCAGTTTTACAATCGTGGAATAAGAACGGAATAACTGTTCCTTTAATATTCCTCCATGCCTACGTCACGTTATTCTAGGAATAATGCTTATCTGACGATTGTAAAATCAGGCCTAAAAGTCGAAGAACCGAAACGTGAATCGAGAGCACGGTGGTAATTTTGAGCAATCTTTATATTGAATTTAAACTAAAATAAAAATAAATATTGGCTTTTCTTATGTTGTAATTATGTATTTCAAAAATTAAATTTTATAGGCTATAATTTTATTAGAATTTTTTACTCTATTTGGTCTAAAGATTATGTACCGGAAGTGGTGGCCTCACGTCACGGGATACCCTGTATATCATGATTATATCAATTGCATTTTATTGACATATACGTCCCTTTTCTGCCAAAAGTTTACCAATCACTATTCTAGAGTATTTAGGGGAGATCTTATGGTACTCTTTTTTATAATTATTTTATAATTATTCATTTAAAGTCCTTCATGTTTTGAAAACTTACTTAAATGCCACAGAAATAATTTAAACTTTAGAGACCCTGTTTTCTTTAGTTGCTTAATCGTGAATTAAAAATATCTTGAAGAACCAAAATGAATATTTCATCCAAACTTTTTTTTTTAAAATAAATTCCAACCTTTCAGAAAGAGGGATTGTTTTGTTTCAACTTTGTTTATATATTCGGGAATGTATCTGCCTACAAGGAGCTCTATATTATATTCCAAGTTTCTTTTAAATCAAGGGTATGTTCGTGTATTCAGCATTAGTATAATATTCCATCATTCCGAATCAAATAAAAAAGAAATAAAAAAAATTAACGTGATTTTCCAACTCATATTTCTCGACATTTTTGAGCCAATAATGTCGAGGAGCTTACATGTACCATTCAAGTAAACATCTTGTACATATTTCCATTGTTATGTTTCCAGGAAACGGTTATATCCCAACTTCCAGCTTGAGGGAAATTTTGGCTGCCCTTGACGATCAACTAACCGGTGACCAACTCAATGAAATGATTGCTGAAATTGATACTGACTCCTCCGGAACGGTAGATTTCGATGGTAAGTGTTTTCATTTTAGTATAATCAACATTGTAGCATCACTGCGCATCTTTAAACTTTCGTTTTCTTTTAGAATTCATGGAAATGATGACCGGAGATTAAACTCTGGATCTGGAGGAATTTATTACCACAGACCATCACAAATACTGGCGGTGCTGGTTGTGCACTTACACATCATTTTTCTAACTCGTTCAAAATACTGTAAATATAGTTCCTAAAATACAGACATAAAGTATATTTGTTCGTTTTTGTCTTACACAAACATTTTTTTACTGAAAATGAAATTTGAAGCTTTACAACGGAAAGAAGAGTACCTTTCGATGTTGCACAATGTCAGCGATCATACCTCAAAATAATTTTTTTTGGAAAAGAGGATGGTTTTATTCAAACGAACATTTATGTATGTAGGAATTTACAGAATGTAAGACAAAGAATTGTAGGCATTCAGAGGGTAAATAATTCATTCCATCCTCACGATGAATTTGGCCTCATGATGCTTCATTATTTACAGCAAATAATTTCAGCGATGGTCTTCTATAGATCATGTTCTCATATTTTATTTAGGCCGAAAGCAATTTTGTATAATGCGAGAGTTATGTGAGGAATTTCGTGTTTTTCCTTTTCAAATTAGGTATTTCGGTATTGCGATCTGGGGGTCGGTCGGAAATTCATATTTAGATTCGGGAACCGACGAGGAACGTTTTGTTCGTTTTAATGGTCGGGCGGCGAACATGAGTCGAAAATGTGCGCTCATGAATAAATTTCGTCGGACCAACGCTCTCATCTATATATTCCCACGTTCGGTTCGGAGCGATTTTATTTCTTTTACTTCGGAGCGGCCGGTGAAAGCTGCTTTTCTGAATTCATGTCTTTTTTTTCTCTTTTTCTGGAAGCAATCGATTTGCAAGCGTCATCGTAAAAAAGCGGAGGAGTGACGTAATGGGATGCTGTTTTTCATCAACTTGAAACTTGACGAAATTTAGATTTATGTGCGCCGAAGAAATTGCTTCATATATAAAGGTGTCATGAGCAGGGTTTAGGGTAGTTTTACACACGCACTTTGGAATAGGGGTTGACATTGTATTAGCAAAGCTCATACCTTCCCGGGGAAACAAATTTAATCATAGCGCACAGTTTATGACATGACCACTTGTAGTACCTTAAAATTAAGTTAGACTTAAGTCAGTTTATATATTATTAGTCTCGGTAAATCATAAAGCTTTTAAAACTCTTAACAAATCATTTTAACTGAAATTGTCGTTAAAACGGATTACGCATAAGATACAATGTGGAAACTGATATAATATTACTTAGGAGTCCGCGCAATTGTCAGGAAGAAATTATTGGAGCAACAGTGTGGGTACATGCGACGCGCGAGCCGGCCTCACTCTTTATTATTAACAAGCTTTAAATATATTTCCTCCTTTGTTTTGACAGTTAGGCGAACTGCTATGAGAAACAAATCGGATTACACATTGTATATAATGTATAAGTGCATTAAAAGGTGCTATGTAAGACAAAATAAATAACTAATTTAATTTATTATGTAAATATAAATGTAGTGGTATTTAACTGATAATTTTGATTATTTGAAAGTTTTATAAAATTACAGCTTACCTAAAACTCGTAGAACTTTAAAAAACCACACAAATAATTGTTTATGGATCAAATCGATCAAACTTTTTAAAAATACTGATTCTACAGACCAATTACTTTTCATTCACGAGTCTGATCTACTTCATGCACTAGCGCTAGTGACTACGAGGGATGTACCAATATCAAGTGGAATTATCTGAACAACACATTAACAAAATACATGTAACTGTATTTATGAAATAATAAGATGTAAAACGGCTACACGGAGAAGCAACTAGAAAATTCAGACAAAACAAGATATATATAAAAAATAAACTGGGAGTGAAAATAGTTACCAAAGAGCCAAAACGAAGGGCCAAGAGTAGAAGGGAAAACGTAGAAGAAACGTAACTCATGAAGTAAAGAAAACAAACAACAACAAAGACGATGACGCTGGAGGGGAAAAAGGAAAACTCAAATGATCGACAAATTTCAATATTTTAAGAATCGTAATAAAAGATTATTATGAAAATTAATGTGCCTTTCATCCTTAATATTTAATAAAAGGGTGATTGAAAGATGTTAGAAAACAAGTAGAAAGAAGTAGACAAACAGTAAGTATTGAAGAGATTGGAAACAAAATGCAATACTCTTCGAGAAATAAAGAAAAACATTTTAGATTAAAAAACAGTGAACTCGTTACTCATGAATGTATAAATACCACAGAAAGGAGAACCTTTCTAAAGAAGCTAAATATGAAGAAAGATAACAAAATCTAATTAACAGAGACGTACATCCTCTAGTGACTTTTCCAACCCTTCTTTTGAATTGGCCAGACTCTTGCTGGCAATTTCCTTGAACGTAGTCGTACAAACCTCCCATCAATTTCTAACGAGCTTCAAATTGCCCTTTTGTTAGATGCATGCAACTTGTCCATTTCTGGATTTCGTTGGTTTGGTTGATCTAAACCAGAACGCCTAAGAAAATAGAAGGACTGTTCCCCTCGAAGAGAGAAGGACTGTTCCTCTTGAAGAGGGACATTTGGCCACTTTAGGTAAGAGAAGGGATGCAAGTACAAGAAATAATGTAAGGAAGCAACTTCTGTGATGTAGACTTATGAGATTAATGCATATTGATAGTCTACTGGAAAGTTGGAACGGGGAAGTCGTCGAAGCAATAAAAAGAAAAAAGAAATATAGTAAATGTTTTCTTGAACAAACTTACAATTCCACTTCATATTTGAACGTCCTTCAGTATAAACAAATTTTACAGCTTTTTAAATTCTGAAAACATTCTTCTAAAACTCCTAGATGAGTAGCAATGCTCTTTTTCCCCTTTATTTGTACAATATAATCAAAATACGTTTAAAAAAAAACTACTGTTATTGAGGAGGTAACAATGTTCAAATTTTATCAATCCATGCACTTGCAACTAAGTGGTGAACAAACAAGTGAATAAATAAATGGGTGTATGTAGTAGGGGTACTCATGAAGGTAATGTTGATTGGTGTTTACGAAAGGGTGGCAAAACTAACTATACGTACGGAAGATGCTCACCAAATAAACTATGGACTAGTCTAGTCTAGTTAATGTAAAACTACGGTGTACTAGTTACTAAATATCGGCTGTGTGATTATCTCCAGTTACCTGGCTTACACTTCTATAGCTACTGGCACTGCCACTGCGCGCCTGCGAACAAACACAAAGAGTTCACGAACACAATAGAAAACAGATAAGTATGAATATGTATGTAAGTGTAAGTAATGCGAATGTTAAAAGTAAATGAATGGGTGAGTTGATGCTCTTATGCATGTGTGAGTCTCAGATCTGAAAGAGTTCATGCACACACTATTTTTTTATTTTTTATTTGCTAAATTAACATAACTATTTTTTTTTTTAATTTAAAGGCAGATTGTTGTCTGCAATTAAAAAGAAATTAGTGATTCAGAAAATTAGTCTAACACTCTAAATAATTGACATAAATTCCGTTATTGAAGACCCAGTAAGTTTTATTAAATTTGACAATGATGTTCTTGAATCACAAGAAAATCTACCAAGTTTGCGAGCACTTAGAAACACACAGTTCTTTAATGACTAGGAAACAGGAGTTTACAATTTTCGGATGAATTAAACTCGATTTACAACAATATGCCTTTTCATATTTGCAAAATACAAATTGATACAACGTAACAACAAAATGAAAAGACGATAAAGACAAGTGAATAAGAAGTTATCGATAAAAGTATATAAAACATAAACTGTATTCAATCTCAGGTACACGCGATTAAAAAAATAATGCACTTACAAGGCGCTTCTACAGATCGCAGGTATTTACAGTTAAAATATAAAATGGAAATAAATTTTCAACTTACAACAAAGTACCCACTTAATGCAGAAACAAATCGACTCATAAACTAGAATTTTATTTTCACTTCGCCATTAAATGCATCCCTTAAATTTTAAGGCTCGAATTTATATCCTTTTCAGCCCAGCGTCTTGTTTATCATAGCCTAATTCCACCCGCATTTCAATTAAGTAAATGTAGCCCGATTATGCAATCCAATTTTCTTCTGCGAAACCATTAAAAGTCTGAAGCCGCTATTTACAATGTAAAACATTTCGCAATCAGGCAAGTGGAACGGCCAATAAAAATTACAACGTCGAAGCGACTAAGCAACACGTAAAAGTGGATACAAATTAGGGGTGGCCGATTTCAATTATAACATCCCCGCAACAAGCCTTTACGGGCGCGCAAAATTAAATAACTCTGGGGGAATACCCTGAAAATATCTGAATAGTCCCTCAGAGAGGGGCGAAACTGATATAAGATGAGTAATTAGGGTGGAAACGTAACAACGTTCTTCAAATTAAATTTTTAACCTGAAGGAAATTTGAAAGCCAGCGAAAGAATTACGGATGCTAATTAGGTGTTATATCTGGAGTAACTTCATTATTACTTGATTCAATGATGATTTCATAAAACTGCGAGGGACGGATGGTTAAAAATGATAACCGAAAGGGGATGAATTATCCTTTACTTTTAACTTTATCAATCTTACAAGGCCTCGTCTAGACACTAAACTTCTCTAGATTTCACGACGAGAGTAAGAGAGAACTTCTATTACCACTCAATAATAATCAACAATTTCCACTACTTCTTCTCGTCACTCTTTTACCAAAATTTTAATCAAACTATAAAGGATCCAAGCAGCAATTTCTTTGTTTGTTTTAGGTATCTGGTTTGAGCTTTATTTAGCCAGAGATTGCTCTCAATGCCCCCTTTATATGGAATGAGATTATAACCCTCGCCTGCCAAATTGGAAGTTAAATTAAAGTTTTCTCACCCAAACCGTGGTACTAGTTACAGGGAGACGGACGGATTTTCTGAGTTTGTTCACACACTAAAACATACTGTGAATGTTAATTTCGCAATCGACCACACGACTACCGGCTATGTCACTGTCTGCCAAACTTTTTTAACTACAGCACACTGCGAAGAGGAGAATTTAATTTGCGGCACACCAAATAAAAATGCCAACAAAATAAAATATTCTACCGCAGGATGACTTAGGCTCGGACGTTCCGTGATGTCTTCGCAAGTTATTTACCTACATTTTTCAATTTTTCGCGGCATACTTGAAATCTCTCGCGGCACTCAGATTAGCAGACACTGAGCTATGTGATATCTCTATATAAAGCAGTTGTTAATTTATAATAACATAACTAATTTGGCAAATAAATTATTGTTTTCTCACTCAAACCATGGTACTGGATACAGAGAGACGGACAGATTTTCGGAGTTGATTCACGCGCTAAGACATTCGAATGCGAATTTTAAGAATGCGAATGTTAATTTCACCGTCGGACTCTGGTAGTGATGTTCACGACCACATGGCTTCTAGCTCTATGATATCTATCATAAAACTCCGTTCCTTTTTATATCGTTTTAAACTGGATATTCCGATCCCTGGATCGTTCGCTTTTAGTTATGTTTACATAATGCAGTTTTTTGATGAATCAACTCGGCGACTGCTTGGTAACGCAATATGCGACTGAAATTCTCAGAACGCAGTTCTATTTTAACGGTCAGTCCTGAGTCATGACGACAAAGCCTTTGATAAAGCTAGTCGTTTGTTTACTTAATTTTTTATATGGGCGATTTTTTCTGCGGTCGTGTAGGCTACGTTGCATCGAATTAAATTTACGTAATGAGCTTAATGATTTACGAAATTGCCGATTCCTTACGGAAGTAATAGAAAGATCTTCATTAATTTTTTCTAATTTTCGTGTGTTCATTGTTCCTTGGTTTCGTCTTTATGAAGTTCACTTTGGGGTACTCTTTGGCCTTGTTTTGACGACTTTTTCTTTTTCGCGGTCTCACTAACTTTGGCTTTCGTTATTCAAAAAACTCTAAAGCCGAAACTAGTCGAGACCACAAAAAAGCAAAAGTTCGTCGGAATGAAGAAGTCAAAAAGAAAACGAAAGTGATTGTTTTTAATGACAAGACAAAATTCTTTAACAATAAATTTAAACTTCGTATTGGATCACTCATGATAACGTTCCCCTAGCTTTGTCTGATTTTATTATTTCTTATTATTAGTTTTTTTTTTTAAATCTATGCATGTATATTACGAGAACTTTTAAATGTTTTTGCGCCAATTGATTTTTCAAAATGTCATTTACAATAGTATTGGTCGTATTCACAAAGCATAATTTACTTTAAATGCTCCGTTTAGTATTTGGTAATGATTTATAAATCGTCCATTTAGGTCTGATTTGTTAATAAATTAAATGGAGCCTTAATGGAGGCTAAACGGAAGATTTAGCTGCTCTTCCTGTTCACAAAGCTTCATTTAGCACATTTCATTAAATTAATGTCAAATAAATGAAACTGTTTCTAAATTGTACTTGTATGAGTGATTTATCTAAATTTTCCAGAATACAATCACATAACAACTTTAACCAAAATGTATTATAAGATTAATTCAATATACATTGATTATTAAAAACATCTTTTTGTAAATATAATTATATTTATAAATTTATTACCTACCAAGAGTGAAGATTAGATATTAAGGTACATAAGTTCTGTTCTCAATACCTAAATCTGGAGTAACAAATTCTATACACATCACTTGTAAGAAGAAGACCGAAAAATGAGCATATTAATAGAAGAAGTTCCCAGGAGGTTAATGGTCAGAGATAGAATCGATCCGCACTTACTTACAGATTTTTCATATTCGATAACATTCTTCTTTCTGTATCAAATCAGAAAACAAAAATTCGGAAAGAAGTTCAAACGATCTGGCAAGACACCAGTGTTGTAGACTTAACCAATTAATTATTATTATTATAACGAGTGGTTTTTTAAATCTGACGTCAAGTTAGCTGTGAAACAATTCATTCATAGCTGTGAAACATTCACAAATGCCTCTTCAAAGCCTACTTTGACGTCGAATTTAAAAAAAACACTCGTTATCTTAAAACATACGAATACTTAGATTATAAATTAGAGAAGAGTATCTACTCTTCAATTCAGTGCACTTATGTATACCTGACATCGGTTTCTAATTGCTTATTTTATTCATTGTATCTCTGGTTGTCACTCGATCAATAAAACTGATGCATTTTGCCAAACGTCGTCTGATTTATAAATGTAAATCAAACGATTTATAAATCAATGGAAGAAATATCGCATTTTTGATTTGTGAATACGACGTCTGATTTAGCATTTCATTTACATAAATGAAATCATTTATAAATCGTACCATTTAGAGTTCTTTATGAATACGGCCATATGTATGTCAAACGTGTAAAACAGCTACATTTTCGTGTTCTCACGTGATCAAATAGCTCATATCTCCGACGCCTAGCTTACGATATGCAGAAAGGCGGCCCCCAAAACGGAAATTACGAATCGATCCTGTCTAAAGGAGCGAGTGCGGTGCTGCAACAACCAAAAAGTTGCCGGATTCGGGGGCGCTCCTTCGTCTCTGGCTTAAACTTTCAAATTTATCGCTTGTTTTCGATGCGCTTAACATCGAGGACGGGCTATGAGCTTCACAAAGGATAAATAAATTCGACTTTAACAGAGTTTCCTGGAAATCAGACAAAGGAGCTGAATCGGAAATGATTTTCACGAAAAAATAGGCGTGCGTAGGAGTGGTCCGTCATAAAATTGAAACTGACAGGCGAGGGCTTCCGCCTGAATTTTAATTCTAATCCTTGCGTGCACAAACGTGTAATGATTGACGAAGCCTTAAAAATGAGAATTATGACGTCTTTTCACTTATGCTTTACTATTTCTGGCAGCCTATTATTCTTTATTTTATTTATGATTAAATACATATATACCTCAAGTCAATTTAGACAGGCTATTGGAACTGTATAAAATGAGGAAAAGTGTTTTATTAAAAAGATTTATATTACACAAAAAAAAAGAACAAGATGATAGTCATTCTAATCGGATTTGCAACCTAACAACGGTGGTACCTCCTTAGCAACTGGTAAGGAGCTTCAATCTCGGCAATGTTCGATGGTAACAAAATACAACGTTGTGCAGGCTCGATAATGCTCGGAAATAGGATCATACCAAGTAGTAACTTGCAACCCCAATTAGAATGACCCCCTAAGTCTAAGGAATGCTCAGCAGCAGTACTGGATATGAGGTAACAATAGTATATTGTAGACCGAGGCGGTAAAGTGCTTGTTTTCCAGGTCGAGAGAAGATATGGACAGGCGAGGCGAGCAGCCGAGCCTGGACACTTCTCAAGACCTCGAAAATTGCTTTACCGCCATGGTTTACACATTATTTTTTTTCCTACACAATTATAATTAATTTTGTTAATATCACACAAACGTTCTTTTTCTCGAAGTAAAAATATTAAAATTGAGTTACTATTAAAATTATTATAGATGTTTTAAAACACAGTAATACATTATAGTAGCGTGGCCAAGCGGTCAAGACGGTGGTTTAATACACCAGTCTCTTCGGAGGCATGGGTTCGAATTCCACCGCTGCCGAGTTTTTTTTTCTTGATAATTTTAATGCTTTTTAAAACCAAATACCAGTGGAATTAAATAAAAAAAACTTACGTTTGTTAATTTTTTGATGTCGATGAGAATGCATTCCAGAAATTATTGTCGCGCCACCTAGTGGTAAAGCCTCGTAAATTATTTTCTCGGCTAGGCATTTATGTTCATTTTGCCGGGCTAGCCGTGGAAACGTTCGCTTTCTCCTCTCTGATGAGCCGGTAAAATTGAATTTTCTACTAGTGTAGGAAAAAAAAGTGCATTATCTAAATGCGTTCGGTGTAGCGTGCAAAAAAAATTCCATCCCCTTGCCACACTTAATTTTTACTGTAATTCGAAACGATTTGTATAGTATACTAAATAATAAACAGTGATACTATTCACGTAAACAGTTAGCAGCCCTGAATGACCAAAATTCTCCATGAGACTCCTGAACAATACAAAAGTTTCAAAATAAATGAGATTAGTTTAGACGAAAATATAAAAAAAATTCAATATAATAGAATTTAATCGACCTCCAGTCGACAACTAATAGTTCATCGAACCTTATAGGTTCATCGACCCCCAATTGATCCCAACAAGTTCATCGACCCCCTACTTTCAAGCAATTGAGTCGGTGAATTCAATTCGGTCAGATTTTTTCGATTGAGTGAGTTGTCCATCTTCTTTGGGGCTACTGGTGATACCCGGTCTTTTATTTTTCTTCTAGCCACATTTCTTGCTTTGATACAAAAGGCTTCGTTGCAGTTTTTATCGTCGTCGCAGTTTCTAAAAACCAGTAAACAAAGGACCAAACGTCACCAGGAAAAGAATAAATAACACGATGCCAATGGAAGCCAACCAAAATGTTATTTAATTATTTTTTCTTTGATAATTCCATTTAGACGCACTAGTTGAATTGTAATCATAATCACTTTCGCTTATTTTAATTTTTTTAAATTTTATTGGATACTTTATTGTTAAAGAGTGTGATGCAGTAAAGACACCTAACAACCCCTTTCCCTTAAGTGTTTCCGAAGCTCACGTACTTTACTTCCTTTTCTTTTAGCGGTTAATATGATTTTTCGTTCTTTTACTTTAATCACTCATGCACTAAAACTGATTAGATTATGTCAAGACTAATTAACTCAACTCTCATTGAACTCTACTAACTCGAAAGCATAACAAAATTTTTATTATTTGCTTTTGCGAGGTCAATATAAAAAATTAATTTAATTAATAGTTTAATTAAAACTTAAATATGAATGTCCAACTGAGTATGGCTTACTTTGGTTTCAATAAAACAAGGAATAACCTATTAACATAAAGCAGAAATAAAACAGTAAATCCCTGGGGCACCCCGTGGCTTAAGTATAATTTACTAGAAGTGTAAGATACGTTGCCTTTGAAGATCCCTACCATTTGGGAACGATTTAGGGTAGTATCACGGAATCCAATTCAAGATAGTTTTTGTGAAAGAGTAGAATGAGTTACACAGTCGAATGCTTTGCGCTAAGTCGCAGAAAACTGAAGCTACTACATAATTTCCTGCATCTAAGTGTTCAGAAGTCAAGAAAAGAAGCATCATGTGTACTTTTATTTGATTGGAAACAAAATTGTGAAGAGCCAATTAAATGTAAGTAATTTAAAGTTCTACTTTTAACAGTAGTCTGAATATTTTTTTGAAAAATCTGAAATAGAGATAAATTGGCCTAAAATTTGAGCAGCTCAGGTCAGAGCCCTCTTTGTGTATCGAGATGACTACCACAGAAAGGGATTATTAAGTCGACAGGTAATTTTTTAAGATCTGTAGAATGTTTGTTTTTTACTTTTAATAAAATAGAGCGTATTTCGTGTGCATCGGTAGGGGCTGTATGATTTCGTCAATTTTGATTCTTCCCTTTCCATTTGCTATTACCTCCCTTGAAGTAATGGCAAATGATTCTCTAAATAGCTTTTCATGAACAGCAAAATTATTTTGTTCTCTACAAATGTAGTATGTAATGTTTTTGAAGAGTGTAGCATATAAAACACAAGTATTGGTCCTAAAACGTTGCCTTGCGCAATTCCAGGTTTGATGTTAAAGTTTAGTTGAAAAACGAAAAATTCATCAAATTTTCAAATGCGCATATTTTTTTTATTTTTAAAGATATCGAAAAATGATAAAGGCATTTTTTATTCGGCTTTTAAGGTAGATCATGATTCTTTAATCAAATCGCACCAAAAGTTCATAATAACCGAGATATAACCACAACTAATATATTTTTTTAATGGAAGCCCTAGTTGGCTTTGACATCATTAAAAAGGGTATTTTTTCTGCTTGAATCATGATCTATGTTAAAAGTCGAATAAAAAATGCCTGTATCATTTTTCGATATCTTTAAAAATAAAAAAAAATATACGCGTTTGAAAATTTGAGGAATTTTTCGTTTTTCAACTGTACCGCGAAAATGGCAGGGAACAAATTTTTAAGTTGGCCATTCAAATTACCATAAAAAGTTGATCCAATATTGCGTGCTCGGTTGTTTTCTATTTCCATTATTAACGAAGATACCTATGGAATACCATCGAAAATGGGACACCCTGTACATATTCAAAATAGGTAAAAACATTTACAAATTAGATTAAGGAATTTGGCATGAAGCGAAATTCTAAACAGTATTAAAACAATGACTCAAAGTCATGTGATTAATCACAATTTTAAATAAGAAACACAATTAAATATGTACATACAATAATTTAGTCCAATTATTAAAGAACATTTAAACAAATGTAAAATTTTAATGTCACTGAAGATTACTTCAAATTTTGTTATTGTTTTCTCACCCACACCATGGTACTGGATATACACCCTGTTCAGAAATTAGGGGGCCCGGTGGTCGCAGCTTTCCTGGCATGATTCTAAGAAGAAAATCTTAATACAAAAAGTTTGTACGAGCCCTCCTGTTTATATGCGAGGTCATCAAAGTTGCAGATATGAGGAATGAAAAATGCGTTTCAAGTGCATTTGTAAGGACCCGAAAAATGCGTAAAGAAATTTCAAAATTATTATTGTTTTTTTTTTTTCATAAAACTCTACTTGATCTCAGGACGAAATCGGAACGCAGGAAATGCATACCATTTTCATTAGACTAGAACGTGCTTTCAAACCAGAGACAATATTAAGTTGCGGTGATAAAGTTTTTCAATTCTCATTGAGTCAGCAAAAGCCGTGCGACGAGCCTCTCTGGCAATTGACCGCGCGACACGTGGATGAAAATGGCAAAAGCAGGGTGAGTACACCATCTCGTGGAAAGCAACTCACCGCTGGAAGCTCGATTTAACAGCGCGTTTTCCTGGAATATGCTGACTATTAAAAAAATCCCTCTTTTGTTTTTCTAGGGTGGTAGCAAAGGCTTAAGTAGACGACGCGAGCGAAAAAACGACAGTTCCCGGTTTCCTAAGTTTTATCCGCGTTAATTCTCGTCGAAATTTTAATTGAATTATTTTCTAAGTTCGGTTTTCATTTTAATTTAGTATTAAAATTTTGCAAAGTTTATTATCGGTTTCGGGTAGAAAAAGGCACAAGCTTTTTTCCGTGTAGTTTTTTTTTTTGTGTCAGTTATTTTAAAATAAATTCGCTCGCTAACGAATAGTTCTCGTAAATCTAAATCAATAGTGTTTTCCTAAGTTACGGATACGAGAAAAATCTTTTAAAATTCGTCCCCGGTAAGCTCAATGTACTTGTTGCTTAAAAAGTTAGATAATTATTAACAAAAAGCATTTTTCTAAGTGTTATTATACCATTTTCCCTTCTTGTCGAAGTTTGTTTCGTTTTGTTATATTTTTCAGGATATTTTGCATTTTCTATGTTTTTTTCTGTTTTATTAATTTTGTTATAAAATTCTTTATTTTGTTTTTGTACTAAAATTTGGTAAATTTTCACCCATGTAAAATTCTGTTATCTTTAATTTTCTTTAATATAATTTTATTTGTTAAATTTTCTGAATTTTATTTATTACTCAAAGTAGAATTTAGAGAACCTTTTTATTAAGTGGTAAATCGAACAAGGAGAGGAGAAAGATTCAACAATTCCAAAATAGTAAGTCCGTGGGTCTAAAGCAGTCATTCTCAAAGTGGGCGATAACGCCCCCTTGTGGGCGCTAGGGGCCTACAGGGGGGCGATAAAGGGCACAGAGAAAATTGGGAGAAACTAGATAAGACTCATATATGGCAGGCTATAATTTAACTAAAGTTAATGGCAGCGTTCAGGTAATTGCAACAGCTGAGTTGCTTACTAAGCAATCGTTTGTGATTGGCCATTACTTTAATTTGAACCAATCACAAACGATTGCTTAGTCAGCAACTCAGCTGCTGCAGTTACCTGAACGCGGCCATTTTGATTGTGATTTTTAAGATGTGGTAAAGTTAAAAATTTTAGGGGGCGCTAGAAAACAATTGATTCTCAAAGTGGGCGGTAGACGAAATTATTTTGAGAATCTATGGTCTAAAGGGCCAAAATTCATACCGAGTCCGAAGAGAGCGGACGGAACGACTCCTGGCTACGTTTCAGCTAATTCCAGGAACGCTACTGACAAAGGAGTCGCCTTTTGCGTCTCGATTCGGTTTGTAAAAGTTTTGAGTAACAAAGGGTGGTAAAAGTCTAAGAGGGGTATATCATAAAAATTTGGTTATATGTTGAAAAGCCATTTTTATCAAAATATAAATCACCCTTTCCCGTATCGCGGCTCTTACACATTTAACCGACCAAAATTTGTTCAAATTATAATTATGTAGAAGTTTTTGTTATCCTTGCAGTTTCTCCTCAATTTAAGTTGTTTTAACATGTCTTCAACTAATTAAAACTAATAAAATAAAAGTAAAATAAATTCATTTTTGTATTAAGATTTTCTTCTTAGAATCATGCAAGGGAACAGCGCTACGACTTCCGAATCTACTAATTTCTGAACACACTGTAGAGAGACGGACGGATTTTCGGAGTTTTTCATGCACTAAGACATTCGCATGCGAATGTTAATGTCGCCTTCGGACTCTAGGAGTGATGTTCACGACCACACGGCTTCTAGCTGTATGATATCTATCGTAAAACTCCATTCCTTTTTATATCGTTTTAAACCGGAAATTCCGATCCTCGATCGTTCGCTTTTAGTTATGTTTACATAATGCAGTTTTTTGATGAGTCAACTCGGCAACTGTTTGGTAATGCAATGTGCAGCTGAAAATTCTCCGTACTCACGGCGGCAAAGCCTTTGATAAAGCTAGTCGTTTGTTTACTTAATTTTTTATGTTATATTATGTTTTTGTAACATTCTTTTTCGACATACAAAGTCATAAAGCTCGCCAAATACTGATCATTTTGAATAGGAAATATCCTGATATAAAAAATCGCACTTTTTAGGTATGTCATCTGCTTTATACACATAAAGAAAATTTAGCAACAATTTTTTTTTTTATAAGGAACGAAAATCTGATCGCATCATCGCATCCAATAAATAACGCTCGACATCTTATCGTCCCGGGTGATTTATTAAATCGCGAAAATCTGCGATATTATTTTTGGCCGCCGCGCGGATCATCCCTTCCTCATCCTTTGGTTACACGTGTCAACACAATATTGAAACGTATTGGAAACACATTTCAGGGTGATGGAGTATTTGGAAGCGGACGTCGCGTCGGCGGAATAAATAGTTTTCAGCGCAGGACTCCGTCGCTCACTGAAAGGAACACGCGCTTTTTCTTCTATTTCGTTCTGCTTCCGCTCGGAAAAAACCTGGTCGAGTTCTTAAAGTTCAGATGTTTGATTCCTCGACAAAAAGCAATTGCTTTTCTCGGTTGCCATAGTTACGTCAACTTGATTCTTTTCTTAAAACTAAAAAAAAAATAGTAATAATACCGGGTGTGTAGTAAAGAATGGACAGTCATTACCAGAGAGCGGCAGAATTATAGGTAATCAAAGGGTTACTTAAATTTGAAGGTTTTCATTTTTTCTTATTGCAGAAAGTTGTAAACTCATTCTGATAGTAAACCAAATATACAGGTGGATTGGAATTGTAGGGTGTTTAGTATAAAACAAACCTTATGTTATAAAAAAAAACTATTTTAATTATTGTGCGACAAACTCCATTAAAAACCTTCGACCCGATTTCGCCGAGCTAAGTACCTTAACACCGGGTGTTACTGCAACCGTAAACACAACGATTATTGTTGCTCTGGGTATTATCGAAAACACATTACGGACCGGAATCCTGAAGACTTAACATCGGTTCCAACGGTGATTGTCTCGTTGTGAATTCGGCTTTCCTTGTTCGTATCGATTATGATTTGCTATGGAAATGTATACGCAAACAAAGCGGCACGGACAACGTGAAATGTAGGCAATCTAGTACTCCATGCATGCGGTTTAACTTGTGCAATTACTTCCGAGCGAGTAATTTTGAAGTTTGGGTGGAATAATTTAGTGAATTTGGGGTCGTGCGAGAGGTTTCCCGGGGGTTGTAAACTTTCTCATTACGGGGTGTAGTAGAGTTGTCGTCGGAACATAATATTAAATCGCCACAAAATTAAATTAAAACACATAGAGAGTACATGAAAACAAGTAAAAACAGAAATAATTTGAAAGATTACTTGATTATTTATTTGAAAATTATTTCCGTAAATACGTTAATCAATAAAGCTTCTCAAGTCACATAGCCGCGACACCGCGCGACAGTTTTCTGACCTGTAATTGTGCTGTGATTAGCAAATTCGCAACCGTACTGCTGCGTTAATAAGCTACCACGCACGAGATAGTTTGTTCGCATGGCCATCTCGTGCGTGGTATCTTATTGACGCAGCAGTATGGTTGGTATTATTACAAAACACTCAGAAACTTTACTTCAAATGCTATAGCTAAAGAGAAAAAAGCTTTCATGGAAAGCCAAATGAAGAATAATAATAATAATACTTGGAAGACTTTACAGTCTTTGGGAATTCATAAGAAAAAAGGGTTGAGTATTCCGGAGCACCTAAAAAACGTTGAGGCTATTAACAATTATTTTATTAATTCAATTCCGAGAATTGCTTCTCCAGATCTTAATTTATTAAATTTTTATCAAAATAACCAACTTGGTAATAATAGCTTTTCTTTTAAAAAGGTTAGCGAAAATTGTATTTTGATAAAATACTTTCTATTAAGTCCAAAGCCTCCGGTTTAGATGGCTTAAACAAGAATTTTATTGAACTATGCTGCCCTCATATATTACCCTATCTAGCTCATATAATAAACGCTTGTATTGAAGAAGGATATTTTCCGTCTAGCTGGAAACATTCCTTAGTTATTCCCCTCCCTAAGAAAAGTAATCCTGTAGATAATAAAGACTTACGACCAATTAGCATACTACCTATGCTATCAAAAATTTTTGAAAAAATTATTGAAGAGCAATTAAGAGAATATTTAACACTTAATAGTATACTCCCACTGGAGCAGTCCGGTTTCAGAAAGGGATACAGTTGTGCCACGGCACTAATGAATATTGTGGATGATGTCGTCGCAGCGATTGATAAAAATCAATTAACGATATTATGCTTAATGGATTTTTCAAAAGCGTTTGATACTATTGATCAAACTCTGCTCTCCGCAATTTTGCATTTTATTGGCTTAAATAATAAATCCATAAGTGTCTTAACTAACTATGTTGTGGGTAGGAAACAGTCAGTCATCGTAGACGGGTTAATGTCAACTCCTTTATCACTTTTAGCTGGAGTACCTCAAGGGTCTATTTTGGGTCCTTTATTATATACTTTATACACTTTTAAGTTTAAATCTGCTGTGAAATTTTGTAAATGTCATTTTTATGCTGATGATACTCAGCTTTATTATTCTTTTACTCTTAATAATGCTTATGATAGTTGTACTAAAATTAATGCTGATCTTAGCTCCTTGGTTAAAATCTCACAGCAACATTCTCTTCATTTAAACCCTTTAAAAACAGAAATTATTCTATTTGGTCCAAGAAAACTAAGAACGACTGCCTTAGCGGCAAATGTGTTGAATATTTATGTTAATGGCCAAAAACTATCTTTTAAGGAATCGGTGATTAGTTTGGGGTTGAATATTGATAGCCAGTTGAAATTTGTAGAACACATCAATAAGTGTACTCAGAAAGCCTACGGGGCTTTGAAATTTGTCTACTCCAATAGAAAATTCTTTAGCAAAAAGACAAAAACCTTACTTTGTGAAATGTTAGTTTTATCAGTTTTCAATTATTGTGACACTGTCTTCAGTTCTTTCTTGGATAGCTCTAGCATTAGAAAGATACAGAAGCTTCAAAATTCATGCCTCAGACGGACTTCCGTAAGTAATAAGCTTATTGAATCTAAATAGTTAAATATGCGAAGTCGCAGGCTTTTACACTGTGCATGTCTTTATCATAAAATTATTTCCTACCAGAAACCAGTTTACTTATATAACCGGATCACATTTAGAACTGATGTGCATAATCTTAACATTAGATTTAAAGGTAGTTTAACACCTCCAATTCATAATACTGGGTTTTATGAAAAGGGATTTTCTTATCAAATTTCCAAAGTTATAAATGGTATTCCGAAGCATATCAGAGAGTTGAAATCTATAATTTCATTTAAGTAACACTATAAAATGTTTTTGCTAAATTTACAAAATAGTTAACAAACTCCTTTATGTTTATTTTATTTTATTTTTTTTTCTTCTCTGTTCAGATTTGCATCAGTCAACATTGAGCGCGTTATTGCAGTTATTGTAGTTAGTGTAGTTGCCAATCTTCGAATATGTTTTAATTTCAGAACAATTTTTTTTTCTTTATAAAATGTGGACAATGCTTACATTTATTTTTTATTTGATTGAGTGTTAGAGCAGGGAGCATCCTAACGGATGTAACTTGAACTCCGCCATTTTTTTTCCTTTTTACGCTGTAAATTTATATGTACTTTTCTGCTGTAAGGAAAAAAATAAAGAGCTATTATTATTATTATTATTATTAATTTGCTAATCTCAGCATAATTACAGGTCAGAAAATTGTCGCGCGGTGCCACGGCTATGTGGCATGTTTGCATTTACCCACTATCTTTGCGTAAGTCTTGTTGGTCGTCGGGATTGCGATGGGGTTCTCGAGCTACTCTTCTGCTGATGCTCGGGGGCCCCATTGCAATCCAACCAACTTGCAGCAAAAATTTTGAAAGCCCCTCAAGTTTAAATAAGAATTCATTTTTTTGTTAGAATTGGCAAAATTCGATTACTCCAATAAATAAATCTATGCAAAGTAATTTAAATCCAAAGAGTCAGTTTAGAAAAATTTGGAACAAACTAGTAAGATACATAAGATCTTATTTTACTTTTTAAATCATGTTAGAAACCATTTGTAATGGCCGAGACTTGGTCATATAATGCAAAATATTTAACTGGGCGATTGTATCATAAACTGGTGAGCTGGTGAATTGGTGGGGAGATCACGTATGATGTGTTGGAACGGCTCCCGCGCAGTGTATGTTCCAATGAAATCTAAACAATTTTTATGAATTTAGGCACTTTCCATGAACCAGTTGAGATCGTAAAATTGTCGAATTTAAAAGACGTATAACCAGTTTTCCTGTTATAAAATTACAATTTTTAAATCAACAGGAAAATTGACATTCTTTGTATAAAAAATTCGCTTTCGCAATACAGCTTTACAAAAGAAAGAGTTCTGGCTTTTATTGCTTCGCCTATTTTATGTAGTTCCAAAAGATTCAAGTCCTTACCAAGGATATAATCAAGGTAGATGCTGAGCAATATTTTTAAAATTTGAAACTTCTCTGACAGCAAAGTCAGTCTTCATTATGCCTTCACAATTTAATACATTTTTAAGTGGTTCATTCATCATTTTAACTTTTCAAGATGCATCCTGGTCATTATCAAAGAAAATCTTCGCATTAAATTATCTAAAGAACCTTCTTCTTGTTTCACCCTTGGCTTCTTAAGAAACAAAGGGACCGTTTCGAGAGCTGATTGGTCAGACGGTGAGGTTTTTGGGTTGTATCCTTCACTGCTATTCTTTCTACCAGATTCTTCTAGTTTTCTTTGTCTTGGACTAAATGCTTGGCTTCCTTCCATGTTATTTTTTGTTGTTGTAGTTCTTTCAGCATTTTTCTCTTTTGGTCTTCCCGCTTTACATTTCTCTTGCATATTGAATTCTAGTGTGTTCTGATTTTCTACTGTGCTATTCATTCCTGTCTTCGTCTTCTAATTGTAATTTCTATCTGTTCCTCTGAAATATCCCATAATGTGCAGTTGGTTATTCTTTCAGGCCAAAAAATTGGTGAATCTTTTTAAGACATTTGAAGGAGGTGACCAAACAGTCTTAGGTACGGTCTTTTCATCTCCAATTAATTTTATCTGGCGATTAATTCCCATAGTAACGATTGTGATCACAATTGTTACTATGGGAATAAACCGTCAGATAAAGTTAACTGGAAATGAAAAAACCAGGCCTAAGTGCCAGCTTTAAGTAAGTACTAAAATTAAGGTGTACGAAAACGATGCAAAAACATATGATAAAATTTTAACAATACCAAAACGGTCTCCACCAATCTACAAGTGTTTCGTCCTCGGAAGCGGTGCAGCCCTCGGAGCGTGCCCTATGCGATTCAGCAGCTACAATCAGAGGTCCCCCTCTGCGAACACGATGTCAAAGTAGATAGTATCTTGAGGTTCGATAGCTTTAACAACAAAACTCGCCCGGGAAGAACCAAACTGGCCCTAAAACTGGAGACCCATAAAACAGCTAACAGAAACACAAATATAAGAGAAACTGGATAACGAGAAGGAAGACTTACTCCACTAATTTCTATCAGTAAGCCGATAAAAGGAAATGTGGCATTCTGATCCTCGGGTGAAGTGTAATTACCCGCAACAAAGCGTTGGAAACCAAATCTTCCAGAAACTTCCCCCAGACAACAATAAAATCCCTTAACTCAGGGCGGTCTTAACACAAGGAGCGCAAAATATTCGACCGTCGTTTGCGAACCATACTCCTGATCTGCCCAAAATGAACGCCAACCAAGCTCGAGAAATGGCCAACCACCTCCTCTAAGTGAGGAAATTTGGACGCGAAGATTACAGGGAAAACAGTGTTCCCAACTGTTATAAAAAGTTACCAAAGTTAACTTAACAAAAGTAAAGGAGAAATCCTGCACATAGAAACATAGAAACAAAAGTGATCAACCGAATCCGAAAATAGACAAAAGGTTTGAAAATTTGGAGAATAAAATCAAAATGTAACATTCATCTTTTTGTGTACCCATCATTCATGTCCTTTAATGCTTATAAAGGACTTGCATAGATAAAAATATTCAGCATCGGCGTTGGTATCATTTTCAGTTGCCCAAATATCTGAGATATCCGTGACTTTATCTCTTTACTTGCAGAGACATTATTTCTTTGCTTACACGGTCTTCGATTGTTTACATGACCACATGATTTACGTTTTAAACACACCATATCAACCACAAGAAGCTCTAAATAACTTGATGAAGATAAAGAACATAAATATGACGATAGGAAACTTTTATAAGAAACAAACTTTCACTTAAAACAAAACCTTTTCAGTTGTAAATACTGATACTGACTTTGTTGTCAGTTTTCACTCTTGGTAGAGTTCAATCTTTCTGGAACTGAACAAAAGAGCTGAAACGGTAAAAGCTAGAACTCTCTCTTCTGTAAAGCCGTCATTATTTATCAACTTTGAAGAAAATTCCTTTGAGCTTGTGTATTTCAAAGTTGAAGATGAGAACTACGTACATTATGTACATGCATATTTATTTGATTTGTGAACTTTCACTTTGAATTTTTTTTTTATATGTGGTGGCTGCCCAACGGGGTCCTAAATCAAAGACTTGTCAGGACCTCAGGAGCGGGAGTGTATTAGAGTGTGTGTAAAAATTAATTTCAGAGAGCTTCTCCTTTCGGAATTAAACGTCGATGTACATACTTTGGATATTGATTCAAGAATAAACTTGGGTTTTTACTTTTTTCTTTTTAGATATTCTACTGCGGCTGCTAAACTGTCAACTCGGAATAAAGCCCGATTTTAAGCACGATTGGGTTCGCATATTTTAAGATTAGGAATGACCTAGTTGCAAAACATTCAGCGCATGCATAGCGTACCGATTCATTTCGTAAAGTGCATCAAGAAGAACAAACGGCAATACTTTATATGACATTCTTTTCACTAGATCATTATTTGGAATTCGAATAAAATGAATGAAAAGACGTTACCTATACTTTCAGAAAGTAAAATCCAATTAAGGGAAATTATTCAATAAATAAATAACTCAACTCGTCTCCCCCGAATTAATTATTCATATCAACCGCGTATAATTTCTCAAGATTAAAAGCACATGCGTCCAGGTGAAAGTTTACCTTGCTCCTGTTCCTCGGCGTGAAATCCTCCTTTGATGTCTTCCTTTTTTTATCCTTGAGGATCATCCGGGCGGCCGCGAAAGCCATGCTTAACGGGATAATATACTTATAAAACCGCACTACGTTTAATTAATTCATTAATTGACTCTCTACATTGCTATCGATACTTTTAATTATTAATTAATTTTATTGCTTCCGTTTATTGCATCGTCGAGCTTATCGAGGAAGTTTCAGGTAATCGTTTCAGGCGGTGATGTGTTTCGGATAAAGACGTTTTAAGTCGGGTGAAACTTTTTGTGTTTTCTCAGCTCATCGAATTTCATGTTTCATTTGGATTTTCCTGAATTTGAAAACTTACGTTACTGATGTTTGCTTCATAAGTTGACGTTGATTAGTGATTTATAAAAAAAAATTTAAAAAACATTATCAGCTTTCGTGAGTTTGTAGTAAAAATGCAATTTTACATAAAAGACTTTATTCACAAACTGGAACGTGCCAGACAAAACTCGTTTTTCGGAGCAGCTAATCGCGGGTTATCGCACGTCTAAATTCAAGAGCTTTTGCGGATTCTCTTTTAGAAACGGCTGTATTTATACGCCTTGATCTTGCGTTTAAAAGAGCCCCGATAAGCACCGGCTGAATAGCATCATCATTATCATCATGACCGCCATTGTGTTCGTAGACGAAAAATAGCAACGGCAAAACGCCGCTTTTTCCTCCTGTGGAGCCACGTCTATGTTGCGCGGGCGAAAAACATTCATCAAAGAAGGCGACGCTTGAAAAGTTGTATGATTTATTATTATGTTGGCACTTAGTTAAACTATGCTAAAGTGGAAGTTTCAAAGACGGGCGTCGAGTAGTTTAAAAGTTAGTTGGAGGAGTTTATTTCAGGACGAGGATTTTTGCTTTAGCAGAAAAAAGTTACGTTGCTTTTTTTCCATCGTTTGAATGGTGGGCGAAATCTGTGTAAATCAAATTCGCGTTTTACTGAGGTTCAGAACAATAAAAATATTTTCAACGTCAGTACATTTATGTAATTTATTATTATTATTACTGCCATTGCCTGTGGCTTTGGATTTTAAAATTTACAATAGTGGGTAACTTTTAAGTAATTAGTTTAAAAGTGATTGGTATGACCTAATTTCCTATTTTCGTTTGTCAAAACGTTTTTAAAACAGGCATGGAAGCCATTAAGATAAAAGTAATATATCAGAAGTCACCGACTAAAACTGAACTGGAAAAACTTTTAAGTGGAAACAACAATAACCAGCTCCCCTGTTTCCGCCAAAAAAAAAAAACTTAATCGTCAAAGTTTGTGGGCCAAGGCCGGTATGCCCCTAATGGAACCGCAATAAACGTCAATTTGCGCTCCACTTTATTAAAGTCACATAATGCACTGCGCAAACGAAACACCACCACCGTCATCCCCGTGCACGAAAGTTTGTGCTGAAGTCGGTTTTTCGCCGCACTCTCGATAATCGGGATTTGCTGCAAGGCGGCCGACCATAAATTACGTCTAATCAGTTAATTTATCAGAGGTGGGGTTGGACTGAGTGTATTATGTATGAGAGGGCAAAAGGCGAGAGACCTGGCCACCTCGTTTTGGCCACAACCACCACTGTTATCGAAACACACGAATATTGTTAACACGAGAAACTAGATTTACTACTATACGAAGCGAACACGAAACTTTCGTAAATTATTCTTAGGGGTGAGGGTGCGATAAGTCGGAAGAATGCAGAATTACAATAATTAATTTTGCTTTTTGAATGGTATATTTAGTAATAACAATAATAATTTCTGATGGTATCCAGCCTTTGATACCTACCATGCCTTCAAATAAATTCCTGATTAAAGTATGCTGTGATTTTTCTATCAAGTTTTATGAATTCACTACACTGAAGCTTAAAGCAGATGCTGAAAATGATGTCTTTAAGCTTGAATGCACAAACGGACCCTGCGCTTCATGTTTCCAAACGCGTTTGGCAAGTGTACAGGGGGGTTATGTTAGCACAAACAAATAATTACTACAAACCTTTAATTAGGTATTTCATTGAATGCACGGTACATGTCAAGTTAAGCAAGTCGAATCTGGAAGAGTTACGGACCCGTGCACTGAACTGACTAATAACCTCTCAAATAAAGGAACTGCCAATAAACTAACAACATGAAACTAACGAAAACTTAAAACTTAACTAAAAATCAGCGTAAACATAGCCAGGTTTAAATTAAATTAAATTATTGTGTTTATTATATGTATATTATAATTTAACTTGTCAAGTAGATTAACATAAATGTTTTTGTAAACAAAAAGAAAATAAAATGGAAATTAGCAACAATTCTATAAAAATATTCAAGAGAACACGTTATTGTGATATAAGTATTGAAAATAACGAGAATATAAATGAAATAAAAAAGAAAAAAAAAATTAATTTGAAGAAGTATCTTTTTTAACTGATATAAACTTGTACAAAAAAGATCAACATGGGAGCAATTCAGTGACACAACTGGATATCTCTGACCATAATGGACAAAAAATAATCCTACACCTACCTGAGGTGGTTAATAAACAGGAACTGAAACGTTGTCGACCTATTACAATCAAAGGTAGGATGTGTTTACATAATATCTTGAGTAATCTTGATTGGAAATACATTCAGGATGTTAATCTGAGTGTAGATGTAAAATTTACGCTTTTTCTTGAGAATTTTGTAGATGCCTTTAACATTGCCTTCCCTGAGCTAAAATTTAGAAGAATGATGAGTGACTCAAGTGTCAAATGGTTCACACACGATCTATTGACTATGAGAAATAATTTACAATTTCTTAATGAAATGTATAAAAGGTATAAAACTGAAGAACTGAAGTGTGAGAGAAACACCTACAGAAAAAGGTATAGAAGCGCATTAAGGAATGCAAAGGTTAATACCAATGACAAGACTGTATTAAACTCTACCAATAAAATAAAAACAATGTGGGAAATCATAAACTCAAAACGGAAAAATAAAGTTAACCACAAAACAAACATTACAGCTGACGAGTTCAGTAAATTTTTCATTGAAGTACCTGAGAAAATTATTAAGAAAATTCCATCAAGTGATGTTAACGCTTTAGACTATGTTTCACCTAATAGAGATTTGAAGAATAAATTCAGTTTTGAGGAAGTAGGCTTTGTGGAGGTTAGGGATATGGTGATGTCGATGAAAACAGTAAATCTAAGGGTATTTACGGTCTAAGTGTGGACATACTCAAAACCAATATCAATAATATACTGGTTCCTCTGACTTACTTAATAAACTATGTGATTCGGGAAAGTGTATTTCCAGATTGCCTCAAGCTAGCCAAGACCGTGCCAATTTTTAAAAGCGGTGACAGAAATTGTATGGAAAATTATCGTCCAATATCGATTTTGCCGATCTTCTCCAAGATCGTTGAAAAGCTACTAAGCAACAGGATTTCTAATTATTTGGAAGATAATCTTTTATTAAATGAAAACCAATTTGGATTTAGGAAGAAACGCAACACAACGGATGCTATACTTCAATTTACATTATTCACCTTACAGTGTTTTGAAAATCGCGAGCACAGCATTTCAGTATTCTGTGACTTGAGTAAAGCATTTGACTGCGTTCAACATTCCATACTACTTGATAAACTTAGGAAATATAATTTTGATGACAACAGCTTTAATTTGGTGAAATCTTATCTATCACAACGTCACCAGCAAGTGGCTTTTAATGGTAAACTTAGTGAGAAAGAATTGTTAAATGTTGGTGTGCCCCAAGGTTCCATCATGGGCCCACTACTGTTTTTAATTTATTTTAACGACTTTACAAAAAGCAAACGATTGGTTTGTCTCCAATAAGTTAAGTTTAAATATGAACAAGTCAACTGAACTTGTTTTTTCTATGAGTCGTCATGCAACCAGTGCAAATAACGGGGCGCGTGGGGCGGCTAAATTCCTAGGTGTTTACATAGACTCAACTCTGAATTGGAACGAACATATGAACTGTTTAGCTAACAAACTTAGTGGCTATATATTTTTAATTCGGAATCTAGCAAACAATATAACACAGAAAGCCTTGGTGATGGCTTATCATGCAACTTTTCATTCTGTTATGTCATATGCGATATTGGCGATATTTTATTTATTATTTTGACAGAAATATAACCTCAATAAAAGCCTGATTTACCAAATTTGTCGATATATGCATGACATGTCAGATTCTTGCCCGGATTTTATTGTCCGCTTCTGTACCTCTTCAAATTTCTGTCCGACCCCCATGTGTACCAGTTCGCAAATGTAAAACTTTTATTATTACTTTACCTGACAAATCCAAAATAAATTTAAGTTTATGTCCGCAAATTTATCGAGGGCGCAAATGTGCATGAGCGCAATTGTCCCCGCGAACTAATAACTCCCAGTTTTTGAGGTGGCTTTCAAATGTTTATGGTTTTAATTCCTGTCAATATTTTCAAAGATGTAGGTCCAGTTTACAGAAACTTTAATTGCAATCAAATTTTAATGACATTGTTAATTTGACATTTCGGAATGTAATTCATATGGCAACTTAATCGTAATTAGTTTAATTCGCAATTAAATATTTGATTTGATTTCTGTAAATCCACCCGTAGTGTCACATAATTGTTTGGTCTTCTATTAAATTTTTCGAATTAAATTACAGTATAATTCTTTTACAAAGAAACTGAGGTTAGACTACTCAGAGGAAATTTGTCTTAATTGGAACAATTGGAGAAGGAGAAAACCGAGGAAGTTCTTACGTCAAGCTATGTCAAAAATTTCAAGGTCAAAATTTGTTAATAATAAATTATAAATCAATAGTTTAAGTCGGTCGATTTTTGACCATTGCAATTAAAACTGACTTGCGACACATTTTTAATAAATTATAATTAGTAATTTAAGGAGAAGTAAATGAAATAATTTTTTGCGACTGTTTCAAGGTGAAACCTTTCATTTTGTGTAATTTATGATTAGTTTCGCCCACTCCAACTGAAGGACAAAAACTGAATATTGATGATGGGTTTGCAGTTCCTTCAAATCGGTAAGGGGAGAAGCAACTTCCTCACTTCTGCTCACCCCCCTTCAAGCAAAAGGAACGTGTAATTTAAGCGAGGAAGCGGAAGTGAGGTGAGATTATCCTAGAATCGGTGTAAAAGGAACGCGACAAACTATGCACAAATGTAATAAGTACGTCGTTTATTCTAAAGTGCATTCGCGTTTCAAATGGAGCTATTGTTAGGAAGGTTTTTTTGTAACACCAAACATTTCAACGATTGTGGTACACTCTTTTCCAAATGAATTCGTCCGATTTGCAATAAAACAAAGCAAAATGAACCTCATTGAAATCGTTACTTCTTAAGACAACGGCTTTATTTTAGAGCTTTAATACATTTGGAAGGCAGTGTACGTCTATTTCGTTTCTCTGTAGGCAATAATGTAAGGGTTCGGAAATGCTATAAGGAAAAAATTAATTGAAACAAAGGAGATTGTACCTTAGAAAATGCTTATATTCAAAATGAAGCGGAAATCTCAGGTTGCAAAGATAAATTTCCGACGTGATTTAGAAATGTGTCGAGTATAGAGTTACGCGGGAAAAAACTTCGCTCTTATCACAATTGACGCCGGCAGAAACCCACTTGTATCAGCAAGTCAGTACTTTTCTTGCAGAATCATCAAATGGAGAAGCGTAGCACGGGGAAATTAACAAAAAACCACATCTATCTGCCATCTCGTGGAAGCTACTCCTCGATTAGAAGCTTCGCGCGGGACAGAAATTTCGAATTTAATTGGCTCACGTGACGCTAGCCATGTCTTCCAAAATTGATAAGAAAAACTCGTCGCGGGCGAGAAAAACGGCAGTTCCGTCCCAGGCAAACAGTTTTCCAACTTGACTCTGCGCGTTTGCTCTCGTTGCTGATTTTTCTTTTCAAAGTCCGGTTTATTTTTCGTGACGAATCAGTAAAAGTTTGCTTTCGTTTGCTTTGCTGAATAAAAATTCTTTCCGCGGGTATTTTTCAGTTATTTTAATACAATTTATAAGTCAATCACAAGCGAAGTCGTTATCGTATTTTTTAAATTCAAGTGCCCTTTAAATTTCGGATTACGGGAAGAATAGTTAGATTCGACGTTGGTAAGCCTCAGTTTAACTTGTTTGCCTGTAATTTAATAATTAACAAAAAGCATTTCCGTATATTGAAATTCCGTCGTTCTCTCTTGAGCTTGGGGAAAACTAGGTGGGGAAAAAAAGTGTATCATTTACTATCGCAATTTTAAAGAGTTTTGGGGTGGGTTTACAGACAGAAAATGAAAGTTCATCAAGTTAGTTTTGATTTTTTTAATGAAAGAAAGTTTCGCAAAAAATGTGAGCAAAATATTTTTAAAAAATAATAATAAATGACGCTATTTATCAAGTAAGATTTTTTTAAATTCACTGCGCCATCTATATGACTTTTATCTGACTAATTTTTTTGCTGCGAAATTTTTGTGAAGAAAATTCAAAGGAAAAGATAAAACAAAACATAAAAAATATAAAACTATAAAAAAATTCACAAAAGGAAATGGCTTTCTGCTTAATAAGATATTTTTTAAATCCAATAACACCACCGGTTTAACTTGCATAAATATTTTTTGAGCGCAAAATCCAATTTGATCGAAATTTTTCTGAAAAAAACAAAGAAGAGTAATGCCCCCTGTCCCTAGTAAGTAAGTTAAAAGAATCATGCGGCGTCACTTAAACAATTTCGTAAAAAAAATTGTAAATTAAAAAATTATTGTGAAAAGACAAATCAAAACAATATATTTCTCAAAAAAAATGTAACCGAAAAAGGAATGCAAAAATGAATGAAAGTTAAAGCAAATCTAGTGGCGCCATCTAAATAATTTAATAATTAACAATTAAAAGAAAGAACAAGATCGGCTTAGATAATTCAAAATGAAATGAGAATAACGCTAACATATTTAAACCTAAGATTTTTTTTAATAACAGCGCCCCCTCTTTTTTCTTTTGCTGTACTTTTATTGTTACAGTAGCGGAAAATAAAATCCGGGCAAGAATTTATCAAGTCGTGCGACAAATTTGGTAAATCAGGCTTTTATTGCGGTTATATTTCTGTCGAAATAAATAAATAAAATTTGTATTAAACGTCTGAATTATTAGTGACATTTTCTACCAAGAGATTTTTTAAATTTTTTATCAACTCTTGCCATGAAATCTGAATGGCATGTCTTAGCTTAAGTGAAAAGTACGTCATTGCATTCCTTTATGCTGTTTTACAGTAAAGCTACGACATGCCGACCAAATTCCATGGCAACAGTTGATAAAAAATTTAAAAAATCACTCGTTTTATGTTATTAATGTACTGAATTGTGCTGTAAAATCGATTGCCTTTTGTTTTTATTTTATTTTGTTTTAGAACGAAAAAGGGATGACTTCCTAAACCGATTGATGTTTAACGGATGACAGTAGTGTTTTGCTTCTAGGTTATAGGGACCATGCACATTAGGGTGGGTCATTTTTGTATGGAAAAAAACGAATATTGCGCTTTTGATTTTTAATAGCAAAATTATATTGCCTTTACATGAAAACAGTGTAATGCTAAAATTTAAAGTAAATAGCACCTCATCTTCAGGTTGCGCTTTACCTTGGAAATACGAATAATAAAATAATCATTTATTAATAATTAAAAAAATAATACAACAGAAAAATGAATGAAAATCATTCAATATTGAAATCTTTCTTGCTATCGAATTTAGGTGTTGCTGCGAGATTCGAGTTTTAATTTTATCCACCTTCTCTTGCCCTTTTAGTATACAGTTTTGATCATAACTCTGTTATTATTATTATTGCAAATACGAACTTTTCATGGCATACTATATGGCCTTTCTCGTATAATTTCAAAAATTCAACCGTAAGGCGCACCCTCTAAATATTAATTAAATTCAAAAATATTTCGTAGGTGTCATAATATCACTAAAAGACAACATAATTTTGCTATTAGGTAAGAGTATCTCAAAGTTTGGTTTTTCGACCCACCCTAATGCACATGCGAAGCCAGCGCCACCAATGCCCATATTTTGCATTAGTGGTGTATGAAAATACGAGTTGTTTAAAATTATTAGTGTACATTTGAACTTGAATATTGTAATGTATTTCAATACCAGGAAATTCAAGTATTATGTACAACAATCGTAAATTGTCATAAGAGTGATATTATTCCCATGCAATCAGCCCTATGCTGTATCATTTCGCGTTATACATAACGTGCCGTTATCGGTGATTTCGCGTTACGAAGTTACATTGGTATGCTGTATCACATAACGTCGTACGTTATGCCGGCAGTACACGCTCGCCGAGGTGATCCGAGACCAACCGAGCGCGAGAGTGTACCCGATGTTCTCGTCCCACCCAAGGCCCTCTGCCTCGCCCTCGGAGCGCTCGGTCTAGAAGCGGTCTCCAGCACGAGTCAAAGGAAGCGAGAGCGTTAAGTGGGGGATCTCGCGAGAGTGTACACGGTACTCTCGGGAAACATTTGCGTTCTCGGTACACGTTCGTCTCTTGAACTGTTGGAAGTTGTGGTGTAGTTCTTTTCGGTGTTTAATTTCGTTGTTTATTTTTAATGGAGTGGACAAACAAACGATTGTACTCTCCAATTTTTAGAATTTTATCAGAGGGAACCCTGTTTGTGGGATCATCTTCATCACTACTCGGAGTGCTCGAAAATGTCTCGCGCGAGACGTTGGCGAGAGCCGATCCGAGGTTTATTCGCGAGAGTGTACATGGTGCTCTTGGATCTCGCACCTCGGGGCATCTCGCCTCTGGATGTCTCGTACTCGGGTCGCCTCGGCGAGCGTGTACTGCCGGCATTAGACTAACATATCACGTTATAATTGCGAGATAACGTGAAATAAATAACATGATCGTTTGAGGTGGTGTTGAGTAGCTTAGCCTGAACTTTCAACAGTTTTTAAATAGCCAAAAATTGCTTTAGTGTAGTTTAATTAGTGTTTGAGATAGTGGAAAATTATAAACGTCATACATTGATCAGAACATTTAAAATTCTGTTTAAAAAAAAGAGGTACGGTAACCGTCGAAAAAAAATTGGTACAAGGTATAATAAAATTCATAAAAAGTAATCCATGAAATTTTATACATTATAGATCATTCAGGTTTTCGTTTTCTGTTAATGATTCGAAAATTAATTGTTTTCTAATTTATTTAAATGAGGTAGCTACGGATTAGCATAATCTCTCTTGCTGCATACTAATGAAAACTAAAGAAAATATTTTTTCATTTCAAATTTGTTGTACCAGTTTTTTAGGCGGCAACCGTACATTGAAAATCTTGATTCGTATTTTAGGTTAAGTTTTTACAAAAAAAAAATTCAGCATGGACTTTGGAGATATTTTAAATTTAATTGCTGCGTTTTATTGTGCACTACCGGTGGCAAAAGTATACGCCAGTAGATGCGTTACAATAAAACGGTAATAGTTACGCTTTAACCTTCAGCTGTCAAAGTGGTACTATTTCGTCTTGATTTAACGGAATAATGGAAAACGGTGAAATACCTTTTCCGATAATAGCTTGATTTTTACAACAGCAAAGAGTCATTGAAGATGAATTGATGGATTCAAATTGAAATGACATATCCCCACCCTCTCTACCGTGTTCTACCGTTTTGAACGACGGTAGAGAAAGTTGTCACCAGTGGACACCAGCAGCACAATAAAACGACGTTTTACTTCTACCGGCTGACGCGAACGTTGCAATAAAACGCACCTACTGTTACTTCAACAATTAGGAGAACATTATGCAAGGTGAAAATCATGTAATTTTACCTACCAGAATATTCTAATTTTGATTTAATTAACTAACTTAATGATAAGCAAATTTAAAAAAAATACAAAATATATACACGTGAGGAGTCCTAACAATTAGAAAGTTTTCAGGCTCTCATCTTGTTTTCAATCACTTTGTCAGAATATTGTAAATTAATCGCAATGCGCAGAAGCGTGCTTGTACTGGTAACGTGCCTCTAGCGAGGAATTTTTTGTCTCCGTTGCACATTTACGTGCGTATATATAGCTCTCTCTTTTATACCTGCCTAGATACTTTCTTCCTTTTTAACGTGAAATTTGAACAAAGATCGTAACAGCTGGATTTACAGCATACCGAATAACGTACAACACGTTATGAGGCATGTTATTTTTTTCATGTTATATTAACGTGCCAGTTTAACGTGAGATGATACAGCATAGGGCTGATTGAGTCTCAAGAAATATTTTCATATCACTAATTCACAAATCACCACGCCAGGCGGCGCTGAACGCAGAGATGTGCATGGCGCCTATAACCTAACGTGTCTTACTACCGCTTTCTTTGCTGCTCTAGTGCGACTTAGAGTATCTTCATCTCGGATTAGTGTATGAGGTTAAAATAGGATACGAATACTCTGAACGCACATTAGTGCAGCAAGGAAAAGCGCTAAATGTCAAGTGAGATTTCGTGTTGATCTAATTCAAGACCTGCTTCACAATGTTCTGAAAAATTCGAAGGCTACTTGATGAACTTTTCAATTGAACACCCGATATATTTCAAATAAAAAATTAACTAGTCTCTATGAATTAAATAATCTAGATACAAGATGGTTTAGCAAATTCAGAAATAATTTAATTGCTTCACAATGTTCTCAAAATTTCAAAAGCTACTTGATGAACTTTTCAAATGGACATCCGATACATTTCATGAAATAAAATTGCTAATCTCTATCAAATAGATAATTTAGAAAGAAAATAGTTTAGCAAATCCAGAAATATTGAAGAACTTTGTTTTTACAAATTTAATTTCAGTTTAAATTAAGCATCAAAACTGAGCATCTTAAAAACCCTTGCAGCTCGTTTACTTTAATTTTATTGTTGCTATTTCAACGTCCAGCGCTGTCTGCACGAACTTAATAACGAACTTAACAACAGCGTTTTTGCCAAAACTGCTCCTAACTTACTCACGTCCTTCGCTCTCATCCAGGCCATTTAATCTAGTTGCTTTTAGTTCTGCGGCAATTTGGCGTTCGTTGTACTTTATTGACGAAAGCGTGACGCGTTTTTAAGTTCTCTTTAAATGAATCTCGCTTCGACCTAAGCACAAATTTAGGGTAAAAATTGACTGTACAAAGGAAAAACACTTCGAATGTTATTTTTCTTTACCTACTGATAAAAAAATACAAAAGATTTTAGACCTACATGAAAAAGACTTCCTGTGAAATGAGAATATGAACGAATAGATTTTATATTCTTCTTCCATTTAGATTTAGAAAAACGGTTTATTAAAGAAGGTGTCTTTGTTTTTTTGGAAAGTTCTATCGATTCCTGAAGTTGACAAGTTGTTTTTCTCAAAATTAATCTCTGTTAATTTTCACACTCAACAAAGAGCTATAGTATTTTAGAATATATTCTATATTCACTCCATCCGCATATACAAGGAAGGATAAAAATTTCGCGCTCACATCTGCTTTTATAATTGTTCACTCGCATCACCTCGAGAATTTCTGCGCAGCTACTAGATGGATATCGTCATTATAAACTATCCGGGGGCTCTGAAATTGTTTTAGTATAATTGGAATTCGTTCGGTAACCCAAAAAGAAGCAACATTTCGATCGCACCCTCTTCACAGGATTTAATTCCGCAGTAAATTCCGTTCATCCAAGTGTTCATTATGCCGTAAAGTGGGGAGCATCTCTTGACACATATCCCAGTTATGTTCCAAGTAATTGCTGCCGAGCATGCCCTCGAGAATAATAAAAGATTTAGGAACGCGGAAGTGCGCCTGCAAAAATTAAGGGTGCTCGGGCATTAATTAGCGAGGAATAATTGGATAAATGCGTCGGCGTGTTCCGTTCTAGAATCTAAACTTTAATTATCTGACGCTGCTCGAGTTTTTTACAGCGATACTTAAAAGTCTGGATGTTTTGTTTTAATGCAAATGAGTTTACTTACGAGCAATTAATTTTATAAGACTATCAAAGTCTGCTTTATATCAAGTAGGATATTACTAAAATGTCCACGACAGCTTGTAATTAGAGGGAGTATACATCACCTAACCTCAAAACTGATTTAATGAGAAACGAAATTTTGAAAATTCGGTCTCTTGAAGCTAGTCTGACCCACCTAAAAAACTGGCATAATGCACTAAAAACAATGCACCAATAAGAAATATTAAAAGTCACTTCAATTTTGATTAAATTATAATAATAAATTATTTACTATTTAAACTATTCATTGCCTGCCATGTATTTCTGGCTGTATACATATTAGGCGCAGATTAAAAAATTCAAACGGGGTAAGGCGAAGGTTGATATAATAAATAACTCTTGCGTGAAATTTTTTTTATCTTAATTCTTAAAGACTAAATTAAAAAAGCAATTTTAAAAATACACATAAACATAACTTGCTTAGGTGCAATTAATTTTTTTAAAGAAATTAACACCGACGTAGATCTAATCAGGCCCTAACGAAAGTGAAACGTTACTAAGCATTTATGTAATTTACATACACGCGCACGATATTTTATAAATAATATTAAAGTACGCTGCTATATTTAGCGGCATTTTCTTAGACTTGCGCTTGGTGTTTTTTTTTCTTCTTTTAATCTTGATGAAGCACGCTAATTTTCTGACGCATAATAAAATCGTTTTCTCTACCTCTTGAACTGCGCACGGACCTTATCGCATAAATTAACATCGAAAATGTTAATGGCATGAGTAAGTCTGGCTTTTAACCCCGAGCTATTAGAAGAATTTTTGAACAATTAAGTTTTTTGGGGATCTATAAATTATGTGATGTTATGCAAAATTTTCCGGAAGCAATTCAGTTGACCGAAACGGACCCTGTGAGTTTTTTTTTTGTGGGGCCTCATAAAGCAAATAGTGTATGCCGTTCCCATAAACACATTACATGATTTAGTAGTGAGTATCCACAACGTCACCGTGTTAACCGCGACATGCTAATGCGAATCACTTCTTCGCCGTGCGCGTCTGTATCTCGCTAATGCTGGACGTCACTTCTTATAACATTTTTAAATCACTGTGATGAACGTTTGTTAGAGCGTAAGGTATATTGACCGTCCCCCATAGATGATATTCGGTCTCTCTGGTCTCCATAAGTTTTCTTGTTACTTCATTTTCTGTTTGTTATGATAGAATTTTTTTGTTAAAATTTGTGCACTTATTTTAAAAAGCACCCTCCTCTATATCAAAATGTAGTACACCTATTCAAAGTCGGCAAACATTTCCACACAAGATCGACGAGTCTTGCCTTACATCAATAATGTTGTAATTAAAAGCATGGAAAACGGATGGCTGTGAATGGGGCGACGTAGTTTCAACAGTCCTCTGCAAACACATTTGTGCAAGGGAGTGAGACCGCGACTAATGTCAACACAATTTCATGTCCTGTAATTGCTCACTGGGCCTTAAATACCGACGGGCTAATTGCATCCTTCCCGTCCTGCAAATCTTGGGGGTTATCTCGATTTTCTGGCCTTCTTTTCAATCATGTGCAAACAATGGGAGACGTAATTTCTTATGCAAATATTTTGCTCGGCTTTTTAGCTAGCGAAAGCTTTCTGCCTCATCAGCTAGCGCAAAGTAAGGGAGATGAACCTGATACATTTATTTGAGGAAGGAAACCGAAATGAAAATGGAAAATGTTGGGGTGAGTTGTATGTAGGAGAACGCTTTGTAAACAGGTTGACCTCTGCTGTACTCCAGAAAAAAAATCATACATTACAAAATTTTGTAGAATACGTTAACAAAGGATTAACTTGAAAGCTTCCGCCGTTCTTTCTGGTTTCCGGTTGTTCCTGCTGCTGCCCCATGAAGACTGATTGCGATGCGTTTGACCTCCTCCATTTATATGAATGGGTGGGGGTAACATACGGAAAAGCGTAGTGGCGTATGAGGATTCACCAATAAGGAATTTTCAATTGTTGTGAAGGTGTTACAGTTGAGATTATGAAGCTGTCTTAGAATTTTTAGTTGTATGTACGTGTGTTAAATAAACAAGAATTAAAGGAGTAAATGAAAACGTAATTCTTTTTCCATTTTAGGAATAAATCAATTAAGCTTGCGGCCACTTCAGAATTAATATCGATCACCTTGCACACTCGGTTCGTTCTAAGAGAAGCGCTTCAAATCTACATCCGGTTACCGAAAGCCTTAGTCAATGCGGTTCATTAGAGTTTCGACCAAGGATGACGACGCTGATCGTGAGGATTTCAATCGCAAATGCGATCTAATTTAATTGCGGGCGAAACTTTGCGTCGAGAATGGTAATTTCGTCAGCATTAATTCGTCATGGGCGAAGCTCGACCTCTTCGCCATTTACATAACGGGCGAACGACTCACGAAACCTGGTGCTTTTTATGACAGGCAGACTCTCTATTCGTGTAACACGTGTTCTGCTGTATTAAAAACGAAATCTTCGTTCTACGTGTAAATTAATATCAAAAAATATTGTTACGGTTAAGAAAATTGTGTCTGGAATAATTTGATGTTTTTTGATCCCAGATGGCCATCGGCCATCGACCTACAGATGGTTCCCTTTTTTATGGCGGTTTTATGCTGTGCATCTCTTTATCTTGAGGATCTCGTTCATATCTTCTACATTGCATATTTAACTCCTACCTCCTATTGAGATGTCTTCTGATAATATCTCTTCCTGCTGGTTGATTTTGCTGCGTCTATCTTCTGTAGAAAAAACAACTTTTCTTAAAATGTCTTGGCTAACGATAGTCTGTGGCTCTTATTCAAGGAAACTGACCTTGATTTCTGAGCTGTTTTTTTTTTGTAGTCGGTCACCAATTCCGCGGATGGAGAAGACTGCATTTTTTATTGTTGCAGATGATTACTTTAAGACTACGTTTCGTAGATCCACAGACGTCATACACGTCGGTCACCAGTCCTGTGGATGGACAAGACTGCGTCTTTTGTTGTTGGAGATGACTACTTTAAGACTACGTTTCGTAGATCCACAGACGTTATACTAAAATTGCTGATGAGGTAGTAACTTTCCAACGTCAGATAAGTCCTGGAAAGCGTTCTCCGAAATTCTGGGTATGACTTCGTACCAAAATAGATCTTCAGGTCTTCTTTAATCTGTTGTTCTGTGCATCTTGGGAATTTTGCAGATATCAGATTTTTGTTGCTCCTTCCATGAACGTCGGTGTGTAGTAGATCTTAACAGCATCGTCCCAACCATTGGCGTTGGCTGTCTTCTCGTATGACTCGATGAGATTTTGATGTTGGATGAAGGTGGATTGAAAATCTGTGGTGAGGTAAACTTCGAAACCATCGGCTTTCAGACTGATGGCTTCAAATAACATGGTATTTTCCATCCTCAATTGGGAAGTCGAATTTCTTTTGTTTACCTCAACTATCGATCCTCCTTGTTTTTCGTACACCCGCTTGAATGTCAAGATGACCAAAAGTTACCGCTGCATGGGATGTATGGACGGCCGGACGTCTTTTTTTTCTACAGCTTTGTCTTCTTTTCTGGAATCTGCTGGCCTTATGTTCTTTCCAGCAGTGGACTCTGATGAGATGAGTCCTAAATTATAACGTCTTCGTACACCTCACAGACGAATCTAGGGGCATTGACCCGTGTAAATTCTTAAAATAATTTAAAAATTTCAAATTCTTAGTCTAAAAATTCCAGATTTTTTTTATTTGTTGATGAGTGTCTTGCCAAACTAAATTAGGCAATGAATATCCTCAGAAACTCTCTTAGCTCTTTTAACTTTTTGTAATAGTGAACGGTGTAAAACAAGGCCGTGTTTGATTCCTCATAATTATGGTTTAAGTACCGGAGAACATGAAAGGCAACATGACGAGAATAAACTGGAAGATTAAAAAAAAGTTGGAACTACCAAAATGGACCAAATTTTTAGGATATAGTAAAGAAAAAATAGACTGTGCGTTGACGAATAGGCAACAGAAAAAGAATTGGAAGAACCTTGGAGAAAGGGATTAACTTAGTACAGCAAAACTTTCAACATATTACACAAAGCTTGACCGTTCCTTCACCAATACAGGAGAAGAACAATAACAGAAAGTCAAAAAGAAGAAAGTAATTGGATTGGACATACCCTGAGGAAGCCAAATAGCAAAAAGCAAGAGAAAGTCTGAATTTTACCATTTTAGGAAAAAGAAAACTACCCGAGAAAATTAGAATAGAACCTAAGACAACATAATGAGGAGAAAAAAGTTAAAGATTAGCAAAAGACAAAAAGAAATAGAGACAAGACTAAAACTCTGAAGCAGTGTAAAATCTGAAGTTGATCATTGACGACGAAATTTTTTTTTAAGGTTGAACAGGAGAGTTAATTATGAGTTATGTCAACGAAATTTAAACTATGTATGTGACAGTATCGATTCGGTGACACTTACTTTAGTTTACGAAAATCACCGCTTTCAAACCATCCCAAACATCACCCCAACTAAGCCAAGCGTTAGCACATTAGCGTAATTAAAGTCCGCCAAACTCCACCTAACTTCGAAACTCGCAACTCCCCCCACTTTTTCACTTCGCCCTTTGCTAATCTGATTATTCCGTAATAAAGGGAAATAAACAGGGCAAAGAATAAGCGATTCCAGAAAGGAAAATGCCATAAAAAGAGCGCGCTTCCTCCTTCTAATAAGAGGAAAGTTTTCGCTCGCCGAGAGGCCGATGACGACAAAAAAAAAATTTTGCAGAGGCCCACCGAAATTCAATTACGTCCGCGTTTATTTCGATTTCCTTGAGGGGGAAACTCGTCGAAATAAAAACTGCCCACTTTATTTGCGAGCGTCCTTATAAGTGGGATGTGAAAAGCGTAACGCTAAAAGTACACTAAAAATCGTAACGCACGGAAAATATTAAAAGGTTTATGTATTCGACCTTTCGCGGCTGCGATATGAAGCAATAAAAAAGTAGAAAGCTTTAGATTGTACATTTATTTATGTTTACAAACCAGGTGTTGTTAAAGTTTTAAACTTTTATGTGCATTTGTCGTTTAGTTAATTTGAGAGTTACAAAAAAGGGGAGTAAGGAATTGCTAATCACGTCGCTTTTCCTTTACTTTAGATTGAGGAAAGGAAAGTATTAATGTCGTAATCTATCCTCCAGGACCCAAACTTTTCATTCGATGTTCTAAAATCGAACTGGAAGTAGTATCAGCTGTGAAAGGACCAGTAACAGCTATGAGAGGATCAGCGTCAGCTGTAAGAGGAAACACTCTTTTCAAAATTTCACTTTCAATTCTGTTTTTCTTTTCCAAAAATCCATTCAACTTGTTCCTCAACAAAGGGATAAACTCATCCTTTCCTTTCCTTCCCTTTCATTCTTTAAAAGGGCAGCAAACTCAGGTTTTCTTGGGGTAATTGGTAATAATCTACTCTTCAGTTCAAACAATTTGGAGATGACCTTCCCTTTTGACGACCAACGAAAATCGGTGTGAAGGAGCAAAAGTTTTATGAAGAGTCCTTATTGTTTACTAGCCAAATCTTTAGAACTACTTTACCCTTTGATGTTACGACTGGGTCCCATGTTCCTTATGATTGAAGAAATGATGCAAAGCTTCCCAATTTTAAAGCTATAGGTGGATCCAATTTTAGGGGAACGTTGAAGTAAGGACCAGTGTTCATCGTTGTTGATTAAGGTTGCAGAGATTTTAACATGGTTGCTTCATTTTGATCCTTCCTTTGGACAGTTTCCCTAAAGAATAACGCAATCTCCTGCTATAATAACATTGAATAAGCGATTAAAAAGGAAATAGCATAAAACTTAAAAGTGGATGACAACCTGTAATGAACGATTAATTATTTAGGTGCGTGCCAAAATTTCCTTTCTAGATGCTGACGATTTTTTGTCATTAATTGTAAATAAAGTGAATTCAACATATGAAAATGCTTCCACGGCAGAAACACGATTTGCATACATCCTCCCCGGATCATTTACACTGTACACATAAATTCTGCAAGAGGACGAGGCGGCGCAGGCATTCCGGGAACGTTCTAAACTATGGAGGGCGTAAATTTCTGAATATTTCACGCTAATCGCGCTCGCTGTCTGCTAATGGAACCGTGCTAAGAAACGATCCATTGTTTCGACGACGTACGAAACGCTGCACGTCAATCTATTATTCACTAATTGAAGCGCTTCTGGAAAATTACGGCTGCCACTCTGTGGGATGATTTAATTGCAAAGTATTCGAGGTTGGAACGGTGGAACCTACACAACAACGTTTGTACTGGTACTCCTATCGTACATTGTATCTTCACATTATCAAAAAGTGACATTTAAGTAATGAATACTTTTTCTATGATGTGTCTTTTACCTTCTTTCATGTCCTTTACGTCATTAAGATCTATGACATTTCCCCATTCTTTCCTCTGTGCTTTTTTTCAAATATTGTATCAAGAAATTGGAACTCTGCCAACGCAATACTCCGAGATTATAGCTGCATGAAGCAGTCCACCACTGCTTCCAGGAAAATCATAAATAAATACATCAGTGTGATTCATCTACGATTTTCCTATGAATCATATTATGTCACGACAGCCTTCTCAAAAAAGCCTTCTAAAAAGGGAACCTTTAAATACTGGCGAAACTCATTTTGTAGGGCATTAGAGTGTAAACTTAGTCAGAGGATAGTATCCTCCACATGTAGTGTAGTGTGGAATCTTGTAAGTTTCCTTTGTATAATTATGTTTGACTTTATGTGTTTATACTCGAATTCAGTATATTTTTTTATTTGACTTCGCCCCTTATTTTAAAAATACATAAATTATTCCGTAACAATATGTAATGTCTCTTTCTCGATGTCTTCTGCCACTGCGTCTGCCTATTTTTTCCTTTGCCTTCTCCTCTTTTTCTTCCTCTCTGGTTGTACCCTTCAATTAGTGTTCCAACCACTCGTTTTTCTTTTAATACAATTAATATATTCCTTGATGATTCCTTCTTTCGTTTTCGTTTTTAATTCTCTTCCTTCCGTAATTCTACGAAGGATATTCCTTTCCAAGATTGCAATGCTACTTTGTAATTTCTTATACACCATTTCTTGTATGCCTATAGAACGGTTGGTCTCAAAACAATTTCTTCTCTGTCTTAAAAGTTTCCTATTTTTCCAGTTTAAAAGACGGAGTTTTAAACTTTTATGGCTTTTTGGATATATTTTTGCCACGTCACTGCTGGTGCTCCTCTTTTTCTTCTTCCCGCTGGTTGCCTTCGAGTATTCGTTTTGGCCATCTAGTTTCATCCATCCTATTTACACTCCAACGTTTTATTTTCCAGGGCTCCTGTTATGGAACACTTGACGCCGTATTTCTTCATTTCGGATTTTATTTTCGCGTGAAAGTGACAAGCACCGCGTATAGTCTATTCCCCGGTTTTATCTTATCCTTTAATCTCATCATCGAAGGATCTCTTTTCGCTCTGAATCTCCATAAACATGCTCTTGCTTGGTTACACTCAGATCAATTCCATGTACCTTGTGTTACTCATCATTAAGGTAATATCGGCAGTATGACCGAGGTCCTAGATGTTGATGTTTATTATTATAAATACATAGATTAATCCGTTTAGTTGAATGTTTTCTCTCTCCTAACAACTTTTAGCACCAGTTCAAAGAGCTTCTCACAAACCATCAAAAGAACTACAGAATATTGTCACTGAAATCTTATTACCTCAGTTCTCTTGGTTAAATTTAAAAAAATAACAAATTTTCCTGGTTAGGTTTAGGGTTTAGCTTGGAACATGATTTGGACGCTTTTACGCAGAAACAAATCAACCCATAAAAGATATGAAAACATGTAAGAGAAGAGAAAGGTCGATTTTATTTTTGCAGAGTCGGACCGTATCTCTGGACACATTACTCTTGGGAAGGACCAAACCAAAAGTGAACTTTGGAACTTGAAATGCGTTTTTTTTTTCTCAAAATCAACTTTATGTGAGATGGTCTACTTTTGCATAAAGGCGTCAAATTATGATGATGAATGCAATACAATGATGAATTTTTGAAGTTCTGCCTTGGAAGTTATCAAACATATTATCTAAAAAAAATTGTGACAAAAGCAAGATTCACTACAAAATCCTCTTTCACATTTACTTGTGCCCGAGTTTGTACATCCCTTTAAAAGCAGGCATTGCTGCTAACACGCTAACACACCAGTCCAACAATCAACTCTCATCGTGATGATGTTCCTGTTTCATCAAAGAAAACTCGAAATCGTCGACGCGAAAAGAACACGCTTCCACAAAGTTGGACGGGGGGTGGGGGGGTCGAACTCTGCGTGCGGAATTTGCGAGCGGGCATATTTCGCAACTTTATGAGAAACTCTTTCGTCTCACTCCGCGCAAAAGTTTAACCGCGTATTTTTTGCTGGCCTTCGCAAAGTTTGGAGCTCGCAGGTCGGGAAGTGGAAGCGTATTTTTTGATAGAAACTTATGAGTTATAAAACGTTTATAAACTATTTTGAATCGAGAAAGACCGACGTGCAGTTTTATAATTTAGTTTCGGAATCACTCTGTATAAGACGTGGGTTAGGAATTTTCAAAGTGAGGGTTTTGTGACAGGAATTCCAAAAATTAACGAAACCCTACCTACTTATGCACAAAATCATGAACAATTTTAGAACCCTACCGTTTGACTACCTCTGTGATGGTAATTTAATTACATCAGATAATTATCCGTAGAAAGTAAACAGTAGTATTAACTTAATCCGAATTTAAATTGAGGAACTTTGTTAATGAGCAAATGTTACGTTAAGTGTTTTCGTTAAACTTTTTGGGTCACTGGCGTAGACTATAAAACCGCTTGATTGCCTCTGTGATGGTAATTACATTTGATCAATGGTTTCCAATTTTTTTTGGTGACCCCTCCCCCGCTCTTCTCGTACTCAGTTTTATTCATAATATATACCTGAAAATTGTGCATGACGACTTGAGTATGAAGCAGATGTCTGCACGGTAAATTCCATGATTGGTTACATGTGACTGGTCAGAAAAGGAATTCCTCAAAAAAGTTTGGACGTGTTGTAAAGAGACAGAAATTTTGTTTCTCGAATTATCATCGGGGATGAGACTTGAGGATATCACTGGGACCCTCCCATAGACAGGGATACATGCAGTGGTTTCATGAAAGCGCTTCACCAACAAAAGAAGCCAAAACACAATTTTCTAGAAAAAAACTGATGGCAACAGCTTTTTGGGATGCTGAATGAGTCTTGCTTATTGAGTATATGTCGATGAGGTCTGACATAAAAGCAGAGAGGTCTATGGAAACACAATTCAAAATTTAAAACATTTAACATTTTTATTCGCAAAAAACTTGTTGCTGCACGACAATTGTCGGATTTATATTAAGGCAAAAAAATACAGCAGATAATGAATGGCTTTGGATTCACAGAGTTAAGGCCCTGACAACTTCCTTTTCATTCAAACATTTTAAAAAGCGTTTTGCGTCTGATGAAGCACTTAAAGAAGCTGTTGTACAATATTTTGCAGAGTTGCCAAAGGATTTTTTTTTCTGAGGGAAGGCACATTTCAAAAACAAAATGGAAAATGGTATAAGTGTTGAAGGGAGTTACGTAGAAAAATAAAGTGTTGTTAATGTGACACCTGTTTTTTTTTCATGACTAGGTAGAAAACAAAAATTACAACTTCGTAATTAACACAAGTATTCCGGTTAAGATGTTTCAAAATTTTACTTATTTCATTTACGCTAGATTTCACAAACGTCACTTAACTTTAATCATGGATTAAGAATAAATAATCATTCCTATACCTTCAACACATGTAACCATGGCAACGTTTATTTTTAACGGATGATTAAATTTAAGTAGCGTTTGTGAAATCCGCCATTAAAGTTACAAATATCACTTTTAAACTTAATTTCGTGTTTCAACAGCTTTATAACAGGAATGGCACAAAGTGGCACTTTCTGTTTTATACAGTGTCATGTAACAAGTGTCTAAATAAAAGCCTGGTCAAGTAGGCTACATTTAGTAATTCTGTTATGTAAATGCAATGGATAAATTCTCGATCGCAACCTACTTGACCAGGTTTTTATTTAGACGCTCGTTAGACCAAATTTTTGTTTCAAAGTGCGGAAATAAAATTATGATTTTTTTGTTCCTAAGGTACAGTTGCGGACAGAAAATTTCGGATGTCACTGTCACTCATCTGACGCATATATATAGGAATTTCTTAACTTTTACGTCAGTGAAATGACAGTGACATCCGAAATTTTCTGTCCTCAACTGTACACTGAATGAAAGAATACGAACAGGGAATTATATGAATTACTAAGAGGAGATTGGCCGAAGGAAATATAGCTCTCGGACTTTGTTGTACATTCTTCTAGATATACTCGTAGTTTATGTATAACATAGTTTATGTATAACAAAGTACATTCCTCTAGATATACTCGTAGTTTATGTATAACATAGTTTATGTATAATAAAGTACATTCTTCTAGATATACTCGTAGTTTATGTATAAGTACAAACTTATTATACTGGTTTTAATAGCCTCAAGACGTTTCATGAGTAATACAAATTTTATAAAAATAATATTTTATAATGGCATGCTAAAAAGTTTCAGTTTTGAGATTTTCGTTCACAAGAAGCAATATAACCTAAAGAAAATAAGTTTTAAAAATAAAAAATATAATTTTCTGACAAATTACAACACAACTTGATTTATGTCCATATTAACAAACCCCCCTCATATCAATTACAAAAAAATCGATAGTCAGTAACCGAGTCGGCTTTTAATTAATCCAGAAACAAACGCAAATTAATTCCCTACATTTTTGAAATACCTGATTATGCACTATATCGCTCGTTGCAAAACATTTTCGACGTAGATGGACGTCGATAATAGCTCGAAACTAAATGACCGAAATTTCGGTTCGTTCGATGAGCGTTTAATTTGCATTGCATTTCGCGTTTAATCGGTTGATTGAACTGCCCGAGAATTTTAGGCGTTTCAGGATTCTGTTAGCTACTTAAACCGCAGGATGTGCGGATAAATCACTATTGTCTAAATATTTACGCGCACATAAACCATCAGTCTTATATGTTTACGCAGAGAGAGGGGGGGAGAGTGGTTTCGGTTAATTTAATAATTTAATGGCAGGACTAAATTCTCTACGATATTCCTGAGTAATTACAATTACTGAAGGATTCGTTTTTGATTTAATTTATGAAATTTTATTTAAATATGCGCATTAATTAGTAATGAAATTATGTCTTTAGCAGCACCTGGCGGACGTTATGAAATTCCTGAAGTCTCTGCGCGACAACAAAATTTCAGCTTAATGCATGAGAGAATACTAATCTTCCGCGAACATGCTTCGCATGTAATGTACATAATGCCTTTTGTACATTACGGAGGCGGCTTGATAGGACGAATAATGGTGTATTGTGACTGCGTACGGTGGTGGTCTGGCATTGTGTGATAGTGACAGCGCGCAACAGGGATAACGAGCCAAGGATTACTTTATGAAAACATGTATTCATTTAGTGAAGACCGCGGATGTTCGTCCTGAAAGCTTTGTGCGCCAATGTACCACATGGATATCCTAAATTAAGTTTTATTATTACGAAGTGCTTAGACCTGATAATAACGGGAGCGATTATATTAGTGGACAATGGTATACGATAATAAAGTCATTAATACGGCCAAGGATTAATTCCTGCATGCTACACATATTGATTTAGAATTTATTTAGCCTCATGGAAGATAATTACCCTGAAAAGAATAGCTTCATGAATAATGGTAATTTGAAGCAATTCTAATAAGACCAACATAGAAGTCATAGATTCTTTCGAGCAAAATGCTATAAGTAGAATTGATTCCCCAAAATATATACAGAGTTGTTATAATATGTGTTGAAATGTTCCGCCTCTTCCGACTGTGATGTTACTAAATTTCCATCAGCTGTATGTCAATTTACCAGAGGCATTCGTTTCTGCTTGCAAAGTTAAAAAGTTTATTCTAGTTGTTTTAAAAACTAATTTTTCTGTAGCAAAAATAATGGGCCCTATTCTCATCTTATGATTAGAGTCGTATTTAACTAAAGTCGTGATTAAAGTAAACAAGAAACGATCTAGCTTTACGTCAACATAATTTGTAAGAGTGACGGACGAGCATTGCCATGGGAAATAAACACGTTATTAAATTAATCATAGGGTGAGAAACGGGCCAGTGGCGTTAAGCGAGAAAGCAGTCAGTAGATTAGGTTACTGGGATGGCTGACACTAGTATTAATAAGGGGTAAATATTAATTCTTTTCAATTTTTCAGAGGTCATAAATAAGGTGCAATACTCAGTATAAGGAAAAACATTTGATTATCAGAGGGGCAGAAAAATAGTAACTTTTTTGCATATTTTTGAAGTATCAGAAAAAGTGTTATCCACAGTGCCACAATTTTTCATTTCTAGGTTCATTTCGTCACGTACTTTTTAAATTGTGGACAAAATTATCCAGATTTTTTTTTACAAAAAAGGAAATTACGACCAAAGAAATAAATATATAATAGAATGTTGGCTGCTTACAGTCTTTACGGCCTCCGTTAACAAAATTTTGGTCAAAACACTGTAAACGAAATCGGAAATGCTTAGAAGATGGTCCTCATCACAATGGCAGGGCAAATTCTGCACCACATCAGAAAACATTCAAAAAAGTGAAAAATAAATTGTTAGTGCCTAATTTACCAGGCAGTGGAGGCTGCAGACATTAAAATAAAATTTCTATCCTTGATTAATTTTAAATTTGTGTGGAAGGTAATCTGTTAGCAAAATTCCTCTCGAGGGATTAATTCCGAAGACTTTTTCTTAACTCTTGATGTCATCTCTAGATAACAATTTCGTTTATAATATCCTCTGTTTGAGCTTCAGGTAAATTAAAAAACCGTTGTGAACTTTTAATCCTTCGTTATTTATCCAGAGCAAAAGGCATTCAGAACATCGATCTTGCCTCTTTCTAAGATGTGTTAAGATTTTCATAAATTATTATCTACACACGTTCTTGAACACAGTTTCGACCGATGATAATATATGGTAGCCAAATGGGGTTCCTAATAAATGAGGATGAAGAAAACAATTTGGAAATTCGGTAAAAAAAGTTGGGAAAAAATTATTGGGGAATCCAAGAGCATACAGGTCAGTGAAGAATGAAAGCAAACGAAAAGGTAATGAAATTATAAGGTCCGACAAGTGCAAAAGATTTGGATGATTGAGGCATGTGTACGAAATGTTCGACAACAATCATGCAGAAGGAGGTACTAAGAACAGAAAACAGAAGGAAAGAAGATAAGTAAGAGTATAGATGTGGCAGAAAGAGACAAGAGAAAAAATAGATTGTACGGAAACAGCTACAGATAAGAACAAGATAACCATAAGAGTGCGTTCGTAAAGTTTCCAGGGAGTGAATAAAATGAAAAGCGAAATATACAAAATGATTTATATGAGAGAGAAAGAATATTACCCAGGAGTATGCAGGAGTTGACGAACACACTCTTAAAGTGAAGCTTTTGCCTTTGTGGAGCTGAGACGATCAAGAAAAGTCAAGATGACGTCTTCAAGAAACGTCAGAATGGCAAACGTTAAGATGGCAGACATCAAGAAACGTCAGAATGACAAACCCAAGAAATGTCACGCCGACAGAAACAGGAAAGGCGAATCGTCACGTCACATCTATATAACAATGTAACGATGAGGACGTCAAAATAAACAAAATTAATGCCGCCCCTTAACGAATTAAAGCGCAACCGCATTCGTTTCTGATTGGCCAACAAATAGGATCGCAACCTCAACCTTGGTCGCTAAGACAACCACTGGAGCAAACTGTAGAGCAAACATGAATGGACTGCCCCCTAACAAATAGGTTGCAACTCTGCTCATTGTTGATTTGAGCATGCATACAGACCAATGAAGCAGATTTGCCTAACCCCCCGCTTGTGCAGAATTGTCGAGCAACACTCACACCACCGCTTGTGCAGAACTGTCGAGTAAACACTCGCATCATCGCTTGTGCAGGATTGTCGAGCAAACACTCACGCCGCCGCTTGTGCAGAATTATCGAGCAAACACCCACACTTCACATACTTGATCAAAACCAGACCAATTAATTTAATGGGAAAAAGAAGTAAAGAACGACGTCAGAGTCGGGACATCCTGAAAGAATTCTTACATCGAGTCAAGAGCAAGATACTAACAGCGTTGACTGAGTGTTTGGTCATTTACTTCTTGATTGCCATCTATTATGACCAGCCAGAACTTTAGCTTCTCAGATCCAACTGCAAGATCGATTTTCTGTGAGAAGAACATATCGCAGAGCACACTGTTGAATGTATGTAATTTGAAAGTGTTACCTGTTATTTTTAAATTCGTATATATTATTCTTATATTTATTAATTGAATAAAGTTCAAGTTTTGTTAAAACAAAAACCTCTACGAACAAGGTTCAATACCTTGAAGTCGTTCAGCTATAGTTAGGTATCTCGTTTATTTGTTTTCAAATAGGTTCAGTGAAAGTGGCATAATGTATTGAACAAAATTCACAGAAGGTAATTAGAGTGGTTCGGTCTTGCGATGTGGATGGGTGATGGGTGAATGAAGAAAGATTAAACAAATTTGGAAAGCAAGTGTTGGTCAAAAACGAAAATGAGGAAGACCAGGAAGGACATGGAATAGTGAAATAGAAAAAACACTTAAAAAAAACTGTACACGATGGCAAGAAACCGATAGATAAGGACGGATGTAGTAAGTAAAAAGAAAATAATCCATTCGATAATCATTACCATAAAGTTTAAAAACACACTCTGTTCTACATTCTTAAAATAAATGTTCAATAGGTAAATAACAGAAATATCTTTCAATCAGTAACGGAAACGGCCACTCATTTGTTTCTGTCACGGCTTCCGTGTTCGCCACGGAGTTTACTGCCAGGCATTACCGAAGCAATTATACATTTGTTTCCTTTTGTTTGGAGCGTTCATTTACATGTTGCACCTAATTATTCTGCGGGCCACCTTCACATCTTCCGTTGTACATCCTGTGGATGAAGTTTATTAATGCAAAACGCGCTTGAGGTCTATCGATTTGTATTTTTTTTTAGGAAGGTATAAATGATGTGATGGTTTTATTGATTGGTGCTGACTCTCATTGACATGAGTTGCTACAAACTTGTTTTGTACCAGTTTATGTCTCCTCCACACACAAAATGGTGACGGAGCATGTTCTATTTGAAATATTATGTATTTAGAAAGCGAGTTTGTTCAATATATCAATATCAAATATGTAAACTTTAGGGTCGACGACCCCAAGAAACATTTTGAAAGATTATGCCACATATTGTTGATATATGTGTATCATTATTGAGGACAGAATAAGATGAGTTAAGGCAAAACTTAAGATACTAAAAAAATAGTAGTAATTGAAAAGATATAATACTAGAAGAGTAGAAACAAATGTGCCGTCAAAATGGCCCAAAATAAAACCAAGAAGATAGGTAATGACCTTGTAAATAGATGGATAAAAATAGTGAAAATTAACACCATAAAAGGATAATCGGTAAGACCTATGAAAGGTAAGACTAAAAATTGGATTTCGCACCAAAATGAAACTTCAAGTGAAGGAAACCAGATGAAGAAATGATAAATAGCTTACATAAAAGAATCTAAAACAAGTGCTTTTTCTTCAGTGTTGTCAACCGCTTATATGAGAACACTTGAGGAATGTTACTTATACTTATAATTATTAGAGAATGGAATCAGATATTTCGACGTCATCAGTCAGTGGCGCGCTACAAGCGTTAAGCGTCTCGAACTAAATAAACACACTTAAGTATATTGGGGATATTCAACTTTCTTACTTCTTTCCTGTTAGTATGGCGAAGTATTTAGGCAAATCTGAATGTCAGAGTACAACTGATCCATTAAATCAGCCAGATATTCTTCACGGTGTATAAATGTAGCAGTCTTAGATATAATAAAAGCGAATACCAGAAAGAAAATAACTCAGAAACTTAATTTTATGTACGCATACCTAGGAAATAAATTATGTGACTTAATCAAAACTATTCTTCGGGGAAACAAGCGTAAGATGCTTAAAACTTTAAATAGACGTTAAATTTCGTTATCTAATGGGACTTGGGCTGGAATGCGCTGCCAGGATTAATAATTCGAAAAGTTTGCTGCCCCCGCTGCGACGCTTGACACGTTGACAAATATCCATCATAATGAACGGCCCACTTCTCTCAGAAGGGGGATTGCGTATTTGCGGCGATTACAAATTGATGTGTTAACGTGAGAAACAGGTAACCGGGGTATCGATCGTTGTGTTTTTGAGCAACAACTTTTGACATCTAGATGTTTTCATCTATTTTATGGGCAACACATAAAAAGAAAATTGATTAGGCGAGAAGTAATTGTTCACTGTTTATCATAAAAATTGCAGCATCACTTTCGAGGTGGGTTCGTCTATTAGTATTATTTATGAATACAGCTCGGAACTGTTCTGACAATCTTAAAAAGTATTTGATTTTTTACGAAGATGTGGCAATCGAGTGCACACGTTAAATCTAATAAAATACACGTTTGCGGTTGAATTTTTACCGACTTTTATAAATACTAGTCTCAACTACGAGATAACGATTACGAGAAAAAAATGGCTAATGCTGACCAGTGAAAGTGAGGCTCCCAATTAAATGAAATATACGTGACATATTGCAGTGCGATTGTTTTAAGCTTCGGCGTAAAAAAAGAAATGAGTTCACAGCAAATTTCATGAGCGTCACGCCGGGGATGTTAAAACGGTTTACATTTTAAGATAAATTAATTCATTGGTATTTTATGGCATCTTTTGTATTCAAATTTATAGTAAAAGGGAGCTATTATGGGAAAGCAATACTATTAATACTGTGTATGAGTTAAACATAAAATAATTTTGCAATATACCAATTAAAAAGGTTATAAATCATAGGACGCCCATGCCCGTCCGGAATGTACCGACCTTTATTTGTAAATTAACTGGATATCTGTTTAAGTTATTATTATAATTCATTTTCATTTTAGATATCAGATAACACATAACATTTTGAAAAATCTAGATAGTTTTCGTATAATATTTAATTTATAAAATGTGACATCAGATATAAGGATTGTCCATGAAAAAATTCATCCAATTTTGATTTCAGTTGTTTTGTACAAGTAGGCTTTGAAAACAAATAAAAACAATGATTTATCTTATCTCTCAAACTAGTGTATTTAACTCGAATGAAATTAAAGTTGTTCCCAAGTTATTTTTGAAAATGTCGCGTTCTCAATTAGAACCGAGAAAACTGATTTTGTACACAAACAAGAAAATCCCAATTGGTCAAAATTGGCCAAAAACGATAGCGAAACGTAGTGTTAGTGCGCATAATTAGTGTCCGTTTAAAAAATTTTGTGATACAAGAGATCTACGTTCAGGAATGTTTGGAAAAGCGTTTACTACCTTTTCTACGACCACATGATGATTCAGTTTTGTTTTGGCCCGATTTGGCAACTTGCCATTATGGTAAAATTGCAAAGAATTGGTACGAAAGATATCAAGTGCAAATTGTCCCAAAAGAAGCTAAAAATTAAAGAAAAGTCAAGGGGAAGGTTCAAACAGCACCAGTTTTCAAAGAAAATGGAGAAATGCTACCAGTCAAGTAACAGATTTTACTGTACAAAACTTGATGGGAGGAATAAAGAGAAAAATTAGGCAATTTTATATGTCTAGTTAGATTCTAAATATTTTTTGTATTTTCGTGTGTTTAACTATTAAAGAAATATTTAATAAACAAATGAGTTAAATCTGATGTTTATGTACTTGTAAAAATAAATGTTGTTTATGGATGAATTTTTTCGTGGACAATCCTTAGGAAAATAAATTTGAAAAAGAAATTTACAGAATGAGTTATAATGGAACAAACAACTTTTTCAATAATATACAAGGTAGACTTTTTCTAGTAAAATGATTACCATTTTCTATTTTGGTGTCTAAACGATTGCATTATGAAATCCATTTGGGTGTCGTAAAGTAGCTCATTAAAACATCCAAAATTTTATTTTGTTAGGTTGGCGACGGCATATTCAGCGGGATTTGTTGACTTTTCAAATTACAAAAATAATCTTCAAATTGACTTTTGCTTGACAGTACTTGTATCTGTTGACGTCTAAAATTGTAAAAATAACCTTCAAATTGACATTTGTTTCAAATTATTAAACGTCAACAAATGTCATCAACCGCTACATCTTCAAACAGAATTTTCCTATATTTAAATTACAAAATAACGCGCAACCAAAATAGAAAAAATAGTATAAATACACGTTCGGCTCGTTTTCTAAACCTGGACGCGTGCGCTAAAATCATGTCTTATGAAACTTATTTTTTAATATACAGCTGAAGTCAATAAAAACGGGAAATGTCAAAAGAAATTGGCATATTATTTTCAATATTTTCATAGTGTGAAAATGACTTTATTAGAAATAGGTTAGAATTATTTGACGCTCTGTCAGTTTATAAATAAATATAAATAAATCTTTCTGAAAAGATGTATTGTCAAGTAGAAAATTAATCGACAAGTACAACCAAATTTACAATTGGAAAAATTTCATTTCCCGATTTTTTTGATTTCAGCTGTACTATTAATCTCTGTCCTAAACTGCGCAGTTTAGAAACTACAAGAGATCAAATTTTTTCGATTAACTTTAAATTAATCTCTAAATAAGAAATGAAACGAAAGTTAATGCGAATTAATGTAAAAACTGTTGTGAAAGAACCTCACCCTCAAAGTGGCAATAGGGCAACACTGTGGGAATGGAATCGGAGAAATAGGGGAAGTACCAAATGAAGTGCAAGAGAGGAGTCGCTCTACCACAAGTTCCTCTAAAATAACGGGTTCTCAAGTAAAAGCATGCTATGGAAAAATTTGACGCGGAAAACATAATAGGTTTCTTCCATTAGGAGGTTCTGACTAGTTCGGAACCGTTAAAATCAATTGCCCACCATTTCATTTAAGAATAATTTTAACTCAAAACACCCAACGTTTAACAGTCTAGTAAACAATAGGCAACATGAACATTTTTTTTTATTTTTAAATTGAAAGTATATACGATAATTTAGATAAATTTATTTTTTTTATAAGTGATTCTGAATACTAAAGTTGTAATTGATAAAAGAAATTCGAATTTATTAAATTCCCGCCAAAACGCACATTTGAATCGTGTGACATCACTGTTCATTAGTCGTCAAATGGTCGTCAAATTGTAAGTTGATTACAATTATGCACACATAAAATGTAATAAAATTAGTAGTAAATAGGGCTGTGCAAAAATATTGATATATCGATAACTATCGATAGTCAAAACTATTATATCTTTAATTTAAGAGATCTACAACACAAAATTTTGTTTCATATATAGGGCATGCCATTTGAACTAAAAAAGTTGTGTCCGGCACCACTGTTTTGATTCACTCTGTATAGATGAAAATAATTTTGTGTTGTAGATCTCTTAAATTGAAAAGGAAATTGTGTTGAAAATTTTTTTGTATCTTCAGTAGTTATGGAGATATGGCCCGAGAACACACTGTTGGGACATCCTGTATATTTATCCATACATCGATATTTATCGATATATTGATAGTTATCGACATATCGATATATCGATATTTATCGATGATTGAAAATTATCGATACTTCGATAATCTTTCTATATACAGGCTGTCTTACGAAAAACGCCCCAAGCCATAACTCCGTTATTTATGGACTTATCTTAACAAACAAAAAGGCAAATAAAATGAGACTAAAAATACTATAAAGTGAGTCCAGTTTCAATTTTTTTTTAAATTACCTTCAAGATCAAACGACTGTCAACTTTTATTTTTCAAATGGCTCTGTATATTTTTTATTATTATATCTGGTAGAGATTTTTTTTCTAAATCCAATAATGTGCAACACTGATATTTAGAAAACATTTTTCGTAAAAAAAAAGAAATGAACTAGTCTATTACGCAAAACGTGCTTTTCATAAAAATATTAAAGTTTGTCGTGAAAACAATGTCACTGAGGTTATTTTTCACAGATGTTTTAAACTATCAAGTTCTTCTACTTGTACAACTTATTGTTTCCTAAAAAAAAGCCGATTATGGATAAGAATCACCTGACTGACTTATTGCAAGTATATTTTGAATGCAATAAAAACAGCAATCAAGCAGTACAGAAAACATTAATGAAATAATTAAAATTAAGTCTACAACTGTGTAAGTTGCTTTGGGTAAAAATCCCTGTCTATAGAGATGCACTGCTTGTGTTTTTATTGCATTCAAAATATGCTTGGAGTAAGTCAATGAACTGAGTATTATCCATAATCGGGTTTTTTTAGGAAACAATAAATCATACAAAGAGAATAACTTGACAATTTGAAACAACTGTGAAAAATAACGCTCAGTGACATTGTTTTCACGACAAACTTTAACATTTTTTATGAAAAGCACGTTTTGAGTAATAGACTAGTTCATTTTTTTTACGAAAAATATTTTTTAAATATCAAAGTGTTGCACAGTATTGGATTTAGAAAAAAAATCTCTACCAGATATAATAATAAAAAATATACCGAGCCATTTGAAAAATAAAAGTTGACAGTCGTTTGACCTTGAAGGTAATTTAAAAAAAAATTGAAACTGGACTCACCTTATAGTACTTTTAGTCTCATTTTATTTGTCTTTTTGTTTGTTAAAATTAATCTATAAATAACGGAGTTACAGCTTGGGGCGTTTTTCGTAAGACAGCCTGTATATGGATACACCGATAATTTTTGATACATCGATGTATCGATATAACGATAATTTATCGGTATCTCCATACATTGAGACATCGATATATCGTAGACCGTCGTTGTTATGAAATGTTAAAAAAATAATAGAATATTTTTAATTATAATAAATACCATTAATAACATACATAATAACCAGGCTTGCGATTTCGGTCCACGTCGCATTTAAACATACTTATTGAAAATTTGCTATGGGCCACGCGATCGCAGTAAATAATTAAGTAAAGTTTAATATAAATCAAAAAAGTATGTAAGACAATAATTACTACCTGGCGTGTTTTGCACAACACGCCGGGGAATTTACAATCCAATATGTTCGAAGTGGGCCGAAATCGTAAGCCTGATAATAACATATAACGTAAATCAATCACATTTCTTTATTAACAAAATCAAATTCTATGTAAGTAAGTAATGACTAGGGTTGTGCGAAAATATCAATATACAGGGTGTTAATAAAAAAACTGTACACCGTTTGGCAGGTGATAGTAGAGGTCAAAACAAGAAAAAAGTTCTAATAAACCCATATCCAATTCTCAATACAGGGTGTCCATGCCACGTGTTCACTCTTTTAGAATTTTTATTTTTTCATAAAATTCGGAAGCGATAAATTAAATAAAAAGCTGAATTTTCCGACATACCACTGGCCACCGCAGGACTTCCGGTTTCGCCGGAAGTGATATCAACTTTCTTATTTTAAATGGAACGCCTTGTATATTTTTACATATTTGGAATCTACAGATCATTGTGAGTCCGAATATGTATCATTTGGTAATTTTGGTTTCCATGACAACGAAAAAAATTTTTTTTTTGTTTTTCAGTATGCAAAGCTATGTATGGTGTATTTTCGTTTTAATGCGGCCAAGTAATTCGAGAAAGCAACTTCTTTGGTTGCACTTTGGTTTATTAACTAAATTATTGTTTTAACGGAACTTCTTGCGTTTTTTAGCGCAGTTTAATAAAACATTTTTTTAATACGCTGATACCAAATAGAGGGTTATTTTTTTTAACTCTTTATCAACTCTTGCAATGAAATTTGGGATGGCATGTGGCAGCTTAACTGAAAAAATAAGCCATTGCCGGTATACAAGTGTTAATATAAAAACTTTACACATTTTAGCACGTGATAGCAGAGAACAAAACAAAAAAAAACTGTAATAAACCCAGGTTCAATATTCAATGGCATTTGAAGTATGGTTTAATTAAAAAAGAATCGAACAATCAATAACGAATTTAACACACTAAAATTATCACAGAAGATGTTCCAACTGTCGTCCTTGCTGTTGTAAACAAAGTTGCAGTCGCCGTCGAAGAGACTCGCGCACTTGATTGAAAGCAACTTGATTTTTCAGTTGCTGACAAGCGTTTACAGCTCCCTGCCAAAGTTCACCTTCTGTATTAATTTCTCTGGCATAAACAGTGTCTTTTAAATAAGTTAAAAAAAAATTATTTACGACCTAATGAAAATTTCACATGCTGTAAAAATGTTAATAAACCAAAGTGCAACCAAAGAAGTTGCTTTCTCGAATTACTTGGTCGCATTAGAACGAAAATACACCATACATAGCTTTGCATACCGAAAAACAAAAAAAAAATTTTTTCGTTGTCATGGAAACCAAAATTACCAAGTGATACATATTCGAACTCACAATGATCTGTAGATTCCAAATATGTAAAAATATACAGACCGTTCCATTTAAAATAAAAAGGTTGATATCACTTCCGGCGAAACCGGAAGTCCTATGGTGGCCAGTGGTATGTCGGAAAATTCAGCTTTTTATTTAATTTATCGCTCCCGAATTTTATGTAAAAAATAAAAATTCTAGAAGAGTGAACACATGGCGCGGACACCCTGTATTGAGAATTGGATATGGGTTTATTAGAACTTTTTTCTTGTTTTGACCTCTACTATCACCTGCCAAGCGGTGTACAGTTTTTTTATTAACACCCTGTATAGATAACTATCGATAATATAATCAAATCTATTATCGAATATGTAAAAGAAAAATTATCGATATATCGATATTTGCCGATGATTGAAAACTATTGATACTTGATTGAAAACTATCGTTATTCGATAGTAAAATTTCATTATCGCACAGCCCTAGTAGTAAAGTATCTTATCATTATTGTGCTGTGCCACAGCGTAAAAGTATCTTTATTAAAGCGCCGAATAAATTATGTATAAACATACCAAAAAATGTAGAGAAAATTGCGGTTATAAATGTGACATTTCTTCTTGACATTTTAATGTCAAAGTAATGAAGTCACATCATGGAAAAGTATAGTTATATTTTTATGAAGATCATTTTCTTGTAAGTGTCTAAAATGTATCCCAATAATTTCCATATAAACAATATAAAAAGAGCAAACATTCAAACATTGACAATAAACTACATATAAACGTCAAGTGAAATATTTACTGAACACTGACGTCACAACCAATGAGAAGCGTTCGAAGTCACGTGATTTAAGTTTGAAAAATTTTCTATTTTAATTATTAATTTAAGAGAATAATAAATAAAAACAGCTTCAAGATTAGGTATTGCTTAATTGTAGTTTCTATTAATCTTAATTATTTAATTTGTGTTTCGTATTATTGTCGTGTACCCTATTGTTTCAGTTGATTCAGTCATTTTGTGTTTGATATCCGTCTCATTTTAGCGATGTTTGCCAAATGTTGCCAATTCTTTTTCTTAATTAGTTGAAACCCCCCAAATTAGCACATACTAAATATCCCTATTTTTTTTTTCAAAAAACTACTTTAGAAACCTAACTCAAAACTCATGAATGATTGTAAAGATAAAAAGAAGTATATTTATACAAAAAAGTTAATCGTTATAAAACAAAAAAAATGTAAATAAACTTTAATAACAGTCAGATGGTCAGCTGTCAAGTACTCTGATAAGACCGGTAAGGCAGGCAACCAACTGTGCATTTCAAACTGATCCAAAATTTGTATATCATTCACAGGAATACATTAATTTTTAATTTGGATTTTCCTTTTCCTCCTTAAAATAGTCCTTCTAAAAACACATTCCAGAAAAATTTACCCTTAAATTTATGGGGGAAAAGTTGGCAACATTGTTTGCCAAACATAAATAAACATCGAGTTCTTCTTTATTAACTACTTGTTGCTGTAAAAATGGCGAAACAACGCCATTCTGAAATACCCTCTAATAGGGTGTCCCTTATATGAGGAAAATTTTTTTTTTACAAAATCCGATACGCATACCCTCTAAATTTTTTCTGTTTGACCTTAAATACTCATTAGTGAAATTTGAGCTTCCTAGGATAACGGTAATCCTTGCCGAATTGAAGTCAAAGTCGTAATACTGATTGTGAGTTATAAGTAAAGACTCCAACTCTCAAGCCCGAACCCAATATTTATCTTGGACATAAATATGGAGAAACCAAAACATAAATGATATGTACTTTTTTACAAATTCAGTGATAGTTCATCGTCGCTTTTTAATTACATAAAGATTACGTATTTAACAAAAACTGCCAGGATTATTGATTATTATATACTAGACGAAATTGAAGCCATTTTATCACTTAACAAAAACTCTGTAGCGTAAATAATAACCGTTGTTAATATTTGTTTGATTTGATTTGAATATCGAGTGATTTTTTAATTTTTTTATAACTCTTGCCATGAAATTTAGACGCCATGTCTAAATTTAATTGAAAATTAAATCATTGCACTCCTTGAGGTTATTTTACAGTAAAACTAAGACATGCCGTTCAAAATTCATGGCAAAAGGTGATCAAAAATTTAAAAAGTCACTCGGTATTGTTGCGACTATTATTTAATCAGAACACTATAAATATTAATGTTTCATCAAATACAATTGAAGAGATAGAAGAAAATTTTGTGAATTGAGATTTTCTTTCAAATTTTGAAAAAAAATTTCAAAGACTACGTGATGGAAAAAAACTACACACAGATTTGTTAATGGTATGAGACCCTCTTCTTAAAACAGCAACAAAAATTCAAACCCCAGATTCATGCCGGCCTGTGTTATCAATTTGCCTCGATCGTTTTTTTTTTTAATTTGCCTTTGTCTTTTATTTCATTTCTTAACAGAAACCTTTAACAGTCTTTTTTCTTTTATGTTGAGGTCAGTGTTACCAATTCAAAATATCCTTAAGTAGAATTGTTAAATACAATCAATAAAGGAAAACGCAATTTGATTTTTTCGCCACTTGTTTCTAGTGTAATTTATATTAAATTATTTTCTAGTGACTTTTAGAAATTTTGCTCATTTGTTACTAGATTCAAGAGTAAATTTAAAAAGAAGAAACGTTAAAAATACAAAAAGTTAAAGTAAATAAACAAAAGACGATTTTACGTTTGAGTCAATTCGGTTGATTAAAATTAAATTTAAATATTTAAAATAAAAATGAAAACAAAAGGCAATCGATTTTAGATTCATAAATTAAAAAAAATAAACAATATGAAACAAACAGTGACAAAACAAAGAATAATTATTAAAAAAAAGAAACTGCAATAGATGGCGCTGTTCAAGATATTACACAAATATAATTCATTTCTTCCTTTACTGATCGCAAGTCACATTTGGGTTTCTTTCTACATAAAAGAATAACTTTGAGCTCTCTAGAGGCTGTTAGGTTACATTTTATTTTACGAAATAAAATTTGAAAATCTCTTGTTTAGAAAAAAAATCCCTTGATCCCTAATGGTTTGAAAAAAATCCCTTAAAAAAAGATTTGTCCTTTAAGTTGGCAACACCGCAGATCACATCCATTTTTGGGGGGTTGCGCATAAAACTAACCAGCGAATATTTGAAGTAATTCATCACAGACGCCGTCGTAAACGGTCGTATACAGTAAATCAGTGTCACAACGTGTTATACATTTTTTTATTTCCAGCTGTCATTTAATTTTTTGAATTTTCGAATTTAGAAAAAAATGTTTAATACAAACATTACACAAAATAATTCTGAGTTTTTTGATGTTTACAAAGAAAAAGACAAATGAGCATCACATAAGTGCTGAACTGAAGTTTTGAAGATTTTTTTTAAATGCCCAAAGGGTTTCATTAAAAAAAAACCGCGATTAGTTTAAAATATCGCCTATTACTTTTCTCCGGACATCTGTAATTTCTTGGAATTAGTCTCTATAAGTTTTATATTAAATATTTCTTTCTAAATTCAAAAATAAATAAGTAAACAATCTTGTATTGATATGAGTATGGAAGAAAGGGAGTATGTATATAAATTATTATTATTATGAATTATAAAAACTAACATTTCATGTTCTTAAAAGTACAATACTATGCTTTACCTTGGGGCACAATATTTTATACTATGTCATAGTACCTATTAACTTTTGAAATATAATTTGATATAATTGATAACAATTAATTAAATATATTTTAAATACCAAACAAAACAGATATGCAAACAACTACTGTGCATATGAAAACTATTTCAAGTTATGTCCTGGAATTTTTTACAACTTTGTTCTTAAAAAAATTTTGAATTATTTTTTCATGTACACTTTTCGAGATCAAAGATTTTTAACTTTGAAAAAAATTTTGACGATATTTAGGATTCAATAATTTAATGTTCAATGTGAAATATTATACCGGGTGCTGCATTGATGAACGCAACGTAGGAAATCCCATGTTAATTTATATGTGTTCAAATATTGGCTTCCCTAATTATTTTACAGTAAAATTCCATTTAGGTTTTTTAAAATACTCTTCAAGATGAATCTGTCTGTTCAGTTTGAGAATTTTTCACTTGCTCAGTTTTAAAAGATTTTAAAAAGATTCAGTAACCAAATTCAATTTATATCGAGCTATCAGCATGGCCTTGATCAGTTGCTTTACTTTATTTTAACGTTCACTGATTAAGGCCTTGTTGATAGTTCGATATAAATCAAATTTGGTCACTAAATCTTTTGAAACTGAGCCAATGAAAAATTCTCAAACTCATAGACAGATTCATCTTGAAGAGTACTTTAGAAAACCTAAATGGAATTTTGCTGTAAAATAATTAGGGAATCCAATATTTGAACACCTCTAAATTAACATGGGATTTCCTATGCAGCACCCTGTATAATTAAAGTATAATATATTGTGCTATTGATCAAGAGATAATAACTTTCATGAAGCACGAAGTAAATATATATATTTTTTTAATGAAGACGATCAATCTAAATTGATCGATGCTATTTTTATACGTTTTGTATTGCATTCAGCTAATGTATTATTGTAGAGGGCGCACAAAAATCGTGTTTTAAGGAACGAAATGAATCCTTTTTATTTCCATCACGTATTGCATCAATCTTTCCGTTTCTAAATAGAACCCAACGACGTTTGGTCTTTGTGTGGCAAGCTTCCATTAATGACCTCCGGCAAAATTGAAATCAGAAATTCTGGAGCAAAACAAAAATTTAATTCACAAACAATAAATATTTAAATAAAATAAACCGCATATATTTAAATAAATCAAAGTCACAATTAATGAAAATTTGAAACTAAATCAAAATTAAATATTTTTTTCTTTATATAGCACTCTTTTATATTTATTTTATTTGTTTTATTGAATAACATTATAGTATATTATTTCAAATGTTTTTAAAAAAGAATAAAAATAATTTAATAATTTAACAGGGGATCCTGTATAATCAATTATTTATTAATTCTTTTTGTGTCTAATTAAAAAAACTATTTTTGTTTTATATTCGAATTTTGTTTTTTTTTTTTTTTAATTTGATGTGAATTCACATGAAGAGCGCTTATTGCGTTATTTACAAACACGATTTCCTGTCGCCCTGACCTACGACAAGGAAAACTTTTTCCCCCTGCCCGAACAACTCGTTTTATCTACTTGTGAAATGAAAAGCACCGCTTATACCAAGCAAACATCAGCAACAGATTTTCAAAACAGGAAAAAAACCTACGCAGTTCCCTATGTCATCTCCGGACCGAACACCGGAGCAAAAGAGTCACGTGACGACGAAACGTAACACCGGAATAGGCACTTCGCGATGGCGAGTCACTTTTCGACTGAAGGGGTAGTTTCCCCGGCTGTTACATTACGAACCACTTGAATGTATCCTACCACCTTGCGCAAGCGGACTACCTGCACAATTCCATTAATGCTCCAACAATTATTGTCCGTTTTTATACATGTCCGGATTCGATGACGAACGGCACAGCGGACAGGACGAGATAGGAAAGTGTTTACTCTCGTCTTCCATTCTCTCGCCTGACGTACAGGCGTTAATTAAGGGTCGCTTCAACGTGGTGAATTTGGAGATAATTGCATTATTTATGCTGCGTTTGTGTTTTTACATTGCGAAAGTTGAGCGTGATTTTGTTCTACACGAACCGAGGGTGAAATTTCTCAAAATGAATTAATTCACTTTTTAAAGCAAAGGGTCGAAATTAATTTGATTCACTTATAGTGCCAATACTGCTTTATTTTTTCTTTTACTGAGCTTTGGCAATAATTTTATTATAAAAAAATTTAATTTTTATAGAAATTAATCGCCATACATAAATAAAAAATAAATTTCACTATTTCTCTTTTAATGATCACGACGATTGATAAGAATTATTTTATACATAAACACATACAGACACAAAATATTCCTATCAACAAACAAGATTGCGTTCCTATAGGATTTGTGAGAGTCGACAGGAACAAGATCACGACAATTGATAATAATTATTTTATACATAGACACAACATTTTCCTATCGACAAACAAGATTGCGTTCGTGTAGAATTTGTGACGGTCGACAGGAACAAGATCACGACTGTTGAATTATTTTAAAACACCAAAGACACAAAATATTCCTATTAATAAACAAGTCAGACTTGTGTCATACGATGACGTGCAGCTCAATTTTATCCGAACCCCCCCAGGTACCGTAAAAAAATTTTTCGTATGGCAGAAAAGGACGAGGAACGCGATGCCGCCGCGCGTTTGAAGATCTAACCATCCGGAGCGCCGCTACAGCACCGGACTCCCGGAAAAGATTGAGGCGACAATAAATTGTGTATCTCTGAAACAAGTAACTTTTGTATAAAGGAAGTTTAGGTATTTATCATCTATTTAAAGAGTACTATCGTCAGTTAAAATATCTGTAGAACTTTCAATAACACCCAGTATATAAACATACACAAATACAAAATATTCCTATGAACAAACAAGATTGCGTTCCTGTAGGTTTTGTGAGGGTCGACAGGAACAAGATCACAATTGTTCACACGAATTATTTTAAAACACCAAAGACATAAAATATTCCCATTACTAAACAAGATTGCGTTTCTGTCGGACTTGTGAGGGTCGGCAGGAATAAAATTACAAATATTAATACGAATTATTGACACATACATAGAGAAAACAGAACATTCTGACAGAAAGGCCCCGAAAAACCAAATTTGCATAAAGAACCACATAACATTACATAAATTTGGCAGCCCAACATAACATAACCGGTACAATATATTTCATTTCAAAATGAAAACGTACGCAAATATTTTGCGCGCTCTTGTTTTAAATATTTTGATTTTTATATTAACTTTGTATTCAGAATATACAGCGAAGTAGTAGACATGGCATAGTGATCAAATGAACGTTTCGTTTTATATCTTTCATTTTATAATAAAGCTTGTCCTATCTCTACCGTTTTCATATTTCGCGCGTTCTTGTCTGAATTCCTTTGTTTTTTATATGAACCTTGTATCTAGAATATAGAGCGAAGAAGACGTGTCAAATTATTCAAGCGAGCGTTTTGTTTCTTATCTTTTATTTTAAAATATAGACTATCCTGTTTTCCAAGTTTCAGTGAAACAATCGGTATATTATTTATTTCCTTATAAATTCTCTTTCGGTTGTTGGCTTGGGAATTTTTTTTCTCATATTTGCAAATGATTTATGAAACCATTTTTCAACTTTTCTTAATAATTTTTTTAAATAAAAATTCAGTGCATATGTACAGATTCGGTAAATGTTTAACTTGACATCCTGTTATAATGCGTGCGACAGGGAACGCACTAGGAAAATAAAGAGAGAAATTTGACTAATCACGCCCACTTGTGTTCGTAGCTCAATTGAAGAGTACAGGGGAAAAACAAGGAATATGTCACATTTGATTGAGATAAACACGATTTTAAGTTTAACTCATATATTGTGTGAGAACTTCTTGGTAGTTTGTTTCATTTCAGTAAATATGTTACTTTGAAATGTTTTTAAGAGTGCCATATAAAGATTTTTTAGACAAAAAAATGATCAATAACCCATTTTTTGATATCTATATCAATCGAGGCAAAGAAAAAAAGGACAAAAACGAGGAATGTCAAGGTTCTGGTTTCATTCGTGATATTCTTAACAAAGAGTACCATTCAGTGGGCGTTTCCATTTTTGTCTTAAATTTTTGCCACATTCCATATACGAGCATCCTCGTATCGGAAAAGTAATTTTAACTGAATCGAATCTTTTACGATGATGGACTAAATAGTGGATAAACTTGAATACTAAATAATTCTTGTTTTGGCTAAATCGCAGAAGATCTCAAAATGCCTGACTCTTTCATCTAAGATATTATAAGTGAAGTCATATAAAAAAGAAACCACATCATTAGGTCCTTTTTTGCTATAATTTCTGGATAAGTATAAAAACCAGATTTGCCTGTTGACAAGATATGAATGTTAAAACTATAGATACTTAATTGGCGTTTATATTAAACATCATTAGTAATAATGTTTGGTAAGGGAACATTCTTTTGGAAGTCCATAGCAATAGCCTCAAACGCTATATCAGATTTTGCTTTTGCTTCAGAACTTCTCTTCCGGTTATAAAAGACTTGCGCCTTCTTTTTATGGATATCATTAAGGATTGTCAACAATAGTCGTGTTCCTTTTACACCCATTCTGAGATAATCTTACCTCACTTCCCTTTCCTCATTTAAATTACACGTTCCTTTTGCTTGAAGTGAGGTAAGCAGAAGTGAGGAAGTTGCTTCCCCCCCTTACCGATTTGAAGGAACCTTAAACCCTTCCTCAGTAATGAGTGTTCGTCCCTCAGTAGTGGGGGAAACTAATAATAAATTTTTTACACAAAATACTTGTGCTGAAAAATTTCTTCTTGAAGTAGTTGCCAAAAATTATTTCATTTAGTTAAATAAAACGGGTTTCACGCTTCCTTAAATTACTTATAATGTATTATTTGCAAATTTTGACTTTGGAATTTTTGACATTTCTTGGCGTAAAAATTCCCCCAGTTTTCTTCTCCTCAGTTGTTCCATTCAGACAAATTTTCATTCATTTTTTTATGTGAGGTGAGCCACTCACCTCACTTAGTCTAATCTCGGTTCATTTGTAAAATGAACGCAACTTTTCTCTTTTCTATCTGAGAAGTTTCTGTGTGTTGTTTTTCTAGGGCTTTCATCTCCGCAAGAAATTTGTCGCAAATGCTACAAGTGTCAGTACGAGGATATCTAAATGAAACATTAAATTTCTTGAAGATAGTGCGATAGGTTTCATATATCAGGGTTAACTTCCTTAAACATATTAAATATTTTCGTTACATTAAGTTCCTCTGGTAAATAAGTTTTCGATGTCTTTTCCATGCTGTAGTGACTAGTTCGATTTTATGTGTGCATCAATTTTATCTAAACTCGGCTCAGATAACTTTCGAGGTCGGTTTTTGTGCGTGCCGCGTGCATCTTGGGGAGATTGTCCAGTAGACTTTAAGGATTTTTTTAATGTATTCAATTTTACCCTTACTAACACCGCATGTATTGAGGCAAATGCCTTTGCGCAAATTGGAACTTCCATCATTTGGTCATTGCGTTTAACTCTCACCCTATATCCATATGAAGCATCATGAAACGCAGCTCTATCTTCATCTTGTCTTTGTCTTCTTTGCTGAATATTGTTAACCGTCCTTAAAGAAGCCAGATGACTGTTCTGTTCATTATTTTCACGTAGTAAATTAAATCTGCTGAGAAGAACATTTCTTTCTTGTTCGGATACTTGTTGAAAACATTTCAATCGTTTGCAGTTGCAATCATCTCCTATTTCATGGGACTGTAATTTCAGTTTCTTACATCATTCTTCCCAAGCTAGGCTTCCGTTTCTCGGGTGTTTGAGAAGTATCTTCATTGTTAGACTACATCAGAGAAGAAAAATATTAATAGCATGGAAAATTAGAACTTTATAACCACTCAAGTGCTAGCAAGAACAAAAACGAAATAATTACTATGATTCACTTCTGAGAGCAACATCATGCGATAGTGCTGACATTCCTTGTTTTTAATCGGTAGCGCGCTGACATTCCTCGTTAATTTCCTGTATACATATACTTAGAACATTTATTACACATTGATCTGTCTTCTTATTTCCCTGAACAGACACAATAGTCAATAGTCGTCGGCTTTTGCCACCAGATGACACTACAAGTCAAATTTCCTGAAAAAAAGGACATTCCTTGTTTTTCCCCTGTACTCTTCAATTGTGTTCGATGCCGGCCACCGCCCGCTCCGCTGGGCCGTTTGCAATTAATTCTACGCGAACCGGATCGAAGCAAACTTGCTATGTCCAGTATCCAAATTACCGAATCTGTATATTTTGGAGCAAAAGATTATTTTTCTTTGCAGTTAATTTGAATTTATTTTTTATTCCCGGCTCCTTTGAAGTAGGTTTTCTATAAGTCGAAAAGGTGACAACACCTGAAAAGTCAATCCCAGCCACATCGAGCATTAAATAATAACTAACCGAAAAGCACTTCGTAAAGCTTAAAACATGCAGCGGTGTTTGTTAATTTATTTTTAACCTAAATGGACTTGGATCTGAACCAATCCTGAATGCAAGCAATAACGGGTTCTTGCTTATTTGCTATATTTTTAATTTTTGTTTTATTCATTTTTCTTCACGTTTCACAAATTTTTGACTGTTCATGTTTTTAATTACTTCTTTCTGTTGCTTTAGAATTTAGATTATTTTTTATTTCAGTAGTTGTTTAGAATTTTTCTGTTTTCTAATTCATAAAAATTTCATAATTTGATTTTTGAAGAAGTACCTCTTATCAGCTAAAAAAGTATTATCGTTCGCGGTGGTAGATTTGCTTTAAATGTGGCTTTAAATTGCAATAGAATGTAAAAGCTTTTGAAAGTATGACAATATGAAAGCTCTTGAAATCTAAACGAAGAACCAACTTGTAACCCCTTAAAATTTGAAACTAGGCAACATATTCTACCTCCATGCTCTTAGTACATTATGAAGACACGAAGTTATTTCTGATTTGTCTGATGGGTTGGGTTTGTTTGATGGGTTGCCTATTCTAATATCTTCAGGGGGGTCACGATTTAAAATGGACACCCTAAGGGCCATATGCACCAACCACTTTAATCGAGCTTAAATTTGAATGACGTTTATACTGTGACATTTGAAGTTTCATAACATTGTGTAAGACACATTCTAAGTGACGCTTAAAGTTAAGCTGAGTTAATTTGTTCGGTGCATACGGCCATAAGGGCAATCCGTTTATTGATTTCTTGCAGGAAGTAATTTTCTCTAACAATGTAATATAAAATAGAGGATAGACATTCTAAATATGTAAAGCTTTTAGAGGGGCATCAGGAAGATTGATATAACGGATATCAAAGACCGTCCTTCCAATTTGCACAGTCATAAATCCGAAACAATAAGGCTGCTGAGCGGCTCTTAACATAAGTGCGAAACCATAAAACTAAGCGATTGATATCGAGGCAATAAAAAAGTTTTATAAGATGGCAAATGTGGTCTGCGATCGATCAATCCGACCCGAAGGCCCGAAATTGAAGAAACGGATAAACGTACGAGAGCCTGGACAGGACAGGCTGTTGCGTGCCTTCACTTTCAAGTCGCCCTTTTCCTCGTATAATTAAAGCACGTGACATCATCGGATTTTCGGCAAAGGAGAATCTGGGTCATCAGTTTCTCCATCTCGATAGTTCGATGTTTGTCGAACGGCCGAGGAAAAATCGCATAGAAATTGATTGGGCAGACGGAGCTTTTTGATTGATGACACGACAACGCTCAGACGTTAATTGAAATTCATTGACCGATGAAAAAAAAAAAGAAATATTGATATGGTTTTGATGTGGAAGGTTTTTCTCGACGTGTAATTTCCGTCGGAAGAACAAGAAATAGATTATTCATGTATTGTTAATGCTTTTTTTTTCTTTGGGGGACTTTAACACTCTGACGTATTAAAATATTTTAAGTAATTAGTAATCATTAAAGTCCGGGTAATTTTAGAACTGATGACATAATGACTAAAGTCACATATGCACTTGCAAGTACACGCTTGCTTGATGTTGTAAATTAACATCAGATGCATGTATTAAAGCGGTCTCGTAACGTTACATACAATATCGAGTTTCATTGGAAATTATTACCGTGCATAATTCATCAGACAATAGAAGTCTTGTATACATTAAACAGAATACCACACTTCGTATGTAACATGATACTTAAATTTTGAAATTTTATACCTTTACAGCGGTTTTCATTTTCAAAGACGGCATCGCCATCATGGTGCTGAGATTAATCGTGCAACAAAGTTGCATCAAAGGATACCGAAAAAAACAACTGCACATTGCATCATCCATCCTGTCCGAACTTGTCCGAACTCAAACATATAAATACTTGTCAAAATCAACTGTGTTGCCTTCTTATGTAAACTCATGCAGTCTGAATCATGTAAGTCTTTTATTTTCATATTAATAAATGTGTTATTTAATCTCTTCGAAGGAATTTTTAAGGTCAAATCTCGTGCAGGGAAGTAATCTTAGTATGCAAACGGCCTAACCATTTTTCCCTTGCTTTGTATTTAGTCCAATCTTTAGTTTTCTCAAAGCAAGTTCTTGTATTATCGAGATCATTAAAATCTTCAAAATTTCAAGTATTTGCTGCGGACAACTTTGTCCAGGTATTTATTAGTTAATTAGCTAATTAAGCAACGTTTGAAGCCATCCTGAGTTATGCAGACAAGCAAACACGAAGGGCGGAAGTCTGGAATTCGAAGGCGAGCCCCTGCCCTGGCATAATTACAAAAGAATCGATAAACGGGCGGTCGGTCGCTTAAAACCCAGAACGGACTCTGCGAGATTAATAAAAAACACAATAAAGCGAAATCTCAAATAACGGGAGGAAGTTCCCTAGAGAAGATTTTTTTTAAAACTCGGCTTTGGACAAAATCTAGAAACCACACTTAAATACATGCATAAATAACCATACTGAAAATGCAATTAATAATAAAAATCTATACAAACATGTAACTGTAATTATCCTTTATTTATTCGAATGTTAACAAAAGTCACAAGTTGCTTTGAATGTGCCTATCCATATAAAATGTCATCGGTTATTCAGATTCACTCATTCAATATAAAACAGCGGAAAATTTAAACTCTGAATTAGTAAATGAAAATGAAAATCTCCTTAGATGTATCCATAAAAGAATTTCAAACTTTCATTGTAATGTAAACACTCTCATAACGAGTTCGAGCAGAAGGCGCCTAGTCAAAATGCTGACTCTCCTTCCGATAAGTGACCATTAGGCATTAAGATACGTCAAAGTAAATAAATTACGATGAAGAACTCTTGAGGCGTGAGAAATACACCCACGTTTTTTTAGGACTGCGACTTAAAACTTAAGTGGTCTAATTGAACAGGACCCGACTAGAGGGCAGAACCTCTCGGAAAGAATTGTTTAAGATGGGGAAATTTTTAATGTAAGCAATTAGATTCCGCGGTAACAAAAGATTCAAAATTAATTTCATTTTTAAATTCTATTGAAATATTTACCAGACCCTTTCAGCGAAGAGGTATTCGTCTGGAGAATGTTCACCGAACCCTTTCTGAAAGAAGAGGTTCCGAAATATTTCCTGGCATTGATCATGCTCAGAAATGCTGGTTACGTCCCCAAAAGGCTCAACTAGAACCTGAAAGAAGGTAGAAATACGTCGGAGCAACTACAACCATGAAATCTACTACGTTTCGTCCTCCCCCAAGGTAGGAACAATTTGTATCCCGCACGGACCCCATTGTATGGGGTTTACTGATTAACTACTAATACTCGATTACTGTCCTTACTATTGTTCTTTTATTTTGGATACATTTCAGCATTTTTAATTTGCTGTCTGTAGCTTTTGAGTCCAAGAACTTAGTCCTCCGCAACTGAAATCATATTCTCCGGTGGCTGCGGCGTAACTATTTTAAATTTAATAAATTCTATGAAAATACTCATTTTTATAAGGGCTGTCCTAGAATACAGCAAGAAGTGACAAGCAAAACTTCAGCGCCAGTTTTATATCATTAACAAAAAGTCTAAATAGAGTTGGTCCTAGATGGGAACCTTGAGGCACTCCAGATGAAATTTTCACTGGGTTCGATTCGCATCTGTCGATGATGACCACAGCTTACATCCTACAATTAAAATAGGATTTAATTTCATGAAAACCAATATGTAGAAGTTTTTGTAGAAGAATCGAAAATTCATATAAATGACATTCACTTAGGCCCGGTTTCTCGATCACAGTTTAACTTTAATCTTACCTAAGAGGAGTAATGCTAACCACATAATAAAAAAAAATATTTCATGTTTAGTACTATGTATACTAACAATATTTGGAGGCCTATAAACAAGTTATTTTTCACGTTGGACGCCGAAAAAAAAAGAAACCCAAAGATCTTCGTTGCACGTTGACCCAATCATCGAAACGTGAAGATACTCCTATAAGGCTCTAGTTAATGGTATCAGAAAAAGTTCAGTTGGAGAAAAATAAAAATAAATAATAATTTCTAAAAGTAATTTGTAGAATTAAACATTTAAAATCTTTGAAAAACAATCAAAATAAATCCGACCTTTAGCATCCAGCTGTGAATGCACATCAGCGGATTCGATGTCATGAAGACGTTCGAGATATGAACCGCCAGGAGAGATGCGTCAGATGTGTGAGCGCCCTCTAGCGGTGGGGGAGGTGGTGAGCCGTCATGTTGCCAAACACCAAAATATATGGCCAAGGTCGGTTTATTACGACGCCGTCAAACTTTCCAGCAACGAAGGAGACCGCCGGGCAGCTCCCGCTTAAAGGAACTCCGGTGAAACTTCCGGAATAAAGGGGACAAGAAGAAAAGCATAGATAAAAGCGGAAAAACACGTGTTATGAACTGATCCGCGCACAACAGATGCTTTGTGAAACAATACCTGACTTACATCCAAAGGTCAGGCTTGCGTAGGCCAGAGGCCAGGAAGAAAGCCTTTTAATGCTCGAAGCGTACTAACTCCGTTCCCTTTTCACTTTAAACAATCACAGTTTAGTGAAATTAACAAACAAAAACACGAGACTATCTGTCAATTAGATAGAAGAATTTTTTTTTTTTGCTGCACCATTGCAAACCTCAAGCTACGTCGAGGAAGTGTGGAGCTGGTTGTTTATTAAAAATAACACTCAATATCAAAAGGAGAATAAATTTTTTTTTTGTTTTTACGCCGTTACAAGCACTAACTTTTATAAGTTTCTCGGAAAAGCTTGAAGACATCTCCTTAAAAACACTTTATCAAAATTTAAAAAGAAAACGATCCTACAATACAGAGGGTGGAAGAATTCTTTTATTCTCTTTTTATGATTTAATGTTCAAATATTTTGTAGTTTGTGGATGAGTTGCCTGCGCCCTCTTAAATTAATCTCTGCGATGACAAGTTGCTTGCGTAAATCCTATCTAATATGCAGAAATCAGGCTTCGGAAGGCCTAGAAGAAAACCTTTTGTTCCTTAGAGCGCACTCATCAAAACTCGGAATAATATCCTCCGTTTAAACTTCACCCTAAACAAAACAGTTTGGTGAATTTTCCAAAATGGCTGAAGACCCCAAAAACACGAGGCGTGCGCTAAACGAGGAGCAACAATATTGAGCGGTCGTTCACGGGTGGGGGTTGACGGAATGAACACTGCAACTGGGGTTGTTCTTCCGTGTGGCGGAAGTTATTGTATTTGTCTAGTAGTACAATATTTTGCAACCTTGTGAAACGAAAGGAAAACAAATACAGGGTGACCCGAAATTTTCCAACCGTAACACATCCTAACCAAATTAAAAAAATATACTCAGCGAATAAACGAATTTCCTTAAACTTATTCGCTTAAAACCTGAAACAAAATAGTCTATTTTCTTAATTTGATATTCCTTTCCGGAAGTCCTTCATAAGCTCGTGACTCCTTTATTTATATGTATACATCTTTGGTTAATCCATCTGATCTCCTTTTTCTACGACTGTGCTCTGGTTTCACCGGCGAATGCCTCGTTTTTTTCCTTTTACAACAAACACTCGCAGGGTCCACCTCCTGAAGCACGTCGTCTAACCACTTTACCTCGCCTGACCTTGATATACAAGAAATAACAGGTAAGTGATTGGTTTCATTTTTACTGACCTGCTTTGCTAAACCCTTTTTCTTTTCGTTCCAAATGGATATCACAGCGATACGTAGATTTCGACGTGGTCGCCTGTTACGTTTCAAAATCTCGCACGAAATAAGGTGGCATCATTTGGGATTTTCGACCAATTTAAAGTTCATTGTGGCAACCCTGAATTCCCAAGCATTGCGGCGCAGGCTCGAAATTATTAATCGCATTATAAGGGCATGTGGGCAAATTAACGATTGCTATTGGTCTTGCGATTACCCCGCGTCAATCCGTTTCGTTTTGTTGCACGGCGTTACTTTTCGCCTAGTTATACGGGTGTAAAGAACTTAAACAAATGTAGCCTCAGAAGAATGGCAAACAGCGATTGTAATACCCAGAGCAAGCCGCTTCAATGAGAATAAATGAGACATATTTAATGCGGTAGATACGTAAGAGAAGGATAGAGAGAAACTTTCTACCGGGCTCTAGTAATATCAACTCATAAAAGAAAGAGATAGCAAGGATTGACAGAATTACAGAAGGATTACAAGACCGCCGATTAACAATTGCTATTGGTCGGTGCTGACCGCATTTACGATTACCCCGCGTCAATCCGTTTCGTTTTGTTGCACGGCGTTACTTTTCGCCTAGTTGTACTGGTGTGAATTATCAAGGTTTTTGCTAGGTAATGCATGTCGACATAGTCGGAACTTCACAAGACGCACCGCCAACGTTTAAGGAAAGCTTCTTTTACCCTGTCCTAGGTTGGTTTTTCATTAAAACCCAGGTAAATTCTAAGCAAACGGCTGACGCCATTTTAATTTCTAAATAAAGCTTCAAAATGAAGTAAAACACTAATGACTGTATTAAAAATTTTAAGCATTAGGTTTAATTAAGAGGATAGTTTTTACAAAGGCATGCAAAATCATCATTAATTCAAAGCCACTCGTAGCTATGTATACATATCTGTAGCTAGAATCCCTCAAAGCTTTTGTTTTAATTAACACGATACGTGCGTGAACACGCCCTCGTTATTAATAACTAGTAAATAATTTACCTTGACATTTCATTAATATTAATAACGCGGCGATCCAATTATCCATCGAACACGAGGGATTTTTAAATTGACAGCCCGCGCCCTCTATTCGTTATTAATACGCGGAACGAGTGTTTAGAAATATTAAATATTAATTGATGATGGCCTTGTATGTACATTTATCGGGGATTCTTATTTGAATTTCTCATACTTTCTCTAAGTTTCAGAAAATCAATTCGAACAGAGCTAAGGGTTTCGGAATTCATACGTCAACTTCAACAGCAAATTAAAACCATTTTCACGAATTAAAATGTTTAATTAAATCAGGTCTGAGTTACATTCCCAGAGCAAACAAAATCCTCTGATGCCACCACCGGAGTATCAAAACACCGGCCCCTGAGCACCCGAATTCCTCCAACTCATTAAAGTTTACCTAAGGGTGAAACAATTTAATCTCGCTAAATCCCCTCCGCATTAATGCCTCTGGAAACTCGGACAGCGCGTTGTGCAAACACGAAATTTTAAGCGGGCACAGTTTGAATACAGGAGTCGGTAAATCCCCTACTACGTAGGCCCCAGCCCTCGGGCTATCAGTCATGCCCAAGAGCGGAAAAATCACGTTCCTCGAATTTATCTCACTTCACACTTTTGCGGAGGGTTTGCCTGTTTTATAGCCGAGGTAATAAACTGCCAAGTTTCGGGAATGAAGAGCATGTGAAATGAATTATGTTTTATAGCCGGCGACTGCTTGTGTTGTTTCGCTTTTTATTCTTTTTAAATACGCGTCGACATTATTAAAATTTAAGAGGAGGAAAAATGAAATTAATTATTAATCAATTAACAGAATAAAATTCCAAAACGAGAAAATATGTGAATGTCTAAATAACACGATATTAATAAGTCTTGGACTCTTACAAGAATACAGGAAACAACAACGACACGTCAAAAGGATAATAAAAAGGGAGAAAGGAAGAACAGGAGAAGATTTTGGCGAAAAGCTTACAATGAGAATAAAAGCTATTATTTGGAATATTGAGAAACATGAAAGGAAAAAGGATAGAGGCTTTAATCAATACGAGTATATGAGATAGGGAAGGAAGGACCACAGAACAAGAAGAAGGGAAAATCATTGAAAATTGGAGAGAAAAGAATTTCTAAAGGAAGAAACGTAAGTAATAATGAAGAGAAGATGAACACAAATGGAGCCCAAGGAGTGGAAATTTCACAAGAACTTAAAGAAATGTAGCCTCAGAAGAATGGCAAACAGGAATTGTAATACGCAGAGCAAGCCGCTTCAATGAGAATGAATGAGACATGTCTGCTGCGGTAGATATACGTAAGAGAAGGATAGAGAGAAACTTTCTACCGGGTAATATCAACTCATAAAAGAAAGAGATAGCAAGGATTGACAGAATTACAGAAGGGTTACAAGTACTATAGCTAACTATAGCTAAAACATAAAACAGAACCTTGGAGAAGAGATTATTTTTTTTAAATTTAATTTATTGATAATCCGAATTTACAATTCTATGAGTCAATGCGCTGATTTCAAAGTTATGATGCTCTTTGTTGTCGTAAAGAGGCACTTCTCCAATGAGAGGTCCCTTTTAAGGTCGCCTGGCTTCTGAGTCTTCTATTGAGTTGAGGTTCTACCCGTGGATGAAGAGTGGCGTTTGGGTGGTACTCTAGCTTATTGTGATGCTGGATACTCTTTTCTTTGATAACATCTTTGACAAATGCTATATTCAGGTTTGTATGTAGTGTGTGATTGCTTACACATCAAGGTGCGTTTGCTATTGTTCGCTGCATTTTCTACTGGCTTCTCTGGATTATCAATATATTTGATTTACTTGTACATCCCCAAAGCTCGATTCCATAGACCCAAATAGGTTTAATTATGGACTTGTAGAGAAGGATTTTGTTTTCTTCCAAACCACCAATACAGAGATTAAGAGAGAAGAGATTAAGAACTAATTTAGAAGGAACCCGAGAAGGATTTCGAGAAGCCAAGGACGCAATATTTATCATGAAGCAAATTGGAGAGAAAGCAATACTTTATTAATTTGGTAGAGGACTTCGACAAAATCAAAAAAGGGGACACTAAGAAACAGGAACATCTAATAAGGGGAATCCAAAGCCTATATGAAAAAACATGTATGTAAGAGTAACCCAGGAAAGATCAGAAATATTCGAAACAACACAAGGAGTTAGACAGGGATGTATTTTAAGTCCGTTACTGTTTCCACTGGTGCTCGATGAAAACATAGAGGAAGAAAAAATGAAGGTGAGTGTGTGCGAATGTGTAGAAGAGATATTTAATAGAAGTATGGAAAGTTCCAGAAAAAATAAACATGAGAATTAGAAAAGACAAGAACTGAGAGCAACGCAACACCCAGTACAAGTAGGAGTGAAAAAAAGCACAAAGATTCAAATGACTGTGGACAGTAATATCGGTAGATGGCAGAGTGGAGGAAGAAATAAAAGAAAGAATAACAGCCGGAGCTAAACTAATCAGTAATATTAAAAATACATACAATACGAGGAAATAAGAACACAAGTATTTAAGAAAGTGCTCACATACGGCGCAGAGTTCCTGGACATTGGTGGAAAGACAAAGAAAACGAAAAACGCCATGGAAATGAGATTCGGAAAGAAAAGAGAAAACAAGACAAAAATGGATAAAATTAGAAATGTGACATACAGGCAGAATTTAAAAGTGAAGGCAAAAGAAGGACAAATGACAAGACGAGCTTGATGCTAAAATCGAAAAAGATTATGGCTGGAAGAAATGAGAAGATTAGTTAGTAGTAAAAGGAAGAGTGAAATGGGAGGAAACAAAAGAAGCCAGAAAGAAATATGGAAGAGATCAAACGGACAGAGCACCACTCACCCAAATGTCCTGTACCTATAAGGGTAGGTTTGGCGTCAATTCAGTCCATGACTGTGGTCAGAATTATGTTAAACTGTTCACATAATTCGTAGACTGACGGACTGATAAACCGGAATGACAAATAATTTTTAAATATTTGGATAATTTTCGTCAGTCCTGGTAAGACTGACAATAGATTGAAGTTGATTGAACTGACGCCAGACTGAGCGTGTAACACCCGTCTTAGATGTAAGATATTCTGGGTCCTATACCCATAAGGGTAGATTATCTCAAAGATTAAATAGGTGAAGTAACTATTATTATTCTATCTTAACGGATTTTCCATGATATTTGTGACAAAAAATAATTTAGATACGTAGAAGCCAAAGGTCACAAAAACTACAACGTCGGAAAACGAAGTATATTAAAGTTGTTATCACAAAAAGCTTAGAGCTGATGACATGTTTCGGTTACAATTAACCGCCATTTTCAAATCTACAATAAATGAATTTGTGCTAAAGTGTGAAAAATATGTAAAAATTAAAACAAACCTGTCTTAAAGTCACGTTAACAAGTGGCCATTTTTGCTTAAACTGAATGACATACATTATTATTCTGTTGAACACATTTTACGTGTTTTGTATACATTTTTGACCATACAAGTAAGGATATGCTTTCAAAGTGACCCATGTCGGCTAATTGACACAATCTTCAGAAATCTATTAAAATTTTATTCTTACTAACCCAATTATCTTGTGGAACATTGCCAGTCATTACACGTGTTCACAGAATTCTTTCAACAAGATCGTGTAACCATCACAGCAACTAGAGTAACGGTGGCTTTTCTTCGTCTTCTTCCCAACCGTTCTCCTGACAATTATTTTGGATTGTTTTGTTTTCCGCACCTGAACAATCCAATTTCTTGTGAATACCAAAGACACTTCAGAAGAAGTGAGTCACACGTGTGACTGACAATCAGTTGCATCAGAAGTGCTTCAAAACTCATTCGATAATATGTTGTGATAGGGGAAGTTGCTTGTTGCGTTACATTTGCAGGATCTCACATTTTAAGTTGTAAAACGTCATCTAGCTTCTCGATGGTTCGAAAAAGTTCGAGGCGCGCTCTAGGTTATTACTGTAATATTTTTTACTAATATCAAAATCACAGAACTTGAGCTCTGCGTCATCAATCACCGAAGTTACAACCGACAATTATTTCAGTATTACTTCGTTGTTAACGGTGAATGAGAAAAAAAGACGGAGTTATGCTTCTTAAGTCTGATGATGCAACATCATTTATGACGCAGAGCTCTTTTTTATGAAAACAACTTTAGTTCGACAGCATTTATCTTTCCTTTCGCAATCACAATCAAATAAATAAACAATTAAGCAATGATACAAGTAAATTAAATTGAAAATTTTGTAACATTATTGAAAAATCTAAAAGTAGAACTCGAATCAATTTCAACGCTGCATTTTCTAATCTTCGCTGAAATTTCCTTCGGAAACTGATATTAATTTTCATTCGCTGCTCTTGACGCAGAGCCCGGAGACGTCCGCCGCAATATATAGTAAAGTACGAAACTTTGGTAATATCTTCCGGTTTGAAAGGCTCGTACTTCGATATTGAAAACAAATCCGCTTATCTGTGATTGCCAACGGAAGATCGGGGCAGTGATTCGTTCAATTTTTCACTCATCGGCGGTTTCTCCCACGAAATGAAATTGTATATACAAAGAGAGAACGAAAAAAAGAACACGAAAGATAAGGCGTCATTAAGGGAAAAGGGGATATGATTCACTTTATGCAGGGACTTGGGATATAGAATAAATATTTATCATAGTAATGTTTTCTGGTTAATGAATTCTTGTCAAATAAGATTTATTTATTACATTTTATTTTCGACTTACAATTAGATAATACCGTTAGGTATACTTCCCTTTTGCTATACCTGTGAGGAGTATAGCATACCCTTGTTTTGAATTTCCCAGCATCCCTTGCGCGAGATCCATTATTAATTGTCTGGTCGTTCATTGGAGTGCACGTGTGATTTGTGTGTCCGATGTCCCTTCACGGTGGCCATTTTTGATGCTTTCTGACCCCTCCCCGTTTCTACGCTGATTACACTTATGCGCCTCGTATTTGTAACTGCCTGTTTCCACGCGGCTCCTTCGAACTTGCTGTGGATCGCATCGACGGAAGGACTTACAGCAGTTTCACCGGCCTAAGTAGACCTCGATTCTTACCGGGCTAAAGCAGTTTCACCGGTCTAAGCAGACTTCAATTCTTCCCGGGCTAAAGCAACTTCACCGGCCTAAGCAGACTTCAATTCTTCCCGGGCTAAAGCAACTTCACCGACCTAAGAGCATAGGCAGGCATAAGAACCACGGAATTCTAAGGTCGGAACAACCCAAATTATTTCTTTTTCGCTTTACTAAGAACACATTTTCTTTGTGTTGAATGTGTTAATATTTAAATTATTATTGCTCTTTTTCGTTGTGTTATTGTTCACGTATTTTTCGTTTAATGAACTATTAGTCGCGACTTCGCGGAATTTGTTACCGAATTAATATTCACGTATTTAATGTTGCTTTCAACGAAACAAAATTTACTGATTTTGACTGTAAACGCTAGCGAAGAGGCCTAAGAGCGAACGGTAAATTTTCGGTTTGTAATTTTATATTTTTGGAAACGTTTTGCGACAATTGATTTACATGTTCTTGGGTGTGCAATATACGACTTTCAACCCTTTTATCTTCGTTTCGGTGTTTCATTTCGGATATACCCTTTCCCTTATAGCGGTTGCTCTCGTAACTGGTACGACGTTTCGACCGTCCCTTCCAGCGGGACTGCAACTATTTCAATATCCCATATCACCTTGGGTGTAGCTTGGGTCTCCTTCAATCGCTGGTGGCGCCCTTTTCCGAAAATGACGTTTTGTGGTCACGGCTATTTGGTCCCCATTTTGGCCCACGACCACTGAGTTCAGGTACAAAAGGTAAACTCCACTGTATGCAGCAACTGAACATTTGGTAGGTGTCTATTAACTAAGATACTCTGACTTGTTTTTTAACGACCAAAGGCATGACAAAAAATTGTTGAAGATCGCCGAATTCATTGAACAGTCAACAGACGAGACGAGACAGTAATTTATTATTCTATATTCTATATTAAAGCACACTCGCATTCTTTTATAAACAGTTTAAATTTCGCGCTCAATTCTGCTTTTATAAACGAACCTTTTTGTCGGGAATGTTCCAGTGGTAATTAAACATTTACGAAATTTACTGAAGCATACATAACAAACACAAATCAACGAAAAATCTGACGTACTTCAAAACTTGCGTTCTAAAAATGTTTTGGGCACAGTCAATTAATACACTTATCCTTTTTTTTAATAAGTGTAATACCGTGAGCTCTTATCATTATTAATAACTTTTACTATTTGACATACATTTAACTGGTGGAAGACCGATAAAACTTCTTCTTGCCATGGAAGTTTAAATTCGATATTTTTTTTCGCCGACGCACTGCTGCCATAAAGAAGCGGAAATGGATTGAGCAATTACGTCCCCCTTATTCTTGCGCTCCCGAAACCACAGACGTGAGATGTGCGGGAAACACAATTAATCTTTTCTCTCATAAAGGGCTAACAGGATTACAAAGAAAAAAATATTATGGTGGACATCATTTCTATAATGGAAGACGAATTTATTTAATCCGACAGAAAAAGGATGTAATGTGCTAACAAAGATGAAGTGGGACAAATTGGTGGTGATTATTTTCAATATTACGAAATCGAATAGCAATTAAAAAAAATTAATTTTAATATTTTAAATAATAATAATTTTAATAGTTTAGGTCGCCTCGTGATAAGGGGTTAGTTTCCGACTCCTTTTTTAAGCGAATAATTACACGTTACTCGAGGATCGATGCGTCACGCTTCTTCAGTTAGTCAATTTCCAAGTCTTATTCGAATCAGCTTCCTTCTCGTTATCGAGTTTCTCTTATACTTTGTGTTTCTTCCGTTTCACGTTTTGAGGGTTAGGATCACCCGCTTGTTCGAGTTTTTGCCCGAATGAATTTTGCTGTTGATGCCATCGAATCTCGAGATCCTATCTACTATGACATCGTGTTCGCAGAGGAGGATCCCTGCTGGTAGGTGTCGAACCGTATAGAGTACGCTCCGAGGGCTGCACCCTTTCCAAGGCCGAACACTTTGTAGATTGGTAGAAATCATCTTGGTATCGTTGAATATTTTATCATATGTTTTACGTTGTTTTTTTCTTTTCGTATACGTTAGTTTTGAGTAGTGCCTGACGTATAGGCTCGTGGCTCCTTCCGAAACCGAATTTTAAATTTATTATTAAGGTAAAGTTGTTTACGAATTAACGTTACTGTCCTGAGGACAAAGTGTTATATTTTTAATGTAAACCAAACAGGATATCCTAGCCGGTGTTTACATATTTTCACTATTTGCTGCTGCCGATACTGTTTTGTCTGGTAAATTTATTTCTGTTACGCCAGTTCCTAATTTGTTTATCGATTTCTTTTTTTTTTGTGTGTTATTAAACGACTCGTACCACTATTTACCATGCTTTTGTGTTTCTTGGTTACGTTACAGGGTGACTGTCAATTTTGTCACTATACAGGGTGACCGTCAATCGTATAAGTTATGCGGGTATAAACCTGTGGGAATTTCAATTACTTTCAACACCGTGTGTAGACCTAGCGGTACCTCGAATTTTACTAGCTACTTGGACAATTTTAAAGTTAGGTGACGCCTGCTTTACATCCAAGTTTAAGCTACCGACAATCTATTTGTAGCCCACCCCCGTCTTCACTGAGCTGGGCGTATTTCCAAGTAGAGTTTTTAACATCGACGATTTTCCCTCCCAGTATTCGCAACTTTATACAGGGTCAAACAGGTAAGGCAAAAAAGACACTGTTATTATGGTACCAGACTTTTGAGAGTAATATCAGTAGACATAAACGTCTTTAGTTTGAGTTAATGATGTATTGCCATACACGCTGCAATTACCTACAGTTTTTTTTATTGTTTAAGTTGGTAGTGAAGTACACTAATGGCCGTATGCACAGACAAATCTCAAGGTGGACTTGATACTTAAAGCTAACTTCATATCAAATTGTGCGCCGTATAGTTACATTGTTCAAAGTAATGGTTTACCTTGGCTTAAGACTAAAGATTTGTCTGTGCGTACGGCCATGAATGGGGGTTCGCACCCGGTAAAAAAAAACGGGTATCAGGGGCTAGAGGCAACGAGCGTCTAAATAAAAACCTGGTCTAGTAGGTTGTGATTCATTGCGTTTACATAACAGAATTACAAATTGTAGCCTACTTGACCAGGTTTTTATTTAGACACTTGTTAGAATGATATTGAGTGAGCAAGGAGAAAAACAGAGGCAAACCCCTCTGATAGGGATATTCATTTTACATCCTAGAATAAAGTGAGTGTTTGAATAAGCTGCCTTCGCTTCCCCACGACTAATTAATTAGATTTAAGGGGTAAGTACATTTTCTTTTATTTAACTTAAGTTCCATAAGGCTTTAAGCTAGTTAGTCCCTAGCGGTGCCTTCCCGCGAGGCCGGTATTTACCCGAATAGTTTAAAATTAAAACCCAGACATGACTCGGAAAATTCGGAATTATCTAAACCTTAGAACGCAGAAAACAAAAGATGACAGCTGTCTTGCAGTAAGAAAGGGTATATTATAGTACTTTTTCCTGCCATCTCATTTAGTTTTTTGACCATTCAAATCCGACAATAAACGCTGACGCCACTCGTTTATTCTTGTTTTGGCCCCACGTTGGGGGGCGCCAATTAATTAATTATTGTATTTTGATTAGTAATTTATATTTTTATGTTAAAAAAACAATAAATATTTTCAAATTTTTCTCATAGGATATGTTTTGTGTGTAAATCTTTGAGGGGACCTGTAAACCTGTGAATAGTCATGTACACATGTTCTTCACGACGATATACTGAAGAGTTTCAGCAAAACTTTTCGAATTTTACTATTAACCTACGAATAAATTATTTATCAACCATTGAGTAGTTTTAAACAGATCGTGAACAACATAACACAAAAAATAACACAACACAACCAAGCAACGAAACAGCAAAAATGAAAAACGAAAAGTAATAGACTTAAGCTGATTTGTGATTGGATAAGCTAAGTTAGTTGACCAGCAAAAAGCTGTGCAAGACCGAAAGAGTACCTAAACTCTAACCTGAGTAGATACACTCAAACTAATCATTTTTTTCTTTACAACTCGAGAATGCCCCACAAGAACGATTAAATTCTAATTGGGGAAAACATTCGTAAATTAATTAGTTTATTTTCTGTGCAGCTCGAGAATGCCCGTCAGAATGATTAAATTTTAATTGGAAAAAAATACATTCCCAAATTAATTAATAATTTAATTTTCTTTTCTCCAGACTGAGATTTGCTGAGCCCGATGAGGTGTTCTGTATATTTCAATTTGCATTAATTGGTTTCTCATTTGTTTATTAAAAACTTTTATTTTAAAACAATTAACCGTTGTAATTTAGTTTGCTCACAAAGATTTACACGCAAAAGAGAGAAGATTTTGAAAATATTTATTGTTTTTTAACATAAACAAATAAAACACAGTAAATAAATTATTAATTGGCGCCCAACATGGGGCTAAAACAAATTATCAAGGACGATCGTCTATTACGTAAGACTCGGAGATATATTTCCCAGCTTTATTAAATGTAATTATTTAGCTTGCGCTTTGTGTATGTACTGCAATAATAAACAAAATTTTTAACGGTAGTTAACTCCTTGCTTGCATGTACAATAATACTGTCGTATTTACTAATCGCGCTTTACAACGAACGGATTAAACTTAATTCCCGTTGCAACCGTTATGAATATGCGTTCCAGTGAACGATGTTAATTGGTCCTTAACTTTAGTGGACCATTCTAATCATTGGTCGTTTCGCTGACTTGCTAGATAACGGAAAATCCCAATTTCCAAACGGTTACGGTATTATAGCCGAACACTTTTGTATTAAGAAACAAAAACAAATACAATTTTAGTCGAGATTCAATACGTATTAAAATAAAGATTGGTAAATAATTAATTGGAGAAAAAATGTATTTGGGAACAGAATTTATTTTATTTAAAAAAAAATTAGTTCAATTTTATGTCTTCCTTTTAACTGGTGTTTGATAAACACGTTTTAGCTAAAAACCTTCACGTTCACTAGGTCAATAGATAATAAAACTCCCGTCCTTGTACATACAACAAACGTGCCTATCTTCTGTAAGCATACTGGCTTGAGTAGGATCAGGCTGACGACAACGCAGCAGCTCATCAATACAGCATTAACCCAACAAGGGGGGACACCCTGATAAGATGGCGTTGAAATTGCCTCTTTTGGAAGGGGGGTGGGTGAGAGCACACTCACATCCGCAGAACATTACCTAAAGCGGCCCAGCACAACATTAACTAATCCGCCAAAATTCGAACATTAAGCAGAACCACCGCCAGTGAGGGTTAACACCAGGAAGCGAGAATTGTGTCGCGTTAATTCCTCCACGGATCCCCGCGTTCGAAATTCTTTTTTTATCTGCGAAGAGGAAGCGCGGCAAAATTGCCGAAGGAATTTACGTCGACGGACGTCATCGTCATCGTCTTATTTAGGAATTATGGATGAAAAAGAGCAGCTGGCTAAGTAGAGCTAAACTGACGCGCTATATGTATTTTATAAAATATGACGTGCGATTTGGTAAACGCATCAGAACCTTTTCTTTTTTATTAAAGCCTCATCTTGTCACGTCTGAAAGTTACAGTTTTGCATTCAAGACTTGACTGAAAAGTCCTTTGTCCAAAGGACAATCCCTTTTTCAAAGTACAGAGCCTTCAAATAAAGCTGAGAGCCACGTGACCGTTCGGGGCGAAATCATTTAGTGGTTTTATATTTTTAAGAATTTCTACCCTGGCTAGCCGCTGTAAATGTTACTAAATTACCGTCAATTTACCAGAGGCGTTCGCGTTCGTGTGCGTTTGTTGTTTCTTTTCCTGCGAAATTTAAAAGTTTATTCCACCGTTTTGTAAGAGTCAACCAGTTGATGTTCGTGGTATGTAATTGCACACTTTTACGTTATTGTGATAATGAAAAGAAAAAGTTTGTCTCAGCAGTGTTACCACACGATTACGTTTGGTTGTCTTTTATATTAGTCACGTGGTTCTCATTTCTATATATATTGTGAAGTCTGTATTTATTTTTTAAATATACATAATCACTATTTTCCGAAAACATGAGAACACAATAGTCCAAAATACATATTCCCAAATTAATTATAAATGAGCAAATTATTTATCACCTAAAAATTCTTCTCTTTTTATAAGCATCAAATATTTTAATTGCCAGAACAAAAATGTTATTAAAAGGAAAATAAGAGTGTCTATGTTTTATTGTAGAAAAGAAATTAATTCGTGTTATTAATTAATTAATAACTTTTTTACGTGCGTGACCACAACGTAAAGTATAATTTAATTTAATTTTTAATTTGCAATGGAGATTTCGCGTTGTTCTGGGAAAAACTACTTATAATATGAAGTGTACATTCAGGATAATAAATGAATTCGATAAAACCAGTAAAAACCGACGGATAAAATTTAATTACGCCCGTAAATTTTCCTTGCCTTGGAGAACGTGAGATAAAGTTATAAACTTTATGTAATCTGTAATCTCTGACTAAAAAAAACTACTAAAAATGCTTTACAACAGGTTGATAGCTTTTTAATATTCTTTGGAAGATAAGCGAAAGAACAAAATCAATGCAGAAATGTTTATTGATGTTGAGGGTAGGTAATTGTTAGGGACGAAGTTCGAGCGGTCTCTATCGGAGCTTGCAGGAACTGGACAGGGCGCGTTTTCATTCCGGGAAAGCCAGATCAATAGAATACAGGAGGGTTTTCAGCTGAAATAAGTGAAGGTTTCAGCACAGTTACAGAAAACCGCCATTAGGGCGGCCGCGGCGCTCCATTCTTTTCGCCTTGAGAGACTGAGGGCAGAACTAATTCTTTTAGTTTAGAATTACCCTTAGAACATTTCATTATCTCAGAAAGTATCTAAAAGTTGATCTTTATTATTTTTGACACGACTGGAAAGAGAAAAAAACGTCAAAGAAAAATAGTTCTAAGCCATTATTTGTGATTGTACTTTATTGTTTATTGTTTTTAGTATGATTATGATAATCGAGAGAGTTAATGTCGCATTTTAACATAAATTAGCTGACAATGTGTTAAAAAGGTAGAATAAAAATAAAATAAATTAAAACACTCTCTTGTCCCTTGAAAAAAAAATTAAACCGACTTTACAACTTGCCCGATCGATTTTAATTACAAAAAAAATTGTAATAAAAATAAAATCACCAGAAAAATATTAATTGTATTGTAACGTAAGTGAATCGTTTATTTTCAGATGTCATGCAATACATTTCAATTCAACTCAGTTTAATTATATTTTTAAAATCATAAATTTATTAAATACAGTCAGGGCCGGCCTTCTGAATGCCGAGGCCCGGGTGCAGTAAGAATTGTGAGGCCCTTTTTTAAGGACAGTATGACGGTGTAAGAAACCGGAATTCTGTACAAAAATTTATTATCAAAATTAGAAAATAAATGTTGCAATCATAAAATTTAAACGCCTGAGTCTGAATTAAAACAAAGCGATCAAGTTAAAACAAAACATATAATTTTGCGCAATGAGTTGAAACTATAACAGTCCATGTGGTTAGAGTAGACAAACAATTCGAAGAATACACCCTGAGCTGCAAACCTTGAGAAACATGATGGTATCCGCAAATGGACACAGGTGTAGAAAAAACAAACGGAATAGAGAAATGGCACACCCTCTACCCTCATTCAGAAGCTATGGGCGAGATGAAAATATTTTGAATTTGACTGTTACGGGTGATGTCATTTTACCCCTTTTACAGACGCCAAATATGATATGATATAAATAATTTGAACTGTGTTTAAATCTCATCGCGATTTTTCTACAGTTCAGTGTCTAAATAAATAAATAAATAATCTCCTTAGTTTTATTTATATTCAGTAGGAAAGATAAAATTCTTTCCGAGTGTTTTTTTTTTGTTTGGTTTTAATACATTTAAGTAAGTCGTAAACGAAACGTTCTCGAAATTAAATTGAAGTCCCCCAAATTTTGGATTAGTGGATGAATTCAGATTCAACGTTCGATAAACCGAAAAGCAATTCATTTGTCTGGAGAAACATCAAAAACTAACAAAAGTTTTAAATGTACAGAATACCGTTTTGTAATTTAACTGTCTTTATATCTTTTGTAATTTACTGGATCCCATAGTGGCCCTTTAATTAATTATAACCAATCCTGCATGCTTACACTTCTAATACCAAGTTACAAGTTAATTTATAAACGGTAAATAGAACAACGAAAAATAAATAACGTAAGTATCTGACTATCAAGGAGGATGGAAAATGTAGAATTTTTTTTATTTATTCCATGAATGTCATTCACAATGTGTCACTGCTAGTTCGTGTACTTATACAGTACGTTTCATTTTGAGTTGAAAACGTACACGGACATTTTTCTTAAAAATTTCTAACTACGCAACCGTAAAGAATAACGAAGCAGGCATGACCTAACAAGCAAGCGAAAAGTTGTATTTTACATCTTGTCTTGTATCCACCGCTTTCAATTTTCAATGAAACAATTGGTGTATGTATTATTAAGTGCATTATCTCGTATTTTGAATTAAAGACAAAGTGGAGCATTAATTGTATAAAGTTTCTTATAAAGAAAAGAATAAAAAACAGAACGTCTAGCTGTTTACGGTGAATATCCGTTATGCAAAACTGTAAAATTCTAACCAAACAGTTTCATTGGGGACGGGGGTGCTCGCTTGAAAAAAGATAGTCGCAACGGCGAAACAAATTTTGCAACTACGCTGGAAACAAAAAAACTATATGTATACATACAGGGTGAATGACAATTGTTCCGACAAAAGAAAACGCATAAGAGAATCGATATCATAGATTACGGGAAAAATGTTTAAAATTTTTTATAATTAATTAAAAAATTACCCCAAAATCAAGCTGGGGCACTGCGTCCGAAAAACGACGCCACGTGCGGCAGTATAATAGGACTGTAAAGTTTTTTATTGACTACTCGCTTGTATACAATGCGACCTTGACACACATCTCAATTCGTTTTATTATTTACACGTTTAACAGCTGGCAACGGAAGTCTGAGTTGCTTCTTTTACGCGACATAATTATTAGTAATTTCTAAAATAACTGGAATTGCAAATGACATAAGGGTAACAAATTTCCAAATAATTATGTAAATTATTGTTTGTTAATTCTTGCGGATTACTTACTAGAGCGAAATGTTCCAGCTGCTTCCAAAAATCGCAAGGATTTAAATCTGGTGATCGCGGGGGTCAATGCACGGTCTGTAACTTCCGAGGGCGCACAATGTACACTATGTATTGTTTGTTTTCTGTTTATGTGTGTTAGACAAAGCTAACGCTCAGCGAGTATGACCCCACTCCCCCCAATATCACATGTATCAGCTGTCGCCGTCGGAGACATAATTGTATTAAACGTCGCTACTGTTAGTACGTGAATGCATGTCACAGATTACGAAAAAGTATAAATTGCTGGGATTATTTAGACAATGTGAAACGATTTATTACATCTGAAATTCATCGCCGACAAGTTTTTGTTTTATTTATTAGGCTATAAAAACTTTATTATGTACAGCTGCTTTAAACGTCGTTGAGGATATACGTAAATTTTTTAATCAAATCGCGTACGTGAATGAATGTAACAGATTACGAGATCATATTTTAAAAAATCTATGGAACAGTTTATAATTAATTAAGAAGTTAATTCAAAGTGAAAAGAATGCGTACGGTGGAATGAGAAACGACTTACAACCAGTGCGCCAAAAATACAGAATACGGAGTTGCAAATGCGTCTTGAATTTATTAAACTTTTAATAGATTTGTGTTAATAATAATTCGTCACACACAAAACGAAGTTATAATAATATTAACAGATTACGAAGGTATTTACTGATTTAAATATTTTAAATTCTGTTGTCAAAAAATGTTTATGAAGTACACATTTCCTGTGGAAATAAACTTAATTTACCAAACAATTGAAATTAAAATGAAAGAAAAATACTAGGAATTCTTAACACAGAGATCTAAATTGTTTTTCGTTTTATTGATTTATTTGTGTACCTGTCAAAGCATGTGTTCAAAGTGTGGCCGTTGTTATCCTTTGTGTACCTCAGGTAATTTGCATGCATTTGTCAAGTAAATATTTTCGGGTTCGTATATCACGTCGTCGGGTGTTGATCTAAAAACGAAGTTGACGTGAATTCCACTTAAAGGTCAAGTTTACGATCGATGCTACACCGCCTTGCCTACCATAACACTTTTATGAGGGCATTTATTTCGTTCATCTGCTCCTCTATTTTTTAACCAGAGGCGCATCGTCGTTTTGGGGCTAATTTTTGATTAATTATTTCTCGAAAACTAAAGTAGAAAGATTTTTTTAAATATTTTTCCCATACTCTCGGACGTCGTTTCTTGTCGCGGTTCTTTTTTGTCGGAACGATTGTCAGTCTCCCTGTATACTGGAGAATCGACGTAATCGAATTCGGCAGATAGTCAGGAACATGGAGTGGGTGCCCGAGGCGAGGGGTCACTGCTCTCAGTACACAACGAGGGTTGGAAATTCACTGCAATTTTTCATTCTATGTGAAAGTTAAGACAGAGAAGTATTCGTAGAATACTTGGAAATGAAACTGTGAAAATGAATTCGTGGAAATGAAACTTCCATTCGCCATTCAAACTTAATGATGAATTTTATAAGTAAACTTATCGACTCCTGATGGGTGGTTCTTGAGTTAACCCAAGTAATAGCAACAGTGGTTATGGAATACTCAATAAATTGATAAAATTTTCTGCTAACAGTTGTTCCAGTTACTTAAACAACCATACCCTTCGCATTTGAAACGTTCATATAAAATTATATGGGAAAATTGACTCAGAACCCCTCTAATCATTATTCTACTGACTATCTGATTACTACTACCAGTCATTTCTCGTAGATTAACAACATATTGGCTTGTAATCTCCTTTTCCGTAACAAACAAATTTTCCCCACGAACATTTGCATATTATCGCCGACTAACTCATTATTGGGGTTCGCTTTGTTTATTCCGCAACGTCTCTTTGGACGCCGCGTGAATTAAACCCGATGAATAAAAGATCTAATTAAACTGAAAGCGCTCGCGGCGTTCGGCAATAACATAATTTCGAATCGAATGCCTGGTTAACTAGGCCATTAAGTCACGAAGAAGAATTATATTGCAACTGCACGTAATTGCCAATGTGATTACCGTGGAATTTAAAAACGCGTAGAGCTAGCTCACTGCGTGAAATTAAATTGCTTGTTTGGCCGACTTTTTAAACAGAAGAATACAACTAATTTACAACAGTTATTTCTCAAATGTTTCTTTTGCAAATTGAATTCTAACGTAATCCTTCCCTCACAACGATCAACAGGCCCACATGCCAGTTAGTTAGGCAACCACATCTACACATTTAGAACATCCATTTAAAAATCTGAGGAGAAATTGGCGCAGAACCCCTGTAGGTATTCTGCTGGGAAAAGTTTTTTCATGTAGGACATTAAGAAAGAATTTTCTATGGGAAATTAAAATTATTAATTATGCCATAGTGAAACAATACCGCTTGTAGTACTTGGAACAAATAATTTCAAACAGCTGCTTTTCCAAACGAAAATGAAATTTTTTCTTAGTTTTCAGTTTAATTTTGGCATTAGAAATGTTACCCAGCGAAAACACGTACGTGTAAAAAACGTTGTAAAATAACATGTAACCAAACGTTGAATTCGTGTGGTATTGTTACGTTGAAACAACGAAAAAATGTCGCGGCAATCAATTTCTTTTAAACGTCTCTGTCCACGTGTAAGAAACGTTGTAGAATAACAATTAATCAACGTTGAATTCGTGTGTTATTAATACGTTTTAACAACGCTCGAATCAACTTCTTTTAAACGTCTTTGTCCACGGTATTTCAACGTTAAATCCCAGTGCATACATACGTATAAAAAACGTTGTGGAATAACATGTAACAAACGTTGAATTCGTGTGTTATGGTTACGTTAAAACAACGAAAAAATGTCGCGGCAATGTCCACGTGTAGCGTTGAATCAGACAATTACGACGTGTATTAAATCATTAGACTGAACAAACATACATCGCTAATGGTGGAATTCGAACCCACGCCGCCGAGTGACACGACTTTCCAAGTCGGCTAGAGTAGACCGCTAAGCCATTTGGAGATCCCAGTGCCGTATCGCTTCCGTGACTACTCAGTAGTAATAAAGCCGAACCGGGGACTTTAACTTACAATAGCTACGCGCCGCCCTCACTCGTTCAATTTCCGAACTCTTTACTACCTACAGTTTCCTTCTAACATCCATATTATCATAACATCATTAAATCAATTTTTCTAATTATTACAATCCTAAGGTTATTTTCTTTGTATATACATTTCAAAAATTCTAAATTATTTATTTATAATACGCATGTAATTCTAAATCGCCTATTTCTAAAAATATTTACACTAACATAAAATATTCGACAAAACACATTTAATACAGTACTCTCAATTTACTTTATTATTTACAAAATTATTTCTTTATGAAAATTAAAAAAAAAATTACATGCTGCTCATGAACACCGCAGTGGAGTGGAAAGTTTAACTGGAATAAATTCTGTAACTTAGAAAATTGCCATTTGTAGCAAAATTCTTGGAACAGGTCAATTTTTATTTTTATGGCGCATATTATAAATTGATTTCTTTAACTTTTCAATTATTTGGAATGATTAAAAAACAACTAACTATTTTTTTTTAATGGAAGGGTATGTTGAGTAATTTTTTTCTTAAAGCTTGTTCAATTGGGAATACAGCTACGTTTTTATTTTTTAATTTTTCTTAAACAGTAAAAGGCGAAAAAATAAAAAATAAATTTTAGACTAGAACGATTTTAACGCATCAGATGTTCAAAATGCTCGCCACCTCTCACTTGACAATACCCTAATCGATTATAAATTCCATCCCTAACAGTTTGTAACATTTCCGGCGTTACTCTCCTAATTTCATGCAGAATTTGAGTTCTGCTATGTCGTTTGGTTTAGTCACATAAACTTTACTTTTTAAATACCCCCATAAAAAAATCTAAAGGGGTGAGATCTGGAGATCTTGTTGGCCACTCAATCGGTCATCGGTCATCTTCTTCCTATCCACCTATTGGGAAAAACTTCAGTGAGGTAATTACGTATAATTAAAAATTTAGCGCATTGGCAGCGCCATCTATTGGCTGCACGCAACAATACGATACCATATGGAATGCTTATTTCTTCTCATCAAATAATAAAAAATGGAGTTCCTGAATTTTTGGCATTAAAAACGGTTTTAGTAAAAAAATTCTTTTTTTTGTTTTTTACCTTTTACTGCTAAAGAAAAATAAAAAATAAAACGTAGCTGTATTCCTAATTTTTTCAACATATCCTTCCATTAAAAAAAACATAGTTAGGGGTCGTTTCACCCCTCCAAATATTGAAAAGTTAAAAAAGTCCCTTTGTAATATGCGCCATTAAAAATAAAAATTGACCTGTTCCAAGAATTTTTTTACAAATCGTAACCTTCTAAGTTACAGAATTTATTCCAGTTAAACTTTCCACTCTGTATACAGCTGTCCCCAATGAGTATTCGTGACAATATGTATGTATAATTGATTGACTATTGCGTTCTTTAGTATTTTTAATCACAGATTTTGGGCATCAAATTCAAACTAACTTAAAAATTTGACAGATTACGTCAACTTAAAAGGGGTTGTGGTTGACTCGTATGTCCAAATTAGCAGTACTTTTCATACCTGTTTCGTTTCATTTCAAAGCTGCCAAGCATGGAGAAGAACCTCATATTTCATAGATTTTTAGTAAAATTAGAATTCAAAGGTGTGAAACACGATAGACAATCACTGTAAAATTAAGTGTTTTCTAACGTCAACATCACGTTTTGTAAGGCATATTTATTCGGTATACGTTAAAATAACGTTATAAAACGTGGGTTAAAAATTTAGTTGTAAATGATTTATCTAACGTATTAGTTTCGTTAATTTTTTTCTCATTTATTACGTAGAATAGTAGATGTTGAATTAACGTTGAAATGATGTGGTAATCAACGTATGGTAGATACATCGCATTTACTCATAGTATAAATCACGTCGTAAAAAGACAAAATTGTTACGCATTTATTTCACGTTATAATTACGTCCATATTAAACTGATCGTTAAAAAACACGTCATACAAACGTGATATAATTATGGTTGCTAATTCAACCAAAAAACAACGTTGCATTTTTCAACGAATAACGTTATTTCCACCATTACAACGTGAAATTAACGTTGAATAAACGTACATGTTTTCGCTGGGTACTTTTCCAGATTAAAATATTCGATACATTTAACTTGATGCTCGGCTTGACTAATTACTTTAATGGGCAGGCAGAAACGTCAGCACGATAATTATTCCTTGGAAAGGGTTTGCTTAGAACGGGCTTGCTTTGCGGATTATTTTGGGCTTTTACTAAGCAGGTTTCCGTGCAGGTTTAATGGCGATAATAATCCTCGTTGTGTGCCAACAGAAACCACTTTTATTAGCAAAGTTAATAATCTAGGCTTTGTAATGCAACAGGTGTTCCACCTGGGGATAAGCATAATACGTTAGACCAATATCATAAAGCGTAAAATTCATTAAATATTCTTTTACACGCTAAATAAGTCATCATAATATAGGACGTCAACGATAAATATTAATTAAAATGAAGTAAATTATTTTTTTAAACTATAACTGATGCAATAATTTGAATGGAAACAGAGCCGAAGAAGGGAAAATTCAGATTTAAATTTTTTTTATCCACTATCACATTATAATTGGACTTTTATCCACACTTATGAAGCATTTAAAGTGACTTATTATAATAATAAACAACGTACCATAGCAACCAGTAAGTATGACAAAGCCTGTCACGTTTCATTTTACGAATACGAATACTTTTTAATTAAATTTCGCTCACACTTCAGGAAATTAAACGCTCGAATTTTGTTCTCGCGTTTAATTTTATTGCGTGGATAAAATGCTATCTAAAACACTTATTACAATAAATAACAAATAACTATTATGTCTAGACTTACTTCCACGGTTAAGTAAGCTTTTACCTTATTCGCATTGTATTTTATGTATACGTGTAGAAAAAATGATGTAGTCAATTTTGCCATCAAACAAGAATCGTGTGGGTGTCGCTTTTCTCTGCTGATAGATGGCGCAGAGCGATATAAACCTAAAAAGTCCAGGGAGAGACGTCGACGCTATAAGACATTGCTGACAATTCCCTTGTTGATTGTATGGACCGGATGGTAAGTGGCAAAATGTTTGCGTCGAGACATTTACATTTTTCCACAGATAATAGAATTCTCTAGATAGCCAATGAGATAGGAACGAATGGGCGCTCTAAAAATAATTTGTCAAATACTCAATAGTGGAATAAGAACGGAATAACTATTCGCCAAATATCCTTTAATGTTCCTCCATATCTACGTCACACCTACGTCACATTATACCAATAATAATGCTTATCCGACGATTGTAAAATCGGGACTTAGTTATAGCACAGTCTACATACAGTCTTGTCACTGGCGCTAGTTTCGCGTACAAAATTCTTGGAAACTCGGGGAAGAATGCGCAGTAGACTCGCTGTTTCTATTCGTAGTTTGGTTTACCGGCTTGGTTCGGGCACGTTCGGGCAACTGCAAACACTGCAAGATTTTAAATTTAAATTGTTTGCGCCACGTAAGAATCAACGCACGGAAGAATGCGCAGTGGTTGCATTGAAAACACAAAGATCAAAGGTACCGACGCCAAGTGAACAGACTGTGTGTAGACTGTGGTTATAAAATTACTTATATTTACAGGTTTCTATTTTCCACTCTGCTGACAAATCAAAAATAAGCGACAAACAAACAAGATGAAAATATTAAGAATCTAATCCAAAAATAAAAGAAAATCGACGATTTTCCATGGAGAGTAACAAGTGTAAGAAAATATTTAAAAAAACAGCAGAAAGTAAAAGGAGAAACTGCACCGAACGCCTATGTTATTCCAAAAAGTAAATCAACAAAACTAAAGACAAACAAACAACATGAAAATACAGGGTATTTGATAAAGGTGTTCCGTAAATGCGAATATAGATTCAACGATGAAAACCAAGCACAAAAATTGAAGTAAACATTTGAGCAACAACGCTTTATTTCAGAGATATTCGACATTTCAAAGTAATTTATTATTTTTATAAAACCGAATAATTTAAGCCGTTTTTTGGCGGTGCACTATTTTGAAATTATTTCGTATGTTTCGAAATGTGCATCTTTTAGCGTTGACGCTAAAAAGCAAATGACGTCATGTTTTGAAACGGCTGCATACATTTCAAAACGCTGTGAAATTATTATTTTTAATTATTTCAAGGTGGAGTGGGGGTTAAAAGTAACAAGTTAAGTGCTACTCATAACCTGCAAACCGATTGTGTTTTGAAACGGTATAGAAAAGTTATTTTAGCGGGATCATCATTAATGACGTCAAAATTAAAACAGTTTTGAAACAGCACCATTCGGTTTTAAAACAGTTTTGTACGCCAAAAAACGGCTTTATTTTCATAAGCTGTTGATTTGCTAACTTAGAACAAAGGCAGACACAAAAGGGAAACTCTTTGTAACGGGTTTTCCTGCACCTCACAAGATCTATGATCTACACAAGTAAGTAACAGTTGGCTAAAATTGGTAAAATTAGTAAATCGGGGAAAATTAGTAACTAGAGTTAGTGCTTTTTCCACCGGTCTGCAACAGTATGTATTGTTGGTTGCCTAAGTATCAGGCAGAACTTGGTCACGTAGGGTACAAACACTACAAACAACTTCGACATAAAAACCGGTCGAAGATTATGCGCGCCATCTTACTAATAACAGAAAATTAAAATCGGTATAAGAGCAGTTTGATATTAGTTTTGACTGGTTGAAATGTATTCATATCTGTTCATTAAGAAATATGGAGCATACTTTTGAAGAACACACAGATATGACTGTATTTAATTATTATTGGAAAAACGGATCGAGCAGTCAGGTTGTACGCTAGACGGTATCCAAACCGATGTTTACCGTGACCTCTTTGAGTGTAGATATAAAACTGCGCGAAAATGGTTCTTCCAAACCTCGTTCTTATGACTGGGGTCATAATATCCGCCGTGTAGATACTGAACAGCGCGGAAGAAAATCCGCAAATAAGCGTACTGCGAATTCTGCAGTTACTGGTTCTACAATTTTCGCAGCATCTGCATCCATTTCACTTTAAGAAAGTTCAAGATCTTATAGTACCAGTTGACAACAATCAGCATCGTTTATTTTTTCAATTTATTTCAAAACAAGACACTGAAAGGGTACAATTTACTCTCGTCCAGTGAAAACAGGAAAGAACTTCTTCAAAGGATGCTTGTGAAACTATTAGAAAGACACTTGAAGCTTTGGAGAGAGTTTTCTGTTCCTTAGAACAAGTGGACGAAGGTCACTTTGAACAAATTATTGTAACTCGGAATTATTCGTTGTTACTTTTTTTTTGTTTAAATGTCAAATCATGTTCACAGCATAATGTTATATCCACAAGACATAAAATGTTGAGTATCTTCTTAAAGCGGCATCTTACCTCATATATTTATATAGACTTTTATGCTTGGTTTTCATCGCTGAATATATATCCGAATTTACGGAACAGCTTTACCAAACACCCTGTATAAAGAATCTAATCCAAAAACGAAGAAAGTTCGACGATTCTCCATCAAAGCGTAAAAAAGATAAGAAACCAACAGAGAGTAAAAGAAGAAACTGTGCCCAATGCTTACGTTATTCTGAAAAGTAATTCGACAAAACAAAAAAAAGAAACAACATGAAAATATGAAAATATGAAAAACAAAAGACGGGAGGTATAAGAAAATTAAAAAAAAACTATCAACAGTCAAAAACCGATTGTCTCTATTCAATTCATCATCACCGTGATGTTATTCCGTAAAATTATACTTAAGCCCGACTTTCCAATCGTCGGATAAGCATTATTCTTAGAATAACGTGACGTAGGCATGATGTAGATATGGAATAACATTAAAGGATATTCGGCGAACAGTTATTCCGTCCTTATTCCATGATTGTAAAACTGGGCCTTAAAGTCAGCTGATGTAAATCTAATAAAGATAATGAAATCTTATTATTTTGTATTCGTGAGGATTATCGCCCCACAATTCCGTAAATCCTTCGTCGGTCGTGATTTAATTACATTTCTTGCCGAGCGAAGGACGCACTTTCACAATGAAAACCTCTTGTAATGAGCTTATTCCTGAAAGCTTTTTAATTTGCGCCGCCATGGAAATTTAATTAATAATAACTACACACCGAGCCAGGGGCACCAGGAGAGGCCTTTTTTTTAAATCGAAGTGTGTTTTTATAAGTTGGTTCAGACTAATAAAAATTTCGGCAAAAAAACTGTATCAGACACAAAACAAAAAAAAATAGCACGCGTGGGTGAGTTTTCATTTTATTATTTCTCTGATGCTTGGTAGTGCTAAAGGGCTTGCAGTAGTCTGCTTGTGCCTTTTGCCATTAAGTTAGTCGTCGAGACAGGGGGTGATCACCTTGAATTTTCGCCAAGTTCCAAAGTTCAACTCTGTCATTGCCTTATAATGGGGTAAACGACACAAACTGTGCTGCTTGCCGGGGGGCTAAAGTTTTTTCGCAGTCGTCGGAGTTTATTGCTTTTGATTATCAGGGCGGCTAAGAAGTTTCATTTTTATGTGTTTCTGCGTCGCTTTGGTGGACTTGGGTCCGAGAAAGTGTGTGAGGGAAGGCGCAGTTATCATAACCATAACCGTGTCTTGGTAATAAAACGTGGAAGTAATTTTTTGTTTGTAAACAAAGACTGATGATGGTGCAGAAAAGCAAGCTTCGGATATAACTCACAGATAATGACGAATAAAAGGCAATCAGTTGAGGCATTTTCATGGCATTGATTTGATAGCAATTTGCTAACCATGAAGTTGTAGAGATAAATACAGGGTGATTCTTGAATAGACCGACAAAAACATACATAGTGATGAAAGACGAGACTTCCCAGAACTTGGGAAAATGTTAAAACAACTCGGCGCCTGATTTTTTTTTTAATTAAAAGTTGTGACTGACGAGGCACATTTAGATGTAAATGGAACAGAGCAAAGATTATTAATAGTCGAAGCGAAGAGAAGACGAAATTACTTATTCACAATAGGTCTTGTTCGAGCTGTTTAAACGCGTCAGCTAATTTAACGTGTCACTTTCAGAACAATTAATTACGACGCAATTGTAAACGCTTGCGTGACGAGCATCTGGGTCCCCAACTTATTGTTACGTGACACTATGAAAAGCACATTATAATTATAATGGTGTTATTATTAATAATAAGGGTGAGGCGTTGTTCAGGGTTAAGCTTCCCAAAACTGCCCAAAATTTTGTTACGATCGTTCTGTTTAAATGAATGAAATAGACAACTAAAAGTTCCAACATACTTTTATTGTTTCACAGTGAGGTGCTTAGATGAAATAAACTGACTAAACTTAACTTAATTTGTTGGTTTTCTGTAACGGTATTAATTGACCAGTAAACATTTCAGTTCGGTTTCTATGAATCTTTCCGTCTGTTGCACTTTATCTTTATCCTCGCCAATCTTCGCTTTCTCTACTTTCTCCTTCCTCAAACGCTCGATGAGCTCCCTGTCTTTCTTGTAAAAGTACTCATCTTCACCTATGGTACCTTCCAGCGTGTGCTCTTCCTCAAGTAAGTCTCCTCTTTTTTTGATTGGTTTCTTGGGCGGTGGTTTTACTTTGTCTTTGCCGAACGGATTATATGAAGTTCCATCACACAGCGTTCTAGTGGCTGTTCTAAATGTGATACTTCTCGTCACAGCTGTGGACATAATTTTGGGGGCGCCGCCCTCACGAGTTTTCGCTGGGGTAAAGCGATAGGAACGCACGAAAATTTTGACATTTGATTACATTAATGACAGCTCTTATGTAACTATAGAAAAACGAAAGTGTAATCACTTGAACATAAACCAGAAATTTTTTGATTTTCCTTCGTTTCAAAATGATCTTATTAAAAGACCCAATTTTTTAATTATTTACTAAAAATGATGATTACTTGTCTAAATAAACATCGACACCTGCTTTCAATTTCACTTAAGCAGTGATTTAGTTTCTACGGGGCTTAACAGTGTAATGCTTCTCATTTGATATTGCTTTTCATATATCCTAGCAAGTTCGGAGAGAATGCGCAAAATATAATCTTCTTGTCTAGAAGCGAAGCTCTTCACATACTCCTCGAAATGTAAACAGATGTTACCCGTTTTAAATTATCCCATTAATCCGCTTGGCGCTGAGATTAGACTAATGCTCAAGGTAAACATGTATGGCACGTAGCTACACATGTAATTAAATAAATAACTCCAGGAAATACTTGAATGTATGTAATTCATGTTTAAGTCTAGGATTTGTCGGATCAAGCCAAAAAGAAAAAGAAACTTCGTGGAACTTCCGGCTCGCATTAGTCAATAGATTTCGACAAGAAATACGAATAAAAACGTTCCCTTCCGGAGGAAACACTCTGGGGTTTTTATTTGCACAAATGATGATGATGATGATGAAAGTCGAATGAAACTCTGGCGAAAAATATTTGCAAAAAGCTTGCCGCTTTGAACTTATGAAGATTGATAATATTTTCCGTCATGTAGATTGTGTGGATTGTAATTTAATAAAAGTATTCTTTCTAAAAAAAAAATCCCTACTTTGTGTTGCCGAAATAAAACAAAGAAGAAATCCAACGTTGATAAGCACAGTATATTATATTATTAGAAATCAAAATTTAAACAGAAAAAAGTCTTAGTTTTTAATTTGTAAATAAATGTAAAAGTTTTTGATGAATAGCAATTATTATTAATGTATCAATAGACAAAAAATAAAACTTTAATTATCTTAAAAATTCTAATATAAACTTAAGTGTAACTTTATACATATATTTATTTGGCCTTTTCACATTTTTAAAACTTTTGTGTTACGTTCTAATAGTCATTAATCACAATGCTTGCGGATTCGATGTCAAAAGGTTCATAATATTTTTAATAATTCTGTGGCCGTTATTTTAACAATGTATTTATAAATTTGATAATGGAATTCTTATGAAAAAAATGTCATCTAGTCACGATGTTTAATCTACGTTGGATCTAATATTTTTGGAAATTTCACCAAGACGTCAAATTTTCTTTTGTAAAGACTTAAACACGTAATTTCATGCTTTAATTTAATTTCTATTGCCATTTTCTATAACTCGTGAGATATTATACACCAGTGCTACTATTTGTCGACATTTCTTTCTGCTGCACCCTGAATAAAAATAAAAATGTTTGCTTTAAATTTTATTAGAATTTTGAATATCTATAATTAATTATGAAAACTTAAAATATTCTACAAGCTATTGAAAAACTTCCTTTAAATATACAGTATGTCCCCGGATTGAGTTTACAATACGTATAATGGACCAAAAATTTTTGAATTAAGATTTCATGTTCTGCAGTTCAAGTCTGCTTGGCGTGAAATGGATTTGTGCCAAATTTGACGCCGAAAGTCTTCAAGATGGCGGAATTAACACAAGAAGAAGTAAAATCTCTGTAGGTAAAGTGGTCTTCCTTTTGAATCTAGGACAACAATTTAGTAAAATAAAATGATTCTCATTTCAAATTAGGGAAATATACCAAGTTTCAATATCCTAGAAAAAAATTGAATTACGGAAAATTACTAATTAAATTATAAATCTTTCAGTAAAGTTGTAAAATGTTAACGCCATCTACATATTTATTGACTAAAAACAAATAAAATATGATTATTCAAATAACTCTCCGTCCATATTAGCACCTGACAGTGTTAATGTCTTACAACTATACTGATATCCTAATATTTCGTAATTCAATTTTTTCTTTCTAGGATGTTGGAATTTGGTATATCTCCCTAATTTGAAATGAGAATCATTTTATCTTACTAAATTATTCTCTTAAATTCAAAAGGAAGACCACTTTACATACACAGATTTTACTTTTTCTTGTGTTAATTCCGCCATCTTGAAGACTTTCTGCGTCAAATTTGGCACAAGTTCATTTCACGCCAAGCAGGCTCTGAACTGTAGAACATGAAATTTTAATTCAAAAATTTTTGGTCCATTATACGTATTGTAAACTCAATCCGGAGACATACTGTATATAATTCAAATTCAAAAAAGTACAGGTGTTTAAAGCAAAGAATTGATTTACAGTATTTGCAATTATACATATATCATAGAAGCAACAAATAAAAATAAAAAATATTATTTAAGTAAAGTTCATTTTTTTATTATATGCTGATCGTAGAGATTTGAGTGAAGAAAATATACGATGAAATAACAAAAGCCGCAAGACTGTTTCACGAAAGTTAGAAGGAGATAGCTATACAGGGTGTTCTTTTACTGTGTGCAAATATTTAAATCTGTAATACATCACCATAAATGGCAACGATTAAACTCATATGTCCTTAACAAAAGTTTTACACATTTCGAGAAAATTGCAGTTGAAAATCGGACAAGAATTAATCGCACGTCTATGTCTTTGAGGTAGGTCAAGAGAGGGAAATTTTATTGCGACCGCAGAAAGCATCTGGTGGAACAAAAAACAGACCTGCAATCGAGCAGTGACCCAGTGACCTTTGCCGAAGTCGGGCGGCTAATAAAAGCATTTTTTTTCACGTCGCAGTAAGTCGTATCGTAGCCAAGGAATTTGCTTCATTTTATTTCATTTATGACCATGACACACAATTTATTGCTTCGTATCCTTTGGGATCAACCGTTTAGTTTGTGAAAAGTGGTTGAACGAGTTAAAGCTAAATACGATTACTATTTTTTGTGCTTAGTATTGTCTGTTTCAAAATCAAAAAACCACCAACCTCGCAATTTACCCCGTGGATACAACCGGCAACGCTGCTGCATTGTACCTGCTAGTGACAAATTTAGGGGGAAGAAAATTTCAACTCCATAATTTAAAAGATTTCTGTGTTTTCACGACTTCATAAGATTTAGGGCAAATTAAGTGTTACATGACATTTCAAATTTTGACGCAAAATTACTGACGCGCATAAACTTACAACGACAATGTGAAGTACCAACTAAAATACAGGGTCTCCCAAATAGAGTAGCCTATTAAAATATTATAGGGAAGGAAATGTACAAAAATTCTGAAAGTTGGTTCACTACCCTAAGACATAGAGATCTTTCCGCGTAAAATATTTTTACTCTTACATTACTTCCGGTTGTACCGGAAATCGCCATTAACTTTCTTATTTTAAATGGAATGTTACATTTTTTATTGCAAATTCTGATTCTGAACATTATTCTAAATAAAGTGTTAAGACTTCTCTATGCCTAAATGTAACAGATTTTGAGATATCTTTAAATTTCTTTAAAAAAAGGTTTGGGTAACCTTCTCTTTAAAAAATTGTATCTATGACACTTTCAAATTTCAAGATTCAAGTTGCATATCGTTTGAAAGTACAATCTTCAGGCTTTGTAATCATATCCTAATTATCCCTAAAAAAATCATAGGGTTGTCACAATATAGTGTCAAAGGTCATTATGTTTAACTGCCCAAAACTCAATTTTCATAAATGGAACACCCTGTATATTTTTATATCGTGAGATACAGAATCAAATTCTACATCGATTGGTATTAGCATTCCCTATACCTATATCTTTTAGTTTTCTTGTTATCAATGATTGTTTATTTTATTCTGTTAATTAATGGAATGAATGCAGTTATTCGTAGCAAGCTTTGAAAAAAGAAGCAGATATTGAACTCTTACTTTTTAAGAAATAAATAATTAACATTAATAATAACATTATTTTGACGTATATCATAGAATAAAGCTATTAGTTAAATACCTAAGGTAAGATTACCATTTTCATAAACGAGCGTCTTTAAAAATTAAGCATGCTTTGAAAAACAATTTTCCTTGTCAGTTTAACATTTTTATTAAACAACAAAAGCAAAACTTACAATTGGTAAAGTGGTAAAAATAATAATGAATAATTTTATTAATTTGACTGATTCAGCCGATACGTGGTGGAGATCCATTTCAATGTGTAGATAGAAGTAAAAAAAACAAATATTTTCTTACACGATTTCCACTATATTTTTTGTAAAATTACAAAATCATTAAATATTATAAAAAAACAAGAAATACTAGAAGCACTTAAAATATGCCTAGACCAGAATTATTTCGAATTCAATAACAATTATTATAGTTCCAAAGAAGGATTAATAATGGGAAATCCACTCAGCCTTCTGCTAGCCGAGATATTTATGAACTTCCTAGAAGATAAAATTTACAACCACCCCAGCTTCCAAAAATGTCTATACCGGCACAGATACAATTTCTAAATTTCATTAACAGCTTACATGATAACATTAAGTTTACAATAGAAAAAGAAACAGACAATTCCATTAACTTCTTAGATTTAACTATTAAGAAAGTAAACAACCGACACGTTTTTGCAATATTTCATAAACCTTCCCACACCGATACAACAATACATAATACATCAGATCACCCCATACAACATAAATTAGCAACTTTCCACAGCATGATACATAGACTAACAACAATACCTCTAAACAAAGTAAATTTTCAAAAAGAACTAAATATAATAAAACAAATTGCAGTAAATAATGGATAATCGCCACAAATTATTGACAAAATTTTAAATAAAAAACTCTTTAAGAAAACAATTGAATTGATATATCCCAGCCTAACCGAAGAAAAAGACAACATTTATAAAGTGATTACATATACAGGCAAAGCTAGCGAAAACATCAAAAAATATCTCACTAAATTAAATATCAACGTTGCTTTCAAAACAAACAATACACTAGGGAAATACATAAAAAACAGTAAAAGCAAAATAGACGGGAATAATAAGTCAGGGGTATATCAACTAATATGGGGTGACTGTACTAAAGCATATATAGGCCAATCAGGTAGGAGTTTTTCTAAAAGAATTAAAGAACACTTTTCCAGTTTTATTCATAAAAAAACAGATTCACATTACGCCACACATCTTACTGATTCTCAGCACAATTTCAATACCGATTTTAAAATTTTACACCTTGAAAGTAAAAGTAAAAGACTAGACCTCCTGGAATCCCTAGAAATAAACAAGCTTAAGAATTCCAACAACTTACTCAATAGCCATCTGGACCTTAACAACTCAACATTGGTCAATTTATTTCAGTATTAAGTATAAAACCGAAACGTATTATAATTTTTATGTTACTACCCGAAGAAGCTATAGTAATAGCGAAACAAGTCGTAGTAATTTAATAATTTTGTAATTTTACAAAAAATATAGTGGAAATCGTGTAAGAAAATATTTGTTTTTTTTACTTCTATCTACACAATAATTTTATTTATTCTAATGAACGATTGTTAAATTTATTTTACATTCAAGGAGAGTGCAATGGTTACGAGAACTGGCAGAAAATTTAATGAAATATATCCTCAGTTACTGCCAATAACAGAAAAAAAAAAAATTGAATATTTGAACGTATTTTTTAAGAAGTAGCACCTTTTGACCAAAGAAAACTTCATCTGCTCCTGTAGCTGGCAATTAAGCAAATAAAATTTCTGTATTAACATTCGTCGAAACTTATTTATTTATTTCTACTTATCTGTTAATGGTATAACTCAATAAATATTATTTTGTCGACACTTACTGAGAAAAATTTCGATAACTCTAGTAAAATATGCCGTTATAATAAACTATTATTGATAGCAAGGAAACTAAAAGAAATAAATATAGGGAATGCTAATATCAATCGATGTAGAATTTGATTCTGTATCTCATGATGTAAAAATATACAGGGTGTTCCATTTACGAAAATTGAGTTTTGGGCAGTTAAACATAATGACCTTCGACACCATATTTTGACCACCCTATGAATTTTTCAGAGATAATTAGGATATGATTTGAAAGTCTGAACATTATACTTTTAAACGACATGTCACTTCAATCTTTCAATTTGAAATTGACGGAAATAGATTGTCTTAAATGAAAGGTCACCAAAATAATTTTTTAAATAAATTTGAAGATATCTCAAAATCGGTTACATTTAGGTATATGGAAGCCTTAACATTTTGTATTTAGAATAATGTGTAGAATCAGAATTTCTAATAAAAAGTATTGCATTCCGTTGAAAATAAGAAAGTTAGTAGCGACTTCCGGTATAACCAGAAGTGATATAAAAGTGAAAATATTTTAATCTGAAAGATCGTTTTCCCTTAGGGCAGTATACTAATTTTCAGAATTTTTGTATATTCCCTTCCCCGAAAACTTTTAATAGGCCACTCTATTTGGGAGACCCTGTATATCTGGGAATTTTGTTTTTTGACAACATAATTCAACAGGTTGTGGTGTTGTGTTCCGTTTAATTTTGAAACAGACTTTATTACTTATTAAAATGCCGCAATTCACGAACGGCGAGAGAACAGATGCTCCTCATCTACGGCGAAGCTCGAGGAAATACTGAAAAAGTATGGCGGATTTATGGAAACACATTTCCAAATCAATGCAAGAACATTTACAGCTAATGCCCCCGCATTTACGCGATTATGGAACGTTTCGTGTGAGTGTCGTTAATGATGAATGCCACTTTAAACAGTAGTTATAAACATTCCTAAATTACAGTAGTGAACGTTTGAATGTGTTCTTCCACAGAGATATTATTCGGTGAGTGAGTGCGTCTTTGCATATTAGTGAGACCTGCGATGTTTATTGCCTACGATCAGCGAAACAGGTTCCGTAAGTTTTTTGTTGTTTCATGACCGTCGTATAAGGGGCGGATAAAATAATTTTCACTCCTTTTATGATTTTTTTTTTAATTTTTCCGTGTTCTATGTGCTCTCACGGTAATGTGGTTAAAATTTTTGCACTTATTTTACAAACAGCCTGTATAAAAGTTCTTTTGACTCATCGATCGAACGATCGGCATATAATAAAAAAATGAACTGTAACTATTGTGAATTTGATCTATAGTCATAGCAAATTTTTTACTTAAATTAATTCTAGGGTAAACTTCCCCTTTGTACTTGGAGCTAGTGGTGGTACATTATGTATATCTGTAAAACAAAAAAAAGTGCTGATTTATGGTGTTTCTATTTCTCTACTAACTTTTATCTACAATTTTACTGTAGAGTAAATTTCTAATTGCTCTTGTAAATTTTTGGTTGATATTTTCTGAAATTAAATAATTATAATATTTTTTTATCACGAATCGCCTTATACAGGGTGACTGACAATTCTCCCGACAAAAAAAAAATACATGATAAGAAGCGATGTCCGAAAATACGCTAAAAGATGTTTAAAAAAATCTTTCTACTTTAGTTGTCGAGAAATAATTAATCCAAAATTAACCCCAAGACGACGATGCGCCTCTGGTTAAAAAAGAAAGTGGAATTTTACTTTAATTCTGTTTCTAGGTCAACACCCGACGCCGCGGCCGTGAAATACTAACTACAAAATATTTACTTGACAAATGCATGCAAATAACCTGAAGCAGATTATTCCATGCAAAGGACCACAACGGCCCCACTTTCAACACGTGCAAATAAATCACTTTCCTTTCAATTTAATTTGAATTGTATTGTAAATAAAGTTTATTTCCACAAGAAACGTGTACTTCATAAACATTTTTAGAAAAACAGAATTCAAAACATTTTAATCAGTAAATGCCTTCGTAATCTGTTAATTGTTATAACTTCGTTTTGTGTGTGACGAATTATTATTAACACAAATTTATTAAAACTTGAACAAATTCAAGACGCGTTTGTAACTCCATATCCTGAGTTTTTGGCGCACTGGTCGTAAATCGTTTCTCGTTCCACCGTACGCATTCTTTTCACTTTGAATTAAATTCTTAATTAATTACAGTCTTTTTCTATTGCTTTTTCCCTTTTGTCAAATGTGTTTCTGAGGATAAGTTCCAGATAATGCTCACGCTGATCACACTCGCGATGACTCGTAACATCGTTCCATTTAAAATTCGATGTGAGCGTACCAGTGCAAATGGAACGCCTGGGGCCCGTTCAGGAATAACGCTCCGACTAAAAAGAGTGCGCTCTGGGTAATATTCTCTCTCTCTCTCTCTCTCATTTAGTGATTTTGTGGATTTTGTTTTTCATTTTAAACGCCCACAGTGCTCTTGCGATACAGTTTCTGAACGCGCTCCTGCAGATCCGTAAATTAAGCATTGACGTTTGACATAACCTTATAAAACTTATTCATTCAAAATAAACGTTACAGGAGAAAGATCTCTTCCATTGATGTTGATTTGGCGACAAAGAGAAGACATTTCAGACAGTGAAACGTCTTCTGATGGAGAATGAAAGCATCTATAACACAAAAATCAACAAAAATAAGGTTATGTTTTCAAATGCTCACAAAGACCCACCTTCGTAACAAGAGCGTTGCGATTAGAGACCTGCACGGGTAAGTACAGAATCGTCCGAGTACAGATACGAATACTCGTTTGACGATTACAACGATGCGTATCGCAATACGCATAATCGTATACGTCCGTGACGAGTATAGTAATCGGCATCGTGGCATCGTTATGATTAGTAATCGGCATTCGGCATCGTCAGGAGCAGAGTTGCCAGTTGGTCACTCACCGTAACAAGAGATTTTTTGTTTCTTACATCTGTTAAATTTTCTTCGTCGTTTTGGCGCTTAATTGTAGCATCGGTGCTTTTTTTAAATTTTTTAAGTTTGAAGGCTACAAACGGTTGAACTTGTTGAGTTTCAGTGTTCACAATTTTTTGTAAATATAACCACACATCTTATTTCAATCATAGAATTAATAAATATCATACAAAGATATGTTTATGATAGTTTAAATGTATACTCAACCAAAAAATGTAGTGTAATTGTAATTATTAATTTCCAAAATAATTACAATAATTCAAACAATAAAAACAACTTATAATATAATACAATAATAACTTATAAATAACAAAATGTAGGAGAAGTATTGTTTCATTTCCTGGATGAGTAACGAGCCTGCGATACGATGCGACGATGCCAGTGATGCGACGATGCCCACGATGCTGTATTTACGATTACATACTCGCATCGCCGCGTAAGGTAATCGATTATTAATCGGATACATTTTTACTTACTCGTGCAGGGCTCTGGTTGCGATCACGAATTCTAGCCTCATACAGGGTACGCGTAGTAACACTCTTCAATGCTAGCGTCATTAAATGGAACGTCGTCGAAGAACGTTACAAGTGTTGCCAGCATTATATGGAACGTACTCCTAGTTTGTCAAATGACTTTCCAATCCGTTCAAAGTATAGTAGGCCTGCGGATTGGAAAGTCATTTGACAAATTCGGAAACATAATTGACAAAAGGGGAAAACCAAAAGAAAAAGCCTGTAAATATGATTCCGTAATCTGTTACATTCAATCACGTACGCGATTTGATAAAAACTGTACGCATATCACCAAAGACGTTTAAAACAGCTGTACATAATTAAGTTTTTATAGCCTGTGCTTTATACAGTCTTAAAATGTATTTTGTCATTGATTGACTAAATATATTAGTATTATTAAACAAAAAAACTTGTTGGCGATGAATTTCAGGTCTAATAAATCGTTTTACATTTTCCAAACAACCCCAGCAATAAACATTTTCTCGTAACCTGTGACACACATTCACGTACGCGATTTGATCAAAACTTGCAACAATAGTGACGTTTAAGACAATTATGTCCCCGACGGCTACAGCAGGTGCAAGTGAAATTGGGGGGAGTTGGACATACTCGCTGTTAGCTTTGTCGAACACACATAAACAGGAACAAACAATACGTGCGCCCTCGGCTGTTACAGGCCGCAATCACCAGATTTAAATTCTTGCGATTTTTCTTGTGGATAAAGCAGCTGGTACAGTTGTGTTCAAAAGAGTGTTGTACAGAGTTTGCACTGTCTAAGCTTGTATGTGCATTCATGATGAAGTGCAAAAGATTGTTATACAAGTTTTGTTAAATATACGGTTTCTGGCAATAATAATATTATTGAACACAAAAATAGAAAAACCAATTGCCGCTCAAAAGCAGATATTTAAAACGTAGCTGTACAACACCTTTTTGAACACAGCTGTACATTCTGCTCTAGTAAATAATCCTCAAGAATTAACAAACAATTTTTTACACAATAGTTTGCGAATTCCAGTTATTTTAGAAATTATTGATAATTACGTCGCGTAAAAGAAACAACTCAGACTTGCGTTGCCAGATGTTAAACGTATAATAAAACAAATAGAGATATGTGTAAAGATCGCATTGTGTGCAAGCGAGTAGTCAATAAAAAACTTTATAGTCCTATTATACTATCACATTTCGTACGCAGTGCCGCAGCTTGATTTTGGGATAATTTTTTAATTAATTATAAACTGTTCAAAAGATCTTTTTAAAAATTTTCCCGTAATTTGTGATATCGATTCTCTTATGTGCGTTTTTTTTTTGTCCGAAGAATTGTCATTCACCCTGTATGTACCTGTGACTTGTATAAGTTTACTAAATAATACGTTTTCGTTCTTTTATTCAGTCAAAAAAAAAAATTGAACACTTGTACAGGCGAAACTATCTTTATTAAAATTTATTTTTCTCTTATACGGAGTGTTCATGTGGATTATCCTTAAACGCCTCCACACCTAAAAGTGCATATTACTTCGAACTTAAACATAGTAGCGTAGGAACAAGATTCCATGATGCCGTTTTGGTTTAAATTTGAAGTTGCCTAAGTAGATATACAATTGGTGTTCTAGCTCACTTTCTTATGGAAATTTTACAAGGATGTATCAAACTTGCATGTAAGGCGTTGGCGGTGACATAACGCCTAGCAAAAGTCACGATAGGCAACCATATATTTATGTAAAATTTCGATAAGAAAGTGAGCCAAAAGGCTCATAGTATATCTACTGCCGTACAAACGACTTTGCTTTTGAAATTACAAAGGATTGTTTGAGGTATAATAAAACTTCAAAACAATCTTATCCAATATCGAAAGAACGAACTAGTAAATCGGGAGTCTTTTCGAAAATCATTTTCCTCTACGAAATAAAAAGTAAACACAGTCGTGATATTTTCTCGAAATAAAGCAACTTTCGTCCGATCGCAACGACCAGCCGCATCCACGGAAAGTTCCGACTTAATTCGAACTTCCCGCAGGACTTTATTTCCTATAATTCAATTTCGAACGAAGGAGACGCTCATTTAATCAAGTCAGCGCAAATTTCGGCCGAAATTCTTGGGCTAGTATAACCCAGATTGAAAATGAGAGGAGAGTTAATATCTTGTTCACATGTATCTGTGACACGAGCGGATTGATATTACGGTTAACCTCAGGCAGTGTTGCCTTGGAAACGCAGATGTATTAGCTTCTGGTGGCGTAATAATGTAGCAACAGTAGCTGAACGGATATCCACAGAGCGGAAAACCAATTGACCTGATTCTTCCAAGCAGTAGGTATGATTTACACGTAAGCGGATAAAGTTGGCGAAGATACATTGTCTCGTAGCTTCGCGGCTTCACTTTATTTATTTATATACAGGGTGTAATCGATTAAGTTTCACTTATTAACGTGCGGTTTCATAAACACATCGTGAAACTTATTTGGTTACACACTATGTAGTAGTAAAATCTTTTAAAAAAAGATATATTTTGTTGTTTTATATTCAAATTCCGAGATTTAATCCTGGTTAAATTTACGGTTTTTAAGTGAAGGAGATGTGAGAGATGTCCTGTATTTATGCACCCCATCAAGTTCGACGGAGGTCCTTAATTGCCACGTTTAGAAACATTTCATTAACTACCTGGGTGGGGTGGGGGTTTAGCTTTGTACCGGTGTGGCTTTTAATGCCGGGCTTCGCCCACAGCCACATCAAAGCAACACGCGAAGCCATAACAGAAATTAGCATTTAAAGTAGAACGTGGCACGCACACATATCACCGTGCAACAGACGCAATTAAAGAAGACAACTGATAAGAGACCAACAAATCCCCTATTTCCTGACGCTCATTATGTAAGAACGGACCGAGGGGGGTGAAAGCGTGCGAAGTTCTTTGCCACTGGTGCGATTTTACAGACGGAAAATGGAAAAGACAAAATCCTCGTGGCTGGTGGGAATTGCAACTGACAAGTCGATATTGGGCGGATCTTTCGTTATCAGAAAGTGTCATCGGATTGACAAATTTTACAGAACGTGGACGTAGGAAAATTGGATACCTTACTTTATGAGACTTTGGAACAATAGCGTTTTCAAATCATAAATATAAAACACAGAGACTAAGCGTTTCAATTTTTTTATCGTTCCCTAAAAAAAAAATATTTCAGCGACTCTCAGATGCTTTTACTGCCTTGCTTCTACCCCTTTGCGATTCGTAATAACGAGCTTTGGCTTTACAGTTCGATTTCGAGGATGTTAATGCTCGCCTAATACCTCCGACATGAGGCACGCTGAATTTTATTGCCATACCGTTCAAGAGATCTCGTTTTATCCGGAGAGAGAACGGGGAAAATTGAGTTTGAAAAGTTCTTGTCGAGGATTACCGCGTGCTGCAATAGAAGAGCGAGCTACAATTTTGTTGTTCGCTTTGGGTTAGTCGGTGTGAAAATTAAAGCTTCTTAATGCATTATTAGGAGGTACCGAAGAAAAAAAAAACTTTATTTTTTCTACTTTTCAATTAAGCTAAGGCACATGCTCTTTGAATTTCATAGTTGGTAAAAGAATTTAAAAATCGTCCAGAAATATAATTTTTGGAATAGTAATAGTCACCTATAAGGAGAGATTCCTAGCTCAAAAGTTTTAAAAAAAAGTCAAATTGTGACTGATTGTGAGTAGTTTACATTAAGGTGAGACCACACACCACTCAAATATTTTTGAATTTTTTCTTGTTTTTCTTTTTTAATATTTCAAGTTACATGTAAATAATTTTTATAAATTCTGTAAGTTCTTTGCAAATCTTAGTCGGTACACCAGACCACTCTTGATTGACTCTGTCGTCGTTTCCGTCGATGAAAGTGGGCACACCATCTAGAATAATCCGGCTCTTATCTCCAATTCAAGTGGATGGCGGAGTAGCCTTTTCCGATTGAGCCTTCGAAACACGCTTTAATCGGAAATAGTTGCTTTGAGGGCGATTCGATTTTGCCGCATCGCCCAGGAAGTAGCGGCTCCGGCTTTGTCGACCAAATCGCAAATCAGGGCAACGGATTGATTGCAGATTGATTGGAACTGCTCGTGTTGTGTAATTACGAGCAGGGCTGTACTTGAAATTTTTTTAAAGCTCAATTTAGACGTTACGATTTTTCTTGCAAATATTTTTTTCACATCGCAGTTTTATGTGTAATATATCAATGAGAAAAATAATTGCATGTTACACGTTGATATTTTGTAAAAATTGCGCTGTGGAAAAAATATTTGCAACATCGGAACATCTAAATTGAGCTTAAGTCGAACTTGGTGGCATTACTGGCATTTCGAATTATTATAGAATTCGTTGCATAACTAAAAGTGGAATTCAAATCGGTCTTTTGTTGTACAAAATGGAAAAGCTACGCTTCAGTGATGCATATCTAATGTAGATTATGTGTTTAATGGGGAAATGCCTCGAAGATCTCTGTAACTCCATAACTTATTGAATACTCCTCTTTCGCTTAAATGTTCTTTTACAAAAATTAATTTCTTAGTTCTGAATCCATTCATTTAACCTATGTAACAGAAATTTGTTAAGCGAGCGAAATGGAAACGTAATGACGTCTCGCGGCTTGATTAGCGGCTCTCTTAAAAGAAAAGATAATTTCGAAAATACTAACGTAAAGTTAGTAATGAAAAGTTTAAATCGCGACATCTTGCGACCCCTTTTTGACCTAATATTGCATTAGAATTGACAAATTGCAGCTACGCTTCTACTGACGAGGTCCCAAATAGGGCCGAAACAGCTGTACAGAGGATGCTCGAGGAATCCACTGCAATCAAAACCGATTTACAACAAACATTTGTAAAGTTAGTAGTTAATTTTGTAAAAATAAAATAAAATCTGACTTGAACGGATTCTTTTAATATAAAAGTTATACATACAGGGTGTAATCGAATAACTTTCGTTTATTAACATTGTAAGTTCTTCATCATAGAAGAGAATTAATTCTGTAAATATGAATGGTCTAGCTCATAAACAAGAAATTGACATAGCACAAGAGCGCATATGTGCGTCTGCGTTTTTAATTACATTGTAAAACAAACTCCAGCAAGATTCACAGTCACTCGGTCAACGTCGCACATATGCAATTCGATAACAGAAGAAAATTCTAAATTTGCGTTGATTACTGAATTAATTAATTATAAGCCAGTTTTTACGTATTGTTAATACAGTTTATATCTGTTGCTCATAAAAGTGTAGCATCATACATCAATAAATCGACAATAACGACATCATGGTACTTCAAATTTTTGTAAACACACTATGTGATTTAATTTGTTAAAAAATTGAAAAAAGAAATTAATGTTTAATTTGCATTACAACATTGAGTGACCTGCGTACTCAGAAAAGAAAATGCATTAAATACAATCAAGGCATTTATTTATTTTTATGAATTAATACAGTACATGTTAATCTACAGGATCTTTCGGAATTTTCTTTGTGTAGTCTGAACGTAATAAAGCAATAAAATCATAAATTAAGGAATAATGTGTATCGGTGTGCTTTTTTTCCAATAATACTTTTAGAATGTGACTTCTGTTGAATTCATTATTATCTAATTTTTTACTTATTGTTAGCTATGATTTCTGATTACTAATTAAATTTAATTAATTAAGGAAATAAATTAATATTATTATGTAAGAATTATTTTGTGAAAAATTGTCATTTCTATTACTTAAATACTGATAAAAAAATGAACACGTAAATGTTTAATCATTATTCTTTTATTGCTTACGTAGGTATCACTAACTGCTAATTTCACTAACTGCTTATTATTTCATACAAAAGTCATAAATAGTGATATAAGTTCGTTAAATAAGGCCAGTCATGACAGTGGTCACAATAAATATTACAGTCACGTCATGATGATTGGTCATTTTAAAAATTACCCTATGAATTATACATAACCGTCATCAACTGAGATTAGTGTATTTTCATCTAACAGTGTAAGTGATTTAGACATATTTGTTTTGTAAAAATTTGTATTCATTTCATTTAAATATGCGTATACATAAAATGTGCGCCTGTCTAGAATTAAACGGTTGATGATGACTACATCTCATGACCGTCATTTATACATACTTAAATGACCAAAAATGACGTCACGATTTTAAATGACGGGCCTCGACGTTTATTGTATTCATCTGCGAGTTTACTGCTCTATCATTTATTGCACGTAATAGTAAACTTCGCTCAGCTGGCGCATTTAAATCACATCCAGTGCTTCGCAAACGTTTTTATGTGCAAAGTTATTATTGACCTTTACCCCATACGTATTGCGATGTTTATGAGCAGCACGTAATTTTTTTCGAAAGATTTCATAAGAAATAATTTTAGAAATAAGAAAATAAATTTAAAATAATGTATTAAATGTGTTTTGTTTGCGAAGTTATTTAATTCAAGTGTGTTTTTCGAATATTTTGATTTTATGTAAATATTTTTAGAAATAGGCAATTTAAAATTAACTGTTTATTATAAATAAATTATTTAGAAATTTTTAAATGTAAATACGTAGGAATTAAGCTTAGAATTGTAAATATTAGAATAATTTATTTAAGGCATGATAATCCGGTCATTCGGTGTGATAGAAGGAAACTGTAGGTAGCAGTAAGGAGTTCGTAAAATAAACAAGTGAGGGCGCTGTGTTAGCTACCGCATTAAAAAGTTACCGGTCACTCTTTAAAACCGCGAGGCGCGGATCACGACAACACGAGGCAATCAAGCAACCGTTGCGGGAACTTTAAGTAAGTTATAATGGCGGGTTTTGTGAAAAAACCGTTCAAATGAATTAAGTTCTTTTAAAACTCCGAACGTCCCAACTTCTCTACGTAATAGATTTGTTTGTGAAAATTTCTTAAATTGATATAATAAATTGTCGTTTTACGTTTTGTTCTACGAAATATTTTCTTTATTATTCCACCCACACACGCACACACACACTGACATAGGTAATAATTTTGAATGTGAAGGGTCGCGAGTGTCATCTACATCCAAAATTTATAACGCAATAAATACACTCTACAAGCAAGAATTGGTCTGCGAGATACACTGCAAAATCCATCATCGAAGCAGGAGGCTACGCGAGTAAAACAACGAAGTAAGAAAGCAAATTAAAATAAAAATAAACATAATAAGAGAATATAAAAATTGCAAAATACCCTGAGAAAGCAGAGCATTAAGTTAACACACAAAAGAAGTGCATAACGCAGCATAAAAATTGGCACCCAAAACGTGGGACATATCAGAAAAATTTCCAAAATACCCACCATACCACAGTAGTATGTCATAACTTCCCTTCTTTTCTTGTATATTAATAGTGACAACAGCAAGTAAAACTTGTTCGATTACACCCTGTATAACAAATTTATCGGACCCTTTTAAAATTGTGCGCTTATTAACGCTTTTCCGTGCGGTTGTTAGAAAGAAGGAAAAAAGAAACAAAAACGTTAAAACTTTATCATTATTTTCTTACAATGAAAAATCTACATTTTGTAAAAATTAAATTGAGTTAATTTTTTTTATAAAATCGTTTTAATATGAAAGTTATCGGACCCCTTTAAAATCACGTACTTCTCTGTACGAATGACAGAAAGAAGAAGAAGAAGAGAAGAAAGAAGCTGTCAATCGTTGCAGCAAAACGTTACAATTTTATTAAATTTTCAACGGATACAAGATCTTACGTTAATTATAAAATTTAAACATTTAAGAAGTAACAATACATTTGACGCAAATATGATGCCTAATTAATTAATTGTATACACAAAATTATATAAAAAGTAAAATTAAAAAACTTCGTAATTAATTATTGAGGAGTGACTTTCCCAATCGAAATCAGTGACGAGTCAACTGTTTTTGTTTTCCCGTTTACTTTTCCCTATTCGCCATTTTTCAAAATTTATTTTATTTTATATTTATACCCTGTCGAAAAAAGTTTAATTTTTCTTTAAGTTCATAATTTAATGAATTTTGTTTAAAACAAATAATAAACAATGAACTTTATGCAGAAGTTCATTATTCAAGCTTTTTTTGACGTTAAAATGAAATTTTGTAAAGTTTCGAGATATACACTTTTCAGACTTTTTTCTGGTACTCTCCCAAGTGTCTAGAGTAACGTACAGGAGAGCTTAGGCGCCTTTTTTTGAATCACCCTGTATAGAGTTTGTAGACAAGAGTGATGACGTCACTGACTTTTTTTAAATGACAACCCCCAGGTTTGAGTTAATATTTCAATAGCCCACGTGACTATTAAAACGGTGCTACAAAAATTTTGTCCCCTTCCATATGAAAAATTTTGAGAAAATAAATATTGCAAAATTGTAAACTGAAAAACAGAGTTTTAATTTCAACGTTTCTAAATGCATTTTGTTACGTTTCAAATTTCCCGCCAAAGAAAACGCGGAATCGAGACGATATCTGGCCCGCTTTCGATAGTTGGCAAACCTGTACCCTTCTTTGCTTCTTCGAAGCTTATTGGTTGATGACGCATCACGTGACTGTCTTCGGTTTCGTATTCTAGCAACCTTCGCCTGCCACAATTTCGCCTCGTTGCGGTCCTTTCTTGTTCGAAGTGTGTTACAAGTCAGACGTGTTTTACGTGCATAATAAAATTATCGGAGTTCTTGCTCTTTGGGAGGAGTAATTCATTTGCGGCTGTGCCGGAAGATTTCGTGACACCATCAAAAACATTTAGGGATAATTTTAACTCCAATTCCAGGCCTGGGGACTTATTATCCCAGGTAATGTAAAAAGTGCAATGGCGTGTATCAAAATGGCTGTTAACGAAACCTTTTCCCTTTACATTCAGGCTTTTCTGTTTGGGCGCAGGCTTTTAGTCCAGGCTTCTGGGCCTAATTCTCCGGTGGCCCTTCTGCCCTGTGAATGTACCGTGGCCCGATCGTGGAAACCTGACCGGCCATCTTGACGATCCCAGCCGATCCAGTTTGATCCAGATTGTCGACGCTACCCGCGGACGACAGAGGGCATCGTAACTACCCACCGGCCACCGCGCTTCGGTTGGTAATGGTTGGTAACGTTGACCCTGCCGCATGACTGGACGCGCTGTCAAAAGGTTAGGTATTCCAAGTTGCGGTTCGATCGGTTTACATTTTATTCATTTCTCGTGAATAGTTGAATCGCGAGGAAGAATTTCGAACTACGCGTTGCGCTGCGTTTACCGTAGTTAATTTTAGCATAAATTAAGCAGCCACCTGTAATTGTGTAAAGTGTTGTTTGTTTTGATTTGTTTAATAAAACTTCAGTTGTGTTAACTTTAACTTCGAGTATAATTTCTGCGTTCATGCATACCAGTGAGCCAGTGAGTAAAGTCTCGCCTCTATTTATTGTTAATTTATTTCTGCCCGATTTGGTCGATTGAAGATGTCGACTGCTCTATTACGTTTTAGCTGAGAAGCAGTCTTCTGGCACCCTTTAATAATTTTTACCATCTTAATTGACCTACCCCATTCTTCACTGTTGCTAGTCCGGGGGAACAGCTGATACGTTTAGTCAGCAGAAGCTTGTCATCTGTCAGTGGTAAGTAAGAGGCAAGTCAATTTTAATTTAAAAAATAAGTAAATTTATGATATAAAGCAACGTAGAGGAATAAAATTATCTCAATGTAAGTGTTCAAAATATCTGCCACCAATTCCTTGGCAATATGCCAGTCTAGTTCTAATTATTGTTTTAAGGTAATTCAATTTCTCTAAATTATTAGACGTCTCTTTGTATGCCTGATTTTTAACAAATCCCCGAAGGAAAAAAATGTAGAGGTGTCAGATCAGGAAATCTGGCAGGCCATTCCACTGGGCCTCGTCTTCCAATTCACCGATTGAAAAATACATGGTGGAAATGTCGGGATCATCAGGATTTGGAAACATAGCAATCAAAACAGGTAGTAATTCAGTTTCTAAAAACATGTGTATTTCATATCCTTAGAACCAGAGCGGATTACTTTGTGCCCAATACCTACAATTTCGTTTATTTACAGTGCCGTTTAAATAGAATACAGCTTCATCAGAAAATAATATTCTGTTCATCATCATAGGATTCTGTCATAGTTTCAGAAAATCCTACTCGTCAATCGGGATCATCTTCATTTAATTCTTGTACTACAACAGTTATGTAAGGTGTTACGGTCCAAATTTAATTCTTCAAGTTTTTCAAACCTTTTGCCTATTTTCGGATTCGGTTGATCACTAACGTTTTATACTCCAGGAATTCTCTATCGTTTTGTTAAGTTTGCTTTGGTAATTTTTTGGAAACACTTAAGTAGTGGAGGCCACTTCGCCGTCCATTTTTGAAACAGTTCACGAGCACGCTTTGCAGGCAACGGGTGAATTTTTTGTTACGCTTCCTGTGTTGATGCTTTGGAATTGAGACCGCCCTTAGATAAGGGGATTTTAATGTCGTTTGTAAACTAAATATCTGGATTGATCTTGGGGTAAGTTTTATTCGAATCAGTTTCCTTCTCGTTATCGAATTTCTCTTACATCTGTGTTTCTTCCTTTAGCACGTTGTGTTGTGCAAGTTTTGAGGGTTAGAATCACTCCCTTGTTCGAGTTGTGTGGCCGTTTGGTTCCTTCCGAACGAGTTTTGCTGTTGATACCATCGGATCTCGAGAGCCTTTCTATTACGACATCGTATTGGCAGAGTAGGACTCCTGTTAGAAGCTACCGTACCGTGCAAGACACGCTCCGAGGGCTGCACCCCCTTCCGAGGCCGAACACATTGTAAAATTGATGGAGAACGTCTGGGTGTTGTTGAAATTTTATCATATGTTTTGCGTTGTCTTTCAAACACGTTAATTTTGGGTATTCATTTGTACCTCCGAGTACCTACGTTGTTTGCCTGACGGTTCTTTTTGAATCCGTGTTTACATTTTAATTTTTAAGATAGATTTGTTAGCGAACTATCGTTATTGTCTTGAGGACAACGTTTTGTATTCGTCTTGTAAACAAAACAGGATATCCTAGTAGGTGATTTCGCGTTGTTACATTTCACTATTTGAGCGGACTGTCTCTGCCGTTGCCGTACTGTTTTTGTTCGACAAATTCACTTTTTGTGACGTCAGTTACTAGATTTTTTTTCGGATTCTTTTGTTGTGTTAATAAACGACTATACCACCTTAGCTGCGTTCATTTATTCAACTCCGTTCACTCTATTTACTCTTTTCGCACTCTAAAGAGTGAGAGCGAATAAGTTTTAATACATGTAAGAGTGAGACAAAAGTATTAAAAGAGTAAATAGAGTGAACGGAATTGAATAAAGGAACGCAGCTCATTTTTTGTGTTTTATTTGAATTTTTGGTTACGATAGAGGGTGACTGTCAATTTTATCACTATAGAGGTTGAACGTCAATCGAACATGTCATGCGGGTATAAACCTGTGGAAATTTCAAGTACTTTCAACACCGTGAGTAGTCCTAGCGGTACCACTAGTTTTACTAGCCTACTTGGATAAATTTACCTTAGGTGGCGCCCTCTTTACATCCAAGCTTTAAGCTACTGACAATCTATTTGTAGCTCACTCCGTCTCCACTGAGCTGGGAGAGTTTTTATCATCGACGATTACCCCCAGCGCAGCGTTCGCAACTTTATATAGGGTCTGTTACGTTTGAAATTCCGTTACGAAAACGTGGCAACAAAGCATCGTATACCGCGTCTCGAGTTCGCTTGGCAACCCCGCGCTTTCCTTGATCCCCTCGATTCTCATTTGTTGAAAGCACCTCGTGATCATAGCCTTGAATATTGCTTATGGCGTACGTGAATCTTCGGCAACCCTTCCGCCTCATTTTCGCGCTCGATTTCACTTCTCGTCGGAACTTGGTGCCGTGCTGATGTGTTTCACCGCTTAGAAACTATCGAAGCCCTTGCTTAAAAGATTAAGAAGTGCTTATCTACGGCTTTGCCGGAATTTCCCTAGTGACACCACCGATCGGGTTTTGGGATATTTTAGCCTCATACCAAGCTTGAGAAAACTGCAAGTTTCAGGTGAAAATTGTGCGAATTGTCTGACGTCATTTTGGACGCTAACGACCTGTTCTTTCTTTTATATCCAGGCTTCTACTTCTGGTTCTACCTCTACTTTTACTTCTAATGTTACGCTGAGCTCCCGCTTTAGTTTTATCGTGCTGTTCCGGATTTGACTCAAGCCGAGTCGATTCCACCTTCGCTCCCGAGCGTATTTTCTCTACGCCTATTCCAAGTCTACGGGAAACGTGGCCCGCCATATTTGCTGCCTTTGACCACAGGTTTAATCCAGTTCACCGGCGTTGGACGCAATCAGCAGGTGGCGTTGCGACCGCCAACTTCACGTCGCGTCGTAGATAAACTGACGTTACCGACTGTGCTTTGACAGTAAACTCGTGGGTTTATTTATTTGATTTATTTTGATTTCGTATCGTTGAGCAAATTTTGCATGCCTTTTGGAGAGCGAATTTCGGCTGGATGCAGAGATTACATATGTGGATTTATTTCTTAGAATAAGTAAGCTGATAACGTTAGACTTTTCGTAATTTATTTTTGTTTACATTTACACACGTGCTTACCTCTGTGTAACTTGTACCCAGCATTTATTTGAGAGTTTGTTTAATAAATAAAGGTTAAATTTGTTAATTTTAAGTGCGTGTTTGCGTTACTCTTCCTTCACGTACGTACCAGTGAGTCAAGTGTAGCCTCGAGTTGTAATTTTGGCCTTCTGCATGACCAAATCGATACAGGAACGCCGACGAGGTCTTTTGTCAATCAGCTGGGTACAGTCCGTCCTGGCACCCTTAATAGTTTAACATCGTAATAGACCCACCCCTTTCTCACTGTTGCTAGCCGAGGGGAAAAGCTGGTGAAAGATACGGCGCAGATTTGTCATCTGGTCATCTGTCAAGTTTAAAGTAAATTTGGTGACAGGTCAAACTAGGTAGCAAAGGGTACCGCTCTTGTTTCTTCAGATGCTTAACTGTAGACTTTTGACAAACTTCGTGATCAGCAGCAATTACTTACGTGGATTTTCTTGCAAATCCAATAACAATAACACATTCTGTAACATATGTTACAGAACCTAGATCCCTGACATGACCAAATTCTCGAAATTTTTGTTGCACTTTACTGACAATTAATTGAGAAATAGGTGCTCTATTTGGGTATTTGTTGTTAAAAAAATTCCTCTTGCGTCCTTGTTTTATCGCCAAGTCCTGCCATTATTAAAATATAAAAATTCAGGAATACCTTAAATATTTCCTAAAATAAAATGCAAAAAAAATTTTTTTTTAAATAGAAATTCCTGTATTTTATTATTAATTCAAAAAGAGAAGATATTTAAGGTGTTCCATACTTTCTTCCACCCTGCATGCAATATTACATTTTATTCCTAGGAGCTAGGAGAAACCTATTTCGTTTGCATTGCACAAATCAACACAAATGTGTGAACATTTTTTCTTTATGAGCGAACACGTGTATTTCGCCAGTCTAGCGCTGATGATGCCATTGCGGACGAAACATGTCTTCGCTTATAAAAAAGTGCTCACCCAGGATGTGTGAACAAACTGTTTCGTTTAGTAAAAATTAAGCAAAACACATCTCCGCCTTCAAGTTTTGCAAAGCAGTTTCACAATTCGGACAGTGTCAGGTAGTACGAACATTTATACGCTTGAAGAAAAAAACCAATTAGCTCACAAAAAAGAACGAAGTAGCTTTTTCGGTGGTGCGTCGGAATCCATTTCGTCCGGTTTATTTGAAAGTCCTGAACTTCTGCGTTAATTCGGGAAAATAATTAACTCCCTGCGTCCTCGTTCGAGACGCAATAAACGAAACAAAGTTAATTTCGGTCTTCATTAAAACTTACCGGAGCTAAATTACGACGAGTGAAGAAACTTTCCGAGCGTTGACGTATAGAGGAGTAGGAAAATTAGCATACAAAACATGTCATAGAAATAAATTCCGCGCAGTGCGCCTTAGATATGTGAAAATTGAGACGTTTGTGATCATTTCTTCATAACTACAACTTTTTCTGTTGTTCTTTCGTTTACTTTCGATTCCAGTTTCAACTTTTGTTTCCTGTTCTGATCTTTCTTTTACATTACTTTGGCACTTTCAAGCTTTCAGCTTTTGGTTTTTTTCGTATTCAATAATTTTTGCTTAAAAAAAATTATTTATCTACTTGCCTTAAATTAATACGGAGATATTTGGGTCTTTAAAACTTTACAATTATTGGCAGTCTTCGTACGGATTTCTTGAAATATGTATTGATCAAAGCAATGTTTGATTGGTATGTCAAATTATAAACATATTACCGGTCAAAGGTTTCAAATTGACAGAATATTCGAGAAGCCTGAGAAAGAGAGAAGAAAAAAAAGATAGTTTCTTTTTTTTAAAACAAACAGCGATGGGCGGCGCAGCGGTAAATTTAATTTCTCCGCTTAACACCAAGCACAACATCGAATCGATTCGATCCGCGCGCGCCGGGCTAGTCGGCAAAAAAAAAGTGAGGCGAACTTTTCAGGACGAGATGTCCTTTCGCTCGAATAATGAAATTCGAAAGTTGAATCGAGCAGTAATTTCGCCCTGTAATTATATCACCGTCCGGGCCAAGCGCAGCTCGAGTTATCCCCGGGAAAGGGGCCGATTGTGGTGACGACGTTCAAAAGTGTCAGAAGTTATTTTATCTCGTGCCCGATTTTGCGTTAAAGTGCCGAAAGCTTATTGTTAATTCGGCGGAGTCTTATCTTTGTCGTTACAGAAACGTTCGTCTTCCTGGAATGATGAATTGTTTTGAATCAATTGAACTAGGGTTTTACTATGACGCCCTTTCATAGAAATATCTTTTGCTCTATTTAGTAAATAAATAGCACATCTTAACAATGCACATTCATTCAGTCTTGCTATCGTATTTTTTTTTCACTGCAAGAGAGTAAAATAAAATAACTCATCAAAAAAAATCATTTTATATTGTGAAGGGTTATTTGTTAGGGAAACAGGTGTGCTACAAAGGAATTTATGTATTTTCTGCGCAAAAATTCACTTACCCGTTCGTCCGGATTTTTTCCCTCATACTCGAATGATCTCGTTTTTATCGAACATTATGGAGTAAAGGCAAAAAAATGGTGCTAGATGGAGAGCGAAAAGGCATTTTGAAGAGTTGCCGGCTCGCCGGGCACTATATCAACCCGATTCGACCGGAACTTCCTATTTTTAATATATTCATAGCCCGGATATTTCACGGAACATGTGGCACGAAGCCGATGCGATGATAAAACTTTTTACTGTTCTATTGCGGGCGGCACCGTCCGGATTCGACTGACTGTCGCCCTTGTTTATGACAAATAGGAAACGCTAACAATGCAATATGTGTTAGTAGTAGTTATAAAATAAATAGGTTTCCGATAAATGAGATGAAGGATAAAAGTGGCAACTTGAGAAGAACCTGGTCACGTGACATGGTCTGTGGCATAACTCACGTGACAGGTTCTTCTCAAGTTGCGAGATCTCTACTTCCAATTACAATTATGTACTCTCATCAGTGAATTTCACATTTTTAAATACAGAATTCTTTTAGAACGCCAACCGCTGGTTAATTGCACAATTCAATTACTAAAATAAGGCAGATAAATTTCAGAAACTTTTACATGGCCATCACCAGCAGTAATCAACAACGAACCCTCTCCTAATCATCACGTAACTTTTGCCTTGTAACTTCATCTTGATTTGAAACTTTTACGAGAGTCAAACGCACTCGCGTTAACACGGAGATAAACGTAAGTATTCCCGGGCGAGGTGAACGCTGAAGTTGCTATTTATTTTCCGGATGGTTGATGTGTTTGGTGTTTTATTAAATCCTCAGAGCGATCCCGATGTCCATTACGCCGGGGATGATGAAGGTCGGCCATGAATTTTTTAAGAGAGAAATCGCGCTCGACTTTTTAAAGCTGCTTTTCGTCGGGCGCATAAACGAGCGTAATCCGAAGGAAAACACAAAACAAAATCTGAAATTATGGTCGGCTATTCACAGGGCGTAAACCCGGCAGGGTTAACGGACGAATGTCATAAACCCGATTTTACTTTTGTTTTGCAAAAATAAAAAAAAATAAAATAAAATCTTGTTGTAATCTTCATTTGAAGTGCTAGATGGCGAAGGAATTGGCGTATTTATTCTGTGAAGTGACAATGTCGTTTTAACTTTACAAATTGAAATGCTCCGCCTCTTTCCGACTGTGAAGTTACTAAATTTCCATCAACTATTTGACAATTTACCAGAGGCCTATTGCGATCACATACTCAGCTAGATTTTGAGCGTTTTAGCTTTAAAACTGTTCACTCAAAATGTTCAATATGTAAAATGTCACAGAAATTTTTCCGAGTGGGTTATAAATGAGAATGTAATTGGAGAGTGCAAACAAGTACTTCTCTGGAAACCAAAGAGAATAAAACTGATCAAGTGTGCTTTGATTTATCGCGCTTTTAAAGCCTTTGTTTTGCTGTGTTTATTTATGAGGTTTTTATTGGGCTTTCGGCGAAAACTCGGAATGAAAGGATCTCTGCTTGAGGCGGCACGCGAATTCTCCAACAAGCGGAAGTATTTTTTTTTTAATTGGGCGTTCGATTGTAGAAAACAAATTGCAATTTCGCTTTAATGTTACCAAGAATGCGCAACATATAATTTAGATGAGGCTAGTCTGACGATGTTTACATTTTTTAATCTGCGCCTAATATGTATACAACCAGAAAAACTTGGCAGCGATGAATAGTATAAGTAAATATTATTATTGTTATAAATTAATCTAAATTGAATGTTTGTAAATACATGAGGAATTAAAAATGTAACATGTAAAATCAGTTTTAAGAATTACGCGAGTAATGTTCCAAACTGGAGGCCGCAAGAACGAAATCAGTAAAGGGTTGATATAAACAGTGCATACAGGGTGATTTTTGAATAGACCGATAAAAAATAAAAAAATACTAACGAAAAAGGAGACTTCCCAGATCATGAAAAAATTGTTAAAAAAATTCTATGCCACGACTTACAATTAATTAAAAATTCACCTGAAAACATGTTACGCCCATGCATAAGACGAGAACCAAAAGTTTACATCTTTGAAAGCCTGCAATATACGTTTATGGTGTATTTATGGTCGTAAAACTTGACGGTGAACCTGAACACACAGTTGCGCAGCTGATGATGAATGCGTCGTACAAGTATATTAACTACTATCCGATTAATTAAAATCAGTTACGTTTTCAAAGGTATACAAAAGTGAAATACTTACATCGAAGCAAATTACGACAGATAATTCCGTCAGTTTAAAAACTAACACACCGAACGCACGTATTAAATTTTGTTACACTTTGTACAAATTTGCATTAACAATTCGCCTTTCATAATAATAGAATTTCTTTCTTATTGAACGTCGCGTACAATTCGACATTATAACAATTAACGAACCAAACAGGTGTTTATTGACCATAATGTTTCTAATCCTGGTTGTCATTACCATTTCTTTGTTATTAGCAAAGTCTATTGTTATTCAAACATCAGCGATCAACCGAATAAACGACATAAAGAAAACAGACTGATTAAAATGCAAGAGAAGGATAACGCGTAATATTGGGCCAAAAGAAGATGTCGAAATGTTTATGACGGACACGTTGTTTGTGGGGATAAACATTAATTACAATACAATTTAAATTAAAACTAAAGAAAAATACTAGAAACTCTTAAATTGGAGATCTGAATAGTTTCCGTGTTGTAGATTTATTTGTTTACCTGCCAAAGCAGGTGTTCAAAGTGGAGCCACTGTTATCTTTATTTTATAGAATTTGTGCGGAATATTTACTTCATTTGATTTATATGAATTTGTCAAGTAACTATTTTTGAGTTCGTGTTTCAGCTGATCACGGCAATTCCGTTTAAAGGTCGCGTCGTAACAATCATAAAACTATAAGACATTTGTATGACCGTACTTATTTCGTCCATCTGTTGCTTAACCGGAACGTGTCTTCATTTTGGGTACAATTTTCATCGAATATTTTGCTAACTCTGATCTAATACAATCGGCATATATTGGAAAAATGAACTGTACTTTAGTTTTCGATAATTAAGCAGATTGTTTATCGAAAACTAAAGTACAGTTCATTTTTCCAATATATGCCGATCGTATAGATCTGAATTAGCAAAATATACGACGCAACGAAACGAAATCAAAGAGATAATGGACCGATGGAAATAATATTTCCAAGAACTACTAGGAGCAGAGGTACAAGAAGAAATAACAAATGAGGAGAAGGATGATGAAGAAGAGGATGAAGAACAAGAAGAGCTAGAGGATAGCATAACTGGAGAAGAACTCAAAGAAGCGTTAAGAATAATCAAAAAGGGCAAAGCACCGAGATATGACAAAATAACAGCAGAAGTGATCAAGAAAATGGGAAACGAAGGAAACATACTATTACTAGAGCTATATAACAAGTTATGAAAAGAAGAGAAGACACCACAAGACTGGCAAGTAGGGCAAATGTGTAGTTCCGATTTATAAAAAAGATGATAAGAAATGCTGTAATATTTACAGAGGCATAACATTGCTGAGCATACCCTTCAAAATATATGAACAAATAATACAAAGGCAACTGGGTAACATAATAGAACCAACATTACTTGAAGCACAGAGTGGATTCCGTAGTTCAAGATAACATATTCACAATAAAAGAAATAGCAGTGAAGAGGATGCAATACAATAAAAATATTTTCTTTGCCTACACTGAGAAAAATATTCACTGTTCTTTATGAAAATTTCCATAAACATTATGAAAAATTTCTATAGAAAGAGGGACAAAATAATTGTTTTCTTACAACTAATAAACTAATAAAGCGATTATTCTGAATCACTTTATTTGTTATTATAGAAAGATACTTATATCGACAAGAAGACGGATATTTGGATAAGATGTCTGAATGTATTTACGTCTAAAAGATTATTTCATTTAACTTTCCTTACAATGCTGAGTAGAAAATGATCTCATCGGAACACGAAAAGATGCAAATCGTAAAAAATGCCGACTGTGAAATTAAACGTTCCTTATAAAAAAAATCCGAATGCCAACGAAGCAGTCTCGCATGCATTTGGTGACAAAGCTTCTTTATTAAAGATTTATTAGCTACAAATAAACTTGCATTTGCTAATATAAAAGAAAAATTACATATTTGTGCTCATAACACTAAATGATTTGAATATTAGTTATTATAACATGAATGTTTTCAGTAAAAAGTCTTTCTATTTCTGTTAATATATATTGTTCTTAGACCCGATCTTTCCATCTCCTAATAAAGTTCCCGATAACGTTATTTGGCAAATAACTTGATTTTTGTGAATGGTTTCCATAGTGATTCGTAAAGTTATTCGTCGAATAAATTTATTAGGAGATGGAAAGACCGGGCCTTAGTGTAAGCATTTATTTGTTGCAATTAAACTTTTGCCATACGCAAACATATTGGTACATAAAAGTTAAAGACTCCTAACAAAGATACGCATTTATTTGCTCGACAGCCTAGAGAATTCCGACGGCGGAATAAACTAGACCAGACAGTCTGTCGCCTTCCAGAAAAATACGAGAACAACAGCTTCGGTATATAAAATGCACGCGGCCGGGAGGGGCCACAGTTCGGAGAGAATTCGGCGTTGGACAGTTCGGCATTAAAGTTCACGTTACTTTCGCTCGGCTGTTAAAATAAATTAGGTTGTAATTAGCTTGCAAATAAATTAGTGTTTAATTTAGTGTTAATTAGTTTGCTTTTAAATAAATTAGTTTATTAACAATTTCGTGTTTTGTTTTAAAATAAAAATTAATAGAACCCCTAAAATCGTTACAATATTTAATATTTTCCGACGAGAGTTGGTGTTAAGTGAATAATTGTCAGCTACCCCCTTTATTCGTGGATTTAAGTCAATATAAATAAAAATGTTAGTTACTTCCTTCATCCATTCGACTCTTCAATTAGAACTAAAAAAAAGTACAAGTAGGATACAAGAATTTACAACCGATACGTATTTCAGAATGCGCTTTTGCATATGATATATTGGTGATGGACTGATGGCAGACAGTGAAGAAAATTTACAGAAGAACCTAAATGTATGGAACAAAACCTTAACGGAAAACGGAATGAAAATAAACATGGACAAGACTAAAGTAATGATAGTAGCTAAAGAAGCACGGGACATATAAATAAATAACATCAAGATAGAGCAAGTGCAGAAATATAATTACTTAGGAGTAACAATAGAACAAGGAAGGAGACAAGAAGCGGACGTTAACGAAAGAATAGAAAAGACAAACAGATTATACTATGCGATGAACAAGGCATTCATTAATAAAAGAGAAGTGACACGTAAACAAAACTTAATGTTTACAGAAGACTTTTTCGACCAATTCTAATATATGGATGCGAGACATGTGTGTTGACGAACAGAATGAAAGAGCGACTAGAGGCAACAGAGATGAAATTCGTACGGAAAGTTAAAGGAATTACATTAAAAGATCGCATAAAAAGTACAAAAATTAGAAAAGACTTAGAAATAGACTCAGTAACAGGATATACAAGGTGAAATGTTTCCGCATCATGTTAGAACAAAATAAAGAAAATGAGAACTGAAAATAATCTCGATGTGAAAAGTAATTTTTCTATTTATTTTTAGTAGCTACACAATTTTAATTAATTTTAATTCATTGAGAAAACTTGCAAAATTATAAGAAATGTTCACAATTAAGGCCACCATTTTGGATGCATAAGTTATGAGGGCGTATGATTGAACGACGAATTCTTCGAAATATCTGAGGATGATCACGAATGGCATCAAAAGTAATAATAATAATTCGAGCCACTAATTCCTCTTCTGTGTGGACAGGTGTTGCGTTTAATATGACCCCAAATGTAAAAATGAATTGGAGTCATAACTCGCGATCGTGCAGGCAAAGGAAAAGAACCACTTTTAAAAGGGCAATCGCTAGATTGGGAGATATGGTCTTTTTCCTTGACCCGCGCGATCACCAGATTTGACTCTAATTCACTTTTATATTTGGGGTCATATTAAATCGAACGTCTATGCCAACACAGAAGCGGAATTAATGGCTCTAATTATTCTTGCTTTTGATTATACTTCATGATCGTTCTCAGATATTTCGAAGGATTCATCGTTCAATAGTACATAATTATAACTTATGCTAGCCTTGATTTTGAACATTTCTTATAATTTTTCAAGTTTTCTGAATAAATTGAAATAAATTATAACTGCATGGATATCTGGAATAAATAGAAAAATTACTTCTTATCTTCTTATATCGCGATTATTTCTAGGCTTCATTTTCTTTACTTCGTTTTAACTTGACATGGAAACATTTCTGGACACAATTTTATTAGTAAAAGTTGCTTAATTATATGCCCTCTACTACTTCTGAAAGTTAGGAACAGTTTTTCTGAGACATCTGTATAGAAAAGCGTCAACTGAGCTGGTGGGGACACCTGCAACGGATGAGTGAAGGAAGAATAGTGAGACAAGTTTGGGAATCGGAAACTGTAGGAAAAAAGAATAGAGGAATACCACAAGGAACGTGGGATAAAGAAATAGGAAAAATATTATATAAGCAGGGAAAAACGGGGAGCGAAGCTAAAAAGAATAGCAACGGACAGAAAAGAATGGAGCAAATTTGTACATAATGAGCATCGAATTTAACCCCCTACACCAGTATGGTAGACGGGGTTTTGATTATATATACATATAGGGTAGGTGGGAGCAGAAGGTTCCAGTTTCGACATTGGCTTTCCCCTGGTATCCCAGAACGTCCTAGAAACCTGAAAACTGGCTTGTATCCTGGTTAAATATCTCCTCTAGCTTTAGTAAATAGGAAAGAATTTTTCCCAAAGGTGAAGTTAGCTAATTTCCCATTTATCTAAAAGAACCTCTTTGGAACCTTTTGCCCCATCGAGTAGGGCAAGAGATTCTACGGGAAAAAAAGGATTTTCTAGGTCAGGAATGATTCCCAACTTCGTTTCAAGTAATGGAGAATCTAATGAGAGGATTCAGGAGGTCTATTACCACACAATAATGGGAAAATATCACCGAAACTGTTCTGACTTTCGATCTTTTGTCAACAGACATATGAAAATTGCTTAAAATTACATCGAAAGCGTCCAAAACACACTTACCTCATTTTCTATCACATAAACGATCCGAATGCAATGAGCTTTGGTGTAGCAACTGATAAGAAGTCAGAGGAACCACTGCCAACTGGATGTCCCCTCAAACTCTTCCCGCTTTCTTTCAAATGCCAGTGGAACCTTTTGCCCCATGGAATTTTTTGCCCCTATACGACGAAACGACATGACATGACAGATGCCACAAGGCTGTTTCGCGAAAGTTAAAAAGTTTGAAAATTCTTTGGCTTGTCGATCGATCGGCATATATTGGAAAAATGAACTGTACGTAGAATTTTTCCCATACTCTTGAATGTTGCTTCCTTTTGTGTGTTTGTTTTTCTGCCAGTCACCCGGTATAACATAAACATGCTTTAAAATGTAACTTCACTAATTAACGTTATTTAATACACGGTTTCTTTTTCTTTTCTTGCGTCGTTTGTTGATAAAGTTTTAATTAGTAGATAATTATAAAATGTGATTGTTGCTTTGACTTATTTATTTCATTATTTTTTATACCTTTCATGTGATAAATGACATTTCAAGGCTTCATGGCAATCGCTAAAATTGCTTATGGCAATGGCTTACGCAATTAACACCATGGTTTCTCTTATACGGAATTTAAAACATTTTTATGCATACAACTTATTTATCTAAAAATTTGTAGATACATCGGTTTTAAAAACGAGAAAAAAGTTTTCTGCGTTTCCTCACTAATGTGATAGCCGAAATAGAAAAAACAATTGTAAGTCGGTCGCAGTCGCAATGGGCTATATGTATAACTATAACTACCTTAACATGCTTCTACGATAATTAAATAATATTACATTAAAATGTAACATAACTGAAATGAAGACAAAAATTACCGTAAGGAGTACATCAATTTTTTTTTATTTCAACGTATTTGATCGTACTGCTGATCTACACTTTGTAAATCTCAATTGAAAAGCGCTATTTCGTAAGTAACTTTTTCTTTAAAAGACTATTGTTATGCAGTCTGTATGACAGTATCAACTTTTAAAAACTCAATTAATTTTTAAACTACTTAATTTTGAACAAGATCTCCTTCCGTTCAAATTTTACGATGCGAGTATCGATATCGATTCCTGCAGTGAATATGCGATCAGCTCAAAGATGAAGGGAGACCAATTGCTATTAACGCAAAATGGATTCCAAAAGTTTCCTTTTTCTTCTTCTTTCTTACCTATAATATGGGAATTATCTCACATCATAGGTAAGAAGGAAGAAGGTATTCCAAAACCTCGGAGAAATTTCGGGCGGCCGAAAAACCAAAATAGATGTTGGACCCTCCTCCTCAAAGAAGGTTGTATGTAGGTTTCTATCTGTTAAATGTATTTCAACAGCTTCAGCTAAAACAAATAAAGAGAGAAGGGTTGTTTGTGAGGACTACGGCTGCATAGAAATAAGGGCAGGTGGTCAAACTTGATCCCTGTTGCCTGTGGGCGCTCCCCTATGGGTAACATTTGATGATAGAAGGAAGAAGACTGTTCAAACTGTTTTAGCTCCGTTTTTAATTATTCTTCTTATGAAAAATGTAACACGGGTGAGGGGGGAGGAGCCACCAATGAGTAGATTGCAGTCAGGTGCTTTCTTCTTATTGTTACTTGGACAGTTTATCTTTGAGTGTTACCAATTGTGTAGCTTCTCCAGGTTGTGTTCTTTCCTCAAGAAAATCTCTGATCCTTTCGTCTTCAGCAGTTACATGTGCTGATATGAACTTAAAGGCTTTTCCTAAGTGGTTACCAAAAGCTTCTGTTTTTCCTTTGTCTGTTCGTACCCAGTTTCCATTGAGTTTAACTTAAATGAAGACATTAAGGAAAATAACCATCAAGGCTCGAAGAGATACAATTGAGAAACCAATGTATTGGCCAAGATGTGGTGAGTTGTATAAGTGATACAAAAGAAAGCAATGATGCAACCAACCAATGAGAATAGAAATGGAAGCACGTAGCCTTCGTAGGGGAAAAACTAAGAACACAATAGGTAGTCCTCTTTCCAGAAGAATAAACGACATTTATGAAGAACCTAAATAAGAAAATCGAGAGAATTTGTGAAAAAAAACTGAAACTAAAGCATCCCTAAAGTTTCTATTTCTACACTAATGCTATAATTAAAAAATAATTAACAAGAGATCTGATATGAAATAATTTACATTTCAAACTTGAGAATTCTTTGTATTTTCCGGCAGTTATTTATGTGTTTCTTCTGTATCGTTGATCTAGAATCGTTAACATTTTTCCTTCTTTTCACCAAAGAGATAAGTAAGAAGGAAATAAATCAAGCACGAAAATAAACTTCGACCTAGATTTGTTTCCTGCAAGGGCAATAATTTTGCATGGAACGCGCAAAAACCTGACAGAAAATCCCCCCGCAGAACATAAACCGGCAAATCTGCAGCCGGATCGATTGCGTGCATGCACTTTCTAAACGACAAGGTAAACGATCGACCTGCACACCCAAAATTTTGATAAACTTTTAATTAAGCGTCCGCATTAGCCTCGCCACATGATGGCACACTTTAGTGGGATAGGTCACGAAGGCCTTCCACATAAATTACCTACCGCGGATTATTAATTCGTTCACCTCGCGTTTTAGGGAAATTCTGACGTTGAGGTATTGCCGAAATAAAAATTCCGTTGATGTAGGAATTTTCACGTTGCTTGCGCTACTTATCGATGTTGTTGGCCGACATTTTCCGAACGACTGGTGGAAAATTTTAATGTATTTTGCTTCATCATGCGTAAATCAATTAGGTACGCTCCATTGATTTTCAATTCGCGAAAAAAAAAAAACAGAGGTTCGTTTACTTCTTTAAATTTCACAAAACCTCCGTGGTTTAATTACAATTTAATCTGGAATTCGTGACTACTGAAAAATGCTAATCCATTACGTTCCCCCCCATAGTATGGGGGAGGGTCAATGAAATTCTCTCGATTGAATTTGAATTAAAAAAGAAATCAGACTGGTGCATTTCTTTTCCAAAGTCGCAAACCTACTTGAATTTCGTACAACAATTTAATCTGAATTTCTTAGGAAATGATTCGGTTAAATTGTCTTGGTAACTTTTTCCATCAAAAACTTAATATTTCCTTTGTTTAAGTTTAAATCCGTTTCCGTGCAAGTGTTTCGGGCGTGCTTAAAGGAGGGTTCCGTGATATGCTTATGTGTTTGAGAGGAAACTTGACGCTTTATTTGATGGGATTAGGAAGAAGTTAGGATGTCGTTTACAAATTCTTATATGCGTACAAAACTTGTAGTTTGAAATAATGTTTGATGAGGCGCAATATTTATTTGTAAAGAAATATTTAATTGGGTAATAAATAATCATAAACAACGCAAAGGTTTTTTATTGTTATAAAAATGTATTAAGGCTAGTCTGACCCTGTTTGCATTTTTTAATCTGCGCCTAATATGTGCTCAACCAGAAAGAAATACATGGCAGCAATGAATAGTATTGTTGTTTGTAAATGAGTTAAGATTAAAATTCTAATTGGACCATATTCCGCCAGTTGAAACTAATTAAGGTATGTAGTACGAAACAAATGGAAACAACAAGATTAAATAATAACTTTGAATACATAGAACTTGAGAAAGACGAAAAAAAAAAGAATAGAAAGAACTGAAGATACTGAACCTTTTTTTGGGAGCTAGAAAATAGTAATGTAGTGAAATGAATTGGAAGTCAAATGGACATAAAAGTAAGAGAAAAAGAAAGATGATGAATAATAGTCAAATAGAAGTATAATAGATTTTATTCACTTGGCGAATTGTCAAGAGCAATAGAGTAGCAAGAAAGTAAATTAAATACCAGATGAAATATTATCCTAAAGATGACAGGACAGAAAGGTAATCTAATTCGTTCACTTTAGGCAGTTCAATTCGTCATAGAATAGAAAGAACAAGAGAAAACTAAAAAGGCACTGAGAAAGATTTTAAGAAAATACGCAATCAGCTAAAAAAGATGGAAGGAATAAATGAACGTGAAAATATAGAAATGGATTCGCCACCACATGCGCATAAAAGTAAGAGAAAAAGAAGGATGGTCAAAATAGAATCGATTCGATTCGACTATATGAAATCGATTTCTGCAATGAAAATTTCTTTTTGTGTTATACCGAGTGAATTTAATAGTGAGATTTTTTGCACAACTTTTGAATTTAATCCTTTATTTACATTTTAGGAGTTGGTCATAGAAGATTTGATCTGTCTATTTCTATTATCTGTGCCCTTATAACGCGTGATCAATATCTTTTCTAATCAAGTGACCTATGGAAAAAATTATGTCTTTGTTTGGTTCATTATTTCAAATGCCATTAGAGTTATTTTTATTGCATTCCTATCGTTTTGTATAGGAATGCAATATAAATATGCAACTCAAGTGGCATTTGAAATAATGAACTGATCAAACACACATGATTTTATTTCCGTAGGTCACTTGATTAGAAAAGATATTGATCACCTGTTACATACACATAAAAGAAAAGAAAATTGGTCAATTTAACGAGCCAATTAATATTGATATATCGGCGTCCAAAATTATTATTAATATTATTTAAAGGCAAAAAAATTGATTAAAATATCAACAATGATGACTCATAAACCTATCTGCGGAATCATTTTTTCCCCGCCGAAAATGATTGTTTTGGGTTTTACGCGCGCCATAAAATCGCCCATAAATTCACCCGGAATAAGCATTCGCCACTTCAGGTTTTAATTATCGCCGTGAAAATATGACTTTGTCTCCGTCGCTGGGGGCCACCGAACATTCTGCGCGACGTCTCCCTTAATCTCCATAATAATTATTCCGCTGAACTTTGTTATGTACACGTATTTGTTCTGTCTTCGGCGGACGATTCACAGCTTCTTAACGTAATTAAGAAAGTCATCAAAATACCTTTGTGAACGCGCAAAATGACTTATGGGTCTCCGGCACAAAATAGAAAATTATTTTTCACAAGGGAAAAGGAGACTCGATGTTTTGCAATTAACTCCATCAGAAGGGATAAATTTAATTGACTGTTATTCCTTACAGTGTCTTTAAGGCAGAGTTGTTATGTACTTTCAAAATGAAAATTTAAATTTAGAAATTCGCAATGTGTGTTATAGTCTTCTCTTTCCATTTCTTTTATTTCCAAACACATTCATGTACAAATTTGCGTTAATAATAAATAATTCGTCTTTTATAATAATAGAATATGTTTCTCATTGAACGTCGCACACAAATCGAAATTATAATAATTAACGAACCAAACAGGTGTTTAGTGACCATAATGTTTCTAATTCCGGTTGTCGTTATCATATATTTGTTATTAGCAGACTCTTATCATTTAAGCATCGGCGATAAACCGAGTAAACGATATAAAGAAAACCGACTAATTAAAATGCAAGGGAAGGATAACGCGTAATATTGAGCCATAAAAAGATTCCGAAATGTTTATGACGGACACGTTGCGTGTGGGAATAAACTTTGTTTACGATACAATTTAAATTACAATTAAAGAAAAATACTAGAAACTTTTAAGACAGAGATTTGAATTGTTTTCGTATTGTAGTAATTTATTTGTTTACCTGTCAAAGCAATTGTTCAAAGTGGACCCTTATTTTGTACAGGTGATTTGCATGCATTTTATCAAGCAAATATTTTGGAGTTCGTGTTTCAACTGATCACGTCAATTCCTTTTAAAGGTCAAGTTCACGCCCGACGCCGCCCCCTACAATCATAAAACTATGGTGAGGGTCGGGTGGTTAAAGATGATAATAGAAAGGGGATGAATTATCCTTTACTTTACCAATTTTACAAGGCCTCGTCGGGACACTATGCTCCTCTAGATATCACGACGAGAGTGAGAAGAAGTTTTATTATTACTCAAAATAATCAACAATTTCCACTTCCTCTCCTCACTCTTTTACTAAAATTTTAATCAAACCACAAAGGACCCAAGTAGCAATTTCTTTGTTTGTAGGTATCTGGTTTGAGGTTTTTAGCCAGATATTTCCATTAACGCCCTCTTTATATGGAATGAGACTTTAGCCCTTGCCCGCCGCTACATATATTCTTCGGGATTGACGAAAATTACGTTCTTTCTTTTAAATGAATAAATTAAAAGAGAAAATTTATAGAAACGTATATATTCAGAATAAATAAAAACAATTACAAATCAATTTAAGGAATTTGGCATAAAGCGAAATTCTAAACCGTAGACAATAACTCAAAGTCATGTATTACCAAATAACGATTGAGACGATTTAAACAAGATTCAAAATAGATTGCATCTAATAATTTAGTCAAATTAAACTGGTTAACAAAATTTAAGCTTCGTCGTGCCACACGGACTTTTTTTGGGTTTTTTATTTATATAGGTTGTTGTCAGTAAAAATAAGCAGTTTTAAAATTTTGATCACCCATGAATTTTGTTTGTTAAAGAAATATGATACACTTTTAAAAAATCATGGTTCTCCAGAAACATGTATGAAAAATGTATATTAGAAACTTATGATCTATGATGTTCTGGAATATTTAGCTTCCGGTTGGTCCCTCTTGATCGACCAGCAGTAGTCGGCCAACATCCTTGGGTTCTACCTGTCCTGATAACGTTTTCCCATCTTTGAAATGTCCTGATGGAACCTTTCGCCATGCTCATGGCTTACTGCCCCCAAATTTTCAGGAAAAAAGTCCAGATGTGAGTCCAAAAAATAAATCTTAAGCGACATATTGCAACCCAAAGCTTTATATGCCAATAAAAGCTCGTTAACCAACTTGCTACAGCTGTCACTCTTATGGTTACCCAAAAAATTTGCAACCACGTTCTTGAAACATTTCCATGCTGATTTTTCCAAAACGTTCAATTTTTCTTCAAATATCGGATCTTTTATTAATTCCCTGATTTGATGTTCTACAAAAATTCCGTCTTTAATTTTAGCATCACTTATTCTGGGGAATTTCTCTTTTAAATACAAAAAAACATTTCCATTGCGATTCATCGCTTTTACAAAAGTTTTGATAAGGCCTGGGGCCTATTGCATAGTTAATAATATTAGTACTGAATAAAACGTTTGATGATTGAATTAAGGACGAAGTAAAAAACTATTCGTTCATTCAGCTGACAGTATCGGTTTATAAACCGAAACCGTCGGTTTATAAACGGGAACTGTCAGCTATAGTTTTTTACTTCGCCCTTAATCCCGTCATTAAACGTTTTGTTCAATACTAATATTATTAGCTTGTATTTTATTATGCAATAGGCCCCTGATTTGATATGGAGTGATGGAAGAAATACATCAGAAGGCTTTACAAGTGGTAAATACTTCACATTTTTCTGTCCAGGAATTAGAGATGTACGTACAGGCCATACTTTTTTATAATAGTGACTTGTTCTGTCCCTACTGTCCCATTCACATAAAAAGCAGCAGAATTTAATATAACCTAACTGCAGTCCGAGTAATAGGGCAATAACTTTTAAATCACCGCAGATTTTAAAAGAATATGTATTTACAGAATTTTTTCAAGTAATAATTTCAAGTTTTCATAAGTTTCTTTCATATTAGCAGCATGGGCTAGAGCATAGGTTCTCAAACTAATTTCGTCTATCGCCCACTATTGAGAATAAATTATTTTGTAGCGCCCTCTAAAATTTTTAACTTTACCAAATCTTAAAAATCACAATCGCAATCATTACCTTAATAACTTTAGTTAAATTATAGTCTGCCATATATGAGTCTTATCTTGTTTCTCCCAATTTTCTCTATGTCCTTTACCGCCCCCCTGTAGGCCTCTAGCGCCCACAAGGGGGCGTTATCGCCCATTTTGAGAAAGACTGGGCTAGAGGAAGAGAAGGAAGTACATTACCGTTATGGAGTAGAACTGCTTTTAAATTCGTTTTAGAAGAGTCGATAAACAAACGCCACTATGAAAGGGATCAAATTCGATTTTCAAAATCACCATAACTGAATTTACATCATTACAATACAACCAAGTCCCCCGTCTTTAGAAAAGGAGCATTTGAAATCTTCATCACGATTTCAAAAATGGCATATTTTAGTTTCATGATGTAGCGAATTCCATTCCTTTAAACGAGACTAAGAGTTCTTTCTAACTGCTTTTTTAACAAATTCAAATCGCGAACCAAATCTTTCAGGTCTCCTTCTTGAGTTTTCAAATGTGGCTTAACTGGAATTTCTTCAAAGTCAGAATCATCATCGTCAACAACAGTTCTTCCGCCCGATCTTTGCAGTTACGTCACACTTTCCCAATTTGAGAAACGAAATCAACTTATTCTTTTCTTCTTATCTAATACGTATGTTAAAACAACGATAGAATTTATAAATTTGTCATTTTGAGTCGATAATTTTCTGACGTAACTGCAAAGATCGAGCGGAAGAACTGTAAATTCAAATTGGTTTGAAGTGGAGGGTTGTGGATCGTTAATCGCAACGGATGCAAATGGAACTGGTATAGGTAAATTGTCGCTATGAGGGGACTGGTCTCATTGTTGAAAGTAAATTAGGGCATTTAACTGTGAGTCTTGCCTTTGGATTTATGCCTTTTATTCAATAAGACAAAAATAGCAGTCCGAAACATCTCTAGGCTTGGTCCAAATCATGGGTATAGCAAATGGCATATGACGTGACCCTTTCTTCCAATCGGTTAAATTTTTCACACATGTTATGTAAAAAATATGTGGGGCCCAAGCTTTGTCTTGGTGAGCCAACGAAAAACCAAAATACTCGCGATAACTCTTTAAAATAAGATCTGTAAAATTTCGCCCTTATTTTTTGAAAGTCAGTTCACCACAAATATGACAAAAACGGTAAGAATCGTTAACACACTTTCTCAACATATTCACACAATCACAATAATTAATTAAAACGAACACAACTTGATTTATAAAGAGACAAACAGTTTAATTACTTTTTCTTCGTGTCCGTTCGTACATGTTTATCGCTATAATACTAAAACTGAACTTTACCTTATCACAAAAAAACTGAGGGTAATTTAAAGAAAAATAAGTACAGTTTCATACTGAGGGTAGGTAGTCAAAACACGATTACCTACCAGAGTTCGTGTGGCAAGATTAGTGTTGACCAGTGTTATTAAAGAACGATATTCTACGAGACATTATAAAACAAATTCAAAATGATTTTTCTAACAAGAAAAACAGCATTTCATACATCAAATTAAGCAGTGCTTAGTTTCTAAAAACATAGCGAAAATAGGAAAATCAATTAATATTTTTTCACCCAACCGTAGTACTAGTTACGGAGAGACGGACGAATTTTTTGGAGAGCAACCACACACTATGACATTCTGTGAGTATTGACTACGCCCTCGGACTTGTGGAGTTGCACTCGACAAGACGGGCACTAGCTGTCTCTTCTGTCGTGCTATGCCATGGCTTTTTATATGGTTTTACAAAGGTCATTTCGATTACGTAATGTATGCCAGTTTCATCGTGATTTTCCGAAACCGTCTGCTCATACGCTTGGATAATGCCCGGCTTTTTCACCTATGCAGCTGCAATTCTTCGAATTTGCAAATGTCAGTCGTGTCTCATATCGACAAAGCTTTTGACAAAGCAAGTTCTTTGATTACGTGAGCGAATTTTCCGCGCTCGCGTAGGCGACATTGTATCGAATTTAATTTATGTAATGAGCTTAATGATTTTGAAATGCTGGATTCTTACACCTTTTATGGCTGTAAGCATTTATTTTGAGGCTAATTTTTCAAAATACATAAAAAATTCCATGTTCTGCGATGTCTATACATTCGACATTTTTTCTTTGTCGGCCTATTCAAGAATCACCCTGTACATAACTGATATACAAAATGTAGAAATGAGTTAATTGATAGGGGAAAATTGATTCAATCGAATTTAAAAGATCTAAATTATATAAAACTGTTTTGTTTTCATTTTACAGAGACGTAAACATCAAATCAAGCGGTAGCTTATAAATCACGTGATGGTTTCGTTGTAGACGTTTGATTACTTTTTTAATTGATCGATTAATATTTTATTAGCTTATGAATTTAAAACTCGTCGAAATGAAAAGCTTGCGAGGAATTAATCGAAAAAAGTTTAAAATAAACTCAATTTGGTAGGAAAGCAATTGGGAGAGTACGTTTAACAAATAAAAATAAATGTTCTCTAATTTTATAAAAAGGGTTTGATTTAAAAACCCCCATTAATTAAATTAGTTTACAGATCGACTTTTGGATTCTCGATAAATTAATTAAACTAAAGGCAATGATTTTTTTTTATTTGAACATTTTCCGAATGCTATCGTTTTACGAAATGCAAAACGATTTATTAATTTCGAAATTATTGACGGCCGTTTTGTAGCTTAGGAAGCACATAATACCTTTGACGGCAAACTTCAAAGAAACAATTTCTTTGTAGCTTAAACTCGAGTTTTTTATACTTCGGGGAAAAACTCGGCAATTTTAATTAGTTGGAGAAAGGAGGATCTGTTTCCTTTTTTATGTAACAATAAGTTAAATACGCCGATTTAAGAAAAATCACTAACTAACAACATTATTCAAAAATATTTACATGTACTTTGATTTCATTGACTGCAAACTCATATAAAATTTAACAGCATCTTGTAGATCATTGTCAGCTGTCACACTCCGAAAGAATCGAATGTTTTTATTGAGAAATAAAAATTATTAGCAGATTTTAATTTATAAAAAAAATAAATAAAGACGCGACATACAAAAAAAAAGAAACCACGAACATTTTTAGAAATAATAGGATTTTTCTATAGAGGGCTTGCCTTCTCAATTGGGTTAGGAATAAATTGACCACCTAAAGGAATTAACCCTTCTTGAATTTAGACAATTTTGATTCAGATTTAATACCTTAATAAATAGCCAAATGACAAAGGTATTTAGGAAGCGACATCTAAAGCCAAACTTCTTTGTAGCATAAATTCCATTGAGTTCTTGACAACTCAGAAGGAAAAAAAGTTCCGCAGATGTTTATTAATTAACGAAATCTATTTTGAAGATTCGATGCAATTTTTTTTTCTGGGAAATTTGAGTATGTCTCGTCACAGTGAGTAACAATAAAGCAAGCTCATGGAAAGCAGTGAAATAAAATGTGAGAAATAAATAATCAACAACGAAGCTCTTTGCTTCTCTGCTCTTTTTTTTTTGGGGGGGGGGGGTAAACACATAGAAACACTGACAGCTTGCTTGCAACACACATCGACAGCGAGCGCCTTTACTCAAGCCCAATAAACATAAAAAGCATATTCCACAGGTATCTTACCCGTCGCATGACTCTTAAAGAAAACGAAGAGGTCTTCATTTTGAGGCGTAATCTTTTAAAACGGGGACGAGGTGCTGGACTATAGCGAGTCAAATTAACTAATCGTGTCGAGATGCTTGTGTGTGTTTGTGTGTTTCGTCTTGTGTGGGTTGGGTGGATTGAGAGCTTTGTGTTGGTCCGCAGGGGTGTGTATCGGCCACAGAACGTGCAGATAGGAGCAGCTCCGGAGAACACGGCCGATCAGGGAGGTGCCACGCCGAGTACTGAACGTCCGCATACAAAACGAGCCCGGAACGTTAAAATACCATAGAGATATTTCGGGGTATAGATTGACTGCAACAAAACTCTACTATTGGCTATTAAACATTTTTTAATTAAATTAATAACCGGCTCCTCCACCATTTTTACAAGCACCTTGCACTTACTTCCACTTCCTTTTTTTTTTCTATAGAAAACAAAAATTATTAACATCATCGTCTGCGCACACTTACTTCCACTTCTTTTTTTTTTTCTATAGAAAACAAAAATTATTAATATCATCGTCTGCGCAATGCATCAAATTAAAAATAAAAAAAACATTCTCAATAAATTATGGCTGTCATTAATAAGGCAACTGTATAAAGAGGAAAAGAAAAAATTCGTTGTTCCTGCAAGACGTGATAGATTTGAAATGCATTATCTCTTGCTCTTGCAAGATTGACAGTTAAAATGAAATTTATTTGACGTGTATGTACCTCAAGATTCTTGACGTCTTTTACCAAGCTGACTGAAAATATCAAAAAAAGAGTTTATGCATGTTGAATTAAAAAAGAATCGAAATAGAAAGCATTTCTTAGATAATTAATAATTTCGAAAACTCCAAATGAGTAAATCGTTAGCAATCCTCAATATTTTATGTCTGTGGACCAAAGACGCCGAGTCTGCGAGGACAGCGCTGGAAGCCGTCTCCAGGCAACAGACTCATTCCCGGAGCGAAGGGGTTTCCCAGTCTCCGTCCATAACTTTGTGATTTTACGTCGGCTTTCTTAATTGACCTCCGTGCCCGTTCGTTTGCCCCCCAATTCGCTAATCTATTTCCTACGGGATTCGCCTTAAACCTCAAACGCAACGGCATTTTCTAATTCGTCCCGCGGACCCAACGGCGGCGTCGCGACGTCTCGTCCGAATCTTTCAGTACGCATGATCTGAGTTCGTTATGAGCCACCCTCGGGGGCGGTTTTGCAAATTCCACGTAAAACGCAAATTGTACAGATCATTGTAACGGAGCAGTTACAAAATTTACAATTAACTCGAGATGGTCTTTAAAGTGCAGACAATTTAATTAGAATTTTTTTTAACATTTTTCCAATGTCCTTTTGTCAAATTTCTTTTTGTCAATATCTATTGACTGTAATACATATTTTCAATCAATTCTACTAGATGATGATTAACATTAATGTTGTTGGAATACAAGAATATCTCTAGCAGAACTCGTTTAAATTATTTATAAGTAAGGATCAGGTGGCCGTCACAGAATGTGAATTTATTTTTTATTTTTTTGACTCGACGAGCAAATTTAAAAATGTACTTCGTTCACCCTGCTACACTCGGGCTCTTTCGTTTGATATAAAAAGCTCCTTCGCCTTCACTGGAATTTCTGTCACGTAGGTGTTCTGTCCCACATTTTTTCGCGTGCCTGCTCTTTTTGTTATTAACATTAAAGACATATCAAAGCGGACGAAGTATCTCAATTACTGTCGTTAAAAATTAAAGTGCTCGTGAAATATTCATAACTTGCCTGGTTTAGATTTGTTACATTTTTTCTTTTTGTAAAAACATCCTGTATATTCTTTGAAAATTATTTTTGAGTCGCGAGCTTATTATTTTCAAGAATGTTATTTTTAAGAATTTTGATTGATGTTTCTTACTAAATAAAAATCAGCGATTTTACACATTTAAAACGATGCAGCACGAACGGTGAATTATGCGAAAAAAATACTGTTTTATTTTAAAAGTATGTTGTATTTGCATCCGCTGCACGTAATTTTGTATTGTCGGCAAAAGTCTTCCATTATGTTCGTGAACAATACAACAAAAAATACTGCTCAGGGAATTTCTGTTTTTGCGCTTTGTAGTTTCCTTTCTTTTTGGTAAATACGAAGCAGATCGCTATTGTGAGCGTTTTCAAATAAACGAGATGTTTGAACGAGTCGGAGGCTTTTGCAAAGTCGTATGATTTCCATTTAATTTTGTAAAATTATTATTTGAGAAAACAATAATTACATGCACAACGTCGGGTGTTTTACCCCCATCCAATTTACAAAATAAATTGGAGATGTATGCAGAAATAACCACTTGAAACTTTTTAGAACGGGCGTTTTTAATTAGTGATAATCAGAGAGAAGAATGTTTATGATATGACAATACCCAGCGAAAACACGTACGTGTAAAAAACGTTGTAGAATAACAAGTAACCAAACGTTGAATTCATAGGTTATTGTTACGTTGGAACAACGAAAAAATGTCGCGGCAATCAATTTCTTTTAAACGTCTCTGTCCACGTGTAAAAAACGTTGTAGAATAACAATTAATCAACGTTGAATTCGTGTGTTATTGATACGTTTTAACAACGCTCGAATCAAGTTCTTTTAAACGTCTTTGTCCACGGTATTTCAACGTTAAATCCCAGTGCACACATACGTATAAAAAACGTTGTAGAATAACATGTAACAAACGTTGAATTCGTGTGTTATGGTTACGTTGAAACAACGAAAAAATGTCGCGACAATGTCCACGTGTAACGTTGAATCAGTTAATTACGACGTATATTAAAGCTGGGTCGGTCTAAATCATTAGACTGAACAAACATAAATGGGTAATGGTGGAATTCGAACCCACGTCGCCGAGTGACACGACTTTCCAAGTCGGCTAGGCTAGACCGCTAAGCCAATTGGTGACCCCACTTCCGTATCGCTTCGATGACTGATTCGTAAAGCGGACGGAGGCTGTGGCATAAAGCCGAACCGGGGACTTTAACTTCCAATAGCTACGCGCCGCCCTCACTCGTTCAATTTCCGAACTCCTTACTACCTACAGTTTCCCTCCAACATCCATATTGTCATAACATCATTAAATCAATTTTTCTAATTATTACAATCCTAAGCTTATTTTCTTTGTATATACATTTCAAAAATTCTAAATAATTTATTTATAATAAAGACGTAATTTTAAATCGCCTATTTCTAAAAATATTTACACTAACTTAAAATATTCGACAAAACACATTTAATACAGTACTCTCAATTTACTTTATTATTTACAAAATTATTTCTTTATGAAAATTTTAAAAAAATTACATGCTGCTCATAAACACCGCAATATTGTCACGCTTTCTTCGCGCTTGCAATAAATTCAGCTGTTGGTTGTAGCTCTCGGTAGACGGTTCCGTCCAGGTATGGGCTAAAGGCACTTGGGGGTAGTTTACCCGAATAACAAAGACTTGCTTACTTTGTCCCGGTTCTCGGCTCTAAAAAGGAAAGTCCTCTTCAGAAAAACCACCGCACCACTTTTAGGCTTTATTGAGCACCCTTCGCTATTGGGCCACCTTCCCGCTCGGTCCCCAATCGACTGTCCCGCGCAATTAATCCATTATCTGTAGTTCAGCAAAGTGACCCCGTTAACAATTATACAGAGTGGAAAGTTTAGCTGGAATAAATTCTGTAACTTAGAAAATTGCCATTTGTAGCAAAATTTTTGGAACAGGTCAATTTTTATTTTTATGGCGCATATTATAAAAGGATTTCTTTAACTTTTCAATTATTTGGAGGGATGAAACAACCCCTAAGTATTTTTTTTTAATGGAAGGGTATGTTGAGTAATTTTTTTTCTTAAAGCTTGTTCGATTGGGAATACAGCTACGTTTTTATTTTTTAATTTTTCTTAAACAGTAAAAAAATTCTTTTTTTATTTTTTACCTTTTACTGCTAAAGAAAAATAAAAAAATAAAACGTAGCTGTATTCCCAATTTTTTCAACATATCCTTCCATTAAAAAAAACATAGTTAGGGGTCGTTTCACCCCTCCAAATAATTGAAAAGTTAAAAAGTCCCTTTGTAATATGCGCCATTAAAAATAATAATTGACCTGTTCCAAGAATTTTTTTACAAATCGTAATTTTCTTTAGTATTTTTAATCACAGATTTTGGGCATCAAATTCAAACTAACTTTAAAAAAAATTGACAGAATACGTCAACTTAAAAAGAGGTTGAGGTTGACTCGTATGTGCAAATCAGCAGTATTTTTCATACCTGGTTCGTTTCATTTCAAAGCTGCCAAGTATGGAGAAGAACCTCACATTTCAGAGATTTTTAGTAAAATTAGAATTCAAAGGTGTGAAACACGATAGAAAATCACTGTAAAATTAAGTGTTTTCTAACGTCAACATCACGTTTTGTAGCGTATATTTATTCGGTATACGTTAAAATAACGTTATAAAACGTGAGTTAAAAATTTAGTTGTAAATTATGATTTATCTAACGTATTAGTTTCGTTAATTTTTTTCTTATTTATTACGTAGAATAGTAGATGTTGAATTAACGTTGAAAAGATATGGTAATCAACGTACGGTAGATACATTGCATTTACTCATAGTATAAATCACGTCTTAAAAAGACAAAATTATTACATATTTATTTCACGTTATAATTACGTCCATATTTAACTGATCGTTAAAAAACACGTTATACAAACGTGGTATAATTATGATTGCTAATTCAACCAAAAAACAACGTTGCATTTTTCAACGAATAACGTTATTTCCACCGTCACAACGTGAAATTAACGTTGAATAAACGTACATGTTTTCGCTGGGTAGTCGGGCAGCTGTCTCGACTCTCTGGTGATAATTACACAAGGTGCTACAAATACATTACAATACACCAACTTCGTTTACTCATTTTTTATAGGTATCAATTTTATAAGAAATATAAAGGTTCTATCAGATGGGAGGGATAATCCTTCTTAAAAAGAATTTTAGCATCTGACAGTTTAAAAATGTTTAAAAAATATTTATCCTGGCGTCTTCTCTTTATACAGGTTGCCTCAGAAACCTTCTCTTTTGTCAACATTTCACTTTGACAAGTTTGACAGTTAATTAAAATATATTTATCTGAAAAGCAATCATTAAATATCTAAGAGTACAACTGATGTTTGTACTCTTTATGAACGATGCTTTTCAGACAGTTGATTGTTTTTTTTGTCAACGTTTCAGTTTGACAAGTCTGACAGTTAATAAAAAATATGAAAATTATTAGAGTTAGGAAAACAACTGGTGTTTGTGCTTGTTGGATTTCTGGTAAAACGAACATGAAGAATATATGTTTGTAACAGAATTTACTAAACTTGTTTTGACAACTAAACAAATGCTTATTAATATAGTATAATAAAGTTGTTACGGGTGAAAATCCCGTTAAAATCCTTTTTAGTGTTGTCAGTCACCCTGTATTGCGAAGTAACACGAACTCTCCGTTGTTTGCCATGCGCGTTTAATTTTGTGCGCAATCAAAGAGAGTCTTTACTACGCAACACGGGATGTCTCCGTCTCCTTCGTTTCCTAGGCGTGTCGCACTCTCTTCTTCTATCAACCCCCCCCCTCTTGATGTCTTACATGCATCGCCGGCAGTCCTTCGTGGCTCGTTGTGGGGTGTAGACGTGTTGTTGCCTTTAGTGTGCTTTGCGATTTCATTTGGCTGAAAATGCCTGTTGATGAAGATTAACGGTAATTTGGTTACCGGAATTTTAAAATCGTCACCCCTGCACTTTTAAGCTATTACAGTTCGTTTTTGCTTTAACGTTTTCATTTTAGATTGTTTCTAAATTTTGGCTTCATTAATCGCTCTATTTGGTTACAAACTCTAAGGTCCTGTTTTGGCTTCAATGATCGCTCTATTTGTTTACAAACTCTAAGGTCCTGTTTTTTTTTCTTTCTTCTTGCCCGTAGATTGGCTATTTTTGAATTTGGAGCGAAAATTCGGCGATTTCCGGTTTGCAAAAAAATCAGCGTTGTTTCGGATCGCACTCATGGGCGTTGGCCAGGGTTGCCAATGTGCGGGCAATTACCCGAATTACGAGTAATTTAAGCAACCTTGCGGGTAAAGAAAATACGTGGGTAAAAATGGATATTTTCAAGGAAGAAAAAGAAAACAGATTAATTTTTAAATTTTTGATTGACGACTTGTTAGTGATGTTTCAGCTTTACTATTGGCAACAAAGAAATCACTAAAGCCGGAAGCCGACAAAAACTAAAGTAACTAACAGCCAAATCTACATTGTCGATCAGTGCTGCCAACTCTATCGATAATTCGGTAGATCTACCGATTTTGAACTCTTTTTTTAATTTTTATTTTTTTGTCATTTTATCAATTTTCTTTATTTCTAGATCGTCTTTTGTTTTATTTTACATCAAAAATTGCACAAATTTTAAATCTTAATTTTAGAAAGTTTTGTTATTTAATGAGAATTTTTTTATTTTTATTTTTTTAAATTTTATTTAATGAAATTTTTTTATTTTTATTTTTTTGTAATTTTATTCAATGAATTTTTTTATATTTACGTTTTTTTTAATTTTATAAATTTGTCGATCGTTTTATTTTTCGTCAAAAATTGCACAAATATCAAATCTTAATTTTAGAAAGTTTTGTTTATTTAATGAGAATTTTTATAATTTTTTATAATTTTATTTAATGTTTCTTTAATTTTTGTAATTATTTTCTAATTTTATTCAATGAGATTTTTTTAATTTTATAAATTCCTCGATCGTCTTTGTTTTATTTTACGCCAAAAATTGCCTAAAGTTTAAATCTTAATTTTAGAAAGTTTTGTTTATTTCATGAGAATTTTTTAATTTTTATAATTTTTTTAATTTTATAGAAAGTCGAAAGTATTGTTTATTTATTGAGAATTTTTTAATTTTTATTTTTTGTAATTTTATTTAATCTTTTTTTATTTTTTTCCAATTTTATTCAATGAGATGTTTTTTATATTTATTTTTTTTTAATTTTATAAATTTGTCGATCGTCTTTTGTTTCATTTTACGTTAAAAATTGCACAAATGTCAAATCTTAATTTTTGAAAGTTTTGTTTATTTAATAAAAAACATTTAATTTTTATTTTTTTTTAATTTTTATGATTTTTTGTAATTTTTATAATTTTTTGTAATTTTATAAAAAGTAGAAATTATTATTTATTTAATGAGAATTTTTTAATTTTTATTTTTTTGTCATTTTAATTAATTAATTATTTTTATTATTTTTTTCTAATTTTATTCAATGAAATTTTTTTTATTTTTATTTTTTTAAATTTTATAATAATAATAATTTTATAAATTTTCTTTATTTTTCGATCGTCTTGTGTTTTATTTTACGTCAAAAATTGTACAATAACTGTCAAAAATTTGGACCCAGGTTTGTTTATTTCATGGCAATTTAATTTTTTTTTTAAAAATGATTTTCAAAATTAAAAATCGCCTGAATAAAATCAGTGATTTTAAATATGATTTTAATCAAGTGATTTAAATTAGCTCAACCGAAATTCAGGGACATCTATCGGAATTTTTCACAACTATCTTTCGAAATGCTTCGCTTGATCGGTTAGCAGCACTGTTGTCGATTGCCGCCCACAGTCCCACATAAGATGATTTTAACCTGAAAAATCTGTCGCGCAACGTCCATGTGTACAAGGTAAGTTAAAGTGACCATATTTTGTCAAGTAGTTTCGGGGACGCAAATCTATAATAAATATACAAATATATGTATGTAATTATAAACCATAACTTTATCTTTAAAAAATTTTGTGCAATGTCAGGTCAAAAAGCGATCGAAAGATGTCGCTACTTAAAATGTCCATAACTTTATCAATGTAATTTACAGTTATGAAATATATTTTTGGGAAGAATGAATTTTCTTCAATATATCGGTGTTACTTGAGAGTTTCTCACTGAAAATTTCACATGATAGAGTTTCACAGTTATTTTAACTACTATAATAGCCTTTATTGTTTCCACTGTCATCTCGTCATCTGATCCGATATTCTGGAGAGGATTTGCTGTTCACATGCGAAACTTTAGATGTCATTATGCGAAATTACGTAGCAAATTAGGATGCTTACCAATTCGATTTCTTCTTTACTCTCAATGCGTTGTTGCCAGACCGCACAAGAAACAAAAATAAGCGGGGACTTGAGTCTAGTTTCAGGGATTGTCCGCGAAAATCGGGGACAAATGTAATCGGGGACATGTGTCGTTTCGGGAACTGTCCCCGAAAATCAGGGACGAATGGTCGCTTTAAGGTAAATTCAATAATATTAGGTATTTGAATAAAATAAATTTTATACCATTTCATTCATTCATTTCAATATCATCAATATCAATGTGGGCAGATGTGGGTAAGAACGGGCTTTTTAAAATTTGAAAAGGATAATCGGCTTAGTGTGGATTGGCAACACTGGCGTTGGCCGTTGTTAATTTTGTAACTTGTGTTTGAGTCTAGCCACCTAATAAATCTTAGGGATTTTTCTTCGCTCGTGAATGTTTGTTGGAAGCATAATCCAGTGCTGTAATAGCAGTTAAAACCTGTGCCACGAATTTCAATTAAGTTAACAACGAGTTCAAACAGACGCGTCGCAGTTATTTATCGCTTCAGGCCCTCGTCTGAAAAAAAGGGCAAGAATTGCAGAGGATCGAAAGCTCATGAAAAATCCGTGTCACTTTTCGTGACCTTGACGTGATTATTTGGATTCCCCATACGCGTTTCGAAACAGATATCACCAGTCCGAGAGCCTGCTTTACTTTCACCATCATAGTTCGTCGTTGTAGCTCTTGAAGGAGCTGTCGATCGGGATTGAGCCAGCGTCGTAAGCTGTAGCCCCCCAGACTGTCTGAACTTGGTGGGACACGAGTGTGGTATTGTACAAACCCTCTCTCTTTTAATTACATGCGTTTCTAAATTGATTATTGGGTACCTTCGGTGCCTTGTGATACCGTTCTTGCCTGCTTAAGGCCGAAGTTCCTTAAGAACCGCGTTTCCTTGCATGCGAACTTAAACTTTCGAGATCTACTGTCCTTCTGACAGAATTTATTGTACATTATTTTGTGAACCGTACAGGATATCCTCGCCAGTGATTACTGACGCTTTGAAAACTTCAATTTAATTAAATTTAACGAGACTGTTTTCGGGAATTTTAACGTAACCCCTTATTTTCGTTTGCTGAGCGTTCTCCTCCTTGCACGCTTCTCCGTCACGATTTATAATAAACTCCGTATCATTGTTTGATGCACTTTTTAATCAATATACAGGGTGACCGATAGTTACGTTATATACAGGGTGTCTGACAAACACTTTTTTATTTATTGCGGAAATCAAACCTGAGGGATTTTCAAATGCTTTAACCATGTGTGCAATCCTGGCGGTGCCACGTATTTCACCATAATGCTTGTAATTTATATAACGCTAGGTGTCGCCCTTTTATTTAACATCTACGTATCGAGTTACCGACAATCCTATTGTAGCCCACCCCGTCTCCACTGAGCTGGGCATAATTCCAGGTAGGTTTTCGCCAACATCGACGAGTTTCCCCAGCGTTCGCAATTCACGCAAGGTCAGCTAGGTAGATATTATAAGGTAGGTAGCAAAGCATTGTTGTAATGTATTTCGTTATTACGGGAACGAACGATTATGCTTTAAATAAATTAAACACCTTTCAGGAGTGACACACTTTTTTCCCTTAATTCGTTGATGGTCAACAACATACTGATAAAACTGGTCTCCCTTTTTAACATCAATAAGGTAAAAACTAAACTTAAAACCAATTCCCATAGAATTAAAATAATATAAACTGTCATCTACAACAATTGTTTAATGCTTATCCAAGCCTACTCCCAGCAGATTGAGATTTAAATAAATGTAAATGTAAATATGGCGATTATTTGAGCGTGGTTCAGAGTGTAACGCATGTTTTCTTTTCTTTTAGGCTTTTTTTCTTTGTTTTGGTTTTACGTTTTGCTGTTCGTTGCTCTTCCTTTTACCCTTCGATTTATTACGTTTACTACGATCATCGATCGCTCTTTGGCTACCCAAAGTGGATGGTGGTGATTGTTGGGGTCCAACCATCTTGAAGATACCGCAAGATCAGTTCGACAACGATAGTTATATTCACCGCCATTACTCCCCCGACCAGTGCTGCCAACTCGTTAGACTTCGAATTCCCTTTTGAGAGGTTAAAAAGTACCTTATCTAAGGAGAAATTCCCTTTTCAACAATTCGCGAAATCAAACAAAGTAGGCGACCTCTGCTGGTACCAAAGGCTGGTACCATCGAAAGGGTCAACAACATTTCACGGATTGGTTTAACATTGAAAACATCAGAAAACATGCGCCAATCAAACTTCGCAACTGTAATGTTGTTGACCCTTTTATCGGCCATTTTGCGAATAACAGAGACCTCTCGCGTTGACAATTAAGGCGCGAACATAATAACGTAATTTTTGACGATAATAAATTGTTCAAAAATTGAGCAATTAGAACTTGTTCTTATTTATTAATTATATGTATTAATATTTGAGGTTATGTATAAAAATGTATTTCCGAGTCTTACTTTAACTTTGAAAGTTTGCAATGAGAAATGCAGTATAGTAAACAAGTAACAACTGATAAATTTCTCACTAGTTTCTTGGTCAAATTGACATCTGATCTGACCAATCAGCAATTTGAATTTTGAATGTAACCGAAACAAGAACAAAGGCGGAGAACTAAGCAACTGCAGTGGAAGAAAAAGAGAGAGTTATAAATATTAATATTTAAATTGTGTATTTCATTAGATGATACTTCTCAACTCACAGAAAAAAACTGATGTTGTTTCAAAGACTGAATCCTCTTGAAAAATACCTTTTTTTGAACAAAATTACCTTTTTCCCTTTTTATTAAAAAAATACCTGCCAAAAGGGAAAAATACCTGCAGTTGCCCCCGACTGTCCGGACTTACCCAAACGCTGTTGGTGATTCTCGTCGTGAGAGGTCGCTGGGAATAGCGATACGCCTTCTTGGCTTCAGTGGCCCTCCGCCGGATTCGATACTCTCCGAGCATTGACGACGACAGCTGCCGTTGGAGGCGCGAGGATGTAATCAAAGTCGGAATATTTTGATTTGAATTGCGGTAACGCATGCTTTTAAATTCTTTTGTAATTCTGTTGTCGAGGTTAGTTAATTTTGTTTTGACTTTGAAACGGAAAGTCGGTACCGAATTTTCGGGTTTACATTTTTGACAACCTCGTTGCGTTTAATTTGCGTTTTCTTTTTTTTCTTCTGTTCAAATCAATTTTATAGCGTGCTAATTATTTACATATTGGTTTACATTTTTGACAACCTCGTTGCGTTTAATTTGCGTTTTCTTTTTTTTCTTCTGTTCAAATCAATTTTATAGCGTGCTAATTATTTCTATAAATAAAGACAATTGTGCCGTATCGGGGAATTTTATTTTAGTAGTTATAGTAGTTCTTGTACTTTTGGGGTTACGTACGATCCATACCCATCTCCAGGAGGTAGCCGGCTGTGCTGGAGATAAACTAATAAAACTATGTACTTATGTTTGCTGTTTTGTCTCAACATTTCACTTTGACAAGTTTGACAATTATTAAAAAATTATAAAAAATTTAAGATTTAAGAAAAGTTATACATGTGCTCAGTTATTGAATAAAAAAAGAAAAATTAAACTCCAATTAAACTTCAAAAAAACGAAACATATTTTTAAAATATTCACGTTAAAAAAAGTACAGCAATAAACAAAGGAATATCAGGATCTCGAGAGCGCCCCCTACATCTTACGTTAAAAATAGGAAGATATTCATATTCAGCAGTACAAGAATCCTTTAAATACCAAATTACAATTAAATATCTCCAAAAATGATAAAATGATCTAAATCGATTTATTTTAACCCAAAGAAGCCACCCTTGAAGTATGGCCCATTCTTTACCGGACACCCAGTATAATTTATCGCTCCCAAATTTTACGTAGAAAATAAAAATTCTAGAAGAGTGCACATGGCGTGGACACCTATATTGAGAATTGAACATGGGTTTATTAGAATTTCTTTTTCTTGTTTTGATCTCTACTAACACCTGCCAAACGGTGTATAAAAATATTAACATCCTGTATAATCTTATAATAATAATAATTATACTACATTTTCTTTTCAGTTTCGTTTCTTTTTCCCGAAAAAAAATATTTTTTATTTAAAGAAATATTTTTTAATGTTTGAGTATGCTTAAAAAATTCATTAATTTAGAGCACAACACAAGAGCTCATCAGGATCGGAGGAACACAAAATTTTTTTGTTTGTTTTCCTTTTCTATTTATTATTATTATTTTTTTCTTTTTCAGATCTTGCAATTACTGTGACCAAATAACTCCATTACAAAGAGAGGGAAGTTCCAAATCCAAATAAAAAAACGCCCTTTTTAGGGCCACAAAGATATTCAAATCAGGAATTCGTTGCTGAGTGCACAAAGCTTACTTCCGCCGCACTTTAGTGCTTGTAATGTCAATAAAGAAACAAAAGTAAACGTCTCCTTTAATTCATCGTCGACGTAGAAAAAATAAAAAGCAAGTAACGTTTCCTTTAATTCGCAGAGCCGATAGAATAAATAATGCAAAAAGCAGAAGGGATACGAAATTGGTGGATGCGCCGGTGCACGATTCTTAAAATACGTTTACATGAAGCGCCATCCAGTAGTCAGTAGTCGAAGTACGTTTTACAGGTTTCTGTAACGTTGCTAAGTGCGCATGTAAAAATTCAGATCAATTAAATTAAAAATGAGATTTTTATTCCCAAAGGGATTTCTTTCCCCAGGGGACCTTCCTTCCCCCTAACTGCTATCTATTAATGATCTGACTGAAACTTTATGCAACGGTCAGTTTAAACACGAAATTTGTGAGACGCACCCGCATATTCACCCCATCCAAACCACCCCGACCACCAACCCTCCGGGTGCATCCTTTATAATACCTGCACCGGTCTAAAGTTTGTATGAGAGGTTTGACGTCATAGTCGATTTTTTTGCCTTTGGCTGCTTATTTTATGTGGCGGAGTTACATGAATCTTTTTACAAGACAGTCGTTTTATGCAGTTACCACGTTCATACTGGTTAATAAATTTTTATTAAAAAGTATCCTACTTACCATAGAGAAGAAGATAAGTCTGCCAAAAACTCCTGTACTTTTTTTGACAATAAAATTATGAGTTTCTCCTGCTTCATGAATGGCATTTACTTAAATGTAACCATGTCGTACGTTTCTTGCCAAATGTGCCCCCCCTCCCCTCCTTTATCAAGTGGATCGTTCTTTTCTTTGATTTATAATTTACATTTCATTCATTTTGTTGTTTTATTTTATATTTACTTTCCTCTCATTTTTTAAAACTTTTTTTCTCCCTACAAAAATAAAACAACAAAATGAATGAAATTAAAAACACATGAAAAAATCGTTCCACTTAATAACGGGCCGCATTTGGATAAAAAAAAGTACGTCGTGGTTTCATTTAAATAAAGGACATGAGATAGGAGAAACTGTTCCATTAGGACCGATTACCTTGTCATCCCACAGGGTGTTGCACTTGAAATGGTTTCTTTCATACCTCTCTGGTTATTCATTTTACAAAAAAATATTTCAAAAGAAAGTTTCACTATATCATGCGGAACATATTTTAAAAATAATTTGTTGTATACAGAGTGTTCCGTTTAGTCTGGACGTTATGTTACTTCGTTATTTTAAATATGTACGTTTACATTTTCGTGTTCTGGACTAAATTTTAATGTGACCTCATATACCACACGTAGATCCTAACTAAAGCAAACCGTTTTTTTGCGTTATTCAACTTTTTAAAGAAATTATCTCCATTGCAGTATGTACTTTGGTGTATTTTTAAGTCTGTAAAAACAAGTATTGAAAAAATTATAAACGATAGATATGGACAATCCTATAACACTAAAAAGAGAATTAAATAGCACATCTTATTAGTTTTGAAGAATGCACAAAAGTGCTGCAAAAGATAATTTTATTTATAAGTTGAATAATGCAAAAACTTTAGGACCTATGTGTGATACACAAAGTTACGTTAAAATTTAGTCCGGAATCCGAAAATTTAAATAGGGTCTTCCGTTTAAAATAGCGAAGTAACATAACGCCCAGATTGAACGGAACACTCTGTATACAACAAGCTATTTTTAAAACATGCTCCACTTGATATAGTGAAACTTTCATCCAATACATCTTTTTGTAAAATGAGTAACTAAAGAAGTATGAAAGAAGTCGTCTAAAATGAAACACCCTATATTATAATGATTTATTCAGCTTTCAAATGTGAACAGTTAATGTTAAAAAGAATATTAAAACAAGGCAAATTCTATGTGCTGCATCTACAGCTAACTTCTCAAATGCTTTTGCCTTTTTAAGTATTCACATTTCCAAGTTGAATAAAAGAAAAACAGTTCATGATTAACTTTAACTTTGAGACGAGAAATATATTATTTTTTGAAAAAATAAAATTCTTAACTTGTGTTCATAATTTCTAAATTATTGAAACTTACAATTTCCATTGGGTAGAAAAACAAAGAATTTTATTTTCTCAACTAATATAACCAATTTTATATGATGATAGAAAACATTGAGAATTTATAAATGAAACTTTACTGGAACATAGAAATACATTATTTATAATATAATATAATATAATACAAGGGCGAGGGGTTCAAAACAACACTGATTAATTATTACTATACAAACTAATCGGTGGTATACTTAATTTCGCTTCTCGCTTCACATTCAAATCATTTCACTCACTTTACAACCTTAATTGTTAAATGGAAGAAAATACATGTGTATTAATTCACACATCGATTCGATACAAACAGCACAAAGAAATAATAATCAACCAACATAAGTTATACAACTACACGATAAGTTCCTTTTTTTTAAACACAAACTTATTTGTACAGTATTATTACGTACGGATATGCAGCCGCAACTATTAAAAATGATATACTTTTGTTTTGTTATATACATTTGTCTGCTTTTAAATACGTGAGAAGAAATATCCAACAGTTACTTCGCCTTTTTGTATTGTATTGTATTGTACATGCCGTGGATATTTTTCTTCACATATGCATACTACTACAAAAGATCAGAAAACCAGTGATGAAATAACTAGTGACCGTCAGAGCTATACATTGTACAGTATAAAAAGAACAATTTGAGTAAACATGTTGCTAACCTATACAGATAAACAAAGTAATGCCACCACAATTTTTTTTCTTACAATAAAATTATGCATTTCATCTAATTTACATACAATACTGATATTAGAAAGCCTCTTCAGTATACGTCAAAAAAATTTTGGTGGTTTAATTTTCTATCCTATATAAAAAGCAAGACTCGTCACAGCTACTAAGGAAGAATAAATGATCGTTTAAGAATATATTACTTTCATACTAAACTATCTAAATAAGAAAAATCTTGTAATAATAAAAAAGCTCATCTACGTAGTAATTAGGGCGTGATATAAATTTTTGTTAGTTCGAGTCAGTTTTGTTTTGCTTAAGACTATTTGATAAACTACGACTTGTACAATTAGATTCCTCGTTTTAATAACTGTTAACCTAAGAGATAAAAACACAATTTTCTCGATTAAAAGGAACTGAATTATATAGTTAATTAATATCGGTTGCATATATGTATCCTTGCTGCTGAAGAACGAAAAGGCGTTTCTCTACAGCATCTTTATCTAAAATAAATAATATTACGCCAATTTAATTTAAGGCAAAAACAAAAACTTACATTTAGTCAATAAAGCCCTGTCTTGTGTGTTATGCACTTGTTGAGATAGACTGTGTAACAGGATCTGAGCGGTTTGATATCGCTGGAAACAATCTTCAGGATTTCCAAAAAGTTCATCCAATGCAGCGGATTGACACTAAAACCAACAGATCACTTTTCCTCAACAAGCAATAAGATTAAATTGTTCACTCACCATTTGTATAGCATGATTATACAATATTTTATCAGCGGTGATATTCGTCGAGCCAACTTTTGCCAACAGCCCGGTGCTATTTAACTGTTTGCACTCCGCTAAAGTTGAGCGAAATTTCGTGTTCAGAGTAGAAACAACTGCAAAGAAAACTTAATCATATATTTTGCACGCAAGGCTTCTTCTTAACTAACCGTTCTTTACGGTACTGCTGGGTCGTAATTGCCCCGCTCTTAATTCTTGCGTGGCCAAAGACAGTCCAGAACTTAACAGCTGCAGCGCCCTTACCAACAAAACAAGTTGCTCCGCTCTTCGTCCAACTTCGGATTGTGGTTGCATTTGAGTTGTAGCATCAACTAGAGCGGCTATCGGAGTAGCCCTCGACGCAGCTAAATCCAAAACGCAGTTGCTCAATGCAAGGACGAAATTGATTTTAGCCAAGGTTTCGTTGTGTTCCCTCTACAAAAAAATGCTCTCTCATCAAACTCATCATGATTAACTTGCACGGAATAGAAAAGGTACCTCCAGGAGAGTTTCCTCTGGTAATTCTGGGGCAATGAAGGTGATGGGATGCTGTTCGACAGTCGACGTTTCAGTGAACAAATTAGGGAAGTTGCCCATTTCCGTAATTTCAGGAAGTGTCATCGCACGAGTACCAAAGGGTATGATGGGGGGATGACGCATGTTATTGTTGTCTGATAAATTCGGGCTACTCAGGAGGGGTACTCTTGCTAAAGGTCCACTTAAAATTGGAGGTGATGTGCCTATTAACAAAAAAAAAATTGATTTAATAGAATTAACCCTGCCCTGCTTTTGCCCTTACCAGATCGACGCAATGGAGAATTATTAGGCACGAGTTTGCTCGCAGTGACCGGTGATACAGGCCATATACTTGGCGGAGGTGGGGTTTCACATAAACTGCTAGAAGAAGTTCGCCGCCTCCCCCCACCTGGCGGAGTCCCAATTACAAACTGCACCTACAAAAAAAAGCGCAACCCTTTTAAAACGCTCCATTCAAATTAACGAAGTATGTTATTACCGAAGGGGGAGATAAAGAGCTAATATCAATGTCAGGATGCACGTTTCTGTTCTCGGACCTCTTCATGTTAATCGGTTGAGATCTAGGAATTGAAGACGTGTTTGTCTGCAAAAAAATTAAACGATTTGCATCCCCAAATACTAAACTTTATTTAATTCTACCAGTCAAGATATTAACAATTACAGAAAAAAAAAGTTACCTTCAATGGAGAATTTGATTCGTGACTCTTGTCACTTTTATCCGAATGGCTCTGCATTCTCTCGTACGCATACCTTTGAGTAGGTACAGGTATTGGTTCAGAAATCGGGAGGAAGCTTGGCCTGGGGGGGCTCGCTGTTGGGGCGCAAGGTTGCGGCGATACTCTCACGACTTTACAGCTAAAACAAACAAGACTGATGTTTTGCACAAAACAAATTATGCCACAGTCACTCACTGTCTCTCCCCCAAACTCTCACTCGAGTGCTCCGTTGGAGAAGGCACCAACACGAAATCATCCTCAGGACTTGAACTGAGGGTGGCACGTGCAGATTTTGGTGATTCTACAAAAGAAACTCATCAACGAAAACCTTCAGGCCATCCAAGTACGTACCTGGTTGTGATTTTGGTGGAGTTTCCACTTTAACTGGCGTCGGAGATATTTTCGCCGCTGTAACAGGCGGCGACCCATATATCGTTGGCAAAGGTAAATCAACTGAAACACCCGTAAACCCACAACTACAAAAATCAAGCGATCGTTAAGACACTCACCTCCGGTTAAAGCGTTTTGAAGAGGCGCTTCCTGTCTTTGCAAGAACTTATGATTGAAGAACATCTCAAAATTCATACGTTCTCTGGCATTTCGCTTCAGCAAACCGTTCAGTAAATCACAGAGTTCTTGACTGGTTCCCGAAGGTATCCTAAAACCAAAAAATTATAACCCCAGTTTTTTTTTAAATCAGTCCTGCTAACTTTGGCGCGAGGTTTGCGTTCTTCTCGTAAAACTGCTTCAGGGCTTGAGGTGTGTTCGCTTGGAAAGGAGCTTTCCCCGTTAGACACTGAAACACTATGGTTCCTAAACTCCAAAGATCGGCCTTTGCATCGTATTGTAACGACATGATTACTTCCGGCGCCTACAAAAGAATATATTCCGAATTCAACTCTGTAACAAGTGCCATGGTATTTACCATGTACATCGGACTACCACATAAAGTCGCCGCCATAACACCGTCCTGTAAGAATCTTGCAAAACCAAAATCAGCTAAAAACAAAGTAATTCAAGAAAAACGTTAAAAAGCGGAAGTGAAACGTTCACTTGCCTATTTTTAATTTAATTTCTGAAGGTTGAGGGTGCGATTTGGCTCCGCTGTGTGATAATAAAATATTTTGTGGCTTTAAATCTCTGTGAACTATTCCCTTAGCGTATAATGCTTTCATTGCGCCCGCTAAAAAAAATTCAGATTAAATAATTATGTCATTACTACTTGTTAAATTTTTCGTCCTTGAGTAGGTAAATAGTATTTGATAAACGATTGGGTTGCAAAATTTCAAGTGTCGATAAATTATTTATTTTCTATGAGTTACGTTTATCTACAATTTTTGGAGATGCTTACCTAATTGCACTAAAAATAATCTGATGGTATCCTCGCTCAGCGTTCCTTTAACTGAAAAAAGGAAAAACCGTTTTGTTTTCTCATGAAAGTCTCACGAAAGTTAGATAAACTGACCTGATAAATAATCTGCTAAATCTCCTCCGTTGCAGTACTGAAATGAAACAAAGAAAATTATTTCTTTCTATAGCTTTAAAACGTCGTGAAACTCAAGTCTTTCAATTTATCAAAAATTTTAAAAAGTGTACAAAATAATAGTGAAGAAATGTTTTGTTTCATTTATAAGTAGGTATTTAAAAAAAGCTTTATTTTAATTAAAAGAGAAGAACGCTTTAATTACCCCAACGAATAACTAGGCACTAAATAAACAAATTGCTATGTTATTTTGGTTTTGAAGTTTGAAAATTGTTGTAACAATATTATTTGTATTTATGATTGTATTTTAGTTCGTGATTTATCATACATCAATTAAGTTTTATACAGAGTGGCCCAACGAAAACAGTCAGACTGAATATCTTCCAAGAAAATTTTTGTTTGAAAAAACGCAAAAACAGGTCGATTTATAATCCAAGGGACACTTTTCCATCCTATATCCAACTGTCATACGTTATCCCCCTCCCTTCCAGCTCTCTAACCAATAGAATTTAAATAGGGAATGTACCATGAGTGGCATATCATTGAAAAGGTAATTTTATAGAGAATCCAGTAATGTGAATATGAATATCAGAAAATTTGATTTTAGCGTCCTCTTTCGGGGAAAAAATTGTTACATAATCCAAAGTGTGACAACTCATATGAAAGCTAATTTTAATAGTAACTCAATGCGCGAATTGAAATTACGTAAAGATATTGAAAACTGATTAAAATAACTAAAAATAGGGTTCGTAACAGATTTGGTATCCTTATTTTTAGTTATTTTAGTCAGTTTTCAATATCTTTACATAATTTCAATTCGCGCATTGAGTTACTATTAAAATTAGCTTTCATATGAGTTGTCACACTTTGGATTATGTAACAAATTTTTCCCCGAAAGAGGACGCTAAAATCAAATTTTTTGATATTCATATTCACATTACTGGATTCTCTATAAAATTACCTTTTCAATGATATGCCACTCATGGTACATTCCCTATTTAAATTCTATTGGTTAGAGAGCTGGAAGGGAGGGGGATGACGTATGACAGTTAGGTATAGGATAGAAAAGT